>CM029459.1:25473785-26788813 GCA_017140185.1 Eucalyptus polyanthemos subsp. polyanthemos
CTAATATGCTTGGATCGGTTTAAGCCAGAAAGCGGGCAAAGTCCGATGTATCTGGCCTTGCTTCAAATTCTATGATCAAGGTCTTCACTTCACCCCCTGGCGGCGAAAGAACGAGGATGGCTACTTTACTCTTTAAGTGAATTCCTCGATAACAAGGTACTCGAGTTGTCTCTGCCCCCGTGAAAAGCGAATTGGACGACTGACTCGATGATTGGGAGGAATTGCAGGGGCAAACACCAGAATTTAGTCCATGCCAAGACGCTTCTCAGGACGACAAACAGACTCCCAAAGAACATCCTACCGTAATTGGGCATTGGCTTCGCAGAGAAGAACGTTCGGTGTTTGGAAGATATTTTTTTCTCAAGATAGATAACAATCGTGTCCGAAAGGCCATTTGCATTATATGTGGCATTGTTTGAATGGAAAATTAGCAAGTGGGAAGCGACTTGAGGAGGCACCAGTGCCGACATTAGGAAGAGACATCTAGGGCTGGGGGGAGCTTTTCAAGTACAACGCCACATTGTTCATATGCGACAAGGCAATGTATAAACGGGAGCTTACATATCATTATCTTGCCGTCGAGCAAACATTCGGGTTCACCGAAGATTACCGCTTGGTCCAATTCTTGCAAACGGCTTTACAACGTCAGCTCATGCCCGTTTTGCAAACGAAGAACATTAGAAATTACAAGTCATTATACAAAGAGAAAGGTCACACTGGTGCATATACTATCAACCAGAATTTTTTTACCCTCTTTTATATCTGTTTTATGGGCTGACCTTATGAAGTACACATACTATATAGACACATCCTTTGGATCAAAGAGAAATGAGAATTATATTACTGAGCTCTTACAGTGACAAATATAACATTTTCGAGCGATTCTCAAGATGTGGCTACCAAAATAGTGAGAGCTGTTAATGAGTTTGGTATTTCTGATAAAATCATCAGCATCATGCTAGATAATGCCTGATTGCAATGAGATTTTCTTCCATGTGCTATGCTGTAGATGGTTTTCGCCAGCTTATGATATTGTGGCCAACATACATGGGTGGGTTTACCATGTTAGATCCACCCCCACTAGGGCATCAAGAGTTGGAGGTCCTGTACATGACACAGGGAGGGCAAGTTGAAAAATTCCCTCTGGACAAAAAATGAAGGAGAATTCAACATACAAGATGTTGAAGAAGAAATGCGTACAGCTGGGTTTGCTGACACTCCATCATACCACTTATAGTGGAAGTGCCGGCCTTCCGCTTTTGAGACGACAAGATTGGAGGACTGTTGAAGTCTCGAGGGACTTCTTGCGGGTTTTTCAGCGATGCGGATGTTTTGACCACCAACGATCATCAGTCAAACAACGAAGTCATTCTAATTCTATGCATTAGTTGATTAAATTGGTGAACGAGGAGGATAATCCCTCCAACGACGCAGTAGAGATCACGAAGATGAAATTCAGAGTTCTGACCCATTTACGGATGTGATAAGACTAATAGAGATGTTTTCTTTTCCCCTTTCCCCCCATAGGATCAATCTTTGGTACATGTCTTGCAAACTCATATGTTTGGTTATACACTTTAGAGTTTGGATAAGTTAGGAGTGAGCATCGGCCCGAGCACAGTTGGCTCATGTTTGATTTTTTGAAAATTAACTTAATTTTTGATGGGAAATAGTTGAAATATTAAAAACCATTAATTGAGGAAAATTCGTGGGAAAAGAACCAATTTAATTAAATCTTGAAATGCAAGTAAATCTTCATTTGCTGAAAAAAAAATAAGGCAGGGAACTCGTCGTGCCGAATTGATTGGCATAGTAGTTTACATATTGCGGAGCCACCTCATCACCATGGCCAGTGTCGGTTCCAATTCAACTTCCTCCCCCAGTACCAAATGTTTGTAATACAAAACAAGAAGAGTTTCAAGCTCCAGAACTTGAACCTGTGATCCAAGACAGTGGATATAAAAAATGCAGGCGAGATATCCTTATAATATGGAAGCTCAACTATGTCTGAACCCTCGAAATAGTTAATAGATGAGGTCCATGACTCCATGCGGTAATTTCTCCTATACAATGCACAACGCATGTGTGCTCTTATTTCCTCTGTAACAAAAACGAAATTTGAAAGTCCATACTTAGCAGAGTAAGTAGAATGGCGATAACAAGAAGGAACCTGTCTTTATTTTATAATAGAAACAGACAAGGTTGTAATGCCAGATTAATTACATTTCAAAAGCTAGTCCATGAAGCAAGGTACGAAGCCAACATATCATTAGTGCGTTGTAAATGCATAGCTTTACTTATGCATTGGCGGCATGATGAGCCTGTTCAATGTTCCTGGCGATACATATTAAAATATGGTTAGTAAACGATATACAGCTAAGTCTGGACTTCTCAAGCATGCACGGTGTGCTGTTCACTCCGTTTCCTCTAATGAAACGAAATAAACAAACAGATGTTCCAGCTGATAAGTTCTGTTGTGTAATGCCATATTCATTGTAAGTGCCAGCTCCATCAGATCCTTAGGGCATCTAGTTTTTGTAAGTGCTCGGGCTCGAACATGTCAAGAACCCACGGAACACTGGCGAGACAAGAAAGAACAGAAAAGCTAGCAGTCGATGAAAATAAGAATGAGCAGAACATCTTGCGAAGATGGTTTAGTCAATGAACGTATTATGACATATGAGGAATACGAAACAACCGCAATCATAAATGATATGCGTGGACATGGGATCTAGGAAGGAGGCACCCAGAGAGAGAGACAGACAGACAGACAGAGACAGAGAGAGAGAGAGGGAGAGAGAGAGGGAGAGAGAGAGTCTAGCTAGGGTTAGAGAACAACAAGATCTAAGGTTGAGATCTTCATGGAATATATAGCCAGATATTTAGCTGGAAATAATTGAATTCTGAGAGCAATAATTGGGGGTGCTTTTCGTTTGTAATGGCTTTCGTTTATCATTTTCCAACATTCACTGTTCAAGGACATTTGTTAGTCAACTCTACTCTGGGTTCCATGTTCGGGTTTTTGTTTTTTTAGCCTAATGTTCAAGTTGACTCTTCGTGTGATGCTCTTTCCTTTCCTTTTTCTCCTTAGATGACTCTTTTGCTACATCCGGTAGTGCAGTTTTTCGTCGGAATTTAGTAATTGATGGTCCACCGAAATTCGTCCTTTGATTTTTATCAGAAAGAGACAGGTTTGTAGTGACTTGTATAGGAGTATCAATGGATCACAAGGAATGATGATAATATTCTGTCGGAATTTAATCAACAATAGGACAATGACTAAAGGATACTTCACCAGAATTTAGTTGATGATGAGAGGCTTGAGACTAGAGTTAAGAACCGTAAATTAAAGATTATTGAAAATTTGCATTGATAAAAGATAGTGGGTTTTTGTTATGATCATCAAGAGACTCACAGTGAGCACACTTGGGGGTATTTAAAACCCTCTAAAGATAGTTGCATAAAATGGTTATTAAGTCTAAATAAATAAATAACTTTCTAGTACTTACAAAGTTACATTATCCACAAGAAGTTACTCTATGGTTTCCTATTATCTAACAATATTTATCTATAAGAAGTTACGATAATCCTAAAATAGCAGTTCAATACAAATAACCAACTAGTAGTTATCCTCATATTGATTACTAGCTGTTAATATCAATAACTTCATCAATCAACTTATCGTCGATAACTTTCACGTTATGTATCTTTGATGACTTTACTAGCAAGTTATCGATTCTCTTCACACTATTGATAATTCTATCCATCTATGATCAAACTCTATTCTCATCAACTAAATCTATCAATTGCCAATAATAACAAAAAAAAAAAAATGGTCACCTTTTCGTGTAAACATATGCTTCATTTTAAAAGAATTTTGAATGATTTATCGATCATTCGATGCTTGAAATTAGATAAACAGGAATCATCGTGTATCCCCATGTCATTGGCAAATTTTATTTTCCCCCACCAAATTGCCTCTTGAATTGTTTTTCTGAGAACAATATAATTAAATTTATGGCTCCATGAATGGTGAAACTTACAATATTTTTCGTTTACTAAATCTTCCTAACTTCGAATTACTTGGCCTCCAGTTAATTTAATTAGGCCATCTTTCAAAAGTAAGTCAAAAATTATGTCCAATTTATCAATATAGAACGAGTATACTTGAGTGCCATTTGTCCTAGTATCATTGCTTCTTTTTTCTTGGCAGGTTTGAAGGATCAACAAACATAAGGCTTGTTCTTTACCAAAAAAAAAAAAAAAAAAAAAAAAAACTAACTAACAAACATAAGACTTGTTGAGCTCCGCTTTTGCCACGACAATTATAATATTTTCATTTTGGTTAGATTCATCCTCTGACTCATATTTTTCCACTAAAGTCATGTTTTGTGTGAAGTCTTTATGTGGACTCCATCTCTATCCTTGAGTAGTTGCTCATCGGGGGAAAGTACACTAAAAAAACCACAAGTTGTATATGGCGCTTACTTTAGTACAAAAAGTTTCCATCGATTCACTTAAGTGTCAAATCAGAAAAAAAAAAAAAAAAAAAAGATCACTTTGGTGTCACCAGTAAGAAATTCTGACTAAATTAATTACGTGGTTTTTATATTTTTTTTAGAGAAAAATTTATAGTAACTTCTAAACGACGTTGTTTTCTATCCTTCTTAAGAAACGACGTCGTTTTGTCATCATATGTTGATAGCCTCACTAAAACGACGTTGTATAGCTCATATGGGGACTGAAATTAGGGTTTCTTTGTCTTTCACCTGCCATTGCTCAGCCACCGTTTGTCACCTACCATCGCTCGACCACCGTAGCTCGGCCACCATCGTAGTTGCTCGACCAGGTGAGCAAGGAGAGGCTGAGGTTGTTGCTCAAGCAAGAAGTGGCGGGAAGAATAGGAGGCGAGGGCAGAGGAGGAGGAGGAAGAAGGGGGGTTGAAGGTGCCACTGCTGGTGTTGTTATTTGTGCCTTTGTTGGTGTCACTGCTAGTGTTGTTCTTCGGGGAAGAAGACGAGGAGGAATCCCATGCTCTCTCTCTCTCTCTCAATTTGGGAATTTAGAGTTCTTACTTGGGGGAAAGATGCCAAACGGCATCATTTTGTCGTTTGGATGCTAATTATACTCTCTGACAAGCCACGTTAGTTTCAAAAATTAATAAATAAAAAAAGTTTCACGTCAGATTTCCGACCAATTAAATTAGTATTGGTACTAAAATGATCATTTTTCAAATTTGTTGACACTTAAGTAATCTAAAATAAAATTTTGACATCAAAGTAAGCGTCGTATACAACTTTTGACACTTTTAGTGTACTTACCCCGTTGCTCATCCATAGAAACTCTTATTGACCTTTGAATCTTTCTTTAATACATTGAAAGCAAAATTTGTGAATTCTTTCTCTAAGAATGAAGTAAGATATCTATTTCTAATCTTTTTGAATCAGAGTAACAAATTAATTGATTGGATTGTTATTGTATTGATCAAGTATGGCCAAATCAACAATCAATACATGTGGTTCTACAAAATTAAGAATGAAATTGTGTTTCCATCTCTGCTCAATTACACACCAAATTAGGTGATAAATTATTGTACCATGTAAAAGCAATTTTTGCCAAAGATCAAGGAAATCACCTAAGTCTTAAAAACTCATTTGTCAGGGTATTGCTCAATGGTTGATTATTCATCCTTGCCAATAAAATGGAAAATTTAGGAATTTCAAAGCCTCTAGAAAAAGGGTGGCTATCAACCCATTCAGGATGTGGTTTCCTATGAACATGTATGATAATATCTCACCTAACCCTAGTTGTTGTTGAACACTTTCGACAAATTATGTTAGGGTCAATTGTGGATTCGATTGGCAATTTTACCCCCTTGGTGGTAACATTGGTCTTCATAGAATATCAAAATTAATCGGCATGTTAGGCCTAATAAGAATATTTACATGGGGTAGAACAAATGGAGCTATTGGCTTTACATCTTCAATTGACCAACATGTTGAAATTGTCTAATAAATAAAAAGCTTTCAATTAAAAATGA
The DNA here is from genome assembly GCA_017140185.1 of Eucalyptus polyanthemos subsp. polyanthemos. Lineage (NCBI taxonomy): Eukaryota > Viridiplantae > Streptophyta > Magnoliopsida > Myrtales > Myrtaceae > Eucalyptus > Eucalyptus polyanthemos. Next base: position 25,479,826 of record CM029459.1, read on the forward strand.
AATTTTCTAATTAATTATGTTTGGCTATTTCGAATGATCCGTGATATGCGAGAGATATATTATTAAATAGGAGAGTCAAACTTATAGCGACCAATATGATGAATAAGAGGTAAATGGAAAAAATGGAAAATAAGCTGAAAAATCTATCTATATAGAATGAGTCGAGTGTGACCAATAATATGGTTGATAGATTTAATCACTAGGCAAGCATGATTGTCTACAAGGCGTGATTGCCTTGACCTAATCATGATCTAAAAACATTAAATTGTTTTCATAAATTGAAATAAAAAAAGCCAACTTGACTATATGGGTCCAAGATCAAGAAAGAAACATCCAGCCCAAAATCGAGCACAGGTTAAGAGCATGTTTGTTTACACTTTAAATTAAGTAAAAAAATTGCTTATATATTATTCAAACATTAAAAAAAAAATTATTGCATGAGAAGCTGCACATCAAAATTTGATCGGCTTAAAAAAAAAAAAATCAATTAAAAATTGCCCAACCAACAGAGAAATCAAAATCGGCTTATCCTAAAGACCCACGAAATGACTAAAAATGACCTGCGGACTTGACGTTTAATCTGCAGCGTCTCCTAAAACATCCTAGCCTTGAATTTGACCCCGGGGTCGTGGCATTGACCATGACTTTGACCAAAACCACCGGTTTGACGGTCGAGGGCACTATCGTAATCTCTATACGCCACGTGTCGAAAGCTCACCGTCGTCCCTTCGGGCCCCTGTCTTTTTCTTTTCTCCGGGGCTCCGATTCGGAGCACGTGTCGCCGGGTGTCAGTCGAGCCGGAGCCGTCCGATCCGTCTATGGGACTGGATCTAACGGCCGGTGGCATTAGGGAGTAGCGTGCTTCCAAAATGGCGACAAAAATTCCGTCCCACGTGCGAAATGGAGTTTCGGGGTGACGTCAGCGTTGCGAAACGAGAGCGGCCCGACGGGGTGTTAGAACCTAAGCATGACGACAACGTCGTCGGGTCGATTAAAATCCAACAGGAATGACTAGGAATAATTACAAAAATAATTCATGAATTTTTGGCCCGATATATAATGTCGTTCTTGAATTTTAACTTAATGTATAATATCATTTATAAATTCTTAATTTTATATAATTTATGAATTATATGAAAATTTCCGATATCATTCTTTCATTAATTCAAGTTTAGAGATAATATTGAATATTTTCAAATAATTCAAAAATAAAATTGAACATGTGTTCTGAGATCATGGATTATATTATGTAAATTAAAAGTTTGAGGATGTAAAGTTTAGAGATTATATTGAGCAAATTAAAAGTTTATAGACAATATTGCATATTGAGCTAGAATTCGGAGATAATTTGTGTCACTTTGCCTAATGGTTGAAACCAATAAATATTTAGGTAGATATGAGGTACCATGAATTGCACGGTTTCAATATAGTCATTTATCTTACTTTAAAAAAAATAATGAAAACATCTTTCTATTTGAAACATGTCATTTTCTTGATTTAGGTTATTTTTCAATTTTGTGTTAAGATGTGTTGGTTTTTGCTAACAAGCTCCCAACCTGATTGATGACGGATTGTAATATTAAATGTAACTATCCTCCTCATGTTTTGTGTGAGTAATACATCGAAAATTTAAACTTTCTTTAAATCAAGGATATGCTTAACAAGTACTTTGGGATACTCCAAGATGTATTTAAAAAAATCCTTCCATCACATAGCATGAGATAACTTAGGCATTAAAACTTCTCGTGTTCTTCTAACGAGAATCCATAGTTTGCTGATGAATAGACTTCATGTAATACGTAATACATTTTCTTTCTCATGACAACTTATACAAGCTACGCAACTGCTTGTCCTATATATAATATGTAACAAGGAAGTTTAAGTATGACATAACGAGACTCATCTACAATCACATGTTTTATTTTGTTGATGACACAATTGAATTTTCAAGTGGTATTTTAGGATAGTTTTCATGCATTGCACTAAATCCACCTCATTTTTCATTCCATCGGAAGTAGGTAATTCACATTAGAACTCGAGGATTCCTGAGGGATTACTTCCTCGCTCCTTTCTCTTTTCTTTTGGCTTAGAATAGATGGTAGACATGGCAAATTTTTTCTCTTCCTAAAGTTAGTCGTTTTGTTATATCGATATCATTTCGAAATTATTAACTTGGAATGAAAGATATTCGACTCGACAACGACAATCGAAGGGTATCTCCTTCTGTTCTGCTTATCGTATGAATCAGAAAAGGATCTCTGTTAGGGTCCGTCATCATCGGAGAATTTTTGCCCCGTCTAAGTTGTCAACTCCACCCCATGCCCCATGTCTCGCGTTGGCAAGACATCCCTCTCTATCTCTGTCCCATGCCTTACGTAGATATTTTGTCATACCTACTTCTGCGATTCCCAGGTTTTCTCCTTAATAAATTGATTTGTAAAGCTAAATTCCAAATTCTAACTTTTCTGAGATCTCACCCAAAAGTCTAAATAAGGACGTCCAGTATTTCATCTTGGAGATATCACCGAGAGTGAGCCTAATTTTGTATCCATTAGAAATATCCAGTTGAATTTATCTTAAAACAAGTCTAAGATCCTCACCACACAACTTCTGTGTGAGACTTTTCCACCAAATACTCTTCTTCCCCTTGTGGCTCAATGATCCCTGCCTTACTTGCGAGCCTCGTGTATAAGAAGGTCACTAAGGAGTTTAGGCCTAAAATCATTGAATTATTCACTTGCACTCATATTCGTTCGAAAGCTAAGACAACTAGATATGTGTATTGCTTCTCATCACATCAATTCTCAGGTGTTGGACTCTTTTGCTTATTACCCTCGTAAGCACACTTGTACCTCAACAAACGACGTGTGCGTAAGGCTATGATAATTGTGCAAATAAGATGCTGGATATTCTCGAAAACCCTCTCTCATGTGAAAATTATAATGGAGAGGAGGAGTGTGGCGTACTTATCCTGCACATAGAGTAAAAGGCCACAAACGAATTGCGAATCCACGCGTCAAGTCATTTGTTAGTCAGGTAATGAAGAAGCAAAAAGCAAATTTAACTTACATCATACGAGGAAATTCAACCTAAGAAACTTCAAATTACTAGATGGAATGGAACTGTATGCATGTATCGGCAAGCGATGCAAAATATCTTCCAAGATCAATATGGGTGATGCCGTAAACATGTACAGAGCTTAGGAGCGTGGTGCAACTGGAGATCTCCATACAAATTGAACAAGCTCTAGGGTTTCTGAAGCACTAGGGTTTCTGAAGCTCTAGGGTTTTCAGGTGCTCCTGCTTCAGGTACCTTTTGATGTAGTGCACGCAGAGCCCCAGCCAGGCCCTGCCCTAGGGTTCGTGGCTACTCAGAGGGATGATCATGAGGGCGTGATTGTAATGAGCGATTCTTGATAGCCGAGGCCCCACCGCTTGATCTGAGAATATTTTCTGAAGTCCCCCACGAGCGAGAATATACTCATATTCTTCACCACTAGAGTTTGTCTCAGTAACAACCATTCCCATATAAAAAGGGAAATATGGGGAATTCAAATCTTCACATTCTCAATGGGATTGGGGTAGGGACAATTTTTTACGTCAAGTATGAATTTTACTTTCCACGCTTTGCAGGAAAACACGACAAAAGTCTAAATTTAAAATAGAAATAGAGTAGGATTGACAAAAAAGAAAAAGAAAAAAAGAACAAAAAAGTTATAATTGGATGGCCAATGGGCCCTCATCGTCCATTGCCTCCTCCTGGGCGTCATGATTGTTTGGGGGCTTTTCTCCCATGGCCTGAGCATTAGTGGGTCGTGTCAGGCTTGAAATAGCCTGTTTTCACCGATGTATCGCTGCCATTTTGATTTGCCCTTTCGAGCTTCGTTCGATTCCACCATCACCGTGTGGTACGAAAAAGAAAGCCTCAACTTCGTTATTTTGCAAGCTGCAGAAAGGAAGTCACGCTCAATTTGTGTCCGCAGATTCCGTGACCATCTTTTCTGCCCACGAATGGGAGACATAAGGGATTTTGAATGAGAAAACGACACAAAAACTCCCCTGAAACCCAAATGGTTTTCATACTCACACTCACTAGAAGTCCCAAGTGCCCCGTTGTGTAATGAGGTTATCTAAATTTTTAATTTGTCCAATGTGGTTCATAAATTTTTGTTCAATGTGCAACGCCTTTCATGAAATTTTAATTTGTTTATTGTCATTTGTACAAGTTTCATTTAGTTCTTGGATTATACGAAAAATTTCAACGTTATCCCTGAATTTGAATTAATTAAAGAACAATAAAGACATTATAATTATAAAAAATATAGAGTTGATATTTTTTTAGCACTTAACTTTTTCATGGATTCTATTGTTCAACAAATGATTCGCAATATTAAATATTTTTGTATAGTTTAAAGACTGAATTGAACATGTATCGAAAATTGGAGGACCACATTTCGCATTTGGGTAAAATAAATGATATTGAATAAATTAAAAATTTATGAGTCACATTCCACACTGAATAAAAGTTTGGGAATCATTTATGTCATTATCCCATTCTAAAATTACCCAATAATTGTTTCATGAAAGGGGGACATCAAATCGACGTGCTTACAAGAAGTTGAGATTGGGCTCGATAGTTACTAGAGATCGGGTAGAAATTAATGTGCCTGAATTTGAGTTGAGTTACTTGAGCATATTGTTGAGTCTAGCTCGAATTCGTCAAGACTAATTCGACGAGCTTTTGAGCCTGCTCAAATTTGTATTATTCTTTCAATGATATTAATCAGCTAAATAGACAGAATAAATAAATTCTTAAGATTTCATAGCATATATAACTGCGCACACCCACGTATAAGGCAAATGAAAATGGTTCGAGCTTATTTAGCTCGAGCTCGTGTTTGGATTCATGTATGACTTACATTATGATCAAGTCGAGTTTGAATATTTCGACCTTTGGTTGGGGGCTGATTTCGGGTAGCAAATTTAATACTCGATCGAGCGTGAGATGGGCGTTGAGCAACAAATATGTGAATCGTCTCGAGCTTGATCTTGATAATATATTGGCTTGATTCAACTTAATTATAAATTTTGCATCGGTCCATAATCACAGAAGTTTTGTTCTTATGTGGATTTTTCTTTTTTTGGGGAGGAGGGGATTTGTTATTTTATTTAAATTCTGACGAACAGTTCTCGGGTACAAAGTTCGGAATTTTATCATGTGTTAACAAGCCCGGGGTCTTCAAATTAAGATAGGAATGGCATCTCCAAATTTTCTATGGCCACATCGAATTTCATTTTCTTATAGAGAAATTGTAACGAAGTAGAAAAATTATAGCAAGTATGGAATTATATCAAGAAAAAATGAATGAAGAATTCGAATGAATTATTTTAGGATATTACGTTCGTCTTCTAAATTTTGACTTTCGACTTTGTTATTTAACTCTTCAACTTTTGAGACGTGGAATTTGAAAATTAAAATAGTTGTTCCATTTTGACATTCTCAAAGTGCTTTTGGATAAACTCATCAATTTTTTTTTTAAAAGAAAAAGTGAGGAAATATAGTATACAGACGTATAAATGTAAGGGTTAATACCACACAAATTTCCAAATTATCAAATAATCTGAACTTTTCCATGTGTCACTAAAAATTCTATATATCCAAACTTTTTTTTTTTGTGTCATAAAAAATCTTGAACTTATTTCAGTGTAATAAATGTACCCTCAATCAAACCGAAATAGAGGATATAAATTTTGGTTTTTTGTGACACAGAAAAGAAGTTGAGATTTATGGGCTTTAGTGATATAAATTTTTTTTTTTGGGTATTTTATTTCAGTGAGCATCTTAAGTGTTTTTTGTGGTATTTGTCTTAAATGTAACACGTTAGGAAAGATATCTCTTCCTTTTTCAGGAGGAACAGGGCTAGAAAAAGCTACAATCAAGACTCCTTTCCCCGAAGTCCCTTTCTACGAAACAAGGCCTCATCCGGACGTTAATTCTACCTGATAGCACTATAGTCGGTGCACTAAAAATTCTAAAGTTTCTTCAATAAATTGCTCATGAGATTTTGACCATTGAAAAAGCGGGTGCGCACGAGACACTCAACCAAACTAAACTCCTTTTGTCACATATCTTTCACAAGACCACGAGTTTGATTCACACCATGAGTAAATATTTGAATAGTTCATTTTGTGTTCCCTAACTATGATATATCTATGGGGGAAAATTCATGGCCGTTGGTATTTTTGTGGAGCTACAACGACGGGTTCGCCAATTTGGGACATTCAAGTAGCAAGTGGTGTAAATAGCTACAACTTATACCGAGCACTCCATAGTGTGCATTTGACTCTTACAATAATGCTCTATGGTGGTCATGAAGGAAAAGACTAAGATGAAGTTCTAGATATATATCCCTTACCCCCTCAAAAAAAAAAAACAAAACAAAACAAAACAAATGAGAATCGGTTTAAAAATTGTATACTTAAAGATCTCGACCAAAGAAGTCATCTAGTCTTTGCTAAAAGCAAGCAAGTTGAGGTTGGTCTGCTTCATAGACAAGGCTCATTCTGTACTTGACTTACGACCTTAGCGTATCGCGCATCCCAAATCTTTATTAAGTAAAACCCCTTTTAGGAGGCCAGCTTCCAGCCAGGCCTATGTGCAAGCGAAAAGCCTTTGATCATACAGTACCGAGATCTAAACTGCGATCTTAGACTTGTGCAGGCTCTTGCTTTTTGTTCCGTGATCGACAGTAGGTTGATGCGAAAAGATGTTTGTGGCTAGGCATAGGAGCATTAGCGAGTGGCGCAAATAGCTATAACTCAAACCAAGCAGTCCAGAGCATGTATTTTGACTCTTATGATAATGCCCTAAGCCGGTCCTGAAGGAAAAGACTGACAGGAAGTGCTAGATATATATCCCCACCGAAAAAACCACAACAAAAAAGGACAGGTTAAAAAATCATATACTTGAGGACTCCAACCCACCGGAAAAAAAATGCCTTCAATCTTCACAAGAAGCAAGCAAGTTAAGGTCGCTTTGCTTCGTAGAAAAGGCTCGTTCTGTACTTATGAGCTTAGACATTTGCGTGTACCAAAATCTTTATTCAGTCATGCATTTTTTAAGGGGGAGCAGCTTACGGCCAGGCATGGGTGTGAGCGAAAAGCCTTCGATCATACCATGCCGAGATCTAGACTACGATCTTAGACTAGAATGCTTCGGACAATTAGAAAGCTCCTGCCTTCTGTCCATGACAGATGGCACCTCGATTCGAAAGATGTTGTGGCTGGGCAAATGAGCATTCATGCTATAAAAAGGATGTTGAATTTTTAGAGTAGACAGAATGGGCCCATGATTGCTGTTGGTACCTGAGTAACCCGTTAATGGGCCCGGCCTTACTCCAATCTAAGAACAGCGCACATGCCTGTCGGCTCATCCTATCTTACAGCATCAAGCATCTTGAATTTCCTTATTTTCCGTCGGATAAAACCATTTCGATGGTGCTCGATATTTCGGAGAAATTTTTTTAAATGTGCCCGGACCGGGAGACGACCCGCTTGGCTCTCCATTAAGCCGTTGCGACGCAATAGAGATGGTTCCTTCGCCATGAGTTGCCAGTGGGTCTGAGCCGAGACCGTGCTGAGTTTTCAAGAGAGGCGAATCGGGTATTTGTGTCGGGGGCCGGCTAGCTTCCCTTAAGCCCACCCATGAAGGGGGAAAGATTGATGGGCCGAGCCCAATGGGCAAATATTGAAGATTGCCAGATGCACCCGTGCCCGGCCCATTGGGCCGCTGTGCCCGATCGGATTGAATCACATACCAAAACGAATATCTGAAAATGGAGCGAGGCTAACGATTGGGCCTAAGACTTATTCAGATGCTTAAGAAGATGAGGGGGCCCACCTGTGGGTCCCCCTCAAAGGTAGCCACGTGGCGTTGGACCACGTCCTTCACTAATTTCCTCCTCAAAAAAGGAAAATTGAAGAAAACTTGTACTAAATTGTCAAGGGAGAACGTACTGACTGTACTGAAACGAAACCGGAACTAGCAACGTACGTGCGTTTGGAGCAATGTTTCAAGTTTGTACACCTTGTACTGCAACAGTTCGCTAGATATTGTCATTGAACACACCCCAAAGAACACAACAAAAAAAAAAAAAAAAAAAAATCTGTGTTCCTCTTCCATTTCCGAATGCAAGGCGAATATTTGATCCAAAGGGTCGAAACCCCATTGCAATTAAAACTGCTTCAATTAGGTAAGATGAGATTAAGGCGATTATTCAATATACATGGTATAAAGAATCCCAAAAAATAGAGTTGATGGGAAGTATATATAAGATTTATAGATGATGTTTTGTGTACTAGGCATGTGAGTTTTACATCGAGAAGCATCTAGGGTTTGATTTGGCGACCCTGGCCTTGAGGGTTGGCGCATCGTGGGGATCGGAATACCCAATCGATTCCGATTTCCGGTTGGCATGCGGCCTCGGGAGGTTCTCCGGCACGACGGTCTCAAAGGAGTTGAGCCTCCAAGGTGGGCAAGCTCTCTTCTCGCTCCACCTCGCTCCACCTCGCGATTCTCGTGACCTTGTCCTTGGGCGCCGCAGCCATCTCACTAGTCATGGCCTCAGCGATCTCGCCGAGCCCTATGAACGAGTTGCCCATCTCCACTAGCCCGATGACCATCATCACCACTCTCGCCGCACCCGTCTGCACCTCATTCCTCTTCCTGAAAATTTGCATCCGATCAATGTCTAATCAAAATGAAGAGATTCTGATGCAAAGTGGAGAGAATGAAGTAACAAAAGATTGACTCACCAGGAGGCTTGTACTGTTCTTGAAGTGATGATGGAGGAGGAGGAAGAAGATGGAGAGTTGCTTGAACGGGAGGTGGGAGGAGAGGGATTGAGGCAGCAAGTAGCAGCCATGGCCATCTCTCTCTCTCTCTCTCTCTGTGTAGAAAAATCTAATGATGATGCATAAGTATCAAGAGGAGCACTTCAGGGGTTAATATAGGAGAAGGCTCCAGCTTGGGGTTAGTCATGTAAAGGTAGCTGAAAAGGACCCCATTTCTTTGGAACTGAACACGTGGGTTGGACCCTTCCATCCAATCAAGGCGCCAATTTCCGGTAGAAATTTCACTCCTAACATCTTGATTAAGACATGCCAAAGGCGGAAAAGTATCATTTAAAACACGACCCATTATCGAAATCCCAATAAAAAGACTTGGGAATACACTGCCATTGCCGTAAAGTATGTATAGCTTTATTTACTCACGTCAGAAGATCATTTCGAATTAGGAAGGAGTCCCGGTATAAACTCATGGTCAGTACTTTCTCAACCCATCAGGGATCGAGATGAAATCATAAGACGAATCGAATTCGAAACCCCGGAGCTTCTCGAGTCGCAAAATTCCAAGCCTGTCTTCCTGCCGAATCCATCTACCGTTCGGTCTGTGGTTGGGACGAGGGTTTGAGACAAGAACCTCCTCACGTTTTCAACGGGAGTACCGTTTTTACTACTTCCTTGCTTGCTTGCCGTCTTCCACGACTGCGGGGGCGGGAGGCGTGTTGGGAATGGCTTCCTTCGCGTTCGATTCGAAAGAGTGTTGGGAGAGCTTGACCGGGACAGGAGAGAGAGAGAGAGAGACACCGACCTCAGCATCGCGAGAACTTCCAAAAATCAGATTTTGGACATTGTGGGATGCGATGAGCTCGCAAGTTTCATGCGCTTTTCTCCAATTCCGGTGCTTTCCTTGAATGGCTCGTCATCTTTCCCGGATTGAAAGTTTTTCCCTTCAATTTAAGGCATGATTTATTATTTAATTTGCTAGTAATAATTGTGGAAATATTTAACTGGGGAAGCAAATGGAAATTAATAAAATTTGAAATCAAGATATCTAACTTTGATATTATTTGAGACTGCTGATTATTTTAAAAGCTTAAATTTTATATGAATGTATGATTTATTATATAAATATTCTAATAATTACGATATACGTGATTACGGCAGGTGATGATGGGAAGATCAACCTCTTACGAGGTCGTTTGAGTGCTGCCCTGCTCCTCCTCCATTAGAGCTGGTCCCTCGAGGAACGATAGAAAATGGCATTTCCCACTTCCGCTCCATCATCTCGCCGCACGCTCTCTAAAATTCGTGTTCGGTTTGATCTTTGAGCCGTGTTTCGCTTTTTGTTCTGAGTAGATTTTGGATTTTGAGGAAAAGTTGTCGTCAGTCCGTAAGCTTCTTGTCATTTAGAGGTCCTAAGTTGTGGTATCGTTTGTGTTTCGTATAGATCCTCGAAATAAAAATAAGTGCAAAGGACTTTTGACGGGGATTACCATGTTAAAAGATGAGTAGAGCCAATATGCTGGCGAGGAATCACGACCGTTGGTGAGACCTTGTCGGGCTCAGCCAATGTTCGATGACTCCTCATCGTGCTCAGGTGATGAGAAGCATTTCCAAAGTCCTTTAGACCAAAGGGAGGAATAAAAATTTAAGAAAAAAATTCAAAGTAAAGATTCGAAATGCCCTAAATTTTTCAAATAAGGGTTTCAAATGAATCTTATTTCAAATTAATACTTGAAATGTTCTCATTTTATTAAATAAGGGTGTCAAATGAACATTGTTTAAAAAAAGGCATGAAATGGTCATTTTAATCTCAAAAAATTGCTCAACCTTACAAAAATTCTGTTATTTACTTTTGTTTTATATCATTTTTTATTTTTCTATTTTTTCTTCCAAAAAGAAAGCAAAAATTTTATTTTAAAAAAACATCACGATAGGGTTGGCAACCCTCCTCCACCTATGGTTGCCTCCCCATCATCATTGTGGTGTTGACCATGGCTGATGAGCCTCGTCAACTGAACGCGAAGGCAAGCATGCCCTTACTAGAATTAGGAGAGGATTGCTAGCAACCCTGCCGACCCTGACCAACACCCCATCGACGGTAGGATGGCGGCCACAAGTGAGAGGGTTGGGGCAAGCTCACGCTTGTGCGTCTTTTTTTTTTTGATGTTTTAGTCTCTTTTTTTATGAAAAAAATAGAGAAAAAAGAAAAAAAAAATATATAGAAAAAATAAAAAAAAATATAAAAAGACAGAAAATGCCCTTAAATAGCAATTGAGGTTAGGCTATTCTTTAAAATTGACGTGGCCAGTTCAAATCTTATTTAAAATAAGGTCTACTTTAGGTTCTTATTTTTAAAAAAAATGAGGATAATTTGGACCATAATTTAAAATAATATCTATTTTAGATTTTTATTTAAAAAAACGATGGTATGAATTTTCTCAAAATTTAATAATATTGACCATTGACTCCAATGTCCTATTTCTCCGAGGGACTTTCACTCAAGTGAGGCTCAAAAGTCATAAAAGTAGAGAAAATATTTAGTGGTATGTGTGTGCCACGTCATCCGCTAACATGTGCGCATATACCACTTAGATATCAACATGTGTCCTATGTGGACCCATTGGAAAATGGAAGGGCTGGCTTGGCTCGGCTCAGCTTGTTGGTAGAAGAAAAGACGAGTCAATGGGTCAAGAAATGTGTAACGCTCCCGCTCAAAAAATTTCTCTCCTCAATTGAATTTTCTGGGTTTTTTTTCTCTCTTTCTCTCCTCGCAGGAGAACAAACAGAGAACGACCGAGACCTGTGTTTCCTTCACTGCACATTCCATCCCCTCTGCTCCCACCTCCTCCTCCTCAAAAGCCTTGCCAGTCATCTACCTTTGACACGTCACCTCCTCCAAGAGCCTTGCCAGTTAGAGTCAAGTCTCAACCCCCTTCGCCTCCGATTTTTCTTGCCGAGATTGAGCACAAGGTTTGTGCTCGCATTGGTCTCTTGACAACTTTTGGACCTTCATTGATTGTGTCCCTTCGACGAACACATCATAAGCTCCAACTCTGAGTTGCCACGAGGCCTTTGGACTTTATGTCCTCGAGGTCGATGGTCGGGACTTAAGGGCCTTGTGCTTCTACTCCTTCTCCGCCTCCCTAAAAGCATTGTTGGTCATATGCCGTTGGCACATCGCCCCTCGAGAGCCTCGCCGATCGCAGCTGGGTCTCGAGCCCCCTCTACCTCTGCCTCCGCCTTTGACTATTTCCAACGTGAAGATCAAGCATAGGAGGAGAAGAGAAGAAAGGACAAACCACCCCCTCTCTCCCCTCCCATCCCCTAAACTCTTCTTGTCATTCCCGACAGCTTCATCGATGCCTTCAATAGTTGCGTCCAATTAAGCTCAATCCCTAGAGAACTCCAAAAGCAAGAGCAAAGAGAAGAAGATGAAGGCAAGGGTCCAGCTTGAGGCTGATGACGGCTTTGAGTCTTTGATGTCGGATAAGAAGCACAATAAGGAAAAGAAGAGCGGCAGCAAAGGCTTTGAATCCAAGCAATCGGGAATTGAAAGTGTGACATTCTGATTTTCTTATTTTGTTTTTAATTGAATGAGTTGGGCTTTTCATCGATGCGCCTATAGTCTTTTTTCTGAGCTGATCACTTATGAGATAACTAATCTATCAGGAGAAGCCATTAAGAAATCTAAACACAATAGACTTGAAAATTCGACCAGAAATCGACTGCTCGATTGTGCTTATCTGTAAGAGTTAATATGGCACTGTCAAAATCAATCAGAGATTGGAGATAGATCGGTTCGATAGAGGCATGTGATTAAAGTGTGGATGATTCCGCCTAATTGCAAAATTCTCGTCAAACGGCACTAAACCGATTTTTCTATCATTTTTGTACCTTATGCCCGTATTTGAAATCTCGAGATTTTCACAACAATTGAGAGTCACCAATGAGTCGAAAATGTACAATGTAACTTGAAAATAATCGACCACGGGTTAAATGCGCTAAAAATTTCTAAAAGCTATCCGGTAGGTTAGGTCACGCTAAAATCGTGTCCGGTTGAAATTAACTGTGAAATTGAACCTGATTTCAAAAATTGAAAGTTCTGTCATATCATGATTTATTTTAGGAATGTTGACTCATCATCTGAAGTTTTTTTTGCAAACCTAAACTTTTGACAAAAATTCAAGTTTGGGCGCTTTTGGACCAGGAAATTTAGAGAACCGTTTTTGGGTGGATTTTTGGCGTTCAAGTGGGATTAATTGGCGATGGAATTGCAAGGATTTATTGTGGACACCTTAGTTGGAATTTTTGGGCATCAATTGGATTGTTTTTAGTTTGAATTGGATTGGAATTGAAGGAGAGATGCACAAATTCGTAGCTATGGTGATGTGCAACATTTTGGGCACCTAGGATGGCTTCTTGAGGAAGCTTTGGAGTGGAAAATGGTTGAGGATCAGCCATGGCCTTTAGGGGCCTTTCTAATGATGGTTTGAGATATTTTTAGAAGACTTTGGTAGCTTTGTGGCCCCCCTTCCAGCTGCAGCCATCTCTCTTCTTCTTTTTCTTCCTTGTTCCTTTCTCCATTGTTGCTGTCTTGAGGAAGAAAAACCATTAGAGAATCAGAGGAGACCAGCCAGCCACTGTCGATCGCCCCTAGCCACCCGTGCATGCTCGTCGAGTCATTGCTAGTCACTACCGCCCAAGAGCTCGAGATGTTCGGCCTTGCCATCCCATGTTTGGTCTCTGGTCCCCGTCCACACCCTGGCCATTGTTAAGCTTGCTTAAGCTCCTCCCTTGTCGTCTAGCAGTCCTCAACCCCACCTGGACTCACCATCACTACCTAGCTGCCCACCGTGCCCCTTTCCTCACCAATCGAGCCCCAACTAGCCCGTTTTAGCAACTAAGTAGAACAGAAGCTTTAGCTTCGGCTGAGCCTTCTTTGGCCTTTTTCGGGCTCTTCCGAACCTCGTCGGGTGTCGCCGTAGGCTTGTGTCTTGTTCGCCTTGGCGTTGTCGTTGCTGTAAATTCACCGGCCTGCTAATCTAGTGAGTTTACTTGCTAAACATTGCTTAGGAGGTTGGGACCTGAGGGCCTTGTGCTTCTACTCCTTCTCCGCCTCCCTAAAAGCATCGTTGGTCATATGCCATTGGCACATCGCCCCTCGAGAGCCTCGCCGATCCAGCTGGGTCTCGAGCCCCCTCTACCTCTACCTCCACCTTTGACTATTTCCAACGCGAAGATCAAGCATAGGAGGAGAAGAGAAGAAAGGATAAACCACCCCCTCTCTCCCCTCCCATCCCCTAAACTCCTCTTGTCATTCCCGACAGCTTCATCAATGCCTTCAATAATTGCATCCAATTAAGCTCAATCCCCAGAGAACTCCAAAAGCAAGAGCAAAGAGAAGAAGATGAAGGCAAGGGTCTAGCTTGAGGCTGATGACGGCTTTGAGTCTTTGATGTCAGATAAGAAGCACAAGAAGGAAAAGAAGAGCGACAGCAAAGGCTTTGAATCCAAGCAATCGGGAATTAAAAGTGTGACATCTTAATTTTCTTATTTTGTTTTCAATTGAATGAGTTGGGCTTTTCATCGATGCGCCTATAGTCTTTTTTCTGAGCTGATCACTTATGAGATAACTAATCTATCAGGAGAAGCCATTAAGAAATCTAAATGCAATAGACTTGAAAATTCGACCAGAAATTGACTGCTCGACTGTGCTTATCTACAAGAGTTAATATGACACTGTCAAAATCAATCAGAGATTGGAGATAGGTCGGTTCAATAGAGGCATGTGATTAAAGTGTGGATGATTCCGCCTAATTGCAAAATTCTCGTCGAATGGCACTAAACCGATTTTTCCGTCATTTTTGTACCTTGTGCCTGTATTTGAAATCTCAAGATTTTCACGACAATCGAAAGTCACTAATGAGTCGAAAATATACAATATGACTCGAAAATAATCGACCACGGGTTAAATGTGCTAAAAATTTCTAAAAGCTATCCGGTAGGTTAGATCACGCTAAAATCGCGCCCGATTGAAATTAACTGTGAAATTGAACCCGATTTCAAAAATTGAAAGTTTTGTCATATCATGATTTATTTTAGGAATGTTGACTCATCATCTGAAGTTTTTTTTGCAAACCTGAACTTTTGGCAAAAATTCAAGTTTGGGCGCTTTTGGACTAGGAAATTTAGAGAACCGTTTTTGGGTGAATTTTTGGCGTTCAAGTGGGATTAATTGGTGATGGAATTGCAAGGATTTATTGTGGACACCTTAGCTGGAATTTTTGAGCATCAATTGGATTGTTTTTAGTTGGAATTGGATTGGAATTGAAGGAGAGATGCACAAATTCGTAGCTATGGTGATGTGCAACATTTTGGGCACTTAGGATGGCTTCTTGAGGAAGCTTTGGAGTGGAAAATGGTTGAGGATCTTTCATGGCCTTTGGGGGCCTTTCCAATGTTGGTTTGAGATATTTTTAGAAGACTTTGGTAGCTTTGTGGCCCCCCTCCTAGCTACAGCCATCTCTCTTCTTCTTTTTCTTCCTTGTTCCTTTCTCCATTGTTGTTGTCTTGAGGAAGAAAAACCAGTAGAGAATCAGAGGAGACCAGCTAGCCACTGTCGATCGCCCCTAGCCACCCGTGCATGCTCGCCGAGTCATTGCTGGTCACTATCGCCCGCAAGCCCGAGATGTGCAACCCTGCCATCCTGCGTTTGCTCGCTGGTCCCCGTCCACACCTTGGCCATTGTTTAGCTCTGCTTAAGCTCCTCCCTTGCCGTCTAGCAATCCTCAACCCCGCCTGGACTCACCATCACTGCCTAGCTGCCCACCGTGCCCCTTTCCGCACCAATCGAGCCCCAACTAGCCCGTTTTAGCAATTAAGTAGAACCAAAGCTTTAGCTTCGGCCTAAGCCTTCTTGGGCCTTTTTCGGGCTCTTTCGAACCTCGTCGGGTGTCGCCGTAGGCTTGTGTCTCGTCTGCCTTGGCGTTGTCGTTGCTGTAAACTCACCGGCCCACTAATCTAGTGAGTTTACTTGCTAAACATTGCTTAGGAGGTTAATGATCCTTAATAGGTAATTAGATTAGTTTAAGTATGGTTTAAGTTGTTAGTTTAGATTAATTAGTGATTTAGTTGCTTAATTAGGCTAATTAGGTGGTTAGTTTAGACTATTTAAGGGTTAATTAGGTTGCTTGATTTATATAGATAGTACATTATTTTTCTAGGCCCAATTAGGTGGCTAAATTAGTGTTTTAGGCTTAAGTATGTATTTTTTTTTTAATTAATTTACATTTATGTAATTATTTTTGTAATTTATTTAATTATTTAATATTTTTCGAAAATTATACGGGATAACCCATAGTTGGAATTCCATGCTAATTGCTGTGATGTGATTAGTTTATGCAATTGAATGATAATTTGTGCAATTGAGTGGTGATTGTGATTTTTGATTAATTATTTCAAAATTGTGAAATTTTGGTATTTAATTAGAAAATACTAAGTGTTGGGTTTCGACCTCGAAAATGTTTTTAAATATTACATCAAATAGTGAGATTTTAAAAGGAAGGATATCAATTTTTAAGGTTCGATCCGACCGTGTACCCACATACGATTATTTTATTAGATATTTTTAATACAAAGAAAATAAGTCATGTTTATTATCTTAATTAAGGCATTTGAGTGCAAGGTACAATGTCTTTGGCCAGGATTAAATGATTGTGTGATGATTATGAGAACCTGTCCTCGATGTGTGTCGAATGGATGTTGCCCCTATATGGGATGCCCCTAGACAACGGATGCGGTTACAATAGAGGCTGGACCGATGCTCCTTTGGGATTGTCGTTTAATGTAGATGTTGCCATGCTCAATGGAATGGGACGATGCCTAGTTATGCCAGAAGACCACCGAATGTTAAGTAGGCCATGCTTGTGGGGCCATAATCAATTGGAACGTGTGAATGATTAAGATAAACGTGCCTGATTATGGGACAAAATTGTGTGACATGGAATGAGATATGTCATAAGGATTTGGCTTTATAATCAGGATCACTATGATTGATTGTGATATAAGTGAGGCATTCCAATTAATGTGTGCATTTATTATATGCATCGAGTATATAAACTGTGCTGATGTGTAGGAAAAAACTGAGGCGATGTGAGTCTTCTGTGATGTGTGGTTAGACTATCTCTAGGCATATTTCCTTCCTAATCGGGGTTTAGGCGTGAACTCATTGAAATATTTTCTCACCCCGTCGTGGGCTTATTCTTTCCAGGTCTATAGATGGAGGTTCCTCCAATACATTTTGGACAGTTGAGGGAGTATATAGAGTAGAGTATTAACGTCCCTATCTCTAGGAGTCTTTGGCTCCATGAGCTCATTGTGACCACTATCTTGATCGATGAGGGTGAACCTCAGTTGGTACCTTATCGGTTTAGGGCGTGGTTTCGTCATGGGCCTAATGGGGTCCGGGAAGATCCCCTGTAGGGTTTTGACATCCCCACTATTGCGATTAATGCCGCGGCGGGTGAGGGGTTAGCTGATCCCCCGATGGTGTCGTGGAAGACCTAGAGCCCTCGAAGGTCTTGAAGGTCTCAGTTGATGAGTCTTGTGCCTAGATGGCTTAGTGACTCTTCTTTTTGGAGTTAGGCTTTTGTTTATAGATTATTATTGTATATAAACTCAGTTTGTTTATAAAAGTGTTTTGTGAATTTTGTATCCTGCTTTTCATTACATATATGTGTTGTTTGGGGATTGTATATATGTTTTTGCATGTGCATTAAAGTGAATGGGTCGGCGACGCGTATTGGGATGTCAAAAATTTTATCAACCAACAAGGGATGTGCGCGCTTAAGGTTGGGGCGTGACAAAAAGCTAACCGTATCAACCTAAAAGCTAACAGCATCAACTTCTTCAAATACAATGTCTTTGATTTAATCGCATCATGAGAGCTTTATGCAACATATTTACAATAAGTCCATTGTTTTGTAACTTTTGTCCACCCATTCAAAATATATTACGATGGACTATTTGTAACATTTATAACATTTGTCAAGATACATAGAACATACCTATATAACTATCATTGCGTTTCAAATAACTTGCAGCTATATGAAATGGTAAAATCACTCGAACTAAAATGCATAATATGCTTTCGTTCACTACTTTTGGTTCTACGATATAAGTATGTAAAGGCTTATCGGTTTCTGATCGGAAAACATGTTCAAATAAAACATGCAAGAACTCAACCTGAAAATTCTTATAAATGACATGAGTATATACTTGTGCGGCATGTTGCAAAATTCCACTATTTTCAACCACAATATGTAATTTTTCTCAAGCATACTCAAAATCATCAACAATCTCATTGTTATGCATTTTTTCAACTTGCTTCTCATAATGACTAGTAAATTCAGATAAAGTCATCATTTTACATGCCATATGTTGCAATACATTATTTGTGCTCTCACTTCTTTGTGTAGAACTAATTCTTGTAAAAAAAAAAATCATGACCAAATGCAAGACACCATTTATGACGCAGGTAATATAGATTATCTAACCACTTGTTTTCACCTAAAGCCCACTCCTAACATAGCTTTCCAAGTGGCATTCATTTCAACTTTAGATTCACAATGATATAGAAGTTTATACCAATATTTATTGTGAAAACCTGGCTTTTTCAAGAAGATATGTGCAGTATAATACATAGCATTTTTTCCAATAAGCCATATACATAAACGATAATCAGAATTCTGTAAAACAGTTCTAATAACATTTGCCATAGCATGATCTTGATCAATGAAAACAGTTTTAAGTAATTTATTATCCATTGCTTCCAAAAATGATTAAAATGCCTAAACAAAAGAAGCAATAGTTTCATCCATCAAAATACACAACCAAACAGAACATTTTTCCAGTAATAATTCAAGCCAACAAAAGACACACATATCATATTGTATTTATTTATATAGTAAGTAGTATCAAATACTACTACATCTTCAAAACTATCGTAATCCAACTTAGATATATCATCAGACCAAAAAACATTGGTCGGTCTTTGTTCTTCATCCAATTAAAATGTATAAGAAAAATTACTTCCATTTGATTGTGAGCAATTAAAATAGTTGATGAGGCTTTAATAATTACCTACACTAATCAGATTCCTTCTTTTTTATTGTAAAATTTTTTGACAATCACGTAATGTAAAGTTAATGATATTTGGCCTACCCGCTTCATCATCAAGATAGAAATATGTTTTTGTAGCCTCTTACACTAGCCTCAATCATAAAAGTCAAAATAGTTTTATTAGTATTCATAATGTGCCGAAACGAGCGTATAAGGTGTTTTTGCTTATCATCAATGAAAATATGATTATGAATATCTTTAAACTTGGTAACTTCCCAAACTCTTTTATTTATTTATTTTAAATTTAATGTAAACCTGATATTCGGTTTTTTTTTACCATCCTATAAATGTTTCTTTGTTTATGAGGTGTGATTGATAGAGAGTGTCTTTCACAATTACATACAAATGTGCATCTTCGTAGTACTCCTTTACTATTGTTCGTTTTTTGTTCTTTTGGCACTCCAAATCCTTTGCAAATTGCATATCATTGTATATATTATAGGTTTCATTCTCTTTAGCAAACATCATACCAATTCTGAATTCAAATTCTTTACTAACATTGTGTGTGATGATATTATCTTTTGAAGCCTATACAATTTGAGAAACATATCTAATCATTTAAAGAAGAAAAATGAAGTAAATATAAATTTAATTCTAAAAAGATGAAGTTATACTCATTTTACCCGAGAATAGTGCGACTTTTACTGGAAGTGAATATCAAACACGAGTTTTGGTGTCCACCAACATTAGGTTCTTCATAGTTACAACCTCATAATTACTCCCCATATGCAAAAACCTTATGGCCAACATATTCTGGTAACATAAACAATAATTATCTATTAGTAAATAATAATTAAAATTGAAAATGAAATAAAAATAGAAGGAATAATTATCAGTCTAGATTGCTAATAGTAGGAGCATTATTCAACCTTACAAAGAATAGGGCAACGTAGGAAATATATTGTGGAAAAGGTTAGGTGCACTCTAAGAACAAAGGTAAACACAAAAACCTTGAGATTTTCTCATTTGAAATTTATACATCAACAACAATAACAACCACAATCATAAAAAATCGAGGCTTTTGTGTTTATCCTAAAACATAGTACTAAAGCAATGAGCATGATGAAAATCTCTAATGCCAATACAACATTATCAATCTTGTCTCTTAAAAGCAACTAGAATAAATTGCACAAAACCATTTGTAAATAAAAGTTGTTTGGTTACATGGAAGCTCTTGTAAAGGTAACCAAAATAAAACAAGATCCACTGATTCAAAAGGCACCAAAATAGCCAATACCAACTATAAAAAAAAAAAAAAAGATGTTGGGCATGTAAAATGAGATCCATTGATTCAAAATTGTGCATTGCAATGCTTGAAAGACCAATAATAAGTAGGACGTGCATTATATGGACAAAATAACACCAATTGCAAATCAACCATGACAACCCAGGAGGGGGTAAGCTACCATATTCATATTTTGAAAGTGTTAAACATTATTCAATAATTATTTGAAGAACATTTTGTTAGGTAATCGTTGCCTAGACTAGAGCACGGGCACTTATAAACAACAACATAATTGAGTAAAAAAATGCATTTGCCTCTTCTATGACATATGTGCAAAGTCAAGTGCACATTAATCTTCACAATCAAGAGGAGATGCGACCTTTACAAGAATCTCTTCACTTTCTTGTTTCACAGACTTGTTTCATATGTTCTGAAAACCTGTTCAGCAGTAGATAAGCATTATCAGGTATATATAGAAACCAGAGTTAGATTATAAATTGTGAAACATTTTAGACATTTCCTAGAAAAGCTCAAATGGCAACTCTAAAATCCATTTATTCACATGTATTCTAGTTGAACTTTGAAAGGAAAAGTCCATCATAAAATGGCTCAATTAGTCGCATCCAAAGGTTAGATTATGAAGTAGAGAGACAAAAATTTATGAAATTACCTGACATATTCAAGAAAAAATGTACCTTGCAATACTTTGAAGATCAATAATGAGTAGGGAATGTATTACATGGACATAATCCATTAGATAAAGGTTCGAGACTACCCCTAGTCTTGTAGTAAACCTGTCAAATAGTAGATGGGGATATAATATTACATTGCAATAGTTCAACATGAAACTAATTAGGCACAAAATCCAATCAAAGATCTAGACATAATCACATTAAAACAAAAACTATATTTTAACTTAGTTGATATCTCATCTATAATCCTAATTAATCTACTGATATGAAACTCATACAATCATCAAGTAAACTTCACCCCATAGAAAGAACTACCTTCTGAGCTGAATTAGGCCATATACCACAATAACTAACTTTGTAATGATCACTTAGCCTTTTTTTAAAGTGATAAACTAGGCTTAAAGGCCAAATGACAAAAAAAATATGAACCTTCAAAAAACGAAACAATATTCATGATCTAAATTGAATTGCTCTACGAGATTCCTCTTGCTCGGCATACATAGCTTAGTAACTTAGATTCTATTAGCAAAATGTATAGATAATAATCTTAAACTTCTGTATGCATTTGAGAGGTGAAGAAAACCTCAACTGCAAGCCAAACATCAAAAGGAAAGTGAAGGGTGTTTTTGGCTTTTAACAATGTGAAAACTTTAAATTGGGCCATCTTATAGTTGTCTTGGCTTCGCTTTCTATTGTTATCGGAGCATATCCTTGTTAATTCCCGGGAATAGCAATAAAGTTGTGGACACTTTTTGTTACGAGAGGGATATGGGAAAAAAAGACAAAGACACCACTTTTTTAATTTAGAATCATGCTTTGATTAGCTGATTTAAATAATTCCTATTCAACCTCATAGTGAAAAGCAAATGCTATAAGCATAATGCACACTTCAGGAAGTTGTTCTTTATTATTATTATTATTATTATTATTATTATTATTATTATTATTATTATTGTTATCTCTTTCTCTTACACCAAAAACAAACTTTTTTTTTATTTTAATAGAAAGCAAGAGCAACAAAAAAGTGCAGAGAAATAGAGATTATCAAGCAGTTCCTTCATTTGCATAGAAACAAGAATCAAATTTACCACATAGAGCCTTCAATGCTTGCTAAAATACTTTAATAGCAGCCTCCATGGAGCCACTTTTTGCATGTAATGTTGCATAATCATGCCACATATTAGGATAATGGTATAGGCACATTAAACATTGGAATCAAACGGAATGAATAAGCCATCAAATTTTTAACATAATCGATTCTAATTAGTGATGCAAACATGCGACTAGAAAAGGGTTCAACAAACAGCCTTCAAAACACTGCCATAGTTTGTCAAAAGCATGACAATCATAATGAAGACTCATCCGAAATATATTCTCAAGATAATTAGATAAAACATTCAATAAAAGGATATAAAAACAAAGTTGAAATTTGGATGAATACATTAAAAGATATTAACCTATACCTACTCATAAGTGAATACAATGCGTTTGTTGGTAGATATGGTGTCTATTCTCTTGAGGATTCATCATGCAATAATATAACATCTAATTAAGTAGATGCGGATTGCTCATCTTTACAAATTGACAAAATATGCAATAATCAGTTTACTTGATGTCCATCCCAATAATAGTGAACAAAAGCTTTAGTTTATGCAAATGTAAATGCTATTTTTAATCCACATAGCATACGAATGAAATAAAAGTTAAATGAGAGACGTGTCAACAAGGTTGCTTCAATTTGCCAATAGTACAACGTAACAGAAGGTTCTTGCTTTCAATGCATTTAATCTCCATGGAGTAGAACTTGGCTAAAAATATATGCACCTTTGGATCCATACTCAAAAGGTCATGCAAAAGTTTGAAAAATGAGCTTCCAGATCACATTCAGGCGAAAAACAATACGCACTCCAAGCTCATAATAGATATTGAATGATGCATCACATAAACCTTCACCAATGCCAAAATAATTGTTCGGCTAGGTATCTAGTCTCCATGTTTTTTTATGGCAATTGTTCAAATCAAGATACGCATATATGCTATCAAATTCTATAGCAAAGGGCTAGGGCTAGCTCACTCAATGGTCTTCTAACTAAGCTATTCCAACCAGTTTTTGCAACTTCCCTCCAAACTTTACTGGGCATAGCAATACAATTGTGATTGTACAAGTAGTATTTTTATTCATTGCAATCCCACCGAACTCATTTCCTACTTCCAACAAATTCAACAGACCTAGGATTCAATACCGCTATTGTTTCAATCCATCATAACATAATCTTTCAACATAATAGAGCTATTATTACTCAAATTCAACGAGGTTTCGTAGAGAGAGAGGGACCAACCTTTGAAGCTGTAAGAAGACAAAGACGTGGTGAATGATTCAAGATAACATTAGAAGAGACCTAGTGACGGAGCCTCGATGAGGAGAAAAGATTCATGACCCGGTGTGCATTTGCCAGCTGTGACCCGACGGGGCTCTTGGAGGAGATGATCGAGATAATCAAAGTGGACAAGGCAAGGTGTGATGACGTGTTTGTCGAAGGGACACAATGGGATGGAGGCCTCGAAGTTGCCTAAGAGACTGATGCCAGCACAAACCTTATGCTCGATCTCTTCATTGGAAATAGCTAGAGATAGAGGCAGCTTAGGACCCAGTTGCGATTGGGGAGGCACAAGGGGCTTGGGACCTAGATGCGACCAGCAAAGCTCTCAGGGAGACAATGTGCTAGTAGTAGATGATTGGCGATGCTTTTAAGGAGGCTAATGAGGAGAAGAAGCATGAGGCTCTCAGGTCCTGACCATTGACCTTGAGGAGAGTCCAATGACCTCACAACAGCTCGGAGTCAGAGCTGAAGATGCGTTTGTCGGAAGGATGCAATTGGACCAAGGCCTAAAATTTGCCAAGAGATCGACGTGAGCACAAACCTTGTGCTCAATCTCCACATTGGAAACAATCGAAAGTGGAGGTGGAGGTGGAAGCAAAGGGGGCTCGGGACCCAATTGCAATCAGGAGGTAGAGGGGGCTCAAGACCCAACTGCAATCTGTAGGGCTCTCAGGAGGCAATGTGCCAGTGGCAGATGACCGACTATGCTTTTGGGGAGGTGGAGGAAGAGAAAAGCACAAGGCCCTCAAGTCCCGACCATCGACCTCGAGGACATAGAGTCCAAAGACCTCGCAACGGCTAGAGTTGGAGTTGATGACGCATTAGGGGTGAGTAGCGGTCTAGGGTCGACCCTGGACCGACCCTTGGACCGGCCCAACCCTGCCGATCCTGGTCCGGTTCCCAAAGGGACTGGGTCGGTCCTTGGTCCTGAAATTCAATGACCAATACTGTGCGGATTGGTCCTCGGTTCTAAGAGTTTTGGATCGGTCCAACCAACTCGGATATTACATTATATTATATTACATTATATTATATTATATTATTTATAATTCTTTTATATATTCAAAACTAAGTAAAATGTCTATTATATTATATTATATTATATTGAGATGTTCTATCAATAGCACTAATAGTAATTTCAATTTAAAACTTTTGTTGAGTATTAATTATGTGTCGTTTGTTTTGTTTTCAAGTGTTTAGAAGTTCAAGTGAATTAACAAGATGTGAAGTTATATATTCATGGTTTATATTAAGTATTTTGAACTTTTTATGGTTTAATCGTATTTTACTAATTAATTATAGCTGCACTTTGTTTTTCAATTTGTGTCAAATGGTAGAAGTTTTGAAAAGTAGAGTAGTACTGCAGTTACTACGGTGATTTGCTAGTCAAATGGTATGAAGCTCATTTTTTGGTTGAGTGGATTCTACATGATCAAATGCTAGTCAAGTAGTGTGAAACTCATTTTTTGATTAAGTGGATTCTACATGATTAAATGCAGGAAAACGCTTTTGCATATGGTGTTATGAATATTAAAGATAGATGATTACAAGAACTTTACATCTTGTCACATATTTCGATGAGCAGTTAGCAGATATGAAATTTCTATTATTGTGTCATCTTAAATTTGTTAAATATATATTGGTATTTATAGTTTGGTTGCACAATGCCGCATTGTCAATGGATGTGTAATTTGAATTTGCAGGTTTGCTTTTTTAGGTAGTATAAAAAATAAGGTGAAAAAAATTATCAATTAGTCTCGGGTTGACCTTGGAACTGAACCGAACCCATTGGGTCGGTCCGATCCTGGTCCTAGGCTCAATATGGTTGATCATCGGTCCTAAAAATTGAGGACCGACATTGTACGGATGGGTCCTAGGGTTAGGGGGTGGCCTGGACCAACTCGGATCATGCTCACCCCTATGACGCATTCATAGAGGGATGCAATTGGACGGAGGTCTAGAAGTTGTTGAGAGACCAACATGAGCACAAACCTTGTGCTTGATCTCCGTGGGAACAATTGGAGGCAGAGGGGGTCGGGACCCGATTACAACTAGTGAGGCTTTGATGTGCCAGAGGCAAATGACCGGCAAGGCTTTTAGGGAGGCGGAGGCAAAAGCGGAGGGGCTGGGATGCATGGAGAAGAAAACATAGGTCTTAGTCATTCTCTATTTGTTCTCCTACAAGGAGAGAGAGAGAGAGAGAGAGGAGAGAGAGAGAGAGAAATTGATATTTGATAAAAAATTCAATTGAGGAGAGAGAAATTTTTTGGGCAGGAGTGTGACACATTTATTGATCATTGACCTGTCTTTTCTTATGCCAGCGAGCTGAGTTGAGCTAAGCTAGCCTTTCCATTTTTCCAATGGGTCCCCATAGGACACATGTCAATATTTGAGTGGTATGTGCGCACCACGTCAATGGATGATGTGATGCGTACATACTACTGAATATTTTCTCATAAAAGTCAAATGCCCAGGTTACCAAACAATGTTTTCAAAAAAAGGGAGCAAGCGGGCCTACGTGGGCCTTGGCCTAATCATTCATGAAGTACATTGAAACTTAAACGATCTAACTACATAAATCCAAATGATTAGAGGATTTGACTGAACAAAATAAAATCAAGCATCAAAATCGCAAAACTTTAAAAACTCGAACCGATGAGTTTTCATTTATCCCTTTTTCTTATGTCACGAGCCTTGACATGGACTTTTAGGTATAGCCCATCCAACGAGCTCATTAGCTCGAGGTGTCAGTGAATTTCTTTTCTTATACTTAATTTGGAAAAGCCAAAGACCCCAACTACCGAGTGGAGAGCTCATTCTCTCAAAGAGCTCAAGAGAAAAAAAAATTCATTAGGTTCGCACGATATTTAAGCAATCGAGTCTCTCGCCTTGGCAAGCTTGAGGTGCAGTGTTCAATCCACATCGCTACCAATTTTCTATGACCATTCATAAGAGTAACAAACTTATGTGAAATAGCAACTACTCAATCGACCATTGGAGACTAGACTTCGTCATGCGTAATGGGAGCCTCTTTATTTCTTCTCAAGTCAACAATTGCGTTTTTAACTTTTCTCTTGGCCATGCCTCGGATCATCTCCTCTCCAGATCAACTCTTTCAATATTCTTGTTTTAAAATTCTAAGCTTTGTAAGATTATTTTTTCTTTTTAGACAAGCCAGGGTTCTTAACAAGAGAAAGATGTGGACAAGTTTTACTTCCTTAATCCAATAAATGCCCTTTTTTTTTTTCTCTCTCTACGGAAAGTATTTTATACTATGGATACATCATGTGATACAGAGGGTCAAGAAAGATGAGATTTATATAACGCAAATGACAGCGACAATCGACCGTTCAGACAACGTCGTCGTTTTCATGAAAGGAACAAACGAAAACGTCGTCGTCTACACGTGTCGCATTGGCAAGCATAAAAAAACACTCATTCTCTCTCTCTCTCTCTCTGCCTCTGTTGTTGCTTCTGCCGCTGCGAATATAGCCGCCCCCCACCCCCCCTCGTTTCCCCATTTTCAAACTTCACTGTAACCAGACACGCACACGACCCACCACTCCTCCTCTTTCTCTTCTCTCTTCTCTCTCTCCTCCCTCTCTGTGTTGTGGGTGAGTCTTGAAGCGATTAGGAAGGAGGAGGAGAAATGGGGGCGGGCCGGGAGGCGTCGATCTCGCTGGACGGCGTCCGGGACAAGAACGTGATGCAGCTCAAGAAGCTCAACACCGCCCTCTTCCCCGTCCGCTACAACGACAAGTACTACGCCGACGCCCTCGCCTCCGGCGATTTCACCAAGCTAGGTCTTTTACGCTCTCCCCCTGCTCTCTCGCCCCCTACCTTTCCTGGGTTCTCGCTCTTTCGCGCTCCCAATCTCCTTTCGGGTCGTTCGGAGGGTTTTCTTGAATCGATCGCATTCTGAGTTCTGGGTTCTTGTTTGGCCTGCTTTTGGTCTGGATTTTGATGGGTTTGTTTCCTTGAATAGCGGGGAAGTGCTGAGCCGCGAGAGGGAAAACGAGACAGGTGGGAGTGCCCGTGACGAATTCGAGCTTGCGGGCGACTTTGGGATGTTTTTCCTCTGTCCTCTTTTGAAATATCATTTGTGATGGAGTTATGTTCAAATGGGTAGGGGGTGGATTTTCGTTTGGATTGTGGAATTGTAGCTTCCGTTCCACTTCCTATTTCCCGGTAGATTGTGTTAGGAGGGAAAGGATGTGCAAGCGCATATTCCATGGCCAGTATAGTACATTCCAGTGACCGTGCCTATGGGATATTCGCATTTCGTGTTTTATTCTGTTGTGCTGATTTATGTTCCGTAATCTAGTCCATTGGATTGACGTCTTTTTGGATGGTCGTGGTTTTGCTTCTGTGTCTTGATCATTCTTGTTGTCCCCCCTTTTGCTTTTCCTGATTTTTCATTTTCACACTTGCTTTTGTAACCTCAAGTGTGTTTGTGGAATCTGAACTTGGAGAAACCTCCGACACGCATGTATATTGGCTGTTGAGTGTCAGTTGTGTTTTGTTTGAATATTTACTTGTTCAACTTTTCTCTTAGTCCTGTTTACGAATGTCCATTTTAGGTAAAGAACCTATCTGGGATTATTGCGTTTTATGCTATCAGCTGGGATTTATCTGAGTTTGGATTTACCACTTCTATTGAAGCCTATTATACCTAATTAGACATGGCTCATTCTTTTCTTTACTCATGGTGCATATACTTTTGATTCGGTTTGTTTCTGCTTTCAAGCTCTAAGATACTCTTTGTATTAAGAGAGGCATTAGTTTTTTCATTCAGTACGAGATTTGTTCCTTCTATCTGAATAGCCATATTTGCTATGTTCTGGTGGTTATGTTGCATCATAAGCTTGTTCGGTTATTGGTATAGTCTGCATCATCAACTCAACATCTTTGGTTAACTTGGTTACTGTATGTTGATGTTTTCCATATTTGGGTTAGCATGTTCTTTTCTGACTTGGTATGACAATCTTGCGGTGATTACTTTTGATCCATTAGACCTGGTGGACTGATCAGTATTTTGCATAGGAGTAAGTTCTCAATATCTTGTATGATGTAGAAGTTCGTTCAAATTCTATGACATACATGCAAATGATGTCCATGTTTTGCTGAACAATTCACTAGGTTTTCCACTATTCACATCGGAATTAGTTCTCTTCCAAACCAAAACACAGAGTCTGTTTTTGACCATTTTATGTGTTTCAACTTAGGCCTTGGATTTTTATGTTATAAATTTTTACCTTCCAAGATTGTATTGATACAAATTCAGATCCTACATGCTTGGAGAAAAAGACATTTGTCCATGACTATCGTCAAACATCTTTTGTGCCTCATTTATTCATGATACTTGAGGAAAAATATAACTGAAAACTGGATTGCAGTATCTTCCATATTCATTGAGGATAAGAATGTAGTCAATTGAGTGATCTTCTTTTTCATCTCAAATTTAGATATCTGATGTAGGACTAACAGTCTAACTATTATGAAATGATTATTTCCTCAACTTTTGATTGCTACCTTTCAACATTTTGACAAATTGAAATGCTTTAATAGCTGGCATGGCATACCTTTCTGTCAGTGTATTTTTCCCAAGAAGCTAGCTTAGCATAGCCATAGGACATCTCACTCAGAAGAATGCAGTTGTGCTTCTCTTAATTTTGCTTTCAAATCCTCTCTCTCATTCTCTGCTTATCCTGAACTAGTAGCTTACCTACAAGAGCAGCTATGTTAACTAACATCTAACTTGTTTGCTTTGAAATTTTACAGCATATTACAATGACATTTGTGTTGGATCAATTGCTTGCCGACTTGAGAAGAAGGAAGGCGGGGCAATCCGTGTGTACATAATGACGCTGGGTGTTTTAGCACCATATCGTGGGCTAGGTGTCGGTAAGTCTCTCTCACCATATTTAGCATCAATGGAGAACATTTTCTTTGGGGACATGAACGAGTTAGCATGGCTGGGGTGATTGAGAAAGGGAACACATATAGAGAGAGGATCAGGACTTGTGGGAATGTTAACTGGAGCTCTGGATTGGTGCTTGGTGATTGAGGTTGAGATGTTTCTTGCTTGTCGGCCTGTTGGGAACTTGCGTCACCATGGTTTTTGGAGTCAGAATCGGTTCACTTGCTTCTTCAGTTATTTTGGTGTCTGTTCTTTGATCTTAGACATACATTAGTTTTCCTGTTTGATCCTTTCTGTTCTGCAACCTGTCAAAACACTTTATGTGGCCTCTGCTGATCTAATTAGCTTGATCTTCTGCAGGTACTAGGTTGTTGAATCACGTTCTCGATCTTTGTGCCAAGCAGAACATTTCAGAGATCTACTTGCACGTGCAGACTAACAATGAGGATGCCATCAACTTCTATAAGAAGTTTGGATTTGAAATTACAGAGACAATCCACAATTATTACACGAACATTAGCCCACCAGACTGCTATGTCCTCACCAAGTTTGTTTCTCAGCCCCAAGCAAAGAAATGACATTCGCGTATTGGTTGGTTCTTGAAGTTGGGAGATCTTGGTCAGTGTGCCATATTAGTTTACAACAGTGTCATTGGGGACTCTCTCTCTCTCTCTCTCTCTCCCTCTCTCCATATTCTTGATTCAATTACTCAAACTTTTAAGTTACATCTGATGCATTGCTGATAAACTGAGTTACTCTTGTAACTTTTTTTTTTTTTTTTTTTTTTTTTTGGGTTACGAAGAGAAAACTAATTACTCTCTATTACATGAAGAGCAGCCTCGAAAGATGGAACTTTGTTTGGGAAACATGGAACTTTCAACTTTGTTACGTTGTTCAACCTCGGTTCGAATGAGCAAAGCATTCTTGTAATGAGGATCTGGCCTTTTGAATCTAGTAGCTGGTTCTTTTATCTCTTTGTGACTATCTTTTGCTATTAGATGGATAGCTGTCCTGAAGCTTGAATGTGACCCGCCACATCCATAAGCTGCTTTTTCCTTTCTTCTTTCGACCGTCTTCGTATCATTTTGTTCTATGCTGGTAAAGATTTCCTGAAGATGATGATCAAATGTGATCCATCAAAGAATGGCATGTACTTGCTTAAATTGTTCTGAATTCCCACCTTAATGGGTAATCGCAAGATCTTCAAATTGAAGGGCCTCTGTTAAGTTTCCATGTGGAATCCACTTCTGTCAGTAATATGCATTATTGTTCTTTCTGCTAGGATAATTGCTGTTGGTTTATCTGATGGGGCAACAATTGACCGAACATTTCTCGATGAATCATAAAGAGGCTTACCTTCTTCCTTTTTCCCCAATCTATTCATAAGTTGTAAGAATGGATTTTACTTCCAATGGGTTTTTAGCCGGGTGCGCGGGAGATTCGATAAATGATGGCCCCGTTTGGTTCGGCATTTAGAAGGGGCTTTTGGCCTCTAAAGGGGTTTGGGCAAAAGTGGGTGGTGTTTGGTTCAACATTTTGGGGACTTTGGGAGATGCAAGGGGCTTGAAGGGACTTTAGGGGAATGGAGGGGGAGAGGTCCATTGGGAAGTTGCATTTTCGGAATGCAACTTCCACTGTTCATCTTCACCGGAGAGAAGCCGATCGGAGGCCGACGACCGCCGGCCAAGGGGTCGCGCGCGCCGGCAATGCGCCGGCGACCGCCGGCCAAGGGTCCCCCGACCCCGGCGACCGTCGCCGGACCTCAGGCGACGCCTGGGTCGCGCGAACCAGGCGGCTGTCGCCTGAATCGCGCGACCCAGGCGGCCGCCTGAGGTCGCGCGACCCCAGGCGACGGTCGCCGGGGTCGGGCGAACCCAGGCGACGGCCGCCTGGATCGCGCGAACCCAGGCGACGGCCGCCTGGGGTCGCGCGACCCAGGCGGCCGTCGCCTGGGTCGCGCGACCCCAGGCGGCCGTCGCCTGGGTTCGCGCGACCCCAGGCGGCCGTCGCCTGGGTTCGCGCGATCCAGGCGGCCGCCGCCTGGGTTCGCGCGACCCAGTCGGCCGTCGCCTGGGTTCGCGCGACCCAGTCGGCCGTCGCCGGGGTCGAGCGACCCCAGGCGACGGCCGTCGGGGTCGTGCGACCCCAGGCGAGGGTCGCCTGAGGTCGCGCGACCCAGGCGGCCAGATCCGGCCATCCGGCAGCCGGATCCGGCGGTCCGGCGGCCAGATCCGGCCATCCGGCAGCCGGATCCGGCGGTCCGGCCGCCGGATCCGGCGGTCCGGTGGCCGGACTTAAAAAAAAAATAAGACAAATGATTTTTTGTTTTTTTAATTTAATAAAAGTCCTTTACAAATGTAAATTTTACCAAGCGGTATTTTGGCCAAAGTTGATCTCAACGCAAATTTTACCAAAATGATATTTGCATTTTAAAAAACCCCATTCACCCAAAGGTATTTGCGTTTTGGCAAATGCATTCCCCAAAAGCCGAACCAAACGATATAACGATGTGAATGAAGAAAACCAGAAAAAGGCAAAAGCATGTTGACTTTATTTTCAAAGACGAGGACCTTGGGTATTCAACCGAAGATGCGGCCTTAGAGAAAGATTAAGTGAAAGCAAACTGGTAGGACCAGAGTTAACAAGTAGCAATCAAAGTTAATGAGAAGTCTGCACTCCCAATTGAAAGCAAAAGCTAGCATCAACACTAATTGAAGGTTTTTGTCTACAATCAACCCCGGCAGAACATCTCTGACATTGAACTTTCATTTTTATTACCTATGTATTATGTACATATTATTGAGGCTGAGACACCGTCCATGTGTTATCTTGGAGTCATGCTTAAATGTAGTTTATGTAGACATCGCAGGAGGCACACACCATTCAGTAAGCCAAACCGCCAGAGAAGGTGTCTCCATCGTGAAGCAGAGACTCTGTCAGCCAATAACCGTCCCAAGAACCACCAACCCTCTGCAAGTTTAGAGCAGCAAAGAGTAAGCAGATTACTAATTTGACCGAAGGACCAAACATTCCAACAACCATAAACGTGCCCTATAGAATTAAGCAAGTCTGTGATTAGCAAGTATTTAGCAGCACAAGGAAAGAGCCACTATGCAAATCTGATAACAGGCCAAAAAGAAATAATAGGCAAATCCAACAAGAGATGTCAATGATCCTCCAAAGGCAGAGTACTCATTGGAAATGCAGATGGTTCCATTGGCATGCTTTAAGATGAGGACCTACAGAAACAAGTTTGTGTGTTTTGCCCACGATAAACAGAGGATCTATCTGAACACCACTTGACTTATGAAATAAAAGATTCAGGATGTGGGAGTTGCCATCAGCACACGCCAAGAATTCAGCAAAGAAGCAACAATTTTTGGACCAGCATAGGTTATGTGAGCACACCTGAACCAAGGTAAATTCAAATGTTTCTTCCTCTTCAGGGCGTGATCCTTGTATCCAAACCCGCTGCTTAAATCGATCCTGCAACACAGATATGAAAGAAATTGATTGTTAGTCAAGACAGAACACGGTAGCAAAACTGTAAAAACTGAAGCAAGGAAGAATCTACAATAGCCCGATGAGAAATGCACAGCCAGTTCACTTACTGACCCTACTTGCAATTTTTACTGAAAGAACATGTGTACCTCTTTCACCAATAGGCTGCTCAAGATCTTCCTGTCTTTGTGACCGAGTAGAACTCGGTAAGTGGAATGGTGAAAGATACGCCTAAACCGCTCAAACTGGAAAGGGTGAACATCAAAAGGGGTCAGAGCGAAACCTTAAATATCTCAAAAACATTATTGCTTTGATGAAAAGTACATTGTCACTTGATGATAGAAGGCCATTTCATAGCATTAGTGGAGAAATTCAGTTTCACAATCTGCAAAACGGAAAGCTTCTTAATGCTTAAAGAACCAACATGCACCAGACCAGAAGCGGCATTTGACCAATCGCATGATGCATTTTTTCAGCATTGCACATTTTATACAAGAATGGTCAGAGAATGGCATCCTTTGACTTCCCAGATAACTTTCAAAGAGAAAACAGCATGAACTTAAAATTTCTACAATAAGTAATGAAGAATTATGGGACCAATTTAGGACTTTATGCATACTCACCTGCCCTAGATCGAAGAAGGGTCCAAAATAAGGCGACCTCTCAAAAGGATCAAAACCAGCAAACTGGGGCAACAAGAAATCACCCTTGTCAGATAACCTACCAATTTGATGTGAAACCAATCTATGAGTTATGAGAAGTAGCTTACCCTGTACATAACCTCAATGCCATAATCTTGTCGGGGTTGGTCATTGTACTTCAACGCATCAAGCTGGTGCTGCACAGCTTCTTCTGCACTAAACTACAAGAAGGATTTAATCTTGATTGATGTACACTGAACAAGTGGCTCTACATTATGTAGTTTGCAGAGGAAAATTTCTCTGTTAAGTATAAGACATTACATTTAGTCTCGGCCCAAAAGGTCTCTTCTTCCGAGATTCGAGCCTGCAATCCAAAACAATCCCAAATCAATGAAATGCACATATCCATTCTACCTTTCAACACAAAAGAGTCATCGGATAATCTGGGTCAACATCTGAGCTTAAAGAAATACAATATAGTAGAGGACCATTGACTACTTTCACTCCCCTATGCTGATGCACATGTACATGTGCATAGACGTGAGCAAGAAAATTGCCTCAATATTTCCTGAGGTAATATGCTTTAATTTTAGTAGTCAAGCTCGGTATTTTCAAGACAAAATGGGAAAGAAAAAGGCCAGCAAGATCATAGTCATTTGTTATGCTGGCTCTCTTGGATGGTCTAGTGGGGTTCCAACTCATTGCAAACTGAAGCCAGGGAAGCTTCTAGCCCCTTCTACTTCTCTTTCTATCCTTTTTCTTTTCCTGTTAGTGAAGGCATACTAGCCAAGGAGGAGAACAAACAGGAAGTATCTGCTCTATTGGCACTTAAATTTCAAAGAATGTCAATCGAGGAAATGGAGGAAAAAATTTCCTGATGTCTGCATTCATGTTTCCTTTCACCAAATAAGAGGAAATGGAGGGGGCCAGAAATAGCTTCCCTCCCATACCAGGTCTGGCAATATTTTACATGAACTGACACCTTTACCTAAGCAGATTTGGGGAACTTGGAAATAATATATAAACTCATAATAAACCAATTATTTAGCGCATTCAACAACAACCATAACATTTTGCAAACACATGAATTAATAACCGGAATTCGACAGGTGAACAGCAATTGTCACCTGTAGCGGGACAAAATTCACGGTCATGAAGTAGAACATTGAGCAGAACCCCACCAAACAAGTGCTGATTCATAGACTACATAAGGTGCAAGCCAAAACTAGAATTGGTGATCCAAACACAAATCTTTGGCACACGAAGGTGTGCATAACCGAATGAACACGTGCCGTGAACATAAATTCAGACGCTATATCGTTTCTTGAATCACTAAGCCAAACTCAAGAGCAAAGCCCAGATAAGAACCCATCATTTTCATCCGGCTAAGCAACTATCCGATTGCCTATCCACCACCCTCCAATTTCAAATCAAGAAAGAGCAAGAACAAACAAACTCCCCGCAACAAGTCCAACCCCATATAATTCGATAGGGAAACACCGAGGATCAGACCCTTTGCACCATAAAACAATATAGTGAAGGATTCCTGCAGAAACAGTACCAGTCGGCGGAGAGGAAGTCGGGAACGTCGGCGGCGGAGGCCCTGAAGCGCGGGCTCGCGGAGACGGCCGCCGGGTGCCTGCGGTCGCCATTGGAGAGCTTGAAATGCGCGGGTGACGACAGGGACAAGCAAAACGACATCGCTTCTGTTCTCTTCGGCTTCCTGGTTGTGGAAGATGGGGGGGAGCTGATGAGCGCCGTGGCGTTTCCTTGGAGATGGGACGGGGACCGCGTGGATCGAGATCCGCCGTCGCAACGCTCGGCGGCGGTGAATCCAACGGTTTCAACGGGCTTGTGTAGACGTGCACTCTTTGGAGGACAGCGAGACCAGCTCGTTTCGTCTAGTTTTTGACTTTCTTATAAGGAAAACCTTTTTTTTTTAATTACGCAAATGGCCCCTAAGAATTAACCCAATATATAATGTTACCCATGAATTTTTGATTTATTCAGTATAATTTTCAAATTTTGATTTCATATATAATGTTGTTCCTAAACTTTCTTGATAATGTTCAATGTTATTCCTAGACTTGAATTTGTGAAAGGACAGTATTGAATATTTCCATGTAATCTAGGTATTAAATTAAACATATACAAAAAAGAAAAAGAAAAAGGTTACATTGCATAGTGAATCATAGTTATAGACCATTTGTGTCATTTTTTTTAGTGTATTTGTTTGTACTTTTTTTAAAATGGATAATAATACAAATAGTATCTGAACATTAATTTGATATGCAATATAGTCTCTAGAAATTTTTAAAGGGATCATATATTCTTGTTTTGATCCCTCACATGTTCTTACAAAATTTAAAAAAAACAAAAGAAGCTTAAGAATCTATACTGGAGATTCCATGAATGTAACAATAAGAATATATGGATTATCAAGGTTTTCTCGTCGTAAGCTTCTTTTGTTTTGAAAGTTTAGTAAATTATAGCTTTGTAAAAATACTTTTCATAATTTCTGGGACTATCACGGAATAATCTTTAAGATTTCTCTTTGCGCCCATAACACAGAGAGTGATACTAGCGCTCCATTTGCTTTGGGGGAAAATCACAAATTTGAAAATATTTTCTTAATTTTGCTCTTTTTCATTTCTTATAAATGAAAGCGAGTCTGTGAAAGATGTATTCATTCAAGTTAAAAGATGTTGGTGCAGTCACAAGCTTATGCGGCGATGATTGGATCTTCGAACCACAAAGGAAGACTCTCCGATTTTTAAAATAGAAGATGAAACGTTAAAAATGGTTAATGATGCTAGGTTACAAGATTGTACTTTCGCAAGGAGACTTGTTCGGCATTTATAGCGTGGGGAATTGGAATTCATCTTTGGAATAGTGTTCAGCTTTCACTTTCTGCGACCAAAAATACCAAGTGTTGTGTTGTCTTCCATATGCACTGTACCTCTCTAATGTGGCTGATAATAACAGAACTAATCTATGTGAGGCATTATTTTGAAAGACACTTAAGTATCAATTATCCATGTGGTCGTCTTTAAATGAATTGCAGATGAGATACATGTCTCCCATATTGCTATTATCATCCATCGATGTATTAGAGGAGGGAAAATTGTCCAAAAAGTCCGAAACCTATTGCACTTTTGCCAATTCAGTCTTAAGCCTTTTAATTTTGTCAATTGAGTCCTAAACTTTTTCATTTCTTGTCAATTCAGTCCATCCAGCCAATTTTGATAGGAAAATGCTGACGTGAATTAAAAAAATTCAAAAAAATATTAAAATATTATTAAAAATTGTCAACGTCAGTCTTGTGATCTAACGTGCACCGCCAAAGCATCCACATCAACATTTTCCTGCCAAAATTGGCCGGATGGACTGAATCGACAAGAAGTAAAAATGTTTTAGGACTTAATTGGCAAAATTAAAAAGTTTATGACTAAATTGATAAAAATGTAATAGGTTTAGGACTTTTTGGACAATTTTCCTATTAGAGGATGGTGCCTCATCTTACTTCTCTAAACTTACACTTTTGCTTCTGCATTCCTTCTTCAAGTGTCCATCCTCTTTGCACTTTCAACACGTTACTTTTGATCAATCTTTGCTTTTAAATCTTCCTCTAGACTTATCCTTGCCACCAAATATGAATTGAAGGTGTGGACCAGAAGCGATCGAATGGCGCAAAGCCTGATTTGGCTATATTTTGCTGATGATGTCCTCGTGAACGTGACCTCTACGAAGATGATGAAGGATCCGTGGACAAAGCTAGGAAGCCTTAATCAAAGCATGTCACTCATGAACAGATTATTTTCAAAGGAAGTGATTGTACAACCTTCGAATGAGTAAATGTTATTTCTTTTCTTTACATTTAAACGAGTTTGATATTATTTGTAGGCAACTTGCATCTATTGATGTTAATTTTGATGAGTAAAACAAAACGTGTGCCTTGTTGTATTCATTGCCGGATTCATGGGAACATATAATTGTTTCAATTGCACTATCATTTGAGAGCGTTGTAGCTACTCAAGTTTATCATCTTTAATCACATAGCACAAATCTTTGTTTATAAGAAAGGCCTCCATCTTCAATTTTTATGACTCGAAATCATTTCCTCCAAACTTCTCTACTTCAATCTGTGATTGACCAACCGCATCTACAAGATTCGATTTTTCAAATCTCTCTTCACCAGGAAACCCTAACTTCAAACCTTGCTTTTATACCATATGTTATGATTAGGCGCACAAACACTACATAATAGAGAGTAAAAGTGAGAAAACAAAATTAGGACATAAGGTTATTCCTAGTTCACCCTTAAACTAGGGTTACATCTAATAAATGATTCCATTATAATTAGCACCCTCGCTTCTTTGTTACCAACCATCAATTATAGAGGAAAAAAAATTATATATAGATAGTAGTAGCTATTCATAGGCCAAAATCCAAACTACTAATTAATTAAGGGCCAAGATTATAAAAGCCCTCTTGTTCCCGAAGGCCATTGCTCCCTAAATCCCACCAAGGCGGCTCCCTCAGATCTCCACCCATTCATTGAGGAGTGAGATCCTCGTGCCTTCCTGTTGATGGAGAGTTTAAACTACACTCCAACATTAAGATACTCCATCCAAGTATGTATTTGTGGATATGTTATCTCTAATTTTCTCCTTTTCCATTCCTTCATAGTTTATGCATAGTTATTCAACATTCATTAAGTAATTGCAATTTCATGCACTCTTCATTTGGTTTTTTTTATCATCAATCATAATAGGCCTAAAAAGAAATATAAATAATTTTATCTCATTTTAGAGAACACTTCCAAATAAAAAGAAAATAAAACGGTTTCTTTTGAAATCAACTCGAACCGTATACATCAAGTCTCACAAAAGCGACCTCTCAAAGTGGGCCCAAATAAGTTATCATTGGATAGAAGAGTCCTCTTTTCTCTTTGTACAAAAGGACCCAACGCACGAAGAAATCAAGAGGTAAATCTGTGGTGCTGGAACCGCAAAAATAAGAGGTTCAAAAGAAGTAGCCATGAATGTTAATGTTGTTTTCCTTATAATCTAAAGGCACGAGCTTGCATGTCTAATCATCTGAAGGTCTTTGGAATATCTTGTAATCCACACATACAAGTTAAATCCGAGCATTTGGTGCTGTGACTATATTTTACAACAAGGAAGCACAAAATTTGCCTCCACATGCGGGCACAAATGGCACTGACTTAAGTAATTTTCGTTCCAATAATCCGAGATCTCTATGTATCTCGGTGATATAGCATTCCAGTTCTAAGAGAGCTAGCTTGGCCGATCTTGCGAAGAATAGATGTTTGCGCGAACGTCTCGTCGCAACCAGAGGAGAAACACTATTGAAACATGCCTCCGATTGGAGGCTTTAGCGGTTGCATCTCTCTCACGATCATTTCTCACATGTTGTAAGTTGAGTCTCGACATCACGTAGTGTTCGAATTCTCTAGGTTGATCAATACAAGAGAAGTGCCTCACTTTTGTAAACTTTATTACGTTGCAATGGTACATAGCATGTCAAACCTCAAGTTGATTTCCAAATGAAGAAACGCATATAGTTTTTTGGAAAAAAGTTTTTATATTCTCTGTATTTTGTACATCATTTGTTTTACAATGCTTTTGAGCATATATCTACAAAGAAGAAAGTCAATCCTAACAATCCTCCTAATCAAGAAACAAAATAGGCAGTAGATTGATTTGGATTCCTACATTATCTCTAATTGACAGTTCATGCTAAAGATTGACTTGGATTTTTATATTATTTCTAATTGATACTCATTCCAACACTCCCTCTCAAGTGGGTGAAAATATATTTTTGATACCAACTTGACAAGTGAGCTGTGAAAGGCCCTGCTTGACACAACCTTAGTAAGTATGTCCGCCAACTGATCTGCAAACCTGAGAAAAGGAAGCCAAACCACCTTCGCCTCTAAATTTTGCTTAACAAAATGTTTATCAATCTCAATGTGTTTGGTTTGATCATGCCGAACTAAATTATGGAAAATATCAATTGCTCCTTTATTATCACAGAACAATCTCATCTTAGACTTCGATGGGAAATCAAGTTCGATCATCAACCTCTTAAGTCATAGTAGCTCATACAACCCTTTAGCCACCCTTGAAACTCCACCTCAACACTAGACAATGCTACTACCCTCCGCTTCTCTGCTTCTTGCTCCTTCATGTAACTAGGTTTCTTCCCACAAATGTGAAATACCTTAACGTAGACCTCCTATTCGAAATGCCACCTACCCAGTCCG
Source organism: Eucalyptus polyanthemos subsp. polyanthemos (assembly GCA_017140185.1). Taxonomy (NCBI): domain Eukaryota; kingdom Viridiplantae; phylum Streptophyta; class Magnoliopsida; order Myrtales; family Myrtaceae; genus Eucalyptus; species Eucalyptus polyanthemos. The sequence continues at coordinate 25,519,500 of CM029459.1, forward strand.
CATCCGTAAATCCCTCTACCTCAAGATGATTGTTCTTCACAAAGAATAGACCTTTTCCTAGAGTCAACTTCAAGTAATGTAGAATTCAACTCATTGTATTCATATGATCTTCACTTGGGGCATGCATAAATTGACTCATGATGTTTACAAGCATATGTGATATCAGGGTGAGTATGTGACAAATAGATTAGTCTCCCTACTAACCTTTGATATATATCCTTATTGGTTGGCACAAGATCCGGATACTTCCCAAGCCTATAATTATGAACTATAGGGGTGTCAATGGGTTTCCATTTTAACATTCCAATTCTGGCTAATAAGTCCAACACATTTTCTTTAAGACAAAAAAAAAAAAAAAAACCTCCTTTCAATCTAGCCACTTCAATGCCCAAGAAACACTACAACCGTCCTACATTCTTCATCTCAAACTCTTTTGCTAGCTTCTCTTGGAGTTTCGAAATCTCTTCATGATCATCACCTGCGATAATCATATTGTCCGCATTTATGATTAAGGCCATTACATTTCCTTAACATCGCCTTAGGAACAACATATGATCCGAGTTACTTTGAGAATACTTGTATCTTCTAATTGCTAAGCTAAAGCGACCAAACCAAGTACAAGGTGATTGCTTTAACACATGCAATGAACATTCTAGCTTGCACGCTACATTAGGTTGAGTGGCACAATAATACCTAAGTGAAACTTCCATGTAGATTTCTTCCTCCAAATCCCTATAAAGAAACACATTCTTCAACATCAAATTGATGCAATGGCTAGTCCATATTCACCGTAGGAGATGACCAAACTCTCATAATATTAAGTTTCACCTTAGTAGTCTATACTATAAGTTTGTGTATATCCTTTTACTACTAGCCATGCCTTGTATCTTTCAATGGACCTATCTGCTTTGTATATGATAGTAAAAACCCATTTATAGCCCATTGCTCTCTTCCCCTTTAGTAATTTTACAAGTCTCCAAGTCTTATTATTCTGAAATGCTTCCATCTCCTTTTTCATTGCCCGAACCCACTTACGATCCCTCAAAGCCTCTTGCACCCCACAAGGAACTCGGGTTGCAGAAATATTTGATATGAACACCTTCAATGGTTCTGACAATCTTCCTATCGAAACATAATTTGCAATAGGGTACTTTGATTTTTGTTCCTCCACATCTGGTGAGTACCGATTAAGGGGATTGACACGATTGTACCTGTTAGTTAATTTATATCTAACAACCACATCAAAATCATCATAAGAGTCAAGTGTGGTAGCAGATATTACCTCAAGAGTATTCTTAGGAGAATGGTTGGGTATTGAAGAGGGGACAATTTCAAGAGAGGGTTGTTCTTGAGGCTATATGTGTGTATCTTGTATTAGTACAAATTGTTGATGACCTTCTATCAAGATGTGACTATCGTCCTTCACAACTCTTGCCGCCGACTTGTCACGGCCTGATTCGTTGCATTTTCTATTGATGGCACTACTATTAGGGCCTGCCTTGAGTCAGACACAGTCCCAACCTCTACCAAAACACCGCCCTCCCACCAATTTTCCCTTTCTTGATGTATCACTCCCTAAAAGGGATAATTGGTGTTAGGGTAGAATAATACGGACTCGACAAATGTCACATCCATAGTGACATGTGTCTTCTTAGTGATGAGGTCGTAAGAGCGATAGCCATTTTGATGGGTTAGCCAACAAAAACACACTGCATAGCACAAGGATCAAGCTTGGTTTGTTGGTTCTTGTGAAGATGAACCTAAGCTACACACCCGAACACTTTAGGAGGAAGTGTCAAGACCAAAGGAATAGAAGCATGTTTTGAAAGAACTTGCAGCGGGGTGTGAAATTTTAGCACATATGGGGAGGGGCATCCAATTCATCAAGTGGATTATAGTAATAACGGCAACATCCCAAAAACGATTGGGAACATGACTAACCACCAAGAGAACACTCGCTAACTCAAGAAAATGGTGGTTCTTCCTTTCTACGACATCGTTCTACTGGGGGTCTAGGTGCATGACATCTCCTGGATAAGATCATGTTCTTGAAAGTAAGTTGCGAGATATTAATTAACATATTTTCCCCCATTATTAGTACGAAAGACGTGGAGTTGCGCATGAAATTGTGTTACAACCATGCATGGAACACACGAAATATTTTAGAGACCTCATCCTTGTGCTTCATCGAATAAAACCATGTCATCCATGTTCAATCATTTGCAAAAGTCACAAACCAGCGAATTTTCGAAAGGCTGGTAATGGGTGAAGCACCCCACACATCAAAGTGGACTAATGAAAAAAGTGTTATACTTTTATTGAAACTCAATGGAAAAGAAACACAATAATTCTTTGCCAAGATGCATGTTTCACATTGAAATACAAAATTTGATAACCTACCGAACAACCCAGGAAAAAAATGCTTCAAATATCCAAAAGATGGGTGCCTTAATCAATAGTGTCAGAGCCAAATGTCTTTCTCTTTACCAATGGATTGACCGTGGGTGTGATTCATTTTGCTAGTGTTAAAATCATCCACGTAGTATAGCGCCTCCCTCTTAGTACCACGTCCAATAGTCTCCTTTATGAGGATATCCTGAAATAAACAAAAATTGAGATGCATAAGAACACTTCAATTTAATTCATCAATAATCTACCCAATAGACGACAACTGGTTAAATAAAGAGGGCACGAGCGAAGAGTGCGATAAGGAGAGAGAATGTGTGAGAACAACACTCTCAGCCCTAGTCATTGGATATCTATGGCCATTTGCATTATAAATACTTTGTCAAGGTGGAGTGGTATGACATGTGAAGTCACCAAGATTGGGTGTCATTTGATCAGTAGCGCCAGAATCAACAACCACCCATTGCCCTCACCTTGATGAGTATTGACAAAAATACAACTGTATTTACCTTCAGAAGTCAAGACGGAAGTATTGGTGGAGTCTACCTATGGAATTGAGGAGAGAGGTGAGTCTCCAGTTGCCAACAACGCTTATTCTTTATCCCTACTTGTTGCAGTCTCAATCTTTTTCTTGGCTTAAAAATCTTTCCACTAATCGGGGTACTCATTTAACTTGAAACAAGTCTCCTTGGTATGTTTAAGATTACTACAATGGGTGCGTCCCTCTGCTGGTTGTGGCTTGTGCTTCGAACTTGCATTGGACCTACCCCCTCTTGTCACAACACCCATGGAGGCCATCTATAGAGTCTATGATTGTGGGTTGTCCTCAAGAAATCGCGAACCCATCTTCCCTCCACGTGACACCATTGCAGCAGTAGTGAGAGCGTTCGCGTTAGTTAACATCACAATTTGATGCGCATTCTCCCGCCGGACATGTACGTAAGCTTGCTCGACCATAGGAAACGGTTGCATCTGTAACAGATATCTACCCTGACCTTGTCAAGTTGAATGTGTAGACACAATCTTTTTGGATAGCCATATTGTAGCGCCAGATATCATTAGGACACATTATGAGGATAGGACAACAAAGATCAATCTCTTGCTAGAGTCTTTGAAGATCATTATAGCACTTTTTGATAGGGCTTCTTGCCTGCTTCAATTGAGTAACTCAATGCTTCAAATTATACACCTAAGAGACATCATTGTCGTAAAAAAAATGTTGTAGCCACTGAATCCCAAATTGCTTTTATGAGTGGGAATTGGATAAAATTGACAATCAATGTCTGGTCTATGGAGTTGATTGCCCATCTTTCATTGTGGAATCCTCGGTTTTCCACTTCCAAAAGCTAGTATCGGTCGAATGAGGTGGGGGAAGATCCTCACTAATGTATCCCAACTTATCTTTGCCTGAGATGTACATCTCAACAACTTGGAACCAAAAGCCATAATTGTTGCCATCCAACTTGGTAGCAATAGGTGGAGTCGGAGACTCAACTTGTGAAGGTGACGCATGATGTTGGGTCAAAAGTTGCTTCATCAGCGTTATCAAATCTTCAAGGATTGCGTTGTTAAAGAGTCCTCACCGGTTGATTGTGGGAGAGTTAAATCAATGCGTTCAGCCATGGTGAGATCAAGTCCTAGGGTCGAGTTGCTCTAACACTATGAAGAAATGCATATAGCTTTTTAGAGAAAGTTTTTATATTCTCCATATTTTGTACATTGTTTGTTTTACAATGGTTTTGAATATATATTTACAAAGAAAAGAGTCAATCCTAACAATTCTCCTAATCATGAGATAAAATAAGAAGTAGATTGACTTGAATTCCTATATTATCTCTAATTGATAGCTCATACCACAGATTAATTTGGATTCCAATATTATCTCTAATTAACAGCTTATGTTAACACCAAATTTATCATCACACACTTGTATTTTCCTCTTTTCAAATGGTAAATAGAGAGCATGGAATGCGAACGAAACCCTTTCTCTTACATCTCAGCTTTTTTCCCCATCAATGAAATGGGCATCATCATGAGGACTTTTTTCTCCGAGATTGGAGGAGGAACAAAATCGAAACGGGAGGAGCTCCCACACGACTTTCCATCATCCATCGGGGGACCAATTCGTCATTTTAAGGGGCGCCGTGCGTTTTGTCGTATCTAATACACAAGATGCAGAGTACCTCGTACGCATTTCAAGAATCATTAATTAACGATGGAGAACGACGAACTCTTGGGGATTCCAAATGCCTTCTTAAATGGAGCTGTATCTGGGTTGGCCACACTTTGTGGGGGACCAAGCAGATCTCAAGTAACATGAGGCCAGATTGACTCATCACAGTCAAATCCAATCCCTGCTCAAAGCAAAATCAAGCAAGAGTCTCTGTCCTCTCGCCATCAAATCCCAAAAGAGGATGTGTTTTCTTTTGGTCCCCACGATAGTTTTCATTTTCCACTTCATCTTGTTGTACAAGCGTTTGGTTGGTATCTTCTTTTGGTTTTTGGAAGAGAAATACTGTTTTTCTTCTTCTTCTTCTTCTTCTTCTTCTTCTTCTCTCTCTCTGGTTTTATAAAGAATTCAACTCATCTCTTTCTTGTGTTGTTTGTCTCTGTTTCAAGGAGGATCGACCTGATATGCGAGGAAATGCTTTCTTGGATTCTATTGATGACGTATCGACTTTAAACCACATCGATACTTATCAATATTCCGAGTCATTAAAAATAGTGGGCGGAGAAAATGACCCATTTATATGCACGGGAGTCAAGTGACTAACATAACTTGATTGCACCAAAAGATTGAAGTATGAAATTATAAAATGAAAGTTGTAGTTAAAAGATGATAGAGTAAACTCTTACATAATGACTCAATTATTTTGAACTTTTAGGGACTATTGTTCTTTTACTTCTTCATCATATGTACAATTATGCCCCGTGGTTAATTTAGGGTGTTTAACAAGGATAGCTCCTCTTGAATATTTTTAGCAAAAGTTCATAATTTTTAAAAATCAATTTTTTTGAAGCTTGCAGCCGTATATAGTAGATAGATATCTAATCGGATCTCTATCAATGTTTTTCATTACAAGCCCAACAAATTACTAATTTTTTTAAGTTGTAGCCGTAGAGAATTTGACATCTTTATAGAGGCATCGCCGCTGGGCTGCGTCATGCGCTTGCCAGAGGACACGCATTTCTCATTTATTAACTTCTTTCGAGCTTCTCCAACTCTCTCTCTCTCTCTCTTTCTCTCTCTTCCTCCGGCCATTGTTTCTCTCAGGCGGCAAGAACAAGGGGGGAATGTCCGGTCAGATTTGTCGTCCGAGGTACGATTTGTCTCTCTAGCCTCGCTCTGCGTTCTGGGTAACTTCCGATTGTGTACTTCGAGATGTTCTGTAGGCAATCGCGTTGGTTTTTGCTTGCTTCGTATGTTCTTTCTTGGCCGACGTTGTTGCTAGATCTCTCTGCGCGTGTGGGGCGTCGAGATTTCCCGTTCGCGAAAGTTAGCGCGAAAAGCTTTTCTCTTTGCTGATTTCAAGAAATGGGTTTGTCGAATTTCGCAGGGATTGAAGCTGGTTCGCTGCTTTTCTGCTGTTTGTCATTTGGAAAATTTCGCATTTTGACGCTCCCTGTCTCTCTCTGTGGTACTTTTGCCGTTGCCCCTCTCTTGATTCAATGTGATGGTGTAATCTTTCGCAATCATTCGGAGGTGTTTCGCTTGAAAGTCTCTATCTTGGGGAGTTTCCGCACCTAATTTGACTGTTGCATTCAGTTCGAGTCAGTTTAGACTTTGGAGCCCATTTGGGTATCTTGATTTGCTCCCCGAAAAAGAAACGAGATGTCGTCTTCGAATCCGAATGAGCCGTTGATCCGAGAGTCCTCTTCTAGGAAGCTCCCTGATTTCAAGCAATCAGTGAAGCTGAAGTATGTGAAGCTCGGATATCATTATCTCATAACCCATGGGATGTACCTCTTCTTGACCCCTATTGTTGCTGTCATTGCTGCACAACTCTCCACATTCTCGATCAAGGACCTCTATGACCTTTGGGATCATCTGCGGTTCAATCTCATCTCGGTGATCCTGTGTTCGACCCTCCTCGTGTTCCTGTCTACCCTTTACTTCCTCACGCGGCCTCAACCCGTTTATCTAGTTGATTTCTCATGTTATAAGCCGGACAATGAAAGGAAATGCTCTAGGCAGATTTTCATGGAGAGGTCGCAATCGGCAGGTACATTCACTGAAGAGAATCTTGAGTTTCAAAGGAAAATTCTTGAGAGGTCGGGACTAGGGGAGTCAACTTATCTTCCAGAGGCTGTTCTAAGAGTACCTCCGAACCCCTGTATGGCAGAAGCAAGAAAGGAGGCCGAGATGGTAATGTTTGGCGCTCTTGATAAACTGTTTGAGAAGACATCTTTGAAAGCAAAAGACATTGGGATCCTTATTGTCAATTGTAGCTTGTTCAACCCAACCCCATCTCTATCTGCAATGGTCATCAATCATTACAAGTTGAGAGGGAATATCATCAGCTATAACCTTGGTGGAATGGGATGCAGCGCTGGTTTGATTTCGATTGATCTGGCCAAGAACCTCCTCCAAGTGCATCCAAATTCTTATGCCTTGGTCATTAGCATGGAGAATATAACTCTAAACTGGTACTTTGGAAATGAGAGATCGATGCTCGTGTCGAATTGCTTATTCAGAATGGGAGGAGCTGCAATTTTGCTATCCAACAAAAGATCTGACTACTGGCGCTCCAAGTACAAATTGGTGCACACTGTTCGGACCCACAAAGGCGCAGACGATAAGTGCTTCTCTTGTATAACTCAAAAGGAGGATCCTACGGGAAGGATCGGAGTTTCTCTATCCAGGGATTTGATGGCAGTGGCTGGAGACGCTCTGAAGACAAACATTACGACATTGGGTCCTCTCGTGCTGCCTATGTCTGAACAGTTGCTGTTCTTCGCAACTCTGGTTGGAAAGAAGCTTTTCAAGATGAAATTGAAGCCATACATCCCAGATTTCAAATTGGCCTTGAGCATTTCTGTATTCATGCTGGAGGAAGAGCAGTGCTCGATGAACTAGAGAAGAATCTGCAGCTTTCAGATTGGCACATGGAACCTTCGAGAATGACTCTTTACCGCTTTGGCAACACATCGAGTAGCTCTCTTTGGTATGAACTTGCTTACAGTGAAGCTAAAGGAAGGATCAAGAGAGGGGACAGGACATGGCAAATAGCTTTTGGTTCGGGATTTAAGTGCAACAGCGCTATTTGGAAGGCTCTTCGCACTGTGAATCCCGCGAAAGAGAAGAATCCATGGATGGATGAAATCCATCAGTTTCCAGTGGAAGTCCCGAAGGTCTCAGCCCTCTAGAGTTCAAAGGTAACTTGATTTGTTTCTAGCCTAGGGTTTTTTAATTTCAGTAGTTAACTGGGAAAGCGTTTGAGATGCGATTTTTTTAGCTTGATATTAGAGAGATGGAAGTGCGTTATTGAACTCTCTGGATATTGGATTTTACAATTAGAGCTGGACTGGGGAAATGTATGGTGGCTTAGGAGTTTGATTCCAATATCCATAGTCCATTCCCTTTTAGCATCTCATACTAATCTGTATTTTGAGCCTTCCTCGGAGTACTGAATGTTTGACTGATCTTTTAAGGTATGAAATGTTTCTTTTTCTATCTATCTGATTGTCTTGAACTGGTTGGTTGCGGGTCTCAAACCCTCCATATGCATTTCTACCGGCAAGAGCTCATTTGCATCAGAAGAAGCATGTGTTGAAAACGACCAGATTGAACTCATCACTGCCTTAATCAACCACTTCCTGGTGGGAGATGTTGTGGAACGGGAAGTAAAAACTTCACTAACATTGGCCGCCTTCGGATGAACATCAATCAGTGGTCCGACTATTTTGGGCATTTTACTAGCTTCTGTTGCGTAGTGCGATCTCTTAAGTTGAACGTGATCGTAGATGCTCATGAAAATGTGAAAGGTTGGAGCATATATTCGGGACACCTTTCTGGATGAAGAATTCGATCCCTTGGCTATTTTGGACCAGCGGAGAGGTGTTAATCGTCCGGTGAATTTTCATGCTCTGTTCTTTTTTATGGAAAAAGGAGAATCTATCTTAGGATTTGATATTGAGTGTTGACTCATTGAACGCCGGCTTCGCTATCCGGCATCCCGAATCTTCGCTGTCGAATGTATAGTCCTTGTCCTTCACCATCCGGGCTTCCATCTGTACACCGCGGCCAATTGTTCTTTATAACTTCGTAAGCAAACCACATCCATCTAGTCAAGTGGTTTGCCCCGTCGCGTCCGATCCGAGGCGTCCGTGCATGAGCTAATGGAGAATGGGTCACGAGCTACGAGGTCCCTTGCCTGTGATGGAGGCATCGTCATTGAAAAAGGATATCGGAGTTCTTTAGACTTAGAATATTCGGCTATCAACATATTCAATTTTAGGGCATGTTTGTTTCTCCCGGGAAAAAAAAATCGTGATAAATGGAAGACATTTTTGGGGAAATCACGCACTGGGAGCATGTTTACTTCTCAGGGAATTTGTTTTCCTAACTTCAAGTATGCATATTGTCTTTACCAATAAATAGTTTTCGATTGATTGATCATTTTTAACAAACCACACACATGAAACTACAGACATCTAATTTGCGGAAAATTCTTTTACTTAAACAAGTACATCTTAACCGTTATGTGTTCTCCTTTTCTCCTCTCCTTTGTGGTTTCTTCAGATTTGTTTTTTTTGGCAAAAATTTAATTTGCCAAATTGAAGGCTTTAGTTTCCATACAAACACTTTAAGTTATGAAATAAACTCTAAATTAGAGGCATCAGTTTTAATACGGATTAAATAGATCGTATAACTAATGACCATGTTTCTGGCAATATTTGTTGTAAAATTAATGCAGAGAAAACATAATCTTGCAATTAAATCAATGCGAGAGAGCTAGAGAAATAAAAGAGGAACAGTAAAGGGCATCAAATATTTACATGATTTGATTGAGTGTTGATACCTACATTTACGAGGAGAGCCAACAACTAGATTACACCTAATTTTCTATAACTAGATTACATCTAAGCTTATAGTTTAAAAAAAAACAATTTAATTAGATATAAAACTCACAGCACCAGTCACTGGTCAAAAGAAAGTCCAGCAAAGAAGCTTTTGCCAGATTCCTCTAACGTGCGACGGATCAAGTCGAGTCAAACCGGTCAATCTAGGATGAGCTTCTCCAAATGAGAGAGAAATCTTCAATCACTGCCCTTCGAGTGCAAATTCGATTTCGATCTGGAAAAGGCATATCGAATCTTGAACAAATCAAAATGCTCCAAACGAGTTGGGTTTCATATATGGCTCAAACTCGAGACATTATCTAACAATATTGATACGAAAAACAAAGTCAACTATAGTAAAGTCATATACACATGGTGTGTTTGGTTCAGCATTTGGAAAGCTCATTGGGAAAATGCAAAGCAGTTTAGCTTAAAGAGTTTCGAGGAAATGCAAAGACTGTTTGGTAAATTCTGCTTTTAAATGCAACTTTGAAAAAAATGTTATTTAGTAGAAAACACATTTGCAAAGCCTCTTTGGTCATGAATCTAAATATTTTAATTTTTATTTGTTTAAAATTAAAAAAAAAATGTTTGCAACTTTTTTAATTTATATTTGACAACAATGTTTAAAATGTTGTGTAAACAATTTTATTGAAATTAAAATTCCTTTTTTTTTTTTTTGCTAAAAAACATCAAATGGAAAAAATTTACGTGCTCTCTTTCTCAATTACAATAAGAATACTTTCATTATAATAAAAACATGATAACATATGCTTTGAGGAAAGAAGCTCAATTAAAAATATCCTTAATTACTTCATAAATTCATAACTATTTGATCACGTAAACGTCTCATATCACAATTTTCACTTGCTTTGTATATAGATAACTTGGCATACTCTTTGAAATCTTCCACTTCTTCTTCAATATGCCAAAAGCTCGCTCAATTTCTGATCGTAGTGAAGAGTCAGCACGATTGAATACTTCTTTATAACCCGTCGGTTGAGGACCTTGTTGAAACTCAAGTAAATGAAATCTAACTTTTTTATATGGCCCTAAATAACCAGTGAGATTTAGATATCCAGCATCAACCAAATAATATTTACCTACACAAAAAAGTTGTAAATTTAATCAAAATATATAACACACATCAAACGAAATACAATGAAGAAATTTACTGTTAAAGGTTGGTTTTAAATAAACATCAGTGAAGTGCATATATTAGAACTTTAAGCTGAAAATATGCAACAAGCATGGTGTATGGTGATAAAGTGCAAATAGTCCAAACAATTTTGAATCTATCTTGTTGCAAGAAGCATTGCAAAAACTTTGACTGTCAAAGATTGCTAGAAACATCAAGAAATGACTGGTTTATCAGTCCAACTCCAACAAACTGACACATCCACCATAGCATCTTCAAATTACTAGATTTGAGCATCCACCGACAACAGACATTCCACATTTGAGGACATATAGAAAATTGTAGGCGTGAAATGCATGGTTATATATAATCGACATGGAACCGGTGATGCATACGCCATAAACTAAGGATATATTTCATTGACGAAAAGCACATTCGTGATTTCCCAATAGCTAGAGCATCTCTAACAAAGGCAGCATCGATTAGAGTTTGACTTCCGGGATCACATTGACTAGATTGTCAACCTACGAGACTACCATTATCTCTCGGAGACACATTGAGCAATCAGCATTGTGATGATCTCACGCCGCACCGAAACAAACGTGATCTCCGCTCCAGCATAATAGCTCTCACATGTCATTGAAATATAAGACTACAAGCAAACAATGAACCTAGAAATGGAATGAAACTATACGCTAACTTGGTTCGACCATTTCAATGAACACATGGTGAGTAGCGAGTTGGGGAGCAAACATTAATTTGTTGGGAACTTGGGTTAAGGGAGGTTTGAACCAAAACATGTAAATATAAAGAGCCACTACATTCCCATATCACATAATAAATGGTATCAAAATAATACTTCCAAGCTAACTGAGACCCAAACTAGGGAATCGACTAATCCTAACCCGTTCATCATGCTTTCTAACCAATTGGCCTACCACATTTCGATTCCTATGCTGTGACCTGTATCTAAACTTGGTCTAGATAACTCCCATTTACGTGTTGTTCCTATATGTCTCCCAGACAAGCAAAAGAAGTTCGATTCACGATCAATGGGCTCAACAATCGCATCCTCAGAAAACAACATATAACAAATCAATACGACCAACCAATGGAAGCCACCACTCATGTGTTGCTTTGGTTCTACCCAATTGCACGCACAAGCCCCAATTGAGCAGAAACACGATGCATAAATCAGGCTCTAAATGCCCACACTTTCAGCGCACAAAAAAGCAAGTAGCAACAAAAGGTCCCGTTCAACAAATATGCCCGCATTTTTACTTAGCGAAAACGAAGTACGCGATTATGCTTGACATCGACAAGGCCCCTCCACTCACCACACTCCCAATCCCATAGCAACATCCTTACCTGAAATAGCAAGACGCCAGCCGCTCAAATCACCAGCTCCCAACCCAATGCCTCAGCAGCACAAACTCAGCCGCGGCATGAAGCACGACATGCGCGGAGGGGGAGAGAGGAGAGACGAACCTGCGAAGGACGAGCACTTGAGCAAGCAAAGGAAAAGCGCAGTTGAGCGAAGAGTGCAATCGAGCGAGAAGCGGTTGTCATGAGGGAGAGAACGATGGAAGGGTGCAGAGCAATGGAATGGGAAGAGAATGAGATGTAGGTTTTTTTGTGTTTTCAAAATGGGCAAAAGTGGTTTTCCAATAAAGTTTTGAGGGCAAAATATGTAACTTACTATTTTCATTAAATGAGTCCTTCAACATTCCGAAAATGTTGAAAGCTCAAGGCTAGTCTCCACCAACCTTGAGCTTTCAGCATTCCCAAGGGTTGACTTTCACTTGAAAACTCCTTGAAGAATGGTTGCCAAACACCTCAATTTGAGATGAAAGGGCTTTGAGACTTGAATGGGCTTTCTAAATGCCCATCCAAACGCACCCACAACCCTTTAGTTGTTGCGCCTCTGGTTATAGTCAACGGAGTATACTAGAGTAAGTAGCAAAGGATTAAATATATATGTTATAGCTTCTATCACAATAAATTACTGTGTATCACGCCTCGTTATTGAAGAATACTATGTAAATCCTCAACAAGAAGGTATCAATTTGGTCTCCAAAACCCTACTTTGTTTTGCTTCCAAAATATCATGCTAATCACTTCACATCCTACATGTAAATCATACAACGATCACCAAAAATTCTCATTATGGAGATAATTTGGGAAAAATACCAAAAAAGTTATAAACCTATAATGTTGGTACAAGTTCAATTTTAAAAATTTCAATTGGACAAATTTCGTTTTAAATCTTTTCACAATCGTACAAATTGAATCCATCCGGCTAATTTAGGCCAAAAATTTGCTGACTTGGATATCGATCGCTCTAAATTTTATTTTATTTTTCAAATTTTTTTCATTAATAATATTTTTCTTTTTTTCATCTCTTTTCCTTCTTATGTTTTTTCTTTGCCATTGTGGCTAGAGAGGTTTGCCGGCCATTAGGTGTCAGTGGAGCCCTCATTGGGCCTCGCCCAACTAGCTTCGCCATGGTCTAGTCATTGGGGGCGAAATTGGCCTTGTCTGCAGCTACTTAGTAGACCTTGCCCACATCCACAGTGGAAAAAATAAAGGAGGAAAAAAGAAAAAAAATTAAAAAAATCGAAAAATATTTTAAAATTAAAAATTGTCTATGTCACAGCGCCAACTGTGCAATGTAGAATAGCTAGCATCCACGTTTTTAGGATCAAGCTTAAAATATATATGTCACCTTAACTAAGTATTAAGATGATGACATAATATTTACTATATTCGAAAGTAAAATAATGCACATATTTTACTTTATCTGTCTACAATGCTAGATGTGAGTTTTGATGAATTTCATGAAAGAGTAGATACGTGAATTCAAGTTAGACATTAAGTATATCTGAACTATCATCTGTACAATATTGAAGGTATAGACATACGCTCCATGGGAAATGAGTTAAGTACCGTAATACGTATTTCATACTACGTATACATGAGACGACCAACAATGGTGACAAAAGTTTTGATCTCAACTTTTATGCCAAGTGAGACTCTTGAAGAAATAGTTCATCAATTAAGTGTTCTCATGACTCTTACTTATTCTCAAGATTTCTATTCAATGTTTATTATCTTAGAATGTTACTAATGATCATGAATTGATTCGATCTAATGGAACATCATAATGACGTCACCTAGCAGGGTCAGTCGGTTTGACGCGACCTGTCCTATTTGACCCAACCCGTCTACGTTGACCCGTTGACTTTGACTGTTGACCGTTGACCACCATTGACCAGGGTTGACTTGCGTTGATAACCATTAACCGGTAAAAAAAAAACAGAGGAAAATTATGTTTTTCTGTTTTGTTCGTTGTTGATTATAAGTAATCCCTTTTGTTTTGCATTTGTTGCGGGAACCATGATGAATTTTGTACGCATGCCTATATTTCTAAGAATGGAACGAAGAAAATGGGAGACTTGACGGGCTAAAAACAGAATTATCTAATTATCGGTGGAATGACAGTGATGTAGTATCACACGTGGTCAGGGTCAATCAAATTATATAAAAAATCATCTGAAATGATTATCTTATGCCGGATTTTGAGAAAGTGCTGGTCTTAGTGAACACTCTTTCACCTGAATGGCAAATAGTGTTAGCTTGCTTATGGGAGGTCAATATGGTCTCAGATTATAGAAGGCTTACAATAGCTTTTGTAATAGAGTACTATAGAATCGAGTTAACCAAGATTTCAATCTTTGGGTTGAGTATCATATGGCGCAAAATGAATGCACTTTAAAAGTGGCATGAGAACTCTCCAAAGTTCTTTTTGTGGTTGACCAATGTGCCTTCAAAATTCTCAAAGAATTTTACTAAGAGATTATAATAGACTTTCCCAGTTTTTGAGATAAATGAGAATATTTGGATTTAATTATTTATTTTCTTAGATTAGTTTGAGATGTTTAAGGTGTAAATATCTCTTTCTATGTTAATATATTTCCTTTGAATATATTACTTAGTGTAAATGACATATATTTAAGTGTCAGCACTTGTATGCATGGCGAAAAGGGTCTATCTCAGTATTGCTCAGGAGAAGAACTTACCAAGTAACTCCTGGCTTTCCCCCCTTGAGGTACGCTTCACACTTCTCAGGATCTCTCAAGACTTGATAGGCCTCCCCAAGCATCTACATAAACATCAAGGGCATAATAAGTACAACAAAATATATTTTTGTTCCAAGAAAGCTGAAGAATCAAATTGACTTGGAAATTTTCTGCTGCTTTTGGATCTCCAGGATTCCTATCTGGATGAACTTGCCATGCCTGAAAGACAACAAGCAAATTTTAGAAATTCATCATATACGCACGACCTTACTCCCAACCCGGGTGATAGATACCTTCAGGTAATACGCCTTCTTAATATTGGCATCAGAAGCACCCACGCTCACACCAAGGATGTCGTAATAGGTCGTGTCCTTCTCCATCTCAGAAAAACCAGCCTACTCTAAGAATAAACCACCGAGGAGGCGATGGCGAAGGCGGCGTAGCGGTTTCAATGGGCAATGGGGGTTTCAACGGGGGAGGGAGAGAGAAACCCCCGTCGCCCATTGAAATCACTCCGCCGCCTTCCGCCATCGCCTCCTCGGTGGTTTATTCTTAGAGTAGGCTGGTTTTTCTGAGATGGAAAAGGACACGGCATATTACGACATCCTTGGTGTGAGCGTGGGTGCTTCTGATGCCAATATTAAGAAGGCGTACTACCTGAAGGTACCTATCACCCGGGTTGGGAGTAAGTTGTGCGTATATGATGAATTTCTGAAATTTTCGTGTTGTCTTTCACGCACGGCAGGTTCATCCAGATAAGAATCCTAGAGATCCAAAAGCAACAGAAAATTTCCTGGTCAATTTGATTCTTCAGCTTTCTTGGAACAAAAATATATTTCGTTGTACTTATTATGCCCTTGATGTTTGTGTAGATGCTTAGGGAGGCCTATCAAGTCTTGAGTGATCCTAAGAAGCGTGAGGCATACCTCAAGGGGGGAAAGCAGGAGTTACTCGGTAAGTTCTTCTCCTAGGCAATACTGAGATTGACCTTTTTTGCCATGCATACAAGTGCTGACACATATATATGTCATTTACACTAAGTAATATATTCAGAGGAAATATATCAACATAAAAAGAGATAATTACACCTTAAACATCTCAAACTAATCTAAAAAAATAAATAATTAAATCCAAATATTCTCATTTATCTCATAAAATGGGAAAGTCTCTTATAATCTCTTAGTAAAATTCTCTGAGAATTTTGAAAGTACATTGGTCAACCACGAAAAGACCTTTGGAGAGCTCTCATGCCACTTCCAATATGCATTCATTATATGCCATGTGACACTCAACCCGATAGTTGAAGTCTTGGTTAACTCGATTCTATAGTATTCTCTTATAAAAGCTATTGCAAGCCTTCTATAATCCGGGACCACGTTGACCTCCCATAGGCAATCTAACGTTGCTTGCCATTCGGGTTGAAGAGTGTCCATTAAGATTGTCACTTTCTCAAAATCCGGCATAGGATAACCATTCCAAATGATTTCTTGTATCATTTGATTGACTCTGACCACGCGTGATACTACATCACCGTCATTCTGCCGATAATTAGCTAATTCTATTTTTAGCCCTTCAAGTCTCGCATTTTCTTTGTCCGTTCTCGGAAATATAGGCATGCGTACAAAATGCATCATAGTTCCCGCAACAAATGCAGAAAAAATGGATTACTTATAATTAACAATGAACAAAAGAGAAAAACATAATTTTCCTCTGTTTTTTTTGGGCCGGTCAACGGTGGTCAAAGGTAAATAGTCAAAGTCAACGGGTCAATGCAGACAGGTTGGGTCGAGTCAAATTGACCAACTCTGCTAAGTGATGTCATCATGATGTTACCAGCACTTGCCTAATGCGTGCGCGGGCAACTGTTGATTGATGTCACGATAGCAATGTAGGGAAACAGATTCCCAAAAACGATCTGATACTCAATTGAACACTGAAAATGTACATGGAAAACGTGCTTAGAAAACATGTTACACCGATCAAAAAGTATATCACATAATCAAACATACCTTAGTTTTAATAGATTAAACACTGTCATCGTAATTTTATGAGGAATTCTTCAAAGCCCTGATTCTATTCCTCAAGAGGAGCGTACTGTTTTTGCGGGAAAAAATTGAGAGAACGTAGAAAAATAGAGAGAATGTATTTTATTATGTTCAGATTACGCAACTGCTTAGATAACGTTAACTGTTCAAATAATCCCCTGCACTCTTCTATGAGCCCTTCACTTACAAGCCGGGTTTTGGCCCAACATGGGTGGACGGGCTTAAATAAGCCTATCAAACATAAAAACTCATCATCTTTCACTCGTATATGATGGGCCGAACAAAATCCTCTTTACCTCTTTGCAACATTCATACTGGTGAATAATCCGTGTGACTAGTATATTTTAAGAGCTCGTTGCCATACATCTGTTAAGAATATATAGCAGCTCATAATGGACATCACAATTTTGAGTAGATTTAGTATGTAGTACCCTAGATCGATTGATCACATTTATTTCTCTCTTGATCTCTTTTTAATAATGATATATATTGTATTTACAATTATGATTATCCCAAAAATAATCATAATTGGTTGACCGATGAATACAAAACTAGAATGTGATTCTCAAAATTCGATCTTCCCATTTCCTTGAAACTCTCAATTTCAATTCAACTTGCTTTTCTAGTAATGTCTCATTAGATCGAATCAATTCATGATTATTGTCAACATTCTAAAATAACAAACACTAAATAGAAATTTTGAGAATAAGTAAGAGTCATGAGGGCACTTAATTGAAGAACTATTTTCTCAAGAGTCTCACACGGCATAAAAGTTGAGATAAAAAATTTTGCCACTCTTGTTGGTCGTCTTACGCATATGTAGTATGAAATACGTATTACGGTATTTAACTCATTTCCCATGGAGCGTATGTCTATATCTTTAATATCGTACAAATGATAGTTCAAACATACCTAATGTCTAACTTGAGTTCACATATCTATTCTTTCACGAAATTCATTAGAACTCACATCTGGCATCATAAACAGATATAGTAAAATATGTGGGTTATTTTACTTTCGAACATAATAAATATTGTGTCCTTATCTTAACACTTAGTTAAGAAGACATATATATTTTAAGCTTGACCTCTCGATTATCACCTAGATAATAAGCTTAAAAATCGTCTCATCTCTATTTATCATACTAGTAAATAAAGGCGATTACCCGTGTGAGTGAGCTAATCTTTTATCTGTCCGACATACTTTCTCAATTTTATATAATGTACTAAGCATTAAAATGCATAAACATTAAACAAAGATTCATAGGCATTAATAATGAAAATACCAATTCATTAAATGTAAACACTAAGGGAAATTACAATATTCAGTACATCAGCCTCTACGCAATCCTAGAGATTTCACATTGCCACAGAGCACATTTATAGGTATTAGTTTCATCATAGATCTTCTACCATTTTATGCGTAGATATGTATTGTAAACTTTTCGTGCAACCATATCTTTGACAAAATTATACTTGGTATTTATATATTTGGTATTGCCATGATATTTTGGATCTTTGGTGTACGCTATTGCTGCTTGGTTATCATAGTTAACCAACAATAAGTTTGCAGCAATCTCAATAATATATAAATGATCCAAAAATTTCTTAAGCCAAACACATTCTTTTATTGCTGCTGATAATATCACGAACTTAACTTATATCGTGGACAATGCTATACATGTTTGTTTTCTACTACTCTAAGATATGTGACTATTATTCAGTAAAAAAACAAATCCAGAGATTAGATTTCATTTCATCTAAATCTCCTCCCCAATCAGTATTTGAATAGCTTTCAAGTAGCAAATCATTTCTTTGGTAACTCAGCATATAATCAGCAATTCCCTTTAGATATCTTAGTATTCTTTTAATTGCTTTCCAATATCCTTGACCTGGATTGGATTGGTATCTACTTACTATTTTAACTGAAAAACATATGTCAGATTTCGTATACATCATAGTGTACATTAAGCTTCCAACAGTACTAGTATGAGGAACATGTTGCATTTGTTTAATGTTCTTTCTCTGTTCGAGAAAAAAAAAAGAATAGAAAAGGTAGAGAAATATAAATATTAGTGAACAAACCCTTAATCTCTCGCATTTCGATATGTTCTCCATTTCCCATCAACCATTGGACTAAGTTCCCGGTGGCTTCTCTTCCCATCAATAAACTTCGCCATCCCTTTCCCGCATACCAAAAATATGTGTTAGGATAGCACAATGCCTTGAACAACTACCTCCATAAAGTTCAGGGGGATTGTAACAATTTCTACACCTATTTTCCCAACATGGCCTTATTAAGATGGCCTTATTAAGGGTGATTGTAACAATCTCTATACTTGTTTTATAAACATGACTTTGTTAAAGGCAATTAGATTCTTAAAGCCCATTCATCTGCAAACAGTAGATGAAAAAGAGTTAGGCAATGCTTATTCAACTTGATCCCTTTAATTCTACAATCTTTAATTGCTTTATTCATTAAAAGCAAGAGAACATTAGCAATGAGGATACATAGATAAGGAGAAAGAGGGTAACCTTGTTTAATTCTCCATGATGGTCGAAAGCTCCATTAAATTTGATGCTGAGAGTATTTGTAGTTACACATTACATAATCCACAAGACCCATTTTCTACAAATTCCTATCTTTAGCATACCTACATCTAAGAAGTCCTATTCAATCCTGTCATAGGCTCTCTGCCTATCCAATTTCAACACCGCCTGAAATTTCTTTTTCCTTTTCTAGTTTGTAACTGGTGTAGAACTTGTTGGACAATTGGGATGTTGTCCTGGATTTGTCTCCTACTCACAAAGAAACTTTGTTCGATAGTGATCACTTCAAGTAGCAATATTTTTAGCCTATTCACTAGTACCTTAAAGATAATCTTGTAAGCAAAATTACAAAGGCTTACGGCTTGTTTGTTAAAAATTATTTATGTTCCTCAAAACAAAAATTTATGTTCTTTTGTTTCAGAGAACGAAAAAAGAATATAAATATGCTTGGTAAAACTTTTGTTCTCGAGAATAAAAAATCTAATTTTTTTTTATTCCCGGGAGTAGATTTGGAATAGAAACAAGAAGTAGAAAAAAAGTAACTTCTTGTTCTCGGAAACAATTTCGAGAATCAATTTTTCTCTTTCTTTTCTTATTATTCTTCTTCTTCTTCCTTTTGGCCGGTCGCCAACCTTGGCCATGGCGGCGGCCGACGGCCCGGCCAAACTAGGGCCGGTGACCATTCCGGCCCCGGAGACGCCAAGCCACGACAAGGCTCGTCGACTCGAGCCTCGCCGTGGCCATGCGAGGCTTGGCCTTGCCTAGATCTAGCAAGGCCAAGCTCACCTAGCCACTGGTGAGGCTCGGCTTGGCCGGGCCACCTCCAGGACGGCGTTGCCTGGCGGTGGCTCGGCGAGGACGAGCCTCACGCGACCACGGCGAGACTTAGCCTTCCCAGCCGAGCCTCGCTAGGCCAGGGCGAGACCGACCTCACATCGCTCGGGCAAAACCAAGCCTCGTTGGTGGCCTAGCGAGGCTCACTTAGCTAGCGGTGAGGCTCGGCCTCGCCTAGATCTGGCAAGGCCGAGCCTCATCGGGCCTCGCCTTGGCTTAGCGAGGCTCCAATGAGCTCATTAAATGTCGCCCAGCCGATCGGCCAAAAAGAAAAAGAAAAAAGAAAAAAATAATAATAAAAGAATTAATAAATTAAAAGAAATAAAAAAAATCTAAGAATTTTACCAAACATATTTCTATCCCGAGAATAGAAATTTTGGTAAGTTACCAAACGTATTTTTTTGCTCAAAAATTGTTTTCGAGAACAAAAATAGAAAAAAATCATTTCTCTGTAAAAATAGTTTTCCGAAATAGAAGCATTACCAAACGTGCTTTTATCCAGTGGAATTACTCTATCTTCTCAGGGTTGGAGACTCTGGGAATAATAAAGGTGCTGTTTGAAGCTGGATTTGGCTGTCCCTATTCTATAAAGTCAGCCACCAATTTTAAAACATCTTCCTTAATCTCCTTTCAATGATGTTGGTAAAACTGCCTATTAATTCCGTCTGCCCAGATGCTCACGGTGCTCCAAATTGGAAACTAGCTTCTTTCACTTCCTGCAAAGTGAAATTCGCATATAAAGATTCATTCGCCTCATTTAAAGCTTTCAAAATAAGGCTTGAACCCATGTTTTAACTCATTTTAACTCATATTTAACAAAATGAGTCATATATGAGTTGGTTAAGATTTAATATATGAGTTTAAATGGGTTTAAGGAAGCAAAGCCTAACTAATGATGGGTTTTAATGGGTAAACAAAAAATCGAGTTCAACCCATTTGATTTCCTACCAAAGACAAAGGTCCAACGCTCATTGCAGTCTTCTTTTTCTTCTTCTTCATCCTCATCATCTTTGTTGACAGCGAGGCATCGTCTTTGTTCACGACCCTAACTTTCTCATCCTCTTCAAACTCGATCTCTTCCTCGTCGGAATTCATGATCATAATTACAACCTCACGCTTGCCGAAACGAGATTTCAATGATTTCTCGGTTCAATTCAGAACAAAAAGAAAACATAAATTGTTTGAGAAAATTGAAAAAAATTGCCGGGCAAGGAGCTTCTTCAATTGTTCTCGAGCAGGGAAGCTCTGCAACATCGATTGTTCTTGAACAGGGTGGTGATGGATCGGCCAGTGTGGGTTAGGGGACTTGTTTTTCCTTGGCTACTGAGGCGCTCGCACTCTTCATTTTTACTTTTTAGTAGACGTGTCTCTTGGTTTGCCTGTGTCACGTGCTTGTCACGTGTTGATTTGGCAGCCTCTCTCATCTTGCTGGGCACGTCTAGAAACAAAAATTCAAGGAGAAAATTACTAGAATTTGTGTCTAGTATGGGTCATTAGAATTGTATTATAGAAAAATGGGTTATATGGGTTATATCGGTCAATTTGAGTTGGATCATTTTTTGACCCAACTTGACCCACCCATTTGACGGGTCTAGCCTCATCCTTGACTAAAATAAGACATTGATTCGAGATGGGCTGAAAGTTTGACGAACCTCCTGGGCTGTAAAGATTTTCAAAGAAATCTCTTGTTGCATTCTTGAGGCTGTTAATTTCACGGATCTACACACCCTCTGAAATTTCCAGCATGGTTATTTTTATCATGTTGCCTTCTCTGAATCATGGTAAAATGGAAAAACTTGATGTTTTTGCCACCCCATTTCACCCAATTAATTTGGGATCTCATACCCCAAAATATCTTCTCTTGTCGCCACAAGTCCTCAATCTTGTTTTTCAAAAGCTGAACTCTTTTACTATCCCGTCGAGGACTATGGCTATTTGCTATAATCTGGATTTCCTTTTTCAGAAGAGTGAATTGCCTATGGGCATTCGAGAACTTCTTCATTTAGAAAGACAGGGCTGCTTTGACATCCTTCACCATTGTAATCGGGTTCTTAGTCTCCCTAGTTGACGATTTTCATTTTGAGTGAACTACACCATCATACTCATCATTTTCCCAAGTTAAAATGCCTCTAGTTTGAGCTCCTTTTGGCGCTTCACAGCTTCTTCTTCAAAAGAGAGTACGATGGGTCTATGGTTGGAGCCAACCGCGGGTAAGGCATGTACTTCTATTTTGAGAAACAAAACCCTCCAATGATTGTTATAAAGGACGCCGTCTAGTCTTTCCTTCTCAAGATACTCTCTCTCTATTATTAGTCCAAGTATATTTGCATCATTTACTTTCCAAGTCCATTAGCAAGCAATATTCGATAGTGCTCTGTCATTCTCCTCCTCGTTTTCTCCCAGTGATATAGTATTTCATTAAAATCTCTAATACAAATCTAGAGAGGTGGTTATGTGTCTTTACCCTCTTCAGCTCTTCCCATAACAAGACTATTTTTGAAGGTATCCACAGCACGTATAAACATACTTCTCATCAAATGCTTGCTATCTTTCTCTTCGCATAACAGGTTAATGAAATCAGTTGAGTGGGAGTTCACACCGACTGATATCCCTTCCTTATCATAGTCAAACCTGGCTTCACAACAAAACAATATAGGAATTTGAACCTCCTTTTCCCCCTTTGTACCATACGCTCTTTGTTTTCCTGTTTTCATTAAAAACACAACAGTGGGCCTTTATTAAGTCATTAAGGCTCTGGAACGTTAGAGGTGTGTCTAACCCTTGACAATTCCAGATCATGAGTTTCATCTATCCCACATGGATAACAAAAATGAGGGATTTGCTCATATTTAAAATTAACCCACAGCTGATTGTCTCCAAGGTTCACCACAATCCCTGATTTTAGAGGGCTCCATAAGTCTATAAGTACTCCAGCTTTCTTGATTTTACAGGGGCTGCCCTCTTTTGCCTCCAGCTTAAAGATTCGGCACTTTGCCATTTTAGATGCCACTTTTGCATCACTTTCCCCGTAATTCATGCTAATGGTAGGCCATGTACATGCACCCAAAATGTACATTGTACAATGATTAAAAGTACAGGGATAGTGGGGTCCAATTGTTGAGGAATCAGCAAATTGCTCGAAAAGGACCATGGGCTGCCCTCTGTAACTTTCTCTCACTCCTTATGGAGCGGAATGTAAAAGTGAAAAGAGACGGCTGCATCTGGTCACAAAGCAAATCATCAGCTTTCCAGGCTCCCCTCATGGAAGATTGGAACGCCTGAAATTGTCGTTCCGTCTAGAATAGAGCTTCCCCAACAATATAAGGTTGCATTTTCTCGATTTTTTCTCAGGAATCCCCCCATTCACAGTCACTAGATCATCCTCCGACCACGTATTGCCTAGTCTTCTACACAAGGCAACTAATCTTAGTTCTTTCTCTACCACACCTTCCATGCTTACATGAATTTTCTATGACAAGGGCACTCCATGCTAAAAAATTCCAGTCTCCCACAGCTTGAAAATCTTGGCCAAAAGGAATCCAGCCAACAGCATTACCTATCCCACAATTTGCTCCTACTACCCAAGACCCTCACATATTCTCAGCGGCTTGCACAATAGGGGAGCTATACATGAAGGAAGCTCTTAGGTAAGGCGAGCAGCAGTACAAGATAGAATAGAGATAAAGCAAGTGATAGGAACCGGGGTTAATTTGGGAGAGGAGGCAAGAATTTTTAGGGTTCCTCGGGTTAAAGGGTAGTGGAGGATGAGGGAACCGCAGGTCGCCATTTTACAGGAAGGAGATGAAGCTGGGGTGGTCCAAAGGTCATGAATGAAGAAGGAAAACAGAGATTGGGATGGGAGGGTTTAAGGGGAAGCCATCAAGGAAAAGTTAGGGTTTTGGAATTGATGGACATCGGGTATACGGGGTTAGCTATCACCATGGATAGGGAGAAAGCTCTTACAGAGAAGAGAGCGCGCATCTTAACAGCCCAACTAGGTTCGAGATTAAGCAACCCAAAGCAGAGAGCATACTGACGAGGACTATATTTCACTGAGCTAACAATCATGATTAGAGCGCAAATCTTGGAAACCTCACCTTGGCCACGAGTGCTCTTGAAAGGAGTGCCGCGGTCCTGAACAAAATAAAGTTGAGCAGCATCAAGGAGAATCCCGTTGTCAGACGCTGAAAACAAGAAAAAACCTGAGCTCAACCACCTCTGGGAAACAAAAACGACAAAGCCAACACTACTACGCATCCATCGAACAACGATCCCGGAAAGAGACACCGACCTTCGACTTCGTCTCCATCGTCAGGAGTGTCCCAGCCTTCGCCTTCCTTGACGAGCTTCTTCTTGAGGCCCTGATTGCCGATCTCCTTCTCCTCACCGGCCTTCATGACGTGGGCGTCGTCCTCGTCGGGGAGGTCGAAGTCGTGGTTCATCTCGCCTGAGAGGGACAGTGGACTGCGAGCTGCGACGGATCACGAAGCGAGGGTGAGGAAGGGGAACTGAAAGAGGGAGAGATTCACACGGCGTCGAGGGGGAAGCGATGGAGAGGGGAGGCTCGAAGCAAAGACAAAGATTAGGGGATTTGGCATTTGACTTACTGTTTTTTCGGGGTCAAGGGCATTGATTTGTTAAGTTGAATGGATCACGTTGCTTGTTTGTTCCTCCGTTTGTTAATTATACCATCGGATCTAAGATGCTAAATCCCAGTCGGTTTTCGGGATCTTTGGGAAGATTAAAGTTCTTTATGTTAAATCGGACTAACATGATAATGCCCTACAATTGTAATTAATTCATATTAGAATGTGATAGTTATTCCTTAATAATTAGATATTTGTAGTATAATAATTGATCAAATATGATATTTGAACATTTATAATTGTGATATAAATAGTGCATTTGTTTTACAGAAAACTCAACATTTTGAATATATTTTCAAAAAAATGATTGATTATATCACTAAAAATTTGTTAACATAAAGTGTTTTTATTATCAACAATAATTTATATCTAATTATTTTTCCTGAGTGACGAAAAAATATACGAGAATATTTTTCATTCGTTCATACATTTTTATGACAAATACAAATAATCATTTTTCATAAAACGTTTTTCAAATCTTGAGTTTTTCGTGAAATAAATATATCATAAATCATATATAAATTTTGTTATCATCAATAACATCCACGAATAATGATGTGGGTGTCAGCTTATTGGCAAACTAATCCACAGTAAAGAATCGTCACATGCATAATTGCATCGTGTAATTACTTGCCTCCAAATTGTAAATTGTTTTATTTCCTAATTATCTGATAAATCTGCATATTTGTCTCCATTTTTGCTTTTGCAAACCGTATACCGACCCCATTAAACATCAACATTTTCGTCAAATGGCAATTTATTATTTTTATTATTATTATTTTAACTATCTAAGTTTCTTATCATTGTTATAGTCAAGACCAAGCGGAAATTGCCAACGAGGAAACATCTTCATTTAAGACAACAATTGATAGGGTACCATACTAAGGGCATAAGTACTGTTGAGAGGTTATAGTTCTTTGAAAAGAAAAAAAAAAGGATATATCCTAAACCATACTTTAGTAAAGTTTTGCAAGTAACAAGGAGACTTTAGCACATTTAATGCATTTAACTTTAACAGGAGGAGCCTTTTGTTCTACAAATAAAAGTTTACAATTTTGGCAAACGAAAGTAAAAAAAGAAGTAACTTTGAAATCGCAATCTAAATATTACAAACATATGTATGTATTTATGTATGTATGTGTGTGTGTGTCTATATATATATATTGAACTACATATGTGTGAAAGATAAAATTTTGAAAAAAACTATTAATTTGTTATGATTTATAATGTACGCATAGTGAATGTCATTCGGTTGTACACTATGGTAATGATATCCTAAACCTATTGTACATTGACCAATTCAGTTACTATCTTTTTACATGAAGGTGGATCTTACTAGATGTGTTAATGTCCTCGGATTTGGGCTACCACTTGGTGAGCGCTCCTAATGGCAAACTTCAAATCTTATCTTGACCTGGAAGGATACCTGGATGAAGGGGTTAGCAGACCTAACACTCACTTTTGACTTGGGCTACCACTTACTAATCTTCACATGCGAAAGATATAGGGTTTTTATTGTGCGCTCCTAAAAGTTTTAATATTGAGCTTATAGATCATATAGCTAGCAACTATATTTCTGGCAATATCCATCCATTTTTATTTTGATGTGAAGAATAGAGTCAATTATAATAACATCATATTTGAGCCTTCAATTTTTGTAACTCAAGTTATAGTTGGCAGAGTATGTTAGATTGAGTAGTAAGGGAATAAATATATAAAATTTCAGCTTGTATCATAATCAATTACTATGTATCATGTCTTGTATCGAAGTATTATATGTAAACCCTCAACAAGAAGGGTATCAATTTGGTCTCCCAGACCCTGCTTTGCTTTGCTTCCAAAGTATCCTCTTGATCACTTCAAACCCTGCATGTAAATCACACAACGATCGCCAAAGATTTCCCGAAAATTGAGATAAATCTACAAAGACACAAATCGAAAGCAAAATAATGGACAATAGTCCAATCAATGAACCGGCTACTTACTGTACAAACTCAACGTTTACAGATGATGCGGATGGATTTGCAATGGCCTCGAACACGGTCTTGGACAAGACAATGGGGGCGCGGTCCAAAGAGGATAGGGAGACTGCGCTGAGTGCCTGGTCCACGATCCTGACCTGGACCATTGGGCTGGGTTGCAAGTCTTTGGCTGGTCGGCACTTATGCATCGAACCCAATATTGCCTCCCGCAAGTGGCGCCGTTGTCCCAAATGCCTTCCCAGCGGCCGCGAACAGGAAACTCAAGGAGAATTGCAATGGGTCGTACCCGAAGCAAGCGATCGCTGTGATCATATTACCCATAATGCATCAATATACAAACAAAGATCAAATTGTAGTAACGTGGCCTGGAGATATACCAGAAATTAAGAGCCAGTGTGATAACACATGGTACTTACACATATATAGAGGATCGTAGTGACCAGCGGTGCTGATGTCCGCATGGGATCGGAGCAACAATAGCACAGCAAGCGTCGACGTCGCGACATTGTTGAGTGTTAAAATATGTCTCGAGTTTGAACCCAATGCAAAATTCCGAATATTCTGAATTGGATATCTTGCGGACATTTGAAATCGAGCAAAGAAGATCTTCGGATCAATTTCCCAAAATTTGAATTTACGTTGGAAAGTCTGGCCATTGAAATAGGAAAGTCCAACTTTCACTTGGACTTGGATTTTGTTTAAAATATACAGAGATATGTTTTGGATAAAATCGTTCAAAACAACAACAAAATAAAAATGTTTGGTGTTGACTTTGATCTGCACCTTAACTGCGTGTTAGGCAAGATAGGAAACATAATCCTTATGAGAAGTTGGTAAAAAAAATAAGGATCTCACTTATTTATAGACTTGTGACCATGGGTGGTATGGAGGTTGATCATGAAGAATTGGTCTTGAAGCGTCGTCTCATTGTCGAGTGTTTGGGAGGGATTTTCTTTATCGTTCTTGTTTGTGAATTACATCCAAGAAGATTTAGTGTTTACGTCAATCAAATATTGTGGTAAGATTTGCATGTAACTCATTCGTGAGATTGAGATTATTTCTTGAGGAATTTCGGGATTGTGTGCGTTATTGGGTGTAATTGGAGTTCAGAAAATACCGAGAGAATATTTGAGTGACTCTAATCTCCTTGTATCGCTTAATTTATAGTGAAATCCGTCACTACTCTCCCCGTGAACGTAAGTCTTTACGACCGAACCACGTAAATAAATTCGATATCTAATTTATTTTCTTATTCTATCTATATTATTGTTCGATTGCTCGCCTTTCGCAATATTGAGACCCAACCTGCAGGAGAGACTTTGGAAAGATTGGAAATTTGTTAATGCATAGCGGGAAAGTTCCAAGGTGAATTTTGATTGTTGCTTGAAAAGGACGATCCGGACAAGTTATAAACCTGCGAAAAGAACACAGAAGAATAAAATGAAGCTTTTTTCCCAATCACATGCGCACAATTACATGCACATGGCTTCAAAATTTCGATCAGACCAAGGTTCAATAAGAGTTTTAATTCTCTATGTTCCCGAAAGTCTTCCAGAGAATTTGATATAGGACGAATCTTTTTCTAATCCTCCACAACGCCTGGTCTTTTCTCGCGCCTGCTTCTTTTGATTGATCAGGACATGCCTCTTCTCGTTTCTACCAACCTTCTCGCATTCGAGAAAAATCAACCGAAACCCTCGACGGGAAGCAAAAAATATAAATGTAATTGTTATTTCCCGTGATTACGAGCTTCTCATATCTCCGTACCACCAATTTTTTCGCACGAAGCAAAATTCCTGAGCTACTCTTTATAATCCGTCTCCCCTAATCTTTAATTACATTAGTTTAAAACCTCCACTATCTCTAATCCGTTAAAATCGGCCCCTATTTCTTTAAGTTTTCAAATAAAATTCCAAGGCACTCTTTATGAAAAAAATTGAATAATTTAAAAAAAATTATTTTAGAAATAATTATTTATATCGCTTACAAATATGAAGAAGAAAATATTTTCATGGATTAGAAAAATATGCTATGAAAATATTTAAATATAAATTATATCGATAATGAAAATATTTTTTATTGATAAATTATTTGAAAAATATAAGTGATGTTATTTATTTATTTTTTCACAAAACAAATGTACCCTATTCATATATTTTTGTTCTGATATTTTGGCACATTTTGATGATTGGAATTTGGAAAAATTCTCAAAAGCATTTTTGGCACGCACCGTGGCTACTAAAGAAAGTTCATGTAAAGGGCGTGTGCAAGCACAAGGAGCAGAAGGTCTAGAGACAAGTGTAGCTTCTTGCTGCTTGCAAGTCACGTTCTAT
The DNA here is from genome assembly GCA_017140185.1 of Eucalyptus polyanthemos subsp. polyanthemos. Lineage (NCBI taxonomy): Eukaryota > Viridiplantae > Streptophyta > Magnoliopsida > Myrtales > Myrtaceae > Eucalyptus > Eucalyptus polyanthemos. The sequence continues at coordinate 25,548,574 of CM029459.1, forward strand.
GTATCTGAAACTAAGTTGGAAACGATTTATTAATTTTTGGAACTTAAAATTACTTTGCATAAATGAAATCTAAAATTTACTTGTGTTAATCGGTTCCAATCGATCAATTTTTTTAATTTCGTTTTTAGTTAATCAAAATTGTTATTTGTCAAAAGCAATAATCCATAAAAAAAAAAAAGTAAGCATTTATACTAAAATAAATAATAAAAAGTTCAAAATACATAATTAAGCTTTATCGATTTCTTATTCTGAATTTGATTTTCCAGTTCTTGATTTGATTCATACTCAGAATTGAGAATTGAATTGATAAAACAGGAACTCGAAACCGATTCCGATAGCTGGTTCAATTGTTCCCAGTTTTACCTTTAATATAAGGGATTAACTTCTAGTACGAGCACCAATTAAGGGCCAAAACAGAAATTAAAAAAAGAAGAAAAAAAGAGCATCAATATCAAAATGGGCAGTTCCCACATCTACAATCAGTACTAGTTCCAACGCGAAATGACACGATTGCCCTCAACAAGAAATGATCGGGAAATCCGTTGATGTAACTGCCCCCGATCTCCTCGCCCCCCGGGAGCGGCCACGCGTCCGCAGCTCGGCGGGGATCTGAAAAGATCAGGCCGGCGCCCTGCGGGGAAACGCAAACGCCACGACGGGGACAAAAGAGTAAAATCCCACGCCCCACGCCCCCACGCCCCTCTCCGTACGTAGGGGCTGAGGAATTGTTTCAAGCGAAGGCGGGGGGTGGTAGCGCGCCTCGTTTGCTTTTCCACTTCCACCACCATTTTTGGCGACTGCTCTCTCGCCCTCTCCCTCTCCCTCTCTCTCTCTCTCTGCCTGCTCGAGCTTCAGTGCAAGCTCACAGGCTTCTCCATTCGCGGTCGCTCAGCTTCCGCTCTCGGCTTTCGTTCTCGGCATCGTGCAGCTCGCTGATCGGCGATTCTCTCCAGGTGAAGATTTACTCTCTCTTTTTTTCGGTTTCGGTTTCGCGTCTCGCGAAGTCGAACCAAATCGAGGTTGATGTTGCCAACGTTCGTGCCGCCTCGGCTTTGTTTTTTTCGATGAACGATCGTCTCGAGCGGTTCTGGTGCGTTGCCATTTCGAGCTATACAGATACGGAGGCGAAAGGATCTTTCTTTCTCGAGGCGTCGCTCGTCTCGTCGTCGTTTCGAGGTTTTTTGAGTCGTTCGGCCGTGCGCGATCCGCTTAAGGTTTTTTTCGTTCGTTCTCTATCTGCGTTGCGCGGTTCGTCGGTTTGTTTGCCCTCTCTCGAGCGAGACGACGTATCGCGAGAGTCGGTCGAGCCCTGTTGCGAGACTTTCTCGTAAATCCGTTTCGCGTTTTTTCGTCGAGGTGTAATCGGAAGTCGAAGCGGTACTAGAATTACTCCCGCGATCGCCTGCGTTTTCGAGGCGTTCGTTCGGGGAGTGTATCGGAAGGAAGTTGACGAAGATTGCTGTCCTTTGAAAGACGCGAGATGAGAAAGTATTTCCTTTTTTGTCTCAGCGTTCCTCTTCTTCGTCTTCATCACTAGCAAAATAGTAGAGGCGCGTGCGTGTGCCGAATGGCAAAGATTTTTGCTGTGGATAGAGAGAATGATCGAAGATTTTTGAGTCCTCTCGGAATAAATTCTAATGAGCGTGGGACATAATGTGGATTGCACGTGGGAAGGGTCGAACCAAAAATATTGGAGAAAAATATTGTAGTTATGTTGTTGAATCAAAATCATGCTATTCGTTTGGAAATTACAAGTTTTTTTTGTCGATTTTGTAGATATGGACTATCATAATTTGTCTTATATGTTTGGGACTGGTTTTGTCGTACGAGTTTGAGGTTTGAAAGGTTTCATTGAACGTGCTTTATATATATCATTAGATTATTGAATGAAGGAACCGGTGAGGGAAGAGAATACTTTTTTTATCCAACTGCTGTTATGGTCTTCAAGTGAAATTTTCATGCGAGGAAATTGAGTCCTATGGAGGGGAATGCATGTCCCATGGTGAAAAGTGATAAGGGAATATCCCATCTACTCTTTTAATATGAAAGAAAGATGGAGACTATTTTGGTGAAAATCTGATAAGGAAAGTGGAAAACATACTTGTGTTGGGTGCCAATTGAATAAAGTGAATATATATATTACTTTTCTCAAACTTCTCAATGTAATCTGGGAGGCCCAGTTTGTAAAAAATACTTATTTACAATTTATATTTGTTCTGTGAATCGATCCATATATATGGTTTTTTGACTTTTGACCGAATGGACTGTGTTCTGATGCATTTTATTGAATTTTTTGTTCATGGATGTAATGACTGCAGCACCTAAAGAAAATTTAAATCACTATTGGTATCCCCCGAGAGAAATGCTTCGCTTAGTTGTTACTTGCATGAAATTCTAATACTTGCTGGGCATTCCTACTGAGTGCTTTTGGTCATACTCATTGCATTATCCCTTCATGTAACATGTAAAAATTGCTGGATAAATTTAAACATTGGTCTTGCAACATGTGGAAATCAAGTTCCAGGCCATGGCCTTGTACTTGTTTGGCACAATGTCTTACATGGTAGGAACATCCTGAAGAATTTATTGGGTTTACCTTTAAAAACCTACTTGCTTCGTGTGTTTCCAAGGTAAAAGCCAGGAGTTTGTAACAATCTTAAGTCCCATATGGACTAAAAGAGCTCTCATGAAGTGATATCTATGTAATTATTTGTTAAAGCAAAGGGTCAGATAGAACACAGAGTCCCATGTTCACTTATCACCTCATTTATCTCCGATTGTGATAAGTTTTCAAGCTTCAATGTTGGACCAAATATCAACATGGACCCATTGAGTATTAAATCATGCAATCATGTAATATTTTATAGCTGGAGTCCTATATTTTCCTATCTTCCTCTCCTTAACCTTGTTGGTGTAAAGGGACATGTGGAAATCGTTGATTCGCACGCTGTCTAGCTTAGCATTCATTTTGTCATGTCGCCACTGCTTGAATTAAACCAACCGTGCTGATAATTTTGGATAGCAGAATGGGTGGAAAGGCCAAGAAAAATAATCACTTGGAGGAAGCGTGCTGCCAAAACGGGATATCCAATCGCAGCACATCTGCAAGGAATCTGTTTAGAAAGGATCTCGGCGGAGTAATTTTGGGGTGTACTCACCATACCATTAAGGAGTGTTATGCAAAGAAGCTATTTGGTCAGTTGGATGTTTCTTAATGCGTGCCATGCAAAACTTGTTTTGGATTTCGTTGTGCACAATGGGCTACCTTTGAGTTTGAGGAACTCTTAAAATGCTTGAACAGGTCTGCCTCGTCTACATTATGCATATATTAAGAAGATTGAACCTGGCTTGGCGCTTTTCTTATTCAACTACAGCGATAGGAAATTGCATGGCATGTTTGAAGCCACTAGCAGAGGCCAAATGAATATAGACATACGTGCATGGACAAAGGAACCCTCTGAAGAAACCCCCTATCCTGCGCAGGTATGTGCCATGATTCGTTGACTGTTCGTTTTGTACATGCTCTCATATTGTGGCTTGTGATGATTACTATGTTAAAGGTTAAGGTGAAAAGGCGTATTGACTGCCAGCCTTTGGTGGAAGAGCAGTTCCAACCAGTAATAATTTCCAACTACTATAGTACAACGCACTTCTGGTTTGAACTTGATCAAGAACAGACAACAAAATTGATATGCCTGTTTACGTCTAATTGAATTGATGCAACTATTCAAAGGGCAAAATATCCAGACAGACAGATCACTGTGGAGAAAGATTTGCTTGCTTTTAAGAGTAGGATAGGAGGTGAAAGAGCCAAGACACCGGTGGATGGGATCTTGCTCACCAAATCAAGGTTATTAGAGACTCGGAGGTCTAATGTGAGTCATAGGCACGAGAAAGAGAGAATACTATTGGGATCTCGATACCAATGAGTTTGCGGTGCGAGCATGATGAAGCCGATCGTAGTCGAAGTTATGCCAATGCAAATAATATTCCTCGAAAGTTGTGGAGCTCTCTATTCAGGTCTGATTCAACTTTTAATGCTGGGGAGCAACTTCAAAGTTCCAAGTCTCTAGCTACAGGAGCGAAAGGATTTGATGACCTAACGGGGGAAGAAACCGATGACATAGCGGGATTTGCAGCTGAAGTTGGTGTTATTGCTTCAGCTCAATGCAATCCTGAGGGCTCTGTGCCTGCTGTAGCTTGTATAAATGCATCTACATGTCCTTCTCCACCTGTGAGTAGGAAGGAGTTTGAAGAGCATGGAAGCTCGGAACCAAGTTATGAAGCTGCTAAGGAGGCTTGGATACACCTCAGAGGTGCTTCATCAACTTCTCGTGCAACCAGTGAACATGATGAATTTAAGGTTGTAGATCTGAACCAGGTTTTCTCCAATTGATTATAGGAGCATTAGGGGATGCTTCAGTTGTTGCCCCTAACTTTAATAGAGAGAGCCATATGTCCCAACCCCATATAGATAAGGAGAGGGATGAAGAGGCTTTATGCATAGAAAAGAAATCTATGGCTTTGTCCTGTGTGAGCATTTCTTCTAGCACTTCTTCTCGCCCTGAGTTCACCTACCCCGGGCAAAGCGTGATGAGACTCAAGGTCCGATTCCTTATGAGTTCACTTCCAGTTGTGATTCTTCATCCACAATGATCACAACAGAAATGGCACCTGACAACCTGGAGGAAGGTGCTAAAATGCCGTCACTTGACATAGGTGTTTCAGAAATTGTTGCTGAGGTAATTAGAGCCACCCGTTCTTCTATTTTACTGTATCCTGTCAGTTGTAACGTAGTCAAATGTGCTTTGCAGTTGCGATGTGAAGTGCGAGGGCTCGTGTTATCTCAGTTGGAACAAGCCCAAAGATTTAGTTTTATTGAGAAGGAGCTGGTATGTTTATGTTGAAATATCCCTCATTGTTTGACGATTTCTGCCCATTCCGTGTGTATGTCCATCCCTGTTAGTCAAATCTCATTTGTCATTTCTAGTCCAGCTTAAAATTAAACTTGGGCCTCTTTAACTGCCTTACAAATTACTTATCTTAGGAAGCTTGTATCTGCATGTGCAGATTCGGACTCGACTCGGTGCTAACACACCGACTAACTTGTTCCCTTTAATATTGCACAGACATGATAATCTGTTAACATCAACAATCATTCTTGCTTAGCTGAGAAGATGCATATGATAAGTCTATGTTTTCATAGACATGATAATCCAACTCTTATGATGCTATGAATCAACAATATCGTTATTGCTGTTCTATTATCATTATAGATTTTTGTTTTGTGGCTTTTGTCCTACTTAACATTGTATATTTGTTGGGTGTAGTAATGTCATTTCTGGAAGAGAAAATTATAAAGTACAAGAATCATTCTTATGGGACGTCTACTTTCTAGAATTGTATTTATGTCACTTCCTGTCAAGCAAAAAATCTTTATATGCTGATATGGTCCTAGTTGATGCTGTTAGTGGTTCTATGAATGAACTTATTGACATTGTGGATGAACTCTTACTGGATTGTAGAGACAGAAAATTTGCTGTCTAGAAGATAGATGCAAAGCATTAGAGCTCAGGGAATCTTCAGCTGTTGGGCCTGTCGTTGAAACTCGGTATGAGACTAGTTGCAAACCTCCTCCTTTTAATGAGTCAATATTCATAGTGGAAGGATATGATGGTTCTTCCCATTTATCAGCCTCATATCTTTATTCTACTCATGAAGATATCATGACTTCACTGTCTCCTATGAGATTTGTGTGCTCCCAAGCTTCAGTGGCAAAATTAAGAGGTGAACTATATGTTTTTGTGGTTTTTATGATGATGTATGGCATGACACAAGTACTAATTGCTCTCATGATATTGTGCTTGCTGGAGTAGATTAGTTTGAGATGTTTAAGGTGTAAATATCTCTTTCTATGTTGATATATTTCATCTGAATATATTACTTAGTGTAAATGACATATATTTAAGTGTCAGCACTTGTATGCATGGCGAAATGGGTCTATCTCAGTATTGCTCAGGAGAAGAACTTATTGAGTAACTCCTGCTTTCCCCCCTTGAGGTATGCCTCACGCTTCTTAGGATCACTCAAGACTTGATAGGCATCTCCAAGCATCTACACAAATATCAAGGGCATAATAAGTACAACGAAATATATTTTTGTTCCAAGAAAGCTGAAGAATCAAATTGACTTGGAAATTTTTTGCTGCTTTTGGATCTCCAGGATTCCTATCTGGATGAACTTGTCATGCCTGAAAGACAACACACAAATTTCAGAAATTCATCATATACGCACGACCTTACTCCCAACCTAGGTGGTAGATACCTTCAGGTAATATGCCTTCTTAATATTGGCATCAGAAGCACCCACGCTCACACCAAGGATGTCGTAATAGGTCGTGTCCTTCTCCATCTCAGAAAAACCAGCCTACTCTAAGAATAAACCACCGAGGAAGCGATGGCGGAGGTGGCAGAGCGGTTTCAATGGGCAACGGGGGTTTCAACGGGGGAGGGAGAGAGAAACCCCCGTTGCCCATTGAAACCGCTCCGCCGCCTCCGCCATCGCCTCCTTGGTGGTTTATTCTTAGAGTAGGCTGGTTTTTCTGAGATGGAAAAGGACACGGCATATTATGACATCCTTGGTGTGAGCGTGGGTGCTTCTGATGCCAATATTAAGAAGGCATACTACCTAAAGGTACCTATCACCCAGGTTGGGAGTCAGTTGTGCGTATATGATGAATTTCTGAAATTTCCATGTTGTCTTTCACGCACGGCAAGTTCATCCAGATAAGAATCCTAGAGATCCAAAAGCAGCAGAAAATTTCCTGGTCAATTTGATTCTTCAGCTTTCTTGGAACAAAAATATATTTGGTTGTACTTATTATGCCCTTGATGTTTGTGTAGATGCTTGGGGAGGCCTATCAAGTCTTGAGTGATCCTAAGAAGCGTGAGACATACCTCAAGGGGGGAAAGCAGGAGTTACTCGGTAAGATCTTCTCCTAAGCAATACTGAGATTGACCCTTTTTGCCATGCATACAAGTGCTGACACTTATATATATATGTCATTTACACCAAATAATATATTCAGAGGAAATATATCAACATAAAAAGAGATAATTACATCTCAAACTAATATAAATAATTAAATCCAAATATTCTCATTTATCTCATAAACTTGGAAAGTCTCTTATAATCTCTTCGTAAAATTCTCTGAGAATTTAGAAAGTACATTGGTCAACCACGAAAAGACTTTTGGAGAGCTCTCATGCCACTTCCAAGACGCATTCATTATATGCCATATGACACTCAACCTTAGGGTTGAAGTCTTGGTTAATTCGATTCTATAGTACTCTCTTATAAAAGCTATTGCAAGCCTTCTATAATCCGGGACCACGTTGACCTCCCATAGGCGATCTAACGTTGCTTGCCATTCGGGTTGAAGAGTGTCCATTAAGATTGTCACTTTCTCAAAATCCGACATAGGATAACCATTCTAGATGATTTATTGTATCATTTGATTGACTCTAACTACGTGTGATATTACATCACCGTCATTCCACCGATAATTAGCTAATTCTATTTTTAGCCCTTCAAGTCTCGCATTTTCTTTGTCCATTCTTGGAAATATAGGCATGCGTACAAAATGCATCATAGTTCCCGCAACAAATGCAGAAAAGAATGGATTACTTATAATCAACAATGAACAAAAGAGAAAAACATAATTTTCTTATGTTTTTTTTTGGGCCGGTCAACGGTGGTCAAAGGTGAACAGTCAAAGTCAACGGGTCAATGTAGACAGGTTGGGTCGAGTCAAATTGACCAACTCTGCTAATTGATGTCATCATGACGTTATCGGCACTTGCCCGATGCGTGCGCGGGCAACTGTCGATTGATGTCACGATAGCAATGTAGGGAAACAGGTTCCCAAAAACGATCCGATACTCAATTGAACATCGAAAACGTACATGGAAAACGTGCTTAGAAAAACATGTTACATCGATCAAAAAGTATATCACGTAATCAAACATACCTTAGTTTTAATAGATTAAACACCGTCATCGCAGTTTTATGAGGAATTCTTCAAAGCCCTGATTCTATTCCTCAAGAGGAGCATATTTTTTTTGCGGGGAAAAATAGAGAGAATGTAGAAAAATAGAGAGAATGTATTTTATTATGTTCAGATGCAACTGCTTAGATAACGTTAACTGTTCAAATAATCCCCCTTTTTCTTTTATCTATAGTAATTGCACTCTTCTATGAGCCCTTCACTTACAAGCCAGGTTTTGGCCTAACATGGGTGGACGGGCTTAAATAAGCCTATCAAACATAAAAACTCATCATCTTTCACTCGTATATGGTGGGCCGAACAAAATCCTCTTTACCTCTCTGCAACATTCATACTGGTGAATAATCCGTGCGACCAGTATATTTTAAGAGCTCGTTGCCATACATCTGTTAGGAATATATAGTAGCTAATAATGGACATCACAATTTTGAGTAGATTTAGTATGTAGTACCATAGATCGATTGATCACATTTATTTCTCTCTTGATCTCTTTTTAATAATGAAATATATTGTATTTACAATTATGATTATCTCAAAAATAATCATAATTAGTCGTTCAATGAATACAAAACTAGAATGTGATTCTCAAAATTTGATCTTCCCATTTCCTTGAAACTCTCAATTTCAATTCAATTTGCTTTTCTAGTAATGTCTCATTAGATCGGATCAATTCATGATCATTAGCAACAATCTAAGATAAAAAATACTAAATAGAAATTTTGAGAATAGGTAAGAGTCATGAGGGCACTTAATTGAAGAACTATTTTCTCAAGAGTTTCACACGGCATAATAATTGAGATCAAAACTTTTGTCACTCTTGTTGGTCGTCTTACGCATATGTAGTATGAAATACGTATTACGGTATTTAACTCATTTCCCATTGAGCGTATGTCTATACCTTTAATATCGTACAAATGATAGTTCAGACATACCTAATGTCTAACTTGAGTTCACGTATCTATTCTTTCATAAAATTCATTAGAACTCACATCTAGCATCATAAACAGATAGAGTAAAATATGTGGGTTATTTTACTTTCGAACATAATAAATATTGTGTCCTCATCTTAACACTTAGTTAAGAAGACATATATTTTAAGCTTGACTTCTCGATTATCACCTAGATAATAAGCTTAAAAATCATCTCATCTCTATTTATCATAATAGTAAATAGAGGCGATTACCCATGTGAGTGAGCTAATCTTTTATCTGTCCGACATACTTTCTCAATTTTATATAATGTACTAAGCATTAAGATACATAAACATTAAACAAAGATTCATAGGCATTAATAACGAAAATACAAATTCATTAAATGTAAATACTAAGGGAAATTACAATATTTAGTACATCAGCATCTACGCAATCCTAGAGATTTCATATTGCCACAGAACACATCTATAGGTATTAGTTTCATCATACGATCTTCTACCATTCTATGAGTAGATATGTATTGTAGGTTTACATCTTTTCGTGCAACCATATCTTTGATAAAATTATACTTGGTATTTATATGTTTGGTCTTGCCATGATATTTTGGATCTTTGGTATACGCTATTGCTGCTTGGTTATCATAGTTAACCAACAATAAGTTTGCAGCATTCTCAATAATACATAAATGATCCAAAAATCTCTTAAGTCAAACATATTCTTTTATTGCTGCTGATAATGTCACGAACTCAGCTTATATCGTGGACAATGCTATACATGTTTGTTTCCTACTACTCTAAGATATGACACTATTATTCAGTAAAAAAACAAATCCAGAGATTAGATTTCCTTTCATCTAAATCTCCTCCCTAATCAGCATTTGAATAGCTTTCAAGTAGCAAATCATTTCTTTGGTAACTCAGCGTATAATCAGCAATTCCCTTTAGATATCTTAGTATTCTTTTAATTGCTTTCCAATATCCTTAACTTGGATTGGATTGGTATCTACTCACTATTCTAACTGAAAAACATATGTCAGATTTTGTACACATCATAATGTACATTAAACTTCCAACAACACTAGTATGAGGAACATGTTGCATTTGTTTAATGTTCTTTCTCTGTTCGAGAAAAAAAAAGAATAGAAAAGGTAGAGAAATATAAATATTAGTGAACAAACCCTTAATCTCTTGTATTCCGATATGTTCTAAGTTCCCGGTGGTTTCTCTTCCCATCAATAAACTTCGCCATCCTTTTCCCGCATACCAAAAATATGTGTTAGGATAGCACAATGCCTTGAACAACTACCTCCATAAAGTTCAGGGGGATTGCACAATTTCTACATTTATTTTCCCAACACAACCTTATTACGATGGCCTTATTAAGGGGGGTTGTAACAATCTCTATACTTGTTTTCTAAACATGACTTTGTTAAAGGCAATTAGATCCTTAAAGCCCATTCATCCGCAAACTGTAGATGAAAAAGAGTTAGGCAATGCTTATTCAACTTGATCCCTTTAATTCTACAATCTTTAATTGCTTTATTCATTAAAAGCAAGAGAACATTAGCAATGAGGATAAATAGATAAGGAGAAAGAGGGTAACCTTGTTTAATTCTCCATGATGGTCGAAAGCTCCATTAAATTTGATGCCGAGAGAATTTGTAGTTACACATTACATAATCCACGAGACCCATTTTCTACAAATTCCTATCTTTAGCATACCTACATCTAAGAAGTCCTATTCAATCCTGTCATAGGCTCTCTGCCTATCCAATTTTAACACCACTTGAAATTTCTTTTTCCTTTTCTAGTTTGTAATTGGTGTAGAACTTGTTGGACAATTGGGATGTTGTCCTGGATTTGTCTCCTACTCACAAAGAAACTTTGTTCCATAGTGATCACTTCAAGTAGCAATATTTTTAGCCTATTCACTAGTGCCTTAAAGATAATTTTGTAAGCAAAATTACAAAGGCTTAGGGCTTGTTTGTTAAAAATTAATTTTGTTCCCCGGAACAAAAATTTCTGTTCTTTTGTTTTGGAGAATGAAAAAAGAATATAAATATGTTTGGTAAAAATTTTGTTCTCGAGAATAAAAAATCTATTTTTTTTTATTCCGGGAGTAGATTTGGAATATAAACAAGAAGTAGAAAAAAATAACTTCTTGTTCTCGGAAACAATTTCGAGAATCAATTTTTCTCTTTCTTTTTTTCTTTTCTTTCTTTTCTTATTATTCTTCTTCTTCTTCCTTTTGGCCGGTCGCCAACCTTGGCCATGGCCGACGCTGACGACCGGCAAAACTAGGGTTGGTGACCTTGCCGGCCCCGGAGACGCCAAGCCACGGCAAGGCTCGTCGACCCGATCCTCGCCGTGGCCATGCGAGGCTTGGCCTTGCCCAGATCTAGCAAGGCCAAGCTCACCTAGCCACTGGTGAGGCTCAGCTTGGCTAGGCCACCTCCAGGACGGCGTTGCCTAGCGGTGGCTCGGCGAGGACGAGGCTCACGTGACCACGGCGAGACTTAGCCTTCCCAGTCGAGCCTCGCTAGGCCAAGGCGAGACCGACCTCGCATTGCCTGGGCAAAACCAAGCCTCGCTGGTGGCTTGGCGAGGCTCGCTTAGCCAGCGGTGAGGCTTGGCCTCGCCTAGATCTGGCGAGGCCGAGCCTCATTGGGCTTCACCTTGGCTTAGCGAGGCTTCGATGAGCTCATTGAATGTCACCCAGCCGATCGGCCAAAAAGAAAAAGAAAAAAAAAAAAATAATAAAAGAATTAAAAAATTAAAAGAAATAAAAAAATCTAAGAATTTTACCAAACATATTTCTATCCCGGGAATAGAAATTTTGGTAAGTTACAAAACATTTTTTTGCTCAAAAATTGTTTTCGAGAACAAAAATAGAAAAAAAAATCATTTCTCTGTAAAAATTGTTTTCCAAAATAGAAGAGTTACCAAACGTGCTTTTATCCAGCGGAATTACTCTATCTTCTCAAGGTTGGAGACTATGGGAATAATAAAGGTGTTGTTTGAAGCTGGATTCGGCTGTCCCTATTCTATAAAGTCAGCCACCAATTTTAAAACATCTTCCTTAATCTCCTTTCAATGATGTTGGTAAAACGGCCTATTAATTCCGTTTGCCCATATGCTCACGGTGCTCCAAATTGGAAACTAGCTTCTTTCACTTCCTGCAAAGTGAAATTTGCATATAAAGATTCATTCGCCTCATTTAGAGCTTTCAAAATAGGGCTTGAACCCATGTTTTAACTAATATTTAACAAAATGAGTCATATATGAGTTGGTTAAGATTTAATATATGAGTTTAAATGGGTTTAAGGAAGCAAAGCCTAACTAATGATGGGTTTTAATGGGTAAACAAAAAATCGAGATCAACCCATTTGATTTCCTAGCAAAGACAAAGGTCCAACGCTCATTGTAGTCTTCTTTTTCTTCTTCTTCATCCTCATCATCTTTGTTGACAGCGAGGCGTCGTCCTTGTTCACGACCCTAACTTTCTCATCCTCTTCAAACTCGATCTCTTCCTCATCGGAATTCATGATCATAATTACAACCTCACGCTTGCCGAAACGAGATTTCAATGATCTCTCAGTTCAATTCAGAACAAAAAGAAAACATAAATTCTTTGAGAAAATTGAAAAAAATTGCCGGGCAAGGAGCTTCTTCAATTGTTCTCGAGCAGGGAAGCTCTGCAACATCGATTGTTCTCAAACAGGATGGTGATGGATCGGCCAGTGTGGGTTAGGGGACTTGTTTTTCCTTGGCTACTGAGGCGCTCGCACTCTTCATTTTTACTTTTTAGTAAACGTGTCTCTTGGTTTGCCTATGTCACTTGCTTGTCACGTGTTGATTTGGCGGCCTCTCTCATCTTGCTGGGCACATCTAGAAACAAAAATTCGAGAAAATTACTAGAATTTGGGTCTAGTTCTGGGTCGTTAGAATTGTATTATAGAAAAATGGGTTATATGGGTTATATTGGTCAATTTGAGTTGGATCATTTTTCGACCCAACTTGACCCGAACCCAACTCCACCCACCCATTTGACGGGTCTAGCCTCATCCTTGACTAAAATAAGACATTGATTCGAGATGGGCTGAAAGTTTCACGAACCTCCTGGGCTGTAAAGATTTTCAAAGAAATCTCTTGTGGCATTCTTGAGGCTGTTAATTTCACGGATCTACACACCCTTTGAAATTTCCAGCATGGTTATTTTATCATGTTGCCTTCTCTGAATCATGGTAACATGGAAAAACTTGGTGTTTTTGCCACCCCATTTCACCCAATTAATTTGGGATCTCATACCCCAAAACATCTTCTCTTGTCGCCACAAGTCCTCAATCTTGTTTTTCAAAAGCTGAACTCTTTTGCTATCCCATTGAGGACTATGTCTATTTGCTATAATTTGGATTTCCTTTTTCAAAAGAGTGAATTGCCTATGGGCATTCGAGAACTTCTTCCTTTAGAAAGACAGGGCTGCTTTGACATCCTTCACCATTGTAATCGGGTTCTTAGTCTCCCCTGTTGAGATTTTCATTTTGAGTGAACTACACCATCATACTCATCATTTTCCCAAGTTAAAATGCCTCTAGTTTGAGCTCCTTTTGGCGCTTCACAGCTTCTTCTTCAAAATAGAGTACGATGGGTCTATGGTTGGAGCCAACCGCGGGTAAGGCATGTACTTCTATTTTGAGAAACAAAACCCTCCAATGAGTGTTATAAAGGATGCCGTCTAGTCTTTCCTTCTCAAGATACTCTCTCTCTATTATTAGTCCAAGTATATTTGCATCATTTACTTTCCAAGTCCATTAGCGAGCAATATTCGATAGTGCTCTGTCATTCTCCTCCTCGTTTTCTCCCAATGATATAGTATTTCATTAAAATCTCTAATACAAATCTAGGGGAGGTGGTTATGTGTCTTTACCCTCTTCAGCTCTTCCCATAACAAGACTATTTTTGAAGGTATCCACAACACGTATAAACATACTTCTCATCAAATGCTTGCTATCTTCCTGTTCGCATTCCAGCTTAATGAAATCAGTTGAGGGGGAGTTCACACCGACTGATATCCCTTCCTTCCTTATAACAGTCAAACCTGGCTTCGCAACAAAACAATGTTGGAATTTCAACCTCCTTTTCACCCTGAGTACCATATGCTCTTTGTTTTTATTTTTTATTTTTTATTTTTTATTTTGTTTTCATTAAAAACTCATTAGTGGGCCTTTATTGAGTCATTAAGGCTCTCAGTGACTAGAATGTCAGAGATGCATCCAACTTTTGACAATTCCAGTTCATGAGTTTCATATATCCCACATGAATAACAAAAATGAGGGATTTGCTCATATTTAAAATCAACCCACAGCTGATTGTCTCCAAGGTTCACCATAATCCCTGATTTTAGAGGGCTCCATAAATCTATAAGTACTCTAGCTTTCCCGATTTTACAGGGGCTGCCCTCTTTTGTATCCAGCTTAAAGATCCGGCACTTTGCCATTTTAGATGCCACTTCTGCATCACTTTCCCCGTAATTCTTGCTAATGGTAGGCCATGTACTTGCACCCAAAATGTACATTGTACAATGATTAAAAGTACAGGGATAGTGGGGTCCAATTATTGAGGAATCAGCAAATTGCCCGAAAAGGACCATGGGCTGCCCTCTGTAACTTTCTCTCACTCCTTATGGAGCGGAATGTACTTGCACCCAAAAAATTGTACAATGAAAAGACGGCAGGGATAGTGGGGTCCAATTATTGAGGAATCACAAAGCAAATCATCTGCCCCTCGTAACTTTCTTCACTCCTTATGGAGCGGAATGTAAAGTGAAAAGAGACCCATCTGGTCACAAAGAAGAGGCTCCCCTCATGGAAGATTGGAACGCCTGAAATTGTCGTTTCGTCTAGAATAGAGCTTCCCCAACAATACAAGGCTGCATTTTCTCGATTTTTTCTTAGGAATCCCCCCATTCACAGTCACTAGATCATCCTTCGACCACGTATTGCCTAGTCTTCTACACAAGGCAGCTAATCTTAGTTCTTTCTCTACCACACCTTCCATGCTTACATGAATTTTCTATGACAGGGGCACTCCATGCTAAAAAATTCCAGTCTCTCATAGCTTGAAAATCTTGGCCAAAAGGAATCCAGCCAACAGCATTATCTATCCCACAATTTGCTCCTACTACCCAAGACCCCCACATATTCTCAGCGGCTTGCACAATAGGGGAGCTATACATGAAGGATGCTCTTAGGTAAGGCGAGCAGCAGTACAAGATAGAATTGAGATAAAGTAGGTGATAGGAACTGGGGTTAATCTGGGAGAGGAGGCAAGAATTTTTAGGGTTCCTCAGGTTAAAGGGTAGTGGAGGATGAGGGAACCGTAGGTCGCCATTTTATAGGAAGGAGATGAAGCTGGGGTGGTCCAAAGGTCATGGATGAAGAAGGAAAACAAAGATTGGGATGGGAGGGTTTAAGGGGAAGCCATCATGGAAAAGTTAGGGTTTTGGAATGGATGGACATCGGGTATACAGGGTTAGCTATCACCATGGATAGGGAGAAAGCTCTTACGGGGAAGAGAGCACGCATCTTAACAACCCAACTAGGTTTGAGATTAAGCAACCAAAAGCAGAGAGCATACTGATGAGGACTATATTTCACTGAGCTAACAATCACGATTAGAGCGCAAATCTTGGAAACCTCACCTTGGCCACGAGTGCTCTTGAAAGGAGTGCCGCGGTCCTGAACAAAATAAAATCGAGCAGCATCAAGGAGAATCCCGTTGTCAGACGTTGAAAACAAGACAGAACCTGAGCTCAACCACCTTTGGGAAACGAAAACGACAAAGCCAACACCGCGACGCATCCATCGAACAACGATCCCGGAAAGAGACACCGACCTTCGACTTCGTCTCCATCGTCAGGAGTGTCCCGGCCTTCGCCTTCCTTGACGAGCTTCTTCTTGAGGCTCTGCTTGCCGATCTCTTCTCCCCGCCGGCCTTCATGACGCGGGCGTCGTCCTCATCGGGGAGGTCGAAGTCGTGGTTCATCTCACCTGAGAGGGACAGTGGACTGCGAGCTGCGACGGATCACAAAGCGAGGGTGAGGAAGGGGAACTGAAAGAGGGAGAGATTCACATGGCGTTGAGGGGGAAGCGATGGAGAGGGGAGGCTAGAAGCAAAGACAAAGATTAGGGGATTTGGCATTGACTTACTGATTTTTCGGGGTCAAGGGCATTGATTTGTTAAGTTGAATGGATCACGTTGCTTGTTTGTTCCTCCGTTTGTTAATTACCTAAAACAATTATACCATCGGATCTAAGATGCTAAATCCCAGTCGGTTTTCGGGATCTTTAGGAAGATTAATGTTCTTTATGTTAAATCGGACTAACATGACAATGCCCTACAATTGTAATTAATTCCTATTAGAATGTGATAGTTATTCCTTAATAATTAGATATTTGTAGTATAATAATTGATCAAATATGATATTTGAACATTTATAATTGTGATATTAAGAGTGCATTTGTTTTACAGAAAACTCAAGATTTGGAATATATTTTCAAAAAAAAAAAAATGATTGATTATATCACTAAAAATTTGTTAACATAAAGTGTTTTTATTATCAACAATAATTTATGTCTAATTATTTTTCCTAAGTGACAAAAAAATATACAAGAATATTTTTCATTCGTTCATACATTTTATAACAAATAAAATAATTATTTTTCATAAAATGTTTTTCAAATCTTGAGTTTTTCGTGAAATAAATATACCATAAATCATATATAACTTTTGTTATCATCAATAACATCCACGAATAATAATGTGGGTGTCGGCTTATTGGCAAACTAATCCACAGTAAAGAATCGTCACATGCATAATTGCATCGTGTAATTACTTGCCTCCAAATTGTAAATTGTTTTATTTCCTAATTATCTGATAAATCTGCATATTTGTCTCCATTTTTGCTTTTGCAAACCGTATACCGACCCCATTAAACATCAACATTTTCGTCAAATGGCAATTTTTTTTTTTTTAACTATATAAGTTTCTTATCATTGTTATAGTCAAGACCAAGCGGAAATTGCCAACGAGGAAACATCTTCATTTAAGACAACAATTGATAGGGTACCATACTAAGGGCATAGGTACTGTTGAGGGGTTATAGTTCTTTGAAATTAAATAAAAATAGGATATATCCTAAACCATACTTTAGTAAAGTTTTGCAAGTAACAAGGAGACTTTAGCACATTTAATGCATTTAACTTTAAGAGGAGGAGCCTTTTGTTCTACAAATAAAAGTTTACAATATTGGCAAAAGAAAGAAAAAAAAAGAAGTAACTTTGAAATCTCAATCTAAATATTACAAACATCTGTATGTATATATATGTGTGTGTGTGTGTATGTGTGTGTGTGTATAAAATATATATTGAACTACAGATGTGTGAAAAATAAAATTTTGAAAAAAACTATTAATCTGTCATGATTTATAATGTACGCATAGTGAATGTCATTCGGTTGTACACCATGGCAATGATATCCTAAACCTATTGTACACTGACCAATTCAGTTACTATCTTTTTAATTATGTCAACTTAATCCTAAACTAGGATAAGTACATTGAAAGTACCATAACTTTCATAAGATGCTCACTTGAGTGCAACATAATTTTTTTTTTTATTCACTTGAGTGCCACAAATTTAAAAAATCAATTATTTAAGTGTCACTAATGATTTTCCTTGATGGAAAAGCCAAAGTGGTGTGTTGGAAAGTTGAAGTTAGCATTTGAGAAGGCAAATGACATTGCTTGAGTGTGTAATTGAAGGACAACGGAAGTTTCAGTAATTTCACAAATGATCATTTTAGTGAGATAAATTTTTGCAAGTGAACAACACTTAGGTTCGTCATTTTTTTTTTTTTTTTTGAATTGACCACTTAAGTGACGAAAAGGAGAAAGAGTCTAAAAATGGCATTGTTTGAGGAAGAGAGAGTTTCAAAACGACATTATCTAATTGGAGAAGATTATAAAGAAACAACAAGAAACGACAACGCTTGTTATACTCTTGCCATGTTAAACAAAATTTCCACATTGGACTTCTATTTATTTTTAAAATTTCTACATCAGGATCAAAAATTAAAAAAAAATCCACATAAGACGATTTGCTGGAAATGACATTTAAGGGCCTATTTGGTAACGTGTTAAACCGTGCCCAATTCTTTATTTTTTTTTTTTTTTTGCTCCCCAAAACAAATAAAGAACATAAATCCATTAGTAACTTTTTTGTTCTCGGGAATAAATTTGTAACAAAATCAAGAAGTAAAAAAACAAAAAAAAAAAAATTGCTTCTTTATTCCTAGGGATAACTCCATAATCAAGCCAAACTTTTTCTCTCTCTTTTTTTTCTTTTCTTTTCCTTTTCTTTCCTTTTCTCTTCTTCCTCCTCCTAGGGGGGACATCAGCAAGGCTCAGCCTCACCCACCTACCGTGAGGCTCTAGCAAGTGTGTTGGACCTCACCCTAGCTTAATGAGGCTCTGGCGAGCTCATCGGACCTTGCCCAATGATCGGCGACTAGCTGGGAAGAAGAAGAAGAGGAGAAGAAAACAAGAAAACAAAAAAGAGAAAAATATAATAAAAGTATTAAAAAATTAAAAGAAATTTTAAGTCACAAAAAAAATTTAGGGTCATACCAAACACCTTTCTATTCCGAGAATAGAAATTTTTTGTAGGTACCAAATGCCTTTAAATATTCAAAAACTCGTCCAAGAAATAGGATAAAAAATCATTTATGAGTAAAAATTGTTCCTGAAAATAGAATGGTTACCAAACATACCTTAAGTAATTGATTCTGCATCGATAAGGTACTCAAGTGAGCAAAACAAAAATTTTGGCTCTCAAATAAGCACCATGAGAAAATTATGACACTCTTACTATACTTATCATGTTCTAAACCTATTAATGATTTGTCAATGTAGCCATTCCTACCAATTTTGGTTGAAATTTGCAAGTGGATGATCTTTGCATATTTAAAAAAAAAAAATATTCTGAATTTTTTATTATTTTTATATTTTCCTTGTTTTCTTTTAGAAAAATTTGCAAAAGTTGTCATTTCAGATATTGGTTATGCCATGTAGGAGGGCCACATTTACATTAGCAATTTTCAATCAAAATTAACTAGAATGATTAAATTAGCAAATTATTAAAAATAAGGTTTAAAATTAAATTACGACACTTGAAAGGTTTATGATTAATTTTCATTCAAATTGAATATGCGATATAACGAAAGAAACTTTTATGTAATAGCAACCATTTTTAGGGTGTGTTTGGTTCGACTTTGGATGCAAAGCAAATATTGAAAGCCAAAGCCCTTTGGAGAAATAGAAATTGCTTTTGGTAAAATCTCTTTTGCAAAACAACTTTGAGTTTAAATAGTGTTTGGTGAAAAAAAAAAATTGCAAAGGGCTTTGGCCATGTATTAGAATTCTTTAAACTTAGAACACTCGATTTATCACAAAATTCACTTTTAGGTGTATTTGTTTTTTGAAAAACTTTCATGATAAAGGAAAATGTTTTTCGAGAAATCATTTTTCGACAACATGTTTTCCCTCTTTTCAAGTTAGCAAAATTTATTTTCCTAACTTTAAGCATGCTTATTTTCCTTGACCGTAAATTATTGTCTATTGACTAATCATTTCTAACAAACTAAATGTGTGATAGTCCAAAAAACTAATATGCAAAAAATTCTCACTCAAACAAACACATCCTAACTGATACATGTTTTGTTCCTTTGCATTTTTTTTCCGGATTTTTTCATCTTCCTTAGCCAAAAGTTATATTTTCAACATGAAGGGTTTAGTTTCTAGATGAACACTTCAATTATGAATAAACGCTAAATTAGGGGCCTTGATTTTTGCAAGGATATAAGTGTGACTTGTGTTAAAGAAATCCCACATTAGAGAATTGGTATAGTGTAGAATCGTTAATATATCTTAATTAACCCGTAAATTATTGACTTAAGCTTTTACATGAAGGTGGATCTTACTAGATGTGTTAATGTCCTTGGATTTGGGCTACCATTTGGTGAGCTCCTAATGGCAAACTTCAAATCTTATCTTGATCCGGAAGGATACTTGGATTAAGGGGTTAGTAGACCTAACACTCACTTTTGACTTGGGCTACCACTTACTAATCTTCCCATGTGAAAGATATCGGGTTTTTATTGTGCGCTCCTAACAAGTTTTAATATTGAGCTTATAGATCATATAGCTAGCAACTATATTTCTAGCAATATCCATCCATTTTCATTTTGATGTAAAGAAATAGAGTCAATTATGATAACATGATATTTAAGCCTTCAATTGTTGTAACTCAAGTTATAGTTGGCAGAGTATGTTAGATTGAGTAGTAAGGGAATAAATATATAAAATTTCAGCTTGTATCATAATCAATTACTATGTATCATGTCTTGTATCGAAGTATTATATGTAAACCCTCAACAAGAAGGGTATCAATTTGGTCTCCCAGACCCTGCTTTGCTTTGCTTCCAAAGTATCCTCTTGATCACTTCAAACCCTGCATGTGAATCACACAACGATCACCAAAGATTTCCCGAAATTGAGATAAATCTACAAAGACACAAATCGAAAGCAAAATAATGGACAATAGTCCAATCAATGAACCGGCTACTTACTGTACAAACTCAACGTTTACAGATGATGCGGATGGATTTGCAATGGCCTCGAACACGGTCTTGGACAAGACAATGGGGGCGTGGTCCGAAGAGGATAGGGAGACTGCGCTGAGTGCCTGGTCCACGATCCTGACCTGGACCATTGGGCTGGGTTGCAAGTCTTCGGCTGGTCGGCACTTATGCATCGAACCCAATATTGCCTCCCGCAAGTGGCGCCGTTGTCCCAAATGCCTTCCCAGCGGCCGCGAACAGGAAGCTCAAGGAGAATTGCAATGGGTCGTACCCGAAGCAAGCGATCGCTGTGATCATATTACCCATAATGCATCAATATACAAACAAAGATCAAATTGTAGTAACGTGGCCTGGAGATATACCAGAAATTAAGAGCCAGTGTGATAACACATGGTATTTACACATATATAGAGGATCGTAGTGACCAGCGGTGCCGACGTCCGCATGGGATTGGAGCAACAATAGCACAGCGAGGATGAGGATCGATGACAGACAACGAGGGACGACATCGCGATATTGTTGAGTGTTAAAATATGTTTCGAGTTTGAAGCCAATGCAAAATTCCGAATATTCCAAATTGGATATCTTGCGGACATTCGAAATCGAGCAAAGAAGATCTTCGAATCAACTTCCCAAAATTTGAATCTACGTTGGAGAGTTTGGCCACTGAAATAAGAAAGTCCAACTTTCACTTGGACTTGGATTTTGTTTAAAATATACAGAGATATGTTTTGGATAAAATCGTTCAAAATAACAACAAAATAAGAATGTTTGGTGTTGACTTTGATCTGCACCTTAATTGGGATTAATGTGCGTGTTAGGCAAGATAGGAAACAAAATCCTATGAGAAGTCGGTAAAAGAATAAGGGTCTACTTATTTATAAACTTGTGGCCATGGGTGGCATGGAGGTTGATCATGAAGAATTGGTCTTGAAGCGTCGTCTCGTCGTCGAGTGCTTGGGAGGGATTTTCTTTGTCGTTCTTGTTCGTGAATTATATCCAAGAAGATTTAGTGTTCAAGTCAATCAAATATTGTGGTAAGATTTGTATGTAATTCTTTCATGAGATTAAGATTATTTTTGAGGAATTTCGGGGCTAAACATTGTGCATTATTGGGTGTAATTGGGGCTTGGGAAACACCGAGAGAGTGTTTGAGTGACTCTAATCTCCTTGTATCGCTTAATTTATAGTGAAATTCATCATTGTTTTCCCGTAGACGTAAGTTTTTACGATCGAATCACGTAAATCCGATATCCGATTTATTTTCTTCTTTTGTCTATATTATTTTTCGATCGCTCGCCTTTCGCAACATTGAGACCCAACCTGCAGGAGAGACTTTGGAAAGATTGGAAATTTGTTAATGCATAGCAGGAAAGTTCCAAGGTGAATTTTGATTGTTGCTTGAAATGGACGATCCGGGCAAGTTATAAACCTGCGAAAAGAACACAGAAGAATAAAATGAAGCTTTTTTTCCCAATCACATGCGCACAATTACATGCACATGGCTTCAAAATTTCGATCAGACCAAGGTTCAATAAGAGTTTTAATTCTCTACGTTCCCGAAAGTCTTCGAGAGAATTTGATATAGGAAGAATCTTTTTCTAATCCTCCACAACATCTTCTCGTTTCTACCAACCTTGTCGCATTCGAGAAAAATCAACCGAAACCCTCGACGGGAAGCAAAAGATATAAATGTAATTGTTATTTCCTGTGATTTCGAGCTTCTCAAATCTCAGTACCACCAATTTTTTCGCACGAAGACCAAAATTAATTCTCTATGTTCCCGAAAGCAGAGAATTTGATACTCTTTTTATAACAACGCCTGGTCTCCCCTAATCTTTAATTACATTAGTTTAAAACCTCCACTATCTTATTTAATCCGTACCACCAATTTTTTCGCACGAAGCAAAATCGGCCCTTTATATTCCCCTAATCTTTAATTTTTCTAAATAAAATCGGCCCCTATTTCCTAGGCACTCTTTATGAAAAAAATTGAATAATTTTTAAAATAATTATTTATATCTCTTACAAATATGAAGAAGAAAATATTTTGATGGATTAAGAAAATATGCTATGAAAATATTTAAATGTAAATTATATCGATAATGAAAATATTTTTATTGATAAATTATTTGAAAAATATAAGTGATCTTTTTTTATTTATTTTTTTCTTGCTCAAATTGGATCCTTTCGATTTAGAAATCGAAAATAGACTACACTTACGAAGTTGTTCCAACTTATTAATTGGCACTAACCCTAGAAGAAATGAATCAATACTTTCTACTCGAGCTACATCACATACTGTTTACACTACAACCCAAGAAAAAATGAGGTTTCGAGTGGAATAGAACAAAGGATGTCCAGCCAAGAGATTTATATTTTCATTCCTCCACTTTTATTAAAGCTGTCAAGGGCTCTCGCCCATCATGGGGCCGGCGAGTCTCCTACGCACAAATTTTTCGACTTGCCAATAATTCAAGAAATCATAGACATTCAGATCAGACCAACTTTTACCAAAGATGCACTCATTTGGACAGCTACTAATCATGGTACATTCACGGTAAAATCATCATACCATGCAATCACACAGACTAAATCAAGTGGGTCAACAACTGGTGCTTCTACTTCATACCAAATTCCTACCTGGCTTTGGCGCAATCTATGGAAGATGCCTGCAGCCCCTAAGATTCGCATATTTCTCTGGTCCATTTGCAGCAATTCCTTGGCTACGAGAGACAATCTGCATAGAATGCATATTATAGAAAGTCCTTGTTGCTCAATATGTAAAAAAAAAACAGACTCCAGAAACTTTAGAACATCTGTTCTTGCTCTGTTCGTGGAAAAATTGGCATAAATTAAATAATTTGAAAAATATTATTTTAGAAATAACATGGATAGGAAAATACCGATAATGAAAATATTTTTATTGATAAAATTTGAAAAATATTTCATTTTTTTTATTATTTTTTTGTTTAAAACCTCCACTATCTCTAATCCGGTAAAATCGGCCTCTATTTCTTTAAGTTTTCAAATAAAATTCAAGGTACTCTTTATGAAAAAAATTGAATAATTTGAAAAATATTATTTTTAAAAATAATTATTTATATCGCTTACAAATATGAAGAATAAAATATTTTCATGGATTAAACAAATGTACCGATAATGAAAATATTTTTATTGATAAATTATTTGAAAAATATAAGTGATCTAAAATCATTTCATATATTTTTGTTTGGATATTTTGGCACATTTGGATGAATGGAATTTGGAAAAATTCTCAAAAGCATTTTTGGCACGTGTTGCACCGTGGCTACTAAAGAAAGTTCATGTAAAGGGCATAAGCAAGTACAAGGAACAGAAGGTCTAAAGACAAGTGTAGCTTCTTGCTGCTCGCAAGTCGCGTTCTATGTATCTGAAACTAAGTTGGAAACGATTTATTAATTTTTGGAACTTAAAATTACTTTGCATAAATGAAATCTAAAACTTACTTGTGTTAATCGGTTCCAATCGATCAATTTTTTTTTAATTTCGTTTTTAGTTAATCAAAATGGTTATTTGTCAAAATAAATAATCCATAAAAAAAAAGCACATATACTAAAATAAATAATAAAAAGTTCAAAATACATAATTAAGCTTTATCGATTTCTCATTCTGGATCTGATTTTCCAGTTCTTGATTTGATTCTTACTGAGAATCTGAGAATTGAATTGATAAAACAGGAACTCGAAACCGATTCCGATAGCTGGTTCAATTGTTCCCAGTTTTACCTCTAATATAAGGGATTAACTTCTAGTACGAGCACCAATTAAGGGCCAAAACAGAAATAAAAAAAAAAAGAAAAAAAGAGCATCAATATCAAAATGGGCAGTTCCCGCATCTACAATCAGTACTAGTTCCAACGCGAAATGACACGATTGCCCTCAACAAGAAATGATCGGGAAATCCGTTGATGTAACTGCCCCACGATCTCCTCGCCCCCCGGGAGCGGCCACGCGTCCGCGGCTCGGCGGGGATATGAAAAGATCAGGCCGGCGCCCTGCGGGGAAACGCAAGCGCCACGACGGGGACAAAAGAGTAAAATCCCACGCCCACACGCCCCACGCCCCCACGCCCCTCTCCGTACGTAGGGGTCGATGCGCGCCTCGTTTGCTTTTCCACTTCCACCACCATTTTTGGCGACTGCTCTCTCGCCCTCTCCCTTTCTCTCCCTGCCTGCTTTCGCGCTTGTAAGAGTAGCCTGCTCGAGCTTCAGTGCAAGCTCACAGGCTTCTCCATTCGCGGTCGCTCGTCGAAGCGTCACGGTTCTCTCGGCGCAGCTTCCGCTCTCGGCTTTCGTTCTCGGCATCGTGCGGCTCGCTGATCGGCGATTCTCTCCAGGTGAAGATTTACTCTGTTTTTTTTTTTTTTTTTTTCGGTTTCGGTTTCGCGTCTCGCGAAGTCGAACCAAATCGAGGTTGATGTTGCCGATGTTCGTGCCGCCTCGGCTTTGTTTTTTTCGATGAACGATCGTCTCGAGCGGTTCTGGTGCGTTGCCATTTCGAGCTATACGGATACGGAGGCGAAAGGATCTTTCTTTCTCGAGGCGTCGCTCGTCTCGTCGTCGTTTCGAGGTTTTCGGAGTCGTTCGGCCGTGCGCGATCCGCTTAGGTTTTTCGTTCGTTCTCTATCTGCGTTGCGCGGTTCGTCGGTTTGTTTGCCCTCTCTCGAGCGAGACGACGTATCGCGAGAGTCGGTCGAGCCTGTTGCGAGACTTTCTCGTAAATCCGTTTCGCGTTTTTTCGTCGAGGTGTAATCGGAAGGCGAAGCGGTTCCTGATTCCTGCGTTTTCGAGGCGTTCGTTTGGGGAGTGTATCGGAAGGAAGTTGACGGAGATTGCTGTCCTTTGAAAGACGCGAGATGAGAAAGTATTTCCTTTTTTCTCGGCGTTCCTCTTCTTCGTCTTCATCACTAGCAAAATAGTAGAGGCGCGTGCGTGTGCCGAATGGCAAAGATTTTTGCTGGATAGGGAGAATGATCGAAGATTTTTGAGTCCTCTTGGAATAAATTCTAATGAGCGTGGGAGATAATGTGGATTGCACGTGGGAAGAGTCGAACAAAAATATTGGAGAAAAATATTTTAGTTATGTTGTTGAATCAAAATCATGCTATTCGTTTGGAAATTACAAGTTTTTTTTTTTTTTTTGTTGATTTTGTAGATATGGACTATCATAATTTGTCTTATATGTTTGGGACTGGTCTTCGTGGCAGTTTTGTCGTACGGGTTTTTGAGGTTTGAAAGGTTTCGTTGAACGTGCTTTATATATATCATTAGATTATCGAACCAAGGAACCGGTGAGGGAAGATAATTTTTTTTTTATCCAACTGCTGTTATGGTCTTCAAGTGAGATTTTCATGCGAGGAAATTGAGTCCTATGAAGGGGAATGCATGTCCCATGGTGAAAAGTGATAAGGGAATATCCCCATCTACTGTTTTAATATGAAAGAAAGATGGAGACTATTTTGGTGAAAATCTGATAAGGAAAGTGGAATATATATATTACTTTTCTCAAACTTCTCAATGTAATCTGGGAGGCCAAGTTTGTAAAAAATACTTATTTACAATCCATATTTGTTCTGTGAATCAATTCAAATATATGGTTTTTTGACTTTTGACCGAATGGACTCGTGTGTTCTGATGCATTTTATTGAATTTTTTGTTCATGGATGTAATGACTGCAGCACCTAAAGAAAATCTAAATCACTATTGGTATCCCCCGAGAGAAATGCTTCACTTAGTTGTTATTTGCATGAAATTCTAATACTTGCTGGGCATTCCTACTGAGTGCTTTTGGTCATACTCATTACATTATCCCTTCATGTAACATGTAAAAATTGCTGGATAAATTTAAACATTGGTCTTGCAACATGTGGAAATCAAGTTCCAGGCCATGGCCTTGTACTTGTTTGGCACAATGTCTTACATGGTAGGAACATCCTGAAGAATTTATTGGGTTCACCTTTAAAAACCTACTTGCTTCGTGTGTTTCCAAGGTAAAAGCCAGGAGTTTGTAACAATCTTAAGTCCCATATGGACTAAAAGAGCTCTCGTGAAGTAATATCTATGAAATTATTTACATCAAATATTACTATCCTTATTTGTTAAAGCAAAGGGTCCGATAGAGCATAGAGTCTCATGTTCACTTATCACCTCATTTATCTCCGATTGTGACAAGTTTTCAAGCTTCAATGTTGGACCAAATATCAACATGGATCCATTAAGTATTAAATCATGCAATCATGTAATATTTTATAGCTGGAGTCCTATATTTTCCTATCTTCCTCTCCTTAACCTTGTTGGTGTAAAGGGACATGTGGAAATCGTTGATTCGCACGCTGTCTAGCTTAGCATTCATTTTGTCATGTTGCCACTGCTTGAATTAAATCAAGCGTGCTTATAATTTTGGATAGCAGAATGGGTGGAAAGGCCAAGAAAAATAATCACTTGGAGGAAGCGTGCTGCCAAAACGGGATATCCAATCGCAGCACATCTGCAAGGAATCTGTGTAGAAAGGATCTCGGCGGAGTAATTTTGGGGTGCACTCACCATACCATTAAGGAGTGTTATGCAAAGAAGCTATTTGGTCAGTCGGATGTTTCTTAATGGGTGCCATGCAAAACTTGTTTTGGATTTCGTTGCGCACAATGGGCTACCTTTGAGTTTGAGGAACTCTTAAAATGCTTGAACAGGTCTGCCTCGTCTACATTATGCATATATTAAGAAGATTGAACCTGGCTTGGCGCTTTTCTTATTCAACTACAGCGATAGGAAATTGCATGGCGTGTTTGAAGCCACTAGCAGAGGCCAAATGAATATAGACATACGTGCATGGACAAAGGAACCCTCTGAAGAAACCCCCTATCCTGCGCAGGTATGTGCCATGATTCGTTGACTGTTCATTTTGTACATGCTCTCATATCGTGGCTTGTGATGATTACTTGGTTAATGCTCGTGTTAAAGGTTAAGGTGAAAAGGCGTATTGACTGCCAGCCTTTGGTGGAAGAGCAGTTCCAACCGGTAATAATTTCCAACTACTATGATACAACGCACTTCTGGTTTGAACTTGATCAAGAACAGACAACAAAATTGATATGCCTGTTTACGTCTAATCGAATTGATGCAACTATTCAAAGGGCAAAATATCCAGACAGACAGATCACTGTGGAGAAAGATTTGCTTGCTTTTAAGAGTAGGATAGGAGGTGAAAGAGCCAAGACACCTGCCAGTGGATGGGATCTTGCTCAGCCAAATCAGGTTATTGGAGACTGGAGGTCTAATGTGAGTCATAGGCCTGAGAAAGAGAGACTACTATTGGGATCTGATACCAATGAGTTTGCAGCGCCAGAGCATGATGAAGCTGATCAGAGTCGAAGTTATGCCAATGCAAATAATATTCCTCGAAAGTTGTGGAGCTCTCTATTCAGGTCTGATTCAACTTCTAATGCTGGGGAGCAACCTCAAAGTTCCAAGTCTCTAGCTACAGGAGCGAAAGGATTTGATGACCTAACGGGGGAAGAAACTGATGACATAGCGGGATTTGCAGCTGAAGTTGGAGTTATTGCTTCAGGTCAATGCAATCCTGAGGGCTCTGTGCCTGCTGCAGCTTGTATAAATGCATCTACATGTCCTTCTCCACCTGCGAGTAGGAAGGAGTTTGAAGAGCATGCAAGCTCGGAACCAAGTTATGAAGCTGCTAAGGAGGCTTGGATACACCTCAGAGGTGCTTCATCAACTTCTTGTGCAACCAGTGAACATGATGAATTTAAGGTTGTAGATCCAGAAACCAGGTTTTCTCCAATTGATGATAGGAGCATTTTAGGGGATGCTTCAGTTGTTGCCCCTAACTTTAATAGAGAGAGCCATATGTCCCAACCCCATATAGATAAGGAGAGGGATGAAGAGGCTTTATGCATAGAAAAGAAATCTATGGCTTTGTCCTGTGTGAGCATTTCTTCTAGCACTTCTTCTCAGCTGAGTTCACCTACCCTGGCAGTGACAGAGACTCAAGGTCTGATTCCTTATGAGTTCACTTCCAGTTGTGATTCTTCATCCACAATGATCACAACAGAAATGGCACCTGACAACCTGGAGGAAGGTGCTAAAGTGCCGTCACTTGACATAGGTGTTTCAGAAATTGTTGCTGAGGTAATTAGAGCCACCCGTTCTTCTATTTTACTGTATCCACTTTTGGCTATTATTTCAGTACCTTGTCAGTTGTAACGTAGTCAAATGTGCTTTGCAGTTGCGATGTGAAGTGCAAGGGCTCGTGTTATCTCAGTTGGAACAAGCCCAAAGATTTAGTTTTATTGAGAAGGAGCTGGTATGTTTCTGTTGAAATATCCCTCATCGTTTGACAATTTCTGCCCATTCCGTGTGTATGTCCATCCCTGTTAGTCAAATCTCATTTGTCATTTCTAGTCCAGCTTAAAATTAAACTTGGGCCTCTTTAACTGCCTTACAAATTACTTATCTTAGGAAGCTTGTATCTGCATGTGCAGATTCTGGACTCTGACTCAGTGCTAACGCACTGACTAACTTGTTCCCTTTAATATTGCACAGACATGATAATCTGTTAACATCAACAGTCATTCTTGCTTAGCTGAGAAGATGCATATGATAAGTCTATGTTTTCATAGACATGATAATCCAACTCTTATGATGCTATGAATCAACAATATCAGTTATTGCTGTTCTATTATCATTATAGATTTTTGTTTTGTGGCTTTTGTCCTACTTAACATTGTATATTTGTTGGGTGTAGTAATGTCAGTTCTGGAAGAGAAAATTATAAAGTACAAGAATCATTCTTATGGGACGTCTACTTTCTAGAATTGTATTTATGTCACTTCCTGTCAAGCAAAAGTTCTTTATATGCTGATATGGTCCTAGTTGATGCTGTTAATGGTTCTATGAATGAACTTATTGACATTGTGGATGAACTCTTACTGGATTGCAGAGACAGAAAATTTGCTGTCTAGAAGATAGATGCAAAGCATTAGAGCTCAGGGAATCTTCAGCTGTTGGGCCTGTCGTTGAAACTCGGTATGAGACTGGTTGCAAACCTCCTCCTTTTAATGAGTCAATATTCATAGTGGGAGGATATGATGGTTCTTCCCATTTATCAGCCTCATATCTTTATTCTACTCATGAAGATATCATGACTTCACTGTCTCCTATGAGATTTGTGCGCTCCCAAGCTTCAGTGGCAAAATTAAGAGGTGAACTATATGTTTTTGTGGTTTTTATGATGATGTATGGCATGACACAGGTACTAATTGCTCTCATGATATTGTGCTTGCTGGAGTAGTGTTTGGGTGGATAGACTGCATCAATTTTTTAGATTCAAAGCATGAAGTTTCTTCTAGTTGTATCTCACTTGGCATAACAAAGATTTTCTTCTGCGTACTATAGTGGAGTCATACAGCCAGGAGTGCAATAAATGGACTGATCGACCTTCAATGAATCGGCGAAGAGGATGCCTAGTGGGGGCATCTCTAAAGGATAAGATATTTGCAATTGGTGGTGCAGCTGACTGTGAGCCCTTTTCAGATGTCGAGATGTATGATCCAGACACTGGAAGATGGATCCCTACTTGTTCAATGCTACGCAACGTACCCTTTGTTATAGTAGGAGGCAGATTTTAATGATCTTGAGACATGATTCAGAAACAAGGAAAATCACACGGTGTTAGAATTTCAGTCAGAAAGAATAAATCGTGAATACTGAGCATAGTTTGAAGGCTTAGTTGTATGGCATTCTTACACTGACTGAAGACAGTTATCTTAGTTAGTGCTTCAAAGACGCCGCAGTCTTTACTTATTTTATTTTATTTTTGGGTCATAGACTTTACATATCCTATCGATATGCTTCTTATCATCAATTTTTTGCATATGCATGAATAATAGCGTGACGTATTGAATCTGTTTTTGTGGGGAAAAGTGAGATTTATTATTATTATTATTTTCTGTTGCTGTAAATATTACAAAAGAGTGGAAAACCGAAAAGGTTTAATCAAAGATTAGTTAGCAGTGGGTAAAGAAAGCGAAATTCCAGCTGTCTCATGGGTATTCTTAACCTTAAAATACTCTATTCGATGAAACATAGCATCTTCTATATCTTGTATCTTCAGTGCCTATTACATTTGGACTCGCCCACTTCTTACCTTTTTACTTTGCTTCTCTTGATTGCTTCTGTCAGCGACTTGCTCCAGCTGCAAAGGGGAATTCTTAGATGTCAGTGGGCTATGTATACAGCATCAAAGTAGTTCCAGAAGAATACTCGCATAGAAAAAGAATGCTATGCGATCTATGCCGATACTCTCTCTACATAAATATCTATATCTCTGCAAAGGTATATGGACGTATAATGTAACGTACTTGCGAACAAACATAAAGACATTCAGCGGACTATGAAAGAGGGATCTGATATTTCATTGCATTCCCAGTTCAGCCTATCGCTTTGGTTTGCTTGGTTTTTGACGTAGCATTTGACGTTGATGATCGAAACAGTGATGAGGCGATATGCTGCGGTAGAGCATGTGAGCAAGAAAGCTGGGAAGGGTTTTTGTGGGGAGGATCACTTGACTGTCATGATGAAGAGAAGTGATATTGACTCGTGATTCGCAAGGTGATAACTGGCTAATCGACCGCAGTTTTTCTCCATATTTTTGACCTCATCATGCCTGTTACATTCTTTTCCAAGCCGAGGACTCTCAGAAACCATTTCCTAACTTAGATTCTGGTGCCGGCAAGCTAATATATAGAAAGAAAATGCCCTTGGCAGTACGAAAAAACGCCTATAGTCCACCTACCTTGGGTAAGGCCTGACCCTGCGTAACTTTATGAGGGGTGACCTTGAAGTTTGCTCTAAGTGGGAAACAGGAATTCAAATCAAAATCCGTTACATTCAAGATCAAGCATTTCGACCGCCTGATCAAACCGAATCAATTACCCTTTTATTGATGAATTTAGTTTGGAAAAGAGCTGGCATTGGGGTTCTAGTTTTGGAGGAAGAATGGATGTCTAATTTTAGGAAGAAAAATGGCAAGAATGGACGATAGGTACTGGCAACCCTCTCGAAAATTATTATATGGTTTCGCACCTGCTAAAAATATCTTATCTGAGTTCTAACCACTATCCTCTAGGTCTGGACTTTGTGACATTCAATAGATGTGGAAGTTATTAAGTATTCCCCATCTTTGCGCATAGCAGAGCGATATTAATTGTCAAGTAGATTTTCATGTTCTGTTCTTTTTCGGGTAGACGGAGAATACAGGCAACTTAGAATTTGATATCAGGTGCTGATTCATTATGCATGGCTTCACCATTGGGGATCTCGAATCTTCGCTGTCGAATGTAAAGGGTGACCAGCCTTTCTAAATGTACATAAGTTGGCCAACAAATGTTAGTGTTTCGCTGGTTTTGTTCCCATAACGAAATATCTTTCATCAAAAGTTGTTTCTCGATTTTTATTTAGAAAGGACAAGGGTTCTATGCTAATTCCGGAAAGGGGATATCAAATGCAAAGTGAATATCAAATTTCCAACTTTGACAACACCGTATAACACTAGAACAAACTGAAATCCAATCTGATAATGGACTCACTGACTCTGCGGTTAAGTTCGAACTTTTGGCTGATTTCAAGAAATGGGTTTGTCGATTCTTGCAGGGATTGAGGCCGCTTCGCTGCTTTTCTGGGGTAGTCTGTGGGGAAATTTCGCATTTTGACAGTGTCTCTCGCTGTGTGGTACCTTTGCCGTTGCCACTGTCTTGATTCAATGCGATGGTGTTGTCTTTCGCAATCATTCGGAGGTGTATTGCTTGAAAGTCTCTTTCGTGGGGACTGTTCACACCTAATTTCACTGTTGCATTCAGTTCGAGTCAGTTTAGACTTTAGGATCCCGTTTGAGTATCTTGATTTCCCCCGGAAAAGAGAACAAGATGTCGTCTTCGAATCCAAATGAGCCGTTGATCCAAGAGTCCTCTTCTAGGACGCTCCCTCACTTCAAGCAATCGGTGAAACTGAAGTATGTGAAGATGGATATCATTATCTAATAACCCATGGAATGTACCTCTTCTTGACCCCTCCCGTTGCTATCATCGCTGCACAACTCTCCACATTCTCGATCCAGGACCTCTGTGATCTTGGGGATCATCTGCGGTTCAGTCTCATCTCGGTGATCCTATGTTCGACCCTTCTCGTGTTCCTGTCTACCCTTTACTTCCCCTTTACTTCCTCACACAGCCTCGACCTGTTTATCTAGTCAATTTCTCTTGTTATAAGCTGTACAATGAAAGGAAATGCACTAGGCAGATTTTCACGGAGAGGTCACAATCGATGGGTACATTCACTGAAGAGAATCTTGAGTTTCAAAGGAAGATTTTTGAGAGGGCGGGACTAGGGGAGTCAACTTATCTTCCAGAGGCCGTTCTTACAGTACCTCCGAACCCCTGTATAGCAGAAGCAAGAAAGGAGGCCGAGATGGTAATGTTTGGCGCTCTTGATAAACTGCTTGAGAAGACATCTTCGAAACCAAAAGACATTGGGATAATCACCTAACCCCATCTCTATCTGCAATGGTCATCAATCATTACAAGTTGAAAGGGAATATCATCAGCTATAAGCTCCGTGGAATGAAGCGCTGGTTTGATTTCGATTGACCTGGCCAAGGACCTCCTCCGAGTGCATCCAAATTCTTATGCCTTGGTCATTAGCATGGAGAACATAACTCTAAACTGGTACTTTGGAAATGAGAGATCAATGCTCGTGTCGAATTGCTTATTCAGGATGGGAGGAGCTACAATTTTGCTATCCAACAAAACATCCGACTGCTGGCGCTCCAAGTACAAATTGGTGCACACTTTTTGGACCCACAAAGGCGCAGATGATAGGTGCTTCTCTTGTGTAACTCAAGGATCCTACGGAAATGATTTGTGACATCTCGAATTTCGACCCCGTCCGGATATATGAAATGGGCATTTTGTCGGCACACCTAAAGTCTTTTTTTTCAGAGCTAATCACTCACGAGTTAACCAATATATTGGGTGAAAACGTTAAATGATATAATCGTGGTAAAATTCCTAAAAGCTACCTAATTAGTTGGATTGGACTAAAATCGCATCTGATCGATTCTAACTATGAAATTTAATTTGATTTTCAGAATCGAATATTTGAGCGTGTCACAATTCATTTTTAAGATCTCGTCTTATCGTCGTCAAATTATTGACGAGTTTGAAATTTCAGAAAAAAAAATTATCGGAGAAAAAAGTGAAGACCGAAAGAAAAAAAAGGAAATGAGAAAAGGAAAATAATAAAAGTAATAAGAATAATATGTTTTCTTATTAAATTATTATTTTTTTTATTTCTCACTCTCTTTCCTCCCTCCTTTCCCTCCCCTTCGTGCGACACACCTCCCTTTCCACCTTATTTCCCTTTTTCCCTTCTTTTTGACTTTTCAAACCTAATCCCCTTCTCTCTCTCTTCTTTCTTCTCCCCCATTTCTCCCACGTGACCGAACCCCCTTTCCTTTCTTCTTGTTTGTGAAAAACCAGAAGCGGAAGAAGAGGAACAGCAGCTCGCCGAATCCCGTTGCCGCCGCACCGAAGTTGGACCTCCACCCGCGCGACGCCCGCCCGCGCACGCCGCGCGCTCCGCCACCACCCCTTCACACCTCGCCGTCCCTGCCGTGCGTCGTCCAGGCCGTTCGGCCTCTGCCCAGCCCTATTCCGCCCCTGTCCGGCCACCTCCGGCCGCCGTTCGACGCCGCCGGACCTCCACCGGCCCTCCCCGCACCTTGCCACCCTTGTTGTGGTAGTTTGTTGCTGTTTTGGTGTGTTTTTCAGCCAACTTAGCCACCCACCGAGTGGGTATCCAGCTGGTTCGGGCTCGCTTTTGGGCTGTTTCCGGGCCCCGAACTTAAGCCGTGCTTTGGGAGGAATCGATCCTCACGCCGTCCCCGTCAGATTGATCCGAGTTGCGCGCGTTCGGTGAGTAATCTTACTAATGTGGACTAATTACATTAAGGTTGTTTAGTTTTAATTAATTAGGTTTATGTTGTTAGATTAATATAAATTAGTATTTATTAGTCAATTATGATGCAAATTAGACAAATTGAGTGTGCATTTAACAAATAGATGTGGTCTAC
This sequence comes from Eucalyptus polyanthemos subsp. polyanthemos, assembly GCA_017140185.1. Classification (NCBI taxonomy): domain Eukaryota; kingdom Viridiplantae; phylum Streptophyta; class Magnoliopsida; order Myrtales; family Myrtaceae; genus Eucalyptus; species Eucalyptus polyanthemos. The sequence continues at coordinate 25,583,447 of CM029459.1, forward strand.
TATTTATTGAGGTAGCCCGGGATTTTTCCCGACCCTTATCGGGCTTTAATTTCGCAATTCAGGCCTAAGTGGAATTTTTAGTATTTAAATATTATTTTTCGAAATTAATTTAATTAATTATTATTTTTCAAAAATTCAATCGGGATGGCCGATAACCGAAATTTTCTGCTGATAATCATGATGTAGTCTGTTTTTTTAATTGAGCTTTATGTTGTGCTAAATTAAAATTATTGTATTTATTTATTTATTTTTCGAAAATAATTATTTAATTATTTATTTTTCGAAAATTAGGCAAAGATAGTCGACAACCGAAATTTCATGCTGATTATCGTGGTACAATTCGTTTATTTAATTGAGTTCTACGTTGTGCTGAATTAATTTAATTGTTGATTTTTAGGGATTATTTCTAAATCGAATTAATTTGAGTAATTAACTTGTGAATAATTGACCAGTGATAAAGGTATTGTGGTAGATTACTGATCATACTGGAAATTGTGGAAATGAAAGTGAGTATGTAAGATGTATGCTGACCTAATGACTAGGCATGTCATCTAAGAATTTAATCATGTGTATAGTGGATCCATGATAGGTTCTATATCACCTTGGAGAAGGCACGTGCACTCGGTGAACTGGTCTATCACCTGGGAAAACACATGTGGGCTCGATGATTAAGTGTGGCATTTTGAAAAAAACACGTGGGCTCGGTAATTTGATGAATTACTTCGGAAAATGCACGTGTCTCAATGAGTACATTTGGCATCTTCAAGAGACACGTGGACTCGGTGACTTGATGCATCGCCTTGGAGAATGCACGTGGGCTCGCTAATTTAGAATGACATTTTAAAGTTTCATGGGCTCGATAAATTAATGCATTATCTCGGAGAATGCACGTGGCTCGGTGATCGGTTCCATCACCTCGGAGAGCACACGTTGCTCGGTGATAAGGGATATTGCCTCGGAGAATACATGTGGCTCGGTGATTGGTTTTATTAGTTGAGATGGTAGAGCAATGACTAGAATGACCTGGGAAATGGTTAGAGTGTCATGTAATCGACTAAGTGGACTAGTCTTTGTTTTGATTTGATGCGATGAAATAATTGATTAAATGGAATGATCGGTGAATGGTTGATTGAGATGTAATCGACTAGGTCGATTGATCATTACTTGAGTCTGATGTTGTAAATTAATTGATTGAATGAAAATGACCGTAAGTGGTCTTGTTGGCATGTAATCGACTAGGTCGATTTGATCGATATTTCGATCTGTGATGTGATTGCTTTGGTGTTTATTTAATCTGTGCTAACATGTAGGTGGGATCTGAGGCCAAGGTAAGTCCTCTAACTCGTACTGTGCTTAGGCAACCATGTGCTATATTGGTTCCTTAATTGAGTCTTAGTGAGGTAGAACTTGCTGAGATGTAATCTCATCCCGGTTGTGAGACATCATTTCAGGCCCTTAGAATGGCAGAACCTCCTCGTCCTCGTCCTCGTATGCACTATGGTGTTCTAGAGCATATTTCAGAATTTGAGACCACTTCCACGTCCACCCTCATCCGGAAGGATTAGTGTACATATTAGTTCAGTCGACCATCTATGTTAACATGGGGGAGGAAGACCAGAGGCCTCATAGATATCGGTCTTGGTACCGTGATTATTTTGATGGACGCAGAGAATGTCCTATTCTAGAAGAGGACGTGCCTTTTGACATGATGGAAAAGGCGTTCGGAAAAGGAACAGCCGATCGAGTGGATGGATCGGTAGTGGATGCGAGAGACCCACAACAGGAGACCGAAACTCGCACTCCCGTATATTTGACCGAGGAGGACAATGGGCATGAAGGTAACGGTGAGATGCCGCAGCAGGATGTGGAAGGACCGGAGGAGGACGGAGACTGGGGAGTAGTTGAGGAGATGCCTGAAAATGAGCCAGCATCTGAAGCCGAAGATGAAGCTGAAGAAGAGAATGATGATTTGGAAGAGAATGGACTGAGTGAAGAGGAGTTAGAGGAGGATCATAATGATCCTGAATATGATCCGGATGAGGACTGAGGTCCCATCCTATTTTTGCAAGCTATGAGTTTTGATCGGGGTGCAGTAGATAAGACTCATGGGTAGTATTATATCATATACTATCTAGTTTGTCTGTTTAAAAGTGTGGGCGTGATTTTCAGTTATGAAAAAGGTAGCCCTATTTTTCTATCACATTGTTTTATTGTCTGGGGATTTTCTTTATGCTTTCGCATGCACATATTAAATGAATAGAGTCGGCGATACATAGTCCTGAGATATCGCATTTCAAAATCGATCAAAGGTAAGGGATGTGCGCATGCCTAAGGATCGGAGCGTGACAATTAAAGTGGCATAGTGGGCCCATAACCCAGCGTCTCAGGATCGGGCCCTTTAATACCACAAAAAAGGGATGTCACGCCCCGATTCTCAGGCACGCACACATCTCTTACCTTTGGTCGATTTTGAAATGCAATATCCTAGGACTATGTATCGCCGACTCTATTAATTTAATATGCATATGCGGAAGTATAAAGAAAATTCACAGATAATAAAACAATGGAATAGAAAAGTAGGGCTACCTTTTTCATAACTGAAAATCACACCCACACTTTTAAACAAACAAACTAGATAGTATATGATACAATACTACTCACAAGTCTTATCTACTGCACCCCGATCAAAACTCATAGCTTTCAAAAACAGGATGGGACCTCAGTCCTCATCTGGATCAATATTCAGGATCATTCTGATTCTCCTCTAACTCCTCTTCACTTAGTCCATTCTCTTCCAACTCATCATTCTCTTCTTCAGCTTCATCTTTGGCTTCAGATGCCGGCTCATCTTCAGGCATCTCCTCAGCTACTCCTCAGTCTTCATCCTCCTCCGATCCTTCCACATCCTGTTACGACATCTCATCGTTACCTTCATGCCCATTGTCCTCCTTGGTTGAATATACGGGAGTGCGAGTCTTGATCTCCTGCTGCGAGTCCCTCGTATCCACTACCGATCCATCCACTCGATTGGCTGTTCCCTCTCCGAATGTCTTTTCCATCACGTCAAGAGGCACGTCCTCTTTCGAAATAGGACCTTCTTTGTCCCCATCAAAATAATCACGATACCAAGACTCATATCTGTGGGGCCTCTGGTCTTCCTCCCCCACGTTAACCTAGATGGTCGACTGAACTAATACGTACACTAATCCTTCCGAATGAAGGGAGACGTGGAAGTGGGTCTCAAATTCTGAAATTTGCTCTAGGACACTGTAGTGCATACAAGGACGAGGAGATGGAGATCCTACCATTCTAAGAGCCTGAAATGATATCCCACAACCAGGATGAGATTACGTCTCAGCAAGTTATACCCACTAAGACTCAATTAGGAACCAATACATCACATGTTGCCTAAGCACAACACGAGTTAGAAGAGTTACTTTGGCCTCAGATCCCACCTGCATGTTAGCACATATCAAATAGACACACAAGAAATCACATCACAAATTGAAGCATCGATCAAATCAATCTAGTTGATTACATGACTAACAAAACAACTCACGGTCATTTCCGTTCAATCAATCAATTTACAACATTAAACTCAAGTAATGATCAATCGACCTAGTCGATTACATCTCAATCAACCATTCACCGATCATTCCATTTAATCAATCATTTCATCGCATCAAATCAAAGCAAAGACTAGTCGACTTAATCGATTACATGACACTCTAACCATTTCCCAGGTCATTCTAGTCATTGCTCTATTGTCTCAACTGATAAAACTAATCACCGAGCCACGTGTGTTCTCCGAGGTGATGGAACCGATCACCGAGCCACATGCATTTTCTGAGGTAATGCATTAATTTACCAAGCCCATGTGCCCTTTAAAATGCCATTCTAAATCAGCGAGCCCACGTGCATTCTCCAAGGCGATGCATTAAGTCACCGAGCCCACGTGTCTCTTCAAGATGCCAAATGTACTCATTGAGACAACGTGCATCTTCCGAAGTAATGCATCAAATTACCGAGCCCACATATCTCTTTCAAGATGCCACACTTAATCACCGAGCCCACGTGCGTTTTCTTAGGTGATAGACTAGTTCACCGAGTGCACGTGCCTTCTCTAATGTGATATAGAACCTATCATGGATCCACTATACACATGACCAAATTCTTAGATGACATATCTAGTCATTAGGTTATCATACATCTTACATACTCACTTTCATTTCCACAATTTCCAATATGATCAGTAGTCTACCACAATACCTTTATCACTGGCAATCGATATTCAATTATTCACTAGTCAATTACTCAAATTAATTCGATTTAGAAATAATCCCTAAAAATCCACAATTAAATTAATTCAGCACAACGTAGAACTCAATTAAATAAATGAATTGTACCACAACAATCAGCACGAAATTTCGGTCATCGACTATCTTTTAATTTTCTGAAAAATAAATAATTTCAAAAAAAAATAAATAAATACAATAATTTCAATTTAGCACAACATAAAACTCAATTAAATAAACGGACTGCACCACAATTATCAGCATAAAATTCCGGTCATCGGCCATCCCGGTTGAATTTTCGGAAATTAAAATAATTAAATTAATTTCAAAAAATAATATTTAAATACTAAAAATTCCACTTATACCCGAATTGCGAAATTGAAGCCCGATAAGAGTTGGGAAAAATCCCGAGCTACCCTCAATAAATAGTAGATCACATCTACTTACTAAATGCACACTCAATTTGTCTAATTTGCATTACAATTGACTAATAAATTAATTTATACTAATCTAACCACCTAAACCTAATTAATTAAAACTAAACAATTAAGTGTAATTAGTTCACTAAGTAAGGATTAGTGAGATTACTCACCGGAATCGTGCGCAACTCGGATCAATCCGACGGGGATGGCGCGAGGATCGATTCTTTCCAAAGCACGGCTTGGGTTGGGGCCCAGAAATGGCCCAAAAGCGAGCCCGAACCAGCTGGATACCCACTCGGCGGGGTGGCTGAGTTGGCTGAAAAACACACCAAAACAGCAACAAACTACCACAGCAAGGGCGGGAAGGTCCAGGGGAGGGTTGGTGGAGGTCCGACGGCGACGAACGGCGACTGGATAGGGGCGGAATAGGGCTAGCCAGAGGTCGAACGGCCTGGACAGCACACGGCAGGGACGACGAGGCGCGAAGGGGTGGTGGCAGAGTGCACGGTGTGCGTGGGCGGGCGTCACGGGTGGAGGTATGGCTCCGGTGCGGCGGCGACGGGATTCGGTGAGCTGCCGTTCTTATTCTTCCGCTTTTGGTTTTTCACGAACAAGAAGAAAGAAAGAGGGGGGTTCGGTCACGTGGGAGAAATGGGGGAGAAGAAAGAGAGAGAAGGGGATTAGGTTTGAAAAGTCAAAAAAAAAAGGGAGATAAGGTGGAAAGTGGGGTGTGTCACACGAAGGGGAGGGAAAGAGAGAGAAAAAAAAAAGGAAAAGAAAAGAAAATAATAATTTAATAAGAAAATACATTATTCTTATTATTCCTATTATTTTCTTTTTTTCTTCCGATCTTCAATTTTTCCTCCGATAATTTCTTTCCCGAAATTTTAGACTCGTCAATAATTTGATGAGATGGGATCCTAAAAATGAATTGTAACACACTCGAATATTCAATTCCCAAAATCATATTAAATTCCATGGTTAGAATCGATTAGACGCAATTTTAGTACAATCTAACTAATTATGTAGCTTTTATGGATTTTACCACATTTATATCTCTTAAGCGGCTTCACTCAATGATTGGTTAACTCGTGAGTGATCAACTCCAAGAAAAATGACCATAGGCGCGCCGGTGAAATGTCCATAGGCACACCGGTGAAATGCCCATTTCATGTATCCGGGACGGGGTCGAAATTCGGGATGTCACAAGATCGGAGTTTCTCTATCCAAAGATTTGACCAGCCGGTGCTCAATGAACTAGAGAAGAATCTGCAGCTTTCAGATTGGCACATGGAACCTTCGAGAATGACTCTTAACCGGTTCGGCAACACATCGAGTAGCTCTCTTTGGTATGAAGTCCCTTACAGGGAAGCCAAAGGAAGGATCAAGAAAGGGGAAAGGACATGGCAGATAGCTTTTGGTTTGGGATTTAAGTGCAATAGTGCTGTTTGGAAGTCTTCGCACCGTGAATCCCACAAAGAGAAGAATCCATGGACGGACGAGATCCATAAGTTTCCATTGGAAGTCCCGAAGGTCTCGGCCATCGAGAGTTCAAAGGTAACTTGATTTGTTTCTAGCCTTGTTGAAGTTTGCTAATTTCAATAGTTAACTGGGAAAGCTTTTGAGATGCAATTCCTTTAGCTTGATATTAGAGAGAGGGAAGTACATTAGTGAACCCTCTGTATATTGGATGTTACAGATAGAGCTGAACTCTTGGGAAATGTACGGTGGCTTAGGAGTTTGATTCCAATATCCATAGTTCATTCCCTTTTAGCATCTCTTACCAATCAGTATTTTGAGCCCTATGTGGAGTCCTGAACTTTTGACTAATCTTTAAGGCATGAAATGTTTCTTCTTCTATCTAATTGATTGTCTTAAACTAACTAGCATCAACACCGACACGCAATACAACACGTCGACACATCATTTTCAAAAAATAAAAAATTCGACACATTGAGACACGTTATATATTAAATGAGTGTATATATATACATATATATATATATATATACATATGAATTATCTTCATGTAAAAATATATATATATGATGAATTATTATTTTAATGATTATTCCAATCAAATTGATTTGATTCAAATTTACAAATAAATAAATATAAAAAAGAGCATAGAATAAACTTACGTAAAAAGCATTAATTCACCATTTGTTGATATTATTCATTGTTTCAATTTGACAGATTCAACTACATTCTATTCCAATAATCCATAAAACTTGAAAAGGAAAAAAAAAGAACAATCTACATTCCACTAATAAACTTAACATTTAACAATAAGTCAAAAAAAAAATCTACATTTCACCATCACATATAACAAAAAATCTTTCTTTCCCCCTTTATTATTATGTTTTATATTTTTTTTACATATTTACATTTTGACTCCTCATTTATTAAAACTTTTTAAAATTGACCAATGCTTGTTGAAATAGCATGTCGGAAATTCCAAAGTTGTGTGTTAGGAGAGTTGACCACGTGTCGGATTTTCCAAAATCCTATTGACCACATGTCGGATTGTGTCGGATTTTCCGACACATGTTGGCTATGTGTCGGAATATGTCGGAATCATGAAGGCTCTCAGAAAATGTTGTTACTTCCTAAATCTGAAACTAGTTGGTTGCCGGTAAGTGTCTTAAACCATTCATATGCATTTCTACTTGTGAGAGCTCATTTGCCTCGGAAGAAGCATATATTGAAAACGACCAGATTCAACTCATCACTACTTAAATCAACCACTTCTCAAGGGAGATTTTGCGGAACGAGAGGTAAAATATTCACTAACCTTAGCCACCTTCAAATGAAACATCGATTAGTGGTCCGACTTTTCTGGGCATTTTACTAGCTTCTGTTGCGTAGTGCGATCTCTGCGTTTGTGCGCGTTCGACGTGATCGTAGATGCTCACAGGAAATTCTCCTTCTCACATGGATCTCATCTGTTTGGGATACACAGGAATGTGAAAGGTGGGAGCAAATATTCGAGAAACCTTTCTAGACGAAGAATTCGATCCCTAGGCTATTTTTGACCAGCGGAGAGGTGTTAATTGTCAGGCGGATTCTCATTTTACTGTTCTTTTCCATGGAGATGGAGAATCTAATTTAGGATTTGATATTGAGCGTTGACTCGTTAAATGCCGGCTTCACAATCCGGGAACCCGAATCTTCACCGCTGAATGTATAATCCCAGTCCTTACGATAGGTTTTTATGGGTGCGAACGCGCCTATTATGTGCCGAATCAAGGTAAAGGGTGACGAGCCTTTCTGAATGTTCTGGCCAAGAAAGGTCAAGAGGATTCCAAAAAGACGTTATTCCTCATCTGACTATTTTATTTTTGTGCATAAACGGGATTCGGGCCTAACTTCTCCCTCCACTAGAATATTCGCTTGATGTTGCCAACGAAGCACCCATTGCCCACAGCAGCCTCGCAAGGTGCAAGCCCAGGGTCTTTGATCGGTCGACTCTGGGATTGGACATAGGGCTTTCATTTGTACGCAGTGGTCAAGCTCAGACACAAGCTGATCGACCACCAGAGCAAAATTTTCATGGAGACATCATGATTGTAAAAGGATATCGGAATTCTTTAACCTTGGAATACTTGATTTATCCATAAAGTTCAATTTTAGGATGTGTTTATTTCAGGGAACATTTCACGATAAAGGAAAATGTTTTTGGAGAAATCATTTTCTAGGAATATATTTTCCTCTTTTTAAGTTGGGGAATTCATTTTAGTATTTTATTTTGGTATAAATGGTTGTCCATTGGCATATTATTTTCAACAAACCAGATGTGTTAAAGTCCAAAAATAAACATGCAAAAATTCTACTCAAACAAACATGCCCTAACAGATACGTTCCCTCCTCCTTTTTTTCTGGGAAAAATACCAAAAAATATTAAACTTGTTATATTGATAATGATTCAATCTTAAACCTTTCAAATAAACCAATTTAGTCATGAACTTTTTTATAGTGGTACTTAATTAGTTTATCCGGCCAATTTAATTCAAAATTAGCTTACATGGACATTTATGTGGCATGAGCAGTGCTGACATTGACATTTTTAATAATATTTTAATAATTACATAATTTTTTAAAATAATTTTTTGATTTCTTTTTGCTTTTTTCTCCTTTCCCTTTTCATTTTGGCGATAGCTAGTCACGGACCACCAGCCATAGGCCATGGTTGGCAAGGGCAACTCTCACCCAAGCAAGGGCAACCCTTGTTGATCATAGGCAAGGTTGGCCTTGCTGGGTCGCGCTTGAGCAAGGTTAAGCGGCAACAAGCCCCCCTTTCCTAGATCTTGTGAGGCCGATCCTTGCCCAAGCCAAGGCAACCTCACCAAATCTGGCGAGGGGGGCCATGCTGATGCTTACTTTTGCCAAGGCATGGCTTAGCAAGTTTGACCCTCGCTTGTGGCCAATGAGGGTTGGCCTCACTTAGACCTTGTTGGGTTGCGCCTAAGCGAGGGCAAGTGTTGGTGAGGCCAACCCTAAGTAGACTAAGGCAACCTCGCCAAATCTGGTGGGGGCTATACCTACACTTATTTTCGCCTAGGTGTGACCTAACGAGGCTAACCCTCACTTGTGGTCAACAAGGGCAACCCTTGCCTGGGTGAAGGGTGAAGCCGGCCCTTGCCAGCCATGGCTTATGGCCAATGGCTAGCGACTAACTACAAGCAAAAAGAAAATGGAAAGGAAAAATTATTAAAATATTATTAAAAATATCTATGTCAACACTAATTGTACTATGTAAAACCGTTGGCATCCATTTTAGCAATTTCCATCCTAAATTGATCGGATGGACAAATTTAGTACTAATATGAAAATGACTTGATCCAATTAAAGGTTCATGAAGGAATTGGTACCAATCTAATATATTTAGGACTATTTGATACTTCTCCCCCTCCCTTTTTCCTTTGCATATTTTCAAATATTTTTTCACCTTCCTTAGCCAAAAGTTATATTACTAATATGAAGGCTTTAGTTTCTATATGAGCACTTAAGTTATGAATAAAGGCCTAATTAGGGACATCAACTTTAATACCAATATAATAAATCATATAGCTAGTAACTATGGGCACGAATGATAACCATTTTGTTCTAGAAATTAATTTTTAGCTAGAAATTAATTTTTTTTTTTTATTTTTGTTCCACAAACAGATTTTTGAGCAAAAATACACGTTTGATAACGATATAAAATTTCTACTCTTAAAATAAAATTTATTTAATAATGACCTGAGCATTGATGTTTATGAGCTAGAGCATTGGGTATGGGCACTAGAGGTTCGAGCTTAACTTGGATGGACTCGGGAGTGGGTGCCAGCGGCCTAGGTCTAAGCACCAAGGTCCCAAGCCTGGCCTTGATGGACTTGGGCCTAGCCACCAAGAGACTTGGACCTAAACACGGGAACTCGAGAATCAACGTTGAGATTTCCATGCCTAAGCGTAAAGTTTTGAGTTCAAGTGTCAATGCCTAGTTTTGGTAAGAAAGTAATTTCAATTTAGTCATTTTCCTAAGTGAACCAAATGCCATAAAATATTTTTCGTAAAACAAACGAACTGTTAGAATGCGTTTGTTTCAATCAAAATTTCATGATACATGAAAATATTCGCCATGGAAATATCTTCAAGTGAAATTTTTAGCTTTTAATTGTTTGGTGATTAATGAAAAGTAAATTCCTTTTTGCCAAAATTAGAAGTTGTTTTCCCCATTTAAGACTGTTGTTTTCATTTCATGGAAAACATTTTCAGTAAATCAATTAGTTTTCTGTCATCAAAAGACTGGAAAGTCGAAAACAATTTTTTAGAGATGGTTTTCCTTCAAACAAATAGACCCTTTGGAATGAACTCAATTATAGTAACATCATGTACATGCCTTCAGTGCTTGCGATTCGAGTTATGGTTGGCAGAGTATATTAGAGTGAATGGTAAGGGAACAAATATATATGATTTCAGCTTGTATCATAATTAATTACAATGTATCGTATCTTGCTATCGAAGTATACATTATGTTACCGACCAAAAAAAAAAAAAAAGCGTATACATTATGTCTGTGTTTGCGTGCGTATAAACCATCCATAGTAGTAAATCTTCAACCAGAAGGTATCAATCTGGTCTCGAAAGCCCTACCTTGCTTTGCTTCCATAGTATCATCTTCATCACTTCAAACCCTGCGGGTAAATCACACAACAGTTACCAAAATTTCTCAAAATTGAGATAAATCTACGGACAAATTGCAAGCAAAATAATGACAAGTAGTCCGATCAAAGAACCAGCTACTTACTGTACAAATTCGACGTTGACGGATGACGCAGATGGATTTGCAATGGCCTCGAATGCAGTCTTTGACAGGACAATGGTGGCGCGGTCTGACGAGGACCGGGAGACTGCGCTGAGCGACCGGTCCACAATCCTGACCTGGACCAACTGGGCCGGGTTGCAGGTCTTTGGCCGGTCGGCACTTATGCACCTGACCCAATATTGCCTCCCACAAGCAGCACCGTTGTCCCAAATCCCTTCCCCGGCAGCTGCAAACAGGAAGCTCGAGGGGAACTGCAACGGGTCATACCCGAAGCAAGCGGTCGCTGCGATCATATTACCCGTAACATTTCAATGTTTAGACAAACATGATATCATGTTAACACGGCCTGGTGATAGACTGCAAATTATGAGCCGGTTCGATAGCTTCTATACTTACGTGTGTACGGAGGATCGTAGTGACCGGCGGTGCCAACATCTGCATTAGATTGCCGCGACAATAGCATGGCGAGGACGAGAATTGATGAGAGACGGACGAGTTGTCGCAATTCTGACATTGGGGAGAGCCAACCTGCAGAGAGTTTGGAAACATTGAGCATCTACTACATATGATGGAAAGATTACAAGCGACAGTTGATGGGTTATTGTTGCTTGAGATGGACGATACATATAAGGTGTACGAGGCACGTTGGTGGAAAGTTAAAAAAGGAATTATGCCTGCAAACAAGGAGAAGAATAAAACCGAAGCTTCTTTTTTAACCACATGCACATAATTATATGCATAATTAGGTCGTAGATTCTTGTTTCTAGCAACCTTATCGCGTTCTGGAAATACCAGCCGAAACCCTCGACGTGACGCGATGCCAAACGCACTTGCGCAGAGCCAATCAAGTCAGCCTACCGAACAATGACATATGCAGCTGCATAGCAGTTTCGCTCTAGGCTTCGTTATTACTCAAAAGAATACTATTACTAGCATGTGAAAAGAATGACATGCGATATATGCAGATACTATCTCTATATGAAAATATGAGTAAAATATTGGTACCGCATGGATTCCACCCCATCAAAATCCTAGTCCGCTCACCGGACGACACGTGTTGTCCGGGCCCCACCATGCCAGAACCTCTAAAACTCTCTCACCGCCTCGCCTCTCTCTTCCCTCTCTTCTTTTTTCCTTTGTTTTTTCTTCATCCCTTTCACAGCCTTCTTTCTCTCTCTCCTCCGCCTGGCCCCTTTTCCCCTCTCCGACCTCAACCTGAAGCCCGACCTCAGACCTGCCGCCGCCTCCGGCACATCGCCTCCATCTTCACCCACTCCATCTCCGACCTTTAGCGCTGCTGCCTCGTGTCCAACTCCTCCGGCGCCCTCTGCGTCGGCGCCCACGTCAGCCAGGAGGTGGAGGCCCCATGCTGCGTCGACGAACCACATCGCCACCTCCGCCTCGTTCGTTGCCTAAGCCAACCTGATTGACCTAGAATCAACTCAGATTCGAGGTCGAGCTAAGCTCTAGATCACATATCTAGGGCTCGCTCGACCTTAGATCCAAGATCTAAGGCGCAAGTTCGCTGGCCGAACTCGAACTCGACGACGAAGGATTGAAACGGCAACGACGTGGTGGATTAAGACGTCAGTGAGGTGGTGGTGGGGGAAGGGGACGAACGCCTGCTGTTGTCCCCATAGAAGTGACAAAGGAAAAAAGAAGAGAGGGACGAGAGAGGCAAGGCGGTGAAAGAGAACCAGAGGGTTCCGGCGCGGTGAATACATGCCGCCTGATAAGTGGACTAGGATTTTGATAGGGTGAAATCCAAGGGGTAACTCCATATGTTCTTATTTTCTCATTAATAACTAGATCTCTACGAAGTATGTGTACGTGTAACGTGAGCGTACTGGCGGACGAACGAAAAGACATTTCGCTGCCTGTAAAGGAGGGATTCGATCTTCTGTGAGATTCCCATCTTGGCCTATCCGTCTAGGTTGCTTGGGCTTGAGGTAGCGTTTGACGTTGGTGATCGAACATTGATGACGTCATACGCAATAGCCAAAGTAGGAGAGCATGAAGAACGAGAAAGTGGGAAGGGTTTCGTCGGGAGGATCGCTTGACGTGATGATGAAGAGAAGTGAGATTGACGCGTGATTTGCAGGATGATGACTGGCTAATCGACCGCAGTTTCTTCTCCATGCTTTTGACCTCATCATGCCTGTTTACGTTCTCTTCCAAGCTGATAAGTTTAGGAAGTCATTTCCTAACTGAGATTCTGGTGTCAGCAAGCTTATGTATGGAAAATGCCCTCTTTAGTAAGCTCCCTATAGTCCACCTACCTCGGGTATGGCCTGGCTCCGTGTAACTTCACCAGGGGTGGCCTCGAAGGTTGCTCTAAGGGGAAAACTAGAATTTGAATCGAAATCCGTCACTTTCAGATGAAGCATTCGACCGCCTGATTTCAATTACCCTTTTTTTGTACGAATCTATTTTGCAAAAAAAGCTCACATTGTGGGTCTATCTTTGGAGTGAGAATGGATGTATAATTTTGGAAGAAAAAGGGTGGGAACAAGCGTTCGATGCTAGCAACCCTCTTGAAAGTTATTATAGGGTTTCACACATATTAAAAATATCTTATCTGAGTTCTAACCACCACCCCCTGAAGGTCTAAACTTTATGACTTGAAGGGATGTGAAAGTTATTAGGTGCTCCCTACCTTTGCACGTGGGTCACGCAAATGTTCTATAAGTTCATGTGAAATAATTAAAAAAAAAAAAATGGAGATGGCAATAAGCCAATCACTTCATTATATTATTCACAAGGACCACTATTGCAAATGACTCATAACATGTAATTACTATAGAAAGGAAAGATGGAAAAATGATCCTCAAGACATATCGATTAAGCCAGCCCCGGACAAATCCCTAGAGTTAGAGAGCAGAAAAAAAAAAATTATGAAGCGGGATGAGAGGGTTTACCTGCTTGATTTGGGAGAGAGCTCTCAAAATCTCCAAGTTAAGGACAATGCTTTTTGCCTTTTTTTTTTTACCAGGCTCTTGACATGCTTGTGAGAGACCATGCATTCATATTTATACGGGTTGATTAATGGAACATGTCTCCTAGAATTCCCTTGGTTCCGTACGTGTGCCGTCTTAAAATTATTTTGTTAATCTCATGATTTTAAAAAGAAAAAAAAAAAGCCAACAAGATGAGAACTAAGGTTTATTATAGCTGAATTTTCTTAGATTCGCCACATTCTAGATAATTAAATTTTCACAAGCACGCATATAATCAATCACACTACACACATAAAATAAACCGAATCATAGTATTTCAGGAAAGAGCAATGTTAGAAATACTAAAACTCATTTACCAAATTAGTTTATGAAGTGATGCGATGCTCCATAAGTTGTTTAACTTCAGTAGGCCGGTGTCGCTATGTCTAGCATTATTGTCCTAATGAAAATGCTTCTTTTTATTCGGGTTAGACCTTTTCCCTACATGCGACATTGATTTAGGCTAAGTAAGCAGCGGGCCAGCGAAATCTAGCTGTGTAAGAGCCAGATAAAGACGCGGGATAATCAAAACAAGCAGATCTCGGTTTTCCATTTGGACAAAAACTATTTCTAATCGCGCCATTTAATGATGGGTGCGTTGCCGTCTTCTATTCGATTCCAGACAATAATCCAATTCAATCACTACAGCAACCCGAGGAACTGGTCTCGGTACATGTCTTATTTTCCATGACTCTTTACAGCCGTGGTTTGGAATCATTAGAGCATTTCGACGCTTTGGCTCTGGTGGTGAACTCTTCTGTTAGAAATAGTCGATAGACGGCGGACCAGGTTGGAGGAAACCGTGTCTTGAAATGACGAATTATGCGTTGTGGGCATCGCCCGCGTGAAAATTAAATTCATGTTAGCCGTGTACATGTTTACAGCCAGTCAAATCGGACGATAAGGTTGGAAGGAAAACATCAACGTCATATTTCTAGAAGGATGAAGTTTGATGATTTCATATGATAATGAATGCAAGCATGTTCTATCGTGATTATATTTATGGTGGTGTGGTCAGATTAACATCATGCATATTGAAGCATCAATTTGTCATGATATTCATAAGTAAAAGGTAATTTTTCATGCACCAATTCAACAATATTAAGGCTCCATTTTGTTTTGCGAAAAATGAATTATTTGAAAAATATTTTCCTAAAAATGATTACTCGTATCGCATGAAATAATTAGTCAATGAAAATATTTTCATTATTGATAACAATTTATATCTAAATATTTTTATGGACAAAAAAATATTTTCCATTTGTTCACTTTTTATTTGAATTGAGCCACTCAAAAACCTTTCAAAAATATAAATTAATAATATGTAGAATTGTATCTAACATTTTTTTTTTTGTAATCTTCGTTTAAAATACTTTTTTTTTTCGGCCAATACCCAAAACAGGACCTTACCTTTTACAGCTGAGATTTAAAAAAAAAAAAAATTCCCCAAAGTCCCAAAAATAAAGAGCTCAACCGATTGCTATTGAGGCAAAAGTAACACAACCTTTGGATATGTTTCAAAAATGACCTCATTACAAGTTTCTTCCGCTCTCCCGGTTACACCGCCACGTCCCTCAAGAATTCGATTCTAGATCCTCACAATCGCGTTCGCGCCATGTTAGATATTCGAGGAATCGAGGATCAACAGCTCGATCGCCATAGGACTAGAGGCCCTTTTATTTTTTTTTTTTTTCAATTTCGGGCACCAAGTCTCATGTTCATGTCGAAGAATAAAAAGGTACAAAACAGTAATGATGATGACGATGATGATTTAACCCTAAGGAAAGAAGAGAGGGACCGAAATGTAATTCACCAACGTACCTGCTGAATTCACCAGAGAGATGGAACGAAATCTGCCCTAGTCGAAGCCCTTTTCTGCAAAGTTCTTTTGACAGATCGACGAGCTCTGATCCTGGACGAAGGGCGGCGCTAGTTTTTCCTGGAAATTCCCGATGTTCATGAACTAAGAACAGACATTCTAGGATCATATATACGTGCACGATCGCAGACGCAGCTTGCGCATGAGTAATTGCCCACCTCCGCACGTTAACGTGTTTTTGTAACGTCTGGCAAGTGTGAATTGTCTTTGGGTTCTCTATGAAGCAACATTGCCCCTAAGCAAAAGAGACATTGATTGTCGGCAAAAGAATGAATTGCAACTCCTTATTAAGAGATCTTGTCTTTGACCTTCTAAGCAAACATAAAAATACCACAATTTTCATACGGCGCTCACTTGAGTGCAATAACTTTTTTTTTTTAATTCCTAATCACTCAATTATTGTTTGACTTTTCAATCAATCACTTAGATGACACAGCTTTTCTTTAAAATGTTAATCACAAATATTATGCCATGTCAGATTTTCATCACTTGATTGAATATTTTTAAAATGTTAATTCAATCATGTGATTGAAAGTTATGACACTTAAATAAACGTTTTTTGGGAGTCATGGGACTCAAATGATCGAATAAAAAGTTATAACATTCAAATGAGTTCCGTACAAAAGTTACACACTTGTGATGCTTTTCTCTCTTAAATTGGGGAATTTGGCATTGATTTGGAAAGTCGAATGGATCGCATTGCTTGTTTGTTCCCCCAAGCATTGATTACTTAACTAAGGAAAGATAATTGTATGGTAGCATATGAGATACCTAAAGGGAAATTTCAAGTTGGTTTTCAGGTAGATTAGAAAGATTCTATGTTCTTCATTTAATCAACACATGTCGAGTTTTTGACTCGAGGAGGTATGCCAACATGACGTCTATGAGCCCATTGATAGTGTGATCATATAGATTCTAACTAATTTTCCGGTGCCAATATAAGATACCGACATGTTTTTTGTAATGTACGTGCATTGTTGACATGATATTCCGAGATCATTTAATCTAATCTAAATTGATCCAATCTAATAAAAATACGCATGAAAGAGGTTCTAGGTTCCGTGTTGGCTTAAGCAACATGCTCGATTTTCACCACGTGCGAATGCTCCCAGGCAATGAGCGAACATCCTCGTTTTCGACAAGCGGCAGTTAATTTTGTTTTACTATATAACTTGCTCATCGTTGTTACAGTCAAGACCAAGCATCAAATGACAATGAGCAAACACCTATATAAACCTTAAGGTATTTGACTTCAAGTTTTTTTATACTGATTATTCTTAAGACTGCCTTGACCTTTTCATAAAGGCGTATATAAACATTCCGCGATAGTAAACCCTCAACCGGAAGGTATCAATCTGGTCTCCAAAACCCTACTTTGCTTTTCTTCCAAAGTATCATTTTGATCACTTCAAACACTGCATGTAAACCACACAGCGATCACCAGGAATTGTCAAAATTGAGATAATTCCAGACACACAAATTGAAAGCAAAATAATGAACACTAATAGTCCAATCAGAGAAGCAGCTAGGTTACTTACCGTTCGAATTCAATGCTGATGGACTTCGCGGACAGATCTGCAATGGCCTTGTACGCGGTAGTGGACAGGAGCATGGTGGCACCATCCGACGAGGAACGGGAGACCATGTCGAGCGCCCGGTCCACGATCCTGATGTGGATCCATTGGACTGGTCTGCAGGCCTTCGGCCAGTCGCCACCTATGCACCTGACGCTATATTGCCTCCCGCAGGCAGCTCCATTGTCCCAAATCCATTCGCCAGCAGAGGCAAACAAGAGGCCAGAGGGGAATTGGGATGGATCGTATCCGCAGGTGGTCATTGCGATCGGATTACCCATAAAATGTCAGTGTTTAGACAAAGATCAAGTTGTACTAATGGGGCGCGGTGATATACCGGAAATTAATGGCCAGTTCGACAACATATATGCTTACGGGTGTGCGGAGGATCATAGTAATGGGCGGTGCCAACATTTGCATCGCATTGGCAAAGCAATGGCGCGGCGAGGACGAGGATTGACGAGAGACAGTGAGGGATGAGTTGCTGCAATCGCAACATTGTCAAGAGCCAACCTGCAGAGATTCTGGAAAGGTGGAAAGTTTGCTAACGATGGGTTACCTGCTTGATTTGGGAGAAAGCTCTCAAAATCTCAAACAGACATTCTAGGATCATATATACGTGCACGGTCGCAGACGCAGCTTGCGCTTCAGTAATTGCCCGCCTCCGCATGTTAACGTGCTTTTGTAACGTCTGGCAAGTGCGAATTGTCTTTGGGTTCTCTATTAAGCAACATTCCGCCTAATCAAAAGAGATATTGATAGTCGGCAAGAGAATGAATTGCAACCCCTTATTAGGCGATCTTGTCTTTGACCTTCTAAGCAAACAAAAAAATGGGTAGAAAGTAAAAGTATCATAATTTTTGTATGATGCTTGTTTAAGTGTAATAACTTGTTTTTATTCCCGATCACTCGAATATCTTATGACTTTTCAATTGATCACTTAAATAACATAGTTTTTCTTTAAAATGTTAATCACAACTATTATGCCACGTCGAATTTTTGTCACTTGATTGAATTTTTTTAAAATGTTAATGCAATTGTGTGATTGAAAGTTATGACACTTAAATAAACGTCATTTAGGAGTCATGGCACTCAAATGATCGAATAAAAAGTTATGATACTCAAATGAGCAATATACAAAAGTTATGACATTTGCGATGTTCTTCTCCCTTAAAAATGGGGGATTTGGCATTAATTTGGAAAGTCGAATCGATTGCATTGCTTGTTCGTTCCTCCAAGCGTTGATTACCTAACTAAGGAAAGATAATTGAATTGTAGGATATGAGATACGGAAGGGGAAATTTCGAGTTGGTTTTCAGGTAGTTTAGAAAGATTCTATGTTCTTCATTTAATCAACACATGTCGAGTTTTTGACTCAAGGAGGTATGCCAACATGACATGTGATCATCCGGATTTGATTCTAAGGCCAAATTTAATCCATTTAAGGGATTAATCAAGATAAAATTAGACATGTGATCATCCGGATGGTAGTGATGCGTCGAAATTGGAAATTTAGATTGAATTTCCGATTCAAGCCTAATTAGGGGCAATTTCGTAATTTCACAAAATCCGAGGCATTTCTGTAAAATATGGAAATTTGAAGGGCATGGGAGAGAAATACACACAACAGGACACCTAGGTGCGGTCGCCAACCACCAAGAGCCGGCCAATAGAGGGCCGAACCGGCCTCCTCCTTTGATGGCGATTGGATTGGTCAAATTAGCCGAGCGAGATTTCAAGGTAGGCATCGTAATTGTAAGAAGGATGTTGGGATTCTTTAAATAAAACAAATACTATTCTTGCATCCCGAAAGCAGTCATCTTGGCAACGAAAATAAGATTTCACAATTACATAACTACCAATGTATAAACCAGAATATCTAAAATCTAATAATAAATAAAGGGAAATGCGTGAATCAAATATTGTAACCCCTTTTGCAATCTTGAAGATCACACAATCCTCTTTGATTTGTGGGACCGCCCGCTCTTTATGACGCTCCATTGTTTCCAGAAAGACATTTGCATAGTGTTCTACATCACAATGGCATTGTTGTGCAGCAACAATTAGGATTAATATCACAATAAACTTTAAATTAGTATATCTATAACAAATTTACTCAAATTAATTTTTTGATCGCAAAAAATCCCAAATGGGTACTTCTATAACAAATTTACCCTCCGTTGATTTTTGTTAAATTTTACCATTAAATTATTAAGTTGGATGACGCATAATAGTTGACAGGTGTACCTATTGGTGATTTTTTGTGGTATTAATCCAATTTAATGAAACTAACATATTAGGATGCATGTGTAAGTGAGTTGTACTAAAGAATTGGTGTGTTATTGAGCAGTTAATATTTCATAATTAGTACATAACTCATTGGTTTAAACTTTTGAGTGAAGATAAATCCAATTAGATATATTGATGAGTTTAAACTCGAATCCCTCTTAACGATCTCTCCAAATGAAGGTATCGGGCTTCTATTATGCTCTCCCAACAAATGGTATCAAAGCTAATGGTTGTAGCTTATGGGCAAGTGTGCATTGTAATGTAGCAACGGGCCCATAAGTTGATATAAAATGATAACTAAATTAAGAAGGAGCAGACCTAATACTGAATTCACGCGTGAAGGGGAAACTATTAGGATACATGTGTGAGTGAATTGTGTTAGAGAATATCACATCGGATAATTGGTGTATTGTTGGACAGTTAATATATCATAGTTAATGCATAACTTATTAGCTTAAGTTTTTTAGTGAAAGTAGGCTTAAGTAGATATGTTGATGAGCTCGGATTTGGACTCCCTTTTGGCAATTTCCCTAGGTAAAGGTATTGGGTTTTTGTAATGTGCTCCTAACATAATGAAGGCAATTTGTCACAAATATGCCAATTCGAAGTTTTTGATAGTCAAAAAAATTATTTGGAATAAATTTGTCACATATGTACTAATTTGAGATTTTTCATGGTATTAATCCTAATAATTAAAGTGCGAATTTTTCCTTGGCCAAAAACCGTATTACCAATAAGAGGGAAAAGTATACAAAAAGTTTGAACTTATTATATTTGTGCCAATTTAGTCTTAACAGGGAAAAGTATACAAAAATTTTAAACTTATTATATTTGTGCCAATTTAGTCTTAACTCTTTTAATTGTACTAATTGAGTCGTAAACCTTTGACAATTTGTCAATGTAATTCATTCGGCCAATTTTAGTTGAAAATCAATGATATTAATATTAACCATCTTATGTGACACAACCAATGCTAATGTAGACAAATTCTATAATTTTATAATATTTTTCTGAATTTTTGTTCTTTTTTTTTTCTTTTTCTTTTATTTTCTTTCTTTTTATCTTTTACAACTTTGAGCCAGTGAGATTGCCGGCCAACTATCGCCAGCCACAAGTGATGAGGGCTCAACTCCCTCACTTGTTGGCCGAAAAAGGCCATGATACCCTCACTTGGTCTAGGCAAGGGCGTCATGGCCCTCGTCAACCATGAGTTGCGATGCCTTCACTTGCTACAAGTGAGGGCTTTGCGGCCCTTGCCTACATCCTACTAGGGTATCATGGCCCTTGCCCAGACTAGGTGACGATCGTGGTCCTTTCCTAGATCAAGGAAGGGCATAGAGGACCTCACCCTGACCTTGCTTGGAGTTGACGAGGGTAGGCCAATGACCTCACCGACCCACAGTTGAAGGGGAAAAAAATAAAAAAGAGAGAAAAGAACAAAAAAGATAATGAAACCACCGGCCGCGGTGGCTCCACTGGATAAGGCTCTATTGATCTTCAACGAAGAGGTGAAGGGTTCAAAACCCAAGAGATGCGCTAGGTGTATTAAGTGTGACTCAGGGGTGGTGGGTCCTCCTGCTTAAGTATCACTTGGGGGTTTACGGCACGGCTATCGGCTGCAAGCCGGTTCCTCCAATACCAAAAAAAAAAAACAAAAAAGATAATGAATAATTGTCCACATCAACACTAGCTATACCACATAGGATGGCCGACGTCCTACATGACCTTCATTTATGTTAGCGATTTTTTGGCCAATTGGCCTGGATAAACTATATTGACAAATCATTAAAAGGTTCAAGACTCATTTACACAATTAAAAAGTTCAAAATCAAATTAGCACAAATACAATATATTTAAGACTTTTTTTGTACTTTTCTTGCCAATAAGTCTCTAGTTTCTATTTGGACACTTAAGTTATAAATAAACCCAAAATTAGGGGCATTGATTTTAATATTGATATAATAAATCATATAGCTTGCAACTATGTTTCTAGCAATATCAATGCGGTCTAATTTTGATGTGACAGACAGAGTCTATGTACATTTCCTCCATTTGTGGCGACTCAAGTTATAGTTGAATGAGTCTACTAGAGTGAGTAGTAACAGAATAAATATATGAAATTTCAATTTGTATCGTAATTAGTTAGTGCATATCATCTCTTGTCATCGAAGTATACAATTTACATGTGTTTGTGAGCTATACCATTGATGTACCCTATAAATCATCCATGATAATACATCCCTAAAAAAGAAAGTATCAATTTGCTCCCAAAACCCCAACTTTGCTTCCAAAGTATGTTGGGATTTCATGAATCGTGTATAGATAAAATTAACAAAAAGAACGCAGTGGGAACAAAAATGATATATTTTATACATGATTCTGCGAAGGTGTTGTTCGTGCGTTTTAATCAAAAATTTGAATATAAAAGGGAGTTAAACGAATTACCTCTCGAAGCGTGCTTTAAAACGAATCGGTTCAAATGTTCTTCAGTTCGAGTCCCACAAACGTAGGATTTCTAGTTCAAACATATCAACAATGGACGCCGAATGGAAGAGAGAACTTTCGGATAATCACTACTTTGATTGTGCAAGCAATCTCGTGAAGCAATTGTCCGTATCCTCTATGTATATTAGTCACGGCCTGGATGAGAGAAAAATCCTTTTCTTTCTTGCATCTCAAAGACAACAAGAACACTCACAAAACCACATGAACATGCACACACTGTTTCTCTTTATTTTTCAGCAGCCCTTTTAACTCTCGTCCCTCAACTGCATTTTTAATAAAAATAAAATCGACCAACAACGGTTGCTAATCGTTATCGTCCACCGAAAGTACGAACGTGCATGAGCAAACCGCTCATGCACGATCTTGTGCATGATGGTCAGCGGTTGCTGACCATCCATGCTTCGTGCATAATGGTCAGTACTTCGTGCATGTGCACAAAATTCGTGTATATGCATGAAGCTTTAATTTTTTTAATTAGTAATTAATTAATTAATTAATTAAATGAATTAAACAAATAAATAATTAACTAATCAATCCTTTTAAAAAATAAAAAGAACATAATCTTTATATGTACAATTGGAATACACTAACATATATTTACAATGGGTATGTATGTGCATCATATGCAAATAGGCTCGTGACTATAATACAAATTAAATTAAATCTCATTTAATTTAATTTCAAATCGACACAATTCGATTGCAGTAATTACAAACACATTTGCAACATCATTTCTCTCTTGTTCCTCATCATCCTTATTGTTTATGGTGTGTGATATTCCTAGGTTCATTACTAAACTAGTAGTAAGACTTGTACTAACACATTAGCTAGGTTGCACCGACACGGACACGCGACACGCGACACGACACGACACGACACGACACGTCGACACGTTATTTCTCAAAAATAGAAAATTCCGACACGCTGGGACACGTTGTATATTAAATAAATATTTTTATTTTTAATTAATTTGATTCAAATTTAATTAAAAAAAAGAACCTACAATAAATTTACACTAATAATTCAAAATATAACATTCTTATTTTTCGAATTTAATTTCATTTAATAACTTTTTTGATTAAATAAAAACCACCCAACCCCCTCCCCCTAACCCCCCTCACTGCGCGGGCGCCCAAACCACCCAAACCACTCTTTTCCCTCGTCTCTTTCGAATCTTTCCCCACCCCCAATTCTTTTTTCACTTTATTTTCCCTCCACCTGACAAAGCTATCAGCCCTTGTCACTTCCCCTTCTCTCCTGTCACTTCCCCCACCCCAACACGCCAAGTCCCCTCTTTACTCTTTTATTTTTCTTCTCAAAACCCTAGCAAGGCCTTCTTCTTCTCCTTCTCCTCGCCACACAACGCCTTTCCTCTTCTCTGCCTCCCGATCTCTGCTCGCCAGGGATGGAACAAGCGGTCCTTGTGCGCCGAGAGGCTGCAAACCGCCACAAACTCCTCCTCCTCCTCCTCCCCCTTGCCGCCGCCGCCGCCCCCCCCACTCGACGACGCCGTCCTCCCCCACGCGCGCCTCCCTCATGAAGTTCCTCCTCAGTCCTCACGGCCCTCACCTCAATCTCTACTCTTTCTCTCGCCATCTCTCGTCGTCGCGGGCTCGCCTTCGCTCACAGCCTCATCTCATCTCTGCTCCCTCGCCCTCGCCTCCACTCTCGGACGCGTGTCCGAGCGTGTCGACGTGTCCGACACGCTCCGACACGTGTCGGACACGACTCGGAGGTCCGCTGAACGTGTCCGTGCAACCTAGCACATTAGTACTCCCAAAAGAATTAATTGTCTCAATTAATCTTTTAGGTCCTACAAGCCATGATTGACATCTAGTAATATGTCACGGCTACTCAGATAGTGTGAATACTTTAAGAACATAATGAACATGTTAGCTTTGGCTATAATTTAATTCAATTTCTTTGTCTTACTATGTCCCGATCAAACAAAGATTATGAAATATTTATCAAGTCACTAATTCGATCATATGTACAAATCTAATTGACATGCATTTTATTTGAGACAAACAATTTATTCTCAATTATAACCTCGGCCGATGATTTCAATGCATTGTCATAATTAGATCGCATAGAACATTATTATTATAGCTTGCATATAACAATGAGACAGATTCCATATTGTGCACACGTGCAACTTCGTATATAAATGAACTATAACCATCAAGTATAAAAACGGATCAATAACCTGGCATTATGTGCACCCGTGAACCATAGTTGTTCAATTCACAAATTAACACTGTGCCTTAGGTCTAAGGATTATTTATACAAGACCAAAGCATGAATAATTAGATATTGATCATGACCCTCGTCTTCATCTCAGCATATGGACCTATCCTACTATGCACAGCCCTCAAACTGGCCTCAGCCAAGTTTTCCTGACAACACTACCGACGAAAACACAGACTGGGCAGCAGAAGAAGCATCCCATTGGGCTCATGAAGCATCCTCATCCCAAAGGCTGAATCAAATCCTTTCTCCACAAGACCTTGAGGCTCTCCAGCAGAAGTATGAAGCACATCTCCTAGAAGACAGTTCAGATGACGACTCAGTATGTAGCTACAATGCACGAGACGGACGAGACCGTTGAGTCCGTACATTTTCACTGTAGCAAAGTACTGTTCACTTTTACTGTAGCACTAGGCTAGGGAATGTACTGTTCACAGTACAGTTACTGTTCATAGTGTGCGAATAATTCCCTCCCGGAAAGTTCCGGTGCCTCTGTTTGTTTCTGGACCCGTGAGTTGGTCCCTGTGTGTCCTTATCTCCCTTTATCTGTCTATATAAGGCATCTTTGTTGTATCGTTTTGGGCAGAGTCCCCTGAAGTAAAGAGTGTGCTTTGAGAAAAACCTCTATGGCTTTCTAAATCCCTCTTCTTCTCCAGCCTGGTAGGATCCTTCGAGAAATGCAGCTTGGGTAGATTAGAAACGTTTCCGTCCTGGCATCCTCTGAGTGTCTCTAGGCTCCGGATTAAAGGGCTGAGTGGTTTTCTGCTAAGAGGCTGTCCCTGAAGGGCTTGAACGGGAGTTGTTCGCCCAATGTGGGATGCATACCTGCAGGAAATTTACTCTCCTTCCCTGATCCTAAGTCTAGGTCCATTTATGGTATTCTAACTCAGGCATCATGATACCCAATGACATGTGACTCATCATTCCTTTTAAGTATCTAATACTCAATGGCGAAGTTAAGAACACATTAGTCTCAACAAGATTATTAATATCCACTCAATAATCCATCGACCGTGAACGATTTAAAAATTCAATCTAACTATAAACCCGTCACATATATTATTGACATCTCAAGAATAGGTCTAGTTGCAACGATCTTATGGAATCATTCATAAATATAAAATAATTAAACAAATGAATGAAAACGTCATTACCATTAATTAAATAATAATAATAATGAATGTACAATTGAAAATCATAATATGTAACTATTACATAGTAGCTTTATGGCATACATCCAACAAAGTATCCCCTGGATCGCTTCAGACCCTGCATGTAAATCGCACGGCAATTACCAAAATTTCTCAAAATTAAGATAAGGCTCCGTTCGTTTCGCGGAAAATAACTTCCGGGAAAATATTTTCCGAAATTTCCGGTGTTCGGATGGCGGAAAACACACGGTCAACGGAAAATATTTTCCGGTCAATGGAAAATCCCTCTTGAATGAGCGGAAAATGTTTTCCTCTTTTCAAAAGAGGAAAACATTTTCCGCAGCTCTCACTTTGGTGCTCCCGCTGCTCTTTCCTCCCTTCATGTTCTCGTTCTCTCTCTCTCTCTTTCTTGCTCTCCCTGCAGAGGAGGCTTCGACGACGTCCTTCCCGGGATCAGCCTCCGCCCTACCCGGCCGCTCCTGCCCGCCTGCTCCAGTCGGGAAGCCACCACCGCCGCCGCGCTCCGCTTCCCCCGGCGGCTCGAAGCCGCTCAGGAGGATCCGGCTCAAGAGGGAGCACCGCGGAGGCGTCGGGAGGCTCGCGAGGAGCCCGCCGTCCAGGCCGGCCGCTCGTCGTGCGGCCGCGAGCCGTGAGCTCGTCGGATCTGGCGGCGGAGCTTGCGGCTCGCCGGATCTAACGGCAGAGCTCGGGCTCCCAATCCGGGCGAGCTTGAGCTCTGTCGCCAGATCCGGTGCGCTCGGCCGAGGCCGAGCCTTGAGCTCGCCGGATCTGGCGGCATAGCTTGCAGCTCGCCGGATCCGGCGACAGAGCTCGAGTCGCCAGATCCGGCGAGCTCGGGTGAGATCGGCCGAGCTCGATCTCACCCGAGCTCGCCGGATCTGGCTACCGGGTCTTGGTCGACCGCTGGGAGGAAGGAGGTGGCGGCGGCGAAAGCCGCTCGGGAGGAAGGAGGTGGCGGCAGCGGAAGCCGCTCGGGAGGAAGGAGATGGCGGCGGCGGAAGGAGGAGGAAGGAGGCCACGGCGGACGACGCCGCCCGGGAGGAATCGGGAGGAAGAAGGAGACGGAAGGAGGAAGGAAAAAAAAATAATAAAAAATAATAAAAATTATTTTAAAAAATATAAATCATTTAAAAAATCATTTAAAAAAATAAATAAAATAAAATAAATTTTTGGGTCAATTAAAAATATTAAAATTCAATTTTTGATAATTTTTTCCAGGAAAATGTTTGAGCTAACGAACAGTGGAAAATATTTTCTACTCAAATTTTAGATGTTGGCCGAACACCTGGAAAATGACTTCCAGGAAAATATTTTCCGGAAACATGATATTTTCCGTGAAACGAACGGAGATAAATCTACGAAGACACAAATTGAAGGCAAAATAATGAACGATAGTCCAATCAAAGAAGCGGCTACTTACTGCACGAATTCGACGTTGACGGATGAGGCAGATGGATTCGCAATGGCCTCAAACGCGGTCTTGGACAGGACAATGGTGGCACGGTCTGACGAGGATCGGGAGACTGCGCTGAGCGCCCGGTCCACGATCCTGACCTGGACCAATTGGGCTGGGTTGCAGGTCTTCGGCCGGTCGGCACTTATGCATCGGACCCAATATTGCCTCCCACAAGCTGCACCATTGTCCCAAATCCCTTCCCCAGCAGCCGCAAACAGGAAGCTCGAGGGGAACTGCAATGGGTCATACCCAAAGCAAGCAGTCGCTACAATCATATTACCCACAACGTATGAATGTTTAGACAAAGATGATATTGCGTTAACGTGGCCTAGTGATACACTGCAAATTGAGAGCTGATTTGGGAACATCTATACTTACGTGTGTATGGAGGATCGAAGTGACCGGCAGTGCCGACATCTGCATTAGATTGATGCAACAATAGCACGACGAGAATGAGAATTGATGAGTGACGGAGGAGTTGTTGCAATTGCGACATTGTGGAGAGCCAACCTGCAGAGAGTTTGGAAACATTGAACATCTACTACATATGATGAAAAGATTTCAGGCGACAGTTGATTGGTTATTATTGCTTGAGAAGGACGATTCGCGCAAGGTTTACGAGGTACGTTGGCGGAAAGTTAAGAAAGGAATTAAACCTGCAAATAAAGAGAAACTAAGCTTCTTTTTTAACCACATGCACATAATCATATGCATAGGGCTTCCGATTTCGATCGAACCGAGACTAAATAAGAGTTCATATGCTCCCGAGACCTTGGAAGTCAATACGAAAGAATCTGGTTCTCTTCTAATTTTCCACGCGCCAGGTCTTTTCCAGCACCCATTTCTGGACTCTGTTAGGTCGTGATTCTCATTTTTGGAACCCTTTTTGCTTTTTGAAAAATATCATTCCAAACTCTTCACGTGACACGACGCGACACCAAACACACTTAGCGCAGAGCCAATCACGTCAGCGAACCGAACCGTAATGTATACAGCTGCAAAGCAGTTTCGCTAGTCTAGGCTTCGTCATTACTCAGAAGAATACTCACATGTGAAAAAATTGATAGGCGATATATCCAGACACCCTCTCAAATACGAATCAACCATATCTCTACAAAGGAATGCGAACGTGGAGTGTAAACGTACTGGCGGACGAAGGAAAAGACGTTTCGCTACCTGTAAAGGGGCGATTCGATCGTCTGTCAGATTCCCATCTTGGCCTACCAGTCTAGTTTGCTTGGTCTGGAGGCAGCGTGTTACGAACAATGATGATGCGAAACGCAATAGCCAATAGAGCATGAAGAACGAGAAAATGGGACGGGTTTCGCGGGGAGGATCGCTTGACGTGCTGATGAAGTGAAGTGATCCTGACGCGTGATTCGCGAGATGATTACTGCCTAAGCCACCCCAGTTTTTCTCCATACTTTTGACTCTTCGTGCCGAGAAAGCCAATATTTTCTCCATCGTGCCGTTTACATTCTCTTCCAAGCCTCATAAACAATTTCCTAACTTAGATTCTGGTGTCAGCAAAGCTGCCGTTTGGTTTGACTTCGAGAAAATAGCTTGAAAGAATATAAATACCTTTAAAATAAAAAGAATTTTTGAAATATTACACTATTTGGTATATTATAATCTCATTTGAAAGGTAACTTTAGTATAAATATCATTTAGAAAACTCACATTTGTAATAGGCTTTTGCTTTTTTTTTTTAAAATTTGAAAATCAAATCCGACGACCTACTAATCGCTTGGCCAACTGCCGGACGACTGGATCTAGTCGCTTAGGGGCGCTACCTCAGGCGACGTTGTCGTCTAAGGTTGGAATGGCCAAATCTAACCTCCGGACCGCCAAAGCTGGCAGCCTGAGGTTGCGGGTTGCGCCACTAGGCGACACTAGGTCGCACCACCCCAAGCGATGGTCACTAGGGACGCGCGACCCCTAGGCAACGGTGGCAGCTACCAAAGAAACCCGACTCCCAGGCAAGGAAGATGAAGATGAATGAGGAAGAAGATAAATAATGACACGAATGAATAATAAACTTGCATTTCCAAAATGTTGAATGCTCAAAACAAGTCCAGACCTGCATTGGGCTTTCAGCATCGGGAATGCTAATATTTGACCAATGAACCTTTAAAAATGTTTACCAAATACAAAATATTTTCCATAAGAGGCTTTGGGAGCCCAAAGCTCTTTGAGAAAGTTGAATCAAACGGAACCTAAATATAAAAAATGCCCACAGTAGAATGCAAAACTGACTATAGTCTACCTGCTCGGGTAACGCTTCACCCGCGCAACTTGACAAGGGGTGGCCTCAAAGATTGCCTTGAGGGGAAAGCACGAATTTGAATCGAAATCCGTCACACTTAGATCAAGAATTCGACCGCCTAATCAAGCCGAATCAATTACCTTTTTTTTTTCTACGAATCTGGTTTGGGAAAAAGCTGACATTGTGGGTCTATCTTTGGAGGGAGAATAAACGTCTAATTTTAGGAAGAAAAATGGTGGGAACAAGCAATCGGTGTTGGTAGGGTTTCACGCCTAAAAGAAATGTCGGATCTGAGTTCTAACTACTACCCACGAAGGTCCAGACTGTACCATCATGAGAGCTATGAAAATTATTAGGTACTTCCCATCTTTGCACATGGGTCGCACATAATTAAAAAGTTTATGCGAAGTGGGTTAACGTAAGTAGGGAGTATAAGAAAAGAAGAGCTCAAGATGGCACTTTTGTATATGATTCATGAGAATCACCATCACAAAAATGATGTATAACATGCAATCACTATAGAAAAGAAGGAGAATGGTTGTCTAATTTCAGGAAGAAAAAGAGCATGAATGAGCGATTGATATTGGCAATCAACCTGAAAGTTATTAAATTTACAGCTTCAAGAGAAGTGAAAGTTATTAAGTAGTTTCTGTCTTTATGCGGATCGCACATGATCATATGAAGTACGCTAACATAGGTTGGGAGCATAAAATAAAAGCTTTAAATGGTTGGTTTGTATATGACTCATGAGGACTACTGTCACAAATGATTCATGACGTGGAATCACTACCATAAAGAATGAAGAATAACCCCCAAGACATATTAATTAAGCCAGCCACTGACAAATCCCTGAAGTTAGAGGGCAGAAAGAGAAAAATTATGAAGTGGGATGAGAGGGTTTACCTGCTTGATTGGGGAGAGATCTCTCAAAGTCTCTTAATTAAGGTCGATGCTTTTGCCTTCTATTTTTTCTTTTTTCCAAACTCTTGACATGCTTGTGAGAGACCATGAATTCATATTTATACGGTTTGATTTGTGGAACATGTCTCCTATATTGCCCTCTGTCCAACTGCCGTCCTTAAATTATTTTGTTAATTGCATGGTTTTGAATAAAAAAAAGTTTAACAAGACGAGAACTAGGACTTTTCGTAGCTGAAATCTTCATAAATTTGTCACATTATGAAGAAATTAAGTTTTCACAGGCACGTGTAATTGATTACATTATGCTCATAAAATAGAGTAAATCATAGTATTTTAGAAAAAGATTAAAAAAAGAAGAAGAAGCAACATTAGGAACATTAAGACTCATTTACGAAATTGATTCATTAAGTAATGCAACGCTGCATAAGTAGTTCAACTTTAGTAGGCTGGTGTCGGTACGTCTAGGCATTATTGTCCTAATGAAAATGCTTCTTTTTATCCAGGTTAGACCTTTTCCCTACATGCGACATTAATTCCGGTTAAGCAGCCAGCAGGCCAGCAAAATCTCGCTGTGTAAGGGGTAGATTAAGACGTGGGGGGAATAAAAACAAGCAGATCTCAGTATTTCTAATCACGCCATTTAGGGCTAAAAGTAAAATTTCTGAAACAGAAATTGATTTTTGGCGTAAATCAATTTCTCAATTTCTATTCCCCTGGACAAGTTTACGAGGCAAGCGAAAAAGTTAAAACCCGTTTGATAACGACTAAAATTTCTATTTAAAACATAAATCCGTTTGATAACGAGAAAAAATTTCTATTTCTAGGAATAGAAATTGATTAGATAACAACATAGAAAATTCTCAAATATAAAATAATAGCCGAAATAATACTAAAATAATATAGAAAATCCTCAAATACAAAAAATAATCGAAATAATACTAATACATTAGAAAAGTTGAAAATACAATTTCATGGAATTTATATTACATGTGCTTACGTTTCCTATTGCGTAATATTTTCTTTCGAAAAATAAACAACGTGGCAAAAAAAATTGAAATTCAATTGTAGTGAATATGTCGTTGTGTTTTTGCCGAAATTGATTTCACATTAATCAAATAAGTCTAATGATAGCCATGATTATAATAGTCTAATCTCCTTAAAAAATCCTAACTTCAAGTCTAATTCCAATTTCTTTCCAAATTTTGTTAAAAATATCCTCATCGTGTTCAAAAATCGTCACCAATTTTTTTCAAAATTATCAACACTAGGATTATTTAAAAATTTATTATCAAAATCTATATTTTCATCAACACTCTTACAAGAACAACATATTTCTTATTAGATCTCTTTTCCTTATAAAAGAAAAATCGGATGAAACCCTAATGATTTGACCCATTTTTACCGCCTTAATATGAAGTTTATGATTAAAAAAATAGTTAGCCAAATAGAGTTATTTGGCATACACGGAAGAAGTAGGTGAAGAAAGACTCATTAGATATGAATATGACCAATTGACTATTACCATGCATAAAATCTCTTACGTGCAACAAATGAAGCCTTGTTCATTCAATTCTCACCATCTAGCCCAATTGTTAAGATTTTCAATCAATATTGATTAGAATGATTATATTAAAAAATCATTAAAATATTTTGGACTAAATTAACTATTTCTATTTCTATTTCAATATTAGTGATCTAAAATATTTTGGACTAAATTGAAAAGTTGAGAAAAAAAATTTTCTATTTCTATTTTTATTTTTTAATTTTTTAAATTTTTTAAAAATTTTCGTCCTTTTTTCTCGATTTCTATTGCGGAATAGAAATCTGTTTTTGAAATAAATCAAATTGGTACCAAACTTCCCTAACAGAGAAAACAGAAATTGAAAAACGAAATTTTATTGCTTAATGATGGGTGCGTTGCCGTCTTCTATTCGATTCCCGAAGCCAACTTTTGCCATTTTACAGTTTTCTATTTTTTTTTTTCTTTTTTCTTTTTTCCCCTTTTTTTTATTCTTTGTTATTTTTTTATCTTTACTTCATCCCTTTTGGCCTTCTTCCCCGGGAATTTTCCTCTCCGAGAGTCTTCTTTCCCTTTCGTCTTTTTCCACGTTTACACTTTTTTTTTCTTCTTTCTGCCCATCTTTTTCTTCTTCTTCTTCTTCGATGGTTTCTTCCTACGCCCAAAATTGACCCCTCCTTCCGATGCCTCCATCGCCGAATGCCAACCTTTTCTCTCACGCCGAGCACTATAAACAAAGCGACGGCTGAGCTCGTCGCTTGCCGGCCCTTCCGAGCCGCGAACCACTTACAACCACCACGCCCAGGAAACCAACGGGAGACAAATAAAACACAGCGTACGTGCCCAGACATGGCTCGGTGATACAAAAGACAACTCGCAAACAACAAAAGGTTCATAACGTGCGAAACGTACTTATCCGCGTTCAAGAACAGATGGGAATCGGTGATGCACGCGCCTAGGCCCGCTTAGACATATCGTCGAACGTGTGGTGGGCATGAAACGGAGGAACGATATCGACCCTTTTTGGGCTCGGACTCAGCGCCAAACTTGAAAAAAAAATCATCAAATGGGCATTCGAAATTAACCACATTAGCCCACAGAAGCCCAATACGCGTGTGACTAATAGGAGGAACAAAACTCAACGTCCTGTCCTACCAAAATAGGGCAGAGCAGCGGCGATTCACAGGAACGGGCGTTTCAAATGAGAGGTCCCTACTCGGCTTCGGCAGTGGCGACGGGAGGGTGAACTCGAAATGGATCGAGCAATGACTGGCCGTCCCGCGGTGTTCTCGAAGCGAGATCTTCGGGAAGGCGACGCAACTCGACACAAATCAAAAAGCTACGCACAAGACCTACCTGGTTCGGGGGGAAGCACTGCAAGGGCGGCGCTCGACGAACAGACTCTCTGGCGACGGTCGACCAGCCTCTCGAGCTCCCTCACTGTCTGGTTCTCTCCCTCTCACTCGCTTAAAACTCTCCCGAGCTCTTCCAATCTCTCTCCCTCTGTAGCTCGAACCCAAAAGAAACCCCCCGAACAAATGAGCAAGCCCCTCTCTTTAAAGGGCGACCGGCAGGCGCGCATGGCCCCTGCCACCGCCAGCTTGCCGGCCCAACTAATTCGACCCGCGGATCACGCCGCCATCTGCTCCATGGCGATCCTGTGTCTCCTCTGCTCGTACGCTCTTCTTTTTTCTTTCTTTTTGCAGAAGCGAGGTTGGTATGATGGGAGGAAGATGACCTGCATGCGGGCCAGGTTGAAATAAAAGGAGATGGACCGGCCCAGGCGCAAAAGGGAGAAAAGGGAAAGAGATAGATGGGCGAGCCCACGCATGAAGAAAAACCCTCTTCTCGGCCCCATTCGATTTTTTCTTATACCTTTTAATCAAAAACAATTTTTTTATTTTCTTTTTTTTTTTTCTTAAATTTTTTTTTAAATTAGCGATAGTTATGTAAATGCTCCTAATGTCTACGTGTAATGGATTTTAATGAAAACATACACGATACATTTTAATGGAAGTTATTTACTTTACTCTTTACTTCTTCTTTTTTAGCTACTAATTTCTAATTTTGTATGATTAAGTCCTAAATAAAATAGTAAAATTTATGTGTCAATAATTACTTGTTGTGGACATTGCTCGCATGAAAATTCAATCAATGTTAGCCATGCGCATGTTTGTAGCCAATCAAATCGGAGATGATTGGAGGGAAAACATCATCATCGAAGGACAAAGTTTAATGATTTCATATGACAATGGATGCTAGCATGTTCTGTGGTAATTACATTTATAGTGGTGTGGTCATTCTAACTTGCATATTGCAGTATCGATGCATCAATTCAACAAGCTCCTTTTGTTTTGCTAAAAATAAATGATTTGAAAAGTATTTTCTATAAAAATGTTGCATATATCATTTGAAATAATTAGTTGATAAAAAAATATTTTCCTTATCAAAAAAAATTTTATATTCAAACATTTTTATGGACAATAAAAATATTTTTCATATCATTTAATTTTTCTAAGCATTAGCAATTATTTTTAAGAAAAATATTTTTTTTGAAACAAACTCATTTAATGTTCTAATAAAAGTTACCTGCTACTTATTCTACTTTTTAACTTTTGACTTTGTAAATCTTGGGGAACTCCCTTTTTACTTTAATTTGACATGAACCCACAAAAACCTTCCGTTTTATATACAATTAATAATATATAGAGTTGTATCTAACTCTTCTTCTTCTTCTTTTTTGTAATTTTAAAAATTTAAAATACTTTTTTCCAGCCAATTCCCAAAACACAACCCAACTTTTTACACCTGAGATTCAAAAAAAAAAAAAATCCCCCAAAGTCCCAAAAATAAAGAACTCAACCTATTGTACCGGGCAAAAGCAACACAATCTTTGAAATGTCTCGGAAAAGAAAAAAAGCCAAATCATTCGTCCATGAAACAAAAATAATACTCATTATAAGTTTCTTCCGATCTCGCAGTTAAACCGTCACATATTAGCATACATTGCTCATTATGCTGACATGTTATCGAGCTGCTTGAATTTCATTAAAAATAAAACCGATCATGTTTTCGAAAAATAATTATGAACACCAAATCATTAATCATTACTGCTCATATCGCATTATATATTCGAGGAATCGAGGATAAACGGCTCGATGGTTAAGAGGGCTAGAGGCCGTTCCTTTCTCAATTTTAGGCACCAAATCTCATGTTCATGTCGAAGAATAAAAGGTATGAAACAGTGATGACAAGGATGATTAACGCTAATGAAAGAAGAGAGGGACCGAAATGTAATATATCTACGTACCCAAAGAATTCACCAGAGAGACAGAACGAGATACGCCCAAGTCGAAGCCCTTTTCTGCAAATTTACTCAACAGATCGACGAGCTCTGATCCTGGACAAAGCACAGTTGTTTGATTTTCCCGGAAATTTGGGTATTTGCATGCTAGGAACGGAGATTATGAATCCCTATATATATTGCACGATCAGAGTGCGCCAACGCGCGTTACGTACTCTGTAAAGTTTGGCGTTTGGCGAGTGTGAATTATCTTTTGGGGTCCTCTTTGTTCTTGCTTTCTTCGACTCCATTAAGCAACGTCCTTCCTAAGCAAAAGAGATGTCGATTGTCCGCAAGAGAACGAATTCAAACCCTTACGAAGCGACCATGTCTTGACCCTTCTAAGCAAACAAGAAATTGGAGGATTTGGCATCGATTTGGTGATACGGATCGATCACATTGCTCATTTAATTCTCTAATTATAAATTACGCTGTTTATCTCTCTTTTTTAGGGTTCTCTAGTCTCCCTTTCCTCTTCACACAGCTTTCTTCTTCAACCTCCATGGAAAGATATCTATCCCTCTCCTCCCTTTTGCCTTTTTCTTTGGTTGATTTGGTTCTTTGTTTTTTTTCTTGTTTTCCTTCCGTTTGGAGGAGTTTTTCTCTTCTAAATTAGTTTAAATCTAGAAGTTTCTTTCTCCCATATCGAGAAGGTTTCTATCTCAATCCAGTTTAGATTTAAAGTTTTTTGTGTATAATTTTGGAGTTTCGCTTTCCTTGGATTTCGTTGGTGTACAAGTCTAGTTTTGAAGGAAATTAGAGGAGTTTCGTAAAGGTTTCACACTCATAAGTATCAGATTTGTGTGCGTATAACCTTGTTACTCGGGATGACGATGGTGTTAGGATGTTAAACCTAAGCAAGCACTACCAAAAAAGTAAAGCTGTAGTAATAGATGAAGATGTCAATATGTGCTCGTTATTGAAGATGAATTTAGTGATCAATCGTCAATTTTAATTTGAAGAATTCATGGATCTGTTCTTTGAGCATGTGACCCCTCACCTTCTTCTAATAATTTATTTTATTATCTAGAGTTTGTTTTAATTTTTATTTGTCTTACTTTTCTGTTGAAATCCCTTTTTCTATTGTGTATATGAATGAAATAATTTTTTTGACAAAAAAAAAACCCAAGGAAAGATAATTAAATTGTCGGATCTGAGATATCAAAAAGGGCAAGCAAGTTGGTTTTCGGGTAGTTTCGAAAGATTCTATATTCTTCGTTTAATTTGGTCGATAGATGCTGAGTTCTCCACTGTCGTAGGTATTGCGATATTAGGTACCAATGGATATTATGTGGTGCATATCTCTTGTTGACGTAATAATTTGGGATAGTCTAATATGATCTAAGCTAGTAAAAAATATCTTAAAGAGGTTCTAGACTCCGTGCCGGTTTGAGCCATGCACTCGATTTGCGCCACATGTGGCACTTCCTGGCCAATGAGCAAACATCTACGATTGTAGACAATGTGGCAGTTAATTTTTGTTTTAGTATCTAACTTGCTTATCATTGTTATAGTCAAGACTGAGCATAAAATGCCATGCGCAAACATCTACATTTAAGACAAAATTTTATAGGGCACGATACTAAGGACATAAGTATTTTTGTGGGGATTTATAGTTCTTTGGAAAGATAATGCAAATTGGATTTATTCTTATCATTACTTTAGTTCATAAAGAAATAGATGATAATTTTTATGGCTTTTTTTAAAGAGTGTCCCAAGCACTTTTATTCTAAATGATTAATACTATGAAAAACTATAAACCGATACATTTATGACAAATTTATCTCAAATTAACTTTTTGACCATTAAAAACTCCAAATTAGTACACATATTACAAATTCACCACTAACTAATTTTTTATCACCAAAAATCCCAAACTAGTATAGTTGAGATTAATTTACTCTCCATTAACATCTATTAAATTGGATTAATAACTAATACACTTGTGACAAATCGAAAAACCTCAAATTGGTACATTCATCAACCGCGTGTCATCCAACTCAACAATTTGAAGGTAAAACTTAATGTAAACTAACGGAGTTGAATTTGTCATGGATGTATCGGTTTTTGGTTTTTCATGATTAAAAACTTAATTTATGATAAATTTGTCACAATGAACCAGTTTGAGTTTTTTATGATATTAATCTTGTTCTAAAAATAGACCTTTATAGATATCTAGTGCATTTAATTTATTGAGAGGAGCCTTATGAAATAAAAGTTCGAAATTTTGTACGTAATTAAAGAGACTTTAGCACATCTAATGCATTCAACTTTTATAGGATGAGCCTTTTGTTTTAAAGGAAAAGTAAAACTTTACACTTGTGATAAATGAAAGTACAAAACAAATGTATGATATATTTTAAAATATCAACATGAATATTACAGAAATCTTATTACATTAACTAGGGTCTTATATGCATAGCAAAAATGAACTAGGATTGTGCGATAAATAAAAATAGCTTGAGACGTATGTTAATCTGTCATCATTTGTAATGGCTGGTGAATGTCATTAGACTACACATAATGATATCTGTAGGAACCCATTTCTGGTCACTTAAGGTGAGCAACCGCCCTCCTCCTGGGGATTTCTCCTTTCTAATTTGCGAGTCTGTATTTGGTAAATTTAAATCAAATGGATGATAAATTTAGACCCTTCAATGAATGGTTGATGTATTAATTTTTCAAAGAAAATTGATCTATGATATAAGTTTAACCCCTACAAGAAGAGCATCCCATCGTTTTTATATATTGGTACAAGAAACGATACACTGATCGTAATTACTTGCCTCCAAATTGTAAGATTTTATTTCCTTTTCTAGATATCTGATAAAAAAAATCTATAAAGTAGTCTCTATATTCACTTTTGCAAATTGGATGCCGACATGATAATCTATCAAAAGTCACGAGAGATGGCTACAAGTGAAAATTCATAAACCACAATTACTTCATATAAATTAATTTTTTCATTCAGGGATGCTATTGATTTTATCTGAATTGAAATGTGAAGATGAAGAGAGATATTCTCACAAAAATTAAAATAGTTTGTGGGATAACCATATCCAATTCCCTTCAAAATTTTAATAGTACATTAAGTGGTTTAGTTAAAATTTATATAAGTAAAAATTACTTTAAAAGTTCAAAACAAACGAAGCCTTCGAAAAGGTCTTCAATTCCATTTAGTTCCATGAACATATATTTGCTAAGCCAAGATTGAAATTTATATAACTAAAAATTAGTTTAAAAATCTAAAACAGTAGTTTTTCCTTCCTTTCATGGATAAAGAAATTTTATCATTTTCTAAAAATTATACATTTTGGGTCATATATGTCAAGTATGTTGAAAATAATTTTTTTTTGTTAAGTACGATTAATAAGTGATAAATAATAAAATAAATGGTCTTTAAGCTTTGATTTAATATACAATATAACTCATGAATTTTTAATTTGTTCAATGTGCGTCATGAACTTTAATCCAAAATGCAATATCATTTTAATATTCTTAATTTATTTAATACAATCCATGAAGTTTTGATAAATATTTGCCGACTATATGAAAACATTCAATGTTACTTTCCAATCTTTGAATCAATGGAAGAATAAATTAGACATTCTTATTTAATCCACGAATCAAAGTGACTTGAATAAATAGGGAATTTAGAGGCCATCGGTATTATTATCTCTTATACTAAGGACAAAAGGCCAAAATTCAGGGGAGCATGTCTTTCCCCAACAGTCTCGATTCTCCAGCGATGCTCCAATTTGACTCCATCCCCTCTCTCTCGGTTTCAACTTCATCATCACCATCATCACTTCATCTTCAACCTTCGGCAAGCCGGTCAAATTCCCCCCACCCCCGATCGCTTCCCCGCCGCTCGCGCTATTCGATCGCCGCGGCGAACTTCTGCAAACGCTCCCTCCCCTCCCGAGCTCGTTCGTCCGGGGGTGGCGCGCGGCGGCGGGGCGGGGGCGGGAAGTCCTCCTCCTCCTCCTCCTCCTCCTCCTCCTTAGCTGAGGACGCCGGGCCGACCGCTGTTCCCTCGCGCGATCGATGGCGGCCGCTTCGCCTCGCTTCTCCGCGCTCGGAGCCCGCGGCAATCGCGGCGAACGGCGGCCCGCGTTCTCGGCCTCCGGTAAGGCGGAGCCTTCGGGGCTTCGGTTTCCGCCGCCGAGCGCGGAGGCTTGGAAAATGGCTTCTGCTCCCGGCGCGACTCGCTCGAAGGTAACGGTCCTTTCGTTCGCGTGCTGAGAGGGCATTGATCTGGTCGTTGTATTCTTCTTCTGTTTCTTCGGAGGTTAAGTGATCGTGTGGACTGTTTGCGTACCTCGTGGAGTAATCGCTCACCGTTCGAAAAGCGAACTAACCCATCTCGAAAAGTTTGTGTGTGGTTGTTCGCGTCTTTTGCTCATAGTTGGGAAGTACGAGTAATTTGCGTGTTTGTGAAGTGGGGCCTGATGTACTGGGCGTCTACTGATCTGCATTGTCAGTTTGGACCAGTTTCTACCAGTCAATTACGGATAATGTTGGGAATAGAAAAATACCATTTTGGCGATGTTCTTGTCCCTGGTTTCTAGCAGACATGTACTTTTATGGATTATACGGCACTGTGGTTCCTCTAAAATGCCACCTGACAGTGTTCATCGCCATTTTGTGTTTGTTCTTCATCCTCATCAAATTCATAAGCTTTTCGCTGTGGAATTTTCAAAAAATGGCAGAGCTAAACTGTTCACCATTATATATGTCTAGAATGATCTTGGCAATTGTTGCTTTGAGGTTTATGACTATTGGGTTTTCTCGACACAGAAAGCTTCTAGTCAAATCAATTCTTTGCCTGATAGTGACGATTTCTTCCATGAGAAAGTACCAACACCCATTCTCGATGTCATTGAGAGCCCTACCAATGTGAAGAACCTGTCTACAAAGGTTTGCTCATTTTTTTCTCTTTGATTTATGGGTTACCCTCCTCAAGCTAATCTCACCTCTATCAACTAATGACTAGTTTTGCAGGAACTGCGGCAGTTAGCCGATGAAATCCGTTTAGAATTATCGTCAGTATTAAGAAAAGCACAAAAACCTTTGAAAGCTAGTCTGGCAGTCATTGAGCTGACGGTGGCAATACATCACGTTTTTCATGCTCCTGCAGACAAAATTTTGTGGGATGTTGGGGAACAAGTGAGTAATGGATAGCAATCAGCACATGTTTGATCCTTAACATTATTGAAAACAAGTGCACAATCACATTTTCAAAGTATTAAATTGTTTATCCTGGTTACTTGGCAGGCATATGCGCATAAAATGCTTACTGGAAGGAGATACCTCATGAACATTATGAGACAAAAGGACGGTTTGTCTGGTTTCACTTCTCGATCTGAAAGTGAATATGATCCTTTTGGTGCGGGACATGGATGCAGCAGCATTTCTGCAGGGCTAGGTAATGTCTCTTGCAGTCAGTTCTCATGTGACATGTTGGTTCCATAACTAGCTTTCGATCACATACATGTTGGTACTTGTGCGTGCTTTTCTTTGTCCACTAATGAGAAGGAAGCTTAAGCAATACATTATATCATTTTAGGCATGGCAGTTGCACGGGATATGAAGGGAAAACGTGAAAGAATTCTAACAGTCATCAGCAATGGAACTACAATGGCAGGCCAGGTCTATGAGGCAATGAGCAATGCAGGTTATTTGGACTCTGATATGATAGTAATCTTGAATGATAGTCGTCATTCTTTGCACCCAAATCTTGAAGAGGGCCCGAAGACATCTATCAATGCTCTCTCTACTACTCTAAGTAAGCTCCAGTCAAGCAAATCTTTCCGGAAGTTTAGAGAAGTTGCCAAGGTATGCAGTTTATTTGGATAGAACTATTTCAATGGCTGCTTTCAGGTCATGAAGAGGGAGTTGAAATATTTTACAGATTGACGATGCACATGTTGAAAATAGAAAACATGTTGCTGACTTTGAGAAATGAGTAGACCATGATTATGACCATCGCCAAAATAGCATATCCACCTCGCTCCTGACACCTTTTTGTTTGTCCTTGCTATAGCTTGTTTATTGTAACAGAAATATGACACTTACAGCTACTTTTGTTGGACACGAGATGTTTATCATAAAGGCCTCTTCTGTAGTCATCTACAACTTTGAAGTAACCACACAATCCCCTTTATTTATGTAGGACCTGATGATAGATAGATAATTCCAGTAGTTTCCCATTTTAGGCTAAGTGGAGCTTTAAGTTCCAAATTCAGTACAAAGTGTGCTTAGAAGAGATCAATAGATTAAGGATGTTTACTTAGGATTTGTCTACAAGATCCATGGAGTCGACCTAACTTAATAGTAAAAGGTTTTGATTAATGTCATCGTGGTGTTTAGTACAGAATATCTCTCAAATGTTTGCGAGTAGGTGCTCTTCATCTTATTATAAAAGAATACGTCGTGATGCTAACTTTTATATACAATTTGAAGTTTTGAATTGTCATTTTATAATCACTCAAAGTCAAGCACAAGCCAAACTATTTGCTTTTGAATTAGACTCTAGAGTTGTCATCTCTTTAGTCTCTGCAAAGTGCTTTGTAACAACTAAGGTTGGAGTTAGTCAATGAGAAAGGGATAATTGCATTAGAAGTACTAAAACTTGTTGTAAAAGTGTATTCAAGTCCAAGAACTTTTAATAAGTGCAAACTAGTACTAAAACTTGTATGGTTGGTGCAATTGAGTACCTCTCTTAAGTCTGTCTAATTTGAATGGCGGAAAATGTTGACGTGCCATTAATTAAATATTTTTTTTAATGCACACAACACTGGTATGGCGACGCTTTTGGGATAGAGAGAGGCCTAAGCAAATTATATAGAAAAAGGTTTATTAAGGGTTGAAAATTTACAAAACGAAAATCATGCTAAAAACAAATTGAATTGTTGATTCTATTTAGATAAAGAGTGACAGGGTGGGTTAAGGGGCGGTGCTTCCACACACTACATTTTTGTTGAGGGAGGACCAACGAACCTCGCCCAGCCATAGGTGAGGACTGTTCACCCTCATTGCAAGTGGGCAAGGGCTGCGAGCCTGGCTTGCTTGGTCTCACTGCTTGGTCTCACCCTCATTGAATTGTTGATTCTATTTAGATAAAGAGTGACAGGGTGGGTTAAGGGGCGGTGCTGCCACACACTACATTTTTGTTGAGGGAGGACCAACGACCCTCGCCCAGCCATAGGTGAGGACTGTTCACCCTCATTGCAAGTGGGCAAGGGCTGCAAGCCTGGCTTGCTTGGTCTCACTGCTTGCCACCATTGCTCGGGGGTTGGTTTGCCCTTGAGGCTGACAAGAGGCAGTGAGAATATAAACATGACCGAGAACCCCATTGACATTGGGACTAATCTCTGAGGCGAAATCTGTCGCGACCACATGAACTTGGATTACGTTGCTCTGGTGAGTGGATTCTTGAGAATGAATAGAAAGGGGTAGTTGAAGAAGAGCTATGCATTGAAGTCGCAGAAGTTGGTGGAAGAAGTTGAGACCTTAGTTTTGGAGGGGTTAGTGAGAGAGCTTGCAAAAATTCCATGCTGTGAAGAAATTAAGGACACTGTAGCCACAAGGTTTCGTTTGTGCATTCCAAGCCAAGCCTGTCTAATTGAGGAAGAGAAGAAAACTCAGGAATGTACTATAGGGGTGATTGGTTCCTGTTTTGGTTCGATCTCACCCAGGAATTGGGAATTGGACTAAGAGGACCAGTTCCCAGTTTCCGGAACTGGAATCGGACCACTTGGTCCTGAACTGAACTAGACCGGTTCTCAGGCAGTCCAATGGAACTGGTCAACACTGAGTGGAAGTGTCGATGGATCTCCACCGTGGAAGTGACACACCAGATAGCTGGTCGTTGGTGAAGATCCATTTGGCGATTGAGTGGCCGGCAACGAGTCCCCTACAGCAAGAAGTGGCAAGAGGTGCGTTGGATTGCGGTGTCTCAAAACAGTGGAAGCCATTGAAA
This sequence comes from Eucalyptus polyanthemos subsp. polyanthemos, assembly GCA_017140185.1. Taxonomy (NCBI): domain Eukaryota; kingdom Viridiplantae; phylum Streptophyta; class Magnoliopsida; order Myrtales; family Myrtaceae; genus Eucalyptus; species Eucalyptus polyanthemos. The sequence continues at coordinate 25,626,622 of CM029459.1, forward strand.
TCAGCACATAGAGAGAGAGAGAGAGAGCAGTGAAGGGTTTTAATTGTGGGCTTGCTCTTGCCTCTTGTTTGCTTTGCCTTGCTGCTTCGAAGGGTTTAAGGAGAAAAAAAGAAAAAGGTGGGGGTGGGGGGAGGGGGAGAGAGAGGGGGATCTAGCAAGTTTGTCATGAAATTATGAAATAGTAGTACATGTGGAGGTGGAGAATCCATGGAGATGAAGAAGATGAAGAAGAGATGTGTACATTGATTTTTCCATGAAAAATCGATTTGATTTACTGAGAACTAGACTATCCAATTTTATGGAATTGGGAACCAGACCAGTGCCCTTGGGACTGCCCAGAAACAGCTGGTCCAGTTCGGTCTGGGCGTTTCTGTTGCATAACTCTAAATGCACTTGTGCCTGAAGTGAAAATTTGTTTTAGCTTTTTTTCTATTAGCCAAAAAAAAACAAAGAGGCTGTAGCTGGTGGAATGTTTGAGTTCTTTTTTCTCTGGCGAGGGTTGGCTGAACCTTGCAAAGTGTTGGCAAGCAGGGGCACCAATGCTGTGCAAGGGCCAGCAGCCTTCGCCAATGAAGTTATGCCCCCATCTGAAACAACCCTCTCCCAATGATGTTTTTGTATCACATCTGTTTTATCTTTCTTTTTATTTCTCTCTTTTGTTTTTGCTTTTCTTTGGCATTTTTTTTTTTTTAAGGTGGTGCCCACATCAACACCGTGCCTTGAAATATGTTAGGAAAATATACATTAGTATTTTTTTTACTCAAATTAGACAAAGCTAATGGAGGTACTTTATCAGTTGGATAAGTTTGAGGATTTGATTGTACATTCTTAAACTTTTAGGACTCAATTGCATTTTCACGATAAGTTTTAAGATTTCTAATGCACTTATTCCAAAGAGATATAAAGAGAAACCTTTCTAAAGCCTTGAATATTATTTTTTTAAGGACAAAAAGGAGAAATGCTAACTTGTTGGTGCTTTTTCCTGTAACCGGATTTTACCTAGTGATAACTGAACCGGTAGTGTACAATTGGTGGCAATTGTGTATGCCCTTATTTAACATGCAGCTTTCTTATTTTTCCAGGGTGTTACTAAAAAAATTGGCAGAGGCATGCATGAATGGGCGGCCAAAGTAGATGAATTTGCTCGTGGTATGATGGGTCCACCCGGTTCGACTCTCTTTGAAGAGCTTGGCTTGTACTATATTGGACCTGTTAATGGCCATAACATTGAGGACTTGGTTTGTGTTCTCCAAGAAGTGGCGTCACTAAATTCGATGGGTCCTGTACTGATTCATGTTGTAACTGAGGAAAATCAAGGGATCGAAGGTAGCCAGCAGAGTGAGACTGGCGTGGATGTAGGCGAAGGTATGTCAGATATCATTAGGAATTCTGCGCTTTTTGTTTTTCAGTGGAATACTCATTGACTTGTGAAGCAGCCAAACGTGTCAATGGTCTCTCTTTGGTTAATATTTGGTCTTGCGCTACATGGTATGATTTCCCACTTTTGTCCTGCGTGTAGCTGCATATTTTATTTCATGATGAATCATTGAGTTCCATTCATTCTCGTGCTGTTTCCAAATGATTACATACAGAGTAATAAATTTTGAACCCAGGACCAGCTTGTGGATTTTGCTCAACATTTGAACTGTTTGCTGTTTGTATAGTTAGCTTGTCATTTCTGTTCATTTGATTCAGAACATATGCTCACAAATCAGATTTTTGGGCAATGAAATGGCTGTCTGTGATGATTATTTTCATCACTCTTGAGAGACAACCATACAAATGATGAAAATGCTTGTGAGCTGAGAGTCAAATCTACCTTTGTTTGGCTGTCCCATGATGATTATCTGACTTTTTTAGCCTACTTTTACATATTTTCTGTCTAGTCATTGTCAGGTTTTGCTTCATGCTAGCCCTTCTAGTTTCTTAGTCACGCCTATAATTATAGTATCAGAGTATGCAACTAGGGTGAAGATGTGTCAGTTTTCCCTAAATGCTGCTATCTTCCAACCAAAACTCCAGGGCTGACTGCCGTATGCACCATATTTTCATAGAAGAAAGTTCCTATATGCTCTAACTGTCCTAGAGTGACGTTTCACTCAAATATTCATGGTTTGTATCTGTGGTGCTCTTCAGGTTCAAGCAGTTGTGATTCAATGGCATCTAATTATCAACCCAGGACATATAGTGATTGTTTTGTGGAGGCTCTGGTTAGGAAGGCAGAGAGTGACAAAGATGTTGTGATGGTTCACGGGGGAGCGGAGGTGGAACCATCGTTTCAGTTGTTTCGCGAGAAGTTTCCAGACAGGTTTTTTGATGTAGGAATGGCTGAGCAACATGCAGTTACATTTTCCGCGGGTTTATCATGTGGAGGATTAAAGCCATTTTGTGTGATCCCGTCTGCATTTCTTCAGAGAGCATTTGATCAGGTGTTTACCTTTTCAGCTGTATAATTATGGTCATGATAACTTTAAGACGGATTTCCTTATCGAGAATCTGTTGTGGCATTAGGTGGTCCATGATGTTGATCGGCAAAGAATTCCTGTCCGTTTTGTCATTACAAGTGCAGGCTTGGTAGGATCTAATGGTCCTGTGCAGTGTGGGGCTTTTGATATAACGTTCATGTCATGCTTGCCCAACATGATTGTCATGGCACCATCTGATGAAGATGAGCTAGTGGACATGGTAGAAACTGCTGCCATAGTTGATGATCGTCCAATTTGCTTCCGGTATCCACGGGGTGCAATTGTTCGGACAGACAAGTCTCTCAGTCAAGGGATCCCCATTGAGGTAATGCTTCAGCAATGTTACTCCCAGGTGATATTGTTTTCGACAGTTGTGTCTCCATCGTGTGAAGTGAGGATCTCATGTAAATGTGTGCTTAAATTTAAAAAAGAAAAAGAAAAAGTAAATGGCTCTAGTTCTTGTTAGTTTGAGGTTGAGAACATTAACCATGCGGATGATGTGTTTCATACCTTCCCTTTCATGGAATTTCCTTGATCAATTTTCATATTGATAACAACCAAAGTTCACCTTTTTTATAGTAGGGAGGCAAGAACACCACTTGCTGCCTGTTCTTAACGAGATATGAAGTCTATACTTTCCTTTTCGATTGTCATTGTGTTCCATTCTCATTAGAATATCCTTCCAGGATTTGTTATAACTGAATATCAGTTTTAGGCGTGCATCTCGAATATCTAAAATCTATTTGCCAAATATCAGTTTTAGGTGAAATTCAAGTTGTTCCCTGCCATCTTACATTGCATTATCTACTATTGCGTACTTATCAATAATTGCAATCATTTGCTTTCATGCGTAACTTGAAGTGCTGTGTTGTCATATTCTAGGGCTTTGATTAAATGTCTGGATTTGCAGAACAGATTGGAAAGGGGAGAATTCTTGCAGAAGGTAAAGATGTTGCTTTGCTTGGTTATGGGTCAATGGTTCAGAACTGTGTCAAAGCTCGGTCCCTTCTTTCAAAGCTTGGAATTGAGGTGACAGTCGCTGATGCAAGATTCTGCAAACCGCTTGACATAGGATTACTTAGGGAGTTGTGCGAAAATCATGCCTTTCTGGTCACTGTTGAGGAAGGATCCATTGGAGGTTTCGGGTCCCATGTTGCACAGTTCATTGCACTTGATGGACGGCTTGATGGGAGAATAAAGGTACAGCATCATCCTTTCTATAGTCCTTTATTTGTGATCATGCCCTTGTCATGGATCTTTTCTTGAGGAAAGACGGGCCCACCGTTCCAGTTGGCATCATCTAATTTTTGCATTTCAAAGCCATGATAAATGAAAGAATAACCACAAGTAGGGCGAATTATTTCTTTTTTATTAGTTTGATACCTGGTATTGGCCATAGTTCACAGACAATCTATAGCTTTAGTAAGAGCGGATTTTCAGCTCCATAATACCAGGCATTGGCCACAGTATGCGAGGCCATTCTAAGTGTTGTGCAGTACCGATGCGGGAGGAAAATTTATTGAATTGTGAGTTACTGTTTCTAAGCTGTACTGATTAGGTTTGATTCCTCCAGTGGCGCCCAATTGTTTTACCCGATGCCTACGTAGAGCACGCGTCACCAAATGAGCAGCTTTCCCTTGCTGGGCTCACTGGGCATCACATTGCCGCAACTGTGTTGAGTCTCCTTGGCCGGACACGCGAAGCTCTTCTGTTGATGTGCTAGGTTCCCTGCAATTCTTCCGCCCCGATTTCTCTCGAAATGGGCTCATGCTGATGCCGCAGTACTGATAAGCCAGACATGGTAATGGAGCTTGAGCAAAGATGGCTTACTCGCCGACTACCATGTGTCCAGAATGCTGTATTGATTGTTGGCATGCAGTACGTTCTATCGCCGGAGTACAGAACTCATTTCTGAGAAGCTTATTCGGAGATTGTTTCTGCTAATTTGTCTCACATGCGAGAACCAAAACGAAGAGTGAACAAACGTGTAGTCGCTTCGGTCTTTTGAGACCCCAAACTAAGAAGTTACTTTGAATCAAATGAGCTTTCTGAAGGTGATGTATTTGGTAAGTGACGATACTGAACGTTTCAAAATCTGTCGTGTGAATTTGGGGAAATTACAAAAAAGTAATTTATTGTACTTTTATTAATTTGGTTCTAAACCTTTCATTTTGGCTCATTAAGTCTTACATCTTTCGATAATTTCTCAATTTAATTATTAAATTGTGAATTGTGTGAATTTAGTTTTAAACTTTATGATTATGTGTCGATTTAATTCTAAACTTTTGGAGGATTTATTAATTTTTTACTTCTCATCATTTTTTGTCGAAAAATATTAACATAGTGATCTAGTTAGTGTTGACGGTCTTTCATGATGTGATTTGTGCTTACATAAATAATTTTTTAAAATTTATTGTTGAATTTTAAAAAAAAATTTCTTCTTTTTCAATGCTAAGCTAGTAAGGTCATCGACCACCCAAGATGCTCTTGCCTGACCAGGTGAGGGTTGTTGGCCCAAAGTTGGTTAAAAAAGTAAAAGAAAAGAAAGAAAAGATAAAAGGAAGAATAAAAAAATTAGAAAAATTGAAAAGAAACTCAAATGATTGTCATGTTTTCCAGTCAAAATAGGTTGGAAATACTAAATTAGTAAAATCGTCAAAAAATGTTTAAGATTAAATTAGTCAAATTAAAAAATTTAGAACTAAATTGGCTAAAATATAAGAGGTTGGGAATTATTTTAGTAATTTTTTCTGAAAAATTTTTAGGGGTAGTAACACAGCGGGCAATTCTTGGAGTATGTTCATGGTGACAATGATAGATCGTACACTGCCTCGCCGTGCCGGCGAGCATCCGAGAGGAAAGGATAAATATTTGGCGCCAGTAGTAGTATAGTATGGATGCCGATGACATGGCTGAACATAGTTTTCATTTTCATAAGAACAAGAAAGAGAAGAAAGAAGATATCACAATGTCTGCCTGCCATGAATTCATGAACAATCTGATCCTGACCCGCCCATTCGTGCGCGTAAGTTCGCGCACCGGACTTGCTCATCGACGTCCGCAACGATGCCTGTCCCGACACGAAGTTCCGCGGGCCGACCGGGGACGGCAAGCGCATAAGATATGGCCGACACATTACCAGAGATACACCGCCGAGAGAATGTTAAAACCAAGCCGCATTGATGTCTGCCCGACGACCCGACCACTCTTCATCGGCTATAATCGTTCTTATTGACACGTTCCCGATCACACGATAAAGGTTCGCAACCATCGTTCTATCAAAAAGAGCGCTAAAACATGAAGTCAAAAGCACTGCTTGACGGTCGATTCAAGGAGCAATACTCTCCATTCGCGCCTCGTTTTGAGCCTACCGGCAATGTCGGGGACCGGAGTGGCAAATCCAAGTCTCGATTATGGAGGTTCTCCGATGGGGTCTTTCAAGCCGCGTTGCCGACGTCGCTTTAATGAAATTAAGGGAACTAAAAGTGAGGAAATAATATGATTTAATTGTGCTTGGAAACTGTCAAAAATGAATTATAAACCTGTTTCTTGACTTATATGGATGTTAAATGAGTTAGTTATATTGAGTACATGGGTTTAAACACAAATATGAGTATTGAATGGGTTATGAATGGGAATACAACTTACTTAAACTCAACTCATTAACTCTTTCTTTAGTCTCTTTTGCTTTTACAAAATCTCACGTTCACTCACTTCACACTCTCAATTCAATTTGTTTATGAGTCTTTGTAGATTAGATTAAATAAAAGTGTATTTTAGTAATATGAGTTGAGTCTGGAGATAAATTACTAAATTTGCATTACGTGAAAGTTGATCAAACGGGTTAAGAGGCTCTATTTGGTTTGAACCATTTATGATTCAAACCTGACCCACCTTACTCGTTTGACAAGTATAGTCCAGAAATTAGTGTCACATCAGCAATTGGAACGGAAACCAACCCCGGCCAAATTTCATTTTGTATCCGGGCCGGGCCGGGCCGGGTAGGCCCATCCATGTGCAGCCATAACGAGCCCACGAACCGATCCCCCAATTACCTCGAAAACCGAGGCTCCGACGATCTTCCCAGAAATCCATCGTCTCTGGCAGAGAGAAGAGAGAAGAACAGCTTGGCGAAATCGAGAGAGAGAGAGCACGAAGAAGAAGATGTCGTCGTTCCTGCAGTCGCTGCTGGATCCGAAGAAGAACTGGTTAGCCGCCCAGCACATGAAGACCATCTCCAAGCGCCTCCGCCACTACGGTCCTTCCCCCTTCCATTTCACCCCATCGATTTCGCTTCTTGTTTTTCTTTTTTTCTTTTTTTTTTTTCCCTTCGTTTTCGATTGAGGATGCGGTTGTCCGATTCGGCGTCCGCCGCCGCCGGTTGTTCTGGTCTCCTCCGGCGGCGGCGGCGGCTTTTCAATGTTTGACGATGTTGCCGTCGGCTCGAGTTTTGTAGATTTTTATTTTCGGTCGAGTTCTGATTGTTCGAAATGAAAAATAGGGCTCCGGTACGACGATCTTTACGATCCTTACTACGATCTGGACGTGAAGGAGGCGCTCAACCGGCTGCCGAGGGAGATCGTGGACGCGCGGAACCAGCGCCTCAAGCGCGCCATGGACCTCTCCATGAAGCACGAGTACCTTCCCGAGAATCTTCAGGTAATGGGGCATTTGGCGGATGGGGTCGGTCTGTCGTCCGTCTTCCGGGGTGCTCGAAGCTTGTCTCGGATCGCGACGCCTTGCTTTGGTGTCTTTAAATGGGGCTTGTCTCGAGCATTCTTTTTTGTTGGTGTCGTTTGTGGTAGTCTGACTCGAACGTTGTCGTCGGTGAATAAGAGATTAAAATTGATGATGACGAAATCGGGATAGAATACGGAAAATTTGCGGAGGCGGTGGTGTGCGTGCAGTGCGAGCGATTTGCGCTTTGTGAAAGTGTTCTTTGTTGTTGGGTGTTGCTTGTTCATCTGCTGAAATTTGAGCGTAAGAGTGTATGTTTTGAGCAATGGCTTTCTAAATTTTATCTTCCTTTTATGGAAAAAAAATATTATATAGAGATATTAATGTATCTCATTCTTACCCCTGCAGGCTATGCAAACTCCTTTCAGAAGCTACCTTCAGGATATGCTTGCTCTTGTAAGTTTCTTTTACTGAGAGGAGAAGTTTTTATAGATTGCTTTGAATGGTGATCTGGCTCCATGCTTACTTTGCAATAAGAGAGAACTTTTAGCAGCCTCAGGAGTCTCTCTGGGTCTCTTGTGAATCTTTGTTATTGCTACATTGGCCTGTGTGATTGGAGTGGTTTTTTGATTTGGGCAAATTTATTAGTTCTTGTAGATTATATATGCAAATCAGACATTTTATCCAATGTGAAAAGGTGGAAAGCTAAAAATCAAGAAGTTATTTGTGGCAACAAGTTGTGGTATGCTTCTTAAGGTAGGTTCAGTCAAATACCATATTAATCTCAGGAATCAAGTAACAGGCAATCCAAAGCTCAAATTGGTGGCTTGATTGTTTGTATAGTGGGAAGCACCTGTTTGGTGCTCCTCAATATACTTACAACTAGACACTTAGTTGTTTTTACTTTCTGTTGTGGAGAAATGAATCAATGCTGTTCCTAATCTTACCCCTAATATCTGGTCCTAAACCTCAACCCTTAGAGAACCCTAAAAGTGGGGAAAAATATGCTAACAACCATTTGCTTCCATTTAATTTATAATTAAAAGTTAAAAAAAAAAAAAAAAAAAAAAGAGTATTATTATCTTAAGAACTAAGTATTAGAATCTATATATCTTTCTGAAGTTGCATGGTATGGTTTTTGGCACTTCTGGCTTCTGTTATGGCTTAGACATCAGTTCATATAAAATTTTTCTTTTAACCTTGTCAGCCGTGATTGTGAAGTTTGATATGTGTTTGATTATTGGAGGAATAATTCCTATTGTTGATTTGAAGAGTGAATGAATGCCATAGAAAAAGTGGCACATCTACAGTTTGTCTCGCTAGCTGTAATATTATAGTTGAATGGAATACCTTTGTGGCAGTATTATAGGTCCTTGAGTTTATCTTCCTGTAGAGTCAATCAGCTGAGGCTTGTCTCATCCAACTTTGTATCTTTTAAGTCTTGCTTTCTAACTTGCTGAGTTTGGAGGTGGATAGTAGTTTCGGATGTTTCTATGAATTGAAGTCTGTTGTGAATTTTTAACCAATTCTATTACAGGAAGAAACTGGACTTGATGTTTTCTGTGAAAAGTTATTTTTTCTTATCTCAAGATTAATCGTCTGTTGTACAATTAGTATTGAGTGATATGTTTTTTGAGTGTGTGCCTGTGCTTGTGTTTTTCTGGGTCTCATTCTATCTTGATTTGCTCCTCTCCTTGGGTTTAATAAAATGTACCTGCCAAATGATCCGTCAAAGTCATGTTTGAGATAATTCTCAGGAAGTGGTTTTCTTTGATTCACTCGGTTTTAGATGATGGCAGCTAGTTTTTTTCAGTCTATATATGCACAAATCACTAAGAATCTCTTATGTGAGATTTTGCAGGTTAAGAAGGAGAAAGCAGAACGTGAAGCACTGGGAGCATTGCCTCTCTACCAGCGCACAATTCCTTGATCTCCTAGCCTTTTTTATGACCGGTGGTTTTAATCTCATGGGCACCATAACATGGTAGTCTACATTCTGTGGAAATTTTCATTGCACTTCCTTCATCCCAATTGCTTGTATCATGGGATGGCATTCACTATCCTGCTTGTCATCTAGTTGAATCTGATGACTAAGTGACATCGACTTTTGTAATAAGTTTATGTCTGGAATGTTGATGAGTACTAGATTAAGTCTGTTGTTATGCTCGCCTCTTTGCTATGGAATATAGAATCTTGTTTGGACCATTTTGTCCTTTGAGTTATCCATTGCTGTGCATTTTGCCTTCTGCAATTTGCACCTTGTTTTGTTGCTTCACGATTCCTATTTGCTAAGTTCCAATAAACTGTCCACTGACGACATGATATCCGCTTATTGTCATTCTACGGGGGACGCACATTCAGCTGAAGAGTTGCTAATTGGGATGAATTTAAGTTTGCTTCAGTTGGAATTTTGATGTCTGGCTGATCAAACCACAAAAAGGAGTAATATTTTCATCACATTAGTCATGCAGAACTGTATAGTGTGTTCATATGAATCTGCTTTGAGTTGGGCCAGTTGAAAATCTGTTGAGGGTCTGTGTGCCATTACCATAAAGATCCCTAAGAGTAATAGACTGATCTTCTGCGTGACCTGCTCTGATTCAGTTTTTGGTTATTATGGTAGGTCTGCATCCAGATCATCAGATAGCCAAGGAATGAAAATGAAGTTTAGATGAGGAAAAATGTTCGCCGCTTGGCTCAGTAGCAATTAGAGGTGGCAAATGGGTTAGTCGGGTCGGGTCGGGTATGGGTTGGGTCAAAAATGAGTCGATCCATATTTGACTCATTTAATCCGTTTTGATCCATATTCTTGTAATATAAATCTTATGATCCATACTCGACCCGACCCATATTATCAAAACACATTTATATTTAACTCAATTTAGTTACTTAAATAAAAGCTTCACACCAAATTTAAAATGTAAATAAAATAAAAAATGTGAAAAACCTTTAAATTAAAATACTTTTGAAGAACTCTTAATAAGAAAAAATTTGATGAGCTAATAAATATGAAAATAATATTTTTTGAACAAATCTTCTTGAATGCAAGAATGCATAGCTTCTTAATTGTAATTGTTTTTAATTTTGTTGATTTATTGATTTTAGTTCATCAAGTTAAAAATTACATTATAATGTTTTGTATTTATCAATCTAAATAGCATCGAGCTTCGTCTAAAAGTGCTTCTTCAATATGTATATGGATATCTATCTACCAAATATCATTAATTAAAAAAAATCGACTTTTTATTATTTTAAAAGTTTTTTGAAATTAAATTATTATTATTATTTTTTTATTTTATTCTTTTATTCTTTTCTCTTTTCTTTCTTTTTCCTCCTCCTTCTCCATTGTTACTCCGTCGATAGTGATCGGCCAACCGGTGAGATTAAGGCTCCGCCTATCCGAGCGAGCTCGAGCTACCGAGCTTTGTTGCGATTCGTGAGCTTAGGGCTTGGCCGATCCAGGTGAGCTCGAGCTTCGTTGCGGTCAGCGAGCTTGCGGCTCGCCAGATCTAGGCGACCCCGAGCTTGGCCATGGCTGGCGAGCTTGAGGCTTCGCTCGAGCTCGTCACGGCCGGCGAGCAAACTCGCGGCTTAATAGATCCAAGCGAGCTCGAGCTCACGGCTCACTCGATCTAGGCGAGCCTGAGCTTTGTCGCGGTCGGCGAGCTCACGGCTTGCCAAATCCAAGCAAGCCCAAGATCACCCATGGTCGTCGAGCTCACGGCTTGCTCGATCTAGGCGAGCCCGAGCTCTGTCATGGCCAACGAGCTTATAGCTCGCCCAAGCTCCGTCGAGGCGAGCCGCGGTAGTGAGTGGCGGAGGGGGGTCGAAAATGAGTCACTGACGAAACGCAGCTATCTATCGTTGAGGAGGTCTATGTTTTTAGGTTATGAAAATGGGTCAGAACATGTAACCCATTTTCGACCCATATAGAATTGAACTTAAAACACTTTTGACCCATTTTAATTAGGCCATTACATCTTCATGACCCATATACGACCCATTAGTGAAAATATGGGTTTAAAGATGGGTCCATGACCCATTTTGCCATCTCTAGCTATTCTTGAACATTTTCAATAAGAAAAGATGTCTACACGGTCCTTATATGGAGTTAAGGGCAAAGTGAACCAGAGTGCTGCAAAGTTGAGCTAAACTGGAATTCGTGTTGTCTTACGCATTAGATCAGACTCTTGCGAGAACCCATGCCTGTTTGGCATTTCTCACTGTGATTTGTTGTCGATTTCCTCACCTTGGCCATTCAGGGATCGAACTTGGGAGATTCTAAGCTGATGAGTTTGAGCTCTCGCTTATGAGGCCAAAAAGGCTCTTTAAAGCCTGGTCGAGACGAGGACCATACCGACAAGTGAGAATGACTTCCTTATCGATTTTTTTGAACGTTTGCGGCATGGAGAAAGTAAGAGACTCGATCTTGCTCGCTCCATTCGCTAAAGGCGTCTTGATATAAGGCTGTAAGATGAGGCACCTGAAATACCCGAGTCACTGCATTGTCGCCGAGTATAATTGCTGGAAGTAGCAGAGAGATGGTAAATGAGTACGCGAAATCCCAATTGAAGTGGGTTGAACTCAGGCTCTGACTTTCTTAAGCTAATGACAGATGACTACGGCAAATCGTTCTTTGCTTTAGGTTTCGTTTGTTTCGAATTTTTTTTTTTTTTTTTCATTTTCTGCCTTTCAGTTTACCGAGAAAAATGAGTTAGCAGAAAATATTTTCATTATTCGACAGAAAACTTATGTTAAAATTCAGGAAAATGATTTTATCTCTAAAAATCAGACATTATTTTATAAAATATGATTAGATATTGACATTTGAACCCAAAGTTCCATGCTTAGGCATGAAATCTAATGTTGATTCCGGAGTCTCTAGTGTCTGGGTTTGGGTCCATCAAGGCTGGCCTGTGCCTAGGACTTTAGCACTTGTGCCCAACTCCCTGAGGCACATCCTCGGGTCCATCGAGCCTCGAGTCCAAGAGCCTTTGGCATCCATGCCTAGGTCCATCGAGGTCAAGCCTGAAGCCTTATTGCTCATGCTCGATGCCTAGGCACTCAAGCTCAAGGTCCACTAAGGCCATATGCTTAGGTTCCAAATACTCTAGCTCTGGTCCTGGCACTTGACTTGGGTCCACAAAGGCCATACTCAGGTCGTTGGTGCTTGGGCTTAGGTCCTTGGTGCTTCAATCTAGGGATTATCGAGGTTGAGGCTCGAGACCCCAATACCTGTGCCCTTATCCCCGACGCTTCGAGTCGAAGTCATCGAGGTGAGCCTCACGACTTTGATGCCCATACTCAGTTCTCCAACCGTCCATGGGCAATTATTGATGCATGAATAATGTATGTTTATTTAAAAAAATCATATCAGATTTTTTATACCAAATGATAAAAAATATTTTCCAGTTTATCTTCAAGTTTTAACCAAACATCAGAATATATATCTATTTTAAGGAAAATGATTGTTAGAAAATATTTTTCAAAAATATCCAACCTTTCGTGAAACAATTGAGCCTATTGCATTGTGTGCGGTTGTGCATAAGTGAGGTGGACGAATGTCAATGAGCAAAATCCCTTGATCTGTCCATCATCCACGTCCCTTTACTTCCGTCAAGAAAGAAGAATGAATGTGCGGGGGGAGGAAAATGGCAAAAAACAGGAGTCGGTACAGAGTGAGGGGAAAGGGTAGGTCGGTGGGTAGCAGCGACATCTTCGAGTGTGCTTGGCCAAGAAAAATTGGCCGTGTATTGAAAGAGTGTGTCGTGCAGACTGTCCCCCCTTATCTCTTGGTCCTCCTGGAGCGAGCAGATCAGGTAAAAGAAGATAGATCCAGAATCTGCAATAATAATATTATTAATAAAGTTAATTCCATGAAAATATTCAAATTGATAATATTTATAACAAATTTTCTTGGATTACAAAAAGCCTCGAAATAGTACACCTACGATAAATTTACACCTAATTAATTTTTCGGTAATTGAAAACTCCAAATCAATATTTCTGTGACGTAAACTTATCATGTCAATTGAATTACAATAATTTCATGGTAAAACATAACAGAACCCAATGAAAGATAAATGAATGTTATATTAAGATTTTAATGATCCAAATTAATTTTTGGTAAATTTATCATATATATATAATTTTGAATTTTTTACGACCTAAAAATTAGTTTTGGATAAATTTATTACATATATATTAGTTAAAAAAAATTTTGTGATAAGATCATAAAATAGTAAAAAATCGCAACTTTGGAGCCACTGTCAAATCGATTTTGAAGTATCACTATAGCAATTTCTGATACTATTCATTGATTTTTAAGTATCACTTTTTTATGAGAAATTTGATTTAATTGTGTAGATAAAAATTTTCAAAGTTGAATTGAATTCTGTATAGAAGGCTTTAGTGTAATTTTCCTGAGTTAGAAAAAGAGAAGTCTGGAGCTTGTGCAAGCTGCATGGGGAATAATCAGCTGGGCATTTGCAGGTGCCAATCATATAGGCCGGCTTTTAATGGGAATGGAGGCATGGGGTTGCTGCCATTATGTGTCATCTCCCTCTTTGTCTCTCTTGCCAAGACCTCTATCTTGTGTGGATAGGCTTGAGTCTGAAATCCAGACTCATCTCCATCTCTTGGCTCGTTCTGAATTGGCCAGATGATATTTGCAGGGAAACAAAACAGAGAACAAAATAAATGCTTTCTCTTAGCAGAACCATCTTACCTTCATAAATAGTATTTCACTCTTCTTATATATGGAAGCCAAAGATGTTAATTTTCTTATAGGCTGTTTGGTATAGTTTTTCTCCAGACAGCTTCTTCATCTGTGTGAAGGGATGTCGCACCTTTTAAAAGTGTATGGCAAATGCCTTAACAGTTATAGCACCTCCAAAGCTAGGTAGCTTATGCCAGCTTACGACGAGCCCGCAACACTTCAAGAAAATGAACTACCATTTGTGACATTCATCTTTCCTGGTTCGAATGCATAGATCTAACAATCAAGGTATCGAATCACCGTGTTAATCTAGCGGGTGCATTCTTCTTTTTATTCCTGAAACCATCTCTCATTTCTCCATTTGCACTCATCCCGATGTGTCCAAGAAGCTCTTCACAAGCTCCCCTTGTGGGGAGAGACTTGTCTGTCGGGTAGGTTGTCACTTTTCACAGGCAGCTTGGATGGTGACTTGTGCTTGCATTGAAACTGATAGTGTTATCTTTTTCGAATCAAAATGAAAAAGCCCTTTCGTGGGTGGGGACGAGTTAATACAGTGAAAGTCCTACACATGATGCATAGAATGTAATCAAATTCTAAAATTATAATCAACTCGATTAAGCTCTAAACCTTGTAAAAAAAAAAAGTACAATCAAATCCATGAGATGAATGGTGCCTAAAATTGTTTATATGTTACTCATAGAACATGGGATCCATAAATTGCAGTTTTACATATAATTTTTAGGATTTGATTGCAATTTTTGCAAAAAATTTAGAATTAGAATTGATAAATTGAAATGTTTACAATTTGATTACATTCTATACATAAGTTTAGAACTTGTGGTACAATTTTCCCATTCTTTCAAAATCATGGCATGCATCAATCATCTTCGATTCAACACATATTAATTGAAAAGTCCTATGTTATAGTTTCTAGATATATACTCGATAAGGTGCTACCTCTCCATTAAATATGTGGCCGAAACCCCAACGGAAAATTATATAGCAGTTGAACTTTGTTTGGATCGTAAGATAGACTAGATCGAGAGGACCTGAGGAATGAATATTAATTATTTGTAGGTCCAAAGCTTTTTGACAATTCCCCCTCACCAATTACCTCCATATTCCAAAGTGTTAGAAGATATCTCACATTACTTGATTATGGATAAATATGCTATTTATTTATAGGGATAATACCCTAAAAAACCCCAAACTGGTACATTTGTGACAAATTTACCCCAAACTATTTTTTTGACCACCAAAAACCCCAAACTGGTATACTTTTGACAAATTTATCCCAAACTTGTACACTTGTGACAAATTTACCCTATGTTAGTTTTCGTTAAATTTTATTCTCAAATTATTAAGTTAAATGACACGTGACAGTTAACCAGTATATCAATTTAGGATTTTACATTCCGTTTGTCATAGTTTACAATTTTTATGATTTTTTTGTGGTATTAATCCAATTTAGCATAGAGTATATTTGTCACAAATTTACCAGTTTAAGGTTTTTTGCAGTCGAATAAATTAGTTTGGGGTAAATTTGTCATAAATGTACCAGTTTAGGGTTTTTTATAATCAGTCGAGGTAAATTTGTCACAAGTTTACCAGTTTGGGGTTTTTCATGGTCAAAAAAATAGTTTGGGGTAAATTTGTCACAAGTGTACCAGTTTGGGGTTTTTTAAGGCATTATCCCTTATTTATATGTGCTCTTCCTCCACCCATTAGAATAAATTTTTTGGATTAAATCTTCTAACAAGGCATCTAAGTTAGTATCTATCTCACTTTATTCCATTTGTACGTCTATGCCATTGTTATTTTTAATTCGACTTGCACGTGAGAATGCTGTTAAAATATCGTATGCCATTATGACTATGGGGTCTATATGTTCTTTACATACACGTGATTTCCCTTTATTAACTTAAACTTTTGGATTAGACTCTCTCATAAATTCCTTTTTCTTTTTTTTTAATCTTGTTAATTTTATTTGTTCTTATCTATACAAGAAATTAATATGTATGTAGCCAACATCAGCCACACAAGTCCTTTTGAAGACAAGGGGTCGAGTCACCCGCGACCTCATCGGAAGACAAGTTCATTAATGCAATTGCACTGTGTGCGTGCATGTGCATGGTCTCATTCTGATGGTCTATTTCCCTGTTCTTAGAAGGGTTTGTCCCTGAGAAGAGAAAGAGATCGGCACCGATTGATTTGTCCCTTCTCAAGCTTGGAATTCCTCAAGATATAATAAATAAATATATAAAATCACGTCATACAAAACTCAAAGGGCTTGACCCTTTACTCCCTATTTCCATTTTCAGGAGACATTTCTCCATTTGTAGAGGAAGTTCCTTTGTATCAGTTCAAAGATTGAGCTACAAGGAGTATGAATTCATGCATGACCATGAGGGAATGGGTCTCTGCAGATATTCTCAAAATCTGAGAGCAGGAATCTAAACAATATTCTGGACAATCTCCCTTTCTATTTTTGCAGTTTTTTTTTCTTATATTTGATTATAATAGATAACCGTGATGTTGTAAAATCAGAGATTTGAATTGTAGGACCATGGTACGATAACTTACTGTAATGTTGTATGATAAATTGAGAGACGACAATTCTAGCATTAGTTGATCAAGTCTGGCCATGTGGCGAACATGTAAGTAAAAGTACTAATGTCATGGTCAAACGTCAAAATCAGTACTTCCAGTTCCATCTGGAATTGCAATATGCATGAACCTAAAACTTAATCATGCATTTCTTTTTCCGTTTTTTTTTTTTAATCAAGCAAGGCAAAATTCTCCATGTCGGTGAAAACCTTTTTTTCTTCTCTCTTTTTTGAGAAACTGATGCGGGAGCATCCAACGTAATTCCATTGACCAATTTAAAATCATCGATGCTTATCCAAGCTAATAAAGAAATTAGTCATTATATGCTTCGATAGATCATTTTGAATAAATAAATTTTGGAAGGCTAAAGGTTTACAAATACAGTTCAAGAATATGGAAGCCAAAGGTTCAAGAATAAAGGCAAATGCATTAATGTTGCTGTCATGAAAAGTATAAACAAATTAATTTCTGCCTTTCTTCAGAGTCATTTTACCCTATTTATCCAGCACATTGCATAGACTGACATAAATTTCCTTTTTTTTATAAAGTTATCATATAATTAAAACTTCTTCCCTTTTCTTTACCATCATCATCCATATTAATATTATTATTATTTGCAAGAGAGTATCTTTTGGGCAGCAGACAATTTTTGATCCTTACAGCACTCATATAGTGGTGTTCCACACAAAAACAAAAAAAACTTTCAAGCAAGATTTTGCACCGTTGTCGCGTGGAAAGTGTTTAAAAATCTCACATGAGGACAATTGAAGTTGGGAAGGAGGCGACCCCCAATAATTCAAGCGGGCAGGAGACCTTGATTTTAGGGCCAATGAAAGAGAAAGTTCCAAAAGAAAATTGCAAAGAAAAGGGACGGGTAAATTGTCTCTTCAGACCTTGGTGAAGCAGGAATTTCCGCACAAGAAGCAGATAGAGAAGGGGGTAAAGGGATGAGGTTGAGATTAGTGTTGGGCCACCATTTACTATTATTCAATTCAGCTCTTAGGCCCACCATGCTTCCCTCCTCCTGGCCCAGAAGTTCAATCCAAATAATTCAATTTAGCTCTCGGATCTGTTCTTTCATTTTATTTTTTATTTTTTTTGGTTTTTGTTTGTTAGGTCAGCTGGGATTTTCTTGCATGCCCTAGCACTGTCCCCTTCAGATTGAGTCCCCACAGCCTTTGGGGCCCCAACATTCCTCGTGATTCGTTTCATTGATAATTTGACAAAATTCATGTTCTCGAACGGTTAAACTATCAAATGAAGCGTCAATTGTTAGATTCGAATTTTTAAGCAGATGGGTCATACTCAATTATGACTATAATTATGTGACATCGTTTGATATATCATTTATTAAATCAATTTTGGTATTTGGATCATTATTTCAATTAGAAGTCCTTCATATTTGGATTGAGTGTACTTTTGATATTTTAGGTCATACAAAAATGTTTGCATGGAGAAATCTCCACCATTATAAATATTTAATTGAAACGACAAGCTCTATATAATCATCTGAAAAGAAACCTCCTTGATCAATGACAAATAAAAAAACCTCATGTTAGGTATTCTACATGTCTCCTGACATCTATTCCATCAAGAATCTCCGGATGACATCTCATCTTGTAAGGCTACGTTTGGTTTGGTTGGGCCATTGGAGAAAACTTTTAGAGAAATGTAAAGGACATTAGGCTAGAGCTTCTTTTTTTTTTTTTTTTGGCAAAATACAAATAGTGTTTAATAAAGTGTAATTTATAAGTGCATTGTGAAACAACTTTGGTTTAATGCTACGTCAAACAAACTACACTTAAAAAGGGACTCATTTTATTTTTATTTTTTAAAAAGAACCTCAAACTCTTCATTGGCATCGAGCTTAGGCTGTTAACAAGCTAGATCTACTATCGACAACACTCACTTGAGATTCTACAACCCTTGGCAACATTGCCAAGGTCGTGTGACCTTAGGTGACCGCCACCTAAGGTTGTACAACTCCAAGCTGCCTCACTTGAGGTATCGTGACCTCATGTAAGACTCGTTGGTGCCAAATTTGAGTCACCGACAATGTCACACCCAATAAGGGCATTTTAGAGAATTTCAAAAGTTTAACAAGGGCAAAATTATATTAAAAAAAATTATTAGCATTCTGAAAATGCTCAAAACTCTAAGCTCCAACAAACTTGAGTTAGGTTAAAGGAATCTAGAAAGCTTTGGAGATCTAATTGCATTCTCCAGAAACTCTTCAAAAAATTTCTCAAAATGCCAGTTGCATTTTTTAAGGCCGGATGGACCTTAATGGAGCATCGCTTCACTAAACAGTTGTTGTCATTTTCTTGATGAAAGCGAAATAAATCTGATCTTTTATCTTTCGCATGTGTCTCCATAAAATAAAAAAAAAAGAAAAAAAAAGAAGAAAAAAGAAAAGGATAAAAGATAAATTCTTGGATTGTTTGCATCCGCAAATATGTTGTCTGCATATATTTATTCTTGGGTTCAACAACCTTTGAAAAGCCCTTCATCTGTATTTGTACCTCCTCTCATGTTAAAAATAAAAATAAAAATAAAAATAAAAATAAAAATAAAAATAAAAATCTAAGGTTCTAATCAGAATCTCTAATGCATAGTTTTCCCCCTTCCTGCCGACCTTAAGAAACAGTAGTTTTGCAACTTTTTGAGTCTGACATGTGGTCTGTTACTCTATAATGTCAGCGACTTTATTCCCATTCCATTTCTTAATGAACAAATCAATATTGTTATTTCCTAGGAACTTTGCGATCGCAGGCACCATCATTCCACCTGCCATTCACATGTGCACCTATCAAATCCTTCTCCCATCTGAGATTCTCTGATTTTTCTTTTGAAGAAATTCCTTGGAATAGTGATCTGTGAATGCATTTGATACCAGAGATTAATGGACGTTGAACACCCTCCAAGCAAAGATGAAACAATGTCCATATTCACAAATCAAAAACCCATGTGCATTAGCTCCATGCCTCTTGATGCTTGGGGCCCTTTTGCTCATTTACCTAAGAACCAAGACCCTCCATTAAGATTTATTGCCGCTTTTATCTACTGCTAATTCATTCCCTGTCTGCTTCAACTTTTCTTGGATATACATATTTCAGTTAATTCTACAACAACTATTCAATTCATGCAATTCTAGAACTCTCACTTATTCATCAATTGTCCATATGATGTTCGCTACATGATATCACATGTTTCATACATAAGGTTTTCATGTATTTGAATTTTTCGGCTTGATTTAGGCTCATGCACTATGTAATAATATATGAGACAGAAATCATGCGATTCGAGGTATGGAGGAGGGTACATAGATATTGGCATATACTTGCAAAAATATGGCCAAAAGTCGGGCTTTACTATAACTGTAGGGCAAAATGATGTTAGTATGATAATTGATCAATTGTATTTTAAACAGAAAGACTTATATATTAGGATATGGCTATATAAACTACAATATTTTATGGAACTAGTATATTTAACAATGGAACTTTCCTATTAATTCGTTTTTATCAAATGAAAAATCATAAGAATACATGTTATATTATTTTATGGGATTATGAAATAATAATAAGCATATTTTGGGCACTTGACATGTTGCATCATTGATTAAAAAAAGAAAATTAAGTTTGAAATGGAAGTTTTTTCATGTGAGTGTAATACATCATATATTAATACAGGCGTAATTTGGTTTAATATTAAAAATGAGTATTTTTTCTTAAGTTAGTTAAACGTGTGTGGGACATAGAAGTTTTATTGAAAATAACTTATTTTACATCAAGGTACTGTTATTTGACCAACATATATCCTCATACATTTACACGAATGGTCCTATGTACGTCATATCCATATAAAGTACCACCTATAACATGATGAGCATGACCCCCAAAATTATTCTAAGTGGGAGAAATCATGTTTCAAATTTGAGATCCGTCGCATCGAAATCAAATGCTTGATCACCAAGCTAATCATTAAAGATGAGGGAAGACAGGAAGTGTTAAGAAGTATACTTGATCTACATCATGTTCCCGTTTCTCGATATTTTAAGCTTATAAGAAAAGTGATTATGGCATCTGATGTTGGCAATTAAACTTAATCCGGGAACAAATGACTAAATTAATCCCCCCAACAAGGTTGTGCTTGAAGCATGGTGTTCCTGCATATCTTGCAGCATCTCAGGGGCGGATGAAGTCATGTGATATTTAAAGATCACCCCCAAGAATAGGAACTATGGAATTTATTGAACATCGTGTCTTGGACCTCCACCAGATAACATCCAAGAGCATAAATTTAAAAAAAAAGAAAAAAAAAAGAGGATAAAATACAGAACGATTAGAGGGTCAAAAGCGTAAATCGGGCAAACCCCATGTGAAAGAGACAGTGGCAAATGGAGGTAATTTCCTCAATGTCACAGGGCTCTCTGGCAATGGCACATGCATATAAATAAGTGCCCTGCTGAATCTGCTTCTGCACAAACTACATTCTTCAATTTCAGGCTGAAAACTCCTTTTCCTTCTCCTCCTCCTCCCGTGGAGCTGCAAGAAACCTTTGGCGATGAGAGGGTCGGTTCTAGCGGTGGTGGCAGTGCTACTCTGCGCCACCTGCCGCCTCGGTTGCGCCTTCATCGATGGTGAGCTCCCAAAACTTCAACATACTCAATATAAGTGCACAAACTCTGTAGACATTAGTATCTGAATATTTGGTTTACCTTTCATTCTCTCATGAGTTCATCACCCACCAACTGATTCTGTCTATATTAGTGTGGCTTTTTGTTTCTGAATTTAAGCATGAGTAAGGCAAAATCAAGAGGGTGGTCAAATAACTGTGGTATGAAATTTAGTTAGCTGCCAAATCCTTGAAACTAGCATGTACTGACTGACTTGAAAATTTAATAACTTCAGAGGTCACTCATCAAGCAATTACTTGAGTAGCCAGTCTTCTTTCTACCCACAACTACATCCATTTGCAGTTAATGACTAAATGAAGATCTGGTTCATTATGTGCTGATATCTGTAATCCTCAATCAACATACTTGGATCAGTCTATTTTGCTGGAATATGCTTATAATATTCAACTCAAAAGATTTTCTCTGTCAAAGTGAATGATTTTGGTGAGAACCAAATTCTTCATTTGAGTGAATTTCCTTGAGTTCCATGCATTGAATTCTGAATTTTGGAGATCAATGTCTCTGAAGCTGTTTTGTGATCAGTACAGACACAATGGGGGCCACTATACAGCTGACATTTCAGGCTGGCAGAAGCCTCACATGGTCCTGAATTTAATAATTTTATACCGACTTTACACTTTGTACCACATAAAGAGCATTTCAAAAGCTATCAAACATTTCCCAGAAGCAGCAAATAAGACTACTTTTGTTTTCTTCTTTTTTTTTGTCCTTTTTGGCCTCCTGACATTTTCTGAGAAAACGCATAATAGTTTGGGTCATGACCACAGAAGCCATTCCAACTTAAACTTAAAATGAAAAGGGAAGAAGAAGCAATCATAATACCCATATGGTCATTGGTCGTCTCCTGCAGTAAACTGTGCAGTACTTTGCAGACCAGATGGTCCTTGAGTGAGAGCAATAAAGCTTATGCTAGGTCACAATTAATGCCCCATATGATGTGTCCTTTTTGTCCAATCTCTCTTTTCAACTTCGGCCTAATGAGTTAAATTTTGGACATGGCTGTGGACCCGACCAATTGATCATTCGTTAAAATATGCCCGATTCATTTTCTGGCACAGGGCTAGTGCCGAACGGGAACTTTGAGCTCGGGCCCAAGCCCTCAGACATGAAAGGCACAGTGGTGATCGGTAAGTATGCAATCCCCAAGTGGGAGATCTCCGGCTTCGTGGAGTACATCAAGTCAGGCCAGAAGCAGGGCGACATGCTGCTGGTTGTCCCCGAGGGCGCATTTGCAGTGCGGCTCGGGAATGAGGCCTCGATCAAGCAGCGTCTCCTGGTGCAGAAGGGCATGTACTACTCTATCACGTTCAGTGCAGCCCGGACATGCGCCCAGGAGGAGAAGCTCAACATATCGGTTGCGCCTGACTCAGGAGTGCTTCCAATGCAGACCATGTACAGCAGCAATGGGTGGGACTCGTATGCCTGGGCATTCCAGGCCGAGCTTGATGTGGCTGAGATTGTGATCCACAATCCAGGAGTTGAGGAGGACCCTGCTTGTGGACCCTTGATTGATTCAATTGCAATCAGGGCTCTCTATCCTCCTAGAGCAACTAACAGTGAGTTCTCTGATCTTTGATTTCACAACTAATCGCTTCTGGAACACAATTCTACTTACCAAAAGCTTAGGCATTTCATGTGGTCTGATCGATCCCAAGGACTTTCTACATTAGTCTGCATGAAACCCTACAGAATCAATCTCATTAAATTTGTTTGATTGATACTCATTTCTACATCATTCCTCCATGATTTTTTGGTCAAGGAAGAGGTAATTTTGAATGGCCATCTTTCACACGCCAGAGAAAGGCTCTCAATCATGACAGAGACTCTTCTGAGAAATGTTATTACTAGTCACTGAAGGAACTATAATCAATGTGGAGACTTGATTGACATAATCTACAATAGTAAAAGAATTACAAGAAAAACTTTTCTCCTAGTCACATATTCAACTCTCTTTGTATGATTGCAGAAACATGAAGATACATTAGATTCTTCTACATAATTATCATTCCATCCTTAATGCCAAATTTGTTCCTTTCTCGCAAGCAATGATTTTAGTAACTTCTCTTCTACTTATCCAGAGAACTTACTGAAGAACGGCGGCTTCGAAGAGGGTCCCTACATCTTCCCAAACACGTCCTGGGGAGTATTAATCCCTCCGAACATTGAGGATGACCACTCTCCCTTGCCTGGCTGGATGGTAGAATCCCTCAAAGCAGTCAAATACATCGACTCTGCCCACTTCTCTGTCCCTGGGGGCTATAGAGCAATCGAACTTGTTGCCGGAAAAGAGAGTGCAATTGCTCAAGTAGCCAGGACCATCCCAGGAAAAACCTACACCCTATTCTTCGCTGTTGGAGACGCAAGCAACTCATGTGAGGGGTCGATGATCGTCGAGGCATTTGCGGGGAGGGACACCATCAAGGTGCCCTATGAATCGAAGGGCAAAGGAGGGTTCAAGCGTGCTGTCCTGAGATTCAAGGCTGTGTCCACCAGGACCAGGATCATGTTCTACAGCACGTTCTACACCATGAGGAGTGACGATTTCTCTTCTCTGTGTGGTCCCGTTGTTGATGACGTAGTCCTCTTGAGCGTCAGGAACCCCAGGCTCATGTAAGAGTTGGACCAGAATAATTGGTCGGATGTGTTATGGTATAGGAGCATTTTATGCTTTTGATGTGTGGAGTAAGACAAGGATTTCTCAGGAGTGTTATGCTTTAACTAGGCTTATAAAACCCCAAACCAGAATAATAAGAATTACATATACTGTAATGGAAGGTTAATATGGTATATATTACTAGTGTATTTACTTTGCCAACCCTACGTATTATTGATAACTCTGAAATAAAAGGTTCGTTTTAATGTCCACTTTCCTATATCAGCCAAACAAAAAAAACATACATAACATTCTTTGAAAACAAGAAAATTGAGTTTCGTTTAAAGAGAAGAAAAGCATGTGGAGTTGTCTTCCAATAAATTTGTTTACTCAGTCAAAAGATTACAAGAAAAAATCTACAAACTCATTTTCAACCAATTTGGTCTGTCACAAAAAGAGAAGAAAGCTGGCTCCTCAAAACTAGGAATGTAGCATTAACAGTAGAATGCAGTTACACATAGGCACACGCACAATCACAAGCAGCTGCAGGAAGAAAATTGAATATAACAAAATGGGAGGTGACAAAATTAGGATTCACTCAGTATGCACCAGACGGCTCATCTGAACCCAACAAGTGCATATGAGTTGGGTACGCACAGTAACAAGAACTACTATAGGCCAATATAGAGCAGACATTTGAACTACCATAGGCAATGTTTGATAACTCAATCGAGCAATGGACATATTTTACACTTACTAGGATTATGTACATTTTATTAACTAACTGATTTCAGACTTAAATAAATTGAGAATTAATTTAATGTGTAAAGTACAGAAGGGGTTATTTGATTTGTTCAAGGAAAGAAAATTTGACTATTTGGAATGTCATCTGTTAGTATTATGTTGCTAAAATCAATCAATAATATCAACAATTTCATGGTTGGTAAGAATTAAGAAACTAATATTTGACTCTTGGACATTATCGCAAGAATCTTTATTTTCAGTTTTAGCACTAAAAATTTTTTACACTTGGAATTCAATTACAATTCCAGATTCAATTCTTGTGTTGCAACATTATCCGATAAACCCTAACTATTCACCATTAGCTTTTTTCTTCTTTTTTTTTAATGTTAATCTGGCAGCAAATGCATTCATACTTCTCAAAAGTTATATGGAAGAATTGAAGTTCTAGTAGCTTAATTTCTACAGCTGCTTGGGTTTCCCTCAATGGTTTCTACTTAATCAGTGAAGTCAGACCAGCTAACAAAACCCTAAAATTTGCCTTCAGTCTAAAGCCCCTTTATCACCCTTGGGCACACAAAACAGAGAATATGGACAACCGAGACAAACTTTTGGATGAATGTAGTAACTCAGAATACATCACCACAAGCACTGACAATTAATTTCGGGAAAATGCTGCTAGCACCCTAGATGACCTCTAAGAACATTGCAATACCTCCATCAATTAAAGCTTTACAGGTCCAGGAAAACCTTACCTGAATGGCGTGGAGAAAGGTACAGTCTATGCTCTAGTTACCAAAATGACTGTTCACTTAACCTGCACCAAAGGCTGAAAACAAGAAGAAAACAGTATGCCAAGAAGGAATGATTAAGATTTGAAAACAAAAAAGTTATATGGAATCTTGGCTGGATGTTCCGACTATAGTCGTAAGTCTTGGTGCTCCTATGCAAATCCTAAATTCTGCATTTGCAATTAAATGCATATGGTCTAGAGCCTGAAATTGTACTTCTGACTTATAAGATTATCAGTACCAAGTGAACAACAATCTAGCTCAGGGTATTCAGAAAAAATCGTTATCTTGTTCACTAGAAGAATAGGTTCATTAATCAAATCATTCTATTGTCAGCTCACATATCTTTTCTCAGTACAGAATATAAATTTTGATAACTATTTCAACATATAAGTCAATCTTAATGTAGAAAAAAGCTATTTCCTTTGGAATATACCACCAACAAACAGCAACAAGCTAAGGGTTTCTCCAGCAGGTGGTGGTACTGAAAGAAGAAGAATAATTGAAAAACGTAGTCATGGTAGAGAACTCATGAATTTTAAAGAGGAAACCAAGTAAAAGAACTTCTGCAATGCTACCTCGGGAAATTCACTACTCAAACCCCCTCAGATGTGAAATTAGTTCACAATTGATGAAACATGAACATGCTGATTGAGACAGATTTAAGGGTAATGGATTGACTCCTTCAAATCTACCTAGTAGTTGATATTGAAAATATTCACTAGCACTACTTTGATTTTAAAAAAATTTGAGCACACATTCAATCATCAAATGCAAGAAAATTTGGACCGGATACAACAGGTATTTTCAATTTTTACTAAAAGAATTGAAACAAAAGAAACGAAAATCAAACATTTTCCAACAAAAATGTTATACAAACTTGACACAGACCATACAATTTAAAACTGCTACAAACAATTAAAATAAGGCCACTATCGTGAAACCTAAATATCCACAACACAATGATTTCATACATAGAATGAGTAACCATTTATTTCTTTCAAACAGTATTCCAAGCACTTCAGCTTCTGTGACCTTTGAATTGGCACAAAAAATTAATGTAGTAGACTTTGTGACATATTGATTTTCCAGAAGAAACTTTTCAAATATAAATTGCAAAAGAACATTCATATTAAAAATCAATCCTCCAAAAAAAATAGTTCTAGCAATTATTAGCATACATCTTTGAGGTGCAAAAAATTTACCTGCATGGAATGAGGAAATTTTGAAAAAAACCTTTCTTTCTTTTGGACATTTGGCCACCCTTTTAACTAAAACCTTTCGAAGAAAGAAAATCATTAGTGAAATAATCACAAGCTCCACCAAATCCAGGGAGGCCAACCAGCAAACAAGTGGAGGCAGGTCTATTCACATTAACATTCATGTATCGAGAGGAAAGCAAGTTCCAATCTCTTGACTTCATTCAATTGCCGGAATAAAAAATGTGATTCTGGGAAAGAGCAAATTAGCAATGACTTGACATCATTGTACTATTCAAATGACGAATTAATAGTCAATAGCCATAATATCTGCAGAAGTAATAACCAAAAGTCCCATGGAAGAAAGAGATTGTCATGCATGAGCATTTCATAGAAGTTGATCAACCAAAAAAAAAAAAATTATCCTTTTAAAGAAAGGACAGAATGTAAGACTCACAATATAAAATACATTGGATATTTCCACATTGTTCCTACAAAATGTTTAGTGATCATGACAAAAACATGATCACTAAACAGGTGTTGCTTTGTATGTTGGATGGATCTACAATCTCATCAAGACTCTAGTTGGTACGTGAGGTGCAATCAATGCAATTTCTCTTACAGTCGCAATGAGTTTGTTAATGCTTCAATACTATAACCCTTAAATTTTCCCTGTTCTGTAAATTTCAATTTTCTCAATTCATTTTACTGTAATCTCTGAGAGAGAGAGAGAGAGAGAGAGAGAGAGAGGTTGTATAACCAGTGCAACGGGGTCATTCTTTTAAATCCTTAACCAGCATGTCAGAAGGTTATAAACAATTCGGTTGTTTGAGATGGCTACCATTGCCATCATTCACAACCATGCAATGAAATTGCAGTTTATCCAAAGTAGTCATACACATAAATAATAACAATAAATGATGTAATTTACAATTACATCATTCAAGAGAACGTAGGTCAGCATTTGCAAATTACATAATTGAAGAGATCTACAAATGACCTGATCCAGATCTCGGAATCTTCTTCAGGATACTCATCATTGCCAAAATCAACAGGAATGCAGATCATTTCCGCTCTTAACTGAAGTGATGGAGAGTAATGCATCAGAATATATCATTTAGAAAATTGCTAATTTTGCCATGTAACACTTTTTGTAGAAAGAATGCATTCAGATATTGCCCTACGGTACATGCCAAAAGCAATCTAGCACAACATCATCTTTGGACCTTTGGAAGCAAGGACCAGAAGGCTCCAACTTCTGCCCTGCATAATACAGGGCGTGTTGTGATGCTTCTCTTTTGAAGAAGAATGGATGCAGATATTGTCCCATGGTCTATGCCAGGAGAGACCAAACGCAGCATCATGTTTGAAGTTTTTGAAGCAAGGAATTATAGCCTCTAACTTCAACCCTGGAAAATACAGGGACATTTATCAATAACACCCTCACATTTGGATTTCCAATGTTGCCATCAGGTTAGAGACAGGGAAATCAGAAAGATTGCTGGTTCAAAGTTTCAGAGCATAAACTAGCTCTATATGTTGTATAATTCATGAAGGTCAATGAGTGAGGCACCAGGACATGTTAGTATCATCAGGAACCTATGCTCCAGTCACACGTACATACACAGAACCTACCAAACAAACGATTTTGCCAAGATCCAATGTCTAATCAGGTCATATGAGACCCTTCTGCAATAAAAGAAGAAAGTCGACAAAGGATCCATGGACAATTTATTATTTAGTGATATACATACAGTCTACCAAGAAATAGAAAGATCCATCACAAAGGTCCACAAAGAAAACAGAAACTTGCTTTGTAGAGGTAATCAGAATAAGAACAATAGCGTTCACTTTTATTGTGGTAAAAAGACATGCTTTTAAATACATATCGTCACCATATAGTCATTGCAGAGATATTAAAAGAAGCAGAGGAACATATAATGTACTTTCCTTTCTTACAATTTTATGGTGCCATCTGCACAGCAAAGTGAATCCAATAAAAGATAGACAAAAGTACTGAATCTGACCATCAGCTAATATGAAGACTTCTTCTGGAAGAAATTAAGTTCCTTAGCTCTATCAAATGTTCATCATTTGATATGTTAAGAGAAAGACGGAGATTCGTCAATAAGGCTTCTTGTTCCCAACTCATTGGTCCAGAAGCATACAATGCCACCAGAATGCTGCGATATGCATGCAACTCTAAACTATGAACTCTAGTTGCAACAGCCTCCTCATGAGGAAGGGAGAAAGTCACGTCTTCCTCATCATCACGTCCTTGGAATGATTCAGCGCTACTACAAAGAGTATCGGCATCTTGACTAGGATCCCTCAAAGTTCGACTAGACAACCTATTGAAACAATCATCTACAACACTGCAACTACCGACAGAACTTGCGTCCGTATCGGAATCATTAGGTTCTAGATGACTGCCAAAGGAAGCATGCATGTTTCTTTCACCCAGAATTTCTCGTGGGTAGGCAACAGCATCTACCTTTTCCAATGGGGCTCTCAGGAACACATTATCTTTGATTGTTGCCTTTCCTTTTGCGACTATGTCCAGTGTTCACTCTTAGTTGAGATGAGCAATAAGGTGAGAGTCTTTTCATCCCCGACGTTCTACTGGAAACAGCATTAGATTCCTGGAATCGGCTTTTGTTGGCAACTGACAGACAACCATCCTCTACCCGCATGTTCATCTTTGGTTCCTCCTTGCACAGCAGCCGAACTTTATTTCCTTTAAGCTTCATCATCAATGAAGCACGCTACACAGGGAAACCTGCACAGCCGACAAACGAAACATACGATCATTCTCGTAGGCCATAAAAGCAACATGAATGTGAAGGACAAACATTGACAAGTAATGCCAATATCCCAAATGTAAATCAACAGGATCTTTTCGAGATAAAATTTTTCTCACATGAAAAGTTTAATATCATTGTCAAACCATCCTAAGTACAAGTCCTATGGCATCTGAATCAGACGAACCCGATACAGAAAGCAAGATCGAAAGGCACCGATCAAGAGACTACAACCCATCTTCCTTTAATGAAAGAAAAATTAATGAATCAGACATCCAAAAAGATGCCTTTTAGTCACAATCAGTGCGCAAAATCAATAATTTATATGACCCAGAAATCTAATCAAAATACCCAAAAACATGGCATCAGACCATTACATAGTAAGGCACAGATACACAAAAACTAGGCAAAAATCGTCAACAGGAATGCGCCTCCAAGGAAGGGGAAAAAAATCCAAAAGGTTGATTTAAAAAAAACAAAACAAAAAACAAAAAACAAAAAAAAAAAAAAAAAAATCGATTCATCTTGCGATGAAGAGCCCAGAATCTTCAAATTCAAAAATCATTGTTCATAAATTCACATCCAAAAAACCGGAGCAATACGGAAGCCATTAATTCCAATAAATTGCAACAAAAATCGAAAATAAACTGCGAAAAAAATTGAAACTTACCTTCGAAACGAATGCAGCCCGAAGCCCTAATTTTCGATTCCGCGGAAGCGTTTAGGTTTTTCCCCTTCGATTTGGAGAGAGAGAGAGATTTGGGAGATTGCGATTTGAAGGACAAGGAAGGTAAACAATTGAAAATGGGTTTATAATGGGGGGGTACTTTTCTTGCTTACCAGAAAAAATAAAATAAAATAAAGTAAAGCCAATTTTTTCATTTTTATTTTTTTATCCCCAGCAACAATATATTTCCAAAAAAGTGAAAGAAAAGAAAAAGAAAAAGAAAGGCCCTGTTTGCAGCTTGAACCCTACAAATACTTCATAATTCGACTTGGTACTTTAGAGAGGGTTAATTGTAATTTCACCCCCAATTTTGAAATCTATCTCACTTTAAAAGCAATCAAAAGCAATTCATTAATAGTGGAATTTTTTTGGTACTTAGGTTAGGATAAACGTTCTAGAATAATTGTTACATGTATATAATCAAGTACTATGACATTACTAGGCCAAATCGCGATGTCTAGTCAATTTCAACTTAGGTTATGTAGCTCCAAACAACAATTATAGGACACCGAGGCATGTATGTCTTATAAATTGACGTCTATACTAATTCATAATGAGAGATGGTATTTCATGTAGTATTTATACTATGTGGTATAACAGGCGGATCGAAGTTATGGGGTGCACCTAATATGAGGAGATTCATAACATGCGCGCATTAATGATTGGTTGATTACACCATATGTAACATGGTGTGACCATCACATAAAATATTTTTTGCCATCAAGGGCTAATTTCTAAATACATTATTAGATGAATGACACCAACTACAAGGGAGGGAGTGTAGGTAGAGGCAAAGTGGATGAGAGAGCGCTAAGGTTTTCTCAAATGACGTGCTAGGTACATTGAAATTGATTTATTAAAATTGTTTACTGAGTAATGTAGCGGGGTCTTTTATTAGATATTGGGTATATACCCCCACTCATCTGAAATCCCAATTACAATCCTACCCACCACCAATACATAAATTCTAATGGACCAATCTTAATAGGACCACTTTATTCACCGATCAGTACTCCGATTGGTAGTTTACTAATGTGGACATCACCGCATTCATATAGCTGAATTTATACATAGGGGATGTCCACATCTTATCACCCATCAATCAGTGACCGGAGAAAGTTTCCGCCAACCAAAGATGGAGAAAAACATAGCCCGTCTTGGTAATTCAGCATTATTTCTTGGAAACGTTGTACCAAATGTTAGTTCTCTTTAGATTCAATCAAAAGAGAACACTTTCCCTAAACCACCAAACGAGTGAAAACTAATTATCTTTTCTTGAAAAAGATTTTCATTGAAAAAGATTTTCAATTATCATGAAGTATTTAGGGAAACAAATGTGTTTTCCCTATTACTAGAAGAGGAAGTTATTTTCCCCCAATTTAAAATGCTTGTTTTTTTTTATCTATGACAAACATTCCTCGTAAATTGATTAATTTTTTGTCACCCAAACACTAGAAGTCAGAAAATAATTTCCTAGAACAATTAAAAAAAAAAAGACTCTAAATTAATTTGGTAGCACACCACTATAATTACCAATGTCCTTTTCCATTGAGCAATGGCTAATTGAAGCCACACGTCAATCGGTGGATAATATCCATATTGGTGGAAACGAAAGTGATGTCGCACGTCGTGCGCGAGGCATCTATCGTATGTTGAAACTTTCATTCCTTCTTGTCCCCACAACATTATCCTTTTTACGACAGAAACACTCAAAAATCTTCATTACATCGAGTTCTTACATTTGACCAACCAGTGGATTTTCTATAACCGGAAAGAAGTTGTTACAAAACAATGAGCAAATCTCTCACAATGAATTGTTAGCGATTTCGGTTTCTCACGATGAGTTGTTACCCTCAAAAGCTTCGTCCTTCGTCTCGAAGTTGGAGGACTACCACTGGTCAGCGGAACGATCCTCATCATTTCCAGCCCATGTCGGCGTCAACATGAAAAGAGAGAAGCAATTATTTCCCATGGCAGTTTCGTAGATGATGGTGAGAAGAAGTTTCAAGTTGGGCATCCGATTGGGGTCCCATCTCGTGCTTTCGCATGAAATGCTTTGATGATGCGTGGAAGCATCGTTCAGATCATGCCGGGAGTGCAGTCACTGTGCAACGTTTGATATGAACCATGCGTGCAAGAAAGCATGGACCCTGGTTGGATGATTGGCTATGGGAATGATTATGGTGCAAATATTGCACAATGAGACAAGGAATCCACCATGATGCAATCATGCCCGAGTCGGACAAAGTTGCAACAAGGTTCTTATTCCCATGCGAACCCGTTAAAGAACGGCATCGGACCACAAATCCTGGTACCAACAATAAGGAAAAGTTGCAGCAACAGAGACAAATTTGCTGAACTGGATTATCTGAAGATCCAAAGACTTGACATTAAACCAGGTAAAGATAATGTAGTGAATAGCATATCGCCTTGTTTTCTGCGTGACGGGCGAGCATCGGCAGAACAGCTCATGATAGGTATCTAGAGTCTCGACTGAAAAGCAAAATCTTCTCAATAACATTTGAGTGCTCCAACTGCCCGTGCCGACAGACAATTAAAAAGAAGACAAAGAACTTCAGCAAATTGAAGCATCGAGAAATTGACAATCCGCATGTTTAGGTGACTAATTTGACCAGCACAGAAGTCTATTTCCATACATGAAAGTGATGAAAAGGTACATATTAAAATAATGTAACAGCAAGTCACCATTTTTCTTTGGCTTCGCATCATGAGGACGTGAGTAGAATTTCCACATCCAGTCTATGTTTACATGTGACTGGAATTAGCTGAGCACCATTAAATGGTTTCCTCAACAGAACTCAAGAGACAGGAAACTTCTCGATAATTCTCCCTTCTTAATTGACTCAAAACTTTTCACTCTGCAAAGAAGATCCCAGGTTCCATCTAAAATTCTTTTTTCTCATGACATTTTACAATCTGAAGACAAGAATGATGCCATATACTCATAAATGGCTCCCAATGAACAGCGCATACTTGTGTTATCCTACTCTTTGGGGGTTAAAGAGGAAGTTGCATGTTCTTCTTTCCTATAAATGGGACATCAAAAATTCCTGAACCTCTGCCAGCATGAAAGATGGCTAGGAAGTAAGATCTTCCAATGGCTTTTGTCAGCTGCTTGCTTTCATAGATTCAGAAGCCAAAAACTTGCAATTAATATGTCATGTTCGAACACCCAACATCTTTGCACTGACCCTCTAGGTGTCATGATGGTTCAGTAAACAGATAGTGAAGCAAAGGTGCCACAACGGCAACACTCAAACTGTTTCCAAGGAGAGCATATCTGAAGCAGGAAGCACATACATTAGATTTCGAGGGCCAGAGAGAGAGAGAGAGAGAGAGAGAGAGGGAGGGAGGGAGAGACATCAGATTTCAATATCCCTAGGCACAAAAGCAGATTTATGATGGTTCATGAGCTAGTCATACTTCAGGGGAGATAGAACCTCAACAGTAGACAGCACCCAAAACTAGAAGGAGATACATTCTCACTTGTGGTTTTTAAAAATTATTCAGTTAGAAATATACGTCAAAACCTTGCAAATGATAGAGGAAGCAGGACAGAAATGTTGAGAGGTGCAACTTTTCTTAACTTTTAGCCAAGTCATAATTTAATGAGTCTGCAAGCATGGAGGCTTGAACCCACAACCTTCTTGTTGCTGTGCAACACAACTTGAGCTGCATCCAATCTTCCGTCATTAAAAGTTATTATTAACAAACACATTCTACTTCTTGGGAGAAAATAAATAAATAATTGTTGAATTTGACGCATGTAGGACTCAAAAACATGGCCTCCTTTCATAGAAAGAGAACTCTTCCATGGGGACATGTTAACTTTTATATTACAAGCCTAGCAGGAACTTCAACTTCAACATTATATTGTATATGTCAAATATGGTGAGTTAATCCTTAAAATTAAAGTCAGCCTCAAATCTGTTGAACCATATACAGGACATTCATCCGTTTGGTCTTAGATACGGTTTTCATAACACTACCTGGAGAATCGGTTCTTCTATACAGTAACAAATTCCTTTCATCATCTCTCTTTAAATGATTTACATGACAAAAATCAACAGTGAGCTGAAATGGCAACAACTATATTGATGTGACTATCTAATTAAGCCCTGCATGGTTTTTTCTTTTTTTTGTGGTTGTGTGTGTGTTGGGGGGGGAGGAGTTGAGCATTGGGATGGGGGAGGAATGGTTACAGCATGAGGGACCTTGGAAGCCTTGCCCCTGCTGACGCTTGTTGGTAGCTCCCCACTCTTTTCTCTCTCTGTCTCTCTCCCCCTCCTGTTTTTGCTTTTATCGTCAATTTCCTAGTGTCTCATTAGGTGCTTCAACTAGACGCCGTGTCAGCAACACATCAATTAGTAATAGCAGGTGACGAAGGAAATTGATTACCAAAAGGATTTGATTAAAAAGAGGCCAGGACACAAATTTACAACAATTAGAGGACCAAAATTACAGTTAACCCAAAAGAAGGGGGCGGAAAAAGGTAGCATAAGGATGATGCAAAAGGTGGAATGTATGAACTTGCTGATTTCAAATCAGTGAAAAAAGAAGCAGTGTTAAACTTCAAACAAACATGACTATGCTATTGTTTTTTTTTTTTTTGGTATAGTGACTATGCTATTGTTAAACTTTACAGGACCACCAAACTATCTTCAGTGTGAAGCAACATACCTTTGCTTAAGGTTGACATGATCTGGAAAAACAAAATGCCCCGGGAAAGAGTGGAAATTTGCAACCTGATTGCCATTCGGGAAAGAGAAAAAAAATATTAGCACCATTTGGGGAAAAAAAGAAAAAAAAAATCTCAACAAACAGAATGTCTTGGGAATGTATAGATACCTCCCGAGGGGTAAAATATCTAAGGTGCTGCTCCTTTAATGGGAATTCTTTGCCTTTAATTTCTGGCTGCATGTTAACCATTATGAAGTGTCACAGCAAGAAATTTCCATCTGCCGGATGTCTAGATTATGTAGAATAATCAGATAAAAATGGCATCTCTAATGACGAAACTATGAATCCTTCAAAAACAAGAATTTTAGCCTGTAGACATCTCAGTTTAGACTCACTCCTAAATATGCACAAGGTTGTAATTACTAAGCCTGGTAGCGAAAGATTAAATACATGGAACGGATCTATAATGTATAGAATGCAGATATCAGACTCCAATTATGGGGAAGAATCGAAAGTTATTCAATCCTTGCAAGCATCAGGGTATTTAAAAATGCTAGACTAGCTAACGTGCAAATTTACAGATGGACAGTACCTAAAGCTCTAGCATATGATGCAATTTAGAAACCATGCCTCTCCAATTTTAAAGTTAGATTCTCACCTGGACAGTTGCCAAAAGAGACCCAGTACCCTTTACATATCGATAATAACTTTTTGTGAAACAGCAGCACCGCCTTGAATCAGGATAAACAATGTCTATAGTCTGTCAAGGAATTTGTCAACGGATAATGAATATGTTCGATGAGTAAATGATGGGAGATGCTATTTTACAAGACAAGTAATAAAAGAAGGAAAGCGAAAAAGGATACCCATAGCACTGCCCCATCTCTCTATCAAACTTAACGGAACATGGTAAAGGTCCAAATCAGTACTATTGAATCCATTTCTTTCATCGTGACCCTTGAGAGGATCATTAAGTTCTCTAGAAACAATGTTTGCATTCTCAAAGCCATATTCAGCTGTTTTAGGGCCAGCAGTACTCTTGAATTCAAGAAAGTGCTCCACTGGGACACAAGATTCCAGCAGCTTATCCCAGTTGTCTTGTGGTCTCAAACACTCATCAGTAACTAATTCACCATTGTGCACAAATAATGGGCTTGGACACCATATAAGCTTATCATTAAAGCATGGGCTTGAGAAGGATAAGGGATTCCTTTTTGCCTGAAAGTCAGTGGACACAAGTTACATGCCTGAAGTGATAGAACATAAGAGATGTATGTGGCTAATACTAAAGCAAACATTCATATGAAATGAGCGTACATAGATTGTCAAAGTTAGTGCAAATAACTTATTGGCGAGGTGATCTGACAATAATACAATTATCAAACAGAACTGGTAAAGTCAATGGTCCTTGCAACAAATTCATCAGAGATCAATTAACCATATATCAATTCTTTTTAGAAGAAAAAGGCAATTGTTTTCTCAGCGAATTTGATCAAGAACTCAAAAATCAAAATCCTGAAGTTCATCAGAAGTATCAGCCATCAAGTAAAGAGAATTTAATTCAGAAAATTCTATCTCATAGAAAGTTAATGCTGTTCGTAACACCTAAGAAATATAGCAGAGGCAGAGAGAGGACGAGTACCAAGCAAAAGTACCGAGGCCTAGAATATGGCACCCCAAACTGCAGTGGACTCAAAATAAATTCTTGAGTAACAAAACCACTACTTTTCAATGTTTCAATCATTTTTGCATGAGTATCAGAAGTCTGCAAGAAAAAAAATTCACAAATCAGCAAATCTTCTTTTTCGCTATAAATGAAGCAAGATGATAGATAAACAAACCTCAAATCCGATGACATTTTCCACAAATAACAATATAGGAGGCCGAGATAATTGTGGTATGAGTTCAAGAATCCTGAGAAATGAAAATGCTCGAGCATCACCAGATTGCTTTTGCAGACCTAATGACAACACAAGATGAGAATTCTCCATCAAAAAGAAAAAAGCTAAAACCTGAAAAAGAAACAACTAACCTTGTCGAGTATAGGGTTGGCAAGGAGGAGAAAGAAGCCATGCTTGTGCTTCATATCTGTCGAGATCAGCAGCAGTAAGACTTTGAATATTGCCCTATGGAGTACAAATATAACATACATGAACATGGGTAAGTCAAAAGGAAGCATGCAGAAGCATATATAAGAACTTATAAAAACATTTAAAGCAATGAATTCCTGTCTTGTAGTCCTTTGAGTCATGTCAATAAAAAGCCCATCCTCTAAAATCTCAAGCACCAATCTCGCATAAACCAATCACAGCTATGGAATTCTAATTCCTTAACTCGAACGGCAAAAACCCATTGGGGTGCTGAAGGAACTTTTCTCGTTTTGTAAAAGACAGATATTCTGTTAACAGACAGATGCTATAAAAAGGCATTGATTTCACTACCTTTTCCAAGTCATGTGTCATTCAGCAAATTCTAAGAGCAACACTCAAAATCCCCAATGTCCACGAAGAAACGAAAACACTATGTTTGTGCGATGTCTGCATTTCACGTCTTTCCAAATTATCGAAAAAGTGGATTTCTTCATAAAATGTGAGAATTAACAGCACATACTTTTGTCAGTTTCGAAAGTGCAGATGAAATAAGTTGCTGCCTATCCGTGAAAAAACTCTGACAAAACCAGTGAACTCAGATCCTCATCAACACCAATACGCCGCACTGACCTGCTTATCGCCGAAAACCAACATTTCTTTTTCTAAAAAAAAAAAAACAAAAAAAACAAAATAATTCCCATGAACCCGTCATCAAGCAACACACCAAAAGCAAATTTCTTCAACTAACAACAATCACCAGAGCACGCATCTCTCGCGTTCCCATGAATGGTCACTAGCTAGCTTCCAAGGCGTGTAACTTCCAACGCCAGCCAGACCAACCGACTCTAGTAAACCCCACGGAGAACTACTCCGGAAAATCCACAACAACCCATGAACCACAATCAGACAGCGAAAGCAAGAAAGAAAGGACAGGACAGGACAGGACAGGACCTGGTAAGGCCGGTGGCCGAAATTGTGCTCGTAAACGTCGTTGGCCACGTCGTTGATGTCGAACGCTTCTGCTACTTCCGCGCTCACGCCCGCCTTGATCAGCGAATACCTCTACAGCAAGCAGCAACGAAACCAATCAATACCTGGGAAAAATGCGCGCGCGAACACGCACCGATCCAGCGCGGAGAAACTCATTAGGGTTTTCTGGGCAGAAGGGTACCATGCCGCCGATTCCACTGTAGAATTCGAGGACCCGCCATTGATGTTTGACCTCCATTGCTTTGCTGCTGCAGAACTGCTCTGCTTCGCGCTCGCCCGCAACGGAAGAGACGGGAGCAGCAATTTTTGCCTCCTGGGTTCTGTAAATATTCCTGGCTAAAAAGAAAATTCTCAAAATTTCTTTTGTAAAAAGTCAAACGAAAACAACAAATGCCGATAAAAGAAAATGAAGAGCCTTTTTTTTTTTTTTTTGAATTTCGAGAAAATAATTTATAAAATTCTAAAATATTGTCGTAAAATTAAAAAAAAAAAAGGAAATTAAGAGAAAATTTAATATGATTTTAATATTTACTATAAAAATCAACGTTTTTTGTATTAAATTGGATGCTCATTTTTGCATTCATTCTTTCTACACAATACATGTATTATTCATAAATTTGATGATGGGACGGGCCACTTAAAGAGGTACTAAGACAATGATCTTGTTGAAAATGGCCAGATCTAGGAGGAAGCTTCGCCACCTACCGCAACAGGCCTCGGCAAAAGTTCATTATGCCCAATTGTATAATGTAACTTTGCCATTGAGGTACCATTTGGTTCACCCAAGATCTAAGGCTCGTCAAGCTCATGCGAGGGGTGCTTCGGCCGAATTACGGGGGTGTTAAGCACCACAAAATGCCGGGATTTGCAAGGGTCGGTGAGAGCATAATTGATGCGGTTGCTATGACCAGTAACTTTCAAGTCTCATCGGCAATTATGCCAATTTCAGCATCCCAATTCACTAGTAGAGCCAACTTGGGTGTTACATCAATGAACTCTGCCGTTTAAGAAACATTCACATGA
The DNA here is from genome assembly GCA_017140185.1 of Eucalyptus polyanthemos subsp. polyanthemos. Classification (NCBI taxonomy): domain Eukaryota; kingdom Viridiplantae; phylum Streptophyta; class Magnoliopsida; order Myrtales; family Myrtaceae; genus Eucalyptus; species Eucalyptus polyanthemos. The sequence goes on from CM029459.1 coordinate 25,665,444, forward strand.
ACAATGTCTGTGCAGACATCATGAGAACGGTGAAAGTACATTCCACTTCTGACCCAAAAAAAAAAGGTACATTCCACTACTTCGGATAATGCCACCATCAACATACCGGTTGCTAGGAACATGGTCATACGAATGAGGCCGGTTTGCAGCTGCGTGTGCTATGTCATCAGTTTTTGCTGGCAAGACGACCATAACGAAATGTTTCGATTCCGTAAGCTCCCCTTCAGACGTGAGAACTCGGTGGAACTTCGCCTATTTGGCGTTGAAGAAAAGGGCTTTGATCAGATGGTTGCTAGCAATTCAATCACTAACGCAGAGGCTGATTGGATGGTTGCCGAACTATTCGGGGACGTTTTCAAGGTGTCCAATGATGGCCAGGAGGTTCCCTCCATCCACGAGCGACTATCCATCGGCCACCTGAGTTTTGACCTTCCTCTACCTGATTTCACATCAATCAGCCGACAGAGAAAGTGGCGACTTCTTCTGTCCGGTCATCATTGCCGTCCAGAAGAAACTGCCTAAGCATAGTATCCATGAAAAGTCTTCGTCTAAAGCTTATTTTTGTCACTCTAATTCTAAATCTTTTGATTATATCAATTGAGTTATAAACTTGTTCACCTTTTACCAATTGAATTTATTCAATCAATTTTGATTGGAAATTAATGCCGAGCATTTTATATGTACATCGGTACTAACGTGAATAATTTTTAAATGAATAATTCTAATAAATTCTTCCAGCTATTAGTTGTCCATGATGCATGCAAGTGGCAAATATCTCACGATGGATGACTCGGGCTACACTAAGAATGTCAGCCATGAGAACCTTGACTTTTTGTGTTGGTGAAAGGCCAAACCTTTTTGTCACGCTATTCTTTCCATGGTGGCCCTAGGCATGCTTACTCCACCGGCGTCAACTACATCATCCAAGGTGACTTTGGATACGTTCGGGTGAATCAACACGGACAACAAGCTAAGGTTGTCCGGCAAAGTCTAGAGATAACCATCGTCAGTAGATCCCCTGGCTAATGGAAATTCTAATGCCGGAGGAACGTGCTCGAGTTGAGGCAACGAAGGAGGACGACACTCATATTGTCCAGTTACAGTGATGAAGGGAGTGGCCGGTGACAAATAAGATTTTACTTTTCTTTCAAGATGTATTTGTTTATACAGGTACATTCTGTTATCGTTTTTTTAAATGAAAAGATGTATTTCCATCGATCTCTTCAATACACTGTTTTCAATTATTAGGTTGTAATGTCTTACCAGATGCATCTGTCTAAAGAATTTATTCATAACTCACAAGTTGAGTTTATAGCTTGCATTAACTTAGACATGCAACAAATGATATCGTTATAAGCACAGAACCACAATGCCAATGGCTTTCTAAAATTCAACTACGTCGCTCAGGGATCATCCATCAATTCATACACAAGTTCCATAACTCTCTTCCCTCCCAGCACTTCATAAAGGCATCCAGACGGAAGAACAGAAACCATGTAGAACAATGCATCAGATCCCGATTCAGAGATTGTTACGACATCAATTCCGTCATAGATTCACACCTCAAAAAAACTGGCAAGCAAGTACTCTATTCTCCACTACTTTCATCGACTGAAGTACAAGGCCATGAAGGCTACAATTGCCCATACCCATACAGTTCAATGAAACTTCTGCTGCCCATGCACCCAGGCAACGCTTCCATCATCCTAAAAGCCAACACGCTCAGATCAGAGTGGATCAGATATACACGTCCTGTAATAATTGATTTGTGCAGGGTATTACAGGCCTACTTTTGCTTGAATTGCAAGAAATGTAACAAGATCTTGTGACCAAAATAGAACCTTACACTACAAGTCATGAGTCTAGACCGCATTCTCAAATTCAAGTAGATTGTAGGCATACATGTACATGACCGCTTCTTGCATTTCAGCATCATCGTGGACTCCAGTTCTTCTCCTCCTCAAGAAGAATGGTCGCAACATTTGCACATAACCTCCATGTAGTAACACAAAACTCTGCAAATCTAGGTGCAGGAATCTTGTACTTGGTTATGGAAGCTAAGAACGCTATCTTGTCAAAGGTGAATTTGGACGGAATTGAACCAAGAGGTACACAAATCTTTTATCTTTACCCTGAGTAGCATTGCTAGCATCTTTTAAGCATACCAGACCAAAAGAGACTCAAAGCAGCATAACCTCTTAAATGCACCACATCAAATTTGATCCCAACTCTAAGATAAACATGATTATCTTCATTTCACATCTCTTAGGTCAATTGATACAGCAATGAGTTATGAGGTCAATCAAAAAGTGACAGAAAAATGCCCAAATTAAAGCTCCAGCCAGAAAAGAAAGGAAGAAGAACAGAACTTTCTGAGCTAACAATAGTTGTGTATATTGTCACAAAGAATTGATTGAAATAACTTATCACGGCTCCACTAAAAAGTTTACTAGCTACCGAAGTTTCTAGACTTTCATCACTTTACCAGTAATCCCGGCAAGAGCATACACCATCTTTAATATGGTGAAACCTCTTGGCATCACGCATGATAAACTCTCTGCCCACTAGCTTTGACATAATCTTCAGAGCGTTGTGGCAATCCCCACAAACACGGAGATTCTTAATGACCCGGATAGATGATCTGGCTGGACTGCTGAGTAGACCATAAGAAACTGCAAGTCTCTCACTGTGAGATAGAAGGGCATCCTCCTTGCTTTCCTGGTCAACGTCATGCAAGACAAATCGAGTCTCCGGAACATAACCAGCCTCTTTCATAAGTCCCCTTAATCCCCTTAACTGAGCATAGATTCTGTGTGTCTCGGGATGAGACGTATCACCTGCTCGATATTCATGGACTGTGCTCCTTGCCTCTAGGAGATTTTTCTTTGCCATTTTTTTCTTTTCTTCCTCCTTAGCAATTTCAGAAGCTGTCACTGGTACAAGACCTGACCTAGACTGTTCATTCATGCGTGATGGATCCAACTGCTCAACAAGCTCAGCGCAGCGATCCCCGAGTTCTGTGTGCCCTTGAATTCTACAAAGATTCATCAAGGTCTCCCAGATTCCAACACTAGGGTCCAACGGCATTTTCTCGACAAACTCCATCGCCTCATCCAGATGCCCTGTTCTTCCCAGCATGTCTACCACACTTACATAGTGCTCCATAGATGGGACAATGCCATAATCCTTGCTCATCGATTCAAGATGCAACATCCCTTCATAAATATCACCCACTGCTGCACAAGCAGAGAACACAGAAATGAACATTTGTCCGTCAGGTTTAAGCCCTGCTTCTTTGAATCGAGTGAACAGGTCAATGGCATCCTCTCCAAGGTCATTCTTTGCAAGCCATGTGATCATGATGTCCCATGTTGACAAATTACGCTCAGACATCTTGTCAAACACTGCAAATGCATCATTCATGGAACCGCATTGGCCATACATTTCCAAGATGCGGTTATAGGTGAAGACATTGATGGGAGATATTGATCTCATGACATGTTCGTGAACTGTTTTTGCTTCTTCGAGAGCTTTATTTTCACCACACTGGTGCATCAGTTGTACAAAACGAGGTAAATCAACAGCAACACACTTACTAACCAACAACTTCAAAACTTCCACAGATTCCTTCACTTTTCCCTCTCTACAGAAACCATCAAACTCTTCGAGGGAATTAATGTAAGATGCGCCTTCAGAAGCTCCATCCAATGCTTGTCCAGGCCTGGAATCCCCAGGCATCTGAGAAGCCACCATCCAATCATTAATATCATTTGAGTTCACCTGATGTTGTCCCAAAGAAAAGTTTTGAGGGTACTGTCCGACACCTAGATTTTGGGGAGACACGGTTTGTTGACCGTTTTGAAAGCCACCGCCCATCCCCATATTATAGCCAAAATTTTCCTGATGTCGCCCCATCATTTGTGCATTCAAAGGGCTTTGGGAATAGGATCCACTCACGTTGGGCCTCGCTTGAGTGTATATCTCTCCATAAGAAGAAGTTCCGACGGTAGATGCATTTCCTTGCCTACCATAAAACATATTCGGATTCCGCTCAAACCCCAGTACACTACCTGAAGAGCTGTCCACATTCACATTTTGTGGAGACTGCCCTGCATACTGACTCGGATAATAACCCGCATTCAGACTCCCATTCTGCTGAAATTCGCTCGGTTGCCGTGCCCAACCGCCCGAGCCATTGCCATAACTGCCCGTGTTCATATTCTCCACGACCGGCCCATTCCCATATTCCCCTCCATAACCCTCCCTATACACTCCACTATTCCAATTCGCCTGAGAGTCACCATAAGACGGCCTACCATGCTCGCTAAAGTTCCTACCTTGCACAGCCGAGCCATCCATTCTTCCGTGAACCCCATTAGAGTTCAAGTTCCCCGGGGTAGAATCAGCATAATTCCGGCTTTTCTCGCGAAACCCATTTGGGTTCTGCTCAAGCTCGGGCGCATACTCGCTGCCGGCGCCATTGGGCGCGCCAAAATCGTAACTTTCGGCGGCGGAACTGATGAGCCTCGACGCGTTCAGCGTCCTGAGGGAATCGGAGGAGCAGGTTCGTGAAGACCGTACCTTGGGAAGGGAAGCGAGGGAGCTGACCGCCACAACCGCCGCCCTCCTCGTACACATCTGATCTCGGGAAGACTCTTGGGGGAAGGGTTCGAACGCCGGCGGTCGCCGGGATCGGAGGCGGCTGAGGATGGCGGAGGAGGAGGAGGAGGAGGAGGAATCGCCGGAAGGAGAATGAACTTAAGATGCTGGCGCCTGTGCCCTTCTTAAACCCTATTGAGCTCTATGTAGAACTTTCTTAAGGCATAATAAAGAGATAGAGAGAGAATGAAAATACATAGGTTTTGAAACTACCAAATGTATTTTTCAGTCTTTGACAAAAAAAAAAAGTATTTTTCAGTCTTCGACAAAAAGAAAATGTATTTTCAGTCACAAGAAAATAGATATCAATCATTCATTTGAAAAAAAGGAACTTTTTTAACATTTCTTTCCCACTCAATAATTTTTGTAAAGAATTCTACGACAACATTTTCTAATGACTCGTTATACTGATGAATCAATTTCTTAGGAGACCCTAAACCTCAATAGAAAAGAACACATGCTTGTATATCTATTTTGCTGTAAATGGAGCCGGAGTCAGAGTCAAAGCTGTGGGAGTTTTCTCTATGAAGTAGGGGTGAGATCCTTTGTTCTTGTAACATGGATATCTATTCACTAATATTGTGCTATGCGATTTGCCATGTTAGCATTTTTGTTTATATAATTTGTGGAAGGTCCAATGTAATATGAAAATTTATAATGTTTAAGGACCCAATTGATGAAAATTAGTATTTAAGTATTAGATCAAACAAATTAAAAAAGAATAAAAATTAATTGGAAAAATTTCAAATAAAAGATGCAGTGTCCTCATTTTTTCAAATAAGGATCTGAAGTGAATATTTTTAAATAAGAACATGACGTGTCCTCATTTTTACAAAGAATGGTCTGAACCCACTAGTTGTGAATGGCAATTTCGTTTTATAAAATTTTTAATTTTTTTCTTTTTTCTATTTTTTCATAAAACAAAAAAACTTTAAAAAGGAAAACATAGGCAGGAGGGTGCCTGTGGCCACTGCCTTGCTCCACTGGCTCCTTTTAGCCTGTGTTTTTCCTTTTCTAATTTTTATTTTTTAATTTTAATCTAATTTAATTTAGCATTTGGACCAAAATATCCCTGACAACCAGAATATTTTGTTAGCCGGTAAGGTTATGTCTTTATTCGAAACAACCATAGCTACTTGAAGCTCTTCTTTGGAATTGATAATGACACTTTATGCATTTATTTGAAACAATGTTCACTTTAGGTTTTTATTTAAGAAAATAAAAACATATCGAACATTTATTTGAAATTTTTCCAAATTAATTTTACCCCATTTTGGCAAGGAAATTTTGAGGCATGGGTACATGACCCCTTACATGTAAGACCTATTGCTCATGCAATTTGGGATCCTCGTTTTGGTCAATCGATCATGGAACCTTTTACTCTTGCAATCCTTTTATCTAGTTTGTAGAAAAACAAAGAGTGTACTTAATAGCATCTACTTCATCTGGAGGTGGTAAAATGGGTTTAGAGTTCATATTTCAACTCATATATAATGGTGTGCGCTATAAATGGGTGGTTTTTTTTTTTTTTTATCCCACTTTACTCTTACTCAAACTTTTTCACTCTTAGACTTTAGCCCTTCTCCCTTGTAGGGTGTGGGACTCAAAAACCACACTTAAAAAATTAAATGGCTCCCACCTTAAACCTCCTTAAGAATGCAGGGATTTGAGTCCCCCATCCCCTTCCTATATAAAAAGGGTGACAACTAGGATAAATTCAGGGACTTTGTTACCTTAAATTTTTTTTAAAACAAAAAAAAAAGCTGAAATTGGTCATAAATGGGTTATCTAACAACTTAATGGGTCTTAAATGAGTTTTAAATAGGTTATAAATGAGTTACTTAACAAGCTTAAATGAATCACATCATCTTTTAATTTTAATTTTTAAAATTTTAAAATTTATAAAATTATTTTATTTTCTTTTTTTCCATGGGATGACCGATTGAGCCTTGCTGGATTTCATAACAAAAGAAAGAAAGAAAGAATGAATGAATATAAAAAATTCAATTCATTTAAAAATTATTTTTCAAAAAATTATAAAAATTGTCCATTAAATTATTATTGCATGAAATTGTTTATATATATATGAGTCAGGTCAATATAGATTGCTAGATTTGTGTTAAATGGAGATGGGTTAAAACCAGTGAAATGGGTCTTTTTTTTTTTTTTGGTCAAAAGCGATATTTGCATTCATGAAATACGATAACTACAAGAGTTCGATGGGTGGTATTCAGCACATATAATTTCCGATAGTGCAAGAGGAGGTGCGAATCGCCAATTGGGAGGAAGGGATTGTGTTCTGTGGAGCTTCGCAATGAGATCTGCCGCGTTGTTGGCATCCCGCATACAGTAGGTAAGCGACGTCCCTTTGGCTGTGAGGAGAAGACTTCTGCATTTGTCTACTATGGGCTGCACATTCCATGGAGGTTCGGCCCAGCCCATTATACTTTCTTGTGCTGTTAAACTATCAGTTTCACATTCCACTTCAACTGGATGTACTTGCACGAACTCTTCTGCGCCCACGTTCAGTTGCTGTCTTGACTTCAAAAACTCCAACCCACTCAATATAGCTAGGGTTTTGATCTGAACGGGGGAGGATGCTCGTACCTTTTGCGCGAAGCCATCAATGAAGTTCCCCTCTTCATCCCGCAAGACCCCAGCTACCGATCCTGCCGATTCGCCATTCACCAAGGAGCCGTCGACGTTTAATTTCATCTTCCCATCCTTCGGCGGTCTCCACTTTCTTTGTGAGATCTGGTTTTTGGCTTCTCCATCCTCTGTTTTTTGTTGCCATCTACTGAAGTTCTGGAGAAATGCTTGCGCGAGGTCCACTATGGTGTTCGGATTCGGCTTCTGTGCTCTGAAGATGGCGTTGTTTCGGGCTTTCCACACCAACCACAGGACCGTGGCCACCAGCTCTCCCTCAGGTAAGGCTCGGTTACGTGCAAAACTTTCCAATAGCCATTTGTCAAACCAGGTTATGAGATTAGGTGTGCAAGTAAGATTTATCCGTGGATCTATCCATATATTCTTTGTCCATTTGCAGAGGAGGAATAAGTGTTCGGTGGTTTCTGGATGCGTGTTGCAGAGCGAGCAAAGTGGGTCAAGTAACACCTTCCGTTTGTAGAGATTCTCCCTTGTCGGGATTGCATTATGGCAAATACTCCATATAAAGATGCGTATCTTTGGGGGGATAGCTAGTTTCCATATCTTAGTCCATAATGTTCGGGGGGTTGAAAGGATATTGTTGCTCTGTTCTGTTCTGCTGTTGTTGCTTGTACACATGCTTTATTATATCCACTTTTAACCGTGTATCTCCCCGTTCGGTTACCCTTCCACACTAGGGTGTCTTCCTTCGCATTCGGGCTTAATGGGAGAGATAGAATTTCGTTTGCCACTCTGTCATCAAATAGATTCAGCACCTCAGTTTCTTTCCATCCCCTGTTTTCATCATCTATAAGTTCAGCTACCATTCTAGGATCATCTTTGTTTGCCGGGCCACCAATCACTCCAAATTCCAGCCATTTATCTTCTCGTATCTTAATTTGCTTGCCATCACCTACCCTCCATTGAACCTCCTTTTCAATAGTATCTCTTCCCATCATAATGCTTTGCCAACCCCATGATGGACGTTGTCCTTTGCCTGCTTTCCACATATCTCCATTTGGGAAATAAACTCCTTTAAATATTCTGCTCCATAAGGCTGTAGGACATTGAGCAAGCCTCCAAGCTTGTTTTCCCAACATGGCCTTATTAAAGTTTAGTAGGTCTCTAAATCCTAAACCCCCCTCATCCTTCCGCACTTTCAATTCTTCCCACTTTTTCCAGTGCAACCCCCTGCTTGTATCATTTCTTTTCCACCAAAAAGAAGAGATTCTTCTTTCAATAGCTTTACATATAGAAACGGGAACTTTGAAGATCGACATGGCGTATTGAGGAAGTGCTTGTACAACACTTTTGATGAGCGTTTCTTTTCCCGCTTTAGACAAGAGTTTCTCTTTCCACCCCTCCATTTTCATGTTTACTCTCGCTAAGATCCAGTCAAACATCTCTTTTTTTGAACAACCCCAGTCCGTTGGAATGCCAAGATACTTCCCTGTTTTATCCATAATCGGGACTCTTAGTTCATATGCCATGTTTCTTTTTAGATTCAAAGGACAGCCACTACTGAAACTTACCCCCGATTTGTTGAGGTTGATTGCTTGACCCGTAGCATAACAATATTGATTGAGGACAGCAGCTAGATTTTGGCATTCCGAGATAGTCCCATCCAAAAAGAAGATAGAATCATCTGCAAAAAGGAGGTGTGATAGGGTAGGACAATGCGAGTTTAATGTTATGCCTTTTAAGCTCCTATCTGCCATTGCCTTTTGTATCAGCCATGATAAAACATTCGAAACTAATATAAACAGATAAGGTGAGAGAGGATCTCCTTGCCTTAATCCCTTGGATGGTTTAAAGTAGTTCATAGGCTCCCCATTTACTTTCACACTAAAAGTGAATGTTGATACGCATTGCATGATTAGCCCTACCCATCTTGCATCAAAGCCTAATGTCAGCAAACATTCACTCAGAAAATCCCACTCCACCCTGTCGTATGCTTTTTGCATGTCTAATTTCAGAATGGCTTGAAACTTCTTCTTTCTCTTCTTGATTCTTAGCTGATGAATAACTTCCTGAACTATCAGAATATTGTCTTGTATTTGCCTCCCTTGCACAAAAGCACTTTGTTCAGGAGTAATAAGTTCTGGTAGCCATCTCTTCAGCCTGTTTGCCATCACTTTAGCTATGATTTTATGGCTGAAATTACACAGACTAATAGGTCTATACTGAGTTATACTTTCTGGATTCTTAACCTTTGATATGAGGGAAATGTGGGTTTGGTTTAGGATGGGATCGATAGTACCTGTCTCAAAGAATTTCTGCACTAGCTGAAAAACTCCTTGCTGTAGAACCTCTCAATAATGTTGATAAAATTGTCCATTTAACCCATCAGGCCCTGGAGCTTTGAGTGCGCCCAATTGGAAGACTGCCTTTTCTACTTCTTCCATTGTTACGGCTGCCATTAGAGATGTATTCATTTCCTCATTGACTGGATTGGGGCATTGATTGAGTACTGGCTGGAAATCCCTCCTACCCACGGTTTCATAAAGTGTTTGATAAAACTCGCTAATGTGTTGCTTAAGCATTTTTGGCTCCCTGCACCATGTATCATCATTTATCTTCAGCATTGTGATTTTGTTTCGCTGTCTTCTTTGCACTGTTGTGGCGTGAAAATACTTTGTGTTTTTGTCTCTCCATTTTAGCCACTCTATACGCGCCCGAAGCCCCCAATACTTTTCCTCCTGTTTCCATAGAGCTTCAATTTGATCCACGATCTGCTGATATTCCTTCTTGCTGTGATTTTGAGGGTGCCTATTAGTAAGTTCTGTTAATCTGCTCTTTAGCTCTCGGATGCGGATGGCTGCGTTTTGAAATTTGGTTTTGCTCCATTTTGCTAGTTCTTTGGAGACTTCTTGCACTTTGTCTGAAAAGCTTCTGTCATTGAATGGGTTGCTGTCCCATGTTTGTTCTATTAGCTCCTTACATTCTGCTTCGTCCATCCAGTATGCTTCAAACCTGAACTGTTTTTTCCTTTTCTGACTTTCTGGTTGCAGCACTATTAAAAGTGGGCTGTGATCCGAACCAACAGCTGGGAGAGCTTGCACTTCCGCATTTGGAAAGGCCACCCGCCAGTCCATGGTACATATAGCTCGATCTAGTCTTTTTTTCACCAAATCCTCTCCTGCTCTTTTATTTGCCCAAGTATAGGCACATCCTTTGCTTTCCATATCCATTAAGCCACAGTCATTCAAAAGGTCCCGAAATGCTGCCATACGATTATAATCTGCTGCCTTTCTTCCTGCCTTCTCCCATGCATATAAAACTTCATTAAAATCCCCCATGCATATCCATGGCAGAGTGTTCTGTGTGTGAATTTGCGACTTTGTGCCATAAGTGTATCCTCTCCCCATAGTTGGTAGGAGCATAGATAAAAGTGATTCGCATAAGACACCCACTAGTCTTGTCAAGGCATTCGACATCTATGACCGATTTATTGCTGGATTTCAGTTTAACTTCCACCTCGTCACTCCACATAAGTGCTAGACCTCCTCCAATGCCCTCCGGATTCTCTATGATGCTGTTTTGAAACTTTAGACGCTTTACCACACCCTCTACCATCGACTCCTTGTTCTTTGTTTCCATTAAAAAGATCAGTATAGGCCTTTCAAGAGCAACTAATGCTCTAAGCTCTTGGAATGTCAGGGGGTTGCCCAGCCCCTGACAGTTCCAGCTTATTATTTTCATGATGTCTGCGGTGGCTTATTAGGGCTAGCCACCAAAGCCCATTCCTTTCCTTCCTTGACTATCTGAACCGGTGTTTCCAGCAACTCCATATCATCAATAAGTTGAATGGCATTTTCTGTTGTTCTTTTCTGTTTCTTGGGTTTATGGGTCTTCAAAGTTTTTTTACTCATGCCTTCCTCCGTCTGAAAATGAACTTTAAGAGGGTCAATACTCATAATTTGCTTCCCTTTATCTTTTTTGCCTTGGTCCACAGCCGTGTCTTCAATCAGATAATTAGAAGGGTGACAATCTGCCCTTTTCTTGTTTCGATTAGTAATTACCCGTTTCTCTGGGATGATTCTCACCTCTTGTTCCCTTTCCGTTTCTGTGACAGGCATCTTAGGAATGACTTCTTCAAATTCAGAATTTTTCTCTATGTTGCCATAAAAAGCTTCCCAATATGGGCTGTGGTCGCGTATTTCTGCCTTTAGCGAAGGTCCGTATTTTCCTACCTTATTCTCTGCCCATTTAGTCTGTTCATAGGGAATTTCCTCATAATTTGTAGCATAATGACCGATTCTCCCACATGAGTAACAGTAATGAGGTAATCGTTCATACTTAAAATCCACCCATAACTTCTTAGTCCCTATATCTAGTATGGCCCCTGATTTCAAAGGTAAGTTCAGGTCCAATTCTACCCTCACCTTTCCTGCTTTACTTGGACCATTTCCTTTTGCCTCCATCTGTATTTCCACCACACGTCCCACTCTCTCAGCCAAATTAGCCACCACATCCTCTCTAAACCATCCTGGAGGTATTCCTCCCATATGTATCCAGAAATCACAACAAGAATAATCATAACAATGCTCTAAGATCTCTGGTTTGCATTGTTTTAGTACTAGAAGGTTGCTTGCAAAGGACCATGGACCTGTGTTAAGAATTCTATCTTTCTCTTCCTTAGATTGAAATGTGAAAGAGAATAAACCTAGCTCTTTTTGTTGGCAAATAACTGTGTCTACCTTCCATGCCTTCTTCATAGTGGTGGTAAAGGCTGGAAAGTTCACATTAGGTCTGGAAAATAGCTTGCCAAACAGAATAAGATTACATTCCTTTCTTTTGATAAGCGGGATTTCTGTGGAGACCTCCACAACATCACTAGCAGCCCAAAGATCGCCTAATCTGTTACATAGAGCAGCTAATCGTAAGTCATTCTCAGTCTCACCTTCCATTCTCCTATTTGCAAGTTGTCTGGCTGCCCTTGTTCGTTCTCAGTCTGAGTCTGAGTTGCTCCCGGTCTGGATTTGAGGCGCTTTTGTTGGCGCGGCCTTAACAGGACACCGATTCCATCAATCTCAAGTGCCGATGAAGCTTAGAGGTTGAGAGTGGGGTTTGCTGCTGGGTATTTGTGATTCTGAGTGTCGGTTTGGGAAGGGATTGAAGGGAACTCTACTGAATCTAGGTTTACGAAATTGAAAAGCAAGAGAGGGGACTTAGACAGAAGGAGTGAAGATGTTGATTCTATCGGCTGAACTGGAGAAATCGTGGAGAAATTGGAAATGTAGAAAAGAGAGGGTTTGTGATCGTTTTTGGGTTTTTGGTGTTTGAGAATGGGATTTCGGAAAAGGAAAAATTATAGTTCGGGGATCATCTCACCAGATCTGAAGCGTACTCAAGGCCAGCGAGGGTGAGCATCTACTCCAGCATCATGGGGGTAGCCAAGAGCAATTTGCGCCAACTGCCATTGGAAGGAAAGAGGAAGCTCTGCCCTAATGGTAGAGAGGAGCTCTCAACGAGAGAGAATTAACATTAGAGAGTTTAGTTAATGGATTGAAACAAATGGGTCTATTTGGACCATAACATTTTCGACCTCATTTGATAGGTGTTACTTCAACAAAAGCGTATATCCTTTTGCTTAGTGTTGCCCTCCGAAGTGAACTTTTAAGAAATTGCTCGCCCTATATGAGGTGAAGATTGGTTTATTTGGTCACTGAATTTTAGTTTAGCTACCCAATGATTGAAATTTGATTTGGAATCTATTTGTTTTACGAAAAATAAATAATTTTTGATAAAAACTTTGATTATATATTTTTGAAATAATTAATCAATGAAAATATTTTCATCATCAAAGGCAATTTACATCTAAACATTTTTGTAAGAAATACAATCCATCATTTTTATGAAATATTTTCTAAATCATTCATTTTTCTTAAAACAGTTTGACTAATTTCAATCCACACACTTTCAACAATTCCATGAGATCATTGGTCTGGTCTACTTGTATTGCAAAAAATTCATGTATGTGAACTCATGGAACCAATGTGGGGTCCAAATGGAGTGACATTAGACTTACATTATGTATACCATTGCAAATTATATATTCATCAATAATGTGATATTAAGCGGCCATACTATGAACACCATTACATATCAAACATAAATATAAGATAAGGTAATAATAGAAATTTCACATTTGCTAAAAGCAACAAACTGTAAAAATGAACACATGAGATGAGTAAGCAAAGGTGAGTAGGCGAGTGAGGCCGAGATAAGCGAAAGGTTTTTTATTTTTTATTTTGGTTGAATTAGGGCTTGTTTTCTTTCTACTTTTTCATTTACACAGCAAATCGAACTATGAAGAGAGCAAAGGAGGTGCTTGGGTTTAGAGTAGATAAAGGTATATCACATATAATATATGATATATCTAATATACCTAATATATATCTAATATATCATATAATATATAATATATACATTGTTGGTCCGAATTGAATCAATCTTAAACTTTTAGGATAAATGATTAACCCGCATAACACAGAGTTTAGAGTTTTCAAGATCAAGGACCGACCTAGCTTCTCCTAAGAATAAGATTAGGACGGCCAGATTGGGCCGGTCCAAGATCGGTCCAGGATCAATTTAGGGTTGATCTTGGACCTGCTTAGCCCTAGTTTTAACACATCTTTCTCGAAAAACAGCACATATGTGACGCCACTAGGACACCTCCCCAACTTTAGACGTGGGTCTCTATGGCATTTTTTTCGTCATAGGCGAAATTGAAGTGCAAATGATCCTGATGTCCGGGATCCGAGTCCAACGTCCCCTAGCAAAAGATCTCCCGACGTCGCGTCGCAACTCTTGCATTCACCGTACCCTTTCGAACCCCGTTCACCATGCGAGCATCACGGGGTTCTTTCGTATATCCATTGGAATAAGAATCGACCCCACATGGAACATAAAGCTTCTTCGCAACGTAGATACATCCAAATCATCCTCCCAACAATGCGAGCAAAGTCTCGTTTCCATGTTATCATATACCAAGAATCTTAGGAAGCATCGACGCAGCACCTAGGACAGCCCACCAAAGCCGAAACTTATTAGCAGCGACGTGGCCAAGGACAGGGCTGAGGAACACCTTCTTGTTACAGATTTCTTTAAGGAGGAAGAGAGGATACCCACTTTGTGACAACTAATCGTGAGAATCAAACTTTCGTTTCTTCTTATATAAAGTTTGAACTATCGAACCGAGATTGCATGGGACTTTTGAGGAATTGATTCCACGTTGTCGGACAGAGTTCTTGTCCTAGCGAGAGTAGAAAAATGGGCTCGGCTCCTTCTCCGTTTGTCCTCCCGGCGAATCTCATCCCCAATGAGGCGAACCCCGGGTGGATGAGCAAAGGCGACAACGCGTGGCAGCTGACAGCGGCCACCCTCGTCGGCCTGCAGAGTGTGCCGGGGCTCATGATCCTGTACGGGGGTGGGGTGAAGAAGAAATGGGCGGTGAACTCAGCGTTCATGACGTTCTACGCCTTCGCCTGCGTCCTTGTCTGCTGGGTCCTTTGGGGCTACCAGATGTCCTTCGGCGACAGGATGATCCCGTTCTGGGGCAGGATCAACGTCTCGCTCCGGCAGGACTTCCTGCTGGCCCAGGCGTTCTCGGGGATGCTGCCGAACGCAACGATGGTGTACTTCCAGTTTGTCTTCGCAGCGATCACGCTGATCCTGATCGCGGGGGCCTTGCTGGGGAGGATGAATTTTAAAGCGTGGATGATATTTGTGCCACTTTGGCTGACGTTTTCATACACATTTGGGGCATTCAGCATATGGTACCCTGGTGGATTTCTCGCTCGGAAGGGGCTAATGGACTATTCGGGTGGGTATGTGATTCATTTGTCTTCCGGAGTGGCTGGTTTTACTGCGGCATATTGGGTAAGTGGAAAGCTCTGTGAAGTCGAATGCCTCATATATGAATCGCGCCATCTTTGATTGACTCTTCTTTGCACACAGGTCGGTCCACGCCTGAGCAAGGACAGAGAGAGATTTCCTCCCAACAACATCCTGCTCATGTTGGCCGGTGCCGGGCTTCTGTGGATGGGATGGACCGGGTTCAACGGAGGCGACCCTTACGCGGTCAACATCGATGCCTCGCTCGCGGTCATCAACACCCACATCTGCACGGCCACGAGCTTGCTCACCTGGCTCGTGCTCGATCTCATCTTCTTTGGCAAGGCCTCCGTGATCGGTGCTGTCCAAGGGATGATCACTGGCCTAGTCTGCATCACCCCGGCTGCTGGTAAGTTTCACCGACCAACTTTGTTCTTGAAATCCTGTGCCGACGCAAACTCAAAACTTTTGGGAAAGCAGACACTGGTAGATCCGAAAACAGCACGAACTTGAAGTGGCGTCGTGCTTTTAGCATGATCAACCAGAACAAACGCTTTCGAGACGGACACACAACCCCCATTCGACGAGTGAACAGGCGCAACTTGCCAGCATCTTGCAGTCGTATCTGCATTTGCTTTTAGTATGGTCTTCACCAAGGGAGCAACTAGTTTAAACTACTTGCCACCATAGAGTTATGTGGGAATTAAAATGTGACTTTGCCTGCTTTATTTCGGGTCGTATCAGTCGCATAGGAGATAAAACTAAATCGAACGGCATGATTTACAAGTCGCGTGGTGTTATTTTCTTGCATGTTGAGCTAGGTATAATCAAAACCCTAACCAATAACACAAATTACTTTGCCTTTAAATTCAGGGTTGGTCCAAGGTTGGGCAGCTATAATAATGGGGCTCTGCTCTGGCTCAATCCCGTGGTTCACCATGATGGTGGTCCACAAGAAACTGGAGCTGCTCCAAAAGGTCGACGACACGATGGCCGTCTTTCACACCCACGCTGTCGCCGGGAGCCTTGGCGGGATCCTCACTGGGCTTTTCGCCGAGCCGCGTCTGAACCGCCTCTTCTACACCGCCCCTACTGACATGTACATAGGGCTCTTCTACGGCTTCCAGACGGGAAGGGTCCGCGCGGGTTTCAGGCAGATCGGGGTCCAGCTGCTCGGGATCGTCTTCATCGTCACCCTCAACGTGGTGGCGACCAGCCTGATCTGCCTTGCGGTGCGGTTCGTTGTGCCGCTGAGGATGTCAGAGGAGGACATGGAGATCGGCGACGAGGCAGTCCACGGGGAAGCGGCGTATGTCCTGTGGGAAGACGACAAGGCAACCAACGCCGTGCGGGGGGAAGGATCGGCGCCTAGCGATGTAGAGATGACCGCGACGAAAAGAAGAGGAGGGGGTCGAGCCGGGGCGGTATAGAAAAGGAGAGAGTTCATTTTAGTTTTGAGGATAAAGATGAGGGATGCATGAATAAGGGAAAACGCTTTGTGCGGGTGTTGATTTCTTTCTTAGAGAAGCTAAAAGATTGCTCTTATATTTGCTTATTTCTTGGTGGAACATTTGCTCTCTCTCTCTCTCACATTGAAAAATAACGTGTTGGCTGAGTTTGCTTCTCCTCTCGTGGTATCGGGTTTGAGACTTGTTAGAAACACTTAAGGAGTAAAATCCGAAATGCATTAGATCACTATGAAAAAAGTGCACTCTTCGGACCACCCACTGATTGAGATACTCGAAAGCTGACAAAACGCCATCCGAATAGCATGTCAAGATAAAAGCATTAATGTCTATATATCTAGTAAACTCCACTTTAAGACAATGATCTTTCCTCATTTGAATTGAGTTTCCGAGGCTCTCTTTGCGCACCGCAGCTCGTACTCATCGGATACGACATTCTCCCTGCACATCGAGTGATTACATGAGACGTGCGAATATGTACTTTTGAGGGTGGCTCCAAGGCAATGCGGAGGTTTTTACGACAACAAAATTTGTTTAACGATTCGGCCATTTGAAGTCTACTCTCTAGTGATCCCTTCCCTTGCGCCGTAGGATCATATCGCTAGTAACTAAAACCTATACGACCTATCAATAAAATAGGCTAAGGTCTGGCTAAGTGAAAAGGGTTTTGGCCCAAACTTCGTGTCATTTGGGTTCATTGCCATCTAATACTTGTTTGGAATATGAAGAAGGCTTTTCTAATTATCTAGAGTCCTATATGTCATCCTCGAGAGATGATTCCTTAAGAATAGTGTATCTTTATATATTTACATAGATTTGTGGAAACAAAAAAGAGGTCGTGTTGCCGTATTCTCATTTAATGAGATTGACCTTTTTCCCTTTTCTTTTTAATAGTTTTAAACCCTAGCTCATAATACTATCACCGATTTCTCTAGAACATTGTTCCAGTCGAAATTAATCATAAGAAAGACAAGCTTTAACCCCTTGTTAGACATTTGTGATTGATCGGTTACATTGCGATAAAAGATATTAGAATCACTAATAAGTGCATGCAAAAGTAGATACGGGGATGGATTCACAATGACCATACACTTCATTGATGTCCAAAAACTGCATGTGATGCCATAAGTTTTAGATTCTATTGGACTAGCACAAGATTGAGATAAAACCCGGGGTTGAGAAACCCCAAACTAGTACATATATGTCAAATTTATCCTCTATTATTTTTTGTTAAATTTTAGCGTCAAATTGCTTAATCAAATGACACATAATAATCGACGAGTGTACTAAATTGAGGTTTTATCCTCTATTTATTACACTCATGTTAGTTTGTGGTTTTTCAAATATCAATCAAATTTAACAAAAATTAATTGATGATAAATTTATTACAAATTTATCGATTTGGGCTTTTTAGTAATCAAAAAATTAGTTTAAGGTAAACTTGTCACATGTGTACTAGTTTTGAGTTTTTTTAATTGAGTGAATTTGTTCTATATATATCAGTTTAAGGTTTTTCATAATATCAATCCTTAAAATAATTGCGAGGGATTGATTGAGATGAGCCCACAAGTATGTGGGCAAAATGCAATTTGTCCAACAAAATTCTGCTGGAGCTAGTGACTCTTTTGTTCCCCGTAAAGAGCTAAGAACTTTAGTATTAAGTCCGAGTATAGTCATCACAACTTGAATTTTCACTGGCGACTGTAATGTGATCAAGATCCTCCCGAGTGAGGCATTTATAGGGATGTGAAGCAAAGCGCTTTCTAGTTTAGATGACTCGATCAATATCAACTTGGCCAATAAAGAGCAAGGTGCTTAATTTCATGAATGATGACAACTTCATACCTGGTCTATGCTCTCCCAATGTTCATGCTTGGTTTATTGGCCAGGATGTTAAGTGATCTTTGCAATTCCGATTTTTTTTTTTTTTTATAATTACTATTACTTTGCCTACATCTTCTCACGAAAACATGTCATTAATTTTCTGCGTGTTTTGATTCAATTCTAAATCCTTGAAGGCCACATTCATAAGAATTTTGCAAACTTTTCTTTTATGCAGGGGCAATCTTTCAAATTTAAAGAATTCCATGTAAAGGTAAAAATGTGTATGTGCAAAATTGTCATTCAATGTATTATAATTAAACTTTAAAAAGAAAGATATATATACACACGCACACACACACACACATACATACATACATACATACATACATACATACATACATACATACATACATACATACATACATACATACATACATACCTACGTATGTCATTCATTATCTCGATCTCTCAAATTCACTATAAAGGGCTCAGCCCCACGGATTTATTAGAAAGATAGTTTATGACACGACGGTCTAAATAGGGCTGTTGATTAGTGATAAGATACTATATTATCTCTATATTCTTGCAATGATTTAGAAAGTTTGACTTCATGGATTTGGAGCGGAACTCATTAGGACCCTAGCAAGATTTATCCCTAGTCTTTTCTAGTTTGTTTAGTGCAGCCCGTGTCCTTCTAATAACGTGGTCACCTATCAATGGCCCCATGTCCTCGGGACACGTTGGGGCGCACCATTCATTGATCTCCCTATGATAAGATTGCCACTGGATAAGATCTTACACACCTACCATATTGGCAACATCCCTATAAATCCCTCACTTTATAGTTTTCTTAAATTGGACTTCGACTCATAAGACACGGTAACTCCTGTCTACATAGACTCACCCTTGCATATACAGATAGGTCCTTCTGGAATTTCAACGTTATATATAATGTAAACAGCAACCATCTAATTTGACACTAGAGTATAAGTTAATAAGGCTGATTCCTTACGTCCTCTCTCATTCTTATCTTGTCTATTTTCTTCATCCATTTGGTTGTTTAACATGTTTACATCATAGTCACATTCTTCTCCTACTTCAACAATAACGCTTTCAGGATTAATTAGAGCAATGCGAGAGTCGAAGAGCTTTACTTATGGCATCAATTGACGAGGTTGAGAAGTCCTCCCTCGGAGGGAGGCCCAAAGCTTGTTGGAGTGACGAGTAGGGGCGATGGCTCGTAACGAGTCCAGAGACCTGGCTTACTGGTCCACCTGCAAGGACGTGGAGGCTTCCTATTGTTGGTGGGCTTTCGGGATATGGAATGGGCTCGGGCTCGTGGACACAGTTGCAGAGTCAAAAAGTATAACGATGATGAGCTGTAGAGTGAAAAGGGATTAGTTTCATTGAGTTGTCATATGTACAAAATGTAAGTCTTCGTTTGATTAAAAAAAAAAGCACTCACATGTAGTTGAGATTAGTTGGTTTTTAGCCCAATTATAGGAATCACAGTTTGAGTTTTAAATTCCATCTCCATGTTATGCCCCTAAAAGATGGAGTATTCATTGGATACGCTAATGTTGGACCGAAAATTAATGAGCTTTTGTTTGGACATGGCCTTTGTTAGGAGGTTTGCCAATAGCTCGTTATAGCACAAAGTGAAAATCGATGGATATATGCATCTTATGAGAGTGAAAGATAAGATTCATGTTGAGATAAGTGGCTTTGATGTTGTTGCTGTAGATTCATCGTGGTGGCGGCGTGGTGGACAAAAGACCAAGTTCATTGAGAATGGACTGAACCCAAGAAAGTGGTGGTAGTGGCAATGGCCCGAGCCTCGCCACCCTTGATTGAGTTCAAGCTTGCTAGATCCTGAGCTCAAGCCTTGTCAAAGATTTGGCAACCAACAGAGGAGGAAGAAAGAAAAGAAAAATAGAAAATAAATATACAAAAAAAATAAAAATCAAATTTTTGAATTAAAAAAAACATTAAAAAAATCAAGAGGAGCAATCCAAAAACTATTTTCATCTTGAATTCATTTTTCTAATTTTATGCATGAATCTTTTCCTTAACTGAAAAGTGTTTTCATTTGACTAATCATTTTCAGTGAATTAAATGAGTGAAAGTTCTGAAAACTAATTTTGAAAAAAATACTTTCTTTAGACGAACACATCCTAAATGACATTTTTATTTGATTTGATTTAAGCTCTAAAATATGAATTATGAATGTGTCCTAAACCTGTGATACATATGCATGTGACGATTAACAAATTTCATGAAACATTAAAATATATGTAATTCACAAGATTCATTAATGTAATTCGAAGACTTATTATTCCAAATAACCAAAATTTATTTTGCCCATCACGTAGAATAAACCACATCATGAATCACGCATGAGGCATGAGACGTTATTAAGGATCTCAATAATCCGATGCCATAATAAGTCTTAACTAAGATGATAGCACAGCAAAACAACTAAGGTTTTCTACCAAATAACATGCAATTAGAACTATAGAGTAAAAACCGAATTACCACATAAAATGGCACAAACTTTGACTTCCCTAGGATATCAAGTAAACGAAGGGTGGCCGAGACTTGCAAGGACCGGTGGCAATGGCAAAAGGGCCGGTGAAGTCAGCAAACTTGCTGGGCTGCAGCCAGGAAACTTCTGGGAGTGGCGGCAAAGGGATTCGCAGGGAATTCCAGGCACAGCAATGAGCGCTTATCTGAAGTAAGTGAGTCGCGGATGAGAATCTGCAGGAGGTTGGCAAGGCAGCATCATCGAAGCGGACTGGTGATCGCCTGAGGAAACCTGCAATGAAAGATTTGAGGTGAGTAGGAGAGCTGGACTGAAGTGACGACCGGCTGAGCAACAACATGGGCTGGACGAACAGCAGCAGTGATGCAGCAGGGCAGCGCGTGGTGGCTGGTCACAGGGACGGAAGGGACAAGAAACACGGGAAAGGACTGGCCACGGACGCACCACTTGTAGTTGAACTGGGCAGCCTGCTGGAGAGTCACCGAAAATCACTGAAATTTTGCTAGATCTCTGAATGGCCATCACATTTTCTTTTCGACTTTACTCGCATGTCCACTTAATGCTTCAAACCTTCTCAATCACCATCTCTCACCCGTGTGTTGATTTCGACTTGGTCATATCCTTGCTCTGATCACTCTCGATTGGTACCAATCGAAACAAAGATTATGCGTGCACTAGCTCACATTATGTGGGCGCCAACGATGAAGAAAAATCCTGCGTGTGCTAGTCCATGGGAGTGACACGGGAAGATCATTTAGCTTGCATGTGTTAGTCCCAGCAGGTACTGATACTATACAGGACTTAGATCCAGGCTCGACCAACATGTTCACTCATTAGATTTTGCATGGTATCACCGTTAGTATTAGGATTAGTATTGTCACCGTCTGTTTGACTTTTTGCTTGCCAGTGCTTGACAAGTGCACCAACAAATAGGCTGTCGACAGTACTTGACCATTTCATTCAGAAAACAGTACTCCAAGTTATGACAGATTTGCTGTACACCTCAAATTGTAGCGCGTCCATGAAAAGAATCTTTTCCATTTGCATTTATGCTGGGCGTACAGAGCTTTTGGGTAAAATTCTACCAGAAATATGCATTATAAGTATCGTTTACATACTCCTTGATGATACTCTCCATGTGGCTGGTGGTGAAGTTTCCGATCTCCCACTCCATGTAGCTGTCATTTCTGCCCCAAAGCAATACAAAGCATCCCACTCAGCCAGAGAAATTGTCAGCTTTTCAACCACCAACAAAGTGAAGTTACCTCTGGTCTCTTGTAATATATAAAGAAGTATGAATGGCCTAGAAAAAAAAATGAGTTCAAACACTGAAATGGTAAGATCAAACAATCACAACGTGATTCCGTGTATAACATACAGATTTCCTTTATATGTTAGTGTCCGATCCTCAGCTCCCATGCACCATAAGTGGCCTTGCAATTCCAAGACTCCTTTCATTCCTGCTGTCTCCCACACAAACTTGAAAAGTCCAAGAACCTTATGTAAATGTTTTACCCCATTCCAGATGATATTTTCCTCATCTGATGCCAAAATCCTTCCCATGTGCAAACAACGTTTGCTACCTTCACCTTGTCCCCAAATCCCGCCAGAAAGGTCTACCTCCAAGTTTCTGACATATCCAGAGATAAAACAAAAGAAGAGTAAACAAGCATGGGGATGAGTATCCTAGTGTCTTGGTAAGTTTCTTGTGCACTAAACTTTCCTGGTGTCGAGCATCTTTATACCCAATACATCTCTCAACTCCCACATCCCGGATTTGTGACAGCCCTTCCTTCATTGCCTCAAGCTTCTTTAAATGAAGGAGCAATTCTTCTTCATATTTATATACATCTAATAAGGTCATCAAACATCTCAAGTACATCTTCCCACTTTCTTGAGGCAATGGCGTCAGCCTTTGCAGCTGCTGAAACACGCATCCATGAAGAGGAGTCGGGATTAAAGGAAGTAAAATTTTCTTCTAAGAACTTCAGGCAAACAGAAACAATCTGCTGACCCATCTTAGTGGCGTGTCTTGGGCATCGACCATTCAAAATCTCCAACTCATATTTCAAGCCATTTAGTACCTCCTCGAGCGTAGCAGTCCATATCTGTTGCCGTGTCACTTGCGGGCATACTGTGACACGCACTGATTTCCTTTGCTGAGCAGAAATGTTAAGGATGTCGCTTATCTTAGTCAGGGAACTTATGACCATGGGCTCTCTTTCACTCGCTTCACCGAAACAAACATGGGGTGTTGACTTTGCATCCGCTGAAGATGCCAGAATACTTCTCTTCAGCGTCTGCTGGATCGATGGAGACCCAATAAAAGCTCTGGCAAGCGATTTAAAAGTATGCACTTTATGCTCCATAAGATCATCGATGACAATCGAACCATCTTTAACATTTACGAGCCGTCCGTCGACTGAATCCACGTCCTTCAAGCAGTCGCTCAATTTTGTCATTTTGCGAAACGCCTTCTCATACCATCTGGCGGGCAAAGTCACCCCACGGGTCTCACCAAAGCTATGATAAAACATCACATTGCGGTGCACGAACCCATTTCTTCGCCCGTCAAGATGCTTTCCCCAGCAGAGGCTGCTCCACAGATGTCTGCGAGCCATTGATAGCTAGCTCTAACAACTCCTATCGATCCTTGGACTATTCACCAGCTGGATTCTCAATTTACTCTTCAAGAAACCCCATTCAAAACAGAGACCTGATCGGTGGGTTCATCCATACCATCACTTCACTCAGACAAATGATCGAACAGGTGGTGGATGTGGCCGCGCACTGAAAACAATTCCTCTAACCCACGATCACATTTAATCGTGGAATGAATCTCGTCGCAGACTTGCAAGTTTCGGAAACTTGGCAACGACAGAATTAGAGAATCACTATGACCAACGTCGATAAGAAGGATGCGGAAAATCTGGGAGACACCCCTGTTCGAGCAAAGTAGAGGCGACCCTCTCGATCCTGGTTCTTCATATGAAATCAGAAATCTCTGGGGCACGACAAAGTTGCGATTTTGACATTCGCCTAATTAACAATTCTCTCAGGATAGTGGAAATTTGAGAGATTTGTGATCGGCGGGGGTGCGAGTTTTGCCTGGACTTTGGTGGGCTTGAGTTTTGTCCAAAATGCAATGGCGCTTGCTTTAGAACGAAGTTGCCATTTTTTTTAGGGATAAGTTCTTTGGACCTAATTTAAGATCCACTCCCAATTTTGCCTAAAAACCCAAAATTTTAGATTCGATCTTAAATTTACCCCAAAATATTTTTTTTATCTAAAAAAATTAACAAACTTTAACTCTAGTCCTAAATTTGCTCCGACTTTTTTTTTTTCGTTTGAAAATAAAGATAAACAATAGTCCATCTAATTTCAAATTTGCCCTCATTAACCTCCATTAAAAAATCGCAATTTGTTGTTTAACGTGGTATTTTCATGGTGATATAGCAAATTGTATTCAAAATATAACCAATATTTAAGTAGAAAATTAGGGAAATTATGGACAACTAACGATGGCGATTTTTGGACGGAATTCTAGTGAGGGCAGATTTGGAACTAGAGTTAAAATTAGTGATATTATGTTAGACAAAAAATGTTTGAGCATGATTTGGGATAAAACCTAAAGTTGGGATTGTTTTAGATTGGGCAGATTTAAATTGGACCTAAAGTTGGGTTTTTGTTTAGGTGAAAATAAAAGCAAGAGTGGAACTAAGATCAAACCCAAAGTTTGGGGTTTTTAAAGAGATTAGGCCTAGTTCTTGGTTTTAAGTTTAATGATAAAACAAAAACGTGGTTCAAAATTTAATCTAGTGTCCTCAAACTTTTTAGGGATCAATTCTTAGTCATAAGTATTAAATCCTTAAACTATTGTGCAATGTGCAATCTAGTCCCTATATCATCGCAAAATCTGTAATCTAGTCCTTAAACTAATGTGAAAGCGCAATCTAATCCTTAAACTTTCAATTTATCAAATCTAAACTCTTAATTTTCCATAATAAAGTCAAATCATTCCTTAGGTATTGTTCACAAGTTTTCATAATTACACTATGGCCTAGATTTTATAATATATTCTCATTTTTTTTTTTGGTAAGGATCTTTTCATTTTTTTATTAATTTTCTAAATCAACAAAAAAAATTCTAAATCTTTTTAAAACATTTTTACCTTTTCTTTTCTAGATATTATGATGGGAAAAATAACAATAATATTACCTAAATTTTGGCCAAATGTATAATGTCAACCTTGGATTTTCAATTTGTTTAGTGTGATATTTGAACTATTATGAAATGTCCAATAAGGAAAAAGTCACCACAAATTCCTAAATTATTATAAAATGTGCAATCTAGTCCCTACACTTTTAATTTGTTCAATCCAATTTCTCGATTTTTCAATACAAATTTAAATCAATCATTTGATATTATTCACAAATTTTTGTAATTACATTATTGCCCACATTTAGAATATCTTGCATTTTAATTAATTTCCTAAATCAATAAAAAATATATGCTGTCTTTTTTTTTGACCTTTTTACCTTTGTGGTCTTAATAAATATCAAATAGCTCCATTTGAGTATATTTTA
The DNA here is from genome assembly GCA_017140185.1 of Eucalyptus polyanthemos subsp. polyanthemos. NCBI lineage: Eukaryota > Viridiplantae > Streptophyta > Magnoliopsida > Myrtales > Myrtaceae > Eucalyptus > Eucalyptus polyanthemos. The sequence goes on from CM029459.1 coordinate 25,691,006, forward strand.
GCTCATGATATCTATAATAGTCTAATTATACCTCATTTAAAGTTTTATCTAATTGATATTCATTCTATTTTAAGCGTAAATGTTTTCACAAAAGTACACTAATTTACTAGGAAAATTTCAAATAAGAGCTTGAAGTATCCTCAATTTCTTAAAATAAGAGCATAAAGTAGACATTATTTTAGAATAATTGCTTGAAGTGTCTTCGTTTTCTTAAATAAAAGCATGAAGTGAATTTTGTTTCAAATAAGGGTCTAAAATAGCTATATAATTTCCCAATAAGGGCTTACTTGCCACTTTATCCAAGGCATTTTCATCATTTACCTTTTTTAGAATTTTCTTTCTTGTTTTTTTTTTTTTCTTTTTTTATTGTCTTATTCACTAATGGCTGGTCTCAAGTGATGGCTAGCCACTAGCCAACTTGATTTGGTGAGGGTTGGCTTTGCCTCGTAAGTTGACCCTTGCCCTAGGTGAGGCCGCACAAGGCCAGTGAGGGCGAGGGCAAGGCAATTGTCCCTAGCAGCTAGTGAGGGCCTTCAAGCCCTCAAGGGTCGTTGGGCCCTTATTGAGAAGAATAACAAAAGAAAAGAAAAAAAGAGAAAAAGTAAACAAAAGAAAAACGAAAATAATTTTAAAATTAAATTATATTTTGAGAAAATGCCTCTTGACCAACCAAAATATCTAGCCAATTGGTGATTGGTGATGTTATGCCTTTATTTTAAACTATCATGGTCACTTCAGACCTTTATTTAAGATTATCGTGGCTCCTTCAAACTCTTATTTGAAATAAGATATACTTTAAGCTTTTATTTGAAATTTTCTACTAATTTACCTTTGGATATTTGTATTTATATATACGCTCATGAATATCGCATGAAAATAATGCTATTTATTTCTGGTCCAATTTCTAAACTTAGGATGAATATGTTTAGAAATTTGACCCTCCATAGGAAATAGATTATCAATTATTGATTTTACAATTGGTTTAGGGTAAATTTTACATAGGCATATTAATTTGGAGTTTTTTGTGATATTGACGATAATTTATAATATATCATTCAATGTGACATGTCAAAAAGTTGAAGATAGCACTTGAGAGTGCAAATGATTTCATTTTTGCGTATGGTGTAGAAGACCAGCAAAAGTTCCAATAGCTTTATGGATGATTGTTTTAGAATATATAGACTCCTAGAGTGCCATAACTTAGCAGAAAGGGACACTTAAGTGCCATAATTTATGAAAGGTACACTTAAATACCAAAATTGGAGCAAAATGGATCACTTGAGTGCTAATCGGGTCAAAATCCAAAACACTAACGTGTCAATTTTCCGGCAAAGTGAGTACAAAACGGCGTCATTTTGGTGCTTACGTGGTAAAAAATTTAATATAAAATTTAATATAATTTAAAACTAAATTTATTTAATTTTTTTTTAAAAATAAATAATTTAAAATTTTTAAAAAAATTAATTTTTAAAAAAAATTTAAAAATTTAAAAATTTCATAAATTTTAAAAATTTAAAAATTTCATAAATTTCATAAATTTAAAAAATTTAAAAATTTCATAAATTTTAAAAATTTAAAAATTTCATAAATTTAAAAAAAATTAAAAATTTTCATAAATTTAAAAAAAAATTTAAAAATTTAAAAATTTCATAAATTTAAAAAAATTAAAAATTTAAAAATTTCGTAAATTTAAAAACAATTTAAAAATTAAAAATTTAAAAAATTAAAAATTTTAAAAATTTTGAAAAAAGGGAGGCAGGCAGCCCAACCGACCCTCCCCACCTTTTGGCGATGGCGGGGAGGCGGCGGCGGCGGGGCTCGCCCTCAACCACTGGCTGCCTTCCTCCTCCTTCTCCTCCGTTTTTCTAAATAAATATAAATTATATTATTATTATTTTTAAATTTAATTTAATTAATTTTTATATTATATTAAAATTCAAATTATGCCAAAACAACATCGTTTTGGCTAATTTAAGGGCTTTATTCTGACCAATACCGAAATGACGTCGTTTTGGTGTTGACGTGGTAAATTTACGAAATTTACAATTTTTTTTTTAAATTTAGAAAAAGGAGGCATCTAAGGGCTGGAATTTTTTGTAAATTTTGTAAATTTTTGTAAATTTTTTTAAATTTTTGTAATTTATTTTTTAAATGTTTCAAATAAATTTATTTTTAAATTTAACTTAAATAATTTTTATATTATATTAAAATTCAAATTATACCAAAATGACGTCGTTTTGGCTGATTTAAGAGTTCTATTTTGGCTAATACTCGAAACGACATCATTTGGGGTGAATATGAGCTAACTTAGCTCTCCGGCGAGACACATTGGCGAGAAATATTAATATTTTAATGCCACGTATGATTTCCGGCCAACTTCGCTGGAGATGATGGCACTCAGGTGTCCCACTTTTTTTAAAATGTGGTACTTAAGTATACCTTTTGTAAGTTATAGCACTTAAGTGTCATTTCGTGCCAAGTTATGGCACTCGAAACGTTCTTTTACCATCTTTTTTTTTTTTGATATTCAGGGAACCCGGTCAGCCACCAAGGAATCCCGTCAGCCGTTCGTAGCCTTATAGTCGTACATAACCGTCAAGTAAACTTCTTTTGCCATCCTTTTAGTACCATAAATTCTTAAAAGTGAAGATTTAGGTTCATCAACTTTTTAAAAGTGGCCACTTAAATTTCTCAACTTTTTTAAAAACATCCTATAGTAACTTAATCAAGATTGCACAAGTCTCTCTCATTTTTTGTCATCCTATTACAGCTTATAAAAAGCATTATTCCTCAACGTGAGAATCAGAAAAGTATAATCCTTGCACCAGCAAAACAATGACCATTTTACATTAATAGCAAGATGACATTTTTAACATTTAGACTGAACAAGATTGTTGCTAAACATGTCATTAGCCAGAAGACAGCAAAGACAGTAAAAACCTGACAACATAAACCTAAAACAAACATGCCCACCTAACAGCAAAAACATAGATAGATATACACCCTCCAATCAGTCTAGTTGGACAACTTTCTCCTTCTCACTTCCTTTTTTTTATTATTATTTTTAATGGACCCTTGACTTGATACATGATCCCTGCGCAATTCCTAACTGGAACCGTATGCTTTGGGGGGAAGGGTGGAGGGGCAAACCCACTTGAACGAAGTGCGTTCGATTTGGGCACCACATGTTTTGGATCATTGTTCGGGTTGTGAACACATATACACCAAACATGTTCGGGTCAGTTTGAGTATCATGGAAACTTGAATTGACCTGAATAATTGACGTCCCTAGTCATGGGACAATAATGGGCTTATTTTATAACTATCAAAACAAAATTTTAAAAATTAAATTAAGAATAAACTCAATTTGATTGAAAACGGGGAAAAGGAGAAAGAGAAGGGAAAAATGAACACAATTAGCTCTGGAACATGTGATTAAATGAATATCATATTAGAATACTACATCTAAAGATTGCTTTGCATTTTCATATTAATTATCCTTATGTCATGATTTAGAAAATGGGTTAATATCATGAAAAACTCCAAATTGATACACATGTGACAAATTTATCCAAGATTAATTTTTTCACTATCAAAATATCCAAACCGTTATGCGTGATAAGTTTACTTCAAACTAATTTTTTTATTACAAAAAAACCCCAAATGGATTCGTTTGTGATAAATTTACCTTCTGTTAACTTCCGTCAAATTTAATCGTTAAATTTGCTGACTTAAATGACATATGGTGATGTGGTATGATGATGTGGCATGTCCATGTGGAAATTTATAAGGTAAATATTATGAAAAATCCCAAATTAATACATTTGTGACAAATTTAACATACTCTTATGATAAATCTAATGGTATACCTATGACAGATTTGGGATTTTTAATGGCATTAATCCTTTGGATTTCCATGTCACCATATTATGTCATAATGTGTTATTCACGTTAGCAAATTTAACAGTAAAATTTTATAGAAGTTGTTATGGTTTTACTAGTTTTGGAGTTTTTGGTGGTAAAAAAATTAGTTTGGTTAAATATATTACAAGTGTACCGATTTAGGGATTTTGATGGTTAAAAAAATAATTTGTGATAAATTTGTCACATACGTATTGATTTGTGATTTTTGATAGTTAAAAAAATTAGTTTATAATAAATTTGTTATATATGTACCGGTTTGAGGTTTTTAATGGTATTAACCCATAGGAAAATTCCATTTTCTTTTAAAAATACGCTTTTTAATATGGGGTTTTGCTCATGTGTATGTAAATGATTTTTACCAAAATAGAGTATATAAATGATTTTTGGGTAAAGAATGAGGTATGTTTTGCTCATGTGTATGTAAATGCCATTTTCTAACTTTTTATCTAATGTTAACTTCATCTCCTATCTGGTGACTTTTATTATTTGTACAGTTGTGTACTCTAAAATCTGATTTTTTTTTTTTTTTTTTTAACAATACTCTAAAATCTGATTTGCACAGTCGATCCCACTCACTTGTGAGAATTTCTTCAAGTACGTCCTTCTCATAACTTTTGTTTCAAATTTTCAATGATTTTGCTGTTTCAGCAATCCATAAAATTTTGACAAAACTTTTTTAACTTTCCATTAGTCAAAATTTACCGTCGAGTCCACTCACTTGTGAGAATTTCTTCAAGTACGTCCTTCTCATAACTTTTGTTTCAAATTTTCAATGATTTTGCTGTTTCAGCAATCCATAAAATTTTGACAAAACATTTTTAACTTTCCATTAGTCAAGATTTACCGTAAATATGGGCTTAAGTTTCGCCTGTATCTGCCCACAAAACTTTTTTAACTTTCCATTAGTCAAAATTTACCTTAAATATGGGCTTAAGTTTCGCCTGTATTATCTGCCCATTTTAACTTCTCAAACCAATCTATTGGAGACGAAACAGCTTCTCAATTCTAACATAGGCACACAAAATTTATTAGACCTCTCAATCATAATCACGTTTCACTTTCTCAATTAGAGATGAAATAACCTCTGGACACTAATCGCGTTTGACTTCTCAATACTTGTTGGTCCTTCGATATTTTGAGCTATTGACATTTGGCATTCGGAGATGATTTATTAATTAGTATGTTAAACCATAAATAGATATATTATTGAAAAAAAAAAGCCACGTTCAAACACCCAATACAATAAACTAAGAGTGAATAGCGTTAAGAAAACCCTTAATTATACTTAAATATTTATGCCCAAAACATTTTCTTTGTCTCGCAAAAGACCCTAAATTATGCTCACTACAGCACTAATATTTTAAGCTTCTTTTATGTGTCAAAAAAACTCCTAAACCATGTCTATTTTACACCAATACCCTAAACTTTTGTCGTATTACTATAACTTTGGAGTATTGGTAATGAAAAAAATTCGGGATAGTAGTATGGTAGTGGGAAAACTTTTGGGTTTGTAGGTTGTAAATGGAATGTATTTTTTGTCAGATTGGCACAATTTGAAGGTTTGATGACATAAAAAAATTTGGAGTATTAATGTCAAAGTCGATATAATTTATGGTTTTCCATAGTATTTTGCCATGAATGAATCCATCATACTTTTAGGTTCCATTTGTTTCACATAAAACACCTCGCTTTTTTGGCATTTGGATCGCTTAGGAAAATGAGTCAATGAAAAAAAAAATTAAAATGGAAAACCTATACTTAATTCTAGAAAATAATTTTTCCTTTTATAAAATCTCAAATCACTTTTCAAAATTTGACTAGTTATTGGCATTTGAACCAAAAACTTTACACTTGGGCATGAAAACCCTAATAATTGTTCCCAAGTCCTCAATGTCTCGAAAGCCTAAATCCATCAAGATTGAGGGGTGGGATGCTTGTGCCCATGCTTGACTTGTTGATGCTCGCGGTTAGGTCCATCAAGGCCAATCTCAAGACCCCAATGCTCATGCCTCATACCCCTACACACAAGCTTAGGTCCACAAAACATTGTGCCCTATTCACTAGTGTTAGATCTCGAGTCCTCGACATCCTATCCTAGGTCCACAAAAACTATGTCCAAGTCCAAACTCTTAGGCTTGGGTTCCTAGTGCCCATGCCCAAATTCCCTATGCTCAAGCTTTAGATCTCGATGCTTGTGCCTAGGTCATCGAGGTCAACCTCGAGACCCCAAGACTTATGTTTGGGTCCCCATGCTCAATTAGGTCCATGAAGGTCAAGCGAGGGATCCAGGTCTGCACCCCCTGGATCCCTCGCTTGAGCTTGGGTCAATTGAGGATGAGGCTTAAAATCTAGTGTTTGTGGCCAAGTCCATATGTCTAGGTTTGATCGGCAAGATCCAAAGTTTAGCCTTGATGGACCCAAGCTCAATTACCTAAGAAATGGGCACCAAGGCCTAGAGCGCACCCTCGAAGGAATAGGGGATGGGCATTCGGGTCTTGGGCTTGCCATTGATTGACTTGGACTCGGATGCCATGGCTTTGAGCCCTACCTCAATGGATTTGGGCATTGGTGCTAGGGACCAAAGTAGGGGCACTTGAAATCTGCCTTAATGGATATGAGCTTGGGCATGGGGGATTCAGGCATAGGCACCGGGGTCTTAAGCTCAGGTGCCAAGGACTTAAGCATGGGCTTCTAGGATCCTAGGCTCAACCTCAATGGGCCTACGCTTGAACACCAAGGCCCTTAGCCTATCTATTGTGACCCAGGCTCAACCTTGATTGACTACGGCTTGAGCATTGTGGACCTAAGCTTGACCATGGGGACCGGGTCATTGGTGTTCTCGACCGGCCTCGATGGACTTGGACTAGGCCTAAGAAACGAGGTCCGATGATTGACCTTTGTGGGCTCGAGCCCAGGTGCTAGGGATCTAGGCACGATGGGGCCTCGAACGTGGCCATTTTTGGACTGAAGGTGGTTGTGCCAAAAGTCCTGCACGGGCATTGGGATTGATGCCTCTGCTCTTGCCTGGGACCCAAGTGCTTTTCTCTCGGGTCCACAGCACCCGGGGCAATGTCCATCAAGGAATCCTATCTAGGAATCCTTGCGCCCTTAGGTTGTTCCCGATCGTTTATAATAAGTCATTAACACCCCCAATAACGTTCTCGAAAAAATTATCACGCTCTCCGCGAAACAAACGGGGCATTTCCTTTCGCCCTTACCAGCATTGACAAACTCTCCCACAGAGGCCGAGACCCCGGAAATTACCGGAGCCCCCCAACTCACAAGGCCCACGCGAGCGCGACGAGCGCATCGAGCGCATCACCCGCAGGGACAGCGCCGTAAATTCACCCGGCATCGCAAGAGAAGGTACTAGGCCCGAGCTTATTAAGGCATTGCAGCCTTATAGGTTTATCTCCCCTCCCTCCCTCTCTCTCTCACTCGCTCGCAGACCCGCAGAGTCGTCGTCGCTCGGTAGCTGCTGCTGCTGCTGCTGCCGCTCTTCCTTCCTGCCTCCCTCGCTCGTCGGCCCAGCGTTTTTCCTCTCAGGTCGGTCGGCTCTAGGGTTTATCCTCTCGTTTTCTCCCCCTCTCGCCTGCCGTTTCCAGCCTTTCGGATTCTGTCTCGATCGCCGAATTCCCTTCGCCCGCTCCGCTTCGATCCCCAAAACCCTCGTTTCTCGCCGAACGTTTCCGGTTCTTTTTTATTTTTGGGCGTCCCGCCGGTCGGTTTCTGTGCGGTTCGGCTTCGTTGGCGTTTGGCTAGGATTTGAGGTCCGGTGTCTGTTGTGCGGTGGTTCTTGATTGATTATTGTTCGATTCGGTCGGAGCTCATTTCGAGCGACGCGTCGTGTGGCTTTCTGGGATTACCGTCTGGTGCTGCGGTGGAAACGTTGAGGCTTTGCCGGTCTTTGGACGTGCGGTCTTTGCATTTGGTGTGCGGAGGTGATTGTTTGCTGAGGGCGCGATGTGATTGACTGATAGGCGGAGATTGCCGTTGCTCGATGGGGTTTGGCATTCGTTGGTTTATGTAGTTGCTTTGTTGGTGTTTAGCTAGGGTTTGAGGTCCGATCTCTGTGTGATGGTTCTTGATTATTCGATTCGGGGTTTCTTTTCGGTTGAGCTTGTTCTGAGTGGGTACGTCGTGTGGCTTTCTCGGATTGGTTTCTGGTGCTGTGGTCGAAATGTTGAGGCTTGGCAATCTCGGTGTATACTTGACTGTGCGGTCTTGCATTTGATGTGCAGAGCTGGGGGGTCTGCTAAGGGCATAAATTGATGGGCTGATAGGTGAAGATTGCTGTTGCTTGACGGGGGTTGACATTTGTTGATTTGCTTTAGTGATTAGTGAATGGCATGGGGGAATTGATTTATATCGCCTTCTTTTCAGATTAGGTTGTGAGGGGTAACCGCTCCCAAGTCTTTGTCTCGATATGCTTGTAAGGTTGTGTCAAGTAGATCTGATGGGACTTGTAATACCTATGCAATCTGATTAGACTTGCTTTTTGATGAAGCACATCTACGAGGTGAGCTGTTGATCCACCACCCCTTCCTCAAATCAAAGGATGGGATGTGTTTTTAAGCCATGAGCACACAGATTTGTTTGTCTAGTACTGAATTCTCATTTTTTAGGAAAAAGCCCATGTTGCTGATTTTACATCCTGTAATCGAGCCATAACTACTTGAGAATTGGTAGCTGACTTGATTAACAATCTGTCTGCATCTCTTTTGATTATTATGCTGTTATTTTTTGTCCTTCACATGATATGTTTGACTGATATCTAGCATGCAGTTTGGATACACAGAAGCATTTGAGTCGCATTATTTACCTAAAAGATTTTGGTACAGTAATATATCGAACCCTTGAGAGGATAATAGCATGTCTTCTGTTCTCTTTTATCTTTTGAAATGTCACTCTAGCTTTTTACTATTCCATCAGGTCCTTGATTGTGAGCTGTTTTAGAGTTGGAGTAGATGATGAAGAAGAAGGATCTTTTGGTTTTTATGGATGTCTCCATTGATGGGGACCCTGCTGAAAGAATGGTTTTTGAGGTACCTATTTGTGAATGCGAATCTTAAATTTTTTTATCTGTATGCCCTCAGTTATTGCATTTCTTTTGAAATTTGCTGTGGATTCTTCACAATCCTTATCTGTTGACTGGCTTTCTTGTGAATCCGGTTCAACAGCTTTTTCCTGAAGTTGCTCCAAAGACGGCAGAAAATTTCCGAGCACTCTGTACTGGAGAGAAGGGAATTGGCCAGAAGACAGGGAGGCCACTGCACTTTAAGGGGTCATTTTTCCATCGGATCATAAGAGGCTCTATGGCTCAGGTATGTTTGTTTGTTCATGTAAGAGCTTTGTTCTAGAGCAAGTTTGGCCTTTATGGTTGTGTAAGGCTAAATAGGTTCTTTTGGTCAGTTACCTTTCTTTATGCTGTAGGATACAGGGCTGATGCTCACGACTGCTTTTCTTGTGATATAGTTTTAAGGTTGTACTTACCATGTTGTCCACCCTTTGATCTTTTCTTTGGTTAACATTTCAATACATTTCTTTGAATATTATCTTTCTCACCATTGGATTTTTCATTGATTTTTTGTTATTTTTCTTTTTCTTTGCTTTTTGCAGGGTGGTGATTTTCACAAAAGAGATGGTAAGAATTTTTTTCATGGCTGTCCAATTTGTCCGTTTGTTTGTAATTTCACTCGTCTTCCTTGGTTGCTTTTGAGGCCTAAACTTTGGATTTGCTTGTTACGTGGTAATTTATTGAGGTTATTTTTTCTTCTTTTGTCTTTGGTTTCTGTTATGTGCATCTCGTTGGTCAAGATGGACAACGCTACAAATTGCTACAGGTGAACAGGCCAATGGCCATAATGTGATTATGTGCATATACACGACCTGTTTACTTATTATTTAGTTTGGATGAGTCTGGTACATGTCGCTACACATTCATCACACCAATGCGTTCTTTGAAAGCTATGTTACCTTTGAATTTCAACAAAAATGCTGTTGGGTTTTAAATTAATAGTCTAATGTTCTTTTTTTTCTGTTGGGTTTGTCGGGGATGCATACCTTGAAGGTGTTTTTTTCACTTATAGGGCCTAAGTATGATGCTTTTTTGTGTCGGCAGATTGAATATTATCTATCATTTCTTTCTAACTTGTTTATTTAGTGAATGTTTAGATACTATCTGATATTTGCATCCAAATTACGAATAGATGAATTACTGGCTTTTGTGTTTATACAACTCTTTCAGGGCCTGCAATGAGTCTGATATAATTGGAATGTGTATTCTAAATTAAACTTGAGGTGAGTTGATGGTAATTGATGATTATGAAATGTCAAATGATAACGATAAAAGATATTTGGTGCTCTTAGTTTCGGATCCTAAAATGAGGATGGTGATTAGTTTGTTGGTGACAATGAATTCAAATGGCTCTTGGGATGCCAGTGTTCTGTTTCAGTTTTGTTAATTAATTGTAGCACATTCTCTCTAAAATTATCAGCTTGGCTGAGGTGGCTTCTGGGTATGTAAGTTGGAGAACATCGTGGTTCCAAAAGCGCATGCAGATGCCATTGAGCTAATATTTATTTATAGATGATCTGAAAATTTGTTTGCAATCTTACTTTTCTTCCTGCTCGTACAATGATCTAGATATAATATACATGTCATCTCACAATCTTTTCTGGTGAAAAACTGAATGGCTTTAGTTATGTGAAAAAAAGTAAGGATGGATATTCTCTTCTAGTGCCCTGTTATATGCTTGACCATTTTTGTGGCCGAGTTGTGCTCTTTCCTTTCATTTAAAGAACTGATTGGGGTTGTTTGCAGTTTAATGAAGTGATAATTTGTTGTTCACTGTCAATATCATATGTAGCACTTCATGTTGTCCTCTTGTTCTGAGTGTTCGAAATTTGCTTCATGTTTGGGTATTTGAATGGTAAAATTATGAATATCCTCATTGTGTCCTACATTGTTTTGTGCAAATTGGTTAGCTGTTGAACAGGCCATCTTTGATCTTCAATTCTTGGTTAGGTGATCTATGATAGAGGATTTCTCTGAAAATGTGGGACTCTAGATATGTGTGGATATTGCACAGTTATGAGATTTCCTTTTGGGTGCAGAACCTCAATTTGCTTTTTTGACATTACCTAATGAAGTGTATTTTTCTTGGGTCACTGTTTTATAGGAACCAGTGGAGAAAGCATTTATGGGGAGAAGTTTCCAGGTCAGACTGTTGAATTTGCTTGTCGTCCATGTAACATTATAGTAGCTTTTTTTTTTTTTTTTAAAGTTCCAATTCTTGCTTCAATTTACCTCTCAATTTTTGTATGGATTTGCAATTTCTGTAACAATTACTAGTTGTAGACTTGTTGATAATTTTAAAAAGATCAGAGAACTTCATTGATTTTGTCAACCTCATTAGCATTGTATAGTGTCTTCACATAAGTGGAGCATTTTGAGGGCAGAACAATGGGGTTCAAACTCTTCAACAATGTTGTTTGCTTTAAACACAAGCATTTTCTCTAAATCATTGGTTGTTGAATTAAAGTATTCCTGTGGCTATTAATCTTAATGTCATCAATCAAAACTGTTCTTATACCTTTTACTGAATCGAATGGTTTAATTATTTGGAAGTCACTATCTCATTATTAGGATTTAACTCCCTGAATTGAATATTGTGTTACTCTAGAACACCTAGAATAGTGTGCTCAACGATAATAAAAATGTGATACCAGCAGGTTCTTTTACTGTTTTTCTATCATCACATGAGAGAACTGATCTTTATCATTGTCTTTTGAGGAGATATATTTAAAATCCATTGTATTTAAAATTTTAATATATGGAAACTTAGATGTGTACGGTGCAGCTTGGTTTGGCAATTTGTGTCAAACATGTGCATTGGCTACATTTCTCATGGTTGGATCATGAAATTTTCCTGAACAATTTTACCACGTTTTGAGATTAATAATTCCAGCTGGCACATTGGTGTTGACATCAAGTTGACTATCTAGTGTAGGCATTCTTTATGCCCATAAGTGGAACCATACTTGTACTCAATGCGCTCTAGAAATTTGGTTGCAGCTTAATCCCTCTATTTTGACTTTCTCCAATTGATGAAACTTATGGAGTTTCCCGCTGGTCATAAGATGTACTGTGTTAATAGGGTTGGCTAGATCATGCTTCTGGTAATTGAACATGTAACATGAAACAATTCTGGGAAACTGTTGGTCCTATGAATTTGCAAGAGAGGAAATGAAAGTTCTTTTGGGCAGGCATTAAGATTAATAGAACAAACAGTTTACAGCTTTTTATATTTTTTTTATGAATGCAATCTTGTGTGCGAAGAAATAGCTGTTCCCTCTACTTTTTCATCTCTCATTTCGCTCATTTTGTGGTACTTATCATACTGATTTTACCCATGGCTGTCAGTCTTTTATTTGTTGGGATTTGTCGCACAAATTTTCTTAGATTAATGATTGTAGTTTACCTTTTTGCTGCCATCAACAAGAACACTGCAAACACGTCTTAGATCTATATGCATGCTTTTTTGAAGTGCTTTGAAAAGTCGTTTAGTTCATTTTTGGTTGATTGGCTTGATCAACTGGCTTTATTACTGGTGACAATTGCTTCTCTAAATTTCTTCAGATGAGTCCCCTCGGTTGAAGCATGATGGACCTGGTCTTCTTTCTATGTTAGTTGCTGATCGTGATGCTTTAGGTTCTCATTTCCTTATTACCTTCAAGGCTGATCATCATCTTGACAGGTTTGTCTAAATGTTCTCACTGTGTCTTGGGGCTTACCGGAAGATATTATGATGTCTAGCATTTTATGGTCTTCTTATTCATTTTAATATTTTGGTGTACATGACAGGAAGTCTGTGGTCTTTGGGAAGCTTGTGCAAGGGCTTGAAGTATTGAAAAGAATTGAAAATGCAGGCGATGACGAAGGCAGGCCCACTGTTACTGTGAAAATAATTAATTGTGGCGAATTTTCGGAAGGTAGTGTGATTTGAGAATTCTAACATGAATCAATCTGAGTTGAGGATACAATCAATTTATGTTGAAGTCAAACTAAGTTCTTGGTCATGTTTTTATGTTTCATATGTGGGTTTTATGTATAGATAAAAAGAGAGCAAATAAGTTGAAAATGGGCAAGGACACAGCTTCTGAGGCTAACAGTCATGAACCACGGAGAAAGAGTAAACGCAAGAAATCTTCAAGAGATAGAAGGAAGAAAAGAAGAAGATATTCATCTTCATCGGAGAGTTCAACAGATATTGATTCTGAGTCATCTGAAACTGAGAGCGAGTCTGACTCATATGATTCTTCATCATCTTATGTTACTTCCTCAAGTGAAGACAGGCGTAAAAGAAGAAAGAGATCTTCCAAAAGGGACAAGTCTAAGCGTGGTAAAAGAAGGGATAAACGGCGTGATAGAAAACGGAAGAGACGGGATAAGAGATCCAAGCGTAGATCCAGAAGGTGAAGCACTTGATTGTCTTGGTCATGTTTTTACTTGCATGGATAATTGACTTCATACTAGACCCCTTGTTATTTTTTTCTTTTTGGTGGAACTTTGGTGATGACGGACAGCATGCTCCTGTGCTTCTGGGAAACAACATTAAAACGTACTTGGCTCTAGAGGTTTCTGTTGGAGCTGTTAATTTGCTTCCTTTGTAATCTGCCTTTTTCAGATTCAGTTGATATGATCTTTTAAGTTCATGATATGTATCCTTTTGAGACAGTTACTCATCTTTTGATGCATGACAACCCTGTATCTACTTCACTGTACTCTTTTTTACTACCGACTCACTTCACCTGACAGTAGGCTGATACTTTCCCTTTGTTAGGGTTTTGAATGGTTCTTCAGACACTGGAAGTGAGACTGAGAGTGGAAGTAACTCTGAAGATGACAGTCTGGATGCTTTTGGAAAAGATCGGAAAAAGAAAGATCCTTCTCAAAATTCTGGTAAGTTCTAACTAATTTTGCATAGGTTCACATACATGAATGCCATTTTAGTGAGATTGAGATGCTGTATCATCCATTCTGTTGGGTGATTATCCTGATTCATAGTCAGAATTTTGTTGTTGGTGCTGTAAAAGCCCATACTTGATGAGTTATAGAGTACTCACTCATTGAAATTTGCACATGCTCATTGTTGGTGATGCCAATCTAATGAGGTCCATAATATTGAAACTTCTTTTGTCTTTTTGCCGGAAGGAATTAAAATTCTTCTGGGCCTTCTGGTTTTTTTCAAGAAAGGGGAGCAGGGTGCATGGGTACTGTTGATTGTGGTTTCTATACTGCATGTAAATGTTTGGGCATATGCATTTGGTTGAAAATGGCTTGCTTTCTATGAATTGCAACTTTATAAGCTATATCAAGTTAGCTCTTAACATTACAGATGCAGTTGTATAGTTAGAAAGCAAAACTTTGTTATGTAGTTTCATAATGAATCAAAATGTATGTGTGGTAACGAGTGGAATATGACTTTTTATGCTGTTTTCTCTTACTTTTTAGAGATTATGCAGGTGGTGGTAGTGTGTGGAATGTTATATTTTATGCTGTTTTTTTCTTAATTTTTGGAGATTATCCAGGTCCTGGTCTGTCTCCTGAGTCCATTCAGAGAGAAGGTTCTGATCATCACAAAAAGAGGGAAAGTGCAAAATCGCATGGAAATGAAGCAGATGCATCCCTAAAGGAGAATGGAGATCGGCGAAGTAATGGTATTGAAGACAATGCTCACTCCAACGGGAGTCCAGATAGACGACCTGATGTAGTTGATGATCATCCAGGAAAATCCAGGTATTCTTGACATCTCAGTTGCTTTTTTTAATGGTTTATAGTTCTTCTAGAGTCTGGGAATTTGTCATATGTGAAAACTGATGGAGCAGGAGCCGGAGCAGAAGCAGGAGCATGAGTCCTAGTAGTATCAGTCCCCACAGGAATATGAGCAAGAGCCCTGATGCAAGTCTAAAGAGGGCTATTAGCAGGAGTCCAAGTGTACCTAGTAGGAGCCCTAGCCCTCATGGTGGGTCAGGCAGAAGCAGGAGTATAAGTAGAAGCCCTGTTAGAAGTGGTAGCAGCAGGAGCCCAGCTAGGAGTAGCAGCCTGAGCCCAGCTAGAAGTGTCAGCCGGAGCCCAGCGAAAAGTGTCAGCCGGAGCCCGGTCAGGGGCAGAAATGTTAGAAGTGTCAGCAGAAGCCCCGTGAGAGCTCGTTCTCATAGAAGCATCAGCAGGAGTCCTGTAAGGTCCATTTCTCGTAGGAGTCCAAGCCAGAGTCCTCCAAGAACATCAAGAAGAGCGAGGGATAGTAGCCCTGTCAGAGCTTCAAGGAGCGCAAGCCGAAGTCCTGTTAAGTCTTCCCGAAGAAGCATGAGCAGAAGCTCAGGGAGGGCCCCTTCAAGAAGAAATGGTGGCAGGAGCCCTGTCAGAGCACCAAGTAGGAGTGACCGTCGTAGCTATTCTCGTAGTCGTAGCCCTCCTGTGCGTCGTGCGGCTAGATCCCCGCCATCTGTTCGTAGAAGGAGTTATTCTCGAAGTGCTTCTCCAGGTGATTCTCCCAAGCGCATTAAAAGGGGGCGAGGTTTCAGTGAGCGGTACTCTTATGCTCGTCGATACAGGACTCCATCTCCTGAACGTTCTCCAGTGAGGTCCTACCGTTACGGTAGCAGAGCTGACCGTGATAGGTAAGTTACATTCCGATCAGGTTTTGATTGTCTCTCTCTCTCTCTCTGTCTCTTTTAAAAATGTCTCTTGCTTAATGTGGCAAGCGGATTTTACATGTCTGAGCATGCCTTCAATTCCTTCTAGGTATCCAAGCTACCGGAGGTACTCCCCAAGGCGTTACCGAAGTCCTCCTAGAGGAAGAACTCCTCCGAGGTGATGTGCGCCAAACTTTTGTTAGAGCTCAAAACCTTCTATTTCTCTACTCTCAAGCCCAGCTTAAGAATTATCGTGAGATGGAAATCAGAAGAGTTAATATTATTCAAAAAGTTCTCAATCAAGCTAACATACAGTGGAAGCTGGCTAGGATCTTCCTTGACTCTAATCTGTTTACAAGCTATGGAATATAAAGACACAAATGCCTATTATTTTCTGTTAACGATCTACTTGCTGGACCTGCAGATACAGAGGCAGACGGAGTCCTTCTGTTTCACGTAGCCCTCGTTATCGAAACCGTCGACATAGTCCAAGTCGTAGCCCCATTCGCAATCGTTCCCCAGTTGAGGTGTCTAAATCTCGTTCTTCCCCTCGTGATGAAAGGCAGAAATCATCTTCTAGGAGTCCAAGCCGTTCAGCATCAAGGTCTTCAAGGGATTCACCACCTCCTAAGCGTACAAGCAAAGACAGATCCCGGTCATCATCCAGGAGCCCAGACGGAGGGGGTCTGGTAAATTATGAAGATGGTTCTCCAGATTCTAGTCGAAGATGAACCTGTAATATGGGTGGTTGTGTCATGGAGCTCGAGCTGTCATCTTATATCCGTGTGTGAGGATCTTTACTCGTGTAGTTCATACCCTATTGAATTTAGGCATTGCCTTGTTGGAATCAGTATTGTTGGAATCAGTATTTGCAGACTGAAGTTTTGAACTATAGTTCTCAGTAATGTTTTTGTGAATTTGAATGTTTGGTATGGCAATTATTGCAAGGATAGAACAAAGGATCTTGTCGGCTAAATTAATTTGTAGTGAT
This sequence comes from Eucalyptus polyanthemos subsp. polyanthemos, assembly GCA_017140185.1. Classification (NCBI taxonomy): domain Eukaryota; kingdom Viridiplantae; phylum Streptophyta; class Magnoliopsida; order Myrtales; family Myrtaceae; genus Eucalyptus; species Eucalyptus polyanthemos. The sequence continues at coordinate 25,707,621 of CM029459.1, forward strand.
TTCGTTGGGACTAAGGTTTGTACTCTTTAAAAAGATGACTGGTGCATGCGTGACTCGCTAATCAGTCTTCTAATCCGGAGATAGATGTCGGTTGGGGTTGGGAATTTCCGGCTGTCGGAATGGTGCATGCATGGCATGGCTTTGCTGTTATTATGCACTTAGTTCATAGTATGCTCCTGAAGCACCTAGTAAAGACCTCGTTCTCTTGCATTCTAGCCCTTAATGCATCTCATCTTGATGCTGGTTTTTACCGTTCTTTCTGAATTGCTAATTATTTCCTCTTCGTGTTTCACGTAAGCTTACAATTTTTTGTCTTGTCCTGATGACGAGAGCCGTTTCTCCTCTGCTCTTTTGCTTTTTTCTTTCCTGATTAGAATTCAAGCGTCGGACAGCGGTTTGTAGGTCTTTATGTGTTGACTAGACAATAGGTTACAATCTGCTTCTCGAATGTGTCCGCAGTGATGATGCATGCAAGGGTGTTTTTGCTTTGTTCGTGCTTGTTACGACAAAGCAAGGGAGATACTTCCGAAGCTATCACGCCTTGGAACTATCTCCGCCTTCATAATCATCACCTAGGTTTGCAGGAGTCCCACCTTTCTTCTATCGCCCATCCGAGCGCCTCACCCCCCATCTTTCTTTGCAACAACTTCGTCGTCTCCAAGAAGACGCAAGACATGTCCACTGGTCGGATTCGCGGCACCATCTCCGAGTGCATCTGCCAAGCCCAGTCGGGCTCCGACGAAGCAAAGGAAAGAGCCCTTCAGACGCTCGCCAAGATCACCGAAGTCAGCCCTCTGAACCGGAGCCTGCTTGCTCAAGCAGATGGAGCGATCCCTGCTTTCCTCAGGCTCACCGAGTCCGACTCTCCCGTTGTTCGAGCCCTGTCGCTCTCCATCCTCTTCAACCTCTCCCTCAACCCGGACCTCAAGCGGCCCCTGGCAGACATGGAGGCCATCAACCGTCTCAACTCCATCATCCTATCTCCTAGCTCCCCTGAATCCAGCAGGCTAGCTGCCTCCTCGTTTGCAGCCTCGCCATGCTCGACAAGAACAAGGCCAAGTTTGGGGTCGCAGGGACCGTCCAAGCATTAATCAAGGTGATCTCTGGCCCAAACAGAGCGGCCTCACACCACTTGCTGAGCTCACTGGCTGAGCTCGAGCAGTTCCACGGCAATTGCACGCTGGCCGTCCGATCAGGCGCGGTACCAATTCTTCTCGGATTGGTGGCCAGCACCGATGGTGAGGACTTGGCTGGGACCTCCTTGGCCATTTTGGGCCTGCTAGCCCGGTTCAATGAAGGACTGAACGCTTTGATACGGACAGACAAGATCGTCGTCTCGATGATGGACGTGCTGAAAGGGAGGTGTATGCTGAGCAAGGAAGGCGCAGCTGAGATCCTTGTCCGGCTCTTCGATGAGAGCGAGGGTTGCGCTCGAGAGGCTCTGAGATTGCCGGAGTTCTCAACCGTTTTGGCTGATCTTTCGGTCCGAGGGTCGGCGAGGGTGCGCGAGAAGGCCGGCTTCTTGATGAGGAAGATGATGGAGGGTGACACTTATGCTGATGGGAACCAGTTGCTCCTCCAATGGTAGCTGAGGTTGCTTTGCCCTTGGCTTGCCTGGTGAACCTACTGATTTATTAGGAATGGTTAGGTGCAAGCAATAATCAGTTTGTTCATTTGATTTCAGTTTTTCTATTCTGGTCGATTACATGAGAATTGTTGTTCATGATTTCAACAGATCTTGCTAAATTAGGACGACAAATTCAATTAAAAGGTAATTAATTTTTTTAAATTATCGTTAAATAAAATGCGAATTCATATTACTAGAAGAAAAAAAGCAAAGAAGCAGGAGATTAAACTCCCAAAATTAATAGATTTCGATTGGAAGTCTCAAAATTATTTCTCACTGATATACCTTTGTATTTCTTACATAAAATATACGTCGAATGGGAGTTTCGAAAAATTTATAAAAGGGCAAGAGTTGAAAATAGAAGTCGCCCCGGACATGTTTTAAATAAAAAAATAAAAAGATAATTCCAAAGAAATTATTTCTAGATTCAGTCATTACTTGCATTTCTATTGTCAGTATCCTATGTTTCATTAAAGTAATCTCCGCCTGCGAAATCTCTTTCTTGCCGCGGTACTACATCTGCAGCAATTTATTATGGCAATTTCATGGCAAACTTCTCCTGCCACCGGAACAATAGGTATCCAGTTGCATAGTAAAAAAATTTCTATTATTGACTTATCTTCAATTGTTAACGACTTACTAGGCGTTCCAATAAATTAGCAAATTACCAACTTTTATATGAAATCACTAATCTTAATTTGAGAGGGCTCCCGATTTTTTTATGATAAGGTAACCAACTAGTTTGAGATTATTGATTTTTATTTGAACTGCTTATCATGTTACCAATGTTGATTGTATTGTTTCGCAATTACCATTTTCTCTAATGACATGCCGATTCTATAGGAACTACCATGTCCTTCGTGGTATCAACAACTTTATTTAAAAGTACTTACCGGCTCTTTTTCTCGAATGAAGTTACCAATTAGTTTTTGATTATCTACTTATATTCGAATTACTTACTTCTTTTCATTTGATCAACGTAATTCATAGTCGAGTTGTGGCAAATCCAAAAGTTGTTTTTCACCTTTCAAGAAAGCATTTTACATATCGTTTACACAACTGACGTGGTGTAATCAATCAATGTAGTCTACATGGTATGCCTCATAACCAACAATATATTTGAATTTGAAAATTTTCACAAGTCACCTTGCTTCGTCACCACATGATAACCTTGGACACATGAAACACCTCGTGTTTTAAGGACGACTTAATTACAAGTTGCCTATATCGTCGGCCATATTTGGGATAGAATCAGGGACAAAATCATTTATTAAGTAGAAGGAGAATCAGATTGCCTTCCTTTAACCCAACCTAAGTTTGAGATTTTTCTTTTTCTTCCGCATTACTACATCTACATCAATTTATTATGGCAATTTCACGGCAAACTTCTCCTGCCATCGGAACAATAGGTCAATCTAGTTGCACGGTAAAAAATTTCTATTATCGACTTATCTTCAATTGTTAACAACTTACTAGGCGTTCCAATAAATTACCAACGTTCACTTCCACAATATATTAACATGTCGAAGTTACCAACTCTAATATGAAATTACTAATCTTAATTTGAGAGAGCTACCGATTTTTTTATGATAAAATAACCAACTAGTTTGAGATTGTCATTTTTATTTGAGCTGCTTATCATGTTACCAATGTTAATTGCATTGTTCTGCAATTACCATATTTTTTAATAATATGCCGATTCTATTGGAACTACCATTTCCTTCATGGTATCAACAAATTATTTAAAAATACTTACCGGATCTTTTTTCTCGAATGAAGTTATCAAAAAGTTTTTGATTATCTATGTATATTCGAATTACTTACTCCTTTTCATTTGATCAATGTCATTCATATTCTTGAGTTGCAGCGAATCAAAAAGTAGTGTCCACCTTTCAAGTAAGCATTTTACATAATGTTTACACAGTTGATGTGATGTAACTAATCCACATACTTTGCATGCTGTGCATTGCAACCAACAATGCATTAAATTTGAAAACTTTCATATATCAATATCACCTTGCTTCGTCACGTGACATTGCCACGTGATGACCTTCGGCACGAAACATCTCGTGTTTTGAGGACGACTTAATTACAAGTTGCCTATATCATCCGGCCATATCTGGGATAGAATCAGGGACAAAATCATGTATTAAGTAGATGAAGAATCAGATTGCTTTCCTTTAACCCAACCCAAGTTTGAGATTTTTCTGTTCCTCCACAGCATCCTAGCAATAATTCTGAACATATATATCCATTTTTTTTTCCTTATTCAGTTTTTTTTCTTAATTTTTTTTGGGGCCGTCCTTTGCCTATTTAACTAAACGGCTATATCAATCACCGCGGACATATATCAACTATATGCTTCACCAAAGTCCCACAAATTTTCTCACAAGTTTTGCCTAATTGCAAGATCAGTGAGTTTTTCTTTCTCTTGTCCTCTTTGATTCCTAGTACCATCACCGACGAGTACCATGGAATCGCTCTCCTGTATCCTTCCGTCCGATATCATGGTGAAAATCCTTGCTTCCTTACCGGCCCGGTCTCTCATCCGGTTCCGGTGCGTCTCCAAGTCGTGGCGTTCGCTCTTGTCTGAGCCATACTTCTTGACAATGTGGATGAATCGCAGCGGGACTACCCTCCTGGTGGTCCCGCTGGAATGGGGAAATCGCGATCAATGCTCCCTAGTGTTTGAAAACGTGTCCATAGGAGTGAAGAAATTGAAGCTGCCATTTGGGAACAGATGGTTCTCCTTATCCGTGGTTGGTTCATCCGGCGACGGCGCTCTAATATGCTTGACCGGGCTTTCGTACGTACGCCGTCACGAGAGCAAGCAATCGGTTATCCTGTGGAGCCCGTACACGGGCAAAATCAAGGCCCTTGGCAACGAGGGTTGCGTCCAATGCCGTCGGTGGCCCGTTTGCACCGAATCTCTAGTTCAGGGCTACAATTCGGCATGCTGCCATCGATACGTCGTCCATGGTTTCGGGTACGAGCCGAATGCCCGGGACTACAAGGTCGTGAGGATTACTTATTCGTACGGCGATGTGAGACAAGTTTATACTATGGTAAGCTCATGGCATGTGGAGGTTTATAGCCTAGGCAGGGACGCATGGAAGAGCCTGGACAGGCCCAATTTCACCTGGACGGTTCGCGGCAATTCGCGGGCATTTGTCAATGGTTCCGTGCATTGGCTCGCGGCGCCTTATGCGAACGCGTGTTACAGCTCGATCGTGGCCTTCGATATGAAGGAGGAATCATTTGGAGATTTCATCTGGCTGCCCCGATCGGAAGATCTCTTGCAATTCTCTCTGAACCCAAGAGGCAACGCGACACTCTCGGTATCATGCGGTTCACTGGCTCTGATTGCTTTCGGCAAATGGAACCGAGAGGAATGCGGCATTTGGGTGATGAAGGAGTACGGCGTGGCTGAGTCGTGGACCAAGCAGCATCACATTGTGCTACCGATGGGGCCGGTCCGAGCGGTGTTGGGACTTACCGGGCGCGGCAAGATGTTGCTACGCATGGTGGATGAGAAGTTGGTGTGTTGCGATGTTGAGGATAAGCAGATGAGTGAGGTTGGAATCCAGGGAGGCAGCCCTGATTCATCTTTTGATGTAATTGATTTGGGAGGAGCAGATCCTACTCTCAGGAACCAAGCCGGGGGACGTTCAATGTTGACCATTACCAACCTCCAATAAAGAATTAGGTTTCCATAGATTAGCAGAAAATCTACATATGCTTTTTCAAAATTAGATAATTTTCTAGTTTTTGTTTTGGTAGTTTTGATGTTGTGCGCATTTTGAAACCAATCCGTAAAAGTTTGGTAAGAATTATTATGATTAATTAAGTTATGTATTCTTATGCATCATTTAGAAATAGTTGTCATCGCAAATTTATAAGTTCTCTTATATATATACACACACATTTATACCGTGAATGTCACAGGAAATAATGCAATTTATTTCCTATGGGTGGTCAAATTTGTTTACTCAGGATGAATATGTTGTACCCTTTTTTTGTCCGCACCAGAAGTTTATTTATTCCTTTGCAATCAAACTTTGTTCTTCCTCGTATTGTTCATTTCAAACGCCCGTCACACTTTCACTCGACAATAAACTAATTCCATCTGCTTATTAATGGCCGCATATATGAGAAGATAAGTGATAAAAGCCACCTCAGAGTTTTCCATCACCAAAAGCAAAAAAAGCTAAGGGAAGAACTAGCGGGGAGGATGACGGGAGTTTTAAGACTTAAAAGCACGAAATAAAAATTTGAAGGCTCAAGATCTGATGCGGAGCATCCAATGTAGCTCTATCGACCAACTAGAATCACTCACCCCATCACGCATCAAGATCCGAATTGATAAAAGTTTTAGGAATCCTATTGTAATTGTCCCTTTCAAAATGATAGTGAGTTCATGTGTTCTAGAGATGAGCCCGAGAAATCTAATTTATTGGCATCTTGAATGGCAATGCGCCTATGCAAATTAACTGTCTTCAAGATAACCAATTTTCAATTATTTTGGACCGATTTTATTTTTATATGGTAATCTTGAAAATATTCACGCATGAAGTATTTGAACTCTTGGACATTAAAAGACAAAAGCTTACCTCAGTGTGATTTGTTTTAGTGCGGTTCATGAGTTACATAAACGAGTTCTTAAAACTAATGTACCAAATCCAACCTCCGTACAAGTTTTTGTACACTCATTTTGGCTAAAAATACTTATTTTTTATTTTTATTTTTAAAATGGGCAATACTGGTATGCCTGTCTTCTCTCTCACCCTTTTTTCTTCCTCAGTTTTCTCTTCTCATTATGGACAGTTTTTCAGATACTCATCAGGAACTCATCCCCTCATGTTAGTTTCTTGCCGCCATCTCTTCCATTGATCGAGTGTTTATCGATGATTTCATCCTCCCAATATTAATAGATGACAAAGTTTTGTTTGTTTAAGGATATAAGTAAAGTAAGATAAAGTTAAAGGGTTAATACAATGAAAACCCCACATTAGTTCATATATCATAAATTTACCCAAAACAAACATTAAACTGGAACATTTATGAAAAATTTATCCTCTACTAGTTTATGTGAAAATTTATCGTCAAAAACTAAGTTTGATGGCACATGGTAGTTGATCGGTGTACTAGTTTGGAGTTCTACCATCTTTTTGTCACAAGTGTATCAGTTTGTGATATTATTCTAATTTAACATAAACTAACATAAGACAAATTTTTCATAAATGTACAAGTCTGGAATTATTACATCAATAGTCCATAATTTGGAGTAAGTTTATTATAGGTGTACTAGTTTGAAGTTATTAGTGGTCAAACATAAATTTGAGGGTAAATATGTCATAGGTGTATTGGTATGAGGTTTTTTTTATGGTAAAAAAATTAATTTGGGATAAATTTATCATAAATGTACTAATTTGGGATTTTTCGTGATATTAATTCAAAGTTAAACTATATTTTCATTTGTCTTATCTTGGTTTATGGCTAAAAAGAAATTGTTGGTTAGGTGGTAAAAGTTCATCTCTAGGGTCTTATCAAAGCATCCTTTTGTTTTGTGAAAAATTAATCATTTGAAAAATATTTTTCTAAAAATACGTGCTTATATATCTTAAAATAATTAGTCAATGAAAAATATTTTCATCATTGATATCAATATCTAAACATATCATTCAGTTTTTAGCAATATAAAACAATCATTTTTAAAACATATTTTCAAATTATTTATTCTCAACGAAAAAAATTGAGCAGAAGTGCTTAGTGATTTTTTATGAGCAAATCAAATTCATGGAGAAACTAGGAATATATATATTTTTATCTCCTTGGTCAATATTTTGTTAATGTGTTGAGAATAATGCCATACTTATCTTTTTTTTTTTTTTGGTAAAAATGCCATACTTATCTTCCTATGTTAATGTCAATATTTATTTAATTATTAATACCATCGTAAGCATTCCATTAAATTGCCAATATTTATTTCCACAAACTTTGCAGTAAATGAAAACTAATCTAAAAAAATTAATTTCTAGATTTAAAATCATTTCAACGACAATCAAACAATTTCTAGTTATTATGAAGTCATATTTATATCATTGTTTCATTGCTGCAATATTACATCTACATCAATTTATTATGGCAATTTTGGGACAAACTTTTCTCGCCACCGAAGGGATAGGTTAATCCAATTGCAAAAAAAAAAAAAAAAAAAAAAAAAAGGGAAATTTCAAATAAGGACCTAAAGTCTCATCATTTTTTTTTTTCTAAATAAAATATTATTTCAAATAAAGGCCCAAAGGGCAAAAATATTTTCTCAAATAAAAGCGATAAAATGGAGTTTGTTTTATTATTAATTATTATTAAGTGACTATATTAATCTTAATTAAAGGTTTGAAATCATTATTATGAAGGGAAATTTAATGTTTTATTATTATTTTATTTTATTATTATTATTATTATTTTATTTTATAAAAAATTAAAATTACAAATTTTAAAAAAATTAAAATTATTATTATTATTATTATTATTATTAATTATTATTATTATTATTATTATTATTATTATTATTATTATTATTATTATTATTATTATTATTATTATTATTATTATTATTATTATTATTATTATTATTATTATTATTATTATTATTTTATTTAAATTTAAATTATGTGTGGATGAAAATATTCCTGATCAACTATGATATTTTGCTGGCCAGGAAGGTTAGGCCCTTATTTAAAATAGTTGTGACTGCTTTAGGTTCTTCTTTGATATTTATATAGTTATTTCAGACCTTTATTTGAAATAAAGTCCATTTCAAATCATTATTTGAGAAAATAAGGGCATTTTGGGCACTTATTTAGAATTTTCCTTGAGAAAAAAATGTGTTTCAACACTATTTTTGTGTTGAGAGTCAAGGAACTACCACACACGCATTGTCCTATATTAAATTACCCATATTTACTTAATTATTAACAAATTAGTTAGCATAACAATGAATTATCAAAATAATATCCTAAGCATATCAATGTGCTGAAGTTACCAACTCTCATGTGAAATTAGTAACTTTATCATGTTACCGACTAATTTGAGATTACCAATTTTGTTTTAGCCACTTATCATGTTACCAACATTGATTATGTCGTTTTAGATTTAGCTAATTATGCGTTCTCCTTTTCAGGAAGCATTTTATGTATCTTTTATATGACTGACGTGGCGTGACCAATCCACATTGTTTAGGTGATGTGCCTCACAACCAACTACGCAATAGAATTTGAAAATTTTGACAAGTCATCGTACGTGGCATTGCCACGTGATATCTCTGACGTGCAAAGTTCCTTCTCATCTTTTAAAGACAAATTAATTACGGAGTTGCTCTTATTGTTCGGACGTATTTGGGATAGAATCAGGAACAAAATCATGTATTATGTAGATGGAGAATCAGATTGCCTTCCTTTGAAGCAACCTAAGTTTGAGATTTTTCTTTTCTTCCTAGTATCCTATCTATATCCATGTTTTTCCTTATTCAGTATTTTTTCTTAATTTTGGATCCAGTCTTTTGCCTATTTAACGGCTCTATCAATCACCACAAACACAAAGCAAGTGTTTGCTTCACCAAAGTCCCACAAATTTTCTCATAAGTTGTGTAATTGCAAGATCAGTGGGTCTGACCGGCACTTTTTCTTGCTCTTGTCCTCTTTAATCCCTAGCAATCTGTCTCCCGGTCCCCGAGTACCATGGCATCGCTCTCCAGAATCTTTCCATGCAATGTTGTGGTCGAAATCCTCGCTTACTTACCAGCCCGGTCTCTCGCCCGGTTCCGGTGCGTCTGCAAGTCGTGGCGTTCGCTCTTGTCCGAGAAGTACTTTCTGACGATGTGGTTGAATCGCAGCGGGACCTCCCTCCTGGTGGTCCCGTTGGAATGGGATATTCGCGACAAGTGCTCTTTAGTGTTCGAAAATGTGTCCATTGGGAGGGAGAATTTGAGGCTGCCAGTGGGCAACGACTGGCTTTCGTTGTCCGTGGTCGGTTCGTCCAGCGATGGCGCTCTAATTTGCTTGACCGGGCTTTCTTTCGTTCGCCGTAGTGCGAGCAAGCTAGCCATTATCCTCTGGAGCCCGTTCACGGGCGAAGTCAAGACTCTTAGCTACCATGATTACATCTATTGCCACGAGCGGCCCCTTTGCTCCGAATCTCAAGCTCAGGGCTACAGTTCGGGATGCTGTGTTCGGTATCATGTCCACGGTTTCGGGTACGCGCCAAATGCCCGGGACTACAAGATCGTGAGGATCACTTACTCGCGTGGCGTTGCGAGGCGAGCTGTTGCTTCGATAAGACCATCGAATGTTGAGGTTTATAGCCTAGGCAGGGACAAATGGACGAGCCTGGGGAGGCCTAATTTCACAAGGACGATTCGTGGCAATTCGCGGGCATTTATTAATGGGGCTGCGCATTGGCTCGCGGCGCCTAAAGAGGATGCGCCTTACAACTCAATCGTGGCCTTTGGTATGGAGGAGGAATCATTTAAACAAGTCATGCCGCTGCCCCGAAAGAGATATATCTCGCAATACTCTCTGCATTCGAGAGGCAAAGCGACACTCGCAGTGTCATGCGGTTCACTGGCTCTGATTGCTTTCACTATATGGGACCGAGAGGTATGCGGCATTTGGGTCATGAAGGAGTACGGCGTGGCCAGCTCCTGGACCAAGCAGCATCACATTGTGCTACCGATCGGATTGACGTGCCGAGCGGCCTTGGGACTTACTGGGCATGGCAAGATTGTGCTTCGCATGGTGGATGAAAGTTTGGTGTGCTGTGATTTGGGGGATAAGCAGATCAGTGAGGTTGGAATCGGGGGACAAGGCACTGAGTCATCTTTTGATGTCATTGATTTGGGAAGAGGAAATCCTACTCTCAGGAACCAAGTGGGTGGGGGCTCCCCGTTGACCATGCTCAACCTCCGATAAAGAATTAGGTTGCATAACATTTACAGAACTTAGAATATGCTTTTAAATAATAGATGATCATCTATCATTTCTGTAGTTTCGATGTAATGCGCATTTTGTTATAAGTTACTTATCGTCCAATTTCGGCAGCTATCGCCAAAAGTGTAGTAAGAATTATTATGGTTAATAAACTTATTTGTATGTGTCATTTCGAAATAGTTGTCATTACAAAACTAAAGATTTGCTTATATATATGTGCGCGCACACGAGCTTGCGTGTTTCACTAGAAATCGGGACCTGTTCCAATTAGTGTTATGCCTTTTACCAAATGTTGATCTTTGGTTTTTTGTTAAAGGGGTTTAGTGGCGATTGTGATAGGAATTAACTTGTGCAACAAAAATCAAGAACAAAAAGGTTTAAGGAAAGGAATGCAAGTACTGGAAATTAAAATATAGATAAACTGAAACAATATGTACGTTTTTGTGATGATGTTCGTGTCTTACAACAATTATACACGGCTTTATAAACTACAAAGTATAATCACTAACAAGCAGCAACTATTCTAATGATGATTACAACCGTATCTCCGTAACTTTATGTCTTCATTCTACCTCGTTTCTTCTTTTCCCTCCAATGCGAATTGGCGTCATGTCCATTCCAAAGATATGATTATTTGTTAGTGTAAACATATATTACCTGTTAAATATTGGAAAAGATACAACTTATTACTTTTGGTGAATTGATTAGACGTGCATTAATACCCCTAACATTTAGATTTCCACAAACTGATGGTACTTACGTGACCAGCCACACCGATATGTACGATATATGTACTTGATAATTTTTTGTTTAAATTTTTGCGTTCATCTTCAACCTCCAGCCCACAGGCTCTGTACCACGCACTCCTTTCTATTTTAAACCTCCATTGTTGTCCTCTTCAAGCTCATTTCACTTGCGTTTCAATGGCTTTCAAGACTTGAGCTGCATTCATGCCCTCGACATATCTGTCATGCTTCGATAGACTGAAAGAGGAGGGGAAAGCAACGATCTTCTCCAACTCTTCCACAAACATGATGAAGGTGCCCAGCAGCAACGTATTCTTTGGTCCCTTAGGAACTATTTTCCCTGACATGCTGAGGCAAACTTGCCCATTCATATGATCTCTATTGTTGAGTATGCATGTTCAGTTAAATTATGTCTCGAGTTTGAGTTCACATACTAAACCCGACCCATTCGGAGAATTTGTAATTGTTGAAAATCTGGTGTGCCCTTCGATCCGAATAAAAAATTGGATTTAAGAGGACGGTGAAGTATAATGATTTTGAAGGTTTGTTAGAATCCTTTTCTTTGTTGGAGTGTAACCAAGTGGGCTCTTACTTCCGGAGGATGGATTCTTCATTGGCCGTATATCACGAAGGGACCACATATTCCATATATAAACTTGTTGGAGCCCGTATAGCTTTTGATTGGGCTTAAACATAATGATTTGTGTTTTGAGTTTTACATCAAAATCCAAATTGTATTGTTTATTTATAAATATTTTGAATTTGAACTTACCTTTTACCAAAAAAAAAAAAAAAAATTTAAGTGTGAGAAACGCTTGAACGTATGAGTAATTGTAACTCTAATTCTTTGATAGATTATCTGATGCTGACTCTTTCTATGGATGTTGGTATCGGTATTCGGATTGAGGCATATAAATCATTGGTATCATTTACTGCTTCACGTTTATTTTTTAATGAATTCGCATTGATTTAAATTGTAAGATCCTATCAATTTTCGCGTTAATTTTATAATATGGTCCATTAGATCCGATTGATTTGAGGCTATTTCTTCTTTTGACCTAAGGTTTTATCAGTGGTATCTTAGGACGAAGTCCCATGTGTATTTGAGAAAATGCCAAAATCGATGTGACTCTTCAATTAATTTTTTACGACTTAAATCTGGGCCTTGACCTTCCGGGGCTATTGTCAGCTTTTCGTCTTCATAGATCAATTGCTTTTTTCTTCCGGATGGAGCCAATTTTCCATCACCCCCTTAATCTAATTTGGTATCCCTGGCCTTCGTTCGTATGGGGTTGGAGTTGGAGATTTGAATCTTTCCAGTGGCAATATTTTAAGCATGTCGCCGATTCTGACTTCTCTATGACACATTCATAATCAATTTCATCGAGAGTCTGATGAAATCCCCTATACTGAACACACTCGTTTCTTATTGTATTGGTTTCTCGGTATATTTTTTTTCATCCATCGCTCAAAGTCTCCAAGGACTTTGTCGATATCGCTTCCTGCCTGGTCGAAGACATACCAATCACACTGGGTCAGCTTGTTCTTGCTGCCCTTTACATGGGCATTACCCCTGCATGCTTGTGTTATGGGCCAGTAATTCCTTGGCCGTAGGACAGCCGATGTGGTGCTTGGCAAGTCGAGAAGACATTGGGCCAATCTTCATCCTACCGTTGTTTCAAAAACAGTACGGCAAATAGTACCCCTGACATGGAGATCGTTCCACACCCAACAAGCTCAAGCATTCAATCCTTCTAGTGAGATGCGTAAAACACTTTAAATGCAATTGGTTTTGGTCTACTATAGCCTCATCAAGAGAGTAGCATCGACTCCTGATCAATTTGTGTATAGGATGCCAACTCTATTTTTTGAGTTTCATAAAGATATGACCATTCTATCCTAGAACTCTAAGCACAATTTCTCCGACGCTACTCTCACAAACTAGCTATATTATCTCTTCTACATCACTGCTTTTCACTCTAGTGACACCAAAATTCACTCATAAAGATAAAAGAGTATGGGAGGATCATAGTCCATGACACTTTTCTATGGGCAAAAGATCTGCCAAAAGTTGGCATAAATGGACACTTAAATATTAAAAGTTACGAAAGTGATACTTAAGTGACACTTTTATAGAAAAGTGGGACACTTGAGTGCCACCTCTGGCGAAGTCGGCTGGAGAGCTGACTCAGCTCTAATTTACCCAAAACGACGTCATTTTTATAGTTAGCCAAAATAGAGTTTTTAAATCGGCCAAAATGACGTCGTTTTGGCATAATTTGAATTTTAAAATAATATAAAATTAATTAAATTAAATTTTAAACATAATAATAATAATAATAATAATAATAATAATAATAATAATAATAATAATAATAATAATAATAATTTATTTATTTATTTATTTAAAAAAAAAACGGAAGAGGAGGAGGAGGAAGGCAATTGGCGGCGAGGGCTGCCGTCACTTGGGAGGTGGGGGAGGGTCGGCCGAGGTGCAGGGCTCAACGGCCCCGGCCGACCCTCCCCCACCTCCCCGGTGATGGAGGGGAGATGGCGGCGGTGGTGGCGGTGAGGGCCAAGCCCTCAGTTGTCAGCTGCCTCCCTCCTCCCCCCCCCCCCTCTTCTTCTTCTTCTTCTTCTTCTTCTTCTTCTTCTTCTTCTTCTTTTTAAATTAAATTAATTATTATATTAAAATTCGAATTATACCAAAGTGACGTCGTTTTGACATTGTTTAACCACATCAACATACAAAACGATGTCGTTTTGCGTGCAATTCGTTGGAAAATTGCCAAGTCAGCGTTTTGGTCGGAATTTTTTGCGGTGGCACTTAAGTGATTCATTTTGCTCCGATTTTGGCACTTTAGTGTCACTTTCGTAACTTTTGGTACTTAAATGTTTATTTGTGCCAACTTTTGGCGCTCTAGGGGTCCAGGTGTCATTTTCTATGCATGAATATAGATATGGTGTGTCCTTTGCCCCATTTAAGTACTCCAAGCTTGGGCTAATACTATCCTTTCCATTTTTATTCTCCGAGTAGAAATACACCTTGACCAAAATCTAGCGAATTGGAGTTCAATAATATTTTCCCGATGTTTATTCTCGAAAATCTTTCCCCTTTCAAGTGTTTCCTCAAGTTTTTCTACCATCACCCTACTCAAGGATTAAATTTTTGTCCCCTTTATTCGGATATCTTTGATGCCTTTTTTTCCCCCAATTTAACCATCCAAACAGAGCCAAAAAACTTTGGCTCATCATGATTACCCCTGTCGATCTCCCTTAAAGGATATCAATAATGGGTAAATTTTATCCTAAACTTGAAATCTACTCTTCCTAACTCTATGCCGGACAGTTTGGGCTTATCCAAGGTATTCTTATTTTGATCATCTACTCTCAAGTATATCCCTTCACTAGGAAGAACAAGTACAAAGAAAGTGATGATGTACCTTTCAAGTGTTGTTTCGAGATCATTGAGAAGCTATTTGATTGGTATACTATTCTTGCCTTTAAATTGATTCCTCAAGTGGTATTGCAATTCAGCGATAGATGGGCCCGTTATACCATCGATCACTTTAGTGAAGATTTTGTGTTAGATTTGGCAAAGGTAAAGGAGGATAACCCGTTTGCTAAACCCGTGGCTATTGACGAAGTACCCATAGGGACCACTGAATGCTCACCGATTCAACCATCTCCGATTAGATCCCAAAAGAGCCAAAGAAGAAACCAAGTAAGAACTATCTTGACAGCATTTGTATTTCCTTTGAATATATTTCGCTCTTTTATTCTTGCAACGGCAATCAAACCAGCAATATCAAGTGGGTTCACAATGATGGAGTGGCTGGGGGAGAAACACGTGAAAGACTTGCACCCTCAGTGAAGCTCAAAAGGTTGGTGTTGTAGTCCTCACCAAGTCCTGATGTCATAGCAGATGTCGATGATGGGAGATTATACCC
Source organism: Eucalyptus polyanthemos subsp. polyanthemos (assembly GCA_017140185.1). Taxonomy (NCBI): domain Eukaryota; kingdom Viridiplantae; phylum Streptophyta; class Magnoliopsida; order Myrtales; family Myrtaceae; genus Eucalyptus; species Eucalyptus polyanthemos. Next base: position 25,722,931 of record CM029459.1, read on the forward strand.
AGCCCCGAGGACATTGATGCTCAAATTGACATTGATGTCAATTGACATTTGTAAATGAAGAGAAAAAGAATATTTTTTCATTGACTACTGAATAATGCACATACCTATTTATAGGCTTTACATAATGGCTATGTAAAGTAACAAATTAGGATCAATCAAATAGAATATATAGAATTATAGAATCACATAACATCCTAAATATATCTTTACATTCCCTTTCAAACTCAAAATGATTTGAAAGATGTCAACTTGAGTTTGTAAAATAGATCTAGAAAAGGCTTGGGTGGACAAGTCTTGCAGTTTGATTAGTGGAAGAAGTAGAGAAAGTCGAACAATGCCGCGAATAATGCGATATTTGATGAAATGATAGTCTATTTCAATGTGCTTGATGCGTTTATGAAAAACATCAGTTTTTATAATAGTTAGTAGTGATCGCACTAAAAATTTTACATAATATTAGAACTAGAGGTTCTAAGTTCGAATATTTCAAGACCCTATTTGCCCCCTAATTATATTTCCATAATTAGCATTGGGCAAAAAGATCAAATTAAATGTGAAAGAGAGTATTAGAATGTTTAAATAATAAGCCACGTATTTATTTAAGAGTTATAACTTATTATTTTAGAATAGTTGGTGGTGATCTCGCAAAATCTTATAATGTTGATAGCATGCAAAATGTATCTTACTCGAGTAGGGAATAAACATGACGTAGTTGGTACCAATGTCATGCCCTGATCTTCGAGTGCGCGCACATCCCTTTTTGATCGATAAAATTTTTGCGACTTCCCGGAACAAGTCGCTGACTCTTTCTTTTTATTGCACATGCGAAAGAGAATAATAAATCCACTGATAGTAATCATCTCGGGATAGAAAAGTAGGATAACAGATTTTTAAACAAGCATGCTTTTAAATATACACCGAGTCAAATACAAAAGTCTATAGCCACAAGACTTCAAATGATTGATTCTTAAAAAGAAATTGTTCTATTTGACCTACACTTCAGATCTCCTCAACTCAGTTCCAAGTCTTCCATCCTACGATCCTGAAAATGAAGCCCACGATAGGGTGAGATATAAATTTCAGCGAGTCCATGCTTTAAACCCTGATTAGGAGGGTAATATGTCTAAGACATCGTAATCAGACAATCATACAATTACAGAGACTTACCTTATCTCACATCCTCTCTGCAGGTTAGCACAATTTTTATCACAACCATGTGCATATAGCAAATTTACACACCAATTTGAAACATTTAAACCAATCATTACTCACACGAGCAAGAATCACAATTTAATCATTGCTCACACGAGCAAGAACTACCGATACACATCAAAGCAAGAATTATAATTGAATAATTGCTTACATGAGCAAGAACTACCAAAACACATCAAAGCAAGAATTACTAACACACGCCGATTTATCAATTCAACTCAAATGTGTTCAAATTAATTAACTATTACTACCCACACGAGCAGTTTTATCCGACACATGCCGGAGAAGAATAATAATTACCGACACACGTCGGGGAAGACTAATAACTACCGATACACGTCTAGAAAGACTAATAACTACCAACACAGCTGGGAAAAAGTAAAATCCAACTACACACGTCGGAGAAGAATAAAATCCACCGACACACACTGGGGAAAAATAAAATCCACCGACACACGCCAGGGAAGAATAATAACTACTAACGTCCATCAACATACGCTGAAGACGGGTTCTTTTAACTATTAACGTCCATCAACACATGTTGGGACGGATTCTCTTAACTATTAACGACTACCAACACACGCTGGGGATGGATTTTCTTTACTTTTAACGTCCACTAATACACGCTGGGGACGGATTCTCTTAACTTTCACATGATCATCAAGTATAAACTCTAGGCATATTACAAACCAATCATATATCATCAAATGTGCAATTTCCAGCAATCAAATCCTCAAGAGCCATCACCAAACTCATAACCAGCTCTAATCGGCAGAATATGCCTACTCGCACGTCTCCAAATTTAAATCTAGAAATCCAATCAAACGAGTTTGGAAAATTCCCAAATTTGAATATGATGTACAAGATAGATAAATCACTCAATTTAGTACAAAAATTGTGTTCGTTTTCCAGAAAGTCTGTTTTCCAAAATCAGTTTGGTTCGAGGTCTAAAACATGTCAATTTGATTTGAAATTTGAACATGTTAAACTAGAAGATATGACAAACAAATTTTGCGAAGAAACCATTTTGAAATTCGAACCTTAAGAGTTGATAAAAACCCATAGAATCCTAATAGGTCACAAGTTCCAGCAAAAACTGAGGTTCTGTTTATAAATGACGTAGTTGATATCTCATTCTTTTAAATTTGTAAAAACCTTGAGAAAAATATATGTTGTAGCTGAGGATGTCTAAAACATTTCTCAAGAAGATATCAATTTCAAATTCGTAATCCATTTCGATCTACAAAAATGACAAACGGCGAGGGTCTAGAAGCCAAATCTGTAGGAAGTCCACTGGATTTGACTAATCAATTATCAACGGTACAAGTCTCACTAATTAAGTTAACACTAATCCATTCTGAGGCTAATTTAACCATTCTAACTTATCACTAATACATACTTAAGCTAATTTAAATAATCTTTAAGCATAATTAACTTACTAATCTAGCAAACTCACCAATCTAGCAATCCGGTGAGTTTACGGTGACGGCGAGGTGGTGGTGAGCGAAAGACAAGCCCACGACGACACCAGGTGAGCTTCGGACAGGCCTTAAAGGGAGCCTAGAAGTCTCAGCTCTTGTTGGAACTTCTGCTTCTGTTCTTAGGCTGCAAAGGTTGAACCAAAGGGGCTTCACGGTTGAAACGGGCTTGAAACAGTGAGATGGTTCAACGGGCTGCTGTTGCGGGTGATGGCGGGACTTCTGATGGCTTGAACGGCGACGGAGGGGTTCGAGACAGTGAGCTAGGCTCGCTGGAATAACGACTAGGGGAGGGACGAGCGAGCAACGGCATGGCTTGCGGGCGGCTTGACGGTGCATAAACGGGCGGCAAGGAACTCCGGGGGTTGCTGCTGGCTCTTGGCTGGTCTCCTATGATTTTCTAAGCTCTCAAAAGCTCCAACAATGGATAAAGTATGCTCAAAGAAAAAGAAGAAGCTAGCTGAAGATTGAAGGGAGCCCAATTGCCTCAAAAGTCAAGTTAAATATCTCAAAACACTCAAGCACTTGCCCCCCTTGTTGTTGCCTTATCCTCAGCTATTTCCCTCTCCTTGGCTTCCTCAAGAAGCTTGCCAAAGGGTCCAAAAGGTTGCTTCCCCCTTGGCTACGAATTTGTGACATCTCCCATTCAATTTCATTCAATTCTTACTCAAATGAATCCAATTGAAGTTCAAACAAATCAGCCAAGGTGTCCACACTTAATCCATGATTTTTTTATTATTAATTGAACCAACTTGAATCCCAAAAATCCACCCAAAAACGGTCTCGACATTTTTTGGACAAAAATGATCCTACCTCGATTTTTTCCCAAAAAGTCTCGATTTACAGAAAAATCTTTAGAGACCGAGTCGACGTTCCTAAAATGACTTGTGACATGACAAAATTTTAAATTTTTAAAATCATATTCAAATTCGCAATTAATTTCAATCTAGTGCGATTTTAGCGTGACCTAGGTTACCGGGTAGCTTTTATAAATTTTTAATGTGAATGACCTGTGGTCGATTTTCTTTGAACCACAATGAACCCCTTCGACACATTGATGAATTTTGGTGGTCGTGACAATTTCGAGGTTTCAAATACGGACACTAGGTACCAAAATGATAAAAAAATCAATCTAATGCCGATTGACAAGAATTTTACAATTTAGTGGGATCACTCACGTTTAACCACATACCTCAATCGAATCGAACCATCTCTAATTTCTACTCGATCTTACTATGCCGAAATGATCTATGTAGATGAGCACAGTCTTATAGCCAATTCCTAGCTGAATCCTCAAGTCTATTGCATTAAAATCTCTTAATGACTTCCCTAGATAGTCTAGTTATCTCACGAGTGGCCATCTCAGAGAAAAAAATTATAGGCGTGTTGATGAAAGGCCCAACTTATCTAATTGAAATCAGAACATGAAAAATCAGGATGTCACAACGAACATCAATGTTGATGTTGGCGAGCATGAAGTCGTTAGTACCAATTGATGCTGATGTCGTTGAACATGAAGTGATCAATTCCAACACTGAAGTTAATGATGTCGATGTCAAGGTGAACCAGCTTGAGGGAGTGGCTAACACAGATCAATATTTTTTTGGCAACCCGAGTACCCATAACTCGGGTGCCAGTTCTGGCAACAGAACCGAGTATTGATTGTGGACTACGATCTTGAAGAATAAAATTACTCTTGTATACGCCTAACTATGATAATCTTGTTGATATATGTTAATTTATAATATCTCTTACCGATAGATTTAAGATTTCCCCTAGTGATTTCTACTCCCTAGGTCATCATATTCGACTCCTTGAAAACTCGATCTAGTCTTTTTGCTTTAACAGGTAGGTAGAAATGATAGTTGATGATGAACCTAAAGTTGTGGGATTGGAGGTGGCCACTGAAGACGAACTTGAGGCTGTTGAGGCCAAGAGCCTGTAGCTATTGATATAATCAGTGTTGCATTTGCTAAGGAACCTGTCCCATATAAGGATGCAATGGGAGGGAAATCAGCAAGAGTTGCTAATCAACTTCCCCGGAATTGTTCCCCTGACAAAATATCTTTTATCGAAAGTTGTTTTTTGGTTATTAAGGGGACTAGGGTTGTGGTTTAACTCTAGATAGAGGATATGTCATGCAAGAAGAAATCAAACCTCTTTAATCCAAACAACACTGTACAATCTTAGACTGAGTAACAAGACCCAAAAGTTATAAAGCTAGTATCAAACTATGTTGGAATCCAATTGATGACACAACTTGAACATATTAAGATATGACGTTGAAATTTAATGGACGATAAGGTATCAGGATAAAGACATATGCCGAAATCTAATCGACAACGCAAATATGAGATTTATAGCTAAGGAAATTTAAAGTGCAATGTAGGAAAAGTACAGATAATTGAAACATGACATTTTGTTTGATTTGTATAGGGCTCTCTTGTTGAATAGTTAATGGTATTTATAGGGAATGTGTAGTAACCACTTTTTGACTATGCTCAACGGTTGCGTTTCTCTGAATAACTTCCATTGGTTTGGCCCACACTCATTTATTCTCACAAGCATCACCCATGTTCTTGAGTAACTGTCCTAATTATGTGATGATGGTTTTTGCAGTTATCGATGATCGTTCCATGACTGGATATTTGAATGGTAACTGCTCCCTCCACAATGTACATTCTCAATGTCAATTGTTTTGAGGGTTTCAAGTTTTAAATAGTATTTGAAATACTCTTGATGAAAACTTGCAGCCGTGCCATATAGGTGGCCACCAACCATCCATTATCATATTTCAACAATTGTTGTTGTGGTATTAAAGAACATTGTTATCGATCACTGTGTTAACTTCTGTACTTGTTGACCGCTTAATATGTACAAGATGATGCCGATGTTTTATGCATGTCACTGTTTCTCATCCTTGCTTATATGTCACCTAATTCTTACTCTTGTGCCAAGCACGTGCGTGTAAATGACCAAATCAATTTTTGGTGTTAACAACTAGATTTTAATCTTTCTTATTTGGTTTATTGCTAGAAAGAAATTTCTGGTTAGGTTTTAGAAGTTTGTCCTCTAGGGTTTCATCGAAGTGTTCCATGATCTATTATGAGCAAATAAAATTTATGGAGAAACTAGACTATTTTTCAATGGGAAAAGTACATTACAAGTGCCAAAATTTGATATGGATAGATATTTAAGTGCCGAAACTTCCAAAAAATATAGTTAAGTATCACTTCTTTTGAAAATTGGGATACTCAAGTGTCAACGCTCGCAAGGGTAACTGAAAATATGAAGTGGCTTATTTTAATAATATAAGTGGTCTATGTAGCTCGTCGAATGCTTACTCAGCAATGAACATGAAAAATGACGTCATTTTGCCCATAAATTTATTAATTAGTATTAATTAAAAATAAATTAAACAAATAAATTATTATAAAAAAGGGCGGGGCAGTAGCGTTTGATGAGGATTGTTGCAAGGTCCTCCACAACACTTACGTCGTTGCCACACCATCACCGGAAAGGGCTGGCGATGGTGGGGCGAGGGTTGGCCAAGGTCACAAGGCCTTGGGTAGTGGTTTGTGACCTTGGCCAACCACCGATAGGGCTTGTAGGCCCTCATCCAGATCTAGGGTGAGGGTTGTGGCCCTACCTAAGATTTGGCGAAGTTTGTTGGCCCTCGGCTAGAGGGGCCAAAGGTTGTTGGTTGTTGGTTGGCCTAGTTAAGTGATTGGCTAGGGTTGCTAGCCATTGCCTAGGGCTCGACGACATCGGCTGATCCTTGCCCCACCATCGTTGACCCTTTCTAGCAATGGTGAGGCAGCGGCGGTAGCAAGGGCCATGTGGAAACCCTCGTCAAAGCTGTGGCATTCTCCTCTCTCTCTCTCTCTCTCTCTCTCTCTCTCTCTCTCTCTCTCTCTCTCTCTCTTAATTTTTTTATTTAATTAAATAGTTATCTTAAAAGTTAATTTTGGGGGCTTACAATGTCATGTGGACATTTTTTTTTTTTTTAAATTTCCACATAAATAATTTTTTTTTAAGAATTGCCACATGGATATATATTTAGATTGCCACGTTAGTAAAAAATAAAAAGTTGTTGGAAAATGCCAAGTTAGCATTTTGGCCGTAATTTCTCACTATTGGCACTTAAGTGTTCCATTCTTCTCTGATTTGGATACTTAAGTGTCATTTTGTGTCAAGTTTTTGCACTTGCAATGTCCGCACCCCATTTTTCAATCTTCTCGTCCAATCTTTTGTTAATGTTACCATCGCACACTTATCATCCTATGCTAAATTACCCACATTTTTATAATTGTTAAAACCTTCATTAGCGTTCCAATAAATAACAAATATTTATTTCCACCAACTTGGAAATAAATGAATAAAATAATTTCTAGATTTAGCAAATGATTTCAAGGCCGAACTATTTCTAGTTTTTGTTGTGATTTCTATTTCTTCCCTTGATTATTTTTATAATTATATCCTTTATTTCATTAAAGTAATCCCAGTTTGTGAATTCTCTTTCTTGCTTACAACAATTTATTATGGCAATTTCAAGACAAACTTCTCCAGCCACTGGAACAATAGCTTAATCCAATTGCGTGAGAAAAAAATTGTGCTCTGACACTGTTATTGTGTTGAGAGTCAAGCAACCGTCACACATGCATCCTCCGACATCAAATTACCAATATTTACTTAATTATTAACAACTTAGTTAGTTACCAATAAATTATTAAAACTATTTCCCCAACATATCAATGTGTTGAACTTAACAACTCTCATACAAAATTGCTAACTTTATTATGTTACCACCTAATTTGAGATTACCCAATTATATTTTAGCCACTTATCATGTTACCAACATGGCTTTGGAATTATCAAATTGTCTAATAACATACCAATTCTTAGGGGTATCCAAATAGGACCGGAAGTAGAACCTATCCAAATTTTTATGTATTTTCAGTTCAGTTTGGATAATGAAATATAACCTCTTTTTTTTTTAAATTTTTAAATTTAAGTTCTAGTAGAATATATAAATATTAAACCATGCTTTCATCTAATAGTTTCAACTTTTAGAACAGTTGGTTATGGTCCCATCAAATTTCAAATGATATCAGAGCTGAAGATTCTGAATTCAAATTTTATTGGGTCTCATTTGCCTTTCCAATTAAATATTTTCATGGCTAGTACTAAGCAAAAAAGACTAGATTAAGCACGAGGGGGAATGTTAGAATACATAAATAGTAAATCATGCATTTATCTAACAGCTTATGCTTTTAGAACAGTTGGTTGTGGTCCCACCAAATCTCACAAGTTCAGATAGTTTTGGTTCGGTTCATTTAACTAAACTAAAAATTGCTAATCTTCTTAATATTACAATTTATGCAATCTTTCTCTTTTTCCACTAAACCTCTTTTTAATATTTTAGAAAAGAAAGTGGAAAAGCTGAATTGAACCAAACTGAGCCAAGTTTTCATTTTAGGTTATAGTTGGTTCGAGATGCGTTTGGTCCAAAGCTAATGCATACCCTAATGGTTTGGTTTGGGCTTTCAAAAAACCCAAATTGAACCAAAGAAAACCCGAACTAAACTAAATTGTTGACATCCCTACCAATTCTATTAAAATTTCCAACTATTTTAAGATACTACTCTTTATTTGAACTGTTTACCATTTTTCTTGATGAAGTCACTAAATATTTTCTATTACCTACTCTTATTCGAACCACCTACTAATATTTATCTGATTAAAGTCATTCATATTCTTGATCTATGATGAATTAAAAAGTAATGATCTCTTTTTGAGGAAACATTTTATGTATAGTTGACATGGCCAATGTGGAGTGACCACCCACATTGTCCACATGGTATGCCTCGCAACCAACTATACATTGGAATGTGAAAATTTTGACACGTCATTGTCTTAGTTCGTACATGGCATTGCCACGTGATATCTCCGACACACAGACTACCTACTCATCTTTTAAAGACGACTTAATTACAAGTTGCTCTTATCGTCCGGGCGTATTTGGAATAGAATCAAGAACAAAATCATGTATTGTGTCAATGGAGAATCGGATTGCCTTCCTTTTTTTTTTTTTGGTCAAAAATAGAGGCCCGTTGTATTTATATTAACCAAAGGTGCCACTATAGGGCAGAATGTCAATACAAAGCAAATCCAACAGAGGTGGGGGAGGAGAAAGGGTCCAATTCAAGGGCAGACTTCGGTGCCCATGGGCCTTGGCAGCCCTAGTTGACGGCTTGGTTTGCCTCCCTCCTGCAGTACGCGATGTTTAACCTAGAGAAATAGGGAGGAGCGCCGTAGCTTTGGAGATGAGTGAACGAGCTTCCCATGGCGCCGAACATGGATTCCGCACGGCGTTGACAAGCACCTAGCAGTCGGATTCCATTGTGAGTTGCTTCCTTTCCATTTTTTTGTGCAACAGGTTTTGTAAGGTAATTGTAAGGGCTTGAGCTTCTGTCTATAGCCTGGAATTGTGTTTGTAAATCTGTCAATAAGTCGGCCAGAGTGATCACGCCAAATAGACGCCACGGATCCCTCATTTGATGCAGAAGGAAAGGCTCCATCAATATTTATCTTGATCGCTTCGGGATCCGGAGGCTTCCACACTCGATCTGAGTTTGGGAGGCTGGGTTGAGAGCTTGTCCACACACCATGGCATCGACGAGCAGATTGGGCAGATGCAAAGGCCATTGTGAGAACCTGTGTTGGGTCGGGAGCAGCCTTGCGAAATACAAAATGGTTTTTGGATTTCCAGAGCTACCAGAGGATATGTGCCAGGGTTTCCAGATCAGGTGTGGAATTATTTTTGCATAAAAACTCTGCTAACCAAGCATCCATACGATTTGTATTATAATTTGTTGGGTTGATTCGTACCGCTGAATGAGACCAAATCTTGCGTGTCCATGGACAATGCAGAAAGATATGTTCTGTTGTTTCTAGGTTGTGATTTTGACAAATCTGGCACATAGGATCTGTGATGATTTTTCTGTGATATAGATTGTCTCTTGTTGATAGAGCATTTTGGCATAAGGACCACATAAAGACACGTATCTTTAGGGGGGGGGGGGTTTCATATTCCAAATCTTGGCCCAAAGTTGTCGGGGTGGTTGGTAAGAGGAGGATGCGAAATTTTGTACCTTGATTTCTTAGTAGATCGTAGAGAGTTGTATCCATTCTTAATAGTATAAACACCATTATGAGTTCCCTTCCAAATAAGTCGGTCCTTTGTACAATTAGTTTGGATCTGGATTGTAAGAATTTCCTCAACTATTTGATCATCAAAGCTTCTGTGCAGAAGGGATTCATTCCGGTGGTTGCTATCCGAAATAATGAAATCAACAACCCTTGGTGGTTCTCCTATTGGTGTAGGTCCGCCAATGGGACCACTATCCAGCCATTTATCATCACGGATTGAGATTCGTTTCCCATCTCCTACTGACCATTGTAGGTTATTCAGAATTGAATCTCTGCCAGTCAATATACTCAGCCATCCCCAAGAAGGTCTTGGCCCTCTGTCAGCATGCCAGAACTCTGTAGAGTGATGGTAAAGACCCTTAAAGAGTTGACTCCATAAAGAGGATGGGTTTTGTAGGAGACCCCACGCCTGTTTTCCTAGTAATGCTTTATTAAAGGCGATCAGGTCACGAAAGCCAAGTCCTCCCAAATCTTTTCTATCCTTAAGTACATCCCAATGTTTCCAATAAATGCTAGATTTGTGTTGATTGTTCTTCCACCAAAATCTAGCAACTTTCTTCTCAATAGTTGTACATAAAGACATAGGAATCTTGAAAATAGACATGGCATATTGAGGGATTGCTCTGTATTACCGTTTTGATTAGTGTCTCCTTGCCACCTTTAGAGAGGAACTATTTTTGACAGCCTTCAAGTTTTGAATTGACTTGACTCAAAATCCAGGCGAACATCTCCTTTTTTGATTTTCCCCAATTTGATGGAATCCCAAGGTATTTTCCAGTCTTCGTTAGCATGGGTATCCTAAGTTCTTGGGCTAGGTTTTCTTGAAAATGAGCAGGGCAGGTCTTACTAAAGTAGATACCATATTTATTCCTGTTAACTGCCTGACCCATTGCTAGGCAATATTGGTTTAGGATGTTGGCTAAGTTCTGACATTCCTGAATTTTCCCGTCAAGGAAAAAGATAGCATTATCAGCAAAAAATAGATGGGAGAGAGTAGGACACCACCTGTTTAATTTAATGCCGTTGAGATTATTCATGTCCACTGCTCAATGGATAAGTATTAATAGCACGTCCGCCACCGGGATGAAAAGATAAGGTGAAATAGGGTCTCCCTGTCTTAGACCCCTTGATGGATTGAAAAAATTTAGATTTTCACCATTAAATTTAACACGAGAGAAGTAGTGGTGATGCATTGCATTATCCACTTAACCCATTGAGAGTGAAAGCCCAAATGTAGAAGATAGTCTTGAAGGAAGTCTCATTCAACTCGGTCATATGCCTTCTGCATGTCCAACTTCAGAATGGTCTAAAAGGATTTCTTTCGCTTTCTAATTTGAAACTGATGCAAGACCTCTTGAACTACTAAGATGTTGTCTTGAATTTGTTGCCCAATTAATCTTTGTAACTTCATATGCAAAATCATCTCAAAGTTTTTGCAAACCGCCTTAAACCTTTCCTACCTGAATTAATCTCTATTGAGTAATTTGCCTTTGTTAGTGGGTTTAAATTGATCCTTTCCGGAGAATTAGATGGTCTTCCTGAACAAGCCTTTTATTTGGTAGGTAACATCGATGAAGCTATTGCGAATGCTACGAACTTAGAAATGGAGAGTAAATTGAAGAAATGACCTTATATCTTTGTGTACTAACCCCTAATTGAATTGTTTGGGATTCAGAAGTGAAATAAATCATTTTATCTACTAATACATCCATGTTTTTACTTATTCAGTAATTTTTCTTGATTTTTGGCCTTCTTTTGCATATTTAACCAAAGCCCCTCAAATTATCTCACATGTCTTGTCTAATTGCAAGATCGGCGAGTGTGACTCCCACCGCTTCTTGCTCGACGTCTTCAAGTCCCAGCAATCCATCTCCCGGTCCACGAGTACCATGGCATCGCTCTCCGGTATCTTTCATCCAATGTTATGGTTGAAATGCTCGCTTGCTATCCAGCCCGGTCTCTTGTCCGATTCCAGTGCGTCTCCAGGTCGTGGTGTTCGCTCTTGTCTCGGCCGTACTTCGTGAAAAGTGGTTGAATCACTGCGGGACTTCCCTCCTGGTGATCCCATCGGAATGGGAGAATCGCGACAGTGATCTTTAGTGTTGGAATGTGTCCATCGGGAAGGAGAATTTGCGACGGCGCTCTAATTTGCTTGACCGGGCTTTCTTACATACGCCGTGGTGCAAGCAAGCAAGCCGTTATCCTGTGGAGCCCGTTCAGGGCAAGGTAAAGGCCCTTGGCAACGAGGGTAACATCCATTGCCACTGTAGGTCCCTTTGCTCCGAATCTCTAATTTAGGGTTACAATTCCGGATGCTGCAATCATTATAATGTCCACGGTTTCGGGCACGAGCCAAATGCCCGGGACTACAAGTTCGTGAGGATTTTTTATTCGGGTGGTGTTGCAAGGCGAGCTGATTCTCCGATAAGACCGTGGCTGTCGAGGTTTATAGCCTAGGCAGGGACACATGGACGAGCCTGGCCATGTCCGATTACACGTGGATGGTTTCTGGCAATTTGCGGGCATTTGGTAATGGTTCCGCGCATTGGCTTGCGGTGCCTTATGCGAATACACCTAACAACTCAATTGTGGCCTTCGATATGAAGGAGGAATCATTTGGAGAAGTCATCGAGCTGCCCCAATCGGAAGATGTCTCGCAATTCTGTCTGAATCCGTGAGGCAAAGCGACACTTTCGGTATCATGCGATTCACTGGCTCTGATTGCTTTTGGGGAATGGAACCAGGATGAATGCGGCATTTGGGTTATGAAAGAGTGCGGCGTGGCTGAGTCGTGGACCAAGCAGCATCACATTGTGCTACTGATCGGGTCGACGGTCCTGGCAGCGTTGGGACTTACAGGGCGTGACAAGATGTTGCTTCGGATGGTGGATGAGAAGGTGGTGTGCTGTGACGTGGATATGCAGATCACTGAGATTGGAAGCCGGGGAGGCGGCCCTGAGTCATCTTTTGAGGTCAGTGATTTGGGAGGAGTAGATCATACTCTCAAGAACCAAACGGGTCGAGGTTCACCGTTGACCATATTCGACTTCCCACAAAGAATCAGGTTTCATACATTCACAGAAAATCTACATATGCTTTTTCAAATCATCTATATTTGATTTTTTTAGTTTTAATGTGTGCATTTTACAATATCTCTAGAGAAACTTAACATCCAAGTTTGGAACCTATCCACAAAAGATAGGTAAGAATAATTATCGCTAATAAGTTTATGCATTCTATCATTTAGAAATAATTGTCATTTCAAAGGTAAAGATTTTCTTGTATATGTGCGTGTTTCACTAGAAATCGGGACTTATCCCATTTCGACAAAAGTTTATCTTTGGATTTCGTTAGTGTGGCGATTGAGTATTCATTAAAATTAATTTCGCTTCGTGGAATGTCTTTCTTGCTGCGATTTGTGCTGAGAGTCAAAAACCTGTCACACATGGATCCTCCTATATTAAATTACCAACATTTATTTATTTGTTAACAACTTAGTAAGTGTACCAACAATTTATTATTAAGATTATTTCCCCAACTCTCATACAAAATTGCTAAATTTATTATGTTACCGACTATTTTGAGATTACCAACCTGTATTTTAGCCACTTACTATGTTACCAACGGTGATTATGGCATTTCAGAATCACCAAATACTTTAATAACATACCAATTCTATTGAGATTACCAACTATTTTATGATTTTACTCTTTATTTGAAGTGCTTACCAACTTTCTTGATGAAGTTATTGACTAGTTTTTTTACTAACTCATATTCGAACCACTTACTAATGTTTATTTGATCGAAGTTATTGACTAGTTTTGTTACAAACTTGTATTCGAATTACTTACTAATGTTTATTTGATCGATGTCATTCAAATTCTTGAGCTAGTGACGAATTAAAGAGTTATGTTCCCCCTCGAGGAAGCACTTTACATATTGCTTACATGGCCAATGTGGTGTAAATAATCCATATTGCCCCCGAGGTGTGCCTTGCAACCTAGTATGTATTAGAATTCGAAATTCTCACATGCTATCGACTTGGTTCGTCCTGTGTCACTGCCACATTATACTTCAAACTCATAAAATACCTTCTCATATTCTAAAGACGACTTAATTACCAGTTGTTCCTTTTGTTCGGACGTATTTGGGAATGAGTCAGGAACAAAATCATGTATTGTGTAAATGGAGAATCAGATTGCCTTCCTTAAACCAACCCAAGGTTGAGATTCTTTTTGCCTCAATTGAGTCCTAGCAATAACTCTTTAAGTATTTCGATATTTTTCCTTATTCGGTAAATTTTCTTAATTTTTTTGCCGTCTTTTTGCTTATTTATTTATTCCATGTTTTTTCTCGTCAATCACCATAAACAAATACCGTATTGCCTCACCAAAGTCCCACAAATTTTCTCACAAATTCTATCCAATTGCAAGATCAGTGAGTCTGACTGCCCCTGCTTCTTGCTCTTGTCCTCTTTAATTCCTAGCAATCTGTCCCCCGGTCCACGAGTACCATGGCATCGCTCTCCGGTATCTTTCCATCCAATGTCGTGGTCGAAATCCTGGCTTGCTTACCAGCCCGGTCTCTCGTCCGGTTCCGCTGCGTCTCAAAGTCATGGCGTTCACTCTTGTCCGAGCCGTACTTCGTGACGAAATGGTTGAATCGCAGCGGGACTTCCCTTCTGGTGGTCCCGTTGGAATATGAAAATCACAACCTGTGCTCTTTAGTGTTCGAAAACACGTCCGTCGGGAAGAAAAATTTGAATCTGCCTCTTGGCGACAAATGGTTTTCGATATCCGTGATCGGTTCGTCCAGCGATGGTGCTCTGATTTGCTTGTCCGGGCTTTCGTACAAAAACCGTCGAGCGAGCAAGCAAGCCGTTATCCTGTGGAGCCCGTCCACAGGCGAAGTCAAGGTCCTCCCCAACAGGGGTTGCGTCCATTGTCACCGCTGGCCCGTTTGCACCCAGTCTCTAATTCAGGGCTACAATTCGGCATGCTGCAGTCAATATCTTGTCCATGGTTTCGGGTATGAGCCGACTGCCCGGGATTACAAGGTCGTGAGGATTACTTATTCTCGCGGCGGTGTGAGAGAAGCTGATTCTCCAATAAGGCCATCGCTCGTCGAGGTTTATAGCCTAGGCCGCGACAGATGGAAGAGCCTGGGCAGGCCCAATTTCACTTGGGCGGTTCGTGGCAATTCACGGGCATTTGTCAATGGCGCCGCGCATTGGCTCGCGGGGACTGCAGTGGAGGCACCTTACAACTCGATTTTAGCCTTCGATATGAAGGAGGAGAAATTCGGAGAAGTCATCGAGCTGCCCCAATCGGAAAATCTCACACAATTCTCTCTAAATCCGAGAGGCAAAGCGACGCTCTCGGTGTCATGCGGTTCACTGGCTTTCATTGCTTTCGGCATATGGAGCAGAGAGGAATGCTGCATTTGGGTGATGAAGGAGTATGGCGTGGCCACGTCCTGGACTAAGCAGCATCACATTGTGCTACCGATCGGGTCGACGGTCCGAGCGGCCTTGGGACTTACCAGGCATGGCAAGCTTTTGCTTCGCACGGTGGATGAGAAGTTGGTGTGTTGTGATGTGAAGGATATGCAGATCAGTGACGTTGGAATCCAGGGAAGCGGCATTGATTCATCTTTTGATGTCATTGACTTGGGAGGCGCAGATCCTACTCTCACCAACCAAGTGGGTCGAGGTTCACTGTTGACCATGCCCAACTTCCCATAAAGAACTAGGTGTCAAACATTCACAGAAATTCACATATGCTTTTTCCAGAGATAGATAATCGTCTATTGTTTTCGTAGTTTTGATGTTTTATGCATTTCATTATATTCCCCAAGATCTTATCGTCTAAATGTGGCACCTATCAAAGCTATATATGTTATGTATTTTGTCATTGAGATATAGTCGTTGCTGTAAGATTTTTAAAAAATTGTCTTCAAGGATTTTTTATGTTGCGGAAAGCGAGTGTTTAAACAATAAAATAGATAGAATAAGAAAATATATAGAACATCGGATTTTCATGGTTCAGTCATAATGACAAGGGTTGAGTGCAATTCCCGGGTAGAACCCGAAATCGAAGAATCGGACTGATAGCTTCGGCTCGACTCCTGGTTTCAAAGAGAGAGGTTCCGGTTCCTGATTTCTTTTATTTCGGAACTGGTTCGTCCTCTTTGGAGACAAAAATCAAAAGGAGACGACATCGAAGGAAAGGAGAACAGGTCAAGCGCGAGCGGTCTCCTCCCACGGTCCAAGCCCATTACCATACCTACTTAGCAAGAGAGAAAGAAATGCACACTCAACTTGAACAAACGCATGGCGAGGAAAACCATGGCAATCTCTCGTTTCTGCTTATCCCTAGAAAAACCCAAACAACTTCATCGGTCTAGAACACGTTGCAGCCGCAGACGGAACTAGACCCAAGTAAAGATTTTTGGCAATTCGACAACCGAAACTCTCCACGTTAAGCAGCATGCTTATCAATCCCGAATCGTCGACCTCGAGTAATACCCACGTCTCGAGCACAATTCGACTCGACTTCCACATAACCCGTTCCTGCTTCCGTCGGACATCGCAGACGATCGCAGGAGGGGTCAGACCGTTCCGGAAGACGTGGAAGAGAGAGTGAAGAGGGCGATTTGTGATTTATCCCCGAGGGATTGTCGCTCGATTGCGGAAGCTCTCGCCTCCGATCGAAGCTGGACCTGAACGTTCGCGATGATGGCCGAGACGCTTCGAGCTACAGGCAGATCGACCTGAACGGTTTCGGCTGGAGCTAAGAGGTGGCGCTTGCGGTGAGCTTACGGAGGAGGAGACGACGGGAGTTCGCGTCGGCGGGTTCCGCCGGAGCAACCGCCGGAGTTTGGCACCGGGGGACGTCGGTCGACTTCGTAGCCCAGTCTTTAGCGGGAAAGTGAGAATAAACGCGGCTCGACACCAAAAAAATAATAAAAAAAATAATTAGGAAAAAAACAAATTAAAAAATACAAAACTTATCTCATCCGAAATTTCTCTAAGGAAGTATTCAAAATCAGTGTATACTCTTCAGAATATGATATATATAAAGGAAAAATATTTTGAATAATTTTTTATTAATAATCAAAATATTTTTATTAACTAATTATTTCAAGCGATTATTTTAACGAAAATATTTTTCAGATCAATTTTTGTTTGCAAAACGAATGCATCCCAAGTCACTGAAAATCATAATGTCAAGTTATGAGAGTGAAAAATGACATTGTCACTTCACTTATTTTGCAAAAAAATAAATAATTTGAATAACATTTTCCTAAGAATGATTGTTCATGTTTCTTAAAATTATTATTCAAAAATGGTGGCATTTAGGTCTTATTTGAAATAAAATTCACTTCATATCCTTATTTGAAATTTTCCTTTTTTCTTTTTTGCTAAAAATAAATTAACATAAATTTTAACTTGGCTACTGTTGGGGAAAAATGGCCCAAATGATCTTAATATATTAATTTGCTCATTATAATCTCTAAAATTTTATTTAATAATATATAATGTCATTTTAAAACTCTTTTAATTTGTTTAATGTCGTCCTTGAATTTTGATCCATTGTTTAATATGATCCTGAAATTTTAAATATTTTCATAAAATCCATGGACTGCATTGAACAATTACTAAAAAATGAGATACCATATTAAATAAATGAAAAGTTTGTGGATAATATTGCATGTTAAGTATAAATTTGAGGACTGTATTGCATATTGAATTATTATTGAAGGGCCATTACTATCATTATCCCGTGCCATTTTGTTATGAAGTAACTCTTGGGACATGATTTGATTGTAATTGAATACATAAAGATTAAACTTTGTATGGCACTACAAAAAGTATGCTTGAAAAGCTTCTCGTGCAAGAATGAATGATTATGCAAGTGTAGTAAAGTCCTAGTAAAAGCCTTAGTACAAGGAATTTGTGTCGAAAGAACGCCGATGGGGAAAATATTTGGACCCACATCTAAATGTCTAATGTCAAAGGAAAAAAAAAATGATATGGACTCTGTTGAATCTGTGTTGTCCTCCGCCCGCCATGGTGCTAAATCAAGCTCGTTGTAGAATCAAAGACGAGACATTTTCCAGTGATACATGACAAAACCGCACCACGCTGCATTAGAGAAGAAAAATTGTAAATTGTTGGTTGGAAAGGAACTGAAGGCTTTCCAACATGCAGACGAAGGGAATGCGTACCTATCAAGCATCCTAGGAGAGAAGTCATGGTAATAGTTGACAGAGGATGAGTCATGGTAATAGTTGACAGAGGATGATCTTTTAAGGCTATGGCTATAATCTTGTCCATCACATCGTCCGCAAATAGGAGAATAACAAATCCAAAACTCTTGATCATGGTCGATGTGGAGAAAATCATGATCAACAGCGATATTCCAAAGGCATATGGAGAACATAGGGCCAGACACCGGGAACACGATGCTCATTCCCGACAAAGAGCAGATCTTACACGCAAGAGCGACACTGCAAAAAAAGAATTATATATATATGGACAAGATCAATGACTGAATCCGAGAATTTGCGATGTCAATTTTTCTAATTCTAAACATAATGAGCAAGACCGTGTCTGCTACCTTGGTGGTACAGTAATCAGCCAGAGAAGCAAACGCTCCGAGTTAAAGTAGTCCCTCCAATACAAAAGTTGGATCACGGTCATTCCCAGGGCTGTCCTGGCATCCATTCCTCCTCCAATGAACGAGAGCCGAACCGATGAGGTACCGTACATAAAAAGATGAACTCCAAAGCAATACAAAATCATGCTCATTAACCCGAAACCCCAAAGAGCCTTGCCTTGCAAATTATGGTGCGCGACATATGTGAGCAGCAAGTCTATAAAATAAAACGCAAGTTTTCCTCATTATTTGTTGAGGTAAAAGTTCTCAGAAGCGAAATATATAAGCGGAATTTATCGAGGTGATATTACTTACGTAGACCATCGATGGCGGTATGGAATTGCTTAGAGATCTGCATATTTGGTCGTGCTACCCGACCTGCATCCAGTAGAAAACTACGTTAAGACAATGACATTATACGGAACTTGGGCACTGATTGAATCCCATGGCTTTTGGTACAAATAGACCTTTGAATTCCAGACTTCAATTCGTTTTGCTAGAAGCAGATTTATGATGCCAAAACAACAGGATCTCAAAATCAAATAACCTAAGACATAAGCGACAAACCAAACACCAAAGATTGTCCGTAACGCTCGAGTGTTTGCTACACTTAGAATATGCCCAAACCCAAAAGTGTTCATTTAAGAAAAAAAGAAACTTAATTTGAGTATAAAACTCACCGCAGCAATCAAGGAGTGTATGAGTTCCGACACAAGAACGTCTTCCGCGTTCCTTTTTTTTGTTTTTGCTTTTACCGCGCGGCGTCTCCTTTTGACTTGTGCGGCTGCGGCTTTTTTAGGAAAGAGAAGATTAGAAGGAAACTCCTTTTTTTCCTCCTTTTTTTCTCTTATAAAGACTTGATTTAGGATTGGAATCCACCGAATTTTAGATTCGCTTGTCATTTGTGTGGCTTTTAAATCAGATGCTCAATGTTCGAAATATAACATAATGTCCAAATAGGCAATCGAAGGAATTGAACTCTCAGATCAAATCTTGAATAGATATCGATAATGACATTTTAACTAATTAAGGATCCATTCGAAAATTTCGATCGACATCATCAGATTCTGTTTGGATTACGTACGCCGCTCAAATTACGCCAATCGCATAAAAAATAATTGCCGAAAAGAGAATGACTTACCATCCAAATAATTCGATCAAGCGACAAAAATGGCCAATGCTTTGCGTGATGCTAGGGTTCTGCAGCCGAGCCGATACCTCTTCTTTAGGCCTTTGCTTATTTCGGTTAACCTCAAAATTGGCGTCAGCTTCCTATCTTCAAAGAAATTACATAATATACTCACGCGTATCTATACAAATACATGACCGCTCGGATGACCAAGAAAGAAGACCTCAAACATGGCCTTCGTTTGATGAGAGCGCCTGAATATAAACACGGAGTTAGATATATTAAAATCGCTGCGTTAGGCAATTCAATATCAACATTATTCGCTTACCTGAAAATGAAATTACAATTTGTCATGTTCTTGAGGATGCCGATGTGTGTAAATAGTATGTGTGTAAATAGTATGTGTGTGCGTAGCACTATCGATACCCAAATGTCAGATTTGTATTAAGCACTCTCCCAGAGGAGATACTCTTGATTAATATAAAGTGACTCCACCAAAAGGTTATGATTCGTCGGTCCTACTGGATTTTTGCACTATACTCAGCTTAATTCAACGACACAAACATAGACTGAATTCCCAACCCATCACTTCAAATCGAATTGAAAATTTTCTTTCTCTATCGTCCATTCGTAATTTGCGGGGTCCTGAATTCTTCATAGGGTCAGGTGAGGATGGTTGGCGGAGTCTCTTCGGTGCTCATGGTCGATCGTTAGGCTGCATTGGGTCGGTTAAAGTTGAAGTCTACGAGTCAAACAAGAAACACATGGTTCTCCTTCTTGACCTGGCAGGATCAATGTCAAATTCAAAGTGCATGTTGGACTTTCCAACCTCAGTAGCCGAAGGCCCCAAAGCATACTAAGAAAACTGATTTCCCAAATTTGGCCTTGGATTTTTTTCTTTCGATCTTTGGTTTTATCCACAACTCAATTCAGATTGAGTTCTTTCAACGGCTTAAACTTGAGACATTTAATATATATATTTTTTATATAAACTGATGAATGTCACAGGAAATATGCAATTTTATTTCCTATGGATGGTCAAATTTCTAGACTGAGGATGAATATGTTATACCTTTTCTCTGTCTGTACAATAAGTTCTTTCATTTGGTTCTTGACGGAGGCACAATCTATAAAAGTTTATTACTTTGTCATCGAACTTTGGAATTCTCAATTGGTTCACTGGTTACACTTTCATTCGACACTAAAACTAATTACATTTGATGAAGAACAGATCTTATTGTCTGAAATGAATCAAGATGTACATACAATAGGACAGATCACCGGAGGATGACGGTGGAAGTTCTAAGTCATGGGCTAATTAGTCACTTTCATTCATTAACTTTTTTTTTTGAGTCATTTAGATTTTAACTTTGTCGATTTTTCTCAGACAGAAAATCTGCGTGGCTAAAATTAAAGAAAAAACTAAAATTGAAAAGTCAGATGAAACTGGCGAAGAACACAGAGCACAATCTAACCCTAATCGACTGAGATGGCATTACGCATAGAAAGATCTTCAGTTTTGGTGCAAAACATATCATCACATATGTTTGGCTTCCGTATATCATAAGATATTTTTCTAGGTCTTGTCCTTGTTATTTCCCGATCCATTCGAATTCCGTGTTATCGCTATCCCATATCCTTCTGCCGGATGCTACCGGTAAACTACTCGTGTCATTGCCAGTCAAGTCTCCGGTCATAAATTCATGTGCATTTCTAAGGCGTGGCTTTCTCCCTTGTCCAAACCATACTTAGCGACATTGTGGATGGATCGCGGACGAAGCGGTCTCCTAGCAATTCAGTCGAGTACATCCCGACATGGAATGTGTTCTTTTGTATGCGCAGAAGTGCAAATAAGCCCAAAAATTCTGACGATACCGTTTGCTACCAAGGTCCCCGCCGATCCATTATTTTGGAGACTTCATCAAATTACAGTGCCCTAATTTACTTGATCAATCTCTCATCTGAAGGCGATTGCATGACTAAGCAAGTTGTTACTATTGGCAAATTCAAGACTCCTGACAACGAAGGTTACGCCAATCGCAGTTGGCCTTAGCTGCACCGTATCTCTTATTCAAGGCTACACAGGGGGTGTTGCGGTCAATGTCTTATGAATGGTTTTAAGTATAGGCTGATTCCTGAGGGTTACAAAATTACGAGTGTTAGAAAGCCCAATCCACAAACTTAAACTAATGAAGAAGGGAGACCATATAAATATTAAAATAATTTAGGTTATCAAGCGATGTAGAGTAATATTTCAACACCTCCGCTCACATACAAAGCTAGATTACAAGCAACATGTGAACTTTTGACTAGTCACATTCGCGAAAGGGATAACACTAGCTCCGATATTATGTTATGTTTTCATGAGACTACTACCAATTGTTTTAAAAGCTTAAACTATTTTTTTAAATATTCTAACACTCTCCCTTACGTATAGGTTGGCCTTTGGTCTAAGGCTAAAGTATAGAAATATGTGATTGGGGAAGCAAATTGGGGCCTAAATTGTTGGGAGTGCACAACGGAAGTTTGATACCTTCACCTAGAGAGACTGCCAAGAGGGGGCTCAAGTTCAAGTTCGTTAACACATCCAATTGGACATAACTTCACTCAAAAACTTATATCAATGAGTTATGGGTCAACTAAAATATATTAATTGCTCTACACCATATCCATTCTTTGATGTGGATTTCTATAATACAACTAACTCATGTGTGCATTCTAACATTTTTCCCCTCACGTGTGAGCTTGGTGTTAGGTCCGCTTATCCTTAATTCAACTTCTTACAAGCTTACATTACTATACCACAATGCTCACCTGTCCACTTATTCTTAATTCAGGCATCCTTTTGAATCAACTTCTTATAAGCCTATATTGCTACACTACAACGCCCACTTGTTGGGGAAACCGCAACCATAGGCTCTAATACCTTTTGTTTGGAGTGCACAGTAGAAGTTCAATACCTTCACTCGGGGAGATTGCAAAGGGAAAAAAGCCTAAGTTTGAGTCTGTTAACATATCAAATTAGACCCACATTCACTCAAAAATTTAAACCAATGATTTGTAAGTCAATTAAGATATATTAACTACTCTACACCACATCAATTATCCAATGTGGGATTTATCTAATACAATTCACTCGTGCATGCATCCTAATACTGGAAAAAATTGAATTTAGGATCTCTAACTCTGATACCATATAAAAAAATCCAACTCAAAAGCTCAAGATCAATGATGAAGATTGCTTATTCCTGCAAAAATGCACGGGGACTTTATGCTCAGTTGAGAACATCTGACGTCGAAATTTATAGTCTAATCAAGGACACAAGGAGAAATTTGGTGGAACCCGATTTTATGTGCTTAGTTTTAGGCAATTTGCAAGGCATCTGTTAAGGATCAGTGCATTGTTGCCAGCACCCGGAAAGCACACGAGATTCAGTTCCATAGTGTCCCTTTTTTCAGAGGAGGAAGTATTGGGGCGAATCACGACACCAGTTTCCGAGTATCTCTCTAGATTCCATCTAGATCCAAGAGGCACCGTGACGTTCTCGGTGTCGCCAGATTCACTGGCTCTTGTTGCTTTTTCTGTATCACACTATGGAGACGTTTGCGCCATTTGAGTGATGAGAGAGTATGGAGAGGATGAATACTGGAGCAAACAGTATCAGATTGCGCTACCAATAGGACTTGTGGTAACAAAGGGAGATGGCACGGCTTTACTTCGCCGAGACGATGACAGGCTGGTGTTTAGCAGTATAGAAAATACGCAAGTCGGTGAGGTCAGAGTCTGGGGAGGCTCGTGGTCATGATTCGGCTCATTGATTCTGGCGAAGAAGGAGAACCTAGTCTTACTCTGGGCAATACGTGGGTTGAGGCCGTGGCTGGCGAGTGATCATATTTTACCCCTACACATTCTGGTTGCTACTAATTACTACTGGTCTACCTCTCATACTCTGCATTCTCTCTCTTTCGGAAGTCTGCATTGAACTTTCAAGAGGATTCACCAACTGTCCAGGGCTTCCCTGCTTCATTCGGGTTTCGGTCTTTCCCTTCTTTTGGCAACTCTATACAAGAGTCCTCTCTCGTTGAAAATGTACGTATCTCATCGTCGATGAATACCTATAAGACTGAGCTAAAGATTTATTCGACTTATTTAACATGGGTGAAATTAAACAATAATTATAAGTAAACATAAGTTCAATTGCATAGTAAGCAAATTATTATTTAGCTTTATTTTGTCCTGTGCTGGTGGCAATAAGGGAGTTAGATGTCGCAAAATCGATAATAAGTTGATTTACGACTCAGATGATATAATTAGGGTCAATAACAATGAATTTTAATTGATTATATGGTGTTCAGATGGCGAAAAACTAATTGATTTATAGAAAAAGTTTCCATAAACTGATATCAATTTTAGATTTGGGAAACATGACTTCTCTTTATATCAAGAAGGAGATCACTTTCCCTAAACTACCAAATATGTGAAAACTATCCATTTTTCTTGAAAATAATTTTATGGAGAATATTTTCTTTAAATACGTAATTTTCAGTAAAACAAACATACCTATAATAGAGATATTTGACATTGATTACTCGTTCCAAAATAAAGCCAACTGTAGGCTTAGCATGATTATTTTATTATTAGACACATCACCGCGAGAATTAATTATCCAAGAGCAAGCGTTAGATCATTGACACATACATGTATTAGTTTGGGCGTGGAGTATTTCCGTTCCTCCCTTATGCGACTAAATTCATCCTACTTTCGTTAGGTAGACAAAATCAACTTTAGATGATTTCCATATTTTTCACGGTTTTCTTCAATTTAGTTATTTTCCTATTTCAGGTTCCTTCACAACTTAACTTATCATTGTTTAGAAAATACAAATTGACCTCTTCTTCATCATTGCTATTATCTTAAATTATCCGTTCTTTCTCACTCATACATTGAAGGCTCACTTTTATGGTCGATTTGTGACTTGTTATATTAAATTATGTTTCAAGTTTTAGCCTGCGTACGAAATCTGAGCCGTTTGGAGGATTTTGGTTTGTTCAATTTTAGTGTAACCATTAATCTAATTTAAATTTGGGTTTTGTTGAATGGTGGTTTTGTTTGTTTTGTTTTCTTTGTTTTATTATTATCAAAATAATATTACATTTATTTTCACAGAATTACAAAAGAAATCACACAGTCCAGCAACAAGTCAAGACAAATTTCAGACAACTTTAAAACAAAATAAATTCCAGATATCAAGATGAATCATCAAAATAAAATGGTTTTGTTGAAGATAAATAATAAAGCATCAACAGGAAAAGGAACTTGGATATTCGGTGGATCCCCCGCAAAAGTGGATTGATTGACTTGAATAGAAGGAAAACGAAAAGGGGCACACAAAATCCTGTAGGGTGGAATTCCATTCTTGGCCTCATAGAAGAATTCCTTCAAGCCGCATGGTGAACTCCCATAAACAAAAGAAAAGAGGGAGGATGAACAGCCAAGAAAGAAAGGGGTGGCGCATTGACGCTCTCTTTGATCGCAATTAGGAGTCCTAAACGCGGTGAATTTTTTACTGTGAATTTATATTCAATCGAGTTGTTTTATTTATAAACATTGTGGACTTACATGTAATCTAGGTATTAAATACTTAAGCGTGTGAACGATTGTAACTCTTTTATTATTTGATTATTGATAGATTATTTGCTATTGACTTTTCTTATGGAGTAAATACCAACACTCTAACCGGATCATATAAGTATTCTTTATCATTCCTCATTTATTTCTCCAAGTATTTTCGCATTGATTTAATTACAAAATTTGGTTAGCTTCGCTGCATTATATCAGAAAAATTGGTATCAGAGCTAATGATAGGGTCTCTAAAACTAATATGGGGCTTTTGCTTGTTTGATCACTGTTTGGAAATTCTAGAAATTCTATATTTTGAGATTGAGAAGTTCAACGTGAGAAACGATTTTGGGTTGTAGAGCATTAAGATGCGTGCCTTGCTAACAACCCAAGGTTTGGCAAATGCATTGGATGGCAAGAATAAATTGCCAAAAACGATGAAAGAGGCTGACAAGGTGTAGTTGATTGAGAAAGCAAAAAGCATAATCCTATTGAATTTGTCAAATGAGGTATTGATTGAAGTGGCCCAAGAGGAGGATGTTGCGACATTGTGGGCAAAATTCGAGACACTTTATTGATGAAGGGTTTGAACAATTGCTTATGTTTCAATTCCGAATGGTTGAAGGCACATCCATGAGAACCCGCTTAGATGGGTTTAACAAACTCATGATGAACTTGAAGTATGTCAGTGAGGCCTTGCTTGATGAGAAACAATGTATGATGTTATTGGCATTTTTATTGAATTCTTTTTAGTACTTTTTGGACTCACTACTTGAGGGGAGCACTAAGATTATTTTGGAAGAGTTAAAGTCTGCATAATTTTCTAAGGCCCACGATTAATGAATAACGGTGAGGATACCCTTGTAACCAAGCCAAGGATCCATAAACTTATAAATGGATTATGATATGATTCACAAGTCGATCTTTCATTAATCGATATGGATCGAGTACTAAGAGATTTATGTTGTGCTAGGATATGCTCACATTCTTTCAATTTAAAGAGTGAAATTGACATTGAATGAACCTGCGTGTGCATCTTCCGTTCAATGCAAACGTAGATGACAGGCGAAAGAGTTCTAGTTCGGAATTGCAGTGCCCAGAGGCCGACGACGACCACACTTTTCAAGTGGTGGTGAGTATTTACTACAAGAGAAAAATGGGGAAAGGCAAGTTAGGGTTTTCTACCATTAGGAAGGGAGGAACATATATAATTCATATGGGCGTGACATCGGTCATTAAACATTAATTTTATTTCATGACATCCTTTCCAGGGTAAAAGGGATAAGCGTCCGGTTCAATTTGGGTCCTCATCAATTTCCAACCTGACCCAAACATGAAGGGTATATAATTTGTTTTTTTTTTTTTTTGGGTGATCCAACCTGAGACCCAATTTGCACAGAGTTCGAACCCAAAAAAGGGTATAAATCTAGAGGATCTCGATTTGCTGAGCTCATAACAACCGTATTGTCTTAGTGGATTTGATTTGACTTCAAAAGGTGTTTCGTGCGATTTCACGAATCGCTTCAAAACAGTGCATTACAAGGAAGAGCTGCATCAAGAATTTTTGTTTGGACCGCTTCCATGGAAATGTCAGTCTGTGTACGTATGTGAGAGAGAGAGAGAGAGAGAGAGAGAGAGAGAGAGAGAGTGAGAGAGAGAGAGAGAGAGGTTTATGCCTAAAAGGGAGAGTTCAATAAAATAAACTGGTTACGACAACGGGCGCTTTCAAAGGCACAACAAACAAAATCTAACCAAGAACTTAAGCAAGCTCCAAAACCCTAACAACTGTTTGTCCCCCTTTCATTTCAATCATCATCTTCGAACATTTCTCCAAACATCTTAGGTAAACCGATCAATTTTAGAGCTGAAGGGCCAAAGACTAGCCGTGGCTCGATTGGTCCTCAAGAGATTTTCTTGAAAGTAACCTGATAATAGAGAAATTAAGTAACCGGAACATGTTAGGTCAGAAAGAGAGCACACAAAACACTTGGTCACATGTACAAGAAACTACTCTTCTTGTTAATTACCTTTATTAAGTCGAATGAGGCTACGAAGAAGAGGAAGACACACCACCAGATTCTCTTGGGGCATTGCACCTGAAACATTCTGTCCTGCTTGCAAAGTTGTGCTCCTTGCACCCCGATCTGCTCATTTCACAGTTTGACTTATCAAATTCAAGAAATCAACGAGGTCGTTTTCTTCTCTTCTTGGGGCTTTTCATGACGTAAAAGGACGGCCAATGTCGAAATTTCTAATGGAATGTATAGAAAGAAAGAAAGAAAAATCGAAACAAGAAAGATGAGTTATTATCTGAACTCATTATACTCCCTTTAAAGGTGTGCATATAAATATATCTTGGACATGTCATGCGAGTACATCTATGTTTAACCCCTTAGAAGAGTATCTTACATATTATTTAATTTTAGATGTGTATAAATAGATGCAAAGTTCCTTTGGGGGTGTAGAGATACATGTAGAAAGGCATGCATGCGAATTAGGTAATTATGTCAACTCGGCTACTTTATGATTAAGAAAAAGTTACCTTCCACATATCCAATCGCCAGGCTTCCACCCCGACCGGTTCGCGCTAGTGCCACTGCTGTACCCGAAACCTCGCATCCGAGTCAAGTCGCCGTCATACCCACCAACGGTTGGTGTTTCATCCTTTGCCGAGCCACACCTGAAGCAGCTCGAGCGGCTGGCAAAATTGTGCGTTCCACAGCCCCCAACACCGCAATACCAATCACCAAGCCTCACATCCATGGCGGTGCCGGACCTGAAAGATGAGTTGCTCCTTCCTCCACCTAAACTGCTGGGGCGTGGCTCTCCGCATCTCTGGCACGTCTCTCGCCTTTGGAAGTTCAGGTGGTGGCACGACCGGCAGTTCCAATCTCCAGGCCTACTCATTTTCTTCAAGAATAATGAAAGGGAGGGGGAAGATCGTCACTTTTGAATTCTTTTTTTTTTTCCCGTAAAAGGGAGCTATGTTCACATATCATGAGCTACAATATAATAATAATGTCAAATACTATCAATGGGACTCAAACTTACCTTGAAAGAAATCGCAAATTGGAAGAGAGAGAGAGAGAGAGAGAGAGAGAGAGAGAGAGAGAGAGAGAGAGAGAGAGAGAGCGTTTGAAATGGAACCAGTTGAAGAAGGGTTGTACCGATGAACTTTAGGTGATGAAGATTTTGGAGATGAGAACATGGTCTTTTATACTTGTCTGGGTTACGAGAATCCCTTTTGAATTTACAATTTGATGGTTTGAGGGTTCGCAGGATTTTCTTTTTCGATATATTCCTCACTTTACCTATCCTTGGACAATGGATTCTACAAAATCAAGATTGCGCAAAAAGGAAAACCCAAACAAAAAAAAGAGAAAAAGAAAAAAAAAAGAAAATGGAAATCTAAACGGAAGATTCTGAAAAAGACATCCTCCCACAAGGATTGGATTTTGATAAAGCTGATTGGTGCATCTTCTCTTTACGGGTTCTTTTGGGTGAAAACGATCGAATCAAATCCTCTTTTCAGGTTAGTTTCATCGATGCGCCTCCTAGCTAGCTCATATATTCTTCTAATCCAAACCTTTTTGTTCCCAAATATTTTTCTCCCCAATAAACACATTCCCACTGGGTCCCCTTCTTAGCCTTTAGTTTTGCATTCATGACATCCGTAGGTCCACATCAGTTGGGTTGGAGATACGTTGTCGAGTGAGTCAAAAGTTAATCAGTTGGGTTGGAGATACGTTGTCGAGTCAGTCATAAGTTAACACCCATTTTAAATGATCTTCTAATTTGGTTTGGCCCATATGAAACGGAGCAAATAGTTATAGTTCCACGAAAGTAATGCAACTTATTTGTGAGGAATGAGAAAAGAGTATCGATGTCCACTTATTCATGGCCCAATCATATTAATTAAAAGTGCTAACCACAAAAGCAACCTTTCAAATAGGCTTATGGGTGGTAAGACCAAACATAATCACTTTTTACTATACAGACACGATACAAGATAAAATACGAATTACAAAGACAATAATTTATAAGTTGACTATAATTGACATGACTATTTTCGTTGTAATTCAATTATTTGGCATATAGAATTAAAATAAAGATATTTTAGATCAAGACGAATTGACGTGAACTATAAACACGGTCGTTATATGCCACATAAATTGCTAGTCACTTTAAGCATCTGCATAAGTTTTGCATCTAATAATTCATTATTTGCATCATCGGGGCATGAAAAAGGTCTGACGATCAATTAAGAGAATGTCTTAATTATTTACACTAAGCATAATTGCTAGTTTGTATTTTGTAAATGGGAAGGAGTATTAGAGGACTTCATGGAAGTTAATAGAGGGGGGGGTGCAATTCAGAAATAAGTACTAAATATCTATAGCATGGTTGGAAAAAGTTAGTACAAGACTACCTCTCTGAGAGAGAACTCTAGTCAATTCAACGTCTTGTAAATCCCATCTACAGCCCGACAAATAATTCAATACCTCAAACAGAAGAGGAAGAACTTGCCCTAAAATCGAAAGCCCTCGTTGTACGTACAAATCTGAAAGGAAAAAGAAAAAGAGAGAGATCTCCAGAAAAGAGTCATGTATATATTCTTGAAATTAATAATAATAACAATAATAATAATTATGAGTATTGGATAAGGAGGAACATATTCGCTATTTCCTACCAGACAAGATGAATGTCCTCCCATGTTGAATAAACTTTAGAGAGAGAAGGATCCATTTGCTATCTTATTCTTATCTGTATATAAGTCATAGGAATAAGGGGCCATCTGCCTTTTTATTTATTATTATTATTTTTTTTTGGGCTCAACTTCATATACTTTGAAAACTATAGGCCAACGGCCATTGTAGTTGCCTTTTCTTTTAATTTTTTAATATTCTTTTTTGCGTCCAAAGGAACAAGTCAAAAGTATATATGTAAATGTATCCCTATATGTTGTTTTGCTTAAGCTCATAAAAAAATTGTGTACTTAAACCTTCAAGTGGCATGAACTTTTGAGATAATTACGCAATTAGTTCTAAACTTACTGTACAGACATTAATTTAGTCATTAACTTTCTAGTTTTATGAGTGTAATCCTAAATTTGTGTGTAAAATTCAAATGTAACCCTTCCAATTGCATGTGGAATGGTCGGCGTGATTTCTCATTCTTTAATGATTTTCTTTTTCCTTTTATTTTGTGGTTGTTCATCTACTTCATCTACTTCAGCACTTTTTCAGCCAGCAAAGCTATATCTGCAGCTCTCTCTTGTCGCTCCTATCACAGGCGCAGCGTTGGTGGCAGAAGCGTCGAGGGCCGTCGTTGCCGCCATGCTAGAGTATTGCAGAGGCGGGGAGGGGAAGAAAGGAGAAGAACGAGTGGTTGACCATTGAAAATTTGAGTATTTCGGGGACGGTATGTCGACTACTAGCCACCCCGATCACGGTATCGATGCCGGTGCTCGCGGACACCTTGATTATCATCGGATCGGTGACGTACAGCTTGACCTGCTCGATTGTCGTCGACTGCAGGAGCTTCACGGTGCCTGGGGGCAGCAGGATGTTGTCGGTGACCTGCCTGTAGTTCACCCAGACGAACGACTGCGAACCTGTAGAGAAGGAACAGAGGGCAAGAGGAAATACCACCATTAGACACATCTTTTAGATTCCTTACACGACTTAATTCGGTCACGGTAGACAATTTCCAGCAAACAAATGGCGTGCGATGAGAGAAAATGAAGAAGCCGCTATCGTGAATGAGGACTCGATTAGCTAGAAGCTCCATAACCATTTCTCTGTGGACTCGATTCACTCGACAAAATTAGACAAAATTCGGCCCAAAATTTAGGAAGTAACGAATTGGAGGGCCATCTGGTACCATAACCAGGACGCCCGGTGGCGGACGCAAATCCTCAAGCTTGACCTCAGCGCCCTCCACCTTAAGCTTGATGATGCTCGCCAACGAAGAAGAAGAAAGAGGGGATGACGGAAATAAGATGAACAGTAACAAAGAAAGAAAAAAAATTGGAAATTGAAAAAAATTAAGCAAAACGACATTGAATTACTTAAAATAATCCACATTAGATGTCAACCGTCCTAGAATTTTAATTAAGAGCTTTGCTAGCATAATAATCTTTAGGTTATTGTGAGAATAACGGCTTGTTGTGAACAATAAATTCTTGAAAAAGTAGACTCTACAATAATTTATAATTATTTACTATTTGGTTTTTTGTGATTCATAGTAATAGACTATTAATCTCATAGTAAATTAAATCGCAAATCATTTTTCTTTAAATAAATTAACCAAAACAACATTGTTTTACCTAAATTATCCATGTCAAACTCTAGTTGTGCCATATAGAAGGACTTGTTGCCATGTCTGCATTTTCTAGTTGAAAATCGGCCTGAAGGTTCACATTGGAAACTTTGTGCAATAATTTAAGATTACATTAGTAAATTTGGAAAGTTTAGGATTAAATAGGCATCTATGTAATAGATTTAGAATTGATTGAGTATTTTTTCTCGAACTTTTAATTGGTGTTTTTCTCTGTTGACTTCACGATTCTTGTTCTCCTTCAGGAAAAAACATATGCCGGTCTGATGAAGTCCAGTAGCCAAAGTAGCTGGGCATGGCAGGATGACCAGCTTGCTTGTTAGTCCAGCAGCTGAGTGCCCAGGGCAAATTTGGTCAGGTGCCCTTCCTCTTGCCTGGATGACCGGTTGTGCTACTGGTCATCCGGCTGGTGTTTGGTCCATTCTGGTCATCTAGGCTAACATCCGATGGTCGCGGACCTCTTGAAATTTAGGTTTGAATTCTATTTATGACATATTTTCACAAGTTACACGTTAGAGCAAACAAGAGGAATGTTAGGGTTTTCTCTTTTTTGAGTAATTTAAGTGAACTTTATATGAATGATTGTGAGATAATGCTTATGAGTTTACTTTGAGTATAATCTAGGGCTATAAAACACTCGAGTGATTGTAATTTTGTAATTCTTCGGGTCCATGGTAGATTTCTTTGTAACTGGCTCTCCCCATAAAATAGGTGTTGGCACTCGGATTAAAACATGTAAGCTTTTGGTGTTCTTTGTCATTCCTCGTTGATTCCTTTGGTAATATTTTTTACTCATGTTAGTCTTGAATTGCAAGATGTGTGTTACTTTCTTAGCAATTGATATCAGAGCTAAGGTTAGAGTTTCTACGGTTGATCTAAGATTTTTACTGGTTTGATCACTATATGAGAAAATTGTGTTTGCAATTATGTTTGGAGCAAAAATTGATATGGAGAATTTTCTAATGGGAGGAGCAATTTCGGGTGATGAAGCCATAAGGTGTG
Source organism: Eucalyptus polyanthemos subsp. polyanthemos (assembly GCA_017140185.1). NCBI lineage: Eukaryota > Viridiplantae > Streptophyta > Magnoliopsida > Myrtales > Myrtaceae > Eucalyptus > Eucalyptus polyanthemos. The sequence continues at coordinate 25,755,583 of CM029459.1, forward strand.
TGCTCCGTTAATAATCAAGGGTTTGACAAAGGTATTGTTGGGCAACGATAAATTTCCTCAAACGATGAAAGAGGCCAACAAGATAGAGCTAATAGAGAAGACAGAGAATGTTCGAAGTACTAGGGTAAAGGAGTTAAAATTGAGACTGCAAGTAATGACAAAATTGTTATTACCGCATATAACCATTCCAATGATGCCTCGAGGATGCGTCAGCTCTCCCTATGAGTTTATTAGGTGATTATTGGGTGCTTAATTTTAAATGTTCTTATCATGTGGCTTTTCATAGGGGCTAGTTTACTACCTATCAATATACGAAGGATGGTAAATTGCTTACTGGAAAAAAAAAAAAAGGTTTTGCTTGTCAAGTAGTCGGAATCAAAATAGTTTAGATTAGGTTGAAAAATATTTTGGGGAGTTAGCTTCCAAATGGTACAAGTTTAGGGCTCAAAGTCTCATTGTGGCAAAGAATGTTATCTATGGTGGAGGTTATAGGTTTGAGAAAGAAGAAGCGGTTGCTTGAAGCATTACAGCAAGAGACGTCAAGTTTTGAACGCTCAACAGTGTTACCTCCAGCGTGGGGGAACCCTAGAGTTTTTATATGCAAGTTATTGGGTTCCGGCCTATATGGACCAAAATAACCGCGCTTTCACCTATTGGGCTTGTATGTGAACATATTGATTTTTGGATTATATTAACAATATATCTAACCATCTCCTCCTATGTTCACCATACAACACAATCCAATAAGGTGGTCAGTATAATGAATCATCCACATTCAGTCTAAGACAATCAACTCGGATCGGTCAAAGAGCTTTTCAGCAGTAAAGTATTAAACTCAATCACCATTTGCAATCTAAATTAGTGAATCATTCTTATCATAAATCTGTTCTAAGATCAACAAGTCAAAATAAGTATTATGAGTTTTAGATTTAGTCTAAACTCATCCAAATCCCAAAATAAATCTTAGACTCAGTTCACAATCAATATATGCATAATAGTTAAATATAAGTAGGCCAGTTAAAATAATCCAATGCCTTACAAATATAAGAAACAAGCATAATAGTGTTCACAAAATAAAAATAGCAAAATGTAAGTCTCAAGTAAATGGACTTCATTAAAATAGACAATAGCAGGTAAATTGTCAAGTCTCCACACACTTTAAATGATATATATTCATTCATCAAATATGTCATCTAGGTTAGGATCCCAATTATTAAGCTCTCCTCCATCTTTGCCATCCCTTGTAGAATGTCAAATATGAATTTCATATTATCATGAATTCAATCATTTGAATAAAAATTTAGCATCGTTCCATCAGGCAAAGAAGAACATATATTGATGTCATAAAGCATCATAATATCATATTCATAAGCATCAACCCGGTTTCATAAATTATGAACAAGACCTAAACAATGTGATTTACAAAGAGCCATCAACTTAAGTTTATTTGTAAGAGAATAACTATTGTCTAATTTAAAATAACATGACCAATAGTCAAGTCACTTACAATAACTTAGTTATGTAATATCAAGTTTCAATTAAGAACAAGACCAACATACTTCTTATGTAAACAACTTTTAATTTGGAATGTCACGATTACTGATTCCTTAAAGTCAAATAATCTAGCTTCAAGTTTGGAATGAGATCATTTAACCAAAAGGATAGTCCAACCTAGTTGAATTGTATCATCAAGTTTGGAATGACACACGTTTCCCCGATAGAACATTTGAATTAGGTTAAAGTCATTTTCATCAAGTTTGGAATGAGACAACTCACCATTTTTAAATTAGTTAGTAATTGTGAACATCGATGAAACATATAAACCATGCTTATCATTGTAGCCAATAAAGAAAGATTTGATAATTCAAAATACACAATTAGAAGGTAAGTAAATGGTAATTAAGACTTGCCTATATAGTCTTTAACCCCATTTCCCCCATTGTTTTGAATAATCGATCTTTAGGCATACCTTTGGTGAGAGTATCGCCTATGTTATCCTTCGATCTCATATCGATCAAGGCGATAATTCATTGTTCTCTCATATAATTCAACAACGCATGTCTCAGTCTCACATGTCTTCGCTTTGAATTAAAGAGAGCATTTTTGACGACTTGGACAGCTGCTTGATTATCACATAATAGACTTAAAGAATTAATTTTTAGCCGAGTCAAAGGAATATCCATAATCAAATTATTTATCCACTAGGTCTCTTCGTTGGCTAAGGCTAAAGCAAAAAGTTCTGATTTCATAGACGACAATGAAATACAAGTCTATCGTTTAGATTTTCAAGTAATAGCAGCTCCACCCAAAATAATATGAGTTATCAGATAAAGTTACTCTACCATTCATAGTTGAAAAAGACATACCGGCTTTATCAAGTAAACTCTTAAATATCAAATTCTTTTTAAGTAAAGGTACTACTTTAACATATTTCAGAGTTAGTAATTGACTTGAAGAAAGCACCAAATTTGCAGTTCTAGCATAAGTCACCTTTGCCTCACCACTATTGCAATTTTCCACAATGTCTTTCACTTCTATGATCTCAGTTAATAAGTTCTTGTCATTTGTAGCATGACAAGTAGTGCCACCGTCCAACCACCACTTCAAATAGACGCTAGCCTTGCCATTCTTCATCATTCCAACGAAGGCTCGAGGCTCAGATTCTCTAATTACCATATTGGCCTCATTTTGTAGTGTGTCATTCTTTGGCTTCTTTGATAACTTACACTATGCTGTCCAGTGACCCCACTTTCCACAGTTATGGCACTTGCCATTCTTCTTCTTTTTGGAGATAATTTTTTTTTTTTGGCCTCTAATTGTAAAGAGGATTTACTTTTTGGTAACTTAGACTTTTTCTGAGGTTTATTAGAGTGTGAAACTAAGTTGATAACTAACTTTTGTTGTCTTACTTTTTTTTTTTTTTTTAATGACCCAGTAAAGCCTCATACGCCAACAGCGCGGCGGAGTAAACCTTAGGGAGGCACGTGAGTCACCACCACCCCTCGTGCCCTGGGTAAGTCACCCTTACGATGCCCGGGAATCGAACTCCTCTCATTGCGTTAGGGAGAGAAGCTTGCCGCCAGCAGTGTCACCCAGGTGGGTGGTTTTGTTGTCTTACTTGTTCCAAACTCTTTCTAGTAATGTTTTGATCCTCAATGTGAATATACCTCTTTCATTCATCCAATCTCATCTTCAGTCTGTACATTTCAGTCTTGAAAGAACTCCATTTAGTTGGTAGTTTGCTTAACACAAGACCGACAAAGATTATTGGACATATCAGAATTATCATCTTTTAACTTGTTACTCATGCTCTCAAATTCAACTAATTGAGAGGTAATCCTTGAATTCATAGTGAATTTAAAGTCAATGAATTTCTCTGCTAGGAGAGTTTTAGAGAGCCTCTCTTGTTTTTGGAACTGAGCGTTCAAGTGATCCCATATCTTTTTCGCCATCTTATATTCACTATAAGTCATAGCTAGATTAGGATTTAGATAATTCAACAAGTAATCTCTACAAAAATCTTTATCTTTGTTCCATTGATATTCATCCATATTTTCAGTGGTAGATGCAAAATCACTTATTACAGTATAGAATATGTCGCGGTCTTTCATGCTAAATTGAACATGTAATTTCCAGCCATGAAATTCAGTAATATCAAATGATTGCAATTTTATAATATCATAGTAATTACGCTTAGCCATTTTAATCAGAGCAAAGTGTTAGAAAGAGTACACCCTGAAGTCCTCAGAGCCACAAAGTTGAATAACTCCCCTAACCTTGATCAAACTGCTCTGTAGAGATGAAATGTGCCAAAACAAAACCCACAAATAGATCTAGAGCACCCAAAAACTTTAAGATAGACTGCTCTTGTCGTTGAAACTCTCTGGAATTTTTTTTTGTTACCCAGAGAACCCCGTACAGCTGGTACTCGGTGGGTAAACTCTGGAGTGAAGCTAGCGGAGGACCCACCATCCCGATGTCGTGCTTAAAACCTTGTGCGTCTAGCGGGATTCGAACTCCTCACCTCCTCGCAAAGGATTAGCAGATCCTTATCCAACTGAGCCACCTCAGGCGGTGGTAAACTCGCTGGAAATTTCCGTCGTTGAAATTCGCTGGAAATTTCGTCACCAAAATTCGTTAGAAATTCAGATGGAAACTTCCTGGTGTCATAACTTCTCCGTTTGATCTCCGATCGACACTAGTGACCACTCAAAACGTTCATATCGACGAGTAGAATAAAACCCAAGTGGTTTCACCCTCTAAAATTGGCTATACTTTTTGGGTTTTTGAATCAAAGATTTTTGTCACTTGAATCTTCAAACTCAGATCCCGGCCAATACCACTGTCGAAATTGAAAGTAAATAACACCTCTAAGTTCATCTTGATTTAATCTTCAAGAAAACACCTTACTCGCTCAAATCCAACACACGAATATAATACTTCAAGATTGTTGGAGATTTTAGGTTTGAGAGAGAAGAATCATTTGTTTGAAGTATTGCATCAAGAGACGTTAAGTTTGGAATGTTCAATAGTGTTACCTCAAGCGTAGGGGAACCCTAGAGTTTTTATATGCAAATTATTGGATTCCGGCCCATATGGACCCAAATAACTGTTTTTTCACCTATTGAACTTGTATGTGAACATATTAATTTTTGGACTATATTAACAATATATCCAACAATCTATTGATGACATGATTAATATGGTGCAATCGGTTAATCACGTGTTGCATAATTCGTATCCTCGATAACTTTTCATGTGATTATTTATTCATGGAGTATTGCCTTGGGATGCATTCGATAGATGACCATTGTGATGGGCTTTAGCTCTCAATCGATATCTATATATTTAGGCCAAGAGCTTCACTTTGTCTCAATTTAATTTTCCAAAATCAACTTTTATCAAAATTAAAAATACCCACTATTCTCATTCATGAAGTTGCCACTCTCTTTGGCGGCCCCCTGATCGTGGTGCTATCAAATGTAATATAGATGGGGCTTACCAACAGGGATGTAACAAGGGATCAATGGCGTGCATCAGTAGGGATTTCAAGGGCAGACTCACCGATGTTTATTCTGCAGACTTTCCAGCGAACTCGGCGCTTCAATCTGAGGTGCAAGCCCTCGCTTTTACCCTTCGGCATCTGCAGCAGAAGGAACTCCACAAAGCTCGCTTGGAAGTTGAATCTGATTGCTGGATCATGGTGGATATATTGAACCGGAACACACCACCTCCATGGCAGGACAGACCGCTCTTCGAAGAGGTGAAGACGCTCCTCCTTTCGTGCCCTAATCTGCACCTGAGACATTGTAGGAGAGAGACAAATTCAGTGGCTGACTGGGCCGCGAAGGCCCATGGCCGCCAAGACCTTTCCCCAGATTGGAATCTATTTCCCCCTTTTTTGCTTTTAGATTTGGTGAATGCAGACGCTGTTGCAAGTGGATGTAATATGGAACCGCCTTAATATATATCTTTCTTCCTGACCAAAAAAAAAAAAAAAAAAAAAAAAAAAAAAAAAAAAAAAAGTTGCCACTCAATTAAACATTCACTCGATTACTCTCAATCGAGCACGCGCTTAGTACGTATGGACACCGTTTTAAATATCGATGTTGGTCATAGTGATTTTCTTGTCCCATTGTCGCCAAGTTTCTGAAACTTGCAAGTCCCGAGAAGATTCTATAGCACAGCCATTCCACAACTAAATGCGATCGCGGGAAAGATGAAATGTTTTTAGTGCGTGGCGACAGCCACTACCTGTTCGATCGTTTGTCTGAGTGAAGTAATAGTATGGATGAAACCCACTGATCAAGTCACTGTTTTTGAATGGGCCTCATGAAGATCAAATTGAGAATCCAGCTGGTGAAAAATCCGAAAATCAATAGGAGTTGTTAGAGCTAACTACTAATGGCTCGCAAACATCTGTGGAACAGCCTCTGATGGGTAAAGCATCTTGACACCCGAAGTAATGGATTCATGCGCTGGAATGTGTTGTTTTGTCATATTTTTGGCAAAGCCCATGGAGTGACTTTGCCTGCTAAATGGTATGAGAAGGCCTTTCGCAAAATGACAAAATTGAGCGACTGCTTAAAGGACGTGGATCCAGTCGACAGACGGCTCGTAAATGTTAAAAATGGTTCAATTGTCATTGATGATCTTGTGGAGCATAAAGTGCATACTTTTAAATCGCTTGCTGGCGCTTTTATTGGGCCTTCGTTGATCCAGCAGACACTGAGGAGAAGTAATACAGCATCTTCAGTGGATTCGAAGTCTACGATCCATGTTTGTTTCGGTAAAGTGAGTGAAAGAGAGCCCATGGTCATAAGTTCCCTGATCAAGATAAGCGACATACTTAGGCTGCGCATAACAATGCTTCTATTCCCGGGAAGAGTTTTTTTTTTTTTTTTTTTTTTTTATAGAAATAGTTCTTTTCTATTTTTGCTCTGGGGAACAATTTATGAGTAAAAGAACCCGTTTGGTAACGACACAAAATTTCTACTCCTGGAATAAAAAAGAATAGAAATGCGTTTGGTAACGCAACAATTTCTTTTTTGTATTTATTCATTTTTTATTTTTGCTGACGGATTGCCGTCGCCGCCGCCGCCGGCCTGCCAGCCACCGCTACGCATGACCCTTGGCCGCCGACCGGCCGTGGGAGGGGGCGGCCGATGGGCTTTCGGCGGTGGTCGGCGGTGATGGTCGGCAGCCATGGGTCGTGCAACAATGGGCGGCGGTGGCGGTCGGGCGACCGGTGGCGATCGGGCAACCGGCGACCGGCGGCGGCGACCGGGCGGTGGCGGTCGGTCGACCGGCGGCGGTGGCGGTGGGCGGTGGCTCCGGCGGTTGACGGTGGTCGCGGCAAGAAAATAAAATTAAAAAAGAAAATCAGCTTACTTCTAGAAATTGTTCCCGGGAACAAGAAGCAACTTTTTTTTGCTTCTCAAAACTGTTCCCGAGAACAAAACAGGAACAAAAAATTGAGAAATTGTTCCCAAGAACAAATGTTTTACCAAACATGTTTCTGTTCTTTTTTTGTTCCGGAGAACAAAAGAACAGAAATTGGGAGAAACAGGAGCGTTACCATGCGCTACCTTAACATTTCCGCTCAGCAAAGGAAATAAGTGAACAAGGCAATGACACAATCTGTAGAGGGCTAGAAAAAACTAAAGATTTATGAAAGCAATGAAATCCACCATTCATCCTTGACAAGGTAATGTCGAAGTGAATCACACTCGTACCAAAAATCTTATACATCTAATATGAAAATGTAAAGAACAGTCTCAGCCACATAACACAGATTTGGCCAACTTTGTTTTCCATGGATCACCATGACAAAATTAATGAAGAGAATAGGACATCTTCAACAGAAAAAGAACTACTTTGCTACACCTAGTAAAGAAAATCAAAACTGTCTGCAAAGTTATCTATAATGCTAAAATTAGTCTTCTGAAGATCTCCAACCTTTACCAAAATTAAGAGTCTTTATTCACCCATAAATACCAGCCAAATCCACATATTAAGTATTATGGATATCATACGGCTATTTGAACAAACGCTGAAAAGAAGATTGACTTAGTCCGAAATGTTACTGTCTGGATGCTTCCCTCCTCCTTCTCCATCTCCTCAAATAAAAAACTACATGTCAGTCTATCCTATCTAGCCAGTTGCAATGCTCCAAAAGCAAGCCAAAGGATGACTATATTCTTCATCATTGCTTTCCCTTAAGTTTGTGTTAGTACACCCGCTTTCATTCCCTTTATCGCAACATCGATCATGCTGTCCATCTTAACTTCCATTTCTTTTCCATAAATTGTTTCGCCATTTTCTGGGAGTTACTTTTTCATTCGACTTTCTAGTACCGGCAAACAAGTGCTTGTTAATTGTATCAGTAGTGCCCTGAGAACAAGTTTCTCCTCCCTCAACTTGTGTCACCACTTGAAGAAGCTGCAAAGGTGTGGATGCAGGATTATGCTCTCAGCATCCAATAGAAGCATTTGCACCTTCTTGATTTGTAAGTGAGCAGGGCCTGATGAGAGAACCAAACATTTCTCTCTTGGAATTGTCCATACTTTATTTGGATCCGGATGCTTATGAAACACAGTCTTGAAGCCACAAACTTTAATCAGTAGAACAACAGTAACACCACAATCCTCACTGCAATCTTTGATTGCCATTAGTGAGGGAAGTGTCCACCCACCTGCATCTTATGTTAACACCAAATATGTTAAAACATATAGCAAAGAAGGAAATTCTTAAGAAGCCTGATGATTGGAGCAGTGAGAAAGAACTTGCAGATGTACTAAAATCTTCATAAGGAAACAGCAAGGGAGGGTACAACATGGAGCAGAAAGCTCCTACAAATGGTCCAAATTCTGCTGCAGCTAAGCATAGGAAGCCCATGGACAGAAACGACAAAAGTCGGATAAAATTTTTTCCCCATGCCATTTCTAATGTTGAATCTGAAGTGGAGAACGTAGTCCCAAAGCAAACGCTCATTGCAGAACCATATTTTCTTTTTTCTTTTTTTACAATGATTGGACAGAGGTTTCAAGTAGTAATAAACAAGTCTGGGCTACTTATGATAATGATGATGATGGGATGGCATGTTCCCATGCTTTGATCCATAATGTCATGACATCGAAACCATTCAAGTTGCGCATGAGTTGGCTTCATCTAAAAGTAACCAAGAACCGCGCTCTTTGCGTTGGGTTGGATCTGGCTTTGCCAAAACCTGTGGGTATATGCAGATAGGGAAATCTTTGATGGTCTAGATTTGATTCTAGATATTTAGTGTTTAGCAACATCCTCTTGACCCAAAAATATTTGGATAAAATGCTGGATAAAAAATCAGCGAAACAGGGTACGATAAGCCATCATTGAATAAAAAAGTTAAAAAAAAAAAAAAAAACGTATATAAACAAGATGAACAAGCAAACCATGTCATCTTCCAAAGATGGAGCGATGGAGCATGTGGATATTGCCGTCGGCCACCGAGCGATGACCACCACCACGACAGCTGATTGTTGTCACTTCCAATCACCGTGCAATCTTCATTGCCTCCGACCATCGCCAATCATGTTCCAACAACCGAATGTGAAAAGGAATCTAAAGTCGATCTGGTCCATGCTTCGTTGCTCTTGTTGTTGTTGCTCTGTGCTTTATTTCTATTGAAGTCAACTCACACCTTCATGACACATAAAACAGGAACATTAATTGACCCTTGCAAAATCTCAACAGAGCCAAGCTATAACTCGAGAAGCATAGCGATGCATTAAAAAACTCAAGGATGACCATCACTCACTCACTCTCACAACAGCTTAAAAAAGGTTCAAATAAGACTTTTATATGAAAACGAAGGCGTACCTGAAATTAAGGAGAGGAAGTTTTCACTCGAAGCCTCATTCACCTGAATTCAGAAGCAAATGGAGAAGAAGATCAGAAACTGAAAAGGCGTTGAATTTATGAGAAATGGAGTTAAGAGAATTGGATTGGACCTGTTTAGGAGGATAATAGAAAACCAAGGCCCTGATGTATGACAATGAATCTCGTAGAGCACATGTCCTTCGTTTTTGCCCATTGTTGCACATTTCCTAGTATCTCAAACTGTTGAATGAAGGGTAAATTCGAGCAAAGAAAAGAGTAACCGCGATCTGATTGAGTTCGAGCAAGTGTGTTAGAGAGAGAACTTTTTGTTCGAACCTGAGACTCTGGATGAAGAATCATGACCCCTTTGGTGTGCTTGACAAAACAGGGTATTTTTAGAGATTTTTGATCCTATCTTAGGTTGCACCAAACATGTGATGGAATTTTTTATGATCCGGAGGATTTTATCTTATCTATCCCAATTAAATCTGGGCACTAAATCGCAATAGGGAACAAGGGGCTTAGTTCAGATTTATCCCCTAAAAGGATATGTTTGGGCTCTGCATTGGAATTGGTCTCTCGATTGGAATGAGTTAAGCCTGAATGAGCTAATACATAACTACGTGATTGAATATTGCATTGAGGAACGCAGTGTAGCCATTGCTACACTCATATTTGTGGCTTCAGGACTGTGTTTCAAAAGCATCCGGTCCAAATAAATTATGGACAATTCCAAGAGGGGAAATGTTCTGATTCCCTCATTTGGTCCCCGCTCAATTGCTTATCTGTTAGGAATTTACAGATGCTCCTATTGGAGGCTAGGAGCTTGATCTTGCACTCACACTTTTGGAGCTCCTTCAAGTGGTAATGCGAGTTCAGGAAGGAGAGATGCAAGGCCCTGCTTATACATCAAGGAGCACTTGTTTGCTGATACTGGAAAGTCAAAGGAAAAAGAACTCGCAGAAAATGGCAAAACAATTAATGGAAAAGAAATTGATGTCAAGAAGGAGAACGTGACCGATGTTGCGATGAAGGGGATAAAAGCAAAGGTGGCATACAATCACAGGCTCAAGGGAAAACAGTGATAGCAAACTTAGTCATCCTTTTTCATGCTTTTGGAGGACTGTTGCAGGTAGATCGGATAGATTGACATGTAGTTTTTCAATTGAGGAGACGGAGTAGGAGGAGGAGGAGAAGGAAAGCATCGAGATCGTATCATTTTGGACCAAGCAAGTCTTCTTTCCAGCGGCTATTCAAATAGCCATATGATATCCATAGTTAGTAGTTAATCTTCTGATTCGGTGGTATTTATGGATGGATAAGGATTCTTAATTTTGGTCAAGGTCGGAGATCTTCATAAGACTAATCTTGGTAAATTTATGGACAGTTTGATTTTCTTTTGGAAGATTAGCGTGATAGTTGCCTTTTTGGCGAAAAGTTTATGTTCTCCTCATCAAGGCTATCTTAGCAATACATTGATTACGAAGTTCGCCAAATATGCTTGATGTGGCTGCAACTTTTCTTTGTATTTTTCTATCAGAAGTATAAAATCTTCATTTTGAGCATGATTGGTTTAACAATTATATTGTCAACTGATGAATGGCGCATTTCATTACTTTCAGAAATGTTTATTCTTGTCTTAGCCATGTATAGATCGTGCCATTGCCTTGTGCACTTAATGTATGTATTTGCATGTCCAGGGAAGGCCGATGAAAATCGAGTGTTCTTGCTCACAATTACATGAAGTTTTGGAGTTCTTGCAATAGAAATTGATACCTCCATATTTCATGTTTCCACCTGAGTAGCCTCAAGGTGACTTGCGTGTGCGTAGTACAATCGACCAATAGATACTGTTTTACATGTGCAACCCAATAAGAGAACTGGCTGAGACTTGCCTCTCCTTGGAGTAAGGTGAAGATCAACCTCGACTAGTAATTTGCTTGTTGGTGTTGCTAAGAAATGCAAATAAATTTTTGCAAACGATATTAAAAGTTTGGAAGTTTAGTAAATAAATAAATGTTGGCAATAAATTCAAATGAGAGTTGTTTAAATTAATACTATCGGGTAATTTTTTTTTTTTTTGTTTTGGGTTGAACTATGTGGTAATTTAATAGTTAGTGATGAGTCATACTAATTTAGACTGGGAATGTCAAATGGAGCTGTTAAGTGAAAAAGGTTACTAATCAAGCCTAATGAAAATTGATATGTTCGTAAAAAAAGTTGTAAAATTGAGAAAAACAATTAAACTATATGTAACTCAAATGAAATTTTGTATCCCAAAACTAGTTGTCAATTTAATATGACAAAATTTGGTCAATTATTTTAATTTAGATTTATAATTTCATATAGGAGTTGATAAGTTCGTAATGATGGTAAATTATGCAAATAAAAGTTGGTAAGTTAGTATGTAAAAAATTGCCAATTTACGAACTGTCAAAAAGTCCTTAATTTCATAAAAGAATGGTAATTTATGAACAAGTTACCATAAACAAAAGTCACCGATCATTTTATTTATTAACAGTTTTTTTAACATTTAATAACATTTATTGAAATTTATCAGCATTGATAAAGAAATTCAAATAGAAAATTTAAATTCTGTTGGCTAATGACTGTCGATTGCTCATATACCATTGCGCCTTATCTCATGGTTTTAAATCCCAAAATGAAATCTTTGGGATGGATGGATGTGCATTTTTCTCATCTTGAAACACATGCAAATAAGCAACATACAGGTCTGGCAATATCAACATCTTGTATCCTTGGCCTGGATTGGTTCTAAGTGGCTGCATACGACAGTACTCTTATCCTTCCTCTGGGTCTGCATTAGTTTAGATCCATGAGATTATAAACCAGATTGTGTCTGCAATGTCATTCCACAGTCTGAATTAAATGAATGGGTGTATCAAATAGAGGCTTTCATAAGGATGAGAAAAGCACAAGCACAGCATTATGAGCGAAAATAAAATTAGGGGGAAACGTGGTGAAGGGATATCTATTTGGGTTTTTGATAATATTTACCTAAACTCTTATTGCAGCAAAGTGTTTTATCTGTGGATTACACGGTTGACGCAGTGTAATCAGTCAATCACATGTCTTGCATAATTTGTATTGTCAATGACTTTTCACGCGATTTACTTCTTCACATATTGTTGCCACGGGATGCATCCCATGCATGACGACCATCGGGATGAGGTTTTGCTAGTTATTACAATATCTATATATTTAAGCCAGATATATCACTAGTCTCACTTTTAATATTTTAAAATTACCCTTCCGTCAAAATTAAAAATACTCACTATCCTCTCTTTCATCAAGGTATCGCCCAATTCACACATCCACTCAATTGAATAATCACTCAATTCTTTTCAAAAAAATTAATTCCTTGCTCTTCACATTATCCGTCCACGATCATGCCTCATGCTGGTTTAAACCACGCATTTGCAAGCTCTGATAGTGCCTATGTAATATATGGGCTTTAAAAAAAAAAGGAAAAAGAAAGAGGGTTTGGAAGTCAACAGAAGAAGTAGAAGGAGAGAAAAGAGGAAGTTTCGGCTGTTTTTTTTAAGAAGAGAGAGAGAGAGAGAGAGAGAGAAGAGCATGGGCAGAAATAGGGGAAAGAAAGAAACATGGGAGAGGAGAGAAAGAAGAGAAAGGAAAAAGAGAAAAGGGGAAAAACTTTTGGTATGCTCATGACCCAAACGCCTCACCAAGCTGATTCAACTCTGTTTTGCAATGCCGGTAAGTGATCAAAGCCTTTAATCATTTATTCGAACGAATTGTCGCAATTAATGCTTGAAATTCGGATTTCTTGGAGATTTGTGCGGTGAAGTCTGATTTTTGAGTCGTTGAGCTTCTATTTTATTGGAAATTATAATATAGGATGTTATGAAGCGATAGCATTTTACAGATTGTGATTTGAGCTTATGGATTGCCCAGAACGGAATTTTGAAGTTTGGCATGCGTTTTGGAATTGTAGCGAACAATAGCTTTGGCCCTAAATTTTAGTTGTTTTCAATGCAGTTTTGGGATGGCTGAATTTGGGCTGTTATAGTACATCAAGAGAGCTTTCTAAGGACTATAGGACGGCTCGAAATGGAATTTTGTGGAGGAAGTTATGGGGTGACGAAGTTAACGTGTGGGCCGTGCCTAGCGGACAACAATAGGTTTCCACTAAATGTGAGCTTTTGTTGGCACATAGGTATCGTTTTATCGACAAATAGGCATAGTATAGTCTAGTCATTATTAGAATATCATTTTACTCAGTCTTTTAATATTGTTTTTCAGCTAATTGTTAGGAATTTGAGTGCGTCGACTCGAGTAATCGCCGTAGTTTGTTTTTGGCTTTTCCCAAGTGAGTGACACTATTTCTTCTTTGTATTTAAACTCATGTTTTGAAAAAATATTATGGATTATATATGCTATGAGTTGATAAATAGCATTTTTTTTTGTATAAAATGAGATCATGCTATTATTGTCAGTTTTGTTGTTTGAAAGAGGGAGTTATCCTTTGACTTCGGTTTGAACGATTGTCTAAAAATGGTTTGTGAAACTCTTAATGAAATAATCTTGAAAGGTTTGTGGTTATCAAAGAATGCTTTGATATTTTTATATCAAATGTTCGAGTTTTGAGATAATTCTCTCATGCTGGATTACTAGATATTTGTGATTGATGGTTGATGCTCAATGTATTTGTGAACATTAAGGGGATGTGTGGGTATGCGCATACTAGTATAGGATTTCTTCGTGGGCCGAACCACCGACTAATAATAGGTAGAGACCTAATCAATTGGGGAATCTTGGTCGTCTTGTCGCAAGCATTACTCGTGACCATGAATAGACATTTGAGCATGAGTTGATCAATGGAGTGGATCATTGACATGCGGTTTGAATTTGGTCGATGGAATGGACCATTGACGCGTGGTTTGCTGAGATTAATCAATGGAATAGACCATTGATACATGTTTTATGAGATTGATCAATGGATTGGACCGTTGATGTCTTCGGTATTTGTGTTATAAATATATATTATGTTCAAGTAAGTTATGGTCGTCTTTTAAAATGTGCATAGTGATTTCTTGATCCGTTTAGAAGAAATGTGTTACTCACTGAGTCGTGGTAGGTCACTCCTCTCATCGACTTGTTTTTCAGGTTCTTCAGCGAGTTGCAAGTAGGGGTGAGCGTTTATTCAGTGAAGACTTTTGTGGTGGAGACTTTTTGGTATGACTTGTATATAGTTGATAAGTTTGTGAGTTAATCTTTGGAGGAGGTGTATATTTTGGTTTGGTGGATTATAGAAATACTCTGATATTGTAATCAAATGCCCTTTTTGTCAAATATATATATGTTGATATCAAGTTGAATTTTGGTTATCTTGAGGCTGTGTCCTTTGGTGAAAAGATGGCTGTGTCATGCCTTTGTTCTTGTGAATAGGGGGGTGACATTTGTTGGTATTAGAGCTTAAGTTTTGATTTGTTTGGGTAGATAAGGGACATTGTGAGGTTGTATGATAGATTTTCTTTGCATTAGCCTTTTAGATATAAGTTTTAGCTCCATTCTTGGACTCAAGTGATCATGCGTGACTCGAAGACACTTGCTCACTTCGTAGAAATAGTAAAGGCAAGCAAGTTGTTGCCCCTGATGCTAGAGACATGCCTTAAGCTTCTCGAGGTGCGTCTTTAAGGAGGTGTGACATCCTGATTTTCCAATTCTATTTTCAATAAATTGAGATGGGCATTTTCTGGCACGCATATAGTTCTTTTCCTTGAGTCAGCCACTCATGTGAAAACTAGTCTATCAGGTGAAGCCGTTAAGAGATTTTAATGCATCAGACTCGAGAATTTGATTAGGAAGCGACCTTTCGACCGAGCTAATCCGCAAGGGTCATTACGGCACAATTAAAAATTAATTAGAGACCGGAGATAGGTCGACTCGACAGAGGCATGTGATAAGGTGTGGGTGATTCCACAAGATCGCACAATTCTTGTCGATCGGCACTGGACCGATTTTTCTGTCGATTGGGTACCCTGTGTTCGTATTTGAAACCTTGAGATTACCCCGACAGCTGAAAGTCGCCAATGTGTCAAAGATGTACATTGTGGCTTGAATTGATCAACCAAAGGTCAAATGCATGAAAATTTCTAAAAGCTGCCTGGTAGATCAGGACGTGCTAGTATCGTGTCGAAGTGAAATTAACCGTTAAATTGAGATCGAATTCAGAAATTGGAAGTCATGGTGTGTCACAAATCATTTTAAAATCATTGACTTGTCTTTGGAAGATTTTTCATGTAATTAGAGTTTTTCAGCAAATTAAATTAAAGGATGGCTAATTTGGCTCGAGAAATTAGTAGGCCCGCCCTTGGTCGTGCTTTTGGGACTTAAGTTGATTCTATGGACAAGTGAAGATGTGAATTGAAGTGTGGTGACATTGGATTAATTTATGAACTTTAATTGGACTAAATTGGAAGAGAATTGATTGGAATTGAAGGAATTATTGTACAAGATTTTATGCCCAGGTGGAAAATGGAATTGGACCTATTGAAGATTGTTGTGGGAGGTTTGGAGATAGTGGAGTATGACATCACTTGATGATGTCAGGGTGGGCCATTTTGTGGGATTAAAGAAAGAGAAAAAAAGGTCCCCTCCTTCTCTCTCCTCCCTCTCTCCTTCCTCTCTCCCATTGACCCTCTCTCCTCCATCTTCTTCATCTTCTTCTTCGGACGCCAGCCACAGCGAAGATCGACTAGCAAGCCGCCGAGCCTCACGCCGTTGCACGCCTTCACTGGACAGCCGTTAGTCGGCCCCCTCCTTTCTCCTTCTTCTCTGTCCGTTGAGCAGCTTCTCTCCCCCATCCGCTTACTGTGTGATGCCCTTGCAAGCCGAAGACAGTGAGGCTAGCAGCACAGTTGGAGCAGTCGCATGCTGCCACTGTCACCGTTTGTCCCCGCTCAAGGCCGTCGCTGCTCGCTGCAGCTTCGCCCGTCTTCGCCTCCATCTCGCTGGCCCTTTGTTCTAGCAACCATTCTAGATCTGGGGAAGCTCAGTCGAAGCCGTCCAGCCCACCTCCTGCCGCCGTGAGACCCCGCCGTTGGTCGCATGGCACCGTTGCAACTCCTTCACCCGTTTCCAACCTAAGTCGGCACCGGATCCGCCCCTTCTCGGCCTCAACCAGTAGCTGGAAAAATGGGTATGGTAGTGGACGTTTGGCCCGTTTTGGCCGGCTTCCCGGCCTCGGAAGCTTGGCCCGCTTTGAGGAAAGTCGGCCCTCCCGTCGATCCCGTCGTTTTGGTCCACTCGGCTTGCTAATTTGGTGAGTTTACCTCACTAAATCTCGATTAGAGGGTTAATGATGCCTTAAGTGTGTTTAGCTTGGGTTTATTGAGATTAGGTGGTTAGATTAGTTTATTTAGTTGTGGATTAGATCAAGGTGTTTTAACTAAGTTAAAGTATGTTTAGTTTAAAGTTAAGTAGGTTCATTTTAATATAAGCCTTGATGTGATTTAAAGGAATTTATTTCTGATTTAAATAAATGTTTCGAAATTATGGGATTATTTAGTAATATATTATATTCCGAAAATTATTAAATATTATTATTTAAAAAAATTTCAAAAAAAATATTTTTGACCTCAATTGCTCAGAATTTTGTGCTGATCGTTGCTGTGTATTTAGAATTTGAATTTGGTGAGTGGATAATGTAAATTGAGTGTTGATTGTGAAAAATACGGATTTTATCTAGAAAATCCCGAGTGTCAGGTTTGGCATTGAAATTGGATTTTTAATGGTTAATATCATAATTGGGTTATGTGAGTGAAATGTAAAGTATCCAGGGATCGGTATCAAATTGTCGTGTGCTGGTTGAAAGGCTCGGGTCACAGTAGTGGCTAGGCCAACTGGACCCTTATTATGTTAGAAATGCCATTAAGAGAGTGACGTGGCTCGGGTTGCAGTAGTGGCTAGGCCAACTGGACCCTTATTCTGCTAGAAATTCCATCAAGAGATTAACGTGACTCGGGTTGCAGTAGTGGCTAGGCCAACTGGACCTTCATTTTTCTAGAAATGTTGTCAAGAGAGTGACGTGGCTCGGGTCGCAGTAGAGGCTAAGCCAACTGGACCCATGCTCCTTTGGGAATGCCGTCGACGTAGTGACAAAGCCGCGCTCCAAGGGGGGAGGCGATGCCTGGCATTAATGTCAGTAGATAGCCGAACTGTGAGTAGGCTATGCCATCGTGTGGCAGTGATTAATAATTGGAATGCGTGTTAAGTGCAATTGTGATTTTATATGAAAGTGATGAGGTTCCCATTTGTTTAAATTATTATTACTACCTGAGATTGTGTGATATAAATTATGCTAATCTGCAGAAAGGAATTAAGACGAGGTAAGTCTTCTGTGTGATGTGGCTAACCCACCTGGGGTATATTTTCTTTCTAATAGAGGTTTAGAGGGTTGAACTTGCTGAGACAATGTCTCATCTCGGTTGTGGGATTAAAATTTCAGGTCCCTGGTGGACGGAGCTGGTATATAACTTTGGTTGGCCTTGAGGAGTTGCAGAGGTGAAGTCATAAGGATTAGAGAACGTGTCCGACTTGTAGGTCATAAGACAGTTCCTTTTTAAGAGCCGATCTTTTGTAGACTTTTGGCCATATACCTTTATTTGTAATTCTGTTGAATTATGAAAGTGTTATGTGGTGGTTTTGCTTCCTGCTTTTCTATCTCATATTTCATTGTCAGGGGTTTTATAATATGTTCCTCTTGCGCAATAATAAATGAATGGGGTCGGCGACACTATCTGGGAATGTCGCATTTGCATGACCATGGTGGGATGTTGGCGCGTTCGAGGTTCGGGGCATGACAAGAGGAGATGAGTGGATTGATATGATAGGAGTCCCGACTTGCATGAAGCTGGGGAAGATAACCAACGGTCATTTCGTTGGACTGACTTTGAGCAAGCCATGATTCATTGGTATCGCCAGGCAAAGGAATTAAGTGGAGATGGAACAACTAGCCCATATACTTTTTCTCAATTTAGAGAAAGTTGAAGCCACCCATCTATGATGGGAAAGTTGATCCTCTTGCAGCTAAGCATTGGATTAGAAAAGTGAGGGGATCTTTGAGGCTGGAGATGTTCCCGAGGACAAGAAGGTTAGCTTTGCCTCTCAATATTTAAAGGGCGAAGTAGAGCATTGGTGGGAAGGAATGAGGCCAGTCTTTGGAGACAGATATAGTACTATATCTTGGCAGAACTTTAAGTAGGCTTTCAACACTCAATTCTTCCTAGTATCATTTTAGGAAAAAATGAAGAGTGATTTTATACACATATCTCAAGGCAACTCCATGGTTTTGGAGTATGTAGTCCGCTTTAATTATATGAGTAGATTTGCTAAGCAATATGTGTCTAATGAACAAGATAAGGCCGATCATTTTCAAAGAGGGCTCCGATATGAAATTAATTATGCACTCACACCTCTAGCATTGACAACTTATAAAGACGTGCTGGAATAAGCCTTCGAGTGGAACAAAATATTTCAAAGCAGGACGTACAAGGTGTACCCCAACATAAGAAGTTGAAGTCCACTGATTATCAGGATAGTGGTGCCAGTGGTGGCAAAAAAAGGAAAGCTTTTAATCAGCTAGAAAAGTCCATAATTCAGAGTAATCCAAGCCCTTGTACTACCTGTGGGAGTTGTCATGGTGGCCCTTATTACTGCAATAGAGGAGCATGTTTTCTTTGTGGGAAATTGGGAGGTTTGGCACGTGATTGTCCTATATAGAAGAATGCCCCTAGAGATAGTAGTGTATATTTTGTATGTAGGTAACCTAGACATCTAGCATATACTTGTTCTATGAGGAAGACTTCCCCTCTAGCTGGTAGGCTACAAGAAAGCTAGCAAAGGCAAAAGACAACTGGGAAAGTTTTTGCGATGATAGAAGAGGATGTGGCAGATTTTAATATAGTTGTTGCAGGTAATATTTTTATTGCCTCACAATATGCTTGTGCATTATTTGATCCTGGTGCCACGCATTCCTTTACTTCCATTGACTTTGTAAAGGAACTTCATATATTGCCTGAGCTTCTAGAACATGAATTGCATGTTGATACTCCCATTGGTGATTTCTTGATTGCTAACCACGTTTTCAAGAATCTTTTGCTCTGGGTTGATGATATATTATTGCCTGTGAATTTGGTGAAGTTAAATATATGGGATATTGACGTTATTCTAGGGATGAATTGGTTATCAAAATATTATGCCACTATTGATTGATATTCAAAGAAAATTGTCTTTCAACCTCCAAATCAACTAGAATTCTCTTTCTCGGGAAGTTGTAGAGGCACTTATCCAATGTTGATTTTAGCTATGCAATCAAGGAAGTTTTTGAGGAAGGGTTATTGTAATTAATCTAGCATGTGTAAACACAAATTAGGAAGAGATAAAGCTAAAAAATGTTCATGTTGTCAAAGAATTCCCTAATGTATTTCCTGAGGATTTACCTGGCTTGCCTCTTGATAGAGAGATTGACTTTTGTATTGATTTAATGCCTGGTACAACACCTATCTCTAAGACACCATATTGGATGGCACCTTCTGAATTGAATGGATTGAAAACATAACTACAAGAGCTTTTAGATAAGGGTTTCATCAGGCCTAGTGTATCACCTTGGGGAGCTCCTATTCTATTTGTGAAAAAGAAGGATGGCAGTATGCGGTTTTGCATAGATTACCAAGAACTTAATAAGGTGACGATAAAAAATAAACATCCTTTGCCTTGTACTGATGATTTATTTGATCAATTTCAAGGAGCTCAGGTATTTTCTAAGATTGACCTTTGTTTTGGGCATCATCGATTGAAGATAAAAAGCTGATGATGTGTCAAAGATTGCTTTCAGAACAAGGTATGGGCATTATGCATTCATTGTCATACCTTTTGGGTTAACAAATGCCCCTGCTACTTTTATGGATTTGATGAACAGCGTATTCAGGCAATTCCTTGACAAATTTATCGTGGTGTTCATTTATGATATTTTGCTTTATTCGAGGAGTTTGGAGGAACACAAGCAACACTTGAGGGTTATTTTACAAACTTTGTGTGAAAAGAAGTTGTATGCTAAATTTAGTAAGTGCGAGTTCTGGCTTAATCATATAGAATTCTTGGGCCATGTAATATCAAAGGATGGTATCTCAGTTGACCCAAAGAAAGTGGAAGCAATTGTTCAATGGAATCGCCCTACCATTGTCATGGAGGTAAGAAGTTTTCTTGGGTAAGCAGGTTATTACCATCGGTTTGTAAAAGGGTTTTCTAAAATTGCTAGTCTACTTACTCGCCTGACTCAAAAGGGAGTTAAATTTGTGTGGTCGGATCAATGTGAGCACAGTTTCCAAGAGTTGAAGAGGCAGTTAGTGTCAGCTTCTATATTAACCTTGCATTCAGGAACTAGTGGTTTCACAATCTACTGTGATCCATCTAAAAAAGGTCTAGGTTGTGTTCTTATGCAGGATGATAAAGTTATGGTTATGCCTTTAGACAGTTAAAAGCTCATGAGAAGAATTACTCTACTCATGATCTGGAGCTAGCAGGGGATGTCACACCTCAATCCTCAGGCACGCACACATTCCTTATCTTTGGTCGATTTTAAAAGCGATATCTCAGGACATATCACCGACTCTTTTCATTTTAATATGCACATGCGGAAGCAATTATAATCCTCAGACAATAAAACAATGGGATAGAAAAGTAGGGCCATATTTTTCATATTAAAATTCACAACCAAAATTTTATACAACCACATCTCAAAGTATTTTACTATACTATTCACAAAGGTCTAGTCTAACACTCAACCACCTATAAACAGGGTTCACAAAGAGGATGGGATCGTAGTCCTCATCTGGCGTACTTGGATCATCATTGGGGTTCTCCTCCAGGTACTCCTCTTCAGGTTCTTTTCTCCTCAAGCTCCTCATCAGGGTCTTGAAATGTTGTCCCACAACCGGGATGAGACTATGTCTCAGCAAGTTCTACCCCTTAAGACTCGATTAGTAAACCAATACGCTATCCAGGCTGTCTATGCACGAACAGGTCCGAGGACTTACCTTGGCCTTAGATTCCACCTGCATATTAGCACAATTCAATAGGCACCCAAGCAATCACATCACAGATCGATATCTTGATCAATCGACTTAGTCGATTTCATGTCAATTCGACCATTCCCCGGTCGTTTCCCTTATTCAGTCTCAAATCTTACTCACGGCTTCATGAGCATAGTCTACCACTTTTCTTGGCAACAAATTACGGTCCAAAAGACATGACCTATCTTTAGGTGGCAAATTATGACCCAATGGGCGCGACCTTTAATAGGTGGCAGATTACGGCCTTATTAGGGGTGACCCCTATCGGGTGGCAATTTACGGCCTAACAGGCGTGACCTTTGTGAGATGGCAATTTACGGCCCAATGGGCGCGACTTCTATCAGGTGGCAGGTTACGGCCTTATCAGGCGTGACCTCTATTAGGTGGCAGTTTACGGCCCAACGGGCGCGACTGACTCCAAATTTGGTGGCAAATCTCTGTTCAACTAGCATAGCCGTACTTCGGCGGCTTCCGAGGTTCAACTCACAACCTCTCACAGTCGATTTCTAATTGAACACCGACGCTGACCAATCTTTAGGATAAATCCTCACATACTCATCAACTCACTCAATTTCCACAAATCAGTGCTCAAATAAATAAACAAATTACACCATGACAATCAGCACATAATTTCGGTCGTCGGCTATCCCAGCCTAATTTCCGAAAAATAAATAAATAAATAAATAAATAAATAAATAAATAATTTCGAAAATTAATAAATAAATACTAAAAATTCAATTTAGGCCCGTATTGCCTAATTGAAGCTTGAAATGGGTTGGGAAAAATCCCGAGATGCATACGATAAATAATAGTACGTCTCTACTTGCTAATTGCACAATTCAATTGTCTAACATGCATCACAATTATCTAATAATCACTAATCTACTCTAATCTAACCACCTAATTGTACTTAATTAAATCTAATCAACCCTTAAGAATAATTAGCAAACTAAGAAAGCATTAGTGAGTAAAACTCACTTGATTAGCGAAGATTGGATCATCGTGACGATTGCACAACGGCGGCCGAAAATCGGATTTTTGGTGACGTTGATGAACACTCGGGCTGGGCCTAGAACGGGCCCAACAAATCTCAACCCAAATCTAAGATTTGCTTTTGAATTGGGCTGGGCTTCGCTGGACTGAACAAGCCTTGAATGGGCTGTCTTCGCGGGCTTTTGATGATGGGCTGCTAAAAACAATTGCAAACCGGGCTGAAATAATCTGAATTTCACTTGGGCTGCTGGAGTGGATGGGCTGAGATTCACGGCTGGATTTGATTGGGCTGCTGGAAATTCACATGGGTTTCAAGTTTGGGTCGTAGCAGATTGCTGGATTGAGCTGCTTCCTCGAGCGTCGACTGGCGGGGCGGCCTTGCGTGCAGATGGAAGCTCGATGGATGCTGGCAGCTGGAGGAGAGATCGTGGACGAAGGGAGCAGCTTGTTGGGTCTTTGAAATTTGCTGGAACGTGGGTGGCTCGGTTGACTATGAAGACGCTGGGCAGCCAAAATTTCACTGAAGCCGAAGTGAAGCAGTTGCTGGGTTTGCTGGCCGAAGATGGAGCAGTGAAGATAGGCACGGGTAGCTTCAACGTGGCAGATGGGTCAACGGTGGAGAAGAGAATCGGTGGAGTGGCTTCATGGGGATGGGCGGCTTCGTGGCAGCAAATGGGGCAGGAGATGAAGCTGTGTCGTTGCTGCAGTGGTTCGTGCGGAGCAAGGTCAGAGGCGGAAGCAGTCAACTGCTTCGGTGGAATCGTGCGGACGTGGAGATGTTGGTAGAGGCAAAATGAAGTGGAGTTGCAGTGTTTTGTCGCTGCTGGGTGGGAGATCGTGGCAAGGAGTCAACACCGTCTTCAATTGTTGACTGCAGGGGGCTGAATCATGGGCAGTTGGCAGCTCAGTGGAGAAATTTTGGTGGTGGATGTAGGCGAGATGATGGGCAGCTTCGGTTGCAGAGAAAATGAAAGTAGAACAAGAGAAATGTGAAGAAGACGGGGCGAAGGAGGCGTGATCAAGATGCTGCCGTAGGGGAGGAGATAAGTCAAGAAGAAAATATCCAATTCCTCATCATAGTTTAGGCTAAAAGTCCACATATATATCCCTTGTATTGATGGCATCCCCCCCTTAATACTTTCCACCCAAAGTTTCCACTAAAATAGTCCAAATTGAAGCTAAAATTGAAGCCCTTCCCATGGATCCGAATTTCATAATTTAAGCTTCAATTTCTTTACTCAATTCCCCAAATTGAGGTCCGATTTCGATGAAGAAAAATCCCGCACAATTTTCTACCAGTCCTCAACACTCAAAGGCTTGACTTGGAAGTCCAAATTTCCTTTAATTTGGCCCATATGAATTTCCGCTAATTTTCCGCAACTTCCGAATTAAATTTCCGTAAAAATCTCGAAATCTCTGAAAATTATTCAGAGGATGAGTCGACATTCCTAAAATAGATTGTGACACAACAGAACTTTCAATTTCTGGAATTGGACTTGAATTGATGGTTAATTTCCATTCGGTGCGTTTTTAGTATGACCTAGACTACCGAGTAGTTTTCAGAACTTTTTAGTGCAAATGACCCGTGGTCAATTTTCTTCGAGCCACAATGAGCCCACTCGACACATTGGCGACTCTCGATTGTCGTAAAAATCTTGAGAATTCAAATACGGACACATGGTACCAAAACGATAGAGAATTTAGTCTAGTGTCGGTCGACGAGAATTTTCCAATTTAGTGGTGTCACCCACGATTAACCACACATCTCTGTCGAATTGACCTATCTCTGATGTCTAATCAATTTGCGTTTGTGCCGTAATGATCTTAGCAGATGAACACGGTTGAGCAACCGATTCCTGGTTGAATTCTTAAGTCTATTTGCCTTGAAATCCTTAATGGTTTCTCCAGATAGTCTAGTTATCTCGAGAATGATCAGCTTCGAGAACAGCCCTATAGATGCGTCAATGAAAAGCTCGATTTATTTAGTAGAAAACAGGGTTGAAAAACCTGGGATGTCACAGTGGTTGTGTTTGCCTTAAAAATATGGTGGCACTACTTGTATGGTGAACAATGTGAAGTCTTTACTGATCACAAGAGTTTGAAATATGTTTTTACTCAAAAAAAGAATTCAACATGAGGTAGAGAAGATGGCTAGAACTTCTAAAGAATTATGATTTATCCATCAATCACTGTCTAGGTAAAGTTAACATGCTAGCTAACACCTTGAGTTGTAAATCCTTTGGAAATATGGAAGCATTGCTCACTTCTCAAAAGCCTATAGGTTATGAGAAAGCTAGACCTGGAGGTATTGGTATACTAGCTTGGTGCTCAATTAGCTAATCTTTGAGTACAATCGATGTTGATTGACAGAATCAAAGCTAAACAAAATGAAGATCCTTAGTCGGGGAAGATCAGAGAAGGTGTAGAAGCTGGGAAACAAGACGACTTTAGTATCCATTTGGATGGGTTGTTGGGGTTTCGTGGTCGATTATGTGTTCTTGATGAATCAGAATTGAAAAAAGAGATATTACAGGAAGCTCATTGCACTAGATTCTCGATTCATCTGAGAAGCATCAAGATGTACAGGGATTTGAGAGGAAACTTTTGGTGGATCAATATGAGGAAAGATATTGTGAAGTTTATTGACCAATGCTTGATTTGCCAGCAAGTAAAAATTGAGTATCAGAAACCACGTGGCCAACTACACCCACTTGAAGTACCTAAATGGAAGTCGAAGCATATTACTATGGATTTTATTGTCGGTCTACTGAGAATGCCTAGTGGTAAGAATGCCATATGGGTGATTATTGATCGATTGACTAAATTTGCACAATTTTTGTTATATCGATTCAGCCTTCCACTTGAAGACATGGCAAAGTGGTATGTTAATGAGATTGTGAGGCTTCATGGAGTTCTAGTAAGCATTGTTTCCGATAGAGATCCTAGGTTTGTGTCCAACTTTTGGAAAAGTTTACAAGGAGTGTTAGGTACTCAACTAAACTTTAGTACAGCTTTTCACCCCGAGATAGATGGTCAGTCAGAGAGAACCATTTAGACATTAGAGGATATGCTATAATCGTGCGTTGTTGACTTTGGCGGTTCATGGGACAAACACTTGCACTTGGTGGAGTTTTGTATGGGCATAAATGTAGAACTCCTGTTTGTTGGGATGATATTGGTGAGAAAAGGTTAATTGGCCCCGAGTACATACAATAATCATAAGAGAAAGTTAGGCTTATTCGAGAGTGTTTGAAGATAGCACAAAGTCGCTAGAAGAGCTATGCAAACCTCAAAAGACCCAAAGTAGAATTTAATATAGAAGGCCATGTATTTTTAAAGGTTTCTCCTATGAAAGGCGGCATGAGATTTGGCACTCGTGGTAAATTTAGTCTGAGGTATGTGACATCCTGATTTTCAACCCTTTTTTTAATGAAATGAAATGGGATTTTCATCGACGTGCCTGTAGCCTTTTTCTCTGAGTTGGCCATTTACGAAATAATTAGTCTATCGGGTGAAGCCATTAAAGAATCTAAATATGACAGACTTGAGAATTCGACTAGAAATCGACTGCTTGACCGTGATTATCTGCAAGGGTCAGTACAGCATTGTCAAAATCGATCAAAGATCGGACATAGGTCATTTCAATCGAGACATGTGATTAAAGTGTGGGTGATTTTACCTAATTGCAAAATTCTCGTTGAACAACACTAAAATGATTTTTCTATCATTTCTGTACACTGTGCCTGTATTTGAAACCTTGAGATTTTCACGACAACCGAGAGCCGCAAATGAGTTAAAGATGTACAATGTGGCTTGAAAATATCGACCACGGGTCAAATGCGCTAAAAATTCATAAAAGCTACCCGGTAGGTTATGTTATGCTAAAATCACATCTGGTGGAAATTAACCGCGGAATTGAACCTGATTTCAGAAATTAAAAGTTCTGTCATATCACGATTCATTTTAGGAACATCGACTCACCCTTTGAAGATCTTTCTGCAAACCCGAGTTTTTGGCGAAAAATCAAATTTAGGCGTTTTTGGACCAGGACCATTTTTGGGTGGATTTTTGGCATTCAAGTTGGTTCAATGGGTGAGGGAATTTTAAGGATTTATTGTGGACACCTTAATTAGAATTTTCAGGCACCAATTGAATTTAATTGAAGATGAATTGAGTGAAATTAAAGGGGAAAATATTCAAAATTCGTAGGTCCTTGTGGGGTGCAACATTTCAACAACTTGGAAGGCTTGTAGAGGAAGCTTGGTGTGGGAAATTGGCTAAGGATGAAGCTGAGGTCTTCTTCTTTTTCCTTGGCCTTGCTTTCCCCATTGTTGTGTTGTTTGAGCTCAAGAAAACCAAAGAAAGCCAGCCAAGAGACCAGCAGCCTTCCCGTTGACTGTCTGAGCCCTTTATCACCCGTCGTGTGCCGTCACTGCCACCTGAGCCTGTTAGCACAGTCCCGCCTCCTGCTTATGTCCTAATCATCGTCTCAAAGCCCCAAGTTGCCCTGGTCGCCGTCGAGCTCGCTTGGAAGCCGCACCACCATCGCCGTTCAGCCAGTCGAAGCTTCGCCTGGTCCCCCTGTAGGCACCGTCGTGCTGCCTGGCCGTTTCTAGCCAAAGCCGATGCTCAATCAGCCCCTTTTCAGCCCAGCACAGAAGTCAAGACCTTAGCCCATAGCTGAGGTTTCGTGAGCCTTTTCTAGCCTCTTCTGGGTCTCGTTTGGTGTCGTCGTAGGCTTGTGTTTCGCCCGCCTTCACGTTGCCGTCGCCATGAACTCACTGGCGCACTAATCCGGTGAGTTTACTCACTAAACCTTGCTTAGGAGGTTAATGATGCTTAATAGGTGATTAGATTAATTTAAGTGTGATTAGTATAATTGTTAGCTTGTTTAGATAAGTTAGGTTAGTTAGATTAGTTAATTAGGTGGTTAGAGATTGTAGTTAGTTAGTTTAATATGTGGCCTCGTAGTTAGAATGGTTAGAAAATTTTAATTAGTCCAATAGGTGGTTAGATTAGCATTATTAAGCATAAGTATGTATTTATTGATTTAAATTGTATTCATTTAATTAATATTTCTATTTATTTAATTATTTATTATTTTCCGGAAATTATACGGGATAGCCGGTGACCGGAATTTTGTGCCGATTGTCATGGTGTGCTTAGTTTATGCAATTGAATGATAAATTGTGCAATTGAGTGATGATTGTGATTTTTGGGTTATTATTTTAAAATTGTGAAATTTTGGTATTTATTTAGAAAATACCGGATGTCGGGTTTTGATATCAAAAATGCTTTTAAATACTATATCAAATAGCGAGATTTTAAAATGAAAGATATCAATTTTTAAGGTTTAATCTGACTGCATACCCATACATGATTATTTTTACTGGGTGTTTTAATACGAAGAAAACAGGCCAAGTGCATTATCTTAATTGATGCATGTGAGTGCAAAACACAATATCCTTGGCTGGAATTGAATGGTTGTGTGATGGTTATGAAAACCCATCACTGATGTGCCTCGAATGGACGTTGGCCCTATATGGGATGTCCCTAACAATGGATGCCGGATCGCAGTAGAGGCCGAACCGAAGTTCCTTTGGGAATGCCGTCCCCCGATGTGCGTTTGTTGCGACCCGATCTCGCTGCCCCTCGAAATGTCCAAGGAGGGGAAAGGTTGGGTTTAGGGGTATTTTGATCACGAGAGTTTCCTCATGAGATCGCGAGCTCTCCCAAGCTCGTACCTCGCTTGACAACGGATTTATTTATACGATCTAGGTATTTAACAACCTAAAAAATATACAGGAGTCACCACTAGTCTCATTTTGGGGGTCGGCTAGAAACCCAATAGAAGGTCGGGAGTGTTCCCTTGATTCCTACGTAACCAGATATTTAGGTTCGGGGACTTGGGTTACGCTAATATTGCTATTAGCGCTCTTTCAGTACCTAAACAATATGTTGCGTTTTTCCTAACATATTCATGCATTTCTTTTTATATTTTCAGGATCGTTATTTCTAGACTAAGTGATCATGCGTGGTGGATTACTTTCATTCTATTCTATTCTATTTTATTCCTAAGAAATGAAAGGAAAACAATCAATGAAAATTAAATTGCAAGACATGAAGTAGACAATCAAGAGAAAGCAGTAAACCTAATCATGCAATTGTAAAGAATATAAAAGAAAAAGAAAAAAAAACAATCGAGAAAGAAAGGAAACCCGCAACTCGTCGGGTTTTATACAATGCATGGGACCCGAGACATGTGTCGGGAAAATGAGCATAACATGATAACGGTCGGAGTGGACATTGACCTCCACCATCTTCACGCCTTATGCCTTCTCCATCTTCAGGGTCCTAATCTAAACCTAATCTAAGAAACAAGGATCCCTTGCCTCATCTTATATGACTAAGACAACACATAGAAATCATTATTATAATGAATAGACATAGGCATCAGACAAGAACATGAATCCAGCAAATTCAAGTCACAAACAGGACAAAATGCAAGGCATGTTTAAAGGTTTGTAAGATCATCTATACAATATACAAAAATGTGAAACTTGCACATGACATAAGGTTGAATGCCAAAAAGGTTTGGGTAAACATTTAACCCTAAATCAGAATGCAAAGAAGTCACACAAGTCATTAACATTGCAAAGTGACTTGGAACTAAGAATGTCATGTTTGACAAATTTCAATTGCAATTAACCAAATGGGTGCATGATATTCACATCAAACAAGATTCAAATATGATATGCCATGCATTAATGCGAAACTTGTAACACGTGTTTCAAATGTCAAGAAGACAATGAGGCACAAGTTTCATGCAGACAACTTCGTCAAAAAAATCATCATAGAAATCATAGCACGAATGAAAATCAGTCTAATCTATCCTCTGAATTTCCAAAATCAAACATTGATATGGTAACATTCATTAGGCAGGGCAAACGATAGTCAAATTGCACATATAATATGTTTATGGAAAGCTTGTGAAGTCTATTACAAATCTCCAGAAGACATTAAGTCCTAATAACATCATCTACCATCATCTACCAGCTCAGTCCAGTTAAAACAAAAAATCGCAGAACAGCAAATCAACCTAAAAAAACTACTGCAGAATTGACAGATTTTGTAGGTGTTTTTCAGTGACCAAATGACACCCGTTATGGGCGTGCGACACATCAAATCGAAGCTCTAAAAGTGTATTTTTTATGTCTAGAAGGACTCGAGGTCAAAAAACCTCATCTAGCACCTCGTTTCAGCCAAAACAGAGAGTGGCATATCAGGTATAAGAAATTGCAGATCAAGACAAATCAAGTTCAATCAATCTCAAGTTCAATCAATCTCAAGTTCATGATCATTGATCGTCAATCCACAGAAAATCATCCAATAACATTGTATAAAAGAAATGAACCAAAGGAAGCACTCACAAGAGAAGCAAAGTCAGCAAACAGAACCTCTATTCAAGTATACTTGGAGTTTCCTAACAAGCATGTCAACCACTAAAAGACTCATTCACTACCATCCAATTTTCATTAAAACAGAACCATCAACATATTTGAAATGGACATACAGTTGATGAATCAATTAGTAACACAGCGCACCCAAATGAATGTGTACATGACGACTAGAGCAGCAACTCAATGCTCTCACAGCATGTATTCGGTATTTCAGATGGTAGCATTCGCTCAATATATTTGTTATTTCAACACATGCAGCGAACTGATTAGCAACATTTTCAATGATCTCAAACATAAGAGTTCCAGCAAATCTAAAGTAAGTTCAAAAATGGAATACCTATGATTTTAAATGAAGAAACACAACACAACTAGGCTGTCTAATATGTTTATTCATGAAAATGCTGAACTACCATCTCAATCATCTATATCCTGAACCTATGCCAAACCTTGAAGGACAGATTCAATGGCTGAATTTGGTACAAAAAGCCCAACAATATGCTGTCCAAAATTAGTAGTTTCAATGTGCACAACACAGAGGCGCTTATGACTTTACCGAGTGACAGAGAAACAATACCTCAATCAAGCGACTGAAGGCGTTGAAGGCGAGAGAGAGAAAACCTGATCCAGTGAGCCCGATCCAGAAAAAGAAACACCGATCGAGCGAACAAGCGTCCGATCTCTTAGAAAGAACCAGATCCTCACGATCCCCAACCGTTGGCGCTTGATCTCTAATCGCTCGCCAATGGAGAAAAACCCTCGCCTCCGACCTCTGATCTCCAGAAAGAGAGACAGATCTACTATCGTCGTCGTCGTTGATGTCGCCGATTAGAGGGCCGAACCCGCTCGAGAGCCACCGAGAGAGAAAAATGAAGAACCAGAGAGATCGAGCGAGAGCCACCTCGTGTGTACGAACACTGGCGGCGAAATCTGTAATGAACTCCTACTCCACTTGCCAAAGACGGGGATTTCAGCAGAGGAAGAGGTTATCACCGCCGAGAAGAGAGAGCGAGCTCCAGAGATTTAGGGTTTTCTCCCATCTGCCATGAAAGAGCTCCATCGAGCAGTTACCGAGAGAAACCATCCGAGAGAGAAGCCGTTTTCTAGAGAGAGAATTAGAGAGCGAGAGAGTCCCCGAGTCCCCCTTGGAGAGAGAAACCGTTCGGCCCCTTTTGTAGAGAGAGCTGAGAGAGTTTTCGAACGAGCGCGAGAGGGAGAGAGTGTGAGGTCAGAGAGAGAAAGTCCCCGTGAGAGAGAGAATATGCGAGAGTGAACTCCCCGAAAGAATACCCATGCCAACCGTTTTAGAGAGAGCCCAAGAGAGAGAAAAATATTGTCAAATGGCCTCCCCTTTTCTTTCGTTTTCGTTTTCCTTTTTTTGTTTTGTTTTGTTTTTTTTTTTATGTTTTCATTCATTTTTTCATTTTTTAAATCTTTTCATTTCAATTTTTTTTTTATCTTTTATATTTTTTTTGCAAAATGTTTGTTTAAGATGTCGACGAAAATTTCGGGTGTCAACAAACACTGGGTGGATGTTGCCGTGCTCACGGTATGAGACGATGCCTAGCTATGCTAGAAGACTGATGTGCGTCGGGTAGAACTGCCTGTGCGGGCTGTAATCAATTGGAATGCATGAATGATTGAGATAAACATGCCTGATTATGGAACAAAATTGTGTGGCACGGAATGGGATGTGTCATAACAATTTGGCCTTATAATCGGGACCCCTGCAATTGTTTGGTTTGAAAGTGAGACATTCCAATTGATGTGTGCATTTATTATATGCATTTGTGATATGAATTGTATTGACATGCAGTAAGGAAATGATGCGAGGTGAATCTTCTGTGATGTGTAGTTAGACTACCTCTAGGCGTATTTCCTTCCTAATCAGGGTTTAGGGTGTAGACTCGCTGAGATATTGTTTCACCCCGTCATGGGCTTATCTTTTCAGGTCTCTAGTGCGGAGAACCCGGAGCCCTAGGTTGAAAGGTCTAGAGTATAGGTGACTCAGTAGTTTTTTTTTGATATGGACCTCCTGTGTATAAGCTGTAGTTGTCATGCTTTTCTATCCCATATCTGTGTTGTTTGGGGATTATTTATTTGCTTCTGCATGTGCATTAAAATGAATGAGTCGGTAACGCGTCCTAGAACGTCGCATTTTTATCGACCACCGAGAGATGTGCGTGCACTTGAGGTTTAGGGCGTGACAAGGTATGTGGGATCATTCTTGATATTAGAAAGGATTGGCGAAGTTGCTTATAAACTAGCTTTACTATCGATGTTATCTGGAATGCATAATGTATTCCATGTGTCCTTATTATGGAAATATGTGCCAAATTTTGATAACATACTAGATTTTTCACTGTTGAAACTAAAAGAAAACTTAACGTACAAAGAGTAGCCTATTCGTATTATCAATAGGAAGGATCAGGTGTTGCAACGATGCGCTATCCCTTCTGTGAAGATCCAATGGCAAAATCACACGGAGAGGGAGGTCCCTAGGAACTTGAGGAGGAGAAAAGACACAAATACCCTCACTTGTTTTATGATTGAGGTACCTGTAAGTTTTGAGGACAAAATTCTTTAAGGATAAAATTCTTTAAGGAAGGAAGAATGTAATATATGGGCTTTAAAAAAAAGGAAAAAGAAAGAGGGTTGCACGGGCAAAAATAGGGGAAGGAAAGAAACATGGGAGAGGAGAGAAAGAAGAGTAAGGAAAAAGAGAAAAAATTTTGGCGTGCTCACAACCCGGATGCCTCACCAAGTTGACTCAACTCTATTTTGCAATGCTGGTAAGTGATTGAAGCATTTAATCGTCCATTCAAACGAATCGTCTTAATTGGCTCGAAATTCATATTTCTTGGAGATTTGTGCTGCAAAGTCTATTTTTGAGTTGTTGAGTTTCCTATTTTTTTGGAAATGATAATTTATGATGTTATGAAGTTATAGTATTTTACAGATAATGATTTGAGCTTATGGTTTGCCCGAAACAAAATTTTCAAGTTTGGCGTGCATTATGGAACTATAGCGAACAGTAGCTTTGGCCCTAAATTTTAACTTTTTTTGGTACGGTTTTGGGATAGCTGAGTTGGGGCTGTTGTAGTATATCAAGAGATCTTTCTAAGGACTATAACACAGCTCGAAACAGAATTTCTGGAGGAAGTTATGGTACGACAAATTTAGCGCGTGGGCCGCGCCTAGTGGACAACAATAGGTTTCCACTAAATGTGAGCTTTCATTGGCGCATAGCTGTCATTTTATCGACAAATAGACATGGTATAGTCTAGTCATTATTAGAATATCGTTTTACTTGGTCTTTTGATATTATTTTTCGATTTTGTTAGGAATTCGAGTGCCTTGACTCGAGTAACTGCCGTAGTTGTTTTTTTGCTTTTTCCAGGTAAGTGACACTATTTATTCTTTATATTTTAAACTTATGTTTTGAAAAAATATTTTGATATTGTCAAGCCTTTATTCTTGTGAATTGAGGTGTGACAGGCTACTTCATTCTGAATCAAGCGCCCGCAATTTTGGGCAAACTCAAGCCTAACAAAGTCCACGCACAAACTCCCGCCGCCGCTACTCTTTCATTTGTCAATTAGCAACTGTCAAATTGCAATTTGATATGCCCGAAAGATATCTGATTTCTTGTTTGCTTGAACAAGAGGGTGCCTCTTCTTTGCTTGAACAGAGGGGTCTCATGGATTTCCGCAATTTTCTCATTGATGTTGGTCATATTGACTTTCTATTTCTGTTGTCACCAGCTTTCTAGAACTTGCAAGTGTGCGTGATTGTGTACGCTGCCATTCCACAACTAAATGAGATAGAGGGAAAGATTAAATTTTTTTAGCGCATGGCCACAGAATCCACCTGTTCAATCGTTGTCTGAGTGAAGTAATAGTACGGATGAACCCAGCGATCAAGTCTGTGCTTTGTGTAGAGTTTCTTGAAGATTAGAATCAAGCTGGTGAAAAATCTAAGGATCAAAAGGAGTTGTTAGAGCTTGCTCATAATGGCTCACAAGAATGTGTGGAACAGCCTCTGCTGGGGAAAGCACTTGACACCCGAAGAAAGGGATTCGTGCCTTGGATTGTGATGTTTTATCATTGTTTTGCTGAAGCCCGTGGGGTGACTTTGCCTGCTAGATGGTATGAAAAAATTGAGCGACTACTTAAAGGACGTGGATTTAGTTCAAGGACAGACTCGTGAATGTTATAGATGGCTCATGTTAAAGATCGGTTGCTAGAGCTTTTATGGGGTTTCCATTGATCCAGCAGACACTGAAGTGAAGTATCACAGCATCTTCTGCAGATGCAAAGTCGACATCCCATGTTTGTTTCAGTAAAGCAAGTGAAAGAGAGCCATGGTCATAAATTTCCTGTCCGAGACAAGGGACACATCATTAACACTTCGCTCAGCAAAGGATAATAGCCGCAGTTCAATTTCCACACAGTAGCAAAAATCAATAACTGAAGGAGGTGATGCTGAAGACAATGATAATCCTAGCAAGAATCCTAATAGTAATACCAATACAAAAACAAATGATTGTACATGTTGATAGATACTGGATTGAAGACATGCATAGTTCCTGTTTCCCACGAGTTGTGGATATAGTTGGATACATTATACCTTGCAGACTACACAAAGTGACGAACAAATATGCTGTTGCAAAGGATAGTGAAGAGGCATCTATCATGTTCAGGTTCGATTGCGTCCTCCAACTTCATAAAGAATCCTCCAAAACTTGCATATATCAACTGCTAGATAGAATATTATGGCTTAGATACAATGCTATGGATAATAGCCGCAGTTAAATTTCAACTTACCTGATAAAAACAACTCCATCTCGGCTATATTCTTGCGTTGTGTAATTAAAGACTTTGACCGAAAAAAATTTAAGACTTCGGTGGCATCTGAAAGGTGAAGGCAATATTGTAAGATGCTAGCTATAGAAGTTCCAGTTCACTTAGTCATTTCCCATCTCTGATGCACCATCTTCTATAGGCGTGCATTCGACAAAAACTTCGTGCAATATACAACAATTCCTTCTCAACATGCCTCAAGTTTATTGATTGCTAAATATTGATAAGGGCCTACAAGCAAATCTCAGGCTGAATCGCCACATCCCATTCATTCAGCATTCCATCGATGTGAAATGTATTGGATACAGACAAGCTAATAATTCTGCACCCCGACTAACATCCATAAATGGATGTCTGCTGATTCTGATAGAAAGTGACCAAAGATCACACATAATTCAATCAAAACTTAGAGCATTATAGTGGCGATTTACCATTCAGAAAGCAAAGTTATTTGAGAGATAGGAGTGAGCAGACGGTTTGTACTACAGTCAGGGCAAGCAACACCACTGCAGCAATAACCGAGAGGACCGCCCACGGCCTACTGCAGTAATCGCGCTTAAACGTTGCCTTCGTAAGGCCTTCGGCAGTGCACACGACAAGCTCGTGCCTGAGGTGGTGGAAGTAGGCATTTCTTGTCCACATGTAAGTTTCGATGCAAAACGTGTTGAGTAGGCACGTGGCAGCATCTTCATTGCCGAGCCAGTTCTGGATGACTTCTTTGTCAATCAGTAACTTTGCATCAGCAGGGGTATTGATCAGGTGATCCATGAAGGCCATATAGTCGATCAGATAACGGTCGTCCCAGTAGTAACATTGCTCAAAGGCGATAATGTTCCAAAAATAGGATTCAGTGGAATGGTAAAGATGGAGGCACGGGATTTCGAGCACTCCATTCTTGAATTTGATGTCTGATAAGCACTGGCTTTTACCTGAGAGCATTGTTAGTAAAGTTAAGGAAATAAGTCGAGAACGAAACAGAATCAAATTCAGAAAACAAAATGACACAAGTCAAGTCTTGCCTCTTCTCAGCTTGACTCCAGCTGCCGCCAGCTCCGTCGAGCTTGGGATGAATTTGAACTCTTCATGGCACTTGTATGGCTCCTTCCTCACTGACGGCAAGTGCAAGAGCCTGATCGCGTCAAGTGCTTCACCTCTGACTCCATCACTCTCTCCGGCAGCTCTTCAATTTTCATTGCCGGCTGCAAAAACCTGTATGCGAGCTCGAGCAGCCTCGGCATGTGCTTTTGGTGCCATCCGTATGTCTTTGGTGCGATCCGTACGCCGTCTCAAATAGCTCTTGGATGGGCAAAGAACGGTATCTGGTTCTCCAGCAGCCACATGTCATGGCGGACATCATTAAGCATCCATGGCTTGCCAAAGATCCAGTCGCCAGACGGCCTCCACTTATAGCTCCAATACATCAGGAAGAGCTGGATCACAAAGATGCCGTCAAGAAGCATCATCTCCGCAAACTCATCGGAGTCGAGGATGATCAGCTTAAAATAGCACTTCTGGACCCGATCCTGCCAGGACTTGATCTTCTTGATGTAGTCCTCGAGGCAGCATCTTGGGTTGTACTGGAGGAAGCTCTGCAAGTACCGCAGCTTCTGATCTTCCATTGGCTTGAGGCTTTCATTGCCGCGGTGATAAGGTCCGATTGTGATGACCCGGGGTGTGTAGTGTAGGCCTCTTTGTAGCCTTGCCACAGCTTCTCTGGAGTGGCGTAGATGCTTGGTTCAATCCGTTGCTTATCGAAGTTACGAGTTCATCGTGATGATGGGTCACTTGCAGATGTTGGCCCTGTTCCTGCCATCCTCTGTTTCTTCTCTCAACCTGAAAGAAAAATTTCCCTCCTCAGTCGATCAAGAGCAAAAAGGTTTGAGCAAAATCTAGTGCAAGAAAGGGTACCCTGTGCCAGAATAAGCCCAGAAATTACATATGGCCTCTTTAATGCAGACTGCAGAGCCATATGTAATTTCTGCGTTACTTTTTTTAGCCAAAAAAGTAATTTAAAAAAAAAAAAAGAAGAAGAAGGAAACAAACAAAGAAGGAGCGGGAATTCAGACATAGGGTTTGGTTAGTTTAAAATGAATTGTGCATCCATTTTTAGACCGCTAAATGACGAAAATAACCCGTATATTCATTTAGAATTATTTCATATTGTTATGAATTTGATTTTGCGATTCTGGGCCGATTTAGATTAAGAGACCAAAAAGGAAATCTCTCACTCAAAGCATAGTATGGATATATACATGCATTTGATTTTGTCACCTAGTTACCTTTCACACAAGATACATCTTTTTGTCCCCTTGCTCTCTCTCTTTCGTCATGCCTACATGAAAAATTCTTAATAAGCCCAAAGCCTTTGATGTTGCTAGGTTTCACGTGGGATTCACATGATTTACAAATTAAAATGCATTATACTTGAACACAAATAAATGTACCCACAAATGTTGCATTCGAGAGATGGAAATGAGCACCCGGTCTTTTCTACATCAATGAAAGCAACACCGCTGCAGCGATAACCAAGAGGACCGCCCACGGGCTACTGCAGTAATCGCATTCGAACAACGCTTTCCGCTTGTTATAAGGCGTCTGGCAATGTGTGACAAGCTCGTGCCTGAGGCTGTAGAAGTAGGCGTTCCTCGTCCACAGCGAAGTGTACTTGCAGAAGGCGTTGATTAGGAAGCTGAGTTATGAAGATCGAAGAAAGTTGGAGAAGGAAAAAGGAAAAAAAAAAAAAAAGGCCACATGTCTCTTCATTCGAATCAATTAACAAGGTCGAGTCCCCTCCGCCAAATTTGGCAAGCATGATATCTCTCTCTAGAAATAACAGCTTTTTAGTTGTTTTATTGACTGTATGACCATTTTCATTAAGTTTGAGGATAATTTCAAATAAAAGCATGAAGTGGAGTCATTTTCTTAATAGAGGACCTAAAGTGGGTATTATCTCCAATAAAGGATTAACCTTCACCAACTAGCCATGTCCAAGAGCATTCTCCTCCGAAAATGTCTTTTTCATTCATTTTCATTTTCTTTCTTCTTTTTCTTGTTTTCTTTTCTATTCTCTTTCTTTCTTCATCTTCCTCAAGCCTCCTTCACTCTTATATAAAAACTAAATTGGTCACTTGAGGCCCTTATTTGAGACGATATTCACTTCAGGTTCTCTTTTGAGAAAACAACTCCACTTCAAGCTTTTATTTGAAATTTTCCCTTAATTTTGTTAGATCCTCTTAAATTGGATAATCTTCATCCAACTGAAAAGGAAAGGGGAAGTAATTTTTAAGTGGATCCCACCTTGATTTTGTATTGACTGTTTAAATCGATTTTCTCTCACGAAAAATCAAGTTTTTCTTTAAAAGAAATTTGCAGACGTTCCAATGAATAATTATTATAGCTAGCCACAACACTTTAAGAAATTGATGGATTTTCTTTTTGATGGGCCTGAGTTGGCCCGTCCACCCATGATGGGCCCAAAAGGCCAGGCCTGTGAGTTGAGGGCCCATGGAGGAAGTTATTAAAAATAAAGAAAAATCAGAGAGGCGGTTATTTGAAAAAGAGGTTACGTATTTTTTTGAGGAAAAAGAGATTACGCTCTCTCTTGAGTTTTCACTTCCTCTCTCTCAAGAACTTACGTCTTCAAAAACACAGCTTTCTCCTGAAGAACAGATTATCCTCTGAAGAATAGCGTGAATTCTTCTTCTTTGATTCGCAACACCGGGGTTTAGTCTGTGGAAACAAGGTACGTTCGTTTTTGTGATGTGCCTTAGAATCAGTGATTCATGATGGCTTACTTTTGCTACGTTTGCGTTTGATTCTATGTCGAATCACTGTTCTGGGGATCCGTTTCCCGAATTTTTCACAACATCGTATCGGAGTGTCTTGATCATGTTTCCCGATTACTGTTTATGTTTATAAACAAGTTTTGATTGATTGTTTTTCGTTAAACGTCACTGTTAATCGATTTAGAGACGGAAAAATCCCGACGCCATGCTGTTCCCCACTAGTTTTTTGATTTTCCGTAGATCGAATTGCATTTTTGAATGCTTAGGGCTGAAGTGCTCAGCGATACGAGAATTTTGAGTGGTCGCTCGCCGCTGGACGCTACCGGACGCGCCGTCATGCGTAGCCGATATATTCGGCTTCGTTGGCGCGTGCGTTGCAGGCACCGAGACGATTCCCAGGTGCGTGCGACGCACGTGCGTGGTAACCGCACGCGCGTGTGGCAACTGCCTGCGCGTGCAAGGCACGCGCCGGATGACGTCATTGTGACTGTGGCACCCCCGAACAGCTAAGGTCGCCATAGCTACCTATCGCTCTTCCTTGTGAATACCAATTACATCTCTTATGCGGAAGCACCGTAGTTCATAGACATTTTTTTTTTAATAAGAGTTTAGCGTAGCTCATAGAAAAATTAAAGACGAGTCTCACCACCCCTCTGCTCTCTTAATGATGGTACAATACACACCAGCTACACATTGAAGGAAAACATAAGCCGAGCCACTTTTATTTACATCTTTAGGATGGATGTCTCGGGTCGGTGCAACCAAAAAGCCAAGACTTTTAGCTAAACTTGGCAGCAGCTCAAAAAGAGACCTCGACCATCTATATCGATCATGTATAACCCTCCATCTACAAGTGTCGGCTATATCCAAAAAAACATCAGCTCCCACTCCTCATGCGGGCCATCACACCCATCTTGGCACATCGGGAGGTGGCGGCGGCAACATCCCCCAAATCACTCCGTCACGGCGAACGTGGACCGACAAGAACTCTTGGATGACAGGGGCCCCAGTCAGGCCCACATCATACATAACCAGCACCTGAACCCGTACGAACGTCAAACCAAGGATGGTGACACAATCAAGCTTCGAACAATCGACCTCCAGGTTAGATGGAAGGCCGTAAAAGGTACCCCGCATATGACTGGAGCGAGAGGCATTTATCTAATCTGAAATGTTGGTCCCCAAAGGGGTGAGTACAACCACTCAGCAAATAAAGGATCTAATCACTACTCAATGCATCAAACAAACAATCATAACATCATAGTAGAGTACATATCATTCATGTACCTAAACATAACTTACCTTGCAGCTATGCATATATCATCATACCATATGTGCATACATCATCATGCACTCATCATCAAGCATTCATGTATATACCATCATGGTGCATATACAACCATGCACTCATCATCAAGCATTCATGCGTATCCATGCCATATGTGCACATACCATCATGCACTCATGCACATCATATCATACAGCCATGCATACATGTCACCATACCATGCATGATTTAATTTCCGCTTTTTATCTTTCAATTGAGTCACCACATTTTTCTTTCCTGGGACCAGTAATTTGCATCCCACATTTTATCGCTCGCACCCAACCTAGCATCACAAGGAACCTCTGGCACACACCTCTGGGTATCCGGCACACACCTCCAGCATCCCGACACTCCCGAGGACATCCGACACACACACTCCGGGCATTCGGCACACACACTCCGGGCATCCGGCACCCACCTTCGGGCATCAAAACACTCCCAGGGCATCGTCGGCTCACACCTCCGACGGTATCCTCATTTATCATAATTCATATCCACATTTGTGTCTCAATATCAACATGGCACATAATGTAATGGCAACAAGGTCAATTTCAGCTTTTGAAATTCACACAATCCAGCTTGCACAGTTTTAGAAATTTTTTTCATTAAATACCCAAATGACATTAAAAAATTATGAAATTCAAACATGTGATAGTCAGGACATAAGGGCAGATACTTCATGAAGAACATTACACCAAAAGATTCTCATATAGCTCAATACAGAACACGCATCACATAACTACTAATTCTGTCCGTTCCAATTGCACAGTTTTTGAAACATTTTTGGTTAAATAGGCAATGAACTTCAAAAATTACGAAATTTGAATATGTTCTATTCAAGACCTAAAAAAAGATATTTCATGCAGAACACTTTTCCAAAAGAATCTCGCACAGAACGGTATAGACCACGCATTACAACGTTACCAAGTCTGAACACATCAGATTACACAGTTTTAGAAATTTTTTTGATTAAATACAAAAATGACCTTCAAAAATTATTAAATTCAACTATGTGATAGCCAAGACCATAAGATAAATACTTCATGAAGACATTGAAGTCAGATTCGTCCTAGGTGATGAAATATAGGCGGTTGAAACTTCTGTTCCCAGTACCGAAATTTCCAGATCTAACCATCTCCGAAAGACCATGATTTCACCTACCTATTCTTGTTTTTTTTCTATAAATTTTTGATATGTTAAACCCCATGATGTCCTTTACATCTTTTGTTAAGAAACCGAAGTGAAATTTCAACAAAAAGATTACCTTACGGTCCATGCATTCATCGAGGGTAGTTACCGAAATCTCCAGATTCAGTCTTTCCAAAGAATAAAGATTTCACCCACTTATACTTGTTTTTTTTGTCCCAAATTTGAGTGTGTTATACTCCAAGAAGTCCTTAACAACTTTCATTCAGATGTAAAATCCAAAATCCAACTTGAACATCACATGCAAGCCACTAGAACATCCAAGGTCAAGCTGTTTCTCAAGAACAGTTTACTGGACTAGAACCACCACACTTAAAACTTCGGTTTTTCACATCCTAAACATCCGAAATTTGTCATCATTCAATCACATACACTAGGCACAACATGCAAGAGTAGATCAAGGATCCCACTTGCCTTTAAACCGAGCAAACAACAAGCACCATGGCGACAGGACATGGCGACAGACGATGGACGCACGGCAGACGGTCGACGAGCGGCTCTCCTCCTTCCTCTCTTCCTTTCTCCCTTTCTTCATTTCTTTCTTCTCTTTCTCTCCTCTCTTTCTCTCTCAGACGAACTCCCTCTCTCTC
The DNA here is from genome assembly GCA_017140185.1 of Eucalyptus polyanthemos subsp. polyanthemos. Classification (NCBI taxonomy): domain Eukaryota; kingdom Viridiplantae; phylum Streptophyta; class Magnoliopsida; order Myrtales; family Myrtaceae; genus Eucalyptus; species Eucalyptus polyanthemos. The sequence goes on from CM029459.1 coordinate 25,797,279, forward strand.
TCCCTCTCTCTCGCTTAATCCGGCATCATCTTCCCCAAATTTTTCTTCCCCATCATCATTAACTATCATTAGGTCATGCATGGAGGACACTTGGCAGCTAGGAGAGAACACTTGGCCTTCATGCAAGATGGGCCTCCATCTTCGGCTGGGCTTGGGCCAGCCATGGGCCGATGGCAGCTCTCCTTCTTGGCTTTGTGGGCCGGTCGAGAATGGGGTGAGGCAATAGGCTGGTTTGGGCCTTTAATTGTCCAGCCCATCCTCATCCTATTAATCCACCTAATCCTTAATTATATAAACACCTAATTGGAATTTATAATTCACAAAACTTTGTGACCTATCTTAATAAATTCCAACCCATAATTCACATGGCCAAAAAATAGAATTTTCCTATCAAATAATTACCCACCAATAGCTTGGCCAAAATCTCAATGCAAGACGTGAATTAGAGCACCTCTAACAATTGACAAGAAATTTTAGGATGCCACAGTGACGTTGCCGGCAGTTGCCCACACACGCGTAGGGCACGTGCCAGCCCATCTGGCTTGACCGGCCTCGGTCCAGCTCGACCGGCCTCACCAGTCCGATTGGACCAACCGGACCCGGCCCGTTCGACCCGTTGACTCAACTAGTCATCCGTTGACCGTTGACTGGCGTGACCACCGTTGACCGTTGACTTTGATCATTGACCATTGACTTTGATTGTTGACTTTAAAAAAAAAAAGGAAAAAAAAGAAAAAGGCATGTGTTTCCTTTTCAATTATGTTTATGTGGATTATAAGTAATCCCTTTTTTATTCTGCATTTGTTGCAAGAACTATGATGCATTATGCACGCACGCATACCTGCATTTTCGAGAACGGACGAAGAAAATGCAAGAATTAAAAGGCTAATAATAGAGTTAGCTAATTATCGATGGAATGTCGGTGATATAGTGTTACATGTGGTCATGGTCAATCAGATGATACAAGATATCATCTGGAGTGGTTATCTTATGCCGGATTTTGAGAAGGTGCCGGTCTTAATGAACACTCTTCCACCTGAATGGCAAGCAATGTTAGATCGCCTATGGGAGGTCAACGTGGTCTCGGATTATAGGAGGCTTGTAGTAGTTTTTGTAAGAGAATATTATAGGATAGAGTTGACCAAAACTTTAACCCTTGGATTGAGTGTCACTTGGCACAGAGTGAATGCACCTTGGAGGTGGCATGAGAGCTCTCCAAAATTTTTTCCGTGGTTGGCCGATGTGTCTTCAGATTTCTTAGAGAATTTTATTGACATATTAACGGAGACTTTCCCTACTTATTTCTTAGATGAATTTGAGATTTTTTAGTTGTAAATATTTCTTTCTATGTTGATATTTATCTTCTGTATATTACTTAGTGTAATGGACATGAATAATTATTGAAAATTAAATGTTGTTTATTACTGTAAATTATTATGTTAATTTACAATTCGTTGTGGGAAGTTCAAGAAAGTTTTAGTGACTCTGCTGAACTTATTTTGCATAGAAAATTATATTAATGATAATCTCAAGTTAGGATTTTTGGAGGATGATTGGAAACTCAGTGACCTTTTGATTCTGAAACCTTGTTTGAAATTATTCATTAATATGATGGGTCTGTGCAAAATGGATGCATAAATGATAGTCATTAATAATTCGTGCATATATATCTGATATGTTCAGATCAATGAATTCAACAACTAAGAACATAATTGATGATTTGAACAAAGAAGACAAATTGAACGGCGAGAATAGTGAAATATTGATTAAGAAGATTTAATATGTGCTTGAAAAGCAAAATGCACTAAAAGCTAAAAGCTCTTGACCATGTTATGGAAGATCTTGAGAATGTTGTGCGCCACATTGAGCTAGTAGAGGATTGCCTCAAAGCATTTGAGTAGGATACAAATATTTGCTGTGTTGCTTTCAGCTCAGAAGGGACTTCAAGCTTTAAGCGCAAGCATATTGATTCGTTCAATATGTGGAAATGCAAGAGATCAAGTCCTTCTTGCAAGAAACCAAGAATTAACCAACAAAAGGGAGAAAAATGTCCTCATGTGAAGAGAGGAAAACGTTCTCGTGTGAAGAAAATTTCAAGGGTGAAGTGTTATAACTATGATAAGAAGGGTCACTATGCTCGCGATTGTCGTGAGTCAAAGAAGGTAAACACCCTTTGTACTTTTGGGAACTTTGCATATGTGTCATGTTCTGTATTCTTAACTGAATCTAATCATTTGTGAACTGTAGATTCGGGAGCAACAGACCATGTAGAATTTCGACGAGTTCCGACTGGAACTAAGTGGATTTATGTAGGAAATAACTCCAAAACTGAAGTTAAAGGGATTGGCACCTGCCAATTGAACATGCGTGGTGAACGCACCTTGTTCCTACATGATGTTTTATATGCTCCGGAGATTCGTCGAAATTTAGTGTTTGTTTTGGTGTTGGTTAAGCTTGGTTTTAGTATGAACTTCCATAATAGCGGTGTAGATTTGTATTTGGATACAAACTACTATGATTGTGGTCATTTCTTGGATAGTTTTATTGTACTAAATGTTGACTGTGGTGATGTCAATATTTGTTATTCCCTTTTTACGTCTTCTACTTCATATGATAATAATGTGAATGTGTGGCATGCTAGACTTGGTCATATTGTCAAACAACGTATGAATAGATTAGCTAAAGATGGCTTGTTGGGTAACATTGAAAAAGTTGATTTGCCCATATGTGAGCATTACCTAGTAGGGAAAACAACAAGAAAATCATTTGGAAAAAGGGAAAATAGCTGAATTTCCTTTGCATTTAATCCATTCTGACGTCTATGGTCCAATAAATGTGAGAGGAATGCATGTGGCTGTTTATTTCATCACATTTATAGATGATTATACTCGATTCAGATATGTCTATTTGATTTCTCATAAATTTGAAACATTGAATTGTTTCAAAAAGTTTATGAACTTGGTAGAAAATTAATTAGACAAGAAAATAAAAGCATTGAGATTCGATCGAGGTCGTGAATATTTATCTGATGAGTTCAGAAAGTTATGTGATGAAAAATGAATAGAAAGTCAGTTATCTATTCCTTATACTCCTCAACAAAATTGTGTTGCGGAAAGAAGAAACAAAACCCTTCTAGAAATGGTTAGGTCCATAATGGCGCATGCTAACTTACCTATCACTTTTTGGAGTGATGCGTTGTTAACTGCTGTCTATATACTGAACCGAGTACCTTCCAAATCAGTTACTTCTACGAGTTATGGACAGGTAGAAAACCGGACTTAAGTTTTTTTAAGCCATGGGGTTGTGCTATACTCATGAGTCCTCTCACAAGTTTGGGAAATTGGGTCCCAAAGGAAAGAAGAGTATTTTCATAAGATACTCTGAACACTCGAAATGGTATGTGTTCATAGGTGAGCAGGAAAGTGGGAATATAACTGAGTTTGAATTACGGGGTGTCACATTATTAGAGAATGATTTTCCTAAAAAGGGTAAAATATGTGAGGACTACTCCCTATTTGAAACTTTGGATCTAGATAATGAATTTAGTGGAGTTCGTTCAAGTGGGAGTAACATGAGAAGTGATGAATTTAATTCAACTCACTCTCAATTACAACCACATGATGAGACGATATCATCATTATCTAATCCGAGTGGGAGCATAATGGGGAATGATGTGCAAGGTGTACCATCTCTTGTACGGTGAACAAATCGCAAAAGTATTCCCCGTCCACATTTTGACATTGAATGGAAAACTTTTATAGTTGCTCCGCAAGATGAAGATAAGCCAAGGAATGTAAATGAGGCTCTAAGTTGCCCTAATAAGGAAAAATGGATTCATGCAATGAAAGAAGAAATTGAGTCAATGAAGTCAAACCATGTTTGGGAATTGGTTAATCTTCAAAAAGGACGCAAAGCCATTGGGAACAAGTGGGTTTTTAAAATTAAGCATAAAGCTGACGTGTGACTCCAGATTTTCGAGTTCTGATTTCGATTGGATAAATTGGGCATTTCATCGACGCGACTACAGTGTTTTTCTCTGAATTGGCCACTCACGAGATAACTAGACTAGCTGGGTAAGCTATTAAAAACTTAAGGCAAATAGACTCGAGAATTTGACCAGGAATCGATTTCTCGATTGTGCTCATCGTTAGAGATCATTATGCCACAGTTAAAAATCTAATTAAGATCAGAGATAGGTCGGTTCGACTGAGATGAATGATTGATCGTGGGTGACTCCACTAAATTGGAAAACTCTCGTCGACTGGCACTAATTTGATTTTATTATCGTTTTGGTACCCTGTGTTCGTATTTGAATCATCGAGATTTTCGCGATAATCAAGAGTCGCCAATGTGTTGAGCGGATTCATCGTGGCTCAAAGAAAATCGACCACGGGTCATTTGTCTTAAAAAAGTTCTGAAAACTACCTGGTAGCCTAGGTCATACTAAATACGCGTCCGAGTGAAATTAACTGCCAATCTGAATCCGATTTTGGAAATTGAAGATTCCGTTTTGTCACAATAAATTTTAGGAACGTCGACTCAGTCTTAGAAGATTTTTCAGAGATTTAGGGATTTTACGGAAAACCATTTCGAACGTCACGGAAAATTGGCAGAAATTCACATTGGCTAAATTGATGGAAAATTGGGCTTTCAGGCTGAGCCTTTGTGTGTCAGAGATTTATAGAAAATCATTTGGGATTTTTCTACATCGAAATCAACCTCAATTTGGGAGATTGAGTAAATAAATTGAATTTAATTTGTGAAATTCGGGTCAATGGTGAGGGCAGCATTTGTGGGCATCAAATGAGTTTAATTGTGAAGATTATTACAAGAAAGTATTGTGAGACCAAGGGATAAGATTGAGCACTATTTGGGGGACAAAGCAATTAAGTTTTTGGATAGATTGATGGATTTTTCTCTCTCTCCCCCAAAGCTTCAGTCGCACGCCTCATCCAGTTCCCCCTTCTTTGCGCGAGCTCTCTCTCCACCAGCCATTTTCTTTCATTTCTGTGGACGAGCTGCTACTGTCTTTCTCTCAAATTGTTGCTTTGAAGACCGCACGCCCCTGCTCCACTTTCATTTGTCGCTGCCTCCTCGCGTGGTCTCCTCAGCAACTTTCATTTTTGTTGACCAAGTAAGGCCACCGAAGCAGCTTGCTCTCCACGCGTCCACGCCAGCCCCTTTGTCCCTTTTTGTTGCTGCCCCCGAAGATCAATGAAGCAACTCCTCTGCCACGATTCAAGCTCACCGAAGCCCTTGTTGATTGTGCCCTCTCCACGCGGCCAAGGACAACGCTGCTTCGTGTCTTCAATCTGCCAGTCAACCACGCAATCCCCTCCATCGATTGGTTGACCTCCTGGCCGCACACGAAGCTGCTCATCTCCACGCGGCTAGCAGTCCAACTTGTTCGTGGCCCAGCTCCGGTCTTCTCCAGCTGAATTGTTGACCGAAGTTCAGCCAATTGCTGGCACGTGCTCCTCCATCTCACTACCGTGGAAGCCCACGATCCCTCCGCGAAGCCAATGAAGACCCAGGCTGCTCGAACGTCCACCAATTTCTGCCTCTGCCGAGTCAATCCCTTGCCGTGGAGCTTCCATCTTTGACCGCCAGCTGCCATCTCCACGTGCAGCTCCATTCCACCGAAGACGCACACCAACTTGCTCCCATCTTCGCGTGTCTTCTCTTGCTCGTGGATCATCCAGCAACGCACGAAGCCCAGCTTCACCTTTTCCTCGGCCCAGCAGCTCCTTGGGCCATCGAGTCCACAAGTGCAGCAACCCATTGAGTCCAGCAGCTCTTCAGTTGGGAGCCCATTTTCAATTGAACTCAGCCCAGCGTCTTGGGCCTGGTTCTGAATCTTTTGTTTCAGCCTAGCTGCAATTGAGGCCCTAGTCTTCAGCTTGAAGCTCAGCCCAGTCCAAAGGAAGCCCAAGATTTTCAGCAGGCCCAAGCCCAGAGTTCCTGCGAGCTTGCAAAGTTCTTGGCCCGGCCCAAGTTCGGCCACCGTGCGTCATCGTTGCAGTGTCCTGGTTTTCGCTTTGTGCAAGTGAGTTTTACTCACTAATGCTTTCTTAGTTTGCTAATTATGCTTAAGGGTTGGTTAGATTTAATTAAGTAAAATTAGGTGGTTAGATTAGTTTAGAATAATTTAATTAGTGACTTACCGATGCATGTTAGGTGGTTAGATTTAGTCATTAGCAAATAGAAATGTGCTGTTATTTATGGAACGAGTTTCGGTAATTTTCCGGGCATTGTCTCGGCATCCAATTCGACATTACAGTCTAAATTGAATTTTTTTATAATTATTTATTTAATTTTCGAAATTAATATTTAATTATTTATTTTCCGGAAATTCGACCGAGATGGCCGGTGACTGGAATTTCGTGCTGATTGTCGTGGAGCGATCCGTTTATTTATTTGAGCTTTAATTCGTGTCGAATTGATTTAATGGTGCTTTTTAAGTTATGTTATTAAATAATGCAATTTTGGCCTTGTGATTGAGAATTGGTCGGGTATTGGTTGTCAGTATTGAAAGTGAGTTGGTAAATCACTTGGAGAATGCATGTGGCCTAGTGAATTGGAATGTCACCTGGGAAAGACACGTGGCTCGGTGATTGGATATGTCATCTTGGCGAAAAGGTAGCTTTAGATAATGCACGTGGCTTGGAGACTCGGCATGTCTTCTTGGAGAATGCACATGGCTCGGTGACAGAGTATGGCATCGTAAAAAGGGTCGGGTGGGACCATAAAGCCACTAGATCTTGGAAAGGTTGGGTGGGACCATAAAGCCACTAGATCTTGAGAAGGTCGGGTGGGACCATAAAGCCACTAAATCTTGAGAAGGTCGGGTGGGACCATAAAGCCTTTAGATCTTGAGAGGGTCGGGTGAGACTGTAAAGCAATTAAATCTTGGAAAGGTTGGGTGGGACTATAAAGCCATTGAATTTGGAGAAGGTCGGGTGGGACCGTAAAGCCATTGAATCTTAGAAGGGTCGGGTGAGACCATAAAGCCACTAAATCTAATAAAGTTGCTTGGTGAGGCCGTGATTACCACTTATAGATAAGTTGTGTCTTAAGGACCGTGATTTATAATTGGGAATTGAGTTGGAATAATTGAAATGACCGTGAGTGGTCTTGTTGGTATGTAATCGATTAGATCGATTAATCATTGTCTTGATTTGATGTTGTGGATTAATTGATTGAATGGAAATGACATTGAGTGGTCTTGTTGGCATATAATCGACTAAGTCGATTAGATCCATGCTTTGATCTGTGATGTGATTGCTTGGGTGCCTATTTGATCTGTGCTAATATGCAGGTGGAATCTGAGGTCAAGGTAAGTCCTCTGACTCATGTTGTGCATAGGCAGCCCTAAGGTGTATTAGTTTACTAATCGGGTCTTAGATGGTAGAACTTGCTGAGACATTGTTTTAGTGGTTATTAAATAACCATTTCAGAACCTAGATGAGGAGCCTAAGGAGGAGGAATCTGACGAGGAGATCCCTGATGAAGAACCCGAAGAGGAGTACTAAGGAGGAGAATCCCGAGGATAACCCCGAGTACGACCCGGATGAGGATTGAGATCCCGTCCTGTCTCGTCAGACATTATCTGCATGTGAATAGATGTTAGATCAGATTTACGTATATATAGTATTGTAGAATACTATGAAATGTGTGTAAAAAGATGTAGTTGTGAATTTTTAGTATGAAAAATATATGGCCTTCTTTTCTATCCCATTGTTTTATTGTCTGGGGATTTATAACTACTTTCGCATGTGCATATGTAAATGAAAGGGTTGGCGATACATAGTCCTTGGATATTGCATTTTAAAATCGATAAAAAGTAAGGGATGTGCGCGTGCCTGAGGATCGGGGCGTGACATGATGGCTCGATAGAAAGACATAAGGCTCGTCTTGTGGCGAAGGGGTATAATCAACAGGAATGAATTGATTTTGAGGAAACATTTTCTCTTGTCGTGAAATTTACCTCGATTCGCATTATTTTGGCAATAGTAACAAGTATGGATTTTGAATTACATCAAATAGATATAAAGACTGCTTTTCTCAATGGAGAATTAGAGGAAGAAATATATATGGAACAACCTGCTGGTTTCATTATAAAAGACCAAGAAGAAAATATATGTCGAATTTTGAGATTGATATACGGCCTTAAGCAGTCATCGAGACAATGGTATATACGTTTTCATAATATCATAATGGCATATGATTTTACAATGATAAATGAGGATCATTGTGTATATATCAAAAGATCTAAAGATCAATTTGTGATCATATCATTATATGTTGATGATATACTAATTGCCGGAAGCAATATGGAGTTTGTAAATACTGTGAAGAGTTGGTTATCTTCCAACTTCGAGATGAAAGACATGGGTGAGGTTGTATACATTCTTGGAGTTAAGATTTCAAGAAATCGTTCGAAAAGATCATTGTCTCTTTTGCAAGAAACACATATAAATAGGGTTCTTAAATAATTTCGTATGTAAGATTGTAAACCCATAGATACTTCTATTATAAAAGGTGAAGGATGAGCCACAGATTATGTCCAAAGACTCTACAAGAGAAGGAACAAATGCGACATGTTCCTTATGCTAGTGTTGTTGGGAGCTTGATGTACGCTATGATGTGTATAAAACCTGACATATGTTTTGCAGTTGGAATGGTGAGTAGATACCAATTCAATCCAGGTCAAGCACATTGGAAAGCCATTAAGAGAATACTAAGGTATCTAAAGGGAACTGTTGATTATACACTGAGTTATCAAGGCAAGGATTTGCGACTCAAAGACTATTTAGATGCTGATTGGGGAGGAGATTTAGATGAAAGGAAATCTACCTCTAGGTTTGTTTTCTTATTGAATAATGACACCATAAGTTGGAGCAGTAAGAAATAAACTTGTATAGTTTTGTCCATGATAGAAGCTGACTTTGTGGCATTATCAGCAGCAATACAAGAAGTTGTTTGGCTTAAGAGATTTTTTGATCATTTAGGTGTTATTGAAAGTGTTGTAGATTCATTGTTGGTTAACTATGATAGCCAATCAGCAATAGCGTACGCCAAAGATTCAAAATATCATGGTAAGACCAAACATATAGATATTAGGTATAATCTTGTCAAGGATATGATTGCACGAAAATATGTGAACTTATAGTACATTTCTACGCATAGAATGGTAGCAGATCCTATGACAAAGCCAATACCTAGAGATGTGTTTTGTGGCCATGTGAAATCTTTAGGATTGCGTAGATGCTGATGTACTGAATATTATAATTTCACTTAAGTGTTCACATTTGATGAATTTGTGTTTTCATCATTAATGCCTATGAATCTTTATTTGACGTTTATGCATCTTGATGCTCAATACATTTTATTAAGTTGAGAAAGTATGTTGGACAGATAAGATACTAGCCCACTCATACGGGTAATCGCCTCTATTTACTATGTGATAAATAGAGATGAGATGGTTTTTAAGCTTATTATCTAGGTGATAATTGAGAGCTCGGGCTTAAAATACCTATGTTGCCTTAACTAAGTGTTAAGATGATGACATAATATTTTCTATGTCCGAAAGTAAAATAACCCACATATTTTACTTTATCTGTCTATAAAGCCACATGTGAGTTCTGATGAATTCCTTGAATGAGTAGATACGTGAACTCAAGTTAGACATTAAGTATGTCTGAACTATCATCTGTACGGTATTAAAGGTGTAGATATACGCTCCATGGGATATGAGTTAAATATCGTAATACGTATTTCATACTACGTATGCATGAGACGACCAATAAGAGTCGCAAAAGTTTTTATCTCAACTTTTATGTTGTGTGAGACTCTTGAGGAAAAGAGTTCCTCAAATTAGTGTCCTCATAACTCTTACTTATTTTTAAGATTTTTATTCAATGTTTGCTATCTTAGAATGTTGCCAATGGTCATGAATTGATTCGATCTAATGTGACATTTCTAAAAAAGCAAGTTGAACTGAAATTGAGAGTTTCAAGGAAAGAGGAAGATCGAATTTGGAGAATCACATTATAGTTTTGTATTCACCGGTTGACCAATTATGATTGTTTTATGGGATAATCATAATTGTGAATACAATATATCATTGTTTAAAAAGAGATTAGAAGAGACATATAAATGTGATCGATCGATCTAGGGTACTGCATACTAAATCTACTCATTATGTGATGCCCATTATGATCTGCTATATATTCCTAACAGATGTATGGCAACAAGCTCTCAAAGTATTCTGGTCGCATGGACTATTCACCAGTATGAATGTTGAAGTGAGAAAAAGAGAATTTTGTTCGGCCCACTATGTCAAGTGGGAGTCTATGATGGACTTTTCATTGATAGGCCTAAGTAGGGCCCGTCCGCCCATGTTGGTTTTGGCCCACCATGTACGAGTGGGAGATGTTGGATTTTCTTTTTGATGGCCTTGAGTTGGCCTGTCCACCCATGATGGGCCCAAAAGGCTTGGCCCGTGAGTTGAGGGCCCATGGAGGAAGTTATTAAAAATAAAGGAAAATCAAAGAGGCGGTTATCTGAAAAAGAGGTTACGTATTTTTTTGAGGAAAAAGAGATTATGCTCTCTCTTGAGTTTTCACGTCCTCTCTCTCAAGAAGTTACGTCTTCAAAAACACCGCTTTCTCCTAAAGAACGGATTATCCTCTGAAGAACAGCGTGGATTCTTCCTCTTTGATTCGCAACACCGGGGTTTAGTCTGCGGAAACAAGGTACGTTTGTTTATATGTGATGTGCCTTAGGATCGGTGATTCATGATTTTCCTGGGCTCGCTTCCGCTACGTTTGTGTTCGATTATGTGTCAAATCACTATTTTGGGGATCCGTTTCCCGAATTTTTCACAACAGAAATAACCACATGTAAAATGAGTAAATGGAACAAAAGGAATAAGCCAAGAAATGTGCTAAGTAAGATAAGATAGAGTTGTTGAATTATGCAAGTCAGACACGAGTCAGGTACAATGTTAAGCTTTCGTTATGAAATTAAAAGAACCTTTTACTCGTAAAAAAGAAGAAAGAAGAGTGAGTTCAGAAGGGGCAAGATAGAAGTACACTAGATTTCAGCAGCCAGCACTTTCTTCTTCTTTCCTTTCGAAGTCACGACTCCGGAGGAGATTAAAAGACATTACAGAATTTATTCAGCAAGAAAAGAAATCCCCTTTTGAAAGTACGTTCCTAGCATCGAAATTAAAGCTTCTTCTTGGATGCGTTTCAAGCTAACCTTCAACTAGTACCAATGACTTCTGTAATAAGCTTTCAGATCCTGCCGAAGACTGCAGAAATTGATGTTCCTCGTCCAAAGCCGGCTCTCCTTTCCAAAACTGTTGAAAAGATTTGCCAATGCCTCGGCATCCTTTGCCAATGTCTCATCATGCCCCAACCAGTTCTCAATATCAATTATGCATTTCTTGATCAGAAGCTTCGCATCAGCTCTAGTGTTGATGAGATTCCCCAAGAATGCTACATAATCAATGAAGTAACTATCATGTTTATAATAGGACTGCTCAAAAGCTGTGATGTTCCTGAGAAAAGACTCCGTCACTGGAAATAGCTTGAGACATGGGATATAATGAACACCCTCTGAAAATTTAATGTCGAATAAACAATTGCTCTCGCTTATCCTAAACTTCACTCCCGCTGCTCGAAGGTGCGATGCCCTAGGTATTGCTTCTACCTTCTTCCATCCATCACCTTGTGCGTCTTGTGTGGCAGGTAAGTACCACGACCTTAAAGCATCCAATAAGTGATTGACATCGGAGTCGAATATCCTCACCCCTTCTGCTTTGAGATTGACTCTGGAGATGAAGAAATCATAGGCGAGCTCCAATAAAGATAAGAGTACTGTCAACTGACTTCCAAATGCAAAATTGTACAGATTCTCAAGAACAAAGAATTGGAGTTGATTCTCCATCAAACTCATGTCCCTTCTCACATCCATGATCATCCACTCTTTTTTCTTGTCAAAGATGACATCATTCACGGCCTTCTTTTCAGGGAAATGATTCAACAAGAACAGCTCAATGACAAATGCACCATCTACAAGAACCAATGTGATGAACTCATCACTGTCGAGATCTATCTTCTCCAAGTAACACAGGCAAGTTGGCTTTTCCAACTTCTTGATGACCTCAACACATTCTTGCAATTTCTTCTGTGTCCGTGCCAAAAAGCTTTGTAGGTACCTCCACTTATTGTCTTCCATGGCCATCCATCGTTTGCCATGATAGTCTAATGGTCCGATGGAGATTTGCTTTGGCAAGAAGGCTTCCTTGTGGTTCTTGTGGAGCTTGTTCAGAACGGTTAACAAGCGACAGTTGAAGGATGTTTCAGATAGTTCCTTCAATCTGTTGCTTATTGAAGTAATGAGTTCGTCGTGATGGTCACTTGCAAATGTTGGCCATGTTCCTGCCATCCTCTGTTTCTTTTCAACCTTGAAGAAAAATTTCCCTCCTCAGTCAATCAAGAGCCAAAAGTTTCGAGCAAAATCCGTTCCAAGAAAAGGATATTCTGTGCCAGATAAGCCCAGAAATTAGATTTGGCCTCTTTTATGCACAGCAATCATGGAATAAAGGGAAAAAAAAAAGAGGAGGGAGAATGCAGAAATAGGAGTAATGGAATAGTGGTTGGTTGGTTGGAATTTTAGGCATGGCAACAAAAGGAGACAAATGTGATGAAATGGTTTCAGTTGAGGGTAAGTAAAAGAACCGAACCAAACTAGCTAGTTCTAGGCATTTTCCACAATTACTAGTCCAGTTCCGCATTCCATATTTTTGGAACCGGTGAATATCGATTTAGTTTTCAGTTCTAGGTGTGAACCACCCATCGGACCGAACCGATTTTTTTCTTATTCTAATTATTACAAGATTCAAAACTCTAATTACTAATTCCTCATTCTTCATCTTCACACTCCCACGCCGAAAAACCTAGTTGCGCCATTCCTACTTTGAGTGAAGTTTAAGAACTTTGTGGCAAACTCTCATAATGATTGTTATGATTGTCAAACTTTGTACCAAATTTACAGACTTGATTCTTGATGATCATTCCAGCTTTGTTCGTGGAGATGATTGTCATGTTTAGCTTATCACGAGTTTGTTATATTAATATAACTCATGTAGTAATTTACACTATGCAACAACACTTGCAGTCTTACAAAAAATAGGGGGAAAAATAGAGGGGAGTATACTATCGGTTTGTAGACTCACCCTGGAATTAGGGAATCAGACTGAACTAGTTTCTCTTGGTCCCAGGTGGGTCCTAGACCCAGTGGACAGTTCTCAATTCTACAAATCGGGAACTAATCCTTCTAGTTCAATTTCCAGTTTTTGGGTGGGAGCCGGTCCACCCCTAAACCAATCACTACAAACCAAGAACTAATCCTTCTTGTCCAATTCCCAGTTTAGTGTGGGACATGGCGCACTTTGAAACTTATCACTCCTAATTTATGGTCCCCTCTTCCTAAAATTTGGAACCGGTAAATATTGATCCGGTTCTCGATTCCAAGTGTGGACCCACCTACCTAGATTGAATTGATTTTTTTCTTATTCTAATTATTACAAAATTCAAAACTCTAATTACTAATTCCACATTCTTCATCTTCACTCTCCCATGCCGAAACCCTAATTGCCCCATTCCTAATTTGAAGTGAAGTTTAAAAACATTATGACAAACTCTTATAATGTGGCATCCCAAAATTCAAAGCCAAGCCATAAGGTGTGTTAAAGTCTTTAATTAGGTGGTAGAAATTTCCATGGCTTATGTTTTAGCCATTAGTCTTTTAAATTTGATGATTTGTGCTTGTGATTGTGGAAATTTAAATTTAATAGATTAATAATCTATGCTTGGCCATAAGATTTATAAATTAAATTTCAATGAACAAAAACGCCCAAAGACTTTGGCCAAGATGAAAATTGGAATTCAAAAATATTTAAAGAAGAATTTCAAAAAAAAAAGAGAGAAAAAGGGGATTAAATTCGAATGGGCCTTGGACCCATTGGCCTAAAGCTTGGTGGGCCAAGCTAGTTGGCCCATTAGAGCCCAAAGGAGGCTGTCGACTAGCCCAAGGAGGAGTGGCCGGATGGCCCAAGCCAAAGCCCAACTCCAAAGCCCATCTTGCATGGATCAAGACAAGTGGCAAGGAGAAGGCCATGCATTGGCCATGGTAGAGGCAAGGTAATCATGAGCTTTAGAGGAAATAAAAGGGGAGAAGAGAGAGAAGGTGGCCGGTTTTTGCTTGATTCGGCCGAGAGAGGGAGAGAGAGAGAGAGAAATCGCGAGAGAGAGGGAGAGACCGGGAGGGAGAGGAGGCGGAGCCGAGGAGGAGCTGCCATGTCCCGCCGTCCGTTCGCCGTGTACGCCGCCGTACGCCGTCGACCGTCCATCCTAGAGGCAAGTCGAGTCCTTTAACTTCTCTTGCTTGTTTGTATTGTTGGTTGCATGTTAGATTTTAGGTGCTTCAAGTGCGAAAAACCGAGGTAAGGGTTGGTTGTTTTCAAACCGTGTGACTGTTCTTGCTCGGTTGTAGGAGTCAGTAGCTTGTTTGAGCTTTCATGTGTGTTTGGAGTCCGATTTTGGCTTCAATGTCTTCATGGAAATTGTAGCTAACGTCTTTTACTATAACATACTGAAATTTCGTCGAAAATGATGGAGATATGAGGGGTTAAAGTTCTATTATACGGAGACCCTAGATCTGTGAAGTTTTCACTGACTTCTTGTTGGATTCTTGTTTGCATGTTGATTTTTGTTGAAGATTTGACTTCGATGTCTTCATGAAAGTTGTATATAACACCTTAAAATACAACATAATCAAATTTGAATTAAAAAGAACAAGTATAGCTTGGTGAAGCGGCTAGATCTTGGAAACGATGGTTCTGGTGAAGTATTCCGAGACACCCGAGACTTCATGGACTTAAATGGTGACCATAATTTGGTTATTTGACCTAGATATCTTCATGAAACTTGTAAAGAACACCTTGGTACATAACATACTCAAATTTCAGAGGAAACGAAAGAGAATAGATGGGTGAAATCTTAATATTTCGGAGATGGGTATTCTGGACGACGCGGTAGTGGTTCCAGAAGTTTCGTGGGGTTGTATAAATTAATCTAAAATTAATTTGGCTTGGAGTTCTTCATGAAAAATGCACGAAAATGTCTTGGCTATCACCTTGTAAAATTTCGTAATTTTTGAGGCCATATGAGTATTTTAATCGAAACTGTGCATTCTGGTCATTATCCGAATATCATGTGCTATTTTGTGGAAATTGTGAAATTATGTGAAATTCAATTTGGCCATGAATTTTGTATGAAATTGTCATCCTATTGGTTTGTTTAATGATTGTTTGAATATTATGATTTTGGGAAAATCATAGATATTAAATTTAATATTTATTTATGAAAATAAATAAATATAATAATAAAATAATAATAAAATAAAAAGGGATTATTTTATTGGCCATGAATTCCATTGAATTTATTATGCATTGTTATATGACATTGGTGTATGTATGATCATAAATTGTGATGCATGTGTGACTTATATGCCATGTAATAATGAGATTAAAAGGATAGTGAATGTGGAAAATGATATGTGAGTAAGAGGTTGTGATGGAGGATGAGGCCGGAATGTACAGAGATGCATTTCCGGAATTCCCTGGGAGATTGAGGATGCCCGGAATGTGGGGGGTCGGAAGCCTTGTCGGAGGTCTTTGCCCGAAAGGAATACCTCGCGATGCCAGGATTGGGGTGCGGGATGCCCGGCTAGAAGGGTAAAGGCTGGAAGCCCTGTCGGAGGTTTCTGCCCGAAGGGAATGCCTCGTGATGCTAGTTGAGATGCGAGATGCCCGGAATGTGGGGGGCCGGAAGCCCGGTGGCCTGGGAGGCTGAATGCTGGGAACCCTGTCGGAGGTCTTTGCCCGAAGGGATGATAATTGAGAATAGGTGATGTGGTGATCAAATCTAAAGATAAAAATGGAAATTAATGCATGATGGTGATATGCATGATGATAATGATGATGATGTGATATGATATGATATTCACCTATGATATGATATGCATTATGATATGCATGATGATGTGATAATGATATATGATGTGATATGATGATCACCTATGATATGATATGCATTATGATATGCATGATGATGGTAATGACATGATATGCATAATGATATGCATGGTGATGATGATGATGATGATGATGAGTGATGTGATATGATGATCATCCATAGTATGATATGCATGATGAAATGCATGATGATGATAATGATATATGAGATGCCATGATGATGATATGTATGATATGATGATGCATGAATGCGCATGACATCAAAGGTAAGCAATGCCTGCATCGTATGATGATATGCATGGTGCATTGAGTTGTTATTGGATTTCCTTATATGCTGAGTGGTTGTACTCACCCCTTTTGGGAATAACATTTCAGATTAGAAAGTATGCCCCTACCTGCTGTCTCGCGGGGGGTGTTTTATGGTCTACCATCCGATGTAGAGGTCGAGTGTGCTGAGATAGACTGTCCCTCTGTTCCCGGACTGACTTTTATTCGAGTGCGCTGTCTAGTGATGTACGTCATAGGCCTGGCCGGGGGCCCTGTCATTCAGGAGTTCATTTCTGTGCACGTTCGTCGGGATGGAGCGATGCGAGGGATGTTGTCGCCGCCACTGCCTGATGCACCGGGTTGGGTGTGAGATCCGTGCACGATGAGTAGGAGCTAGATCTTTTTTTGATGTAGATAGTCGACACTTTCGATGGGGGTTCGTACTCGTATGATGTTGAGGGTCGAGAGTTTCTTTTTGAGGTTTTAGGCTGGACATGGCAGAGTCCTAGCTTTTTCTTGTTTTGTACCGACCCGAAGGGAATCCCATCTTGCTATATATATATGTAAGCAAAGTGTTGAAGTTGTTTATAAAATCCTGATGTTTAGCTGGTGTGTACTGGTATCATGGATTGGTAGGGGGATAGATGGTGATGTTTAATTTGCTTCCGCTATGAGTCGCGCTGGGACCGCTTTAAAAAAAAAATGCCTGCGATTAACGACGCTTATTTTAAGTACAAGATAGAAAAATGTAATAAAGTGTAACATCAGCGCTGGTGACGACCTACGAAGGGTTCGGGGTGTCACATATAATGATTGTTATGATTGTCAAACTTTATGGCAAACTTCACAAACTCGGTTCTTGATGATCATTCTAACTTTGTTCATGGAGATGATCATCATGTTTGGCTTATCATAAGTTTGTTCTATTAATATAACTCATGTAGTAATTTACACTATGCAACAACATCAGTGGTTTTATAGAAAATAGAAAAAAAGAAAAGAAAAGAGGGGAGTATACCACTGATTCCTAGACTCACCCTGGAACTAGGGAACTAGACCGGACTGATTGGTCTTGGTCTTAGGTGGGTAGTCCTTCTAGTTCAGTTCCTAGTTCTAGGGTGGGAACTGGCCCACCTTGAAACCAATCACCCTAATTTATTCCACGATTTTTTTTTCGTCTCAGGTCAGCTTCACGCGGGCTGACAGACTTTTGGGCTCTAAAATTTACATGTTCAAAAGGAGGTTTATGGACTTTTTGGGGGTAAAAAGATGTTGGTTTAGTAGAAACAGATTTGATAGAAAGAATAGACCTTAGCTAGTGTCGTGTTGACAGCCACAGCAGTTGGCTGCTCTCCGAACACGAGGCAGCCATTCATTGCATTTGTTATCTAGTGATCCTAACGCATGTTGGATTGAGCCAGTATCACCAACTGAAGTTTTGAATGATTTGATAGGAAGGATAACGCTTAGACAGGACGAATTTGCAACAAGAGCAGGAGCCAAGCCCATGCTCCATTTTTTGTTTTGTTTTGTTTTGTTTTTTATTAAGGGGTGCTGAATCGTGGTCAGAACAAAAGTAAAGATAGTATATTAAGATCTAATTGAACCGTGAAAAGAAATTCCATGCATCGGAAAAGAACAGGCAAAATAAGAAGGAACGATAATGAATAATTTTTCCACCGAAATGCATCCTCATGTTTTTTGTTTTCTTTTAACTGAGGATATCATTTGACTAAAATCTTGGCGACAACACAAAGGTGGACTAAAACATTGTCTTTTCCTTGAGGGAATATTTTTAACTATAGTTTTGACCAATAATGAATAAATTTTGCTTAGTTTCTTGTCAGTATCAGTTCGCTTTTTCATAAAATTTTCCTCAGATTCCCTCAGGCGGTCGGGCCAGCTTTGCCGTGAACGACGCTAATCATCAAGCGGTGGGCTTATGATTTTGATAGTTTGCTTGATATATGATTCTTCTGGCCACCATTTGATAAATGGTTTCCTTTTTCAGGCACCAGCATTTGGTAAATGATTCAAGACAAGACTTTTAATATTTTCTATGGATTCTCAATGAAAATTTGCAAGATGACGTGCTTTCACCGTTTTACATAACAAATTTTATTTATTGACACTTTTGATTATCTAAGTAGCACTGACACTGACACGCGACACGTGGCATGACACGACACGACACGCTGACACGTTGGGACACGTTGTATATTAAATATATATTTTTATATATACATAATAAATTATCATTTTTATGATTATTTCAATCAAATTAATTTTATTCAAATTCTCAAATACATAAATAATTAAAAAAGCCTAGAATGAATTTACACTAAAAATATTAATCCACCATTTATTAATATCATTCATTGTTTCAATTTGACAAATTCAACTATATTCCAATAATTCATAAAACTTGGAGAAGAAACAAGTAATCGACATTCCAAATTCGCATGTTAGATATGTCTGAAGAGGGAAACAAAACTTAAGAAGTGAATTGTGTATTACGGAAAGTGAAAGTCAGAAGAGAATATAAAATTATGGTTTTCTTCTTTCTCCATTTATTATTTTTATCATTTTGTTTTATTTTTTCATATATATACATTTTGACATCTCATTTATTGAAAATTTTTAAAGTTGACCTCCATATTGGAATCATGTGTCAGAAATTCGTATGTTGGAATTCCGACTCGAGTGTCGAAGAGTGTTGAAAAAGTTGACTAGGTGTTGGATTTTCCGACACACGTTGACTAAGTGTCAGAGAGTGTCGGACGCATGTCAAAGTGTCCGACATGACATGAAGGCTTTTGAAGAGTATCGGTGCTTCATAGTTGATTACAATTGCTATCAATAAGTAAATTTTATTTTCAATTATGTTAGAAAAGATGTGCACTTTTGCTGAGTAAGGTTGCGCTGTCCATCATTTGAAGGTTGACAATTAAGTCCAGATTATTTACCAGATTATTTACCAGTAATGACGATAAGTATACCAAAATTAATATATTAAGTTACATAAGCAAATTCTAATTTAACATTTAGCAAGTGAACAAATAGATTAAACAAGTGTGGAAATGTTGACGAATCTCATTCTCTTTCGAAAAACAAGCCATTTTTGGAAAAAAAGTGAATTCTCCATATTTCTTTAGCCTAATATTTTTTAGAATCTTCAAAATGTCCCAAACTTTTGACTTAATTTTGTATTAATCTTCATGGAAAATGTCCTGACCTTTCAAAATGTCCCGACCTTTCAAAATGTCCCAAACTTATCTTGTCAATTTCGTAGATTCTATGAATAAGTAAAATAGATCAATTTAGAGTTTCCGTCAAAAGATTTTATATACAAATTATCTCCCCTCAAACTAAAACTCATAAAACTACCATTTTCCTAAACTTTGCCCCAAGTGACATATTTATCCCAAACTTTTTTTTTTTGTGACATGAAAAACCCCGAAATTTTCAAATTGTGAAACATTTACCCAATCAAGGATATTTTTTCTTATTATTTTTTTTTTTATGTTTTTCCTCTTTTTTTTTTTTTCTTCTTCCCTCCGCTGGCTAGAAGTCGGTGTTGGGCAAGGGGTGCCCTTGTCGGCGTTGGGCGAGGGTCGCCCTCGCTTGGGCTGGCTAGGGCCGCCCTTGCTGGCGTTCGACGAGGGCGGCCCTCGGTTGGGTCAGGTGAGGGCACCCCTTGCCCGATCTGCCGAGGGCCGTCCTCGCCCGTCGCCGGCGAGGGCCGCCCTCGCCTGCGTCAGGTGAGGGCCTGGCGAGAGATGCCTTCGCCGAACTCAGGCAAGGGGTGCCCTCGCCAGATCTGGCGAGGAAGCCCCTTGCCCGACGCCGATGAGGGCCGCCCTTGCCTGCATCGGGCGAAGGGTGTCCTCGCCGGCGTCGGGTGAGGGCCTCCCTTGCTAGATCTGGGCAAGGGCGCGAGGGAGGCCCTCGCCCGACCCAGCCGAGGGCTACCCTCGCCCAACACCGGCGAGGGCGGCCCTAGCCAGCCTAGGCGAGGGTGACCCTCACCCAACGCCGGCGAGGGCAGCCCTTGCCGAACGGTGGCTTCCCTCCCCTGGCAGCCGGCGGAGGGAAGAGAGAAGCAAAAAGAAAAAAAAGTAAAAAAGTAAAAAGACCAAAATTTCCTATAATTTAGGGTAAATGTGTCACACGACAGAAGTTCAGGATTTTTATGTCACAAAAAAAAGTTTGGGGTAAATCTGTCAATTTGAGCAAAATTTAGAGTTTTTCATGATTTTTTCCCTTTTTTGGAAAAAAGTGAATTCTCCATATTTCTTTAGCCTAATATTTTTGAGAATCTTCAAAATGTCCTAAACTTTTGACTTAATTTTGTATTAATCTTCATGGAAAATGTCTTGACCTTTCAACTTTATGTTGTCAGTTTCGTAGATTCTAGGAATAAGTAAAATAGATCAATTTAGAGTTTCTGTCAAAAGATTTTATATGCAAATTATCTCCCCTCAAACTAAAACTCATAAAACTACCATTTTTCCGATTTAGACCAAGACTTATAAGTAGATACATTTTTGCAATATTTATGGTCATAACTTCCATCGTCTTTCACAATAAAAAAGAAAATCTTACCATGCATGCATAATGTCACTATGTGACTCTTCTGGGTTGCTCTTTGATGTTTTCCAGTATAACGTATAAGCAATAGAAAAAAGGCATTTTGATTTCCTTATGAGACTTTAATAAGAAATTAATGATAGAGCCCAAAATTCTTAAAATTCTTCTCATTGTGTACTTGGAAAATGAAAAGAAGAGAAATATATATTATTCATGATTCTTGATCCGCTTTTTTTGGTCAAAATCCTTGGCCCGCTTTTGTAACGTAATCTTTTTAATATGATTGATCGTTAATAATATAACATTTAAGTAGTGAAATGGAGTTCGTCCATTTGATACTAAAATATGCGACAGGCTCAAAGGACCTTTTCTGGGGGGACATAAATTAATAAAAGGGTAAGTTCGACGGAGCAAAGCACTGAGACTAAGCGTGCCCTCATCACCATCCTGACGCTTTTGTCTGTATATGTCTGGAAAAAAGCGCTCTCTCTCTCTCTCTCTCTCTCTCTCTCTCTCTCTCTCTCTCTCTGCTAAGCCATAAGCTTAGCGGAGAATCTAGTTTTCAATGCAAGGACCGAGCATGTGGAAGTACACTATCATTTTTTGCTGGAAAAAGTATCATGGGGCAAAGATAAAGATGGAGTATGCCAAGACAAATGATAAAGTTGCAAACATCTTCTCCAAAGGACTCGAAGTTTCAAAGTTTGAAGAATTTCGAAGGTAACTTGTTAATATGATTGTGAGGTCCATGCGAAGAGAGAGTAGTTAGTGAGGGGGAGAATCGAGGAATCACCGCCTCTCCCCCTCCACTTGTCTAGATTTGTTTAGAAACAAATATCTACACTAGGTAGTTGGGATAAGTACACTAATGGTGCCATAAGTTGTGTACGACGCTCACTTTGGTGCCAAAAGTTTCCGCCAGATCACTTAAGTGCCAGAAATTTTGAAAAACGCTCACTTTGGTGCTAACTCCAATCTGGTTGGCTGGAAATCCGACGTGGCCTTTTTTAATTAATATTTGAAGCCAACGTGGATCACCGGAGAATACAATCAGCATGCAAATAACAAAATGACACCGTTTAGCGTCTCTTCCCCCAAATAAGAAACCCTAAATCTCCAAATTCGAGTAGAATCAAAAATTGAAAACCCTAAATCCCCAATTCGACCAATTCGAATGCATACTTCGATTTTCTCTCAAAGTTATCAGCTCGCTCTTGTGAATGGAGGGCAGAAGCTTCAGCAGCGACTCACATTCCTATAAAAAAAACGAATTAGATGGTGAGTGTTACTGTTATTGTGGGTTATTGAGTCCGAGAAGAACATCTTGGACTCAATTGAATCCCGGGAGAAGATTCCATGGGTGCGGCAGATATAAATAAGGCTTGACGTGCAAATATTTCAAATGGATTGATAGGAAATTCTCTGATCGAGCGATAGAGGTGATCCTGGAGTTACTTGAAGGCCGAAATCAACCTCCACCTGCGTTAATGGACGAGTTGGAGGATGTCGACTCAATGCAAGCTCAAATGAAGGGTTTAACATATCTGGTCGACCATTTGAAGAGGGAGGTTTCAAGGCTGAAAATTGAAAGAAAATTTTATCGAGCGTTGATTGTGTTCTTATTTTCTTGTATAGTTTATTAAAATGTGAAGTAAGTAATGAGAATAATTTTGTATGTCTACCATAGTCGAATTTTGTATGTCTACAATTTTTGTATGAAGTAGAAGGTTTTGTTGTAATCCATGGTAGAAATGCAAGGTTGGAGTTGGAATGCATTAATTGTGAGCACTTCAGAAATGCAATGTTTGCTTACTGCATTTTTTACTTGCCCTCCTGATTTGCTAGTTTGTTGGTTTGCTGCAACTGCAAACCATGGTGAAATGGAACGTTGGAGTTGGAATGCATTAGTTCTGACCACTTTTTATTGTTTAGTTGTGCATTGCCAATGTTTATTTTGGTTATTTGTTGCTTCAAATGGAATTGTTGCTGCATTTTTATCGTTGTAATGGTTTGCTGGTTTGCTGCAACTGAAAACCATGGCAAAATTAAGGGATGGTGGCAAATTAACGATTGACAATTTTAGTGCCAAAAGTTGTAAATAGTGATTACTTGAGTGCTAAGTTTTTATAAAAGTGATCATTTAAGTGCTAGTCGCGATTACAAAGTGATCACTTCTGTTGCACAAGTTGTAAATAGTGATCGCTTGAGTGCCAATTTCAAACTTGCATGAACGTGGTGCATCCTGCATCTTGTTCTTGCACCAGTTGGCTTGCTGGTGCATCTTCTTGCAACACAACAGCCCTACAACGAGATGCACCAACACCCAAAAATGCATCTTATTCCAGCACGAACAACCAAAACCCCACAGATAGCATCAACGTATCAACTGCATCCTATTCCAACACATACAACTAGAACCCCATAGATAGCATCAACGCATCAACAACTTCAACTAGCAACACTATATGCATACATTTAAATATAAAAATAATAGCAACCTCATAAGAACATTGCACCAATAGCAAAAAAAATATACATAAACATCTATTGTCATTGATATTGATTGATTGTTTACAAAAGAAAAGAAAGAAAAACATGAACTTCACTCCCCAATCATTGAAGGTTTAGCACCCTCTTAAAAAAAAAAAAACCAATGGCAATATGGAGGCAGCAACTACTATCAGTGATATAATATCTAGCACCCTCCTAAAAAAAGAAAACATAAAAAGAGAGACCATATCCAGCACCACATAAAAATAAACATAAACTATGTCCAGCACCCTCCCATCAACAGCACCATATAAAAAGAGACTAAGTCCAGCACCCTCCCATCAGTCAATATGGACAACACACTGATCTCCTTTTCGTCTTGGGGCTTTGAATTGATTCATAATCCGAGCACTCTTTCGAATTGGATGTGCAGGTTATTTAACTGGGCATTCTGTCACCTCCTTTTCCTTGTTTTTGACGGTGGCTATTCTTGTTCTAGCACGTGTCATGTGTTGGTCCTTGTCATCACTATCGCACCCAATTGTTGGTTGAGATGGAATTGGTGCTGGGTTCTGTTTCGATGGCTGTTTTGCAGCTATACCCACTATCTTCTTCTTTGGAGCACTTTTCTTTGGCTGCGCCCTTAATTCTTGAGTTGGCCCACCTTGAAAGAGAAGTACCTCCGAAGTTCTCCCAGGCTACAAGAACATAGCGATATTGTTCACCAAATGAATTGAAGTACAACAAATTAAATGCATGAGGCCTACAAATCTTATATTCAAAATAGTCATTCCAGTTTGTTCATCTGTGTAAATCGCATAACCATATTGCCTTAATCTTTTTCCAATAGCCCCTCTTGTTCACTCTGGTGCATCATTTTCAGTAGCAACAGATGGGGGAGCAGCCTCAGCAACTTGTGCAGTTGCTCGTCTTCTCACCTAAGAAACACATAAAAAAAATTAAAATTCAGCACTTAAAAGACAGACACAGCGATGTACAACTTACATGAACTTTTTTTCTTCTCGTTTGCTCAAAGGTGGACTTAGTTGTTGCTGTCCTGCCTATTCCAGTCCCCGTCCCTACACTTGAGCCTACAACAGGGTCTTTTTTTGGCCCTTTAGAAGGCCTTACAACAATGTACTATATCGGGATCATGACCAACTATAATGAATAATTAGACATCTACTCATTTTTATGGTGGAAACAAATAGAGAAAACTTATCAAATTACAAGTGCATGATAGAGGAAAAGCACAAGAGAAGTCAGTACACATGGTCAACCATTAAACTCTACCGAATAGGAAATGTAAAGTTACTGAGGTAAAAAGGATACTTACCTTATAGCAGGGCTTTCTATTTGCCCTTCAGTAGGCACTACTGCAAGGCCTTCTGTCCTACCTTCACTAGGCCCAACAAGAAGCTCTTCAGTAGGGCCTTCTGTCCTACCTTCAGCCATTACATCTTACTGTTGATGCTGCCTTTTCAGCTCACAACCTTTCTTATTGTGCCTTTCCTTGCGGCAATAGGAGCATTTCATCTTTGAGCCAGTCCTACTCATCCTCTGACTTGATGCCTCTTCCTGCTGCATTCTTCTTTTCTTTTTTGGCCTTCTAATTTGCTTTTTCAGTTGCAAAGGTAGAGGGCTTTCATGATTTGTTGGCTCCCAAAATTTGCTGCTTCTGATAGGCTGCATCATGAATTGGTATGAAGCAAGGTATGAACTTTTTTTGTATCAATCATGTAGGTAATCATCTGGGTTTTCTTGCTTCTCTGAATAGCACAAATTGCATGGGCACAGGGAATTCCATTCAGTTGCCAAGCTCGGCGTGAACACTTTCTTTTATCCAGGTTGAGACCATACTTATCCTAATTTTGAATAATCTCATATCCATTATCTCTATTCCAAACTAGATGGCAGAACCTACTAGCAGCAATGTTTGCAGCCAATCTCTTCATAATCCTAGGGCCACAGTCTCTAGTCCATTTCGTAGCCTCATCTCTTTGCCTATGCAATCTAGTCATCACCATCACTCGAATATCATCAAGCATGTTGATGATTGGTTTGCACCTGGCCTCTAAAATTCTACAACTGAAAGCTTCACTAAGGTTGTTATCAATGATATCACATTTGAACTCTTCGCTGAAGAAGGCCCGACACCAATACTTAGCTTCTGTCTGGAATAAGTCCCTACAAAAATTCAAACTAATAAATACATGTTAGGAAAAATATGCAAATGATTAGTATTAAAAGGGGGTGAATTAATTAACAATGAAATTACCTTCTGTTGGTCGCTCATGAATGCCCATCCTCCCCCATAAGTTATCTCAAGGTCAGCCATTAAATTTTTGAGAAACCAGGACCAAATATCTTTGTTTTCTATCTTCACCACGCCCAAGCTATCGGAAACATTTGATTATTGGCATCTCTCTTCACAGCAGCCAACAACTCCCCCTTACACAAATCCTTTAGAAAGCATATATCCAATCCTATAACTCTTCTACAACCAGCCAAGAAGCCCCGTTTGCATGCATCAAAACAGACATAAAATCTATCAAATCTAGGTCCAAGATTAGGGAGTGGCCTCTCCACAACCTCTACATACACCCTATTAGATGGGTTTTGAAACATGCATTCGCCAACATAGTCCCATACCTGCGCATATTCTTCCTTATACCCACCCATTAGTATTTTCATCACCCTCATCTTAGCTCTCTTGCATTAATTCCTTGACACATTAACCCCTACTTGCTCATTCACTAATTGTTGAAATTGAGGACTCTTGATCCCGGGCATTGCTTTGATAGTGTCAAAAAAATGCTTCGATAACCACACATTTGTTACCCTTTTATTGTTAAAAATAATTGGACAAGTATGCTCCTCCTGAAAGGACCTAATATGGAATGACCCATTCTTACTCAGCGCGCCATAGAGCTTCCATGGACAATTTGGTTGTGAGCACTTAGTTCTCACAAATTCTTTCTTATTTCTAATGAATTTAACACTCTTCTGTTCACCAATGGAGTTCTTCACAACAGCTTCCTTAAACTATTTGGCATCGTCAAATCTCATGTCCACAAACAAAATAGGTTTATCAACAGTTGGATCATAGTAAGGGTACTTACTTTTTCTTTGATGAGCAGGTTCTTCATCTTCATTGTCAAGCTCATTCTCCAAACCAGCAACTTCATCGCCACAGCTTTCTTCATCTTCACTTCTATTACCTTTAGCTGGAACTGTGGCACCCGAGAATTTCGACAATCCTCGAATGTACGATGACCATGACAAATCAATAGAAATATTGTTGGATGGTGCCATTGGTATTTTGCATGAGCATTGTTTGATTCCATTGTTGGACTGATGTGCCGCGTTTAGAAATATTTTGATCGTCGCATAAGGCATAGACCCATCCTTGTGTACTATCACTGATGAGACTGAGATTGTGCCACAAGATGGATTGACAAGAAATTTTCTATACTTGGCCATGTACCCTACGAATCGAACCATCCTTGTTTATTATTGTAGTATCATATGGCCATATGAATAGGCTGTATATAACTCATGCACATGTGGAGATTTAAGGCGAATATTTAGAATAAAGTGTGGCTGGAATTAAGAGTAATAAAGCCGCAACCCACCGACCCAAACCACTCCATAGTAACCATTTAATTAGTCGACATAATGGTCAACAAGTGAGAAGAGATGTTGACCGAGACCCTGCAAATGATGGCCACGTCGCTAGAGGAGGAGTGACAACTGGAGTTCCGCCCATTGCATGGACGAGCAAGCTGTTGAGTGCTCGCCCACAAGCCTCCGTGTTTCCTTGTTACAAGCTGCCACGAAGCAGCTAATGATTAGCAAAGAATAAATTTAAAATTTAAGTGAACTTACAGAAGAATAAATGGACGGAGTAGTCGAGGAAGAGAGGAGAAGAGAATCGGAAAAGGCTTCTCCCCCCCACACTTGTCTCCTCCACAATTTCACTTGTCCTTGTTGTACCTACACTTGTCCTCCATGCATGCATCCACCGAAAATCCCCCTCTTCTTTGGCTGGTTTTTAGCAAAACCAGCAGCTAATCTGCTCGTGTAAGTGAGCTAAAGAGAGTGACCGAGCAAAACCGAGAGAGAGAGAGAGAGAGAGAGAGAGAGAGAGAGAGAGATCGAGTGAGGAAATTCGCGAGTGAGCAGCAGGTGGGTGAACGGCGAAGAGGAAGAAGGGACCACCTTTTGCCGTGCTCGGGCTGCCGCCGCCTCGCCGCCGGTTCCCGTCGCCGATTGGCCAAGCTGTGACCTCCAAACCTCCATTTTCGGACAGCCACCAAGTGAGAGAGTTTAAGGCAAGCAACTGTTCTTCAATCTATGTTGTTGCAAGCTGTTTTTCCTAGAAAAGAAGTGAAATAGGTAAGGAGAATGGAGTACTTGAGCTGCATGTGGAGTCTTTGATATGTAGGAGGGTGTTAGATCAAGAAAACTGATTGTGGATGAGGTGCATGTGCTGGATTTCGAATTTCATGAAGTGTGAGTGCTGGATTTTTGAACTTGCAAGTGAAACCAAATGAATTTGAGATTCTGACCATGAGGAATCTTAGTGATAATCATGCTGTGGTAAGGTGTATTGTGTGTATGGACAAAGAGTATGATGACGGGAGGTCGAAATCTAATATAGGAGGAGTTTTGTGAACTTGTGAACTGTTTTTGTGAAAATCAGTGTGACCTCAGGCGACATTTTAAATTTTCTGTAATTTTCTGACCACAACTTGATTTCGAACCCTTGATGAAAGTTTTAGAGCACATCTTCATGAATAACATATACAAAATTCACAGAAAACGAACAAAGTATGACCCTCGAAATAATTTTCCTACAAAAAATATGAAATCTGAAATTTTACAGAAACCGTTTAGTAATTAATTAGGAATTGTTTCTAAAACTGCACAATTGTAGAAATTAAGTTACTGTTTCGAGATTTCTATAGAATTATCCTATATGAAGTATAGTTCTCGAATTGCCATGTGACTTAGTGATGCTGATGGTGGGAGTTTTGTGACTTGATGATGCTGATGGTGGGATATTGTGATTGATAAAAAGTTTGTGAGATATCCTGTTTGACATATGATGATGCATTTGTGAATTAAAATGCAATTTGTTTGATAAAAGGGTTCATGAGATATCTTGTTTGACATATGATGACGCATTTGTGAAATTAAAATGCGATTTGTTACCCATTGAACCCTCGGATTAATGATGCCCTGGGAGTCGGGAATGCCCAAAGGATCAAGTGAGTCGATGCCTTGTGGATGCTCGGTGGCCTTAAATGGCTAAATGCCGGAGGTTATTCCCCGGGAGTTTCGGGATGCCCGGTAGTATGCTAGTTGGTACGTAAATCTGGATGGCCAGGGTAACCATTTTCATAGGAGGCCCTCGAGGTTCCTCGTGATGCCAAGTGGGGTACTAGATGCCTGGAGGCGTGATTTGCTCCAGATGCCCGGTGGCCTTAAATGGTTGAATGCCGGAGGCTTTCGCGATGCCTGGAAGGATGCGAATGTCGGAGGGACGCAAACATTGGTGCTCGGGGGATGACACCTTTTGAAAAATAAAATGAATGATTTGACTATAAATGTGTGGGGTCTGAATATGTTGTCATCACATTGAAGGGTTTCATGATTGTGATATGATTATGTGGCATATGATTCTTATAGAATTCGCAATTGCTTTAGTATTGAAGAATTCCATGATATTGATATTTATTTATCCCTTGTCTCCTTGCCTTGTCTATCTTGTATGAAATTAGATGCTGATTGTTATGCTCGATATAGCTTGTTGAATCTTTTGCTACTGAGTAGTTGTACTCACCCCATTTAGGGACTAACATTTCAAATTAGACAAGATACCTCTACCTCTACCGCCACCGCCACCAGCAGATGGACCGAGTGGTTGGATATGGCCGCGAGGAGGAGGACAACAAAGGAAGAAACTTTTGGACGTCGACATTGATCGATGGACTTTAAGTATATGACTGTTGGAAGAGATGTCGGTCATCTTTTGAAATATAGCCGAGTATAGAAAACCTTGGCATTTTGATGTACCAACGAATGATGTCCATCAAGTTATGTAAATAAAAATGTACGGCTTTAACTTTCATAAAATTTTAAGTTGGTGTGCACTGTTTTCTGAATATAGGGAAGGGAGTTGTTGGATACGCTTCCGCCATATAAATTGCGCAAAGACCAACCTAAAAGATATAAACCCCCAGGATTGATGGACCTTCAGGTCACGAAAGAGAAAGGTAAGTGAACAGTGGCGACCCAGACAGATCGGGGCTCGTTCGGGGGATGCTATAGGAACTCCATCCCTATTTACTGGCTTGGGCCTCTTTGCTGAAGGTGCAAGTTTTTTTCTCAGAAATTCCCTTTGCTTTTGTCTTGATTGTGCGAGTTCATCATCATCTTCATCACTTGGGAAATTTATTGAAGCAAAATATTCATTTTCCAATTCATTGGATAAAGTAATTTCCCATTCTAATCCAATGAAGTCGTCATCGCCCAAATCTTCACCCAAATCTTCACCCAAGCTTTCAGAACATGTCACTGTTTGTGCATCTCTATCAATGTGAGTTCTCTCCCTTTCATCCCCGACCTGATTACTCGCTTGAATAGGATCCCTTACTTCTCATCTTTCAGTGATGGTCTACTCAACCCTATCCTCATTCTCATCCTCACCATCCTCATCATCATCCTCATTGTTACCATCACTATAATACTCAACATATACCTTAGCTTTTTCGCCGTGAAGATAATAGTAAATGATATCCTTAATACCATTATCATCATTGAAAAATCTCAAGCCATCATTCAATTCCTTTCCAGGAATACATTAATGTAGTTTTTGCACTTTGCATCGTAAAAAATACACCAAATCCCTTAGAAAATCAATATATGATGCCTTCCGAACATTGACATAAATAGTACCTTCATTTCCACCAGTATATTCCCAATCATCTGTGCCAATAAGAAACTCTCCACCATAGCAAACAATGATGCCGACCTGATATGCATCCATGTCGATGCTGCACCCAATGAAAAAAAAAAAACAAATGTCATTACTTGTTGGGACCACATGACAAAATTAGCAACTTCACCTCTTCACATGGAGGCCCTTGTCATTTTGTTGTCAAGAAACAAATGCAACTAATCTCCCAAATTCAGTGCTTTTACAGAAACAAAAGAAACCGAATTGAATAAACAAAGTGTGGCACCCCTCGATGGCTCCTGATCCGTTAGGGTCGCCATAGTTCGCTTACCTTTCACTTTCCCTAATAACATGTCACTCTGATACCATTTCAATTGCAGCGGGTCCATACAATCTAGGGGTTTACACACATTTTTTTTTTGAAAGGTCCCTTGCGCAATTCATATAGCAGAAGCACATCCATCAACTCCCTTCCCTATATTCAGAAAACGATGCACACCAACTAAACATTTATAGGTAAAAGCCGCATACTTTTATTTACTTAAACCAAATGGACATCATTTATCGGTACATCAAAATGCCGTAGTCTTCTATACTCGGCTATACATCAAAAGATGACCGACATCTCCTCCAACAGCCGTATACTTAAAGTCCATCGATCAGTGTCGGCATCCCAAAAGTTCCTTCCTTTACTATCCTCCTCTTCGCGGTCATATCCAACCACTTGATCCATCTACCGGTGACAATGGCAGCAGAGGTATCTTATTTAGTCTGAAATGTCATTCCTCAAAAGGGATGAGTACAATCACTCAGTAGGTAAGGGACCCAATAAACCACTTAATGCATCACACAATACAATCATAACAATCATAGCATAAAACATATCATTCAAGCATCCATGCATAATTTACCTTGGAGCCATGCATATGTCATCATACCACATGTACACACATCCTCATGTAATCATCACCATCATATCATACATGTACCATCATGCCATAGGTGCACATACATCCATGTACTTACCGTCATCATGTCACACATACCATCATGCCATAGGTGCACATACATCCATGCACTTACCATCATTATGTCACACATACCATCATGTCATAGGTGCACATACATCCATGCACTTACCATCATCATGTCACACATACCATCATGCATAATTCAATTTCAATTTCCCAATTTCATTCTTTCATTTTTGGGCCGCCACATTTCTCTTTCTCGGGACCAATGTTTGCATCCCACATTGATCACTCGCACCCAATCTTGGCATCGCGAGAACCCTCCGGCACAAACCTCCGGACATGTATCCAAGATACAACCGGGCATCCGGCACCCCCACATTCCAGGCATCTCGTACCCCAACTGGCATCACGATGACCCTCCGGCATTCAGCCATTTAAGGCCACCAGGCATCCGGCCTTTACCCTTCTAGCGAGGCATCTCGCACCTCAACTGGCATCATGAGGCATCCTTCGGCACAATACCTGCCAGGCTTCTGGCTCCCCACGCTCAGGGCATCTCGAAACTCCCGAGGACCCTTCGACATTCAGCCATTTAAGGCCACCAGGCAACCGGCCTTTACCCTTCTAGCCAGGCATCTTGACACTCCCCGGGCATTGTTGGCTCACACCTCCGACGGCCTTCTCACTTATCTTCATTCTCACTTTCAGTTATAGCTCAATTTTAACATGGCATATGATGTGATGGCAAACAAGACCATTTTCATCATTTCAATTCTTATATGCATTTCCAGTCATCATCATACATGCAGCAAGATACAACCACAAATAATAATACAATCCATGGGGTCCATGCAACTTAAAATGATCCATATATCATGACTTTTGAGATTTAGCAAATTCCAGCTTGCGCAGTTTCGGAAAACATGTAAATTAAATATCCATATGATCTTTAAAAAAATCATAAAATCAGAGCATGTGATAGACAAGACATAATGGTAGCAATTTCATGAAGAGCACGTGCCCAAAAGAGTTTCACACAAAAAGATATGGCTCACACAATACAGCATGCAAAATTCGGATAAAGTTAGATCGCACAGTTCTTGAAATATTTAGATTAAAATACCTGAATGACCTCCAAAAATTATGAAATTTTACCAGCTTATATTCAAGACCTTAAGGTATATTTTTCATGAAGAAATATAGGCCATATTCGTTCTAGATAATTTTCTATAGACGTTCGAAGTTCCTATTTCTAGTACCGAACAGTCCAGTTTAGCTATCTCCGAACTATCGAGGTTTCGCCTACTTATCTTTCTCCGTTTCCTCTGAAATTTTGATATGTTTTGCCTTAAGAGGTCCCCTACAACTTTCATTAAGAAATATAAGTGAGATTCGCAAAGAATAGTCAACATATAGGTCTAAGAATTTTCGGGTGTCCAGTACCGTATTTCCAGATTTACCATCTTAAAAAGAAAATCGTTTCACTAGGATACACTTGTTCATTTTATCTCAAATTTGAGTGTGTTAGTCTTTATTATGTTCTCTACAACTTTAATGAAGAAGTTGAAGTGATATTCTCGGTAAAAAGTGACATGCAACCCACAAAACCACCAAGAGGTCGACAAAACAGTTTCAGATGTGGCATTTTCGTAGAGGAAGGGTTCCACCCCTTAAAAATCACTAATTTTGTCCCAAATTTTAGTATGTTATACTTTGATATGTTGTCTAAAACTTTCGTGAAGAAGTCGAAGCCTAAATCCGACTCGAAACCCACATGCAAGCCTCTACAAAATTCTGGGTCAGTCGGCACACTCAAAAACAGAACACATTTTCAAGAACAACACCCTCAAGCTTCGGTTTCTCACACCCTAAACGTCCAAGATTCACCACCATTCAAACACACAAGCAAGATACAACATGCAAGAGCAGAATATAGATCCCAACTTGACTTAGATTCAAGCACAAATCAGCAACAAACAAAGGCAAAACAGCGACGAACGGGCAGACTTCTTCCTTGCGCGGCCTCTCTTTCTCGTTCTCACTCTCTCTTTCTCTCGGTTTCTCGGTTCACTCTCTCACTCAGCTCACCTCCCTTTCTCTCTTTGATTCAAAATTTATCCCTATTTTTGCATGTAAGAGACAAGTGTTCTCATGAGGAGAACAAGTGGCAAAATTGAAGACAAGTGTTGGAGGACATGCAAGGTTAATGGGCTTCAGTTTTTTTTTTTGGGCCGGTCTTGGGCCTTTATGGGCTGGTCGAATAGGGAGTTGGCGGGGGCTGGTTGGATGGGCTTTGGTCCTAGAAATCAGCCCACCCTCTCCTATTCCTCTCCTATTCCCATTCCATTTAATCCCCAATTAAATAAACACATAATTTCAGCTTATAAGGTCACAAAAATTTGTAATTTAAATCAATAAAATTATACTTATAAAGTGCATAGTCAAGAACAAAGTCTTCTTTATCAAATTGTCCTATAGCACTAACCTTGATCATCCATTAACATTTTCCACTTAAATAAATACCTAACTTGCAAAAATAATAAGGCCATAAAAATTGTAGTCACAAATCCATAAATTCCAATTTATAATGCACATGGCCAATGATAGAATTTTCTTTCCTCACATAATTATTCATTAAAAGTTTGGCCATAAATCTTATTGCAAATTATGGATTAAATGGCCATAACTTGATGGTACTCCTATCACCTATTCATAGACTTTAATGTAACTCAAGGTCATTATCAATTTTGGGATGCCACACAAAGTGAGGTCCCACTATCCATTTTTCTATTCAATCACATTCGGTTTCCCTGTTTCCCCCACAGAAGCAGTCCAATTAATTAAATAAATTCAGTCCCATCACTGTTTCCCCTTGAGTCGAGCCCCATTTTCCCCTCCACGCCCTATTTTTCTATTCGGTCCCCACAAAAGAAAGGGAACGAACGACGAAACCCTCAAATTTTTTATTCAGTCCCCACGACTTTCCCCATGACTTTCCCCACCACTTTCCCCCTGAGCTGAGCCCTCAATTCGCTCTCCACACCCTAACTTGCCCGTCGGAACCCTAAATTTTTCAGTAAATTGACAAACCTGAGTGAGCGAGAGTTGAGGACGCAACCAGTCAATGAAGGTGAATGACGGCGCAACTACAACGGTGGCCGAGTGACGGTGGGCGAGTGAACAACGGTGGGTCAGCGAGCTACGGCCGGTGGCGTCGAGCAAGAACCCTATACGAACACCGTTTTTGGCCCACGTCATTTTTTACCGTATTGAATCCATTATACGATGATCGTTTTGTAGGTAATCCACGTGGAATGGTAAAACGACGTCGTTTCTTACGAAGAAAAGGAAATGGCGTTGTTTTATGCCATCCACCGTGGACAATAATAAGAGTTGTCGATTTTTTTTTAAATATAAATGCCATGTAATCATTTTGGCCGGAATTTCTCACCGGTGGCACCAAAGTGAGCGTTTTTTCTCCGATTTGACACTTAAGTGATCCGGCGAAAACTTTTGGCACCAAAGTGAGTGCCATACACAACTTATGGCACCATTAGTGTATTTATCCCCTAGGTAGTTAGTACTTGTAGTGTTGAAGTTTCTTAGTGTTGAATAAGTTGTGCGGTTAAAAATCACTTAGGGAGTAATTGAAGTTTGAAATTGCATATGAGTCCACGTTGGAACCCTTGTAATACACAACTTCTATACTTTGTTGGTGGGAAACTCTATATAAATAGGTAGTCCACCTTATTGACTTGAGTGTAGAGAGGAATAGAAAGAACAAAGTTGTAGAGAGTGTGTTGTGTTGACTAATGAGTGGCAAAGTGCGTTGGTGTGCAGCAAGAAAAAAGTGTTGTGGGTGGTGTTGTTGTTAGCTGGGTTCACTCCTATGTGGAGAAAGCCTAATGACTTGCAAGCCCAAAAAGGGGCTTAAGCCGATATGATAAGTTATATGGAGAAATAGGGTTTCACACTATATATATAAAGAGGTAACCACAAAAAATGAAATAGTAACAAGAGAAAAAGAGAAAGCAGAAAATCTGGGAGTTGGGGCAATATTTGATTTACATCAAGTTAGCATTGGAAGTCAATTTGCGGTCCGATTGAGCTGAAATTTCGTCAGCATGTTAATGGCGCAATTTTCTCAAATTTGAACGGTTTGATTTTTGTTTGAATCTCTCTACATCAGGTTTTTTGTGGATTGATAAAAGCCTGCGTTTTTGGTCAGATTTATCTTTGATCTCTTGTGAAATTCATGTGTATTGCCAAGAATTATATTATTGAGGTCTTTGCTACTATATACCTCTAGTATTTGCTAGAGAAGAACATTATTCACCCAATTTCGTTGATAGTGAAGAATTTCGGGTGGACTCCGGTCCCGTGGTTTTTGATCTCCTCACATCGAGGAGGTTTTCCACATAAAAAAATCTTCTTGTGTTCGCGTGCTTGATATTTATTTTACTCTACTATATCGATTCCTACTAAGTTTGCACTAGAGGGGAGATTATTTTATTCTGTTGTGTTGCGTTGATTTGATATTGTTTTGAATTGTTACCGTTATCCAATGAGAGTGGTATTAGAGCATCTGGTTATTGCTTGATTTTTTTGCCTTGCGTTAAACAATGGAAACAAATATGAGTAAAATGGTTACACTGAATGGTTCAAATTATTATATTTGGAAAGGGAAGATGGAAGACCTTTCATATGTGAAAGATTTTCATTTGCCCGTATTTGTCGAGGAGGAACCAGAGAATAAAATTGATGCTAAATGGTCTATATTTCATCGTCAAGTGTGTGGTTATATTAGGCAGTGGGTGGATGATGATGTTTTGAACCATATTATTGAGGAAACACATGCACGTAGTTTATGAGATAAGCTCGAACAGTTATATGCTCGAAAGACTAGGAATAATAAGTTATTTTTTATAAAACGGATGATGACTCTGAAATATTAAGATGGTACTCATTTGACTGATCATTTAAATTCTTTTCAATGAATTATAAATCAGTTGGCTGCGATGGGAATGAAGTTTGATGATGAGATACAAGTATTATGGTTGCTTGGTACTTTGCCAAACTCATGGGAGACGTTCCGGAACATCTTTGTCTAATTTTGCCCCACATTGTACAATTACCATAGATTTGGCCAAGAGTAATATTTTGAATGAAGAGATGAGAAGGAAGACACAAGGATCGTCATTTTCACATTTTGATGCCTTGGTTGTCGAGAAAAGAGGAAGAAGTGAGTCTTGAGGTCCGAGAAATAGAGATAAAAGTTGAGATAAAAGCATAGGTAAGTATAATTAATTTGCTAATGTTGAGTGCCATTATTGTCATCAAAATGGACATATTCAGAGGTTTTGTCACCAGTTAAAAAGGTAGAAATAAAAGGAGAAAGGTAAAAAGAAGAAAAGTGATAATGACAGTGATGACAATCGTGTTGCTGCATATAAAGAAGACTTTCTCACTATTTTTATGGTAATGTGGTGAATTTTGTATCTCATGAGACCAGTTGGATAATTGATAGTGGTGCATCAGTTCATGCTACGTCTTATAGGGATTTCTTTACATCATACAGGTTAGGTGACTTAGGATTTGTGAAGATGGGAAACAATGAACTAGTTCAAGCTGTAGACATTGTTGATGTATGCCTAGAAACCAGCAATGACAAAAGGTTAGTATTGAATAATGTTAAACATATACCTGATATCCGCTTGAATTTGATTTCTATAGGCAAGTTGGATGATGAGGGGTATTGTAGCACATTTAGTAATGGTCAATGGAAGCTCACCAAAGGTTCTCTTGTTGTGGCTAGAGGTGAAAAATATTTTTCGTTATACATTATGCAGGCAAAGTTGTCCACAGACAAAATTAATGTAGTAGACAGCAAAGATGCAGCTGAGTTATGGCATAAGAGGCTCAGTCACATCAGTGAGAAGGGTTTGTCACTATTGGCCATGAAGAAGCTCCTTTCAGGATTGAAAAGTTCGGCGCTAAAGAAATGTGCTCACTGTTTAGCAGGAAAACACAACAGAGGTGCATTTAAAAGCTCCCCTCCTTCAAGAAAGTCAGATATATTGGATTTAGTGCATTATGATGTTTTCGGTCCTATGAAAACAAAATCAATTGGTGGCTCTCTTTAGTTTGTTACTTTTATAGGTGATTTTTCAAGGAAAATTTAGATTCATACCTTGAAAACTAAAGATCGAGTATTAGATGCTTTTAAGCAATTTCAGGCTTTAGTTGAGAGACAAACTGGAAAGAAATTGAATTGCATCAGAATTGATAACGGGGGAGAGTGTATTGGACCTTTTGATGAATATTGCAAACAACAAGGTATTCGACATCAAAAGACACCTCCCAAGACGCCTCAATTAAATGGCTTAGCTGAGGGAATGAACAGAACACTGGTTGAAAGGGTAAGATGCTTACTTTCACAAACAAAGCTACCTGGATCTTTTTAGGGTGAGGCTTTAAGTATAGTTATGTATGTATTAAATCTTACTCCATGCGTTCCTTTAGAGTTTAATGTTCATAATAGAGTTTGGACATGCAAATATGTTTCTTATGTTTATTTGCGTGTTTTTGGGTTCAAAGCATTTGTGCATATTTCCAAAGATGAGAGGTCTAAACTTGATGTGAAAACATGACAGTGCATATTTATTGGTTATGGACATGATATGCTTGGCTACAAATTTTATGATCCGGTTGAAAAGAAAATTGTAAGAAGTAGAGACGTTGTGTTTATGGAAGATCAAACAATAGAGGATATTGAGAAAGCGGAGATGATTTCAGCACCACAGGTTTGTGATAATTTGGTTGATTTAAATCCAGTTCCTCTTACAAATATTCCTACACAGGTTTATGAAGAGTAGCAAGAAGTCAATGTTCCAAATAACGCACATGTTCCTGAACATGTTGAAACATATAATAATATTTCTGAACCATAGGCTCAATTAGATGTTCCACTGAATGTTCCAATCTGGAGATCCATTAGAGACCGACGACCTTCCACCAGGTATTCTGAAGATGAGTATGTATTATTGACTGATGTAGGTGAACCAGAGTGCTATGTAGAAGCAATAGAAGATGAGTACAAAAGCAATTGGTTTGATGCTATGCGAGATGAGATTCAGTCACTTTATGATAATCATACTTTTGAGTTGGTAAAGTTACCTAAAGGTAAAAGAGCTTTGAAGAACAAGTGGGTATATAGGTTGAAGCAAGATGAACATACTTCACAACCACGGTACAAAGCTAGATTGGTTGTTAAGGGATTTTGTCAGATAAAGGGTATTGATTTTGATAATATATTTTCTCCGGTAGTGAAAATGTCTTCTATCCGTGTGGTACTAGGCTTGGCAGCTACCCTAGATTTGGAAATTGAGCAAATGGATGTTAAAACATCATTCCTATATGGTGACTTGGAGGAAGAGATATACATGGAACAACCTAAGGGTTTTAAAGTGAAAGGGAAAGAGGATTATGTGTGCAAATTGAAGAAAAGTTTCTATGGCCTAACACAAGCACCGAGGCAGTGGTACAAAAAGTTTGCGTAACAGAACAGGGTTATGAGAAGACTTCCTCGGATAACTGTGTGTTTGTCCAAAAATTTTCTAATGATGACTTTATTATTCTCTTGCTTTATGTTGATGATATGCTGATTGCTGGCAGGAACGCTTCAAGAATTGAGTTATTGAAGAAACAATTGAGCAAGTCTTTTGCCATGAAAGACTTGGGCTCGGCGAAGCAGATTCTTGGCATTAGAATTAATCGAAACAGAGATGCTAAGAAGTTGTTTTTTTCGCAAGAAAAATATATCAAGAAGATCCTTCAGAAATTTTACATTGACAAAGCTAAAGTGGTTAGTACTTCTTTTGCTGGTCACTTTCAGTTAAATATGAAGCAAAGTCTTATGATTGATAAAGGGAATAAAGATATGGAAAGTGTTCCATATGCCTCAACTGTAGGAAACTTAATGTATGCGATAGTATGTACACGCCAAGACTTGGTGCACATAGTTGGCATTGTTAGTTGCTATTTATTAAATCCATGCAGAGAGCACTGGAATGCAGTGAAGTGGATTATGAGGTATTTTCGAGAAACGTCAAATTTGAAGCTCAGTTTCAGGATCGGGAAACTTGAGTTAGTTGGATACATAAATTCCGACTTGGCATGAGATATTGATACTCGTAAATCTATTTCTGGTTATTTGATTTCTTTTGTGGTGGAGCTATGTCATGGAAGTCAATATTGTAGAAGTGTGTTGCACTTTCTACTACCGAAACTGAATTTATTGCAGCGACTGAAGCTAGTAAAGAGATGCTATGGATGAAGAAGTTCTTAGAAGAACTTGGGTTCAAGCAAAAGAGGTATATGCTATTTTGTGATAATCAAAGCGCAATTCATCTTGGTAAGAATTCATCTTTTCATTCTATATCGAAACATATTGATGTTAGATATCATTGGATAAGAGATGTTCTAGATGAAAAGTTGTTGGAACTTGAGAAAATTCATACGAATCATAATGGCTCTGAAGATGACCAAGACTCTATCAAGAGAGAAGTTTGAACATTGCCAATTGATAACAGAGATGGTGAATCCCTCCACATTATCGTGAAGGGGGAGATTTGTTAGCTGGGTTCACTCCTATGTAGAGGAAGCCCAATGACTTACAAACCCAAAAAGGGTGCTTGAGCTCATGTGATAAGTTATATGGAGAAATAGAGTTTCTCACTATCTATATAAAGAGGTAGCCGCAAAAAAGGAAATAGTAACAAGAGAAAAAGAGAAAGTAGAAAATCTGGGGGTTTGGGGCAATATCTAATTTACATCAAGCTGACATCGGAGGTCGATTCGTGGTCTGATTGAGCTGAAATTTTGCTAACATATTTGTGGTGCAATTTTCTCGAATCTGAACGGTTTGATTTTTATTTGAAGCTCCCTATATTAGGTTTTTTTGTGGATTGATCAAAACCTGTGTTTTTTGTCAGATTTATCCTTAATCTCTTATGAAATTCATGTGTATTGCCAATAATTATATTCTTGAGGTCTTTACTACTATGTACCTCTAGTATTTGCTAAAAAAGAACATTGTTCACCAAATTTCGTTGATAGTGAAGAATTTCGGGTGGACTCCAGTCCCGTGATTTTTGATCTCCTCACATTAATGAGGTTTTCCACGTAAAAAAATCGTCTTGTGTTTGCGTGCTTGGTATTTATTTTACTCTACTATATCGATTCCTATTAGGTTTACATAAGATGGGAGATTATTTTATTCCGTTGTATTGATTTGATATTGTTCGAATTGTTACTGTTCTCCCATCAGTTGTGAGTATAGTGAGTGGCAGAGAAGTGTGTGTAGCAAGTGTTGGTGAGTGTTAGTGGTGTTATGTATTTGTTCTTGCAATGATTAATAGTGTTTATTTTTAATTGGAATATACACTTTGAAGTTCTACAAAATATATATACACAAACTAGCCCTTTAAATTTGATTTAAAAAGTGAGGTTTTAACCTATTTTGACACCGTTATTTCTAGCTTTGATGCACCATCTTTTGTAGGCGTACTTAAAACAAAAACTTTGTGAAAATATTTGTTGATTCATTCTCAACATGCCTCAAATTTATTAAATGCTAAATGCTGATAAGCATGACAAGCTAATCTTGGTTGCGGCAACATTTCTTCGGCAAACCATCCTTAGGATAGAGTTTTTTTTTTTTTGGGTCATGAATCTCGAGGATAGAGGTTACATACCATTCATATTTGCCAGTTCTGCATCGTGAAATGTATTGAATAGGAAAAATCGAATTAGTGTGCTGGCTGACATATATAAATCGATGTTAGGCAACCGTTGATCACACATCATTCAATAGAAAACTAAAGCATTACAGTGACAGTTTACCATTAAGAAAGCAAGGTTATTTAAGAGAGAGGACTAAGCATACAGTTTGT
This sequence comes from Eucalyptus polyanthemos subsp. polyanthemos, assembly GCA_017140185.1. Classification (NCBI taxonomy): domain Eukaryota; kingdom Viridiplantae; phylum Streptophyta; class Magnoliopsida; order Myrtales; family Myrtaceae; genus Eucalyptus; species Eucalyptus polyanthemos. Next base: position 25,838,625 of record CM029459.1, read on the forward strand.
GCTGCAATCAGAAAAAGCAACACCACTGCAGCCATAACTGAGATGACCACCCACGGGCTACTACAGTAATCACGCCTGAACGTCGCCTTCCACTTGTTATAAGGCTTTTCGTAATAGGCAATGAGCTTGTGGTTGAGGCTGTTGAAGTAGTCATTTTTTTTTTTGACAAGTTAGCTCCCTTGCCCAAGTTAGTTCATTGCCGAGGCAATTCTCGATGATCTTCTTGTCGATTAGCAACTTTGCATCGCCTGGGGTATCCACAAGGTAATCCATGAACACCATGTACTCGATCAGATAGCTGTCGTGTAGGTGGTAACATTGCGCGAAGGCAATAATGTTTCGAAAAAAGATTCCTTTCCGTCCTCAAGAACCAGATATGGGATGTTGAGCACTCCATTCTTGAATTTGATATTGAACAAGCACTCACTCTCACCTGAGAGCATTGTTAATAATTGGTAATAAACAGAGAACGAAACAGAATCAAATATTCAGAAAACAAAATGACACAGGTCAACCCTTGTCAACCCTTACGTCTTCTCAGCTTCACTCTAGCTGCCACCAGCTCTGTCGCACTCAGGGTGAACTTCATCTCCTTATGGCTGTCATTTGGTGGCTTCCTCACCGATGGCAAGAACGAGAGACTGATCGCGTGGACGAAGTGCTTCACCTTCCACTCCATCACCGGCTCTAGCAACTTGTCCTTCCTCATAACCGGCTCAAAGAACCAGCACACGAGTTCAAGCAGCTTTGGCATGTGTTGCTGGTGTGTTCCAAACACCATTTCAAAAAGCCGCTGGACAACGAAAAATGGAATCTAGTTCTCCAACAGTGCCATGTCGTGGCAGATATCAGTCAACATCCATGGCTTGTCGAAGATCGGGTCTTTGGGCAGCCTCCTCTAACGGTCCCGGTACATCAGTAAAAGCTGGATCCCGAAGATGCCATCTAAGAGGATCATCTCTGCAAACTGGTCGGAGTCAAGGCCGATCTGCTTATCATAGCAGTTGTGGGCATCATACTCCCAAGACTTGACCCTCTGAATGTAGTCCTCGAGACGGTAATTCTGGTCACGCTGGAGGAAGTTATGCAAGTAAAGCAACTTATGATCTTCCATCGGCATGAGGCTTGGATTGAGACGGTGATAAGGTCCAATCGCAACGACAAGGGGCGTGTAAGCCTCTTCGTTTGTTTGCCATAACCTCCCCGAAATGGTGAAGATGCAGCAGTCGGATGGCGGTGATAGTCCCTCAAATCTTCTGTGTATTGAAATTGCGACTTTATCGAGATGACGGTCACTTGCTGATGTTGTTCCTGCTCCTGCCATCCTCTTTTTTTCCATGCTCAGTCAATCAAGAGCAAAGGATTAAGCAAAATCTAGTGCAAGAAAAGGGTATTTTGTGCCAGAATAACCCCATAAACTAGATTTGGCTGCTTTTGTGCAGTGCAGTCATGAAACCAAAAATAAATAAAAACAAAAAAGGAGCAGGACACCGGAAAAAGGGGTGAAGGCTTATTAATTTAATGGAGAGTTGCTTAGCATCTAATAAAAAATTATCACACCCTGAACCCCATGCGCGCAAACATCCCTCGACGGTTGATTAAAAATGTGATGTCCCAGGACGCGTCGCCGACTCATTCTTTTTATCTTTCGATTAAACACATGCGGAAGCGAATAAAATAAACACCCAATCAACAGGGATAGTAAAACACAACAAACAATTTCCAAAAGTTGCGCCTTTATTTATCCACTTGTTAACCCAAGGAGTTAAACATTTACTTTTCTACAATAAGATACAACTCTTATATGACCTATGAGCAAAAAGGGGCTAGAAAGGTCAGGGTTAACTCTAACTTCACTAACAGCAAGGCCAGCCAAAAGGTGTTGCATCTCGCGCCCACCACATCTGCACTTAGCAGATCTCCACGCTACGGCCTTGAAAATGGTTAACAATAACGGGGTGAGATAAAATCTTAGTGAGTCAACTTCCTAAGCCTTGATTAGGACGCAAATTCGTCTCGGAGGTAGCCTAATCATGCAATGGCCTATAGTCTTACCACGCCTTGGCACACCCCTGCATATTAGTACGTCACATGGACAATAAGCATAATCAATAATCAGAACACATGACTCTCATGTACCAAGCATCCACACGGGTCTTGATTATAAAGAAAAACCCATTTTGGCATGTCCCATACCATGCCTAACAGTTTTACCCCACAATCAAGCGCAATACATCACAATCATTCACACGTGTTCCCATTATTACGACCCCTCGGGCCATAGCCAACACACGAGTCGACGGTCTTCCGGCATGATCGGGCATCGTTCCATCCTATCAGGCATGGCAACATCTAAAACCCTCGCCTAGACGGTATTCCATAAAGGAGCATCGGTCTGGCCTCAACCGCGACTCGGTATTCGAACCCCCATTGGGCATCCAAAAAACATCGAGCATCGTCCTCAAACTCTCGTTGGGTGACGGGTTCAATTAAATGACCACACAAGCATGCCAACACTCAAGCCAATTTTTATCTTCCGTCAATTAGCCCAGTGTAAAAGAGTTCATGCTTACATAACATGTTAAATTATGTCTCGAGTTTGAGCGTTTGCAAAACGCGATTCTCTTGGATAAAATTTTTTATTATTTGAACGTGAGACTGCATGAAGGATTACAAAAGAGAAAATAATAGAATAAAGAAAAAAAAGGAGCAAAGTTTTTCTCTTTCACTTATAAGCAAGAGGAGGAGTTGAATTCTTCTATCCACGGTGGGGCCCAACACAACTTTCATGCTTGGGCTTTCTTTCTTTCACCGATGGAAATTAAAGGAAGCTTCTGCACGTGAAGAAGGAAAGTGGTGGGGCCCAAGGTCAAAGTTTTGACCTTGGGCACACACGCACGTAAAAGGGAAATCCTTCGAAGCGGTAGAAAGAAGCCCTACGTAGAAGAAGCGAGTCAGAAGCTACACGTCCACCAAAGCCTACGTAGAGCTGGAGGTTCATGCCACTTTGAAAAGAGCCGCATGTTTTCTTTTAAGCCGCGCGAAGCTTGAATGTGTGGTAATTTTTGTGCCATGAGTTTATGTCCAAGTGAGTTGTTTATTTATAAACACTTTGGGTTTGGGGTTAAATTTAGGTGTGGGAAACACTTGAGCGTGTGAGTGATTGTAAACTCTGATTCTCCGATTATAATGGATTATTTACTACTAGCCCTCCCTGTGGACATAGGTACTGATACTCGGACCGAATCACGTAAATTTCCAGTGTCCTTATTTTTCTCGTTTATTTCTCTAGTGATTTCGCATTAACATAAATTGCAAGACCCTGCCGTTTCCGCGTATTATATCCCAACAATCGGTATCAGAGCTAGGTTGGATTTCTTGATTGTTATCTGGAGCTTTTGCTTATCTGATTATTATCTAGAAATTTTGTTACTACAATTATGTCTGAGAGGAAATCTGAAATTAAGAAATTTAACGGGAGCAACAACTTTGTGTTATGGAGCATCAAGATGCAAGCATTATTGACAACACAAGGTTTGGCTAAGGCGCTGGATGGTGAAGATGAGTTGCCAATTATAATGAAGGCTTCAGAGAGGATAGAGCTAATGGAAAAAACAAAAAGCACAATTCTGTTAAATTTGACGGATGAGGTCTTAATAGAGGTTGCTGAGGAGAAGGATGTCGTAGCATTATGGGCAAAACTTCAAGTACTCTATGTGAAGAAAGGTTTAAATAATCGCTTGTACATGTTGAAGAAGATGTTTCAATTTATATATACTGAAGGTACGTCTATTAGAACCCACCTAGATGAATTTAATAAATTCATGTTGGATCTGAAGAATGTCGGTAAGATACTTGATGATGAAGAACAAGGCATGATGTCGTTAGCCTCTCTACCAGAGACATGGGAGCACTTTACTGATTCACTGTTGCAAGGGCATACTACAATTACCTCAGAATGTGTAAAGTCCGCCTTATTCTCTATGGAGTGGCAGAGAAAGTTGCAAGAAGACGGTTTGGCGAAAGGAGCAATGCAAGCACTGACGATTCGGGGTAGAGAACAACATTGAGAGCCTAGTAGCAGCAGAGGTAAAAGCATATCAAAATCACACCATAGAAAGTCTAAGGGACGCGTGAAGTGCTTTAAGTGTCATGAGGAGGGGCACATCAGGGGAGATTGTCCAAAGTGGATGAATAAAGCTGATAGGCAGAATGCCACAAGTAGTGTGGCAAATGTTACCGAGGGGAGCAATAATGATGCAAAAGCTATTTTATGTGTGACTGCTACTTCGTCAGGAGACAAATGGGTGCTAGATTCGGAGTGTTCTTATCATATGACACCTCATAAGAACTGGTTTACTACTTACCAGACTGTGGATGGTGGTAGAGTTCTTTTAGGGAATAATGCAATCTGTAAAGCTGTGGGAGTAGGGACAACTCGAATTCGGATGCATGATGGGGTGGTGCGCATATTGACAGATGTGAGGCATGTATCGGAGCTCAAGAAGAACCTTATTTCGTTGGATACACTCGATAACATCGGGTGTAGATACACTGCTGAAGGTAGAGTACTGAAAATCTCTCAAGGTGCCATGACTATGATAAAGGGGAAGAAAGTGAATACTCTCTATCATCTACTAGGAAAGACCGTGACTAGAACCACTGCAGTTTCATTAGGTGAGTTAGATTCTAACTTGAGTCAATTATGGCATATGTATTTGGGGCACATGAGTGAGGCAAGTATGACAATGCTAAGTGAAAGAGGGATGTTGAAGGGTCAAAAGACAGGAAAGCTGGACTTATGTGAGCACTGCACCTACGGAAAGAAGCACCGAGTTAAGTTTACTACAACTATTCATTCGATCAAACGACCAGTGAAATATATTCATTTAGATGTCTGGGGCCCGTCTTTGGTTCCTTCAAAAGGAGGTGTCTGATATATGCTAACATTTATCGATGATTATTCGAGGAAGGTATGGGTTTACTTTCTGAAGCACAAAAATGATATGTTTGATCGGTTCAAGAAATTAAGGCATTGATTGAGAAGTAGTTAGATAAACAAATCAAGTGCCTGAGAACCGATAATGGCATGGAGTTCTGTGGTAAAGATTTTACTAAATTCTGTGAGAAAAAAAGGTACTGTAAGACACCACACAGTACCTATGACATCACAACAAAATGGTGTGGCAGAACAGAAGAACAGAACTTTGCTTGAGTGAGCTCGATGCATGCTTTCGCATGCAAGACTTAGCAAGGAATTTTGGGCCAAAGCAGTGAACATGGCATGTTATCTAGTTAATCAATCTCCATCATCTACTATCGAGTGGAAGACTCTTGAGGAAGTATGGTTGGGAAATCCTGTTGATTACTTCGTATTACGTATATTCGGGTGTCCTGCGTATGTTCATGTGAGTGATGATAAGCTTGAGCTGATGGCAAAGAAGTGCATAATTCTAGGTTATGCACATGGGGTGAAAGGCTATCGGTTGTGGAGCACCGATCCCAGATCACCCGGTTTTTAAATCAGCAGATCTTTGATGAGACTGCAATACTTCCACGGAGGAGTTCTGAGACACAACCAACAAACAAGACAGATCATGGTGTCATTAGTGAGATGGAGCTTCAGGTGGAGACTTCGGAGACCTCAAAGGTAACTGAAGTTGAGACTACAGATGAGGCCGTAGTTCCTGAAGTCGGTGATAATGAATAACCAGCAAAGCTGCAACACACTATAGCTGCAGATAGACAAAGAATGCACATTAAATCACCGGTATATTATGGTTATACAGATATTGCTTATGCATTGACTGTAGGTGATGAGGTAGAGACAGATGAGCCTTCGTCTTATTCGGAGGCGATGGCTAGTTCGGAGTCATCACAATGGCTAGGGGCTATGAGTGAAGAGATGGAATATCTCTATCGAAATCAGACATGGGAGCTAGTCAAAGTACCAAAGAGCTAAAAGATTATCGGAAATAAATGGGTCTTCAAAAAGAAAGAGGGCATTCCTGATATTGAGGCAACGAGGTATAAGGCGAGACTTGTGGCGAAAGGATAAACACAATGTGAGGGCATTGACTACAATGAGGTGTTCTATCATATGGTAAGACATACTTCAATTCGTGTTTTACTTGCCTTAGTTACTTCGCAAGATCTCGAGTTAGAGCAACTAGATGTGAAAACTGTGTTTCTTTACAATGAGTTGGAGGAGCAGATTTACACGAGGTAACCAGAGGGATTTGCTATTCCAGGTAAGGAAGATCATGTTTACTTGTTAAAGAAATCTTTGTATGGGTTGAAATAGTCTCCTAGGTAATGGTATAAACATTTTGATGCTTTCATGGCTAGTCAAGACTACACAAAAAGTCAGATGGATAACTGCGTTTACTATAGGCGATTGAAGAATGGTTTTTGATTTATCTATTCTTATATGTTGATGATATGCTCATAGCAGCTAAGAATATGTCTGATATTGATGCGCTGAAGAAGCGGTTAAATGCTGAATTTGAGATGAAAGATTTAAGTGCTACAAATAAAATTTTGGGTATGGAGATTTTGGGTGACAGGACTACAGGAGTTTTACATCTATCTCAAAAGAAATATATTGAGAAGATTGTGGCACGTTTTAATATGCAGTCGGCAAAATCTGTAAGTACACCTTTAAAGAAGCACTTTAAACTTTCAGATAAATTATCACCGCAGATGAGGAGTATATGTCTCGTGTTCCTTATTCTAGTGTCGTTGGTAGTATTATATATGCTATGGTGTGTACTAGGCCTGATATTTCACAAGATGTGAGCACGGTTAGTCGCTATATGAAGCGTTATGGTAAAACTCATTAGGAAGCTGTGAAGTGGATTATCAGATATTTGAAGGGGACAACAGACGTAGGTATAATGTATTGGAGAGACAGTAATGGCAGTGAGACCACTGGTTTTGTGGATTTAGATCATGCCGGTGACTTAGATGATTGCAGATCTTTAGTAGGGTACATGTTTATGCTAACGAGTGGTGCAGTTAGTTGGAAAGCGTCCTTACAGGATCACATTATCTTGTCTTCGACTGAGGCAGAGTATATTGCACTAACCTTTGTAGCAAATGAGGCGATATGGTTACAAATTTTGCTCTCAGACTTTGGGTTAGAATAGAAAAGTGTGGATATACACTGTGATAACCAAGGTGTGATATATTTGGCGTATAATCCAGTTTATTACGAGCGAACGAAGCATATCAACATCAAGTACCACTTCATCTGAGATGTCTTAGCTAATGGTAATATTATTGTTAAAAAAATTGCTACAGCAAATAACCTAGCAGATATGATGATTAAGTATGTTCTTTTGACGAAACTCAAGCTCTCCTTGAGCTCTATTAGCGTCTGTGGAGAGTGAGCGCTCGTCGGGGCGTTGGGAGAGCAGCATGGATGGTGAGCACTATAACTTGGTTTCAAATATCGAGCCAAGGTGGAGAATTGTTAAATTATGTCTCAAGTTTGAGCATTTGCAAAACGCAATTTGCTGGGATAAAATTTTTTATTATTTGACCGTGGGACTGCATGAAGGATTACAAAAGAGAAAATAATAGAATAAAGAAAAGAAAAAGGAGCAAAGTTTTTCTCTTTCACTTATATGTAGGAGGAGGAGCCGAATTCTTCTATCCACGGTGGGGCCCAACACAACTTTCACGCCTGGGCTTTCTTTCTTTCACCAATGGAAATTAAAGGAAGCTTCTGCATGTGAAGAAGGAAAGTGGTGGGACCCAAGGTCAAAGTTTTGACCTTGGGCACTCACGCACGTAAAAGGGAAATCCTTCGAAGCAGTAGAAAGAAGCCCTACGTAGAAGAAGCAAGTGAGAAGCTGCATGTCCGCCGAAGCCTACTTAGAGCTGGACATTCCCACCGCTTTGAAAAGAGCCACATGTTTTCTTTGAAGCGGCGTGGAGCTTGAATGCGTGGTAATTTTTGTTCTATAAGTTTATGTCCAAGTGAGTTGTTTATTTATAAACACTTTGGGTTTAGGGTTAAATCTAGGTATGGGAAACACTTGAACGTGTGAGTGATTGTAAACTCCGATTCTCCGATTATAGTGGATTATCTGCTGCTGGCTCTCCCTGTGGACGTAGGTACCGATACTTGGACCGAACCACGTAAATTTCTGGTGTCCTTATTTTTCTCGTTTATTTCTTTGACGATTTCACATTGATGTAAATTGCAAGACCTTATCGTTTCCGCATATTATATCCCAACATAACAAATCTCAAAAAATCTTTACATTTAAAATTCCAGTAAAATAATCGCACGTGGTCACGTATTTAAAATCAACCCATCAAACTTTGCACACTTTCATTTTAAAACAGCATTGCCCCTTTTATCATGTAAAATACGGAGTTCAAACACGGCACTTCAAAATTTGCTATTTTCTTATCAATAAGTCATCTTTGAAAAATAGCATTTAAAATACATGATATGGGTAATCAAACATCATGGCATTACATGCTCAAACAATCAAAATTAAGTGTAAATTCATCCAATAAAACGAGCATAAAATTTTACTTAACGACTAATCCATCATTAAATTACACTAATCATGATTAATTAAGCTAATTACGATTAATTAAAGTAAATCATTAATTAGCCTTACTATCATTAATTAAAATTAATCATAGTTAACTAAAATAATTATGATTAATTAACTAAAATACAATTAAATAAATAAATAACGATTAATTAAACTAAACTTAATTAATTAATCTAACCACGATTAATTAATCAAATCATAATTACTTAAAATAATCACAATTAAAATTAATCTAAACCATTCTTAATCGCAATTAAAAATAAACTAAAATTAACTAATATTATTTGTCGTTAATATTAAACTAACCACCCCCCTAAACGCAATTAATGCCCTAATCTACAATTAGGAGGTTAACTCACCGATTTCTGATGACGGTGAGTTTGCGGCGATGGTGGCGCAACGGTGATGAAGACACGAGGCTCATAGCACCAATGGCACGGCGACGCCGGTAGTGGCTCCCTAAGCTCACGGTCAAGGGGGGCTCGGCTTGGGCGGTGGCTCACAGCAACTTAGGATGAGGACGATGGTGACAGCACGGCGAATTGCGTGATGGATGCAAGCGGTGGCTTATGGCGGCAAGCGATCAGTGGCATGACAACTCTTGAAGCTCACAGCCAAGGGGGCTATGACTAAAGCAACCGCGAAGGGCAAGAAGGCTGCCGAAGATGGGAAGGCCAAGAGGTGGTGAAGATCAGGGTGAGAGGAAGGTGCGGTGGTGCTGGTGGTGGTGAGCAGTGCGGCAGCAAGGGAAAGGAAGAAGAAGAAGAAGAAGAAGAAGAAGAGGAGGAGGAGGAGGAGGAGGAGGAGGTTCGGCTGAGGGGGGTTGATGGAAAAGAAGAGAGGGAGAGAGAGAAAGAGAGAGAAGAAAGGACAAAGGAAGGGGGCCGCAGGAGGCAGCATGAGGGGGAAGGGGAGAAAAGAGAGAGAGAGAGAGAGAGAGAGCGGGGGGAAAGGTTGGAGGGATGGCAGAAGGGGGGTGAGAAATCACATGGGGGAGAGGAGAAAGAGGAGAGAGAGAAGAAAAGGACAAAAGAAAAGGGGAGAAGGGGGGATGTCACAAAAACTTTACTCTAATCTAGGCATCAGAATTAATTGTCCCTCATGTGAAAGGGTGGTTTTCATGAGATAAGGAAGGCGGCATTAGAGAGAGAGAGAGAGAGAGAGAGATCTAAATGTGTAAAATATGGGTTTTGACTAAGTAAAAAATAAAAAATAAAAAAGAAAGAAAGAAAAAGTTGAACGGTCAAAAGAAGAAGAAAGAAGAGAAAGAAGGAGAATGAAGAGGAGAGACCGAGAGTCTTCCAGAGGGAGGAAGAAAAAGAAGAAGAGAGAGAGAGAAAATAAAAGAAAAGAGATGGTGAAAAATTCAAAGAAGAAATGAGAAAAAGGGGGGCTTGGCTATTAGAGACAGAGAGCACGCGAGGGAGAGAGGAAGAAAGGAGAAGAAGAAGAAAGAAAGAAGAAGAAAAGAATTTTACGTGTTCTCACCATGAGAGCCTCGTAAAGCCACTTCAACTACATAACGCAACACCCAGTAAGCATTCGTGCCCCCCATTTATTCAATCAGAGTAGTTTCAAACTTAAGACTTGAAATTCGATAGTGGAGATTCATGCGGCAAAGTCTGATTTTTGAGTCATTGGCCTGCGTACTTTTATAGAAATTATAGTTTATGATGTTGTGGAGCTGTAGGATTTTACAAATCATGATTTAAGCTTATAGTTTGCTAAAAACAAAATTTCGAAATTTCCCACGCTTGATGAACAGTGCGGGCCCAGCAGCTTCGAGCCTGTATTTTGTCATTTTCGACTTGATTTTGAAATGGTCAAATTAGGATTATCGTAGTATGTTTGAAGGGCTTTCTATAAACTATAAGTACATTCGAAATGAGGTTTGAAGAAGAAAATTATGGCGTGACCAAATTTCGCGCTCAAGCTCTGCGTTGTGGACGGCTTGAGTAATCGCTTTGGATATGCGATTTATTAGTGCGTGCAAGTTGTTACTTGAGATAGCGTTTTACTTAATTTTGATGATATTTCTCACTTATATGATAGGAATGCGAGTTCATTGATTCGAGTAAGCCTTGTTGTTTGATTTGGGACATATCCAAGTGAATGATGCTATCTCTTCTAAGAATTTATAAACTTATGCCTTCAAAATAATAAAAATTTGATATTTTTTTAGTTATGAATAAGCATGTTTGTTGCAAAAAATTGGATCGGGCATTTACTACGTTTTGGTATTTGTGAATAGTGTGACAACTTTTTGGTGGAAAAATATGTTTTGTTTGAGGAACGAAATTAAGAAATATTATATATTATGGGTTTGCAAAACCTTTTTTATGGAAAACTCTTGATTTTGGGATGGTTTAACGAATATTATAGAGATATTGATTTGTGAAATACTTTATGACATGCATTTGATTTGATTCAATTAGTAAAATCAATTTTTGAGACGATTCTTGAAATGAATTGAGAATGTTTTATGAAAAGCATTTCTAGCGAATGAGTTGAGTTGCGAAAGCTTTTGGTGGTATATTAAATGATTTTAGGATTTGGCTTTGTGGATTGTGGAAGGTGTTGTTGTGAATTGGTATTGATACTCAATATCGTTGTGAGCCTAGTGAAGGATTTGTGGATTTGCGCATACTAGTCTAAGATATCCTTGTAGGCTGAGCCACTAGCTAATATAGGTGGGGACCTTACCAATGTGGGAAAATTGATCATCTTGTCATTAGGCAATATGCCGTGACCGTGATTTGATATTGAGTAACGGATTGGTTAATGGAGTAGACCATTGACATATAATATGAGTTTGGTCAATGGAGTGGACCATTAACATGTGATTTGAGTTTAGTCGATTGAATAGACCATCGACGTGTGATGCAAGATTAGTCATTGGAATGGACCATCGATGTGTGATTTCATTAAACCATGGATATGTGGAATGAGATTAACTAATGGAATGGACCATTGGTGTGTGAATTAATAAGATTAATCAATGAATTAGACCACTGATGTTTGTTTTGATATTATTGTGAAATGATTATTTCTTCTATAAATATAGCTATGTTGAAGTGTGTGTAACTTATTCTCTCACTATATGTTTGTTATATCATGGATTTAGGTTAAAAGAATTGTGGTTTGGTCTTATAAATATGCATAGTGGGTGCTTGATTCGCTTATGAGAAATGCTAAACTACGGTTGCTCTCCCCTTTATTTTCCAATCTTTTTCAAGTTCCTCAACTAACAATAAGTAGTATGAAAGCAATATCAACAAGAGGACTTTTAGGAGTTGGATTTTGGGAGCAATGAGGTTACGTTCTTCAAGTGGAAGGACAGCTGTGTCATCCTCTATTCATTATAGTTTTGGGGTGTGACATTTTGTGATATCAAAGCTTAGGTTTTAATCTTTTGGGTGTAGAATTTATGGAACACTATCCTATTATGTGTTAGAACGCATCAATCTTTTGTTAAGTATTGGAATGGATGATTCATTTTGAGTCTAAGTGGTCATTGATGTTGATTTAGAGGAGCATACTTGGCATTGTAAAGTTGTGAAACGAGTTATTACCTTTGATATGAGAAATACATCTTAAGGTTCTTGGGAGACGATTTCGACAAAGAGATAAAGAGTCATTATGATCTAAGTTGTGACAATGCTAATTTAATTGAGGATTGTAAAATAATAATTTCTTAGTTGCAAATCGTGTGTTCAAGGAGTGTGGTTTCGGATGGATGATAAAGAGTCACATGGAGATCTAGTGGATTTGAATAATACAGGGTCTTGATATTACTGTAGGGATTATTTGGTTATCTTTACATCATGATATTATGGTGATTATTTGGCCGACATAAAAGATACAAGAAAGAATGTTGTGAAGCTGGAAAGTATTGTTGTTGTCATATGTGTTTCTTGAGAATATATCGGGTTTGTCTTCTGATAGAGAAATTGATTTTGACATTGATTGGATACTTGGTGCATCATTTTTTAAGGTATCACTTTGAATGACACTTTCTGAACTTGAAAAAGAAAAGGAGATGATGTGCCTTCTACCTTCACATAGTGGAGAGAGTATAAATAGATCTATTATGGTATTCATCGAAGACATATTAATGTACTAGAAGAGCCTACATGAACACAAATAGCACTTGAGGATTTGAAGTAGTTGGTCAGAGGAATCGCTCCACCAATGTTACTGAAGTGATAAGGTATGGTCATTGTTTTGACAAACTGTGATCTCTATATAGCAAGTTGGGATTTTAAAAATTATATCATGACCGGTTGATATAGGTTATTGTTGACACCTAAACTTTTTGCCTAAAGATCTTATTTTTCCGTAAAAATATTTCTTGTCAAATTCTTGCATATAGATTATACGGGTGTTTAGTATTTTTTTTTTTAAAAAAAAACAAAAGATGTTTTTCCTTAAAAAAAGGAAAGAAAAAAAAGAAAAAAAAGAAGCAAGTTGGGGCCAATGATCTAAATGTGACTAGCCAAGCCCAAGAGGTTAGATTGGAATTAAAATGGCAAGTTGTGGCCAAAATGCAATTTCCAAAAGTTGAGGGACCAATTCGTAAATTTTGCAAAATTTTGACCGAGCCCTTAAATCATTATCTTGGCCCCCATTTGAGTTGAAATTGAACTTAGATCATGTCTAATTAATTGAATCGGGCCAAAAGGACCAAATTTGCATTAAATTGGGTATTATCGAGCAAGAAAATAGCTAATTTTGAGGGACTTTCTTAAAAAATTGGGCATAGACAATTGTGACTACTGGCTAACATCTTAAATTACTATACATAAGCTTGCTAATTGATAAAAAAAAAATTATAGCCAAATTGATGGATTAGGGCACTCAAACCAGCCACCAAAACTAATTTACGATTTAGTCTCAATTCGGAGCTGCTGAGTAAGCATGTTTGTATCCCCACCATATCCTACTTAGCAGCCCAATCAGCCTGATCTTTGCATGTGATGGAAGACCATAATTAGTAGTGCAAGTTGTTGAAAATTGGCCAGGGATAAGCTGCTGAAAGCACGGGAAAATCGCAACAAAATCTGCACATTCAACGGCTGCAAAAGTTGAAAATTTTGGTCAAGTCAGAAAGTGGGTGAACTAACTCAGTTGGCAGGCTTGGCAGGAAGGCAAAAAGCTAACCAAAAGATTGTTTAATTTAATGGATAAGATCTATGACTCTTTTGAGGGATAAAAGGTAGGAGACGAGGAGGAGAAGATGAAGCTCACAATTGTTCCCCAAAGACACCTTCAGAAGCAACTCTAGAAAGGCAAAACCCAGAAATTCCAGACCGACCTTTATAGAGAAAAGTGAAAGTTTCACAAACTTGAAGCCAAAATTAGCCAAAATGTTCAACTAGAGAGTGAAACTTCACTCAAAGAGCTTTCTAACCATATGTTGTACGTCCTAAATGGAGATCAGGAAGGCCTCCTAAAGCCCTCGGAAACAGTACCCTCTTGGCAGGCCAAGAAAGTCCTAAAATTTTTCCTAAGTGTTGAACCCAGTTGGTCACGAGTGAGGAATAATGAGTGTTTTTCAGAAACTTGAGAGACAAATGAGGAAATCCATGAATTATAACCCAAACTAGGATACATATAGTTTGGTTTGGTGTTAATTTGACCAATAAAAGATGTCCTGAAGTGTAATGTTGGACCTTCGTTGTCAGTATTTTCTTTTGCATATCTCATTTTCAGTTTGAATGAGCCATCTTCCACGTGCCCCCCGGAGGATAATTTCTTGTTTCCTCGACCAAGAGCCACTTGCAAAAGAAACTAGGAAGCAAGGCAATAATCCTAGATATATTTTTGGTCAAGTTTGAACATGTTTTGATAGTGAAAAATCAAGAGGAAAACTAGTAAAAAAACTAATTTTGAGCCTGGAATTTTTCTAAGTGTTGAAATCTCTTCAAAAGTCTTGCATCTTTGATTTACTATACCCATTTTTCGTGCATTACTTGTCTTTGTGACTTTGATTAATGTTATATGGGAGTACAAATGATGCATAGGTCAGCCCGGTTTAGTCTTTAAATCTCTCTGTGAACCGTGAGATCATCTATAACTTGAGCCAAAAGCCAAACCAAACCACATTGAGACATAATTGGCTAGCATAGATCATGCATATACGCTTCTTAGAGAGTTTGTTTCAATGTGTCCGGTTGATCGTTCTCTGTAATGTTTATTGCATTTGAAAGTCCATATTACCTATTTTTATTTGGATGAAGTGATATTTCTTATGGACTTGCATGTGATGGTTGTCGGGGCTTGAATTTGGGCATACAACAATGCATATTTGAAGCCAATTTTAGCTTGGTTCATTTGTGTTTTAGGCTTTGATTTTTATCTAATATTGCTCCTGGAATGTGGTAGTATAATCTTGATATTTAGTTTCACATAAGATTACTCATGGGTCAAGATTGAAGGTCATGAATACGGCTTGGGGAAGTTGCTTAAGTTGGGTTGATGTACACCACTTGTTCAATGAAATGCTCAAACCAAGTTTTGATTGTGAAATGGTCAATTTGAGCTTGATTATTGCGATATTCATGTGCTGTGTTATTTCATGTTAGCATAGATCGGTTTAAGGACTTATTAATAATATATATATCAAAAAAATGTTAGATAGTATCAAATTAGGGCATAAATGACATTTATGGGATTTTCCTAATTTTATAAAGTCCTTGTCCTAATTTGATGCTATTTTGACATTTTGTAATCAGTTTTTGTAAATAATCCATTTTGTGTAGATTAAAATTATTTAGAGTAATTTCATGCATATTTAAATTCTCATTTCGCTGATAGGGGTCGTGTCTTGGGATGTGATAATAAGGCCATTTAATATTATTTGCCCGACTTGTATTGAGTTTGTATTTTCCGCATTTTACTTTTAAGTTGTTTCAATTTCTTGGATGTTTACTTACCACACCGCTTTTCAATAATTTGAGTGTAAATTTCTTTTCTAAATTAGGTGGGGATTACTCTAGACATTAAAAAAAAAAAAACTACAAAAACATTTGCATAGACACTTAGTGGTTTCATAAAGATTATAATTGGTAATCAAGATTGTGTGGCCATCTAGATAAACAACCTTTCAAGTTAGTGATACTACAATGGCGCTAATAAAAACATTCACGTAAACAAGTCCTCGTTCCTAGAAATCTTTGGTTGCGTAGGAATCGATACAACACTCCCGTGTCTTGATTGGTCTTTAGCCGACCCCAATAGGCTAGTGGCGACTCCAAAAAATATTTAGGTTGTTAAGAACTGAAATACGAAATCCAATATCGTGCGAGGTATAGGCTTGGGAGAGCTTGCACCTAATCCAGGGCCGTTGGTCCACCTCTTTAGACGAATACCCCTAAACCTCTTCCTTTTTCAAACAAAATGGCAAAAAGAGAGGTCGCGACAGCTATTATTCATTGGTTAGAAAAGAAAGATTTATATCGAAAGTCTTGATATGTTATGTGGCAATATTTGGTATGATAAGAATTTATCTTGGAGTTTTTAAGCTTGAATGGTCATGTGAAATATAGATTTACTTATGGTGAATATATGTGATTAGTTTGTAAACTTCTGAATTGCAGGTGATGATTTTACTTAAAGAGTTTTGTAGAACTAATGGAAATCGTCAATTTCAGTTGCGGTTTTCTTTAAAATGGTAATGAAGGCGAGTACTTAAGTCTTTGAATTAAGAAGTGATAATTTTAAGTTATTATACTTTAAGTTGAGAACTTGAGGCCCATTGGATTCAAGGGAAACTAGATAAGTTCTTGTCATAATTTTGAGAAGTTATAGGCACTCAATTGTAAGTGATGATCTTTTAAATGGTGCTATTCTTTGATAAGACTTATGGTAGACAAATTCTTGCTTGGAAATCTTAGATGATGTAAGGAACTAGGATAAGTTATTTTGGGAGAGTGTTGAGATTGGAATTTGAAGGAGTGGATCTTGTCTTTGGTGTATTAAGAGTTAATTATCTCGTGGTGCTAAATGGGCAAATTTTGAAATAGTGTTATCAATAATCTTTCTTAAGGTATTAGTACGGAAACAAAAAATATTTGAAGATTTTTGTGTGATAAATAAGAGTTAGTTTGCACAAACCTTCAAGTAGTTGATGTGATATTCTTAAGCTATGTATGTAATTGAAGAGAAGGAAATGTTGAAAGGAGAATCAATGACTTGTACACATTTAGGTTGTGATATATGTTGATTTATGGATATTTACTGGATTATATTTCAAGTATTGAGAAGTGATAACAAACTTTGTGGTACTAGAGAAAATCGTTGTAAAGGTATTATGTTTATTGGTGATACTTTGGAGATATTATAGATTATGCAGGAATTAATAGAGAGAGGAGTTTGGATGCTAGACAACTTCGGTAATGTGATCTTTTTGGCACGACAAATTGTAAGTAATAATTTTTGGTGAGTCGATTCAAGGATATGAGCAAGCTGGACCTAAATGCTATATGGGTGATAGTTGATCAATTGACTAAGGCTGCACACTTTTTATCATATCAATTTGGCTTTTCACTAGAAGACGTGGCATAACAATATGTCAATGAGATAGTGAAGTTTCATGGAATCCTAGTAAGCATCGTTTCTAATAGGGATCCCATATTCACATTTAACTTTTGGAAGAGTTTAAAAGAAGTGTTGGGTACTAAACTCAACTTCAATATAGCTTTTCACTCGCAAATAAATAGACAATTGAGAGAGCAATCTAGATGCTAGAGGATATATTGAGATCCAGCATCATTGGCTTTGGTGGTTCTTGGGATGAACATCTATATTTGATAGAATTTTCTTATAACAACTATTAGTTGGGCATTAAGACAGTACCTTTTGAAGCTCCCTATGGTCAGAAATGTACAACTTCTATTTGTCGACATAATGCTAGTGAGAAGAGACTAACTAGTCCATAATTCATTCAACAATTGGAAGAAAAGTCAAGTTAATTCATGAACATCACAAAACAGCTCAAAATCATAAGAAAAGTTATGTAGACCTTAAAAGGTGCAAGGTGGAGTTTAGTGTAGGAGATTTAAGTATTCCACAAGATTTCTCCTATGAAGGGCATTATGAGATTTGACACACGTGGGTCCATTCTTGAGTTTTGAGAGGATTGATGAAATTGCTTGTAAACTGGCTTAGCCATCAATGTTATCTAGGATATATAATGTGTTTCATGTTTCCTTATTATGAAAATATTTTCCAAATCTTAATCATGTACTGGATTTTATACCGTTGAAGTTAAGAGGAAACTTAACGTACGAGGAGTAGCCCATTTGCTTGGTCAATAGGAAGGATTAGGTGTTATGATGACGTACTATCTCTTATGTGAAGATTCAATGGCAAGACCATATCAAGAGATAGGCCACTAGGAGTTTGAGGAGCAAACAAGACACGAATACCCTCACTTATTTGATAATTGACGTATGTCTAAATTTCGAGAACGAATTTTTTATTAAGGAGCGGAGAATGTAAAATATGGGTTTTAACTAAATAAAAAAACAAAAGAAAGAAAGAAAAAAAGAAAAAGTTGAACGGTCAAAAGAAGAAGAAAAGAAGAGAAAGAAGAGGAATCGGGAGGAGAGACCGAGAGTCTTCGAGAGGGAGGAAGAAGAAGAAGAAGAAGAAGAAGAAGAAGAAGAAGGAGAAGAAGAGAGAGAGAGAAGAAGAAGAAAATAAAATAAAATAAAATAAAATGGTGAAAAAGTCAAAGAATGAAGGAGAAAAAGGGCAGGCTCAGCCATCAGAGACGAGAGCACGCAACGAAGAGAGGAAGAAAGGAAAGGAGAAAGAAAGAAGAAGAAAAGGGTTTTGCGCGTTTACACCATGCGAGCCTCGCCAAATCACCTTAGGTACGTAATGCAACACTTGGTAAGCGGCCGTGCCCCCCGTTTATTCAAACAAAGTAAGTTTCGGACTTGAGGCTTGAAACTCGGAATTATTGGAGATTCATGTGACAAAATTCGATTTTTTGAGTCATTGAACTACATATTTTTATAGAAATGATAGCTTATGGTGTTGTGGAGCCATAGGATTTTACGGATCGTGATTTGATCTTATAGTTTGCCAGAAACAAAATTTCAAAATTTCCACACCCAATAAACAGTGTGCGTCCAGTAATTTCGGGCCCATATTTTGTCCTTTTTTCGGCTTGATTTTGGGATGAACAAGTTAGGATTCTTATAGTATATTTGAAGGGATTTTTATTGACTATAAGTACATTTGAACTAGGGTTTGGAGGAGAAAGTTATAGCGTAACCAAATTTCACACTCAAGCTCTGCGTTGTGGATGGCTTGAGTAATCGCTTTGGATATGCGCTTTATTAGTGCGCAAGTGTCGTTTTATTGATGTATAAGTATAATTTAGTCAAGTCATTAGTTGAGATAGCGTTTTACTTGGTTTTGATTATATTTCTTGCTTATATGATAAGAATACTAGTTCATTGATTCAAGTGAGCCTTGTTGTTTGATTTGAGACATATCCAGGTGAATGGTACTATGTCTTTTAAGAATTTATAAACTCATGTCTTCAAAATGATAAAGATTTGATATTTTATTACTTTTTTTGTGGAAAAATATGTTCTGTTTGAGGAACGAAGCTAAGAAATATTTTTTTATCATGGGTTCGCGAACTCTTTTTATGAAAAGCTCTTGACTTTGGTATACTTTAAGGAATGTTATAGATATATTGATTTGTGAAATGCTTTATGACATGCATTTGATTTGATTCAGTTTGTAAAATCTGTTTTTAAGATGAGTCTTGAAATGAATTGAGAATATTTTATTAAAAGTATTTTTGGCGGATGAGTTGAATTGTGAAAGCTTTTGGTGGTACATGAAATGATTTCTGGATTTGGCTTTGTGGATTGTGGAGAGTGTTGTTATGGATTGGTATTGATACTCAATATCGTTGTGAGTCCAATAAGGGGCTTGTGGATATGTACATATATTAGTGAAGCCTTGTTAAGGGAGAATTTTGGTCATTTTGTCGCTAGGCATTGTGTCGTGACTATGGTTTGATATTGAACAACAGATTGGTCATTGGAGTAGACTATTGACATGTGATATAAGTTTGGTCAATGGAGTGAACCATCGATATGTGATTTAAGTTTAGTCGATGGAATGGACCATCAACTTCCATTGACGTATGATTTGAGATTAGTTGTTGGAATGGACCATTGACGTGTGATTTCATTAGTGAAATGAGATTAACCAATGTAATGGACTATTGGCATGTGAATTAGTGAGATTGATCAATGGATTAGACCATTGATGTGTGTTTTCATATTATTGTGAAATGATTATTTTTACTATAAATATAGATATGTTGAAGCATGTGTAACTTATTATCTTACTGTATGTTTGTTATATCCTGGATTTTGGTTAAAAAAGTTATGGTTTGATCTTATAAATATGCATAGTGGGTGCTCAATCCGCTTAAGAGAAATGTACTACTCACTAAGCCGTGGTTACTCACCCCTCTATTTTCCAATCTTTTTTAGGTTCCTCAACTAACGATGAGTAGTATGAGAGTGATATCAACCAATGGACTTTTAGGAGTTGGATTTTGGGTACTTTGAAGCTACGTTCTTCAGGTGAAAGGACAATCGTGTCATCCTCTATTCATGATGGTCTTGGGGTGTGACAAAAAGCACGAGCTTTGGACCGGCAAAGATTAAGGAGCAAACACATGCCAAGATATAGCGAGATTCAAGGGCTTTATAGTTACATTTAACTTGGAGCTATTCAATTAATTAATCAACTAGTTTGACCCCTTTCCTGCTTCTCAATTAATCAATTATGCTCTCTCTTCATGGAGTTTGCCTTAACATCTTATGGATACATACATATATTTATGTAAATGAAATGGAGTCGATTAATATATATGACATAAAATATGATTGTGTCACTAACAACCAAGCTGTGATGGTTTCTGAGCTTCAAGGGCCCTTTTTGATTTTAAGAGTTGGTTGGATCACTCTTCACTTTTGTTGATGATCAAGTCTGATTACAGCTTGACATTTTTCCATATGATCAAGTGAAGAAAAAGTTTCATTCATCATAAATCTCCTTGTATCCATGTGTTTACCTCCACTTCTTATCGGATCACCGAAGGTAAAATTTAGTTTGATCATCGGAAGATGTCTCAAATATCACTTGATCTTTATGAAAATAAAATCCCTCATGAAAGACTACATTTGAACTTAGAGATATGGATTCAGGAATCAATTGACCTAGATAATTATGCTTCCAAGGTTTCCTTAAGTTCATCATTAGTAATATAATTCTAAATGCAACCTCAAGTTAAGAAAGCAAGATTACTAGGTATTAATTTCGACCATGTGCATTGCAAATACTTAAATTAAGGGGGATCATACCTAACATTGTACTTACACATAAGGAGGAGATTATTGAGATACACTTGTGAATTGTGTTAGACAAATCCCATACTAAACAATTGCTATCGCGTGGAGCTATTGATATATCATAATTGGCCTATAACTCATTTGCTTACAATTTTGAATGAAAGTGAATTCAACTGGATATGTTAACAGACTTAGACCTGGACTCTGTCTTGTCAATCTCCCTAGGTAAAATATCGGGTTTCTACTACCCGCTCTCAACACTATGTCAACATTAAAAGACCTCCAACTTCCAAAAGATCCCCAAAAGAATGGCAAAGCATGATTCTCCATCAACATTTACCTTGCTTCCTATCATCTAGCACTAGGGGGAACAAGTTTAAGCGGTTAAAGAAATGCAAAGACAGATACTCAAAGTCCATCCCGAGCAGGAAGAAGCAAAGACATGATAACTCGAGTCTCAAGTGTGAAGCATACCTGGCATGCACATGTTTGGTGCTTTAGCGGTGAAAAATGATTCTATATCGAATGAGTAAAACTAGTTTGCGGTCACCAAATTGAAAAGAAGCTGCCCACTAGCCCATTGAGAATGGCCTGGCCACATGGGCCCACCCATTAAGGGTAAGTTTGGTTCAGCATTCCTAATGGGCTTTCAGCCTTCAAAGCCCCTTGGGGAAATGTTGGACCATTTGGCAATTATTTTGAAGTAATTTTCAAGTGAAAGTCAGCATTAGGAAGGCTAAAAACCCAATGCTAGTAAGGACTAGTTTTGAGTTTTCAGCATTTGGCCAAATGTGGAAACTTATTTTCTTTTTTTCCAAAACTGTCATCACTCATTCTTCAAATTTCTTATTTTTCCCTCATTATTATTTTTTTAAATGCCAAAATAATGCTAAAAAATAAAATTTATATAAATGCTAAAAAAAATTAAATATATTTTGGTCTTTTTAAAAAGAAAATATTTATATATTTGATTTTTTTAGTATTATTGTCAAAATTATATTTAAAAAGTTGCATACATTATTTTTTTCAATTTTAAACAAATAAAAATTAAAAAATTTCAACAAAGGATTTGGTCTTTTTAAAAATATATATATATGTGTGTGTGTGTGTGTGTGTGTGTGTGTGTGTGTGTGTGTGTGTGTGTGTGTGTGTATTTGATTTTTTTTAGTATTATTGTCAAAATTTATATTTAAAAAGTTGCATACATTATTTTTTTTCAATTTTAAACAAATAAAAATTAAAAAATTTCAACAAAGGATTTGGTCTTTTTAAATATATATATATATATGTGTGTGTGTGTGTGTGTGTGTGTGTGTGTGTGTGTGTGTATTTGATTTTTTTTAGTATTATTGTCAAAATTTATATTTAAAAAGTTGCATACATTATTTTTTTAAAATTTTAAACAAATAAAAATTAAAAAAAATTAATGAAGGGTTTGGTATTTAAAAAACAAATATATATATTCAATTTTTTAGCATTATTGTCAAAATTTATATTTAAAAATTTATATACATTATTTTTTTCAATTTTAAGCAAATAAAAATTAAAAAATTCCGATGAAGGGTTTGGTTTTTTCTAAAAAAATTATATATGTATTTGATTTTTTTTAGTATTATTGTCAAAATTTATATTTAAAAAGTTGCATACATTTTTTTCAATTTTAAACAAATCAAATTAAAAAAACTAATATTAATCACCAAATACGCATTTCAAATGTATTTTCTACTAAACAAAGCATTTCTCTCGAGGTTACTTTTTAAAATATAGTTTACCAAACGGCCTTTGCATTTGCCTAAAATCCTTTAGGCTAAACTACTTTGCATTTTCCTAATGGGCTTTCAAAATGCTGAACCAAACACACCCTAAGAAGTTTAATGAGCATCGTCCCAAAAACTCAAACATTGATTCAATGATCCAACCTAGCCCAACAGCCAACCGTTGAGTCACAATAAAGGTGATAAGTGACTATTGGATCATCTGATTACCGACACTTGAAACCTCAATGACCAACCATGATAGCCATTGAGGGGAATAAGAACTTAGCTCTCTATACGTTGGCCATCTCCCTCTCTCATTTTTCATCGTTTGTCAATCCTCCAGTTACATGTTACTTCCAAATGCTCTTGCTCTTTCAAACTACTTGCCACTTTCATTTATCTCCTTTCCCCTTCAAATAATTTGATCGTGTTCTAAATATCACAACGAAGAACAACAATGATTGTGTAGAATCATTTCAACTCAATCCAGACAGCATCATGCATTTAAGATGGGCCTCATTTAGCAAGTTATGCCACAACAAGTCAAATTCAACGTCAACAACCCTATATTTGGAAATCTACGACATCGCATCTGATGTCATTCAAAAAATTACGAAAATGAGCCTTCGGTGTAGGAAATGGAAAAAAAAAATTGAGAGTTTTATACATGTAGTAGATAAGATCTATTCAAAGCCCATATGGCTTGGACACGCGAGTTGTGCCACTATATGTAGGGGTGAGCGGTTCCAGGTTCCTTACAGGTTTCGTCTGGAATCTAGAACTTACCTTCAGATACAGGTTCCTCAGTTTTTGAAATCTGGAACCTACCTGTTGGAACCTGGAACCTGAAACCTACCCTGTCACAGGTTCGTGGTCGGGCCAAGGTCCAACAGGTTATTTTTTTTAATTTTTTGTTTCATTTTTAGTTAAACAAAATGAAAATGAACACAACAATAATAAACAAGCTTGTCATTCATCAAAGAGAATACAAAATGAACAAAACTAAACAGCAGTGGCATCATCAACACGCGGGCTGCTCATTGTCGAAGTCTAAACAGCAGCGGCGTCGTCAACAACAAAACAACGATGGCAAAACAACAATGTCCAGAAAGAGTACTAACAAAAATTTGACATTCAAAAGCACTAACCTCAAGTTCAGAGCATTTCTGTGGAATAATATCAAGGCACACTCTAAAATCAGCCAATCCATCGTCGGCATACTTTGGAAACGTGTCAAAACTTATTAAAAAGTTTCCACAAAGAGACACCAATCTATGGAGAAACTAAATATAGACATCGCATTCACGTTTCTAGAACTTGCGGATCCACACTACACAATAGACATCCTAAGAATCCAGCTCTACAGAAGCAATGGCAACAAAAATAAAAGTAGGTAACCTGCAATGCTCAATATCGAATAGGTAAAATGACCAATATGTGTAGATAACAGGAGTGCCGTTCTCTGATTTTCTATTTGCATCAAATAATGCCTCGAGAGGGTTTTGTCCCGTCTCAGATGTAGCTGCAAAAGCAGTAACAGCGGTCCTAGTAAAAGACTCTGTTCTAGCAGCATCCAAAAGTGCTTTGCCAAAAAAAGTTGACAATAACATTGATCTTGACCAAATGGCTGCATAAGAGAACACTTCAAAAAAAAAAAAAAAAAGTAGTTATGTGTTTATAATAAACCAATTGGCTGCAAACCAGAAACTAAAATATCAATATCTATCTAGAAGATGGACCTATTGAGCCCAACTGGCAATAGTAAGACAGCACTCAACTTATCCAGACATTAATGTAGACGCCATGCATTTTCCTTTCTTCCCACCGATTTTACATTTTATCTTCACATAGCTCACATATCAAACGACAATGTAAGCTTCTCGTAATCTCAAAGTCTGAAAGTCTACGCATGAAGATTTTGATTTCATCCTGTGCTTCCTTCTAGGCTATTGTCCGCACAAAGACAACATCAATGAGGAGATTCTTTCAGAGCACTGGGAATTTTGCATACATAAGTAACACTGCCATCATGCTGCACCAACTCATTGGCAAGCACAGCATAACCCAAAAAGGCAAAGTGACGATAGACTTATGCCATGGGAGAGACGCAAGACCTTTGTCCAAGGTCATTAGAAATAAAGTGAAACATTTTCAAATAATTTCATAATGAAAGAACTCAAAGAGACAACTACAAGACTACAATTTTGCGAAATCGACGAATGTGTTCTTCTTTTCCTTCAAACTTTTAACTCTTCAAGGAAGGTACTTCATGAGAACATGGCAAGATCTTGCCCTGCTCCAACACGCATTGTGGGGGCTTGCGTTGACGTGCCTTCGACGAGGGAGTTGGTTTTCTTTGTGCCCTGTCAATGGAGGAATGGGACCTTGAAGTTGCTCAATCGAATTTGCGAAGTCACACTGAGGATAGCTTTTTTGAGTTTACAATCTCTTCCTTAATCTCACTTTGATATCCTTGTTAGACATTCGAAACCAAAAACCTAGCAGAACTTTTACATCCTTCTCAGATTATGCATCGAATTGGTTTTTATGTGTTGACAGCTCCTTATTTTGCTAATTCTCTGTACTGAGTTAATCTTTTGTGCACATCGGTGCCCACACCTGTTCAACACCAATTCGACCACATCCCCAAAACCATCGACTGCCCATAGACATGAAAACCATCAACCACTTGAGCTCGGCTCAAGCTCCGACCTTTCTTTCAACCCGTAGACACGAAAACCAAACAAAACAAAGAAAACCCAGATAAAGATACCCATAAAATAGACACACAAAAAGAGCTTACGAAGAAGAGGTTGAGGAGGACTTGATCGGGAAAGAGGGATAGATCAGAGAAGTGGGTGAGGTTGAGGACTGTCGACGGTGGAACAACAGCAGCATTGTAATGGCGGCCCCCCAGTAGCTCGTCGTTGGGACGCAGCACGCGCGACAGCAAGAGCCGGCAGCATTGTCAAATGGGGCAGTGGCAGCGTCCAAGGCGACGTCAAAGGCGGCGAGCAGTGTGGGGTCTTTGGTGACTTGGGGGTGGAGTGTTGTAGAGGAAATAGGTGTTGGAGAAATCTTCCTGGAGTATTTTGAAGCTGACAAAATGTTTCCATCAGTCTAGTATGAAGATTTGCAGACTTTGCTATTTAAAGTCTGAAGACCTCCGAACTGCGATACTCAAGACTCAAAATCTATTCTCATTGACAGTTTCTAATCCGTTGAAGAAGGACTATCCAGAACTGGGTGTTTTATTAAGGATTTGACCTTATCGACTGGAGAAGATCTCTTGGCTGAATATGACATAACGGATTCCTTTATTCGAATCAAGATTGATTAAGGATCCGATGATTGGCGAAGTATACTTGGAAGGTTCTACTTATGAAAACCAAGATCCTGATTGTATGGGCAAGCAGGATTGATGGGCTATCGACATGTTCCTTTAATAGCTCGAATAATATTTCTAATTGATTCCGTCCAACGGGTAGATTGGAGGAATTCCTTTGGTAAGTGCCAACGGGTATGATGGCATAAAGGAGTATATAAGGAAGACGTTCCAGTTGTTCCAGCGGGTGCGCGATAGAAGAATTCCAACGTCTAAAGCTCCTTATTCTTAGTCAATTCATTTGCTAAGTGAAATCTTGTACGCAAAAAAGAGTATATATTCGTGAGAAACCTTGAGGAAGTGTAGTAGAATATCTACACTGTGGAATCAAAGGAGAGCTTTGCTGTAACATCTCTTTTGTTCATAGTGAAATCCAGCCGGTGGACTGTCAGTGTGAAAGAGTAGACGTAGGCTTGGAATAAGCCGAACCACTATAAACCTTGTGTTCAATTTTCTCTTCCCTACTCTCTGTTTTACCTTGATCATAATTCGTTTTGTTAACCGAAGGAGAACTTCCATTTTATTGTCTGCGTAGTATTGCTCTCTTATCTCGAGAAATTATTTTTACACCTATTCACCACCCTCTAGGTGCTTATACTAGCTATCTCAATAGGAAGAAGGGAAAGTGAAGAAGAGAAGAAAAATTAGGGTGGAGCGATGCTGAGGAAATAGAAAGAAGAGAAAGTGGAGAAGAGAAGAAAAATTAGGTTTCTATGAAGGGTACTCCCGGTCCCGGTTCTGGTTCCGATTCCGATTCCCAATGAATTGGAACCGAGAACCGAAACTGACCTCTCGAGAACCGAGAACCGAACCAGACCCTCTAATATGGTTCTCCGGTTCCTGGTTCTACCCAGGAACTGTGCTTAGCCCTAACTATATGTCGACACTTTGTCTTCAAACCAAGCCCAACTTGTTCTATTAGGATGAATATTAAATGATATTTCCTTTCACCCTGGCTCCTCTTCGTGGATGTGCGTTCCACTTCAAGGAAACGTGAAAATGTCCTTGAGATGTTTGATGACTTCATTAGATATTTGAAATATGAAGAAGAATCGCCTTTTCATTTAAAGAAGCTTGAGGCAATGAAGGAAGGGCTGTCTCAAATTAGGGACGTGGTAATTAACAGATTTGCTAAAAATGCTTGACAATAGAAAAGCCTAATACAATAGAAGTTTACCAAGACACTCTGATACTCATCCTCATGCTTGTTTACACTTCTTTTGGATACATCAGAGACTTCGATGTAGACCTCTTTGGTGGGAGTATGACCATGTATTAGAATATGAGACATCCCATCACAATATAAAATTGATATTTCTTAAACTCAATTAAGGGTGCCATTTTGGTGGTTACAACTCGATTGAATCCTCAAAACTCTCTCTTATTAGGGATATGAAGTTTATATCTCACATTTACCGTATACAAATAATTTTATACTTAAAGACAATAGGTAATTTATCACTAAAATCACAAGCAAATCCAATTACATTGTTTCATTCATTGTTACATGTTATACACGCTATCAATGAATCATGCTCTATACATTATATATGTGATAATATATATGTGAGCTAGCATTTGTATCTCTGAAACCATAGAAAAATACGGGTGATGCAAACTTAACTCAGGTAAACCACCTAAGAGTTTGGTAGGAAAATTATCCAAAAAGTATTAAACCTATTACAACTTTTCTAATTCAATCCTATATTTTTATTTTTATTTTTGCCAATTTAGTCTTAAATTTTACAATTGGCCAATTCAATCTATTTGGCTAATTTTGGCTAGCCAGTGTTTATGTGAAAATTTTTTTTAAAATATTTTATCTTTTCAAGTATTTTTTATTTTTTATTTTATTTTTATTTGTATCTTTCTCTTGCTCTTCTTCCTTCTTTTTCCTTTTTCCCCACCATGGCTGGCAAGGCCTTAGCGAGGTGGATCTTTTGTAGGCGCACTTACAGCAAAAACTTTGTGAAAACATTCATTGATTCCTTCTCAACATGCCCCAAATATATTAATTACTAAATGCTGATAAGCGCAGACAAGCCAATGTCAGTTGCGGCCACATTTATTCGGCGAACCATCCTTAGGATAGATGTTGCATCACTACATACCATTCATATTCGCCAGTTCTACTCGTGAAATGTATTGAATGGGGAAAAGCGAGCGCCCTCCCTAACATACATTAATCGATGTTCTGCTGATTCAAATAGGAAGTGACCGCTGATCACACATCATTCAATAGAAATTTAGAGAATTACAATGGCAATTTATCATTTAAAAAGGAAGGTTTTTGAGAGAGATGATTGAGCACATAGTCTGTACTACAGTCAGTAAAAGCAACAGCACTGCAGCAATAACCGAGATGACTACCCACGGGCTACTACAGTAGTCACGCTTGAACGTCGCCTTCCACTTGTTATAAGGCCTTTGGCAATGATCGGTGAGCTTGTGGCCGAGGCCGTTGAAGTAGTAATTCCTAGACAATATATATCCCTCGCCGAATTTGTTGATTACCCGCGTGGCAGCTTCTTTATTACTAAGCCAGTTCTCAATGATTTCCTTGTCGATCAGTAACTCTGCATCGCCCGGGGTTTCGACCAGGTGATGCATGAAAGCCACGTAGTCAGTTAGATACATGTCTATGCAGTAACATTGCTCGAAGGCGATAATGTTGCGAAAATAAAGCTCCGTTGAGTCCTCTAGAACCAGATACGGGATGCTGAGCACTCCATTCTCGAATTCGATATCGAACAAGCACTTGCTCCCACCTAAGAGCATTGTTAATAACATGGAATAAACAGAGAACGAAACAGAATCAAATAGATATTCATGTTCAGAAAACAAAATGACACAGGTCAACTCTTACATCTTCTCAGCTTCACTCCGGATGCCACCAGCTCCGTCGCACGTGGGGGGAACTTTTTCTCGCTATCGTTCTCATTTGGTGGCCACTGATTCCTCTCCAGCGGCCAGAACGAGAGGCAGATCGCGTGGACAAAGTGCTCCACCTCCGACTCCATCACCCCCTCCAGCAACTTCTCCCTCATAACCAGGTTGAAGAACTGGCACACGAGTTCAAGCAGCTGGGGCATGTGCTGCTGGTGCGTTCCAAACGCCATTTCAAACAGCCGATGGATGACGAAAAATGGAATCTGGTTCTCCAGCAGTGCCATGTCTCGGCAGATATCAGTCAACATCCATGGCTTGCCGAAGATCTGGTCATTGGGCAGCATCCTCCGACAGTCCCCCTCCATCAGTAAGAGCTGGATCACGAAGATGCCATCGAGGAGAATCATCTCGGTGAACTGGTCAGAGTCGAGGTTGATCTGCTTATCATAGCAGTTCCGGGCCTCATCCTCCCAGTACTTGACCCTCTCAATGTAGTCCTTGAGACAGTAATTATGGTCGTGCTGGAGGAAGTTCTGCAAGTAAAGCAGCTTGTGATCTTCCATCGGCATAAGGCTTGGATTGTGACGATGATAAGGTCCGATCGCGACGACGCGGGGTGTGTAGGCCTCTTCGTTTTTTCGCCGGAGCCTCTCGGAACGGTGAAGATGCAACAGTGGGATGGCAGTGATAGTCCCTTAAATCTCCTGTCTATTGAAATTGCGAGTTCATTGAGATGATCATCACTTGCAGATGTTGTTCCTGCTCCGGCCATCCTCTTTTTTTAGCTGCTCAGTTAATCAAGAACAAAAGGATTCGGCAAAATCCAGTCCAAGAAAAGGGTATTCTGTGCCAGAATGAGCCCACGAACTATATTGGGCAGCTTTTATGGAGTCATTATGAAATCAGAAATAAATAAAATAAAATAAAATAAATCTAGCGGGAATTTGGTTAAAGGGGTGAAGGAATAGTGGTCGGTTGGTTTGACTTTTAGGCACGACAAGAAAGTGGACGCCACAACGATGAAATGGTTTTGTGCCTCGTACCTCATATTATGATTGACTAGCTATTGCAGTTCACAATAAATACATACGTCATTTTAAATTAATTTTTGTGCCAAAGTAAGTTGGCTGATAAGGTTCGTTCTCTTCGCCCACCATGTCCAGGTTTGAATTCCCGCTTTGGCCTTGGCATGGGGTAACCTCCCCTCCTCCTAAACTTTCTTTGATAAGGAAATTAACTTTTGTTTTTCACAGGTAATTCTGTTTCATGCGGGCCCACATATTTATCGGCCGCTTGAATTTGCATGTTCAGAAGGACACAACTTAAAAAAGGTCATAGCTTTGCTAGCGTCGGCAAACGTTGGCTATACGCAACCATTTATTGAATTTATAGTTAATATAATGACAAACCCCAAATTGATACATATATGATAAATTTACTCTAAACTCATATATCTATAATAAATTTACTCTCTATTAAATTTTACTATTGAATTGCTAAGTTGGATGACACGTAATAGTTGACAAATATTAATTTAGAGATTTTATCCTATGTTTGTCACAAGTTTATCGATTTTGTGTTTTTTTTTTAATATTAATCCAATCTAAGGGATGGTATATTTATTATAAATGTACTAGTTTGGAGTTTTTGGCAATAAAAAAAATTAGTTATTAGTAAATTTGTCATAAATATATTAATTTGAGGTTTTTGTAATTAAAAAATTAGTTTGGGATAAATTTATTACAAGTATATCATTTTATGGTTTTTCGTGATTAGTAAAATTAGTTTGAAGTAATTGTTATATATGTATCAATTTGAGATTTTTTTTGTAATATTAACTCTTGAATTTATTGTTTAGTAGACCTCACTTATCTTGGGATTTTGACCACGTGTGCTGGACGGAGCCGGTAATTGAAATTTCAAATGATATGATAGAATCGATAGTGCTTAGAAAGGACTAAACTTAGCTGGTGTCTGGTCAACGGCAATTGGCTGCCACTCGAGCACGAGGCGCACTTAGGGGGTGTTTGGTTGGGC
This sequence comes from Eucalyptus polyanthemos subsp. polyanthemos, assembly GCA_017140185.1. Lineage (NCBI taxonomy): Eukaryota > Viridiplantae > Streptophyta > Magnoliopsida > Myrtales > Myrtaceae > Eucalyptus > Eucalyptus polyanthemos. The sequence goes on from CM029459.1 coordinate 25,869,661, forward strand.
ATTTCCAATGGGCTTTGCACCCCCAAAGCCTTTTTGGGGGAAATTTTGGGTGTTTGGCAAAACTTTTGAATGCTATTTTGCAAAATGTGGGCATTCCAAATGCTCAAAGCCCAATGCTGGGGTAGGGCAGCTTTGAGCATTCGGCATTCTCCCAATGCACGCTCTATTATTCACACGTCGTTCATCTTCTTCCCCATGACTTCTTCGAGTTCTCCGCCGCCGCCTCCGTTGTCAACGCCACCTCCGCCTCCGCCTCTGCCTCCGTCATCGACGCCTTCCTCTTCTGTGACAAATCCATCCCCTTCGACAAGCACGAGCAGCACCGCGTCGACTCCTTCGGCTCACGAGAACCAGGCCTTAGGTCGCTAGATCTGGCCGTCGGAGGCCAGATCTGGTGGTCTGAAGGCCAGATCTGGCCGTTGGCCTTCACCCCCCTCGACCAACCCAACGGCCCTCCCGCCCCGCCGTTCTGAGACGCCCCCGACTTCGAGTTCTCCACCGGCCCCGCCGCCGCCTCCACCATCAACACCTTCCTTTTCTACGGCAGATCCATCCCCTTCAACGAGCGCAAGCAGCACCGCGTCGACTCCCTGCTTCTGCGCTCCGACTCCTTCCGCTTGCACGAATCAGACCACCACATCTGGCCATCTAGAGGCCAGATCTGGCCGTTCGGCGGCTAGATCTAGCCTCTGCGACCGTAGATGATGGCATGCATCTACGGTCTGGAGGCCAAATCTGGCCGTTCGGCACCGCTGGCCGCCGGATTTGATTTTCAAATTTTTTTTAAAAACAAATTAAAAGCAAAAGCCCATTTGTAATAAGTTTTGCCAAACGGTATTTTTACACAAGCCACTTTCCAATGCGTAATTTGCCAAACGTCCGAGCATTCCCGAAAACCCATTTACCCTAAAGATATTTGCATTTGGCCAAGGGCATTTCCCCAAAGCCAAATCAAACGGGCCCTTATTGCTTTTATTATATAATAGACCTCACGCATGCCGATTTATTATTTAGTGATTGAGCCTTTCCTCTTAAAAGAGAAGCAAATCGCATGTCTTTTTTATTTAATTGACAATTGATTATGTTAATGACTATATTCACTTTTAAGATATATAAGACAAACATAACGCGTGGGTTCATTTGAAATAAATTCAATCTATTATGAGCTTGGTTTTGCAGCAATTTTAGGTTGGGAGACCAGACAAAAAATATCACACTTAAAGGAATAGTACACACATGCATATATGTAATTTTGTCACCCAATTACTTTTTGCACAAGTCATGACAGCCGTCTGTCCCCTCGGCTCTCTCCCCTTGTTACCTATGCATGTAAAATTCTTAATTGATTTTCTAAATGTGAGCCCAAATTCCTTGACGTTAGTGGGTCCTACCCCAACCCGGGGAAACCCAATTGTAAATTCATATCATAACTTACTTCAATCTTTGTAAAATTAGACAATTTTCCAAACTTTCCCAAATCAGTTTTTATTTAGAAAATTGACACAAATAGTTCATAAACTTTGGTTCGATTGACCCGATGTGGAATAACCCTAACACAATGTTTGACTTATAATAAAGTTAGGATGAGGCAGCATCCAAGGAACATCGAGGGTCGTCCCAAGACTGGATTAGATGATAGGAAAATCTGTGAATGGCAGAGACGAATCCTCAACTAACGACCCGAATTTTCGATTTTATTTTCTTGTGATCACACAATTCATCTCTCTTAATTATCTGTTTCTTTTCCTTGGAGTCTCCCTCTCACTCTTGGCCACACTCTTGTCTCTTTGTTATTTATATTTCCTTTTCAGCCACCCCGCGTAACCAAATCTCACACTCCCTCTCTCATATTTCACCCTGAACCTCTCCCTCAATCAATTTGGCTAGCCCATCCTTTCTCTTGCCGTTTTCATTCCAATATTTTATGAAGAAATTACGCGCAAGGGTCACCAGAAATACCACAGTTTTATAATGGTGAAGGTTTAGCAGTGAAGGTTTCCCAATGAGTGTGATCCTCTCTATCTCTCGATTTCCTTCATTGTTACTTCCCTGACGTGCTTAAGATCTCTCAAGCTGAATAATCTTCTAATATGCTACGTCATGTAACACAGCGTGCTACGACATAGTAAACGTCCAAGTAGATACTAACATGCAAATGAAATTCATAAAAGATGCTAATGTCGTCAAATGCAAGTAAATACAACTCTAACTTAATAAAACGTTAACAGCAATGTGACCCTAAACTATATTCAACACGTCTCCCAAATGCGAAATGTGAAATGCAAAAATGTAATGCAAATTTTTTTGTTAAGAGTCAAATTCCAACAATATCAATGGTTTTGATCCCTTAATTCCATAAAATATGAATAACAACCATTGAGGTGAAAAATTCAAGTGTCAACATCTAAGAATTTAATGATGTAAAAAACCAGAGGCAGAGCAAAGTGATTTGTATGAAAGTAATTCATTAATTGTCGCTCGGTTTGAACTTCCATGATTGATTCGATGTACTAGATCTTTCATCAAGGAAAAAAACCTTAATTATTGAAAGGAAAACGTGCCCTCCGCTTACTCTAGATCCTAAAGAATTGCGAAGCCAGAGATGCTCAATTTTGTCCAGAGAAGGAAGAAGCAAAGGCAGAATAACTCAAGCTCTAAGTGAGAAGCAAAGGTACAATAACTTAAGCATGAACATGTTTAGTGCTATAGCGATGAAAAATGATTCCCAAAGGCAGAATAAGTCGAGCTTGAAGTGAGAAGCAAAGGCAGAATAAGTCAAGCTTGAAGTGAGAAGCAAAGGTAGAATAATTTAAGCGTACACATGTTTAGTGCTAAGCGGTGAAAAATGATTCCCAAAGGCAGAATAACTCAAGCTTGAAGTGAGAGGCAAAGGCAGAATAACTCAAGCTTGAAGTGAGAAGCAAATGTAGAATAACTTAAGCGTACACATGTCTAGTGCTATAGGGGTGAAAAATGATTCCCAAAGGCAGAATAACTCAAGCTTGAAGTGAGAAGCAAATGTAGAATAATTTAAGCGTACACATGTCTAGTGCTATAGTGGTGAAAAATGATTCCCAAAGGCAGAATAACTCAAGCTTGAAGTGAGAAGCAAAGGTAGAATAACTCAAGCATGCAAATGTTTAGAGGTATAGCCGTGAAACGTGATTCCCGAAGGCAGAATAACTCAAGATTGAAGTGAGAAGCAAAGGCAGTTAAGAAATAATGCAGAAGAAAGGAATAAAGAATTTTCTGTTATTTCAATGTATCATAATTAAGGATGATCAGTTCTCGATCTAGTGCAATCCCACCTAAGAATCGAGAACCAAACTAGTTCCCATTTTTGGAACCAAGGACTGGACTGAATGGTCCTGGGATCAAGAATCGGATCGGACCAACTGGTCCAGTCTAGTCTAATAGAACTTATTACTTATAAAAAAAATAATTAAAAAATATTAGAATTGTTATTATTTTAGGGTTTAGCACTATTTTTAAGAATTAAAAAAATATTTATATTAAAAAAAAGAGTTGGTGCGGTCTAGTCCGATTCCCTCTTAGAACCGTGAACTAGACCGAAAATCACCACTTCCATTTTTATGGAATTGGGAACCAAATGGACGCCCTTAGGAACCGGACCACACCGACCGATCCGGTCTGGTCTGGATAGTTCCTACTTCTATTGGTTTGATATGCTCACCCCTAATCATAATGAACATTACATGAGCCTATATATAGGCTTTATGAGACCACTATCTAAAGTAACATATATCAATCAAGATATGCAAAATCAAAAGAGATATTCATGCAATCTTGATTGATATTAGATAATCAATAATAATATCATAATTATCTCTAACATAGGATAATACTCTATAGAAAATCTTAAGAATCTCTAATATAATATTGCTAATATTCCTCTCAAACTCAAGGTGACATCGAAGTAGTCAACTATAGTTTGAATTAATGTCAACTAGTGCCATGAATCTTGTTTCTCTAACGACGTCGCATGGCATTGGGCTTGTTGATCCATGAAGGGGCAGTGTGTGAGGCACCGTCTTCCAAATCTAGCTAGTCTGACAGTGGAGTGTCTGGTGGTGGTGTCGACTTCTTAAAACAACACATGAAAGGTCAAGAATCAGAGGGGAAACAACAAACGGTCGATGTGGTTGGCTTGTGAAACAATAACTAAGCAATGCAGCTTATACGGCTGGCATCATAACATCAAGTGGCCTATACAACTAGCTTGGAAAATACTTATTGGGATGTGGCCTATGAGGCTAGCATTGAAAGCAAGCCACCTCCATAAAAAGGCTCAAATTGGACAACGTGATTAGTACGATTGGCATCAAAACATGATGTCGCAACTCAATTTCGCCACCCTCAATCCTTCTCGTGAGAAGAGGAAAGGGGAAAAAAATCGGATTTAGGGGTACTTGACCACTCTCTCATGATTCTCAACCATAGGGATGTAATTACATCATTCCCCGGACGAACCTCTAGTGAGTTTCCTTTATAAGATCGTGAGTTCTCCCAAACTCATATCCCGCTTGACAGTAGAATGTCACGATCTGTACCCACATGGGTGACATACCTTGAGAGAGGAAGCTGGGCGTGAATATTGAATTTAAGGATACCTTTACCATGGTAGCCCTCCCTCTAGTACTATTTCCTAAGGATGGCATCACTTCATCCATTAGGAATTTTCCACATGCAGGTATGCTAAACAATGGTAAGTCTTATCAAAACTCGTACCATGCGTGACGAGTTCATTTATATGGTCTAATTGTTTAAGGCAATCTAAAAATGTCGGCTAGAAACCCAATCGAGGGTTGGGAGTATTACCTCAATTTCTACCAACTATATATCTAGGTCTAGGAACTTGGGTTACGCCAATATTTCTATTAGCATCATTTTGATACCTAAATAGTATGTTGTGTTTACCTAACGTGTCCATACATTTCTTCTTACATTTTCGGGATCCTTAGTCCTAAATTAAGCAATCATACATGGTTGGTCATTTTCATGTTAATCTATTTCTAAATAAAATAAAAAGGAAACACAAATTGAATTGAAAATTACGAAGCAGTAAGTAAACAATCAAAGAAAGCTATAAATATATCTTGCAATCCTAGAAAATACAAAAAAGAAACACAATTGAAAAGGATAAAAGGAAAAGAGAACCCTCAACTCATCGAACTTTTATACAGATGATAAGAACCTGAGGCATATGTCAAGGATGAATGGTACAGAATAATGGTCAGAATGGACATTGACCTCCACCGTCTTCATGTTCTCTCCATCTTTAGGGTCCTACTTTAGATTTATTGTAGGAAATCTATAACTAGGTACATACAATGGAAAAAAAAAAAAACGAGCATACGTGTCAAAAACAAACAAATACACAACGTCATACTAAAATCAATCTCTTAAATGAAGTTCAATTCAAAAAGAATATTTGGGCATTAGGCTCGGCCTTTATAATTCATGCGCATATCCTCTAAAATACTTACCCAATTCATTTTTTGTAACTTATAGCCATTATTGACCAAATGTGTCATCACATGACCAATAACACTTGTAAGTCCCTAATGAGGTGTTCTATGTGATCCCAAGATTTCCCTCGATTTCATGCATCGACACTATCATTCATCGAGAAATTACATGCATTTGTGGGAATTGAACATGCATGCAGGTCTTTTAGACATTATTTCTCAATCAATCAAACGAATGAGTAAGTTGTCGGCGAATCACTTATTACCAAAGGCATACGCCAATTGCAAACACAAACACTTCTAAATGAATGACGTGATTATATACATGGGGAGTACATGAATTATTTTGACATATTTTGAAAATCATCTACAAAAAATTTTGAGACGAAGTAAATGTCTCGGTTATGAAAGGTATTCAATTGCCAAGATTAGCCTGAGGTTCACATAAATGCACTCATAAGCGTCACAGACATTTTGAATACAATTCAAACTGTGACTTTCCACAATGTCAAATCGGGATTTAAAAAGATTTGAAAATATTTCGGATTAAGAAATATTTAGGCCATGGAACATATTCAATTACCAAAGCTAGCTTGGGACTCGCATAAATGCACTCACAAGCATCGCAGGCATTTTGAATATGGTCCAAACCATGACTTTTCCTTAAATTCAAATCGAGCTTTGGAGAAGAATTTCTTGGTAAATGGTTTTTAGAAACATCACATGTACCAAAACATTTTTAATTTGATTTGAAAAGAAGACTCGTTGAAAATCATTTAATAATGAATATCGAGGTGTTTAAATCAACTTTCATGAAGATGGAATGACCTAGGTTCATGCACAAACTAACCTAGGAAGTTTATCTAAACAATCACAATCAAGTTCATGTTATGAAATTTCAAAATAAGTATATAAAGACAGCAAAATTGGGCAAAGCCTAATGATAATTTGACAATGAAAAAATTCCTTACCATGCATGACATGATAACGAAAATTTTTGTGAAGAAAGTTTTCCTAAAGGAGCTACACGTGATTTTACAAAAATTAGACAACAAGTAATAGTATATCAGAAAATTGTCAAAATAGCAAGACATTCAATTAATATTGCGAGGATTTGTCCTATCAAAATAGGTTTAAAAATCATCATATTTTCACACAACATAGCCAACATGATGACAAATAAGTTCATTGAGGGATCGAGTGCAAAATCCTTATAGAAAGATAGAACAAAAATGTCAAAAGTCCATCCAAACAAGGGTTAGAACAGGGGTCTGAATTTAATCCCATGTCCATATTATGATCTAGTTTTGAAAAAAAATAGAAAGTGGTCCAAACGATTAGCAATCTATGTGAAATCAACGGCATTGGAAACCTATAAGTGTGCTTTATGACTTCCTTAAATGGCTTGGGTCCAAATTAGGTCAATTTGATACCTTAAAATTGAGATCTCTAAAGATGTGTGTATTAGTAAGTAAGAAAAAACAGAACACAATCATGCATTTGAAAACCTCAAAGTCATTCAAATAATGCACAAATGACATGAAGAAATCACATGGGACTTAGGATTGGATGCGGCGGAAAATTTGGATAATCATCTAATCCTAAATCAGCATGTAAAAATGTCATACAATTTAAATGACATTACAAAATGATTCAAGATTCCTAATGATATGCTTGGGAATTCTAAGCGTGATGAAGACTTTTGTAATAGAAATTTAATATGCAAGATGATGTTCAAATGATATGATCTAAACATATATGTAAACCTTGAAACATGTGGTTCAATTGTCAAGAAGGCATAATAGCAAGACTTAGTCTCTAGATGACTTAAACAAGCATGACAACATACATATACGGTAAGATTTCATTTCAGCATTAACTTCATAGACGGAGATGATCTCAACCATCTCAAGACATGCAAAAATCCTATGAAAAATTTCACATACAGAAAATGCAATGAGAAACTTTTCTCATTGAGAGTTCGAAACCTAAATGTAATCACATGAGTTATAGCAAAAATGGCAAAATAGAGGTGCATATCCAAGCTATATATTGTTGCAACATCTTTTTAAATTAACTCATGCAATTGATACACTAGACAACATCAACACTTTGCAAATCATGCATCAATTGAACACATATAGAATGTATTTCGTCTTTCGTGAAGGATTTGAAACCAAACAAACTTGTTTATGAACTGAATTTCATCAAAACACAATTCGGAATAGTGTAGGGCTAACTATCTTATGTTCGGATCTAGACAATTTTGGTGGAGTTAAACACATCCAAAAATTCTAAAAACATTACACAACATTCTCCACACAATTAGAAGCAACTTTCATGAAGGAAATTTCCTCCAAAAATTAACATAGAGATCAATAAAAAAAAATGACAAAATCAGAAATCAACATAGAGCATACCATCCTAGGCTCGGCCATTACGAGTGATTTTGATCTAGCTAATCATGTCCAAAAATTATTTTTTTTTAAAAATGCAGAACATTCTTAAGACAATAACAAACAACTTTCATGAAAGGAAAATTCCTCCAAAAATCAACATAGAAAATTACACAAAAATAGAAAAAACAAAAGGCGAAATAAGAACAGAAATGAAAACTAACCTAAACTACTATAGAATCACTCATCTTTGGTGGTATTTTTTGAATGTCAAATGACACTTGATCGGGGCATACAACCTATCAATTTGAAGCTGGTGATATGTGTTTTAAAAGTCTAGAAGGACTTGAACTCAAATAAGATCATTTCAGCCCTCATTTTAGCCAAAATAGTAGATTAGTTCAAGGATACGAAAATGCAGGAGAATACCTTACTATTTACCTAACTAGAGATTTTAGACTCGAGACTTATTATGGTTAATGCCCTCTCGATACCTAAGTCTATTTTGTGCTAAATAACACTATAGTAGTGCATCAAGAAAAATCTAAGGTTTGTCCTAACAATTCCAAAACGAATAAATAACATCAAAATATTGAAAAGCATAGTCAACTATAATCATAATAGAAAATACACAAACATTCTAAATTGTCCCTAAAAAAGAAAAGAAGACAAAACCAAACAAGGATCCCTGTTGTAAAGCCCTAAAGGCTTATCCAATTTTATGTTTTAACATTTTTAAAGGATTTTCTAATTTTTCTAGAATTTTTAAATTTTTATGATTTTCTGAAATTTTTAATGATTTTTCTAATTCCTTATTTTTTCTGGATTTTTTTTTTCTATTTTTAATGATTTTCTGAATTTTCTAAAGCTTTATGAATTTTCTGATTTTTCAAATTTTTTTAATTTTTTCTAGTTATATATATTTAATGACTTTTTCGAATTTTTCCAAAATTTTAATGATTTTCTAAAGTTCTAATTTTTTATTAATTTTTTTAATTTTTGACCTTCTTATTATTTCCTTAATTTTTAATTTTTTATCATTTTCTGAATTTTTAATTTTTAATTTTAATAATTTTTTAATTTTTTAAAAATATTTTCCGAAAACTTTCAATTAATTTTTTATTAGTTTATATTATCATTACATTCGGGGAACGGGCTCGCACCGGTTTTACGCGATCCGGCCCATTGACCTGAGCAAAACCCGGACCCGAGCCCAGTCGGATTAAAAAAAGACTTTTAATTTTCCCTTTTTTAATTCGTTTTCTTTTCCCCTTCTTTGATCTTTTCCCTATTTTGTCCTTTTCTGTCTTCATCTTCAACCTCACGCCAACCCTCCTTCACCGAAGACTCCACCACCTGCAACTTTACTGAACTGCCCCTCCCGACGCCCCGCCATCGCTCCGGCCGACGACCACCAGCACCTACGTCGCCGCCAAACCACCATCATCCGCCCGCCGTCCGTCCCGACCAGCGACGACCAACGCCGAGCGCCTACTCCAGCGAGCCGAAATTTCACAAAAAATCCTCACCTAAACTCCGGTATGAACACCAGAAATTCCAGAAATAAAACAAACACAAAGGCACTAAAAAATGGAGAGAGACGTACCGTAGGCTCGCCGACGTGGGGAGGCTATCCCCAGCGAAGGAGCGTTTGCAAGGCCAACTTGGGAGGCCAAAAACACATCGCGAAGTCACGTGAAAAAACAGCAAAATACGAAGAAATCAAGTAGCGTTCGGTGAATACAGAAACGAATGAGATCGGTTTCGAGTTAAACGCGAGAAATTTTCCGGTCTTCTTTTAAGCATTCTAACAAAAGCATGGCGTGCATTTTATAAAACAAGCTCCAGACTGATATAATGGTGAAATGAGACTCAAATTTCGACACATGATGACAACATGAACCCACATCATAGATTATAACTCAGTCTCATTACTATATCAATCGCCTATGATCTCTAAAAAATAGAAAAATTAGATTTCGGGCTCAATGAGACGCGGCCGAAAAATGGTGTTACGGGGTGAAGTTTTGTCGTCGTACAGTCGCCGGCGAAGCTTCGACGGACGACGAGACAAGAAGGAAGGCTTCCGCTCAACCGCGGACAAAGACGGTGGTCGGGAATGGCAAACCGGAGGTGATAGGCCCCGGTCGGTGGGAACGACCGACGGGTGGTTATGGGTCGGCGGTCGAGGTCCGAGCGCGATGATCGATGTTCGTCGTCTTCTCCGGTCGGAGCTCGAGGCTAGCCCACGTCTCTCTCTCTCTCTCCCTTTTGCGATCTTGACCCAGCCTAGAAAGATGAGGTGCCCTCACGTCTCTGTGTGAGGAAGTAAAGTCCTTGAGATCGCTGATCGAGGTCAGGCTCGTGCACGCCGGAGACGGAGTCGGGCCGCCGGAGGTATCTTCGCCGTTGATTCTGCGAACCCCTCTCTCTCTTCAAGAACGTCAGAGCATCCGCCCTCCTCACTGTCGCCCATCCTTTTTTACGTTATACGCCCCATTCCCCGCTTCGTCCAGTGAGCACCAGCATGCCCTCCTCCCCTCCGTAAGGAATCTTTTTTGTTTTTTCCTCGCCCACGCCAGCTCATGCGTTCAGGAGGCTCCCCACTTTTCTCACGTCACTCTTATGGCGTTTTTGCTTCGTGGGCGCTGGTTCGTGCAAACAAAGGGGAAGAAGCGACCTTGGGCTGGGCCACTTTTTAGGCTCTGGTGGGCCAAATAAAAAAGGGAAAATGAGCCGAAGAAAAGAAAGGAAATGGGAAGCTGGGTTGCAGGTGAGCCGAGACCAAGTGGGCTAGACAAGCCGGCCCGCTCGATTTCCCCCTTTTATTTTTTTTTATTTCATTTTTTTGGGTCCACTTTATTCATTTTTCCAATTTTTTTTTCTTCTTATCTTTTATAATTTTTTTTTTATATTTTTGCAAATAAATGGATATTTAAAAACGTCAATAAAATTTGGGTGTTAACAAGGCTTGACTTGTTAGGATCAGTGAGTTCGAGGCTCACCAACCTATGGCAAGGCTTTAGCTCTATGGCCAGTCGTTGGCTACTATAATGACCGGTGACCAGCCAATGAAGAAGAGAGAAAAAAAAAAAAAAGAAAAGGAAAGAAAAAAAAGAATAAAAGATAATTAAAAATCAATTTAAAAAATAAAAGAAAAAGGTCTTTGATGAGGGAAAGTGATGTAAAAGAAGGTATGGAAAGTAGAAAACATTTTCCCAATCTTAGAGGACTTTTTTCTCTTAATGGAAAATATTTTCCCTAATTAATTCATTTTCTGTAAAAGGAATGTCGCAAAATTTAGAAAACATTTTTTTGGAAATTATTTTTTGTGAAACGAACGGAATCTCAGCTCAAAGAGTGCTCCTAGGCTCATTTGTATATGTATATGCAAAAGAGTAGCTCATTTACCATGTTCACGTTTGGTTGCTTCATGTTGGGAAAACTAACAGACGATGCAATCTTACGCAGAAGGCAGATTGCTGCAGTTGATTTTCAAGTTACCTTACGAGAACGTCTCCATCTCATCCAAATTCTTGCACCGTGTAATTAAAGACTTATTTGCACCTGAAAGGCGAAGACGATATTGTGAGATGCTAAGTATACAAGTTCAGGTTCACTTAGCCTAGGCTTTCACTCCCTCCGTCTCTGATCCACCATCTTCTGTGGGCAGCGTTGACAAAAACTCAGTGCAATATTCCGCCATTCCTTCTCATCGCGCCTCAAGTTTATTAATAGCTAAACGCTGACAAGGGACTACAAGCTAATCTCAGTTGCGGCGACATTTTTTTTTTTGGGCTAACCATCCTAGGATAAAGGCCGAATCGCCACATCCCATTCATATTCACCATTCTGTCGTCGTGAAATGTATTGGTAGGGAAAAGCTATAATCTGCGCCCCGACTAACACACATGAATGGATGTCTGCTTATTCTGATAGATAATGACCGATGATCACACAAAATTCAATCGAAACTTAAGAGTATTACAATGGCAATGTCCCATTCAAAAAGAAAAATTATTTGAGAGATAGGAGGGCGTACACAGTCTGTACTACAGTCAGTGCAAGCAACACCACCGCAGCAATAACTGAGAGGAATTTCCACGGGCTACAGCAGTAATCGCGCATGAATGTTGCCTTCCACTTGTTAGAAGAACTTCGGCAATGCACAACAAGCTCGTATCTAGGGTTGTAGATTTCACACCCTGGACCTCCCCTCACCGCGGGAGTATGACATCCGCGAGATTTATTTGTGACGTCCTAAGAGGTGTCACTGTCTTGTTACTTTTATTGTTTGATTTATCACATGCGAAAGTGTGCCCCTGTAGCACCCAATCAACAAACAATAAATGGATAGTAAAGAAAACACATACAAACACAATATCTATATATTGCTTCATTAGAATTGAAAAGTTGTAATTACAAGTCCGCCTAGTTGGGCCATTCAGATTACATCCAAAAGGGGATAGAGGGGTTAGTCCTACCTCTTCTACAACGGTGACTGCCAAAAACAGTTCCCATCAGAAGGTTGGCTTTCTATGGCTCGGGCTCAAGGTCATAGTCCAGATTAGAGTCAAGGTCGTCCACTATGCCATCGGGATGATTCGCCACTGTGCGGTCCGATGAGGATCCATTGGGACCACCGGGTCCTATCAAACCTACGGACGGGCTCAAAGAGCTCCTCTTTGATCCAAACGAACCACGCCTTGTACTAATGCTGAACTAGGTGTCTTAAGCCTTCGTCCACCCACACCGTAATAGTGTGCTTCTGGTACGTGATATCAATCGCCATGTCCTCTATGTCCATAATAACTATCTCCATCTGTACAAGCAAACTGAAATGGACCAAAGGGAGACTCATACCTAGAGATCTGAAAAGGGTAAAACAACAACAATTGAGTGAACACTTAATAAGTTAATTGCCTAAACCTCGTATAAGCGAATGTCTCAAACCGGAATTGTACGAATACTTGACACCAATATGTCGATGGTAGATCAATAGCAAAGCTCTTGCTTTGCCTAAACTAAATACATGACATGGGGTTCCCAAATACATAAAATGTTCACACGATCCAAGACCCACAAAATGTTCTGTAATTGGAAAAATTACATACGTGTCAAATAATAACTTTTACAATATACACATGATTCTCAAGTCCTAAATAATAATGTATAAAATACACGCGTGCATTTCAAGTCACCAATAATGGCATATAAAATATGTTTGAGTCAAATAAGAGCTTCTAAAATAATCATGTGGCTCTCAAGTCCTAAATAATAGCATATAAAATATGCACGTGCCTCTCAAGTCACAAATAATGGCATATAAAATACGTACGTGCCAACTAATAGCTTCTAAAATATGTACATGATTCTCAAATTTCTCAAATGTAATCTTGATCAAGAACCACATTATATTCCATAATATATGCACACGAGAATCCGCAACACATCACATGGCTTCCATTTATTACACACATAACCAAGATCTATCAATTCTTCCAAAATCTACCAAGTATCGTCTCGCCCCATTTGGCATGACAACGTCATAAAATCCATTAGCGACAGCATCTGAAATCCATTAGGCTTCGTTTCGAAATCCTATCGGCAAATGGCATTTGAAATCCATCGAACATCATCCTAAAATCCATCAGTGATGACATCATCTCAAAATCCATTGGTGATGGCTTTCCTCATGTGATCATATGTGCAAACAAGCACACAACCAGTTTTTATCATTTCTCTAGTTTGATGCAATATTGCTTCAAAGGTGTGCCAAGCGAAGTGTAATGACTTACCGAAACTGCATTGTTACAATATGCCAAGTATGAAATGAGAACCGTGGCTTAACCCGTTACATTTGAGCATCGACTTAAGTCAAACCTTGTTCAGAAATGATACACCTCAATATCACCAAACCAAGAGAGAGACTCAGCCTAGCGTACTTTCATGCACATCTAAGACCAACGTGAATCTCATTTTCAAAGCTTAGGGTGTGTTTTCAAGCATCAACAATAACGTATAGACAAATCATATCTACTAAGAGTGTGTCCGTTAACTATTCTGTTTATGAGAGCAATTTCTAATAAGAAATGATTCTTTTTAATTTTGCTCTTGGGAAAAAAATTTAAGCATTTGAAAGCGTTTAGTAACTAGCAAAATTTTTTATTCTTGAAATAGAATTGCATTTGATACCATCCTGAAATTTCTAATATAAACCATTTTCTTTTAAATTTTTAAATAATTTTATTACTTTTTTCTTCTTTTATTTTTTTCTTTTCTCTCTCTTCTTCTTCAACCTTTGGCTAGTCCCCCGCCTCGGGATGATTGGCGACCGGCGAGATGAGGGTTGCAACCTCTCAGGAGGGTTGTCGGCCCTTGGCAAGGCTACACCTCATTGGCCGAGCCTTGCCAATAGTTGGGCGAGGCTCGGCCAAGCCTTGGCCAGGCGAGAAGCCTTGCCTAGATCTGATGAGGCCGAGCTCGCCCAGCCGTTGATAGGGCTTGGCCTCGCCAAGCCACCATGAGGTCGGCCTTGCATTGGTTAGATGATGTCGACCTCGTGGTGGTCCACCAAGGTCGAGCCCCACTAGTGGCTAAGCGAGTGTGGCCTTGCCAACCAAGGCTTAAGTGAGCCTCGCCCTACTAGGCAAGGCCTCTGGCGAGCTCATTAGACCTCATCTTGGCCTGGCGAGCTTGCTGACAACCAGTGGCAATGGATAGTGGCAGTGGTGGTTGATGGTGACGGCGATGGAAGAAGAAGAGAGAAGGAAGAAGAACAAGAAGAAAAGAAGAAGAGTAAAGAAAAGAAAAAAATTTGGGTTGCTTGATTTTGGAATTGTTCCCGGCAACAAAGAAGCAACCCTTTTTTTACACCTTGATTCTATTTCAAATCTATTCCTAAGAGCAAAAAAATTACCAAATAGATTACTATTCCAAATCTATTTCTAGGAACAAAAAAATAGAAATTATTACTATTGGACAAGTTGCCAAATGCCTAAACAATAATAAATCCTTGCAACCAAGCATAAATAATAACACATAAACAAATCGCATCCACTAGCAACAACAAACCCTTGCAACCGAGCATAGACAATAACACATAGATAAACTGCGTCCACTAACAATGACAAATCCTTGTAATCAAGCATAGACAATAACACATAGATAAACCGCGTCCACTAACAACAACAAATCCTTGTAATCAAGCATAGACAATAACACATAGATAAACTACATCCATTAACAACAACAAGTATTGTAACCTCAATGGTCACATAGCAAGATCTTGCCTATTCTCGAACCTCATAACTTAAGCATAATATGAGCAAACCATACAAAATAATACATAAGAAGAAAACCTAACCTAAGTCCAAACTACACAAGACAACAACCTAACCAATGTTTAGGGGATCTACTTATGAAATTGGAACAAGAATGAAGACGGATGGTGGGAATAGAGTGAGCGTCTTATGTGACAAGTTGGGATTATTTGATATCTATATCCCAACTTGAGGGGGGGTGTTGAGAAATATTGTGAGTAATAAGGGTAAAATAGTAACTTATTTATGAGTAGGGTTAAGCACGCGCGCGTGCACACACACACACGTATATATTTGTAACATTTTCATTTTGATTATCAGAAAACAATTATCATTCACAAGTTTGAACTTGTAAAAAAACTCAATAGTAATTGAGTTACCATTCACAAAGAAGATGGCTGAAAACAAACAATGTATACAATCAACATGTGTAACTTGAAATCATATAAGTACACGTCTAGAGAGTGGTATATATTATCATATAATCACATTTTGGCATAATACATAATATACAGTTGTATCTTCTCTACATGATAGGTGGCCATAAGAACATAGTTAAACCTTTGTGAATTCATTACCTTTGAATGTATGAACCACTAGGATCAATTACTCCTCAATCATATTGTCGCAACCTTACCCTTGCCAAGTCCACCATCTTGGGGTTTGGTTAATGGATTATTAAACCTAAACTTAACTCGAGCTCTCCCTCGTCCATATCGATTCATGACCTAGGGTTTAGGTTCTTAACATGCAAATGATTTTTCATTTAAGAGTGGCCACTAATCTATTTTTGGTGGGTCAACTAGAAACCTAAGTAAAGTAACAGGAGAATTACTTCACTCTTACGAACTAGAGATTAAATGAGTTTAATGACTTGATTTCGCTAGATTTTTCTAGCGCTCTTTTGGTATCTTTTCTCTTTTATTACTTCATAAAATATGAGTTGACCATGCCAGTGCACAAACCACCAATTTAACACCCAATAAAACTATAATTAAATTGTACGACTTACCTCAGAGCAACAAAAGCATATGTAATATTAGCTTAAAAATCACATTAGCAATCTTAGATATGATATCTAATTAATACTCAATCACTATTTTTTTTTTTTTTTTTGTTGAGGTTTTCACTTAATTTGATGAAACCTAATAACTAATGCCTATGCTAAAATAAGATATGACATGGAACATGTAACCTGACATGCAAACTATATGTCAAGCAATCGTAAGTCAATGACCTAATTTAATGATTGGTAAATATTAATGCGACTATTCTAATATGTCACACACTTCAATTTAAATGACCTTAAACATGCAACAACTAAATTACATAAATAGATTACATAATTCTATATGACACACGCATGATATATTTATATATATTACATCTTTTCAAATTAATTCGGAATTAATCAAGTACCGTAACTTAAACATGCAACCTATCATAGAAAAAGAATCTAATTTATTCTAAGATAATGTTCTTTTTGGTATTTTATATAAAATTAGAAATTAGAAAATAGTGAAAATTGACTATCTAAATTAAGATATTATCCAACTTATATTGGGAATCAAACTAGGCCAAATATTAATTTAAACTAGAATGTTATCTTAACTAGATAATCCCTAACATAAAATGTAATCTATCTAGAAAGAGCTACCTAAGCTTATTCTTATTAATTTTTAGAGAGATTATCTAAAATAAAATTAAACATGTAATCTTATCATAATATGCAATGTTACTAATTAAAATCTACATCTTTTTGTGATTTTCTTTTTCGATAAGAATAGAAATAAAATCAAGCAATGGATAACATATACCGCTTAGAATATCATCCATATCCATCTAAATTTGGAAACAAATAAAATCGACGAATCATATCTCAGGCATGAGATCGGATTGATCAATTTTCCACGAAATTGTGAGTCATATTTCGTGCACAAAATCAGACTACTGGTCATTGCACATTATGAAATTATGAAATTATTCTACTTCACAGATACTCAAAAAATCTTTTGGGTATGACAATACCAAGAAAAATAACGAGAATCAATCAAATCATATAACGAAATATCCGAATTGATATTGTGCTAGATCATTACCTAATTCAAATATTGATTTTCCAAATTTGAATTTGGACATGGGAATTGCAGTTGGTGGCGTTCACACTGTTGGGGTTTCATGAATCATGTATAGGTAAAATTTAACAAAAGTACGCAGTGGAAACAAAGATGATATATTTTATACATAATTCTCCGAAGGCATTGTTCGTGTGTTTTAATCAAAAATCTGAATGTAAAAAGAAAATTAAACAAAGTGCCTCTCGAAGTGCGCTTTAAATGAATTGGTTCGGATGTTCTTCAGTCCGAGTCCCATGAACGTCGGGCTTCTAGTTCAGACACACCAACAATGGACGTCGAATGGAAAAGCGGACTTTCAAATAATTACCACTATGATTGTGCTAGCAATCTCGTGGAGACTATCTGCCATATCCTTGATGTATTATAGTCACGGCCCAAATGAGAGAACACTCTTCTTTCTCGCGTCTCGAAAAACATAAGAACACGCACCTTTTACTCTATTTTCAGCAACCTTATTTTTTGTCCTCAATGCAGCATTTTAAAATGAAAAATGCTTGAATCAACAACAGTTGCTGATCGAGGGGACGATCAGCAACTGTATCAGCAACTGTTGTTGATCGTCCATTCATGCACGAACAATCGTGCATGATGGTTAGCGGTTGCTGACCATCCAAGTTTCATGCATGTGCTTCGTGCACATGTAGGTAGCTTTAAATATATTTTATTTTATTTTTATTAAAAATTAATTAATTAATTAATTAATCAAACAAATAAATAATTAATTAATCAATCCCCTTTAAAAACAAAAAGAACATAATCTTTATATGTACATTTGGGAATACATTAACATATATTCACTTTGGGCATGTATGTGCATCATATGTAAATAGGCGTGTGACTATAATATAAATTAAATTAAATCTCATTGAAGTTAATTTCAAGTTGACACAATTTGATTGCAGTAATTGCAAACACATTTGCAACATTATTTCTTCTTGTTCCACGTTATTCTAATTGTTTATGGTGTGTGACATCCCTAGGTTTATCATTAAGCTGGTAGTAAGACTTGTGCTAACACATTAGTACTCTCAAAATAATTAATTGTCTCGATTAATCTTTAGGTCCTACAAGCCATGATTGACATCTAGTAATATGTCATAGCTACCCAGATAGTGTGAATGTTTTAAGAATATAATGAACCCGTCAGCTTTGGTTACAGTGTAATTTAATCCCTCTATCTTACTATGTCCTGACCAAACAAAGATCATGGAATATATGTCAAGTCACCAATTCGATTATATGCACAAATCTAATTGACATGCATTTTATTCAAGACATAAACAATTTATTTTCACTTACAACCCCAACTGAGGATTTTAATGCAGTGTCATAATTAGATCGCATAGGACATTATTGTCATACCTTGCATGTAACAAAGAGACAAATTTTATATTGCCCACACGTGCAACTTTGTATATGAACAAATTATGACCATCAGGTATAAAGACGGATTAACAACTCGACATTACATGCACCTGTGAACCATAGTTGTTCAATATACAAGTTAACACCGTGCCTTAAGTCTAAAGATTATTTACACAAGACCAAAGTATGAACAATTAGACATTGACCATGCTAAAAGCTTTTATGTCGCTAACAGTTCCATATGCGTCATGTTCAGTGAATTTGTCTAATATAAACACCCGTGTTCTAACTCAGGCATCATAATACACAATGACATGTGACTCATCATTCCCTTAAGTATCAAATACTTAATAGCAAAGTTAAGAACATATCGGTCTCAACAGGATTATTAATATCAACTCAATAATCTATTGATCGAGAATGATTTAAAAATTCAGTCTAACTATGGACCCGTCACATATATTTTTAACGTCTCAAGAATAGGTTTAGTTGGAACTAATCTTATGGAATCATTCATAAATATAAATAATTGGACAAATGAATGAATATGTCATTGCCATTAATTAAATAATAATAATGATAGTACAACCGAAATCCCTAATATGTAACTATTACATAGTAGCTTTAGGGCATACATCCAACACACAGTGGCTTAGTACCAGCAGTGGTTCTGCATGGTGGATGGCCGGTGGCTTACGCGGGTCAAGGTGCGGCGCGGGTTGTGGGTCGTTGAGGGCGCTGGACTCCATTGCACGTCAACAAATAGAACTTCATAACCTCCCAAGTGGATTCATCTTCTTCTTTTCGGTGGCTTTTGTTCTTGTCCTCTACACTTTGCGATCTCCACCGAGTCTTCCCCCCACTTGGCACTAGATTGATGATTGGTGATCGTGGGTCTCACGGGAAAATCCAAAATTTTTAAAATCGCTGCAAGTGATCGTTGAATGCGCTGCAATCGCAAGGGATCTATAAGAAAAGAACACGTTAAGTATAATGGTTCTTGCTGGGAAACTTGTTGGCGAGGAGAGGAGTGCTGGGGATTGTCTCGCCGAAGCTGATGCGGAGGACTGTAGAGAACGCTTGGATTTATAATGGCCGGAAAGATTGCACAAGTGACGAAGCAATCGGCAATTTCGGTGGGAACCCAGCAACCGTGTGCTGGGATCCCGAGTCATGGCTGCTGAGACGGAGCAGCAAGTCAGCCGCTGCAGCAGTGGCAGAACCAGCGAGTCGTCATCGCAGTTTGGATCAGCTTCGTTGGGGCAACATCCGCGTCGGTGAAGGGAGCAGGAACTTGAAGGTACTGGGCAAGGGGTGGACAGAACTTTGCAAGTCGTTGATGGTTCTAGTGGACTTGCGCTGCGGCGGCTGGATGTATTTTCCGATGACAACAGCTTCTTGGAAGAGAAAGCAGCAACCGGGGACCAGCGTAGCCTGTAGTCAAAAGAAAAGAAATCTTCTCTCTCCCTCTCTTATTTGTGCGTTGGGAACGACTCCCCTTCTCCTGATGTAGCCATATATTCTCTCCATCACTATTGTGGACGTGTTCCTATAAACGGATCCCCCAATGTGGCCGTGTGTATCAATTGTATGGCCTCCTCTGTCTTGTAATGGGTCCTTTTCATAGATGGGACAGCTGAGGCTTTCAAGGGAAGAGAGCATATCTTCGCTCCTCTTGGGAGTGCTTAATATATAATTATCTTTATCTCTTCCTCGCTTGTGTTATTCTTTCCCCTTCTTTGATTTTGCATGTGCAGAAATCGATTTTCTTTCCTTCTCATCCATTGGCCGTGAGCTACATTCCCAATTTGGTTAGACTAGGGACTCGATTCTATAAAGATATTGACTGTATCTTCCTCGTTTGTCTGCCAATTGCCAAAAAATCAATCACGTATAGCCTAATTGCTCCTTGAGAAATCCATCTTTCTTGATTCAACGCTCCGAGCTATATGAGATTTTTGGCCACTAACAATGTTTACGGGCTAGCCCAAATTTCCTTTCACCATGAGCTTAGCACAATTTGTCCAGACCCATTCATTTAAATCCATCTATCGGTCCAATGAATGCAACTATTAACGCAAATGCTCCCAATATCTATATGTAATTAATATTTTTATTTAGGGGTTAGAAATTAATCTTTAATTTTTATGCAACTAATTTATAAATGGTTAGGCAAAATTTAGGTATCAACACATAAGTTGTTCATGTAATCCTCCATAACCAATAAAAAAATCCTCTCCTTTGGGAGAATGACCACACAGTAGAATAGGAGACATCCCATCACAGTATAAGACAAATATTTCTAAAATCCAATTAAGTGTATCATTTTGGCAGTCATAACCCGGTTGAATTTTTGAAACTTTCTTCTACTAGGGAATAAATTTTGTCTTACATTCACCTATACATGTAATTTTAGAGTTGAAGACATTGGCAATTTGTCGCTAAAATCACATGTCATGTCAATTACATTACTCCATTTATGGATACATATTAAATTATGCATATTATCAATGAATGACACTCTGATATACATGAGAGCTAGTATTTTTATTTCTAATATCATAGAAAAATATAGGAAAATACTAAAAATACCTTAAAAATACACATATTTAGTGTTCTATATGTATTTTCACATTGATAAAATTATCAAACATGTAAAATAAATATATCACAATGTAAAGAATCTCACTACGAGCACCTAGGCTCCAAGAACACTCCAATAAGAGATTGGACATGTCCTCATGTGCCACTAGAGTGCACGGCACACGTAACGCACGCACTAGAGTGCTTGAATCGGCATGAACAGCCGATTCAATGGAGGTTTGACTGGTTTGATGGTTGACTGGTCCGATCAATAGAGAATTGGGTCAAGTGGGTTAACAAGTCGAGTCCTGGATTGGGTTGGTTTGAGTCACCCGGGTTAACCCACTTTGTGGGTCGCCAACGTTAGCATGACGTTAGCCCAAGAATGTGTGTAGGGAGCACCTGCGCGTAAGAGTGCATGGAGGCACGTGCTCGATGCATGCAATCGGCCATCGAAGTGTGGCCATGCGTGGGGGCGTGTGCCCCTAGTTGCGTGCAACCACTCAAAATGCTCGTTTGAACGATCTCTTACCTTTTATGCAATTAAAATCAATTTTCACTTGACAAAAAATTCCTAAAAAGCCAAATTCGTACTTTCAAGTTCTAGGCTATGAAAAGCTCAGATACCACATATCAGCTATAAAAACGGCACCTAAGATTTCTATAACTAGAATCGAGAACACCTATAATTGAGTAAAAGAGATTTGAGCACATGATTTAGAATCCATTGTTTTTAATGCAGAACAAAGATGATCCAAAGTTCAAGTGTTTTCAAGAGCTTTTTCTTTATTGCCCTCTATATCACTGACATTATCTATTTCCCTCATCCTTCAGTAAACGCTTATTATGTGAGGATATTTGTATATTAGGGTTAGATGAGAGACTTGAGTACTATTTATAGAATTTTAAACCACACACCCTCTCATCACAAGTTGAGCTTTACTCGGTCCATATTAGCCAAGCTCATATTAGATTAATTAAGGGAAAATGTCACAAATGGTCCCCCATACTTTTACTTAATGTGTAATCTCGTTCCCTGAACTTTTGATTGGCTCAATTTGATATCTGAACCATCGATAAATGTCCGATCTAGTCCTTGACTATCTGAAAATTGACCAATTTCGTCCTTCCATTAGTCAAAGTTAATGAAATTGGGCATTTTGGTCTTTTTATTATTTTTATTTTTATTTTTTTTTCTTCTTCTCTCTTCCCTCCACCGACCATAGTTGAGCCGATGAAGGGAAGTCGGCGTCCGGCGAGGGTCGCCCTTGCTTGGGCTAACTAGGGTGGCCCTCACCGAACGCCAGCAAGGGCTGCCCTCGCTTGTGTTGGGCAAGGATAGCCCTCACTTGACGCAGGTGAGGGCCGTCCTCGCTGGACGTTGGTGAGAGCTGCCCTAGCTAGCCGAGGTGAGGGTGACCCTCGCTGAATGTGGCTTCCTTCCGTTGGCTTTGCCATGGCCAGCAGAGGGAAGAGAAAAAAAAAAAGGAAAAAGTAACGGAATGACTAGATCGAACATTTATCGATAGTTCAGGGGCCAAATTGAGCTAATCGAAAGTTTAGGGATGAAATTGTACATTAAATAAAAATATAGGGACCATTTGTGACATTTTCCCATTAATTAATAATCTTTATATCTCAACATATTAATCAATTTTGTAAAATAGTAAATTACATTATTAATTAGTGTTTGTCCAATCAACGCCTATAATGAAATCAACGCCTATAATATATCCAACTATATACAAAACATGCAGTGGGAACAAACTTTGCTCTTGTTCAATCCAAGCTCTACCAACATGTTTGCTTGTTAGCACGGTTGAGTGATGAGTACTATAGTTTTGGTAGTACCATTTTGGCATTGTTGTTAGTGTTAGTATTGTCAGTATTGTCATTGTCAGTTCAATTTTTTTGGCATTACTATATTATTAATATTGTCATTGTCTGTTCAATTTTTTGCTTCATCACTTCCTTAGATTATTATTTTGTTGGGATAAATATATAAAAAAAATATCAAAAGTTATGTATAGCGTCTTTCACTTTAGTCTTTAAAAAGTTTCGTCGACTCACTTAAGTGTTAAATTGAAGAAAAAATAATCATTTAAAAATAAATTCCAACTAAAAATTTACGGGACTATAATATAACTGAAAATATAATATAACTTGAAAAAAAAAAAGAAGTCCACGTGTTTTTTGCTGCTGTCCAGTGTCCAACGGAGAGGAGAAAATATGGGCATTTTTTTTTTTTTTTTTCCTTTATCTCTCTCCTCTGTTATCCTCTCCATAAGCTCGCTCTCTGCAACAATGGTGTTGGCCCTCTTTCTCACCAGCATGCCTCCAGTCTCTCCTGCTCGAAAAACCCATCTGGTCATGCCCTCTCTCCGAGTTCGACCTCCGCCCCTCCTCCATCGTCGCCACCAGTGGAGTCGCCACCAGATCTGCTCGAGTGACGTGGACGCTCGCGAATTGCTCCATCCATGGACGAGTGTCGGTGTCGCTCGCAAACCACCCCTATTGTCTCCGGCAAGCTCGGCCGAGAGGCCTTTTTTCCGTGTCTTCAATCTTCGCTTTTTAAGAACACGCCTCTCTATCTTGAATCTCTGTACACCCACTCCCGAAGCTTCAGACGTGCGTCCCACGCCCTTCGATGTGGCCGGGCGAAGCAATGTCCTCTCGAGAAGATTCTAGAAAAGCTGTATAACAGAATCAATTTTGGGGTTTGACGGAGTAGGATTCATTTCTTTTAGGGTATATACACATGTCACAGAGAACTTAGAAGGAGGGAGGGGTACAGTCTCCGCAAACACATTTTTCGCAAGAAAAAGGAAGCAAACGCTCTTGATGTTATGGAGCACCCAAATTGTCATCCACTCTCAGTCGTCGGAATATTATCGATGTACCATGAATTGTCCTGCTCTACTCTCCATTCTGCAATCCGAGTGCTTAAAGAACTCGGATCTGGCTCAACAAACCATTGCTGGGTTTGATTCTCAGCTTCTTCGTCACTGAGAATCTTCCCCGTTGATCTGACCTTCGTTAGCCGCCACCAACAATTGATTCGGCAAGAGTGTGAGGTACACTCTGTTTTACTCTGCTTTGCGGCCGGTTACGAATTGATGAAATTGCTCCCGAAATCTATTCATTCACTTTGATTCCCACCGGCAGTTATAGCTGCACTTTCTGTCCTTGATCTCATCACAGATTGCAACTCTGTCATCGTCCATATACCAGGTAGTGTCCGACTCCCCATTTTGTTGTGTTGACCAAAGTTGAAGCTGAGATTTGATCTTCTCTTTTCTCAAGAAGGGGTGGGACAGGCCCTCACGGTGGCGTAGGTCGGGATGAGCTGGTGGAGCAGCTTCTCATGGCTTGCCGGAACATGGCAGATCAAGGTGGAAGGACTCATTCAATGACCGGTTAGGGTTCCAAATTGGGGCTTTCTTTTAATTTAATGATTAAGTTTTTTTTTTTTAAAGGGAAAGCTACTACATTTCATGCTTCAAATGCTAACTAGATCCTTTGGTGAGCCACGTCAGCTTAAAAAATTAATACAAAAAAGGTCACGTCGAATTTTTGGCCAAACAAATCAGAGTTAACACTAAAAAGATTGTTTTTCGAAAAAATTGACATTTAAATGAGCTCTCGAAAATTTTTAGGATTAAAGTAAATGTCATACATAGCTTTTAGTACTTTTAGTATATTTATCCTTTTTTCGCTGTAGTGTGAATTTCTGGAGCTCCCATTGACTTCAAAATTGACTGCATCTGTTACATAGGGTAGTGAAGGGGCATCTATCATGTTCACATTCGGTTGCTTCATGTTTGGAAGAACTCAATCTGCAACTTTGTAAAAAATCCATCAAAACTTTTCTATATCTACTGGTAGATAGAATATTACGGCGTGGATACAGTCTTATGCATAATGCAGATTGCTGCAGTTGATTTTCAAGTTACATTATGAGAACGTCTTGATATTGGCCAAAGTCTCACACTGCGAAGACTTCGATGGCATCTGAAAATTGAAGGCAATATTATAAGAAACTAGCTACGCAAGGTCAGGTTCCCTTAAAAAAGAAAAGAAAATGGAAATCTAAACGGAAGATTCTGAAAAAGACATCCTCCCAAAAGGATTGGATTTTGATAAAGTTGATTGGTGCATCTTCTCTTTACGGGTTCTTTTGGGTGAAAACGATCGAATCAAATCCTCTTTTCAGGTTAGTTTCTCTATGCGCCTCCTAGCTAGCTCATATATTCTTCTAATCCAAACCTTTTTGTTCCCAAATATTTTTCTCCCCAATAAACACATTCCCACTGGGTCCCCTTTCTTAGCCTTTAGTTTTGCATTCATGACATCCGTAGGTCCACATCATTGGGTTGGAGATATGTTGTGGAGTGAGTGAAAAGTTAACACCCATTTTAAATGATCTCCTAATTTGGTTTGGCCGATATGAAACGGAGCGAATAGTTATAGTTCCATGAAAGTAATGCAACTTATTTGCGAGAAATGAGAAAAGAGTATTGATGTCCACTCATTCATGGCCCAATCATATTGGTTAAAAGTGCTAACCACACAAGCAACTTTTCAAATAGGCTCATGGGTGTAAGACTAGACATAATCACTTTTTACTATGCAAACACGATATGAGATAAAACACGAATGACAAAGCCAATAATTTACAAGTTGACAATAATTGACACCATTGTTTTCGTCGTAATTCAATTATTTGGCATATAGAATTAAAATAAAGATATTTTAGATCAAGACCAATTGATGTGAATTATAAACACGGTCATCATATGCCACGCAAATTGCTAGTCACTTTAAGTATCTGCATAAGTTCTGCATCTAATAATTGATCATCTGCATCATCGTGGCATGAAAAAGGTTTGACGATCAATTAAGAGAATGTCTTAATTATTTACACTAAGCATAATTGCTAGTTTGTATTTTGTAAATGGGAAGAAGTATTAGAGGACTTCATGGAAGTTAATAAGGGGGGGGGGGGTGCAATTCAGAAATAAGGACTAGATATCTATAGCATGGTTGGAAAAAATTAGTACAAGACTACCTCTCGGAGAGAGAACTCTAGTCAATTCAACGTCTTGTAAATCCCATCTACAGCCCGACAAATAATTCAACACATCAAAAAGAAGAAGAAGAACTTGCCCTAAAATCGAAAGCCCTCGTTGTCCGTACAAATCTGAAAGGAAAAAGAAAAGGAGAGAGATCTCCAGAAAAGAGTCATCTATATATTCTTAAAATTAAAATAATAACAATAATAATAATAATAATAATAATGAGGATTGGATAAGGAGGAACATATTCGCTATTTCCTGCCAGACAAGATGAATATCCCCCCATGTTGAATAAACTTTAGAGAGAGAAGGATCCATTTGCTAATCTTATTCTTATCTCTTTATAAGTCATAGGAATAAGGGGCCATCTGCCTTTTTATTTTTTATTTTTCTGGGCTCAACTTCATATACTTCGAAAACTATAGGCCAACGGCCAATGTAGTTGCCTTTTCTTTTAATTTTGTTTAATATTCTTTTTTTGCGTCCAAAGGAACAAGTCAAAAGTATATATGTATATGTATCCCTATATGTTATTTTGCTTAAGCTCATAAAAAAGTTGTGTACTTAAACCTTCAAGTGGCATGAACTTTTGAGAGAATTACACAATTAATTCTATCTTATTGTATAGACATTAATCTAGGTATTAACTTTCCAGTTTTATGAATCTAATCCTAAATTTTTGTGTAAAATTCAAATGTAACCCTTCCAATTGTATGTGGAATGGCCGGCATGATTTCTCATTCTTCAATGAATTTTTTTTTTTTTTCCTTTTATTTTGTGGTTGTTCATCTACTTCAGCACTTTTTCAGCCAGCAAAGCCATATCTGCAGCTCTCTCTTGTCGCTCCTATCACAGGCGCAGCGTTGGTGGCAGAAGCGTCGAGGGCCGTCGTTGCCCCCATGCTAGAGTATTGCAGAGGCGGGGAGGGGAAGAAAGGAGAAGAACGAGTGGTTGACCATTGAAAATTTGAGTATTTCGGGGACGGTATGTCACTACTAGCCACCCCGATCACAGTATCGATGCCGGTGCTCGCGGACACCTTGATTATCATCGGATCGGTGACGGACAGCTTGACCTGCTCGATTGTCGTCGACTGCAGGAGCTTCACGGTGCCTGGGGGCAGCAGGATGTTGTCGGTGACCTGCCTGTAGTTCACTCAGACGAACGACTGCGAACCTGTAGAGAAGGAACAGAGGGCAAAAGGAAATACCACCATTAGACACATCTTTTAGATTCCTTACACGACTCGATTCGGTCACGGTAGACAATTTCGAGCAAACAAATGGCGTGCCACGAGAGAAAATGAAGAAGCCGCCATCGTGAATGAGGACTCGATTAGCTAGAAGCTCCATAACCATTTCTCTGTGGACTCGATTCACTCGACAAAATTAGACAAAATTCGGCCCAAAATTTAGGAAGTAACGAATTGGAGGGCCATCTGGTACCATAACCAGGACGCGGACGCAAATCCTCAAACTTGACCTCAGCACCCTCCACCTTAAGCTCGATGATGCTCGCCAACAAAGAAGAAGAAAGAGGGGATGACGGAAATAAGATGAACAGTAACAAAGAAAGAAAACAAGAAAATAAAATAAAATTGGAAATTAAAAAAAAATTAAGCAAAACAACATTGAATTACTTGAAATTATCCACGTTAGATGTCAACCGTCCTAGAATTTTAATTAAGAGCTTTGCTAGCATAATAATCTTTAGGTTATTGTGAGAATAAATGGCTTGTTGTGCAATAAATTCTTGAATTATCAAACAATTTAGGATGCTAAAGGAAGTATAAAGACCTTTCTCAAGCTCAATCTCATATTAAGTAGTGAGCATATGATCCACCCTTGATCAAGATCTTACAATAATTTATAATTAACTAGGTTAATACAGAAAATTCGTATAATCAGTAAAGGTCAAACCGTTTCTCACAAACAGTTTACTGGTTTTTACTAAGTTCACTTCTATCTCTACGTTTTATATATTCGTATGGTTATAACTATGTGTATAACTTGATCTTATAGATGTTCTATCATATAGACTGGTTTCTTTCTTATTTCCATTAACATATATAAAGAAAATAACACAGAACAGAAGACTCCATAACCGTTTTCACCTAGAACAGAATAGGTACACGATTTTCTTTACTTCTAACCCAGCTAAACCACTTATCTTTTTACAAACTTCTTCTACAAGACTTCAATGCCTAATCACAGCAACTTAAGGCACCTTCGGCATGTCTTTCTCTAACAAATAATCAATCCACAACTCGACTCGAAGTGTTGTTGCATTCGTGAGTTCGCTCATCACAGTATACACCATATCCATCCACTCGGCATCCATTTCATCACTTCACTCAACAAAACATCATACTCACACTTGGATTTCGAAACACACAAGGATAAAAAACAACATGCAATGGCTTCTACCTTTAATCTAACACTTACTAAGCTTAGATTAACCACAAAACAACAACTACAAACTAAATCCTTCACTGTTTGGATTGACCCGCAAGTTTTCTTGACAAAACAATGGATAGCTTTCAATTTAGAGTTATATCTTTCCTTACCTTGTTCAACTATTAGACAACACAAAGATGCTTCAAGATCAACACCAAAATCTCGCATGCAAGAAGAAGAAATCGCTGGTTTGCTTCTGGTTTGCTTTTGGTTTCACCCCTCGACTGAGAGAGAAAAGAAAGAAGAAGATAAAGATGGGTTGTTCGGTTTTAAATGGAGAGAGAAAGGGTTACGAAACTTAAGGGGGAAATAGGTCTACAAGGCTAATCCCTAGGCTAGACTAATGATGAAATTTGCTAATGATTGTTTTCCTTGAGTTGATGGTTTCAGTCTCTAGAGGAAAGAAATCCGTGGGTGTCGCATGCAAGAAGAAACAGAGAGAGAGAGATGTCGTGGCCTCTAAGTTTGTTGTCTCAAATTCAATTTGCTTCTAATCCATGTCATTAGTCGGTTCATTGGTTTCTAATATTTTTCAATTAATTTCCTTTTGTTTCTACTTGATTTCAATCCTTCTATAATTATACAAAGTCAGGACATAACCTATAAAGAATTCATCACAAAATGCTAAAGTTAGAAATTGATATTAGCATTATAAACATTAATCAAGTTATCATAACTATAATCTATAAAATAAAATCACTCGGGCCTAAATATTCGTCTCTGGCCCAACATGCTTAATCTATAACAATCCGGCCCACTAAACTAAATCTACAAATCTAATAATTCCGAACCTTGGCCCGCTTCAAGCCAAGTCCAAGCCCATAATCTCTCATTAGATTTCTTAAGTCCAATTTGTGTGGCCCACTTATTTCTCAAGCCCATACATTTCTCACGATCCATCGGGTTCACTTTCTAGCCCAATCTAATTAATCTAAGTTCCTAATGATCTAATTACACTAATGAAGGTCGGTGAAATTTGGGATGTCACAATAAAAGCTTGTTGTGAACAATAAATTCTTGAAAAAAGTAGATCCTACAATAATTTTAATTATTTACTATTTGGTTTTTTGTGATTCATAGTAATAGACTGTTAATCTCATAGTAAATTAAATCACCAAATCATTCTTCTTTAAATAAATTAAGCAAAACAACATTGTTTTACCTAAAATTATCCATGTCAAATGCTAGTTGTGTCATAAAGAAGAACTTGTTGCCATGTCTGCATTTTCTAGTTGAAAATCAGCCTGAAGGTTCACATTGGAAATTTTGAGCAATAATTTAAGATTACATTAGTAAATTTGGAAAGTTTAGGATTAAATAAGCATCTATGTAATAGATTTAGAATTGATATGGTGCAATTGGCTAATCACCTATTGCATAATTCGTATCTCGATAACTTTTCATGTGATTATTTATTCATGGAGTATTGCCTTGGGATGCATTCGATAGATGACCATTGTGATGTGCTTTAGCTCTCAATTGATATCTATATATTTAGGCCAAGAGCTTCACTTTGTCTCAATTTAATTTTCCAAAATCAACTTTTATCAAAATTAAAAATACACACTATTCTCATTCATGAAGTTGCCACTCAATTAAACATTCACTCGATTACTCTCAATCGAGCATGCGCTTAGTGCGTATGGACACCGTTTTAAATATCGATGTTGGTCATAGTGATTTTCTTGTCCCATTGTCGCCAAGTTTCTGAAACTTGCAAGTCCCGAGAAGATTCTATGGCACAGCCATTCCACAACTAAATGCGATCGCGGCAGAGATGAAATGTTTTTAGGGCGTGGCGATAGCCACCACCTGTTCGATCGTTTGTCTGAGTGAAGTAATAGTACGGATGAAACCCACTGGTCAAGTCACTGTTTTTGAATGGGCCTCATGAAGATCAAATTGAGAATCCAGCTGGTGAAAAATCCGAGGATCAATAGGAGTTGTTAGAGCTAACTACTAATGGTTCGCAAACATCTGTGGAACAGCCTCTGCTGGGTAAAGCATCTTGACACCCGAAGTAATGGATTCATGCGCTGGAATGTGTTGTTTTGTCATATTTTTGGCAAAGCCCATGGAGTGACTTTGCCTGCTAAATGGTATGAGAAGGCCTTTCGCAAAATGACAAAATTGAGCGACTGCTTAAAGGACGTGGATCCAGTCGACAGACGGCTCGTAAATGTTAAAGGTGGTTCAATTGTCATTGATGATCTTGTGGATCATAAATTGCATACTTTTAAATCGCTTGCTGGCGCTTTTATTGGGCCTCCGTTGATCCAGCAGACACTGAGGAGAAGTAACCCAGCATCTTCAGTGGATTCGAAGTCTACAACCCATGTTTGTTTCGGTAAAGTGAGTGAAAGAGAGCCCATGGTCATAAGTTCCCTGACCAAGATAAGCGACATACTTAACATTTCCGCTCAGCAAAGGAAATAAGTGAACAAGGCAATGACACAATCTGTAGAGGGCTAGAAAAAACTAAAGATTTATGAAAGCAATGAAATCCACCATTCTTCCTTGACAAGGTAATGTCAAAGTGAATCACACTCGTACCAAAAATCTTATACATCCAATATGAAAATGTAAAGAAGAGTCTCAGCCACATAACACAGATTTGGCCAACTTTGTTTTCCATGGATCACCATGACAAAATTAATGAAGAGAATAGGACATCTTCAACAGAAAAAGAACTACTTTGCTACACCTAGTAAAGAAGATCAAAACTGTCTGCAAAGTTATCTATAATGCTAAAATTAGTCTTCTGAAGATCTCCAACCTTGACCAAAATTAAGAGTCTTTATCCACCCATAAATACCAGCCAAATCCACATATTAAGTACTATGGATATCATACGGCTATTTGAACAAACGCTGAAAGGAAGATTGACTTAGTCCGAAATGGTACTGTCTGGATGCGTCCTCCTCCTTCTCCATCTCCTCAAATCAAAAAGTACATGTCAGTCTATCCTATCTAGCCAGATGCAATGCTCCAAAAGCAAGCCAAAGGATGACTATATTCTTCATCATTGCTTTCCCTTAAGTTTGCATTAGTACACCCGCTTTCATTCCCTTTATTGCAACATCGATCACGCTGTCCATCTTAACTTCCATTTCTTTTCCATCAATTGTTTCACCATTTTCTGGGAGTTACTTTTTCATTCGACTTTCCAGTACCGGCAAACAAGTGCTTGTTAATTGTATCAGCAGTGCCCTAAAAACAAGTTTCTCCTCCCTCAACTTGTGTCACCACTTGAAGAAGCTGCAAAGGTGTGGATGCAGGATTATGCTCTCAGCATCCAATAGAAGCATTTGCACTTCTTGACTTGTAAGTGAGCAGGGCCTGATGAGAGAACCAAACATTTCTCTCTTGGAATTGTCCATACTTTACTTGGATCCGGATGCTTATGAAACACAGTCTTGAAGCTACAAACTTTGATCAGTAGAACAACAGTAACACCACAATCCTCACTGCAATCTTTGATCGCTTCAAGTGAGGGAAGTGTCCACCCACCTGCATTATATGTTAACACCAAATATGTTAATACATATAGCAAAGAAGGAAATTCTAAAGAAGCTTGATGATTGGAGTAGTGAGAAAGAACTTGCAGATGGACTAAAATTCTTCATAAGGAAACAGCAAGGAAGGGTACAACATGGAGCAGAAAGCTCCTACAAATGGTCCAAATTCTGCTGCAGCTAAGCATAGGAAGCTCATGGACAGAAACGACAAAAGTCGGATCAAAAAATTTTCCATGCCATTTCTAATGTTGAATCTGAAGTGGAGAACGTAGTCCCAAAGCAAACGCTCATTGCAGACCCATATTTTCATTTTTTTTTTTTTGACAATGATTGGACAGAGGTTTCAAGTGGTAATAATTGTTGGTGTTTTGCGGAAGCGTGTATTTGATGTGTGTGCAAGTGTGTTTTGTGTGTGAACTTTCAAGAGGGTTAAGGAAAGAACAAAATAGGTAAGAAAATAATTTGCAGCAAGGGAATACAAGGGAACAACAAAAGAAAGCTTTTTTATTTTTTTTATTTAGTTGTAGTACAAAGTACAAAGGAAGGGGAGGAGCTTACCTTTTGCTCTAACTTTTCTACGCTCCCCCCTTCCCTATTTATAGGAGTACTTCACTGACATTGAGGACTTCTAGGTGCTTCTCCATTTTTCTGTATTATTCTATTCTTTGCAACTCCTAGCCACTTTTGTTGACTTTTTAACCAATTTCCAGCTGGCTTTCTTCCTTCATACGTAGAGTAGTCAAGGAAGTTCTAGATTTTTCACAAAATGGATCATATTTTATCACTCCTCCTTGATCCATTTTTGTGATACTCCAAGCATGCCTCTCAATGTTTCGAATTTTGCTGTTGGTAGTGCTTTAGTGAATATGTCCGCAATTTGATTTTCAGTCTTGCAATACTTCAGCTCGATTTCTCCTTTATTTTGTGCCTCTCATATGAAGTGATATTTAATGTCTATATGTTTGGTTCTTCCATGGAATACTGGATTTTTTGATATAGCGATTGCGGACTTATTGTCGCAAAGTATTAGAGTTGCTTCCATTTGTGCTTCTCCAATGTCTTCTAGCATTCTTCGTAACCATATTGATTGACTGGCAGTCATTGCAGCTGCAATATATTCAGCTTCTGTAGTAGATTGTGCCACTGAGTCTTGTTTTTTTGATGTCCATGAGAATATTCCAGAACCCAATGTGAATGCATAGCCAGTTGTACTTTTCTTATCAGCTGAACTAGCCCAGTCGCTATCAGTGTAACCAATGAGCTTGGCATTTGTACTTGGCTGATACCAAATGCCGTAATCTATAGTTCCTCGTAAATATCTAAGAATTCTCTTGGCAGCTCCAAAATGAATTTGACTTTGACTCTGCATAAACCGTGATAGTAAACTTGTCGCGTACATAATATCTGGCCGTGTAGCAGTAAGATATAGTAGACCCCCAATTAAACTTCTATAGAGGGAGGCATCGGCTTTTTCAGCTCCATCATTTTTCAATAGTTTCTCATTCATCATGAGCGGGGTTGAAACTACTTTGCAATAGTTCATCTTGAATTTCTTTAGGAGATTTTCGGTATATTTCTTTTGTGAGATGAAAATTCCTTCATGTTGATTGACTTCAATACCGAGGAAATAGTTCATCAAGCCCAAGTCCGTCATTTCAAATGTCTTCATCATTTCTTCTTTAAATTCTCGGATCATTGTCTCATTGTTTCCTGTATATATAAGATCATCTACATATAGAGAGACAATGAGAGTGTCGGACTTACCTTGGGTCTTGATGTAGAGTGTCGGCTCACTCATACTCCTCCTGAATCCTTGCTTGATGAAGTACTCATCGATTCTACTATACCATGCACATGGTGCTTGTTTTAACCCGTATAAGGCCTTCTTAAGCTTTAAGACTTTTTCTTCTTGGCCTTTGAGAATAAAGCCTTGTGGTTGTTCTATGTATATTTCTTCTTGAAGATATCCATTTAGGAATGCTGATTTTACATCTAGTTGATAGATCTTCCATTCTTTTTGTGCCGCTAAGGCTATGAGTGCTCGAATAGTATCAAGGCGGGCGATGGGAGCAAAAGTTTCAGTATAGTCAATACCTGGTTGTTGCAAGTATCATTTTGCCACAAGCCTTGCTTTATGCTTCTGGATTGATCCATCCGCATTGAGCTTTGTCTTGTAAACCCACTTAACGCCAATAATCTCTTTGTCTTCTGGTCGATCAACAAGCTCCCAGGTTTCATTTTTCTGGATCATCTTGATCTCTTCTTCCATGGCTTTTATCCAAACTTCATCTTTGGATGCTTGTTCATAGTTTTCCGGTTCCAAAATAGCAAAATTGCATGTGTCATAAATTCTTCTAAGGGCTTTTACCCTTAGTATTGGGGACTCTGGAGTAGATTCTTCTTGTGTTACCCTTGGAGAGCTTGGTGGAGTTACATCGTGAGTGGTGGAATCCTGTACTTCTTCTTCTTCTTGTGATGTTGACTCCTCTTGAGCAGGTGGTGTGTCTGGCAAGGTTATGTACTTCTTCACGATCTTCTCGTCTTCCCAATTCCAGGTAGCATTCTCATCGAACTCGACATCTCGTCTAATCATTAGTTTTTTAGTTCTTAGGTTGTAAACCCGATAGCCTTTTGATTGGTCACTGTAGCCAAGGAATATTCATTTTTTTGTCTTTTCATCTAGCTTACTCATTTTTTGAGCAGGAATGTGGACGTAGCAAATGCATCCAAACACTTTGAGATGCTTTGCTGAAGGCTTCCGTCCACTCCATGCTTCAACTGGAGTTTTATTTTGAACTGCTTTAGTTGGACACCTATTTAATAGGTATACAACAAAGTATAAAATACGCCGAGAAAGTGTTGGGAAGGCCTTTCTCCTTTAGCATGGACCTTGCCATCTCCATGACGGTTCTATTTTTTCTTTCAGCTACTCCATTTTGTTCTAGGGCGTAGCCAACAGTTAGTTGATAATGGACTCCTTCATCTTCACAAAATATATTAAACTCCTTTGAATTGTATTATGTGCCTCTGTCACTTCTTAGGACTTTGATTCTTTGGCCACTTTGATTCTCGATATGGTTCTTGAATTTTCTAAAGATAGAGAAAACCTCAGATCTTTCTCGAAGAAAATATACCCACGGCATTCTTGTGTAATCGTCAATAAATAGGATGAAATATTTATTTTGACTAGGTGTAGGTGTCCTCATCAGACCACACACATCCGTGTGGACAAGTTCCAAAGGCTTCTTAGCTTTCCATGAAACTCCAGATGGGAAGGACTGTCTCTGTTGTTTTCCAAGAAGACAGCCTTCACAAACATCTGAAATTTCTGTGATGGCTGGAAAATCTCTCATCATATTTTTCTGATGGAGAACTTTTAGCCCAGCAAAATTGAAGTGGCCAAATCTTCTATGCCATAGCCATGAATCATCAAGTTGAGCTTTCATGGCTATATCTTTGACCAATTTCCATTGAATAGGAAAATTGTTATTTTTCATCTTAAAGAGGCAATGATATTTTTATATTTATCATAGATAATGCAGGCATCTCTATTAAAATATAGAGAATACCCACTTTGTATCATTTGGCCCACACTTAAGAGATTTTGTGCAAGACGAGGGACTAGATATACATTATGTATATATTTTGGGCCTTTATTCGTTTCCACAGCGATGGTGCCTTTTCCTTTGACATCTACTAATGCACCATTGCCCAACTTTACTTGAGATTTCACCGACTTATCGATATGAGTGAATATAGTTTTGTCCCCTGTCATGTGATTGCTACACCCACTATCGATGCACCATGTTTCATTTTTATTGTCATTTGCCGCTTGGCCTGCGTAGAATGTATTTTCTTCACTTTCTTCTTTTTTTTCTACATAGTTTGCTCGATTATTTGTTTTTGAGCGACAATCTTTTTCTACATGGCCATATCTTTTACAAAAGCGGCATTGTTTTTTATTTTTAAACCAACAATCCTTCTCCAAATGATTTTTTTTTTCTTGCAAATACCACAAGGTGGATAATTTTCTTTTTTTATAATTTCTCCTCCTCTTTTGTTTTTCCATGAGCTCCTTCCATCATTTTTAGTCCGTGAGACCGTATATTTACTTTAGACCGAAAGGCACTTTCGACCGAATCTTCATCTTGTGCCATTAGTCTTTTCTCATATGCTTCTAGAGAGCCAATTAATTCACTTATTGATAGGGTCGTCAAGTCTTTAGTTCCTTCTATAGTTGTAACTATGGAGTTGTATTTTTTGGTAAGTGACACCAATATTTTCTCAACAACCCTTTGATCAGTTATCCCATCTCCATAGGCTCTCATTTGATTAACGAGTTCCTTTAATTTTCCACAATATTTTTGTACAGTCTCGTAATTTTTCATTTTAGAATTCTCAAAATCTCTTCTTAGTGTTTGAAGGCGAATAGTGCGTACCTTTTCTGATCCTTGAAATTCTTCTCGTAGTATATCCCAAGCCTCTTTTGCAGTCCTCGCTCCAATAATTCTTGGAAATACGGTTTCTGAGAGTGCTTGCTGAATAAAATATAGCGCCCTTGCATCCTTTTGTAGTTGATCATTCGAAACACTTGCACCTTCTGGCGGAGCCTCGCAACATTTTTCCACGATGTCCCATAAATCTTGGGCCATCAAGAATGTAGTCATTTTTATGCTCCAAAAGTCATAGTTGTTCCCATAAAAAATGGGAATGGGAAATGATGATGAGATAGGGTTGGCCATGGTTTAGTTAGTGGGTATTTGGAAAGGGTAATTTTAGGAATGGGTAGGTAGGACAAACGCCCAATACCAACTGAAGAACGTGGCTCTGATACCACTGTTGGTGTTTTGCGGAAGCGTGTATTTGATGTGTGTGCAAGTGTGTTTTGTGTGTGAACTTTCAAGAGGGTTAAGGAAAGAACAAAATGGGTAAGAAAATAATTTGCAGCAAGGGAACACAAGGGAACAACAAAAGAAAGCTTTTTTTATTTTATTTTATTTAGTTGTAGTACAAAGTACAAAGGAAGGGGAGGAGCTTACCTTTTGCTCTAACTTTTCTACGCTCCCCCCTTCCCTATTTATAGGAGTACTTCACCGACATTGAGGACTTCTAGGTGCTTCTCCATTTTTCTGTATTATTCTATTCTTTGCAACTCCCAGCCACTTTTGTTGACTTTTCAACCAATTTCCAGCTAGCTTTCTTCCTTCATACGTAGAGTAGTCTAGGAAGTTTTAGATTTTTCACAAAATGGATCATATTTTAACAATAATCAAGTCTGGGCTACTTATGATGATGATGATGGGATGGCCCGTTCCCATGCTTTGATCCATAATGTCATGACATCGAAACCATTCAAGTTGCGCATAAGTTGGCTTCATCTAAAAGTAACCAAGAACCGCGCTCTCTGCGTTGGGTTGGATATGTTTTTGCCAAAACCTGTGGGTATATGCGGATAGGGAAATCTTTGATGGTCTAGATTTGATTCTAGATATTTAGTGTTTAGCAACATCCTCTTGACCCAAAAATATTTGGATAAAATGTTGGATAAAAAATCAGGGAAACAGGGTGCGATAAGCCGTCGTTGAATAAAAAAGTTAAAAAAAAAAAAAAAACTTATCAAATGAGACTTTTATATGAAAACGAAGACGTACCTGAAATTAAGGAGTGGAAGTTTCCACTCGAAGCCTTATTCACCTGAATTCAGAAGCAAACGGAGAAGAAGATCAAAAACTGAAAAGGCGTTGAATTTATGAGAAATGGAGTTAAGAGAATTGGATTGGACCTGTTTTGGAGGATAATAGAAAACCAAGGGCCTGATGTATGGCAATGAATCTCGTAGAGCACGTCCTTCGTTTTTGCCCATTGTTGCACATTTCCTAGTATTTCAAACTGTTGAATGAAGGGAAAATTGGAGCAAAGAAAAGAGTAACCGCGATCTGATTGAGTTCGAGCAAGTGTGTTAGAGAGAACTTTTTGTTCGAACCTGAGACTTAGGATGAATAATCATGACCCCTTTGGTGTGCTTGACAAAACAGAGTATTTTTAGAGATTTTTAATCCTATCTTAGGCTGCACCAAACATATGATGAAATTTTTTATGATCTGGAAGATTTTATCTTATCTATTCCAATTTAAATTTGGGCACTAAAATGCAACAAGGAACAAGGGACTTAGTTCGGATTTATCCCCTAAGGCTACGTTTGGTAGTCCGGATTTGAGTCCGGATAGGATAATTTGTTATCCTATCCGATGTTTGGGAATGTCCACCGGATCGGACAAACCTGGATATATCCGGATAAAACGCCGGATAAAAAATCCGGGGGAGGGGGTGGGATAAGCCCGGATTGGATAAGATTTTTTTTTTTTTTTTTTTTTTTTTTTTTAAGGAAAGAAAGAACTTAACAAAAAGAGAAGATATCACTTGCTGTTTTCAATGGTGGCCACTGCGGAGGTGGCCACAATTTCTAGATCTAGGGTTTTTCCATGGCCTTTAATTAATTGAATATTCTATTTTCTAATTTTATAATTTAAATGAATATCATATTTATATTTTAATCTTATCCTAAAGTGCACCAAACACTTGACAGGATTAGATATGTCCGCCTTTATTATCCAAAGGATTTAATATCCTACTTTAACATATCCTATCCTGATTATTATCCGGACGATCAAACGTAGCCTAAAGGATATGTTTGGGCTCTGCATAGGAATTGGTCTCGTGATTGGGATGAGTTAAGCCTGAATGAGCTAATACACAGCTACGTGATTGAAGATTGCATTGAGGAACGCGGTGTAGCCATTGCTACACTCATATTTGTGGCTTCAAGACTGTGTTTCAAAAGCATCCGGTCCAAATAAATTATGGACAATTCGAAGAGGGGAAATGTTCTGATTCCCTCATCTGGTCCCCGCTCACTTGCTTATCTGTTAGGAATTTACAGATGCTCCTATTGGAGGCTAGGAGCTTGATCTTGCACTCACACCTTTGGGGCTTCTTCAAGTGGTAATGCGAGTTCAGGGAGGAGAGATGCAAGGCCCTACTTATACATCAAGGAGCACTTGTTTGTTGATACTGGAAAGTCAAAGGAAAAAGAACTCGCAGAAAATGGCAAAACAATTAATGGAAAAGAAATTGACGTCAAGAAGGAGAACGTGACCGATGTTGCGGTGAAGGGGATAAAAGCAAAGGTGGCATACAATCACAGGCTCAAGGGAAAACAGTGATAGCAAACTTAGTCATCCTTTTTCATGCTTTTGGAGGACTGATGCAGGTAAGATTGGATAGATTGACATGTAGTTTTTCAATTGAGGAGACGGAGTAGGAGGAGGAGGAGAAGGAAAGCATCGAGGTAGTATCATTTTGGACTAAGCAAGTCTTCTTTCCAGCGGCTATTCAAATAGCCATATGATATCCATAGTTAGTAGTAAATCTGCTGATTCGGTGGTATTTATGGATGGATAAGGAATCTTAATTTTGGTCAAGGTCAGAGATCTTCATAAGACTAATCTTGGTAAATTTACAGACAGTTTGATTTTCTTTACGAAGATTAGCGCGATAGTTACCTTTTTGGCGAATATGTTTTATTCTCCTCATTAAGGCTATCTTAGTAATACATTGATTACGAAGTTCGCCAAATATGCTTGATGTGGCTGCAACTTTTCTTTATATTTTTCTATCAGAAGTATAAAATCTTCATTTTGAGCATGATTGGTTTAACAGTTATATTGTCAACTGATGAATGGCGCATTTCATTACTTTCATAAATGTTTATTCTTGTCTTAGCCATGTACAGATCATGCCATTGCCTTGTGCACTTAATGTATGTATTTGCATGTCTAGGGAAGGCTGATGAAAATCGAGTGTTCTTGCTCACAATTACATGAAGTTTTGGAGTTCTTGGCAATAGAAATCGATACCTCCATATTTCATGTTTTCACTTGAGTAGCCTCAAGGTGACTTGCGTATGTGTGTATGTGTGTCTATATATATATGTGTGTGTGCAGTACAATCGACCAATAGATACTGTTTTATGAGTGCAACCCAATTAAGAATTGGCTGAGATTTGCCTCTTGTTGGAGTAAGGTGAAAATCAACCTCGACTAGTAATTTGCTCGTTGGTGTTGCTAAGAAATGCAAATAAATTTTTGCAAATGATATTAAAAGTTGGGAAGTTTAGTAAATAAATAAATGTTGGCAATAAATTCAAATGAGAGTTGTTTAAATTAATACTGTCGGGTAATTTTTTTTTTTTTTTGGTTGAACTATGTGGTAATTTAATAGTTAGTGATGAGTCATACTAATTTAGACTGGGAATGTCAAAATGGAGCTGTTAAGTGAAAAAGGTTACTAATCAAGCCGAATGAAAATTGGTATGTTCGTAAAAAAGATGTAAAATTGAGAAAAACAATCAAACTATATGTAACTCAGATGAAATTTTGTATCCCAAAACTAGTGGTCAATTTAATATGACAAAATTTGGTAAATTATTTTAATTTAGATTTAATTTCATATAAGAGTTGATAAGTTTGTAATGATGGTAAATTATGCAAATAAAAGTTGGTAAGTTAGTATGTAAAAAATTGCCAATTTACAAACTGTCAAAAAGTCGTTAATTTCATAAAAAGAATGGGAATTTATGAACAAGTTACCATAAACAAAAGTCACCGATCATTTTATTTATTAAATGTTTTTTTAACATTGACTAACATTTAGTGAAATTTATCAGCATGGATAAAGACATTCAAATAGAAAATTTAAATTCTGTTGGCTAATGACTGTCGATTGCTCATATACAATTGCGCCTTATCTCATGGTTTTAGGTCCCAAAATGAAATCTTTGGGATGGATGGATGTGCATTTTTCTCATCTTGAAACACATGCAAATAAGCAACATACAGGTCTGGAATTATCAACATCTTGTATCCTTGACCTGGATTGGTTTTAAGTGGCTGCATACAACAGTACTCTTATCCTTCCTCTGTGTCTGCATTAGTTTAGATCCATGAGATTATAAACCAGATTGTGTCTGCAAAGTCATTCCACAGTCTGGATTAAATGAATGGGTGTATCAAATAGAGGCTTTCATAAGGATGAGAAAAGTACAAGCACAGTGTTATGAGTGAAAATGTAATTAGGGGTAAATGTGGTGAAGGGATATCTATTTGGGGTTTTTGATAATATTTACCCAAACTCTTATCGCAGCAAAGTGTTTTATCTATGGATTACACGGCTGACGTGGTGTAATCAGTCAATCACGTCTTGCATAATTTGTATTGTCAATGACTTTTCACGCGATTTACTTCTTCACATATTGTTGCATTTCTTGTTTGCTTGAACAAGAGGGTGCCTCTTCTTTGCTTGAACAGAGGGGTCTCATGGATTTCCGCAATTTTCTCATTGATGTTGGTCATATTGACTTTCTAGTCGCCAGCTTTCTAGAACTTGCAAGTGTGCGTGATTGTGTACGCTGCCGTTCCACAACTAAATGAGATAGAGGGAAAGATCATTTTTTTTAGCGCATGACCACAGCAGCCACTTGTTCAATCGTTGTCTGAGTGAAGTAATAGTATGGATGAACCCAGCGATCAAGTCTGTGCTTTGTGTAGAGTTTCTTGAAGATTAGAATCAAGCTGGTGAAAAATCTAAGGATCAATAAGAGTTGTTAGAGCTTGCTCATAATGGCTCACAAGAATGTGTGGAACAGCCTCTGCAGGGGAAAGCACTTGACACCCGAAGAAATGGATTCGGGCCTTGGATTGTGATGTTTTATCATTGTTTTGGTGAAGCCCGTGGGGTGACTTTGCCTGCTAGATGGAATGAAAAAATTGAGCGACTACTTAGAGGATGTGGATTTAGTTCAAGGACAGACTCGTGAATGTTATAGATGGCTCATGTGAGATCGGTTGCTAGAGCTTTTATGGGGTTTCCATTGATCCAGCAGACACTGAAGTGAAGTATCCCAGCATCTTCTGCAGATGCAAAGTCGACATCCCATGTTTATTTCAGTAAAGCAAGTGAAAGAGAGCCATGGTCATAAATTTCCTGTCCGAGACAAGGGACACATCATTAACACTTCACTCAGCAAAGGGAATCGGTGCGTTACAGTGTACCTGCAGGTGACACAGCACCAGATATGAACCCCTACGCTTGAGGAGATACTAAATGGCTTGAAATATGAATTGGACTAGATGAATGGCCAATTCCCAAGAGGCTGAATCAGTGCGTCACGGTGTACCTGCAGGTGACACAGCAGCAGATATGGGTGGGCATATTTTTTCTGTTTGCCTAGATTTCTTAAATGAAACTTCAAGTTCCTTTCATCCCAACTCCTCTGCATGGATGCACGTTTCACCAGCTGCAGAGGCTGAATCATCCGCCTCAAGAAAGTGGGAAGATGTCCTTGAGATGCTTGATGACCTCATTAGATGTTTATAATATGAAGAATTGCTTTTCCATTTAAAGAAGCTTGAGGCAATGAAGGAAGCGTTGTCTCAAATCAGGGATGTGGTAGTTGACAGAGGTATTGGGTATCAAGATACTCGACAACAGGAAAGCCTAGTGCCAAGGGAACTTACCAAGACGCTCAGATACTCATTTCCATGCTTGTTTACTCTTCGTTTGTATTATCTCTGTGGATATTCAGGCCTGGAGGCAGTTCTTTCTGGTGGGAGCTGGGGACACGGTGAAAATAGCAAATGTTGTTTGCACATGGGAAGGATTTTGGCATCAAATGAGGTAAATATCGCCTGGAACGGGGTAAAACAATTACATGACGTTCTTGGACTTTTCAGGTTTGCGTGGGAAACAGCAGGAGCGGAAGGAGTATTGAAATTGCAAGGCCATTCATGGTGCGTGGGAGCTGAGGATAAGACATTAACAATAAAGAAAATCCATTTTATGTAATTGGAGTCATGTTGTTGTTAATCGGCGTTGCAGCGGAAGCGGATCGTAATTTTGCAATTATGTCGAGAGCTATAAAAATCGATCGAAATAAAACGAGGAACAATAAAAGAAAAGGATACCGGAATTTACGTGGTTCGGTCCGAATGTCGGAACCTACGTCCACGGGGAGAGTCAACAAATCAATCCACTATAAATCGGAGAATTACAAGATTACAATCACACATATGCACTCAAGTGTTTCCCAACCCTAGTTTATACCCAATACCCACGGTGTTTAACAAATCAATGGACTCGAACCCGCACAAAACTCTCGGAGCTCATGCCTCTCACTCTCTCTCGAGCTCTTTTTTTCTCTCGCTCACTGCAAAGCTGGTTTTCTTTTGCAGCTTATCAAGCTCCAGACGTCTTCTCCTTTTTATCAGTGGAAGAGGAGGAAACAAAATAATATTGTACTCCAGAATTTTCAGAAGGCACCGATCTTCAAAGCATGTGCCTCCATGCATTTAATGTTAGCGTGTGAGCTGAGCAGCATGTACTGACACACGTAGAAGAGCTTCTGCCTTCTCTCCTTCTTTATCCGCAACAAGACGAAAGAAGTCCACAAAGATACCAAGAAGAGAAGAAAATTGGGCGCCTACGAGATAGCTTCAGAAGCAGCAAGTGTTGACCAATATCTTTTCTACGTGCATGCATGCACATGGCCATGTGTGTGCATTTAATGAGGTTGAAGGAATTTGCACGATCAACACTTCAGAAGATTTCATGCTGACAAATGACAAGGCCACAAAAATCAACACATGGTGTGGCCTTCATTTCCAACGGTAGAAGCTCGTATCTAGGGCTGAATACTTTCGGCTTCTACCACGCGACCTTTATTTTAATTAAATGCTTTGCCGATGTTCTTCCTCGTTTCAACGTGAAAATATTTTGCACGTATCGGATATCGTATAATGGATTCAAACTTGAGACATAATTCAAACATGTTGTGATTGGTTGATCTTACCATTTCTGTATTTGAACTAATTGTGTTTGTAGACTATTTATTTACTCATAAGATACAGGAGACCATTCTTCGCTTTATTGGTGGTTGAAGAGCTGACAATTCTCTGGGTGAGTAGGGGCGCGTTTGGTAACGTTTCTGTTTAAAAATTGTTCCAGGGAACAGAAATAGAAAAAAGTATTTCTGTTCCTGGGAACAATTTCTGAACAAAAAAGCGTGTTTGGTAAACTTGTTCCAGGAACAAAAAATAAATAGAAACATGTTTGGTAAATTTGGATAATTTTTTTATTTCTTTTATTTTTTCTATTTTTTTTGCTTATTTTTCTTTTTTTCTTTTTTTTTTTTTTTTTTTTCTTCTTTTGGCCGGTCGCCGGCCAAGGCCTTGGCCGGCGAGGCCGAGCTCGCCCAGCGGCGGGCGAGGCGC
The DNA here is from genome assembly GCA_017140185.1 of Eucalyptus polyanthemos subsp. polyanthemos. Lineage (NCBI taxonomy): Eukaryota > Viridiplantae > Streptophyta > Magnoliopsida > Myrtales > Myrtaceae > Eucalyptus > Eucalyptus polyanthemos. The sequence continues at coordinate 25,914,329 of CM029459.1, forward strand.
GGCCTCGCCGGGCCACCGCCAGGCGAGGCCGAGGCTCGCCGCCGCCGGGCGAGCTCGGCCTCGCCGGATCCGGGCGAGATCGAGCTCGCCCGGAGCCGGCGCGAGGTCGGCCTCGCCTTGATCCGCGAGGCCGAGCCGCCAGCCGGCGGCGAGGCGCGGCCTCGCCGGCCACCGCCAGCGAGGCCGAGGCTCGCCGCCGGCCCGGGCGAGCTCGGCCTCGCCGGATCGGGCGAGATCGAGCTCGCCCGGGCCGGCGCGAGGTCGGCCTCGCCATGGCCGGGGCGAGCTCGAGCTCGCCCGGATCCGGCGAGGCCGACCTCGCCCGGCGGCCGGCGAGCCTCGGCCTCGCCGGATCCGGGCGAGCTCGAGCTCGCCCCGGCCATGGCGAGGCCGACCCTCGCCCGGCCCTACGGCGGCGTCGGCCTCGCCGGGGCCGGCGGGCCTCGCCGTGGGCCGGGCGAGGCCGCCGGCCCTCGTCGGCCGGTCGCCGGCCATGGCCGAGCCGGCGACCGGCCAAAAGAAAGAAGAACAAGAAAATAAAAGAAAAAAAAAAAAAAAGTGTTTCGATTTGTGTTCCGGAAACAAGAAACAAGTTTTTTTTGTTTTTACATTTTTCTTTTTTGTTCCTGGGAACAAAAGAACAAAAAGGAACAGAAACGCACACAAACGCGTTTCTGTTCCTTTTTTGTTCCCAGGAACAAAAAAACAGAAATTTTTGTTCCTGGGAACAGAAATAAGTGGCAACCATGCAGGCCCTAGGATGCTTTGTATTCTTTTTGGGGCAGAAATGGCAACTCCATGGACTGGGAGGCTCAGTAACTTCACATCAACCACATGGAAAGTAACGCCAAGGAGTATGTAAATGATAATTAGATTGCATATTTCTGGAAGAAATTTAATAGAAAGCTCTATAAACCCAGCATAAATGCAATTTGTGAATGGAAAAGATTCACGATTCTTGGAGCACTATGTTGTGAAAGAAATTGTCAAACAATTTCAACAGCATATTTGTTCGTACACTTTGTGTAGTCTGTAAGGCATAACGTATCCAACTATATCCACAACTCGTGGGAAACAGAAACTATGCATGTCTTCAATCCAGGATCTATCAACATGTACAATCATTTGTTTTTGTTTTGGTATTACTATTAGGATTCTTGCTAGGATTATCATTGTCTTCAGCATCACCTCCTTCAGTTATTGATTTTTGCTACTGTGTGGATTCTGGAGCTCCCAGTTGACTTCATAATGCATAGCATCTGTTGCAAAGGACAGTGAAGAGGCATCTATCATGTTCAGGTTCGATTGCGTCCTTCAACTTCATAAAGAATCCTCCAAAACTTGCATATATCAACTGCTAGATAGAATATTATGGCTTAGATACAATGCTATGGATAATGCAGATAGCCGCAGTTCATTTTCAAGTTACCTGATAAAAACAACTCCATCTCGGCTATATTCTTGCGTCGTGTAATTAAAGACTTTGACCAAAAAAATTAAAGACTTCGGTGGCATCTAAAAGGTGAAGGCAATATTGTAAGATGCTAGCTATAGAAGTTCCAGTTCAATAATGTTATTTCCCATCTCTGATGCACCATCTTCTGTAGGCGTGCATTTGACAAAAACTTCGTGCAATATTCAACAATTACTTCTCAACATGCCTCAAGTTTATTGATTGCTAAATATTGATAAGGGCCTACAAGAAAATCTCGGGCTGAATGGCCACATCCCGTTCATTCAGCATTCCATCGTCGTGAAATGTATTGGATACAGACAAGCTAATAATTCTGCATCCTGACTAACATACATAAATGGATGTCTGCTGATTCTGATAGAAAGTGACCAAAGATCACACATAATTCAATCAAAACTTAGAGCATTATAGTGGCAATTTACCATTCAGAAAGCAAAGTTATTTGAGAGATGGGAGTGAGCACACAGTCTGTACTACAGTCAGGGCAAGCAACACCACTGCAGCAATAACCGAGAGGACCGCCCACGGGCTACTGTAATCGTGCTTAAACGTTGCCTTCCACTTTGTTATAAGGCCTTCGGCAGTGCACGACAAGCTCGTGCCTGAGGTGGTGGAAGTAGGCGTTTCTTGTCCACATATAAGTTTTGGTGCAAAACGTGTTGAGTAGGCACGTGGCAGAATCTTCATTGCCGAGCCAGTTCTGTATGACTTCTTTGTCAATCAGTAACTTTGCATCACAGGGGTATTGATCAGGTGATCCATGAAGGCCATATAGTCGATCAGATAACGGTCGTCCTGGTAGTAACATATCTCAAAGGCGATAATGTTCCGAAAATAGGATTTGGTTGAATGGTAAAGATGGAGGCACGGGATTTCGAGCACTCCATTCTTGAATTTGACGTCTAATAAGCACTGGCTTTTACCTGAGAGCATTGTTAGTAAAGTCAAGGAAATAAGTCGAGAACGAAACAGAATCAAATTCAGAAAGCAAAATGACCCAAGTCAACTCTTGCCTCTTCTCAGCTTGACTCCAGCTGCCGCCAGCTCCGTCGAGCTTGGGATGAATTTGAACTCTTCATGGCACTTGTATGGCTCCTTCCTCACTGACGGCAAGTGCAAGAGCCTGATCGCGTTGAGGAAGTGCTTCACCTCTGACTCCATCACCCCCTCCGGCAGCTCTTCAATTTTCATTGCCGGCTGCAAAAACCTGTACCCGAGCTCGAGCAGCCTCGGTGTGCGCTTTTGGTGAGATCCGTACGCCATCTCAAACAGCTCTTGGATGGCGAAGAACGGTATCTGGTTCTCCAGAAGCCACATGTCACGGCGGACATCATTAAGCATCCATGGCTTGCCAAAGATCCGGTTGCCAGACGGGCCTCCACTTATAGTTCCAATACATCAGAAAGAGCTGGATCACAAAGATGCAAAGCATCATCTCCACAAACTCATCGGAGTCGAGGATGATCAGCTTAAAATAGCACTTCCGGACCGGACCCGATCCTCCCAGGACTCGATCCTCTTGATGTCGTCCTCGAGGCAGCATCTTGGGTTGTACTGGAGGAAGCTCTGCAAGTACCGCAGCTTCTGATCTTCCATTGGCTTGAGGCTTTCATTGCCGTGGTGATAAGGTCCGATTGTGATGACGCGGGGTGTGTAGGCCTCTTTGTAGCCTTGCCACAGCTTCTCTGGAGTGGCGTAGATGCTTGGTTCAATCTGTTGCTTATCGAAGTTACGAGTTCATCGTGATGATGGGTCACTTGCAGATGTTGGCCCTGTTCCTGCCATCCTCTGTTTTCTTCTCTCAACTGGAAGAAAAATTTCCCTCCTCAGTCGATAGAGAGCAAAAAGGTTCGAGCAAAATCCAGTGCAAGAAAGGGTACCCTGTGCCAGAATAAGCCCAGAAATTACATATGGCCTCTTTAATGCGGACTGCAGAGCCATCATGGAATTAGCCAAAAAAGTACAAAAAATAAAATAAGATGGAAACAAACAAATAAGGAGCGGGAATTCAGACACGGGGTTTGGTTAGTTTAAAATGAATTGTGCATCCGTTTTAGGCCGCTAAATGACGGAAATAACCCGTAGATTCATTTAGAATTATTTCATATTGTTATGAATTTGATTCTGCGATTCTGGGCCGATTTAGATTACGGATTTTGTTCTCGGGAACAAACAAAGAACATAAACGTGTTTGGTTGCGTTTCTGTTCTTTTTTTGTTTTTTTTTTGTTCCTGGAACAAAATTGAAGCAAAAAAAAGAAACACAAAAAAGTTGTTTCTTTTCTCCGGAAACACTTCTTCAAGAACAAAAATGAAAATAAACAAAAAAACAAAACGGGAACAAAATTGGAGAAAGAAGAACACCGGCTGAAGCTTCTCCTTTGTGCGTGCTCTCTCTCGGCCGAAGCTTCCTCCGCCTCCTCCTTCCTTTTTTGGCGTCTCTCCCTTCTCTCCGGCGGCTCCCACTCGGCTGACTCTCCGGCGACTCCTCACTCCGGCGACTCACCGGCTGAAGCTTCCGACTCCAGGTACGTTTCCGGTGCTCCTCCTCCGGTCGACGATGGGCTTCAGTGCGGCAGATATGGGACGCTCGCTTGAGGCTGCCGACGGCAAATCTGGGACGGTTTCGCAACAACAGATCACCCAAAGATAGCACAAAACCCATCAACCCACGTCACGGTTTCGCAAGATTTCTTTTTTTTTTTCTCTCTTCTCGTTCGCTTTAACATCGATCGCATCCGTCTCGCGTTTTTTTAGCTGCCGAAGGAACGGGAAAAAAGAGAAGTTCCCCTCCAACCCAATCCCAAAAAAGGGACGAAAATCTCTCCTTTTGATAATTCTGAGAACTTATGAAATCAAGAATACAGAGGATGAAGATGAAGAATGATAACAGATGATCCGTGAAGAAGTTTTCGATTATTGTTTCACTGTCTCTTCATTGATTGAACAAAAAAGAGATTGAAGAGCAATACAGCAAAAGCTTTCTGAATCATCTAGTTTCTCTTAATACTCAACCGAATACATTTGCTCTCTATATACGGATAGAAGAATAGAAGACTAACTATTAGAAAACTGACTAACTAACTTCAACTAACAAACTTTACAGTTGAATATAACAGAACCACAATCTTGAGACTTGGCAATCCGTGTCTTTGACATTTGCATGATCTCCACCGTTGATGAAACTCATTATCCATGAGTTATCAATGTACTCAGCTTATTCACTTCTCGATTGCCTCTTGACGATCCACATTTATCATGGTCGAGGACTTGGCAATCCGTGGCAATCCGTGGCTGACTTCTTGATATAGCAGAACATGGTTTTGATCTTGATTCTCTAACATTCCCCCTCAAATTGGGAAGAGTGAAAGATTCCATTCCCAATTTGGTTCGGAGAGTAAGATGAGACAAGCGAGATAGTGACTTAGTAAATATATCAGCTAATTGAAGATGAGTAGAGATATACTGAACACGAATAGATCCAGAAGAGACTTTCTCACGAACAAAGTGAAAATCAACTTCAATGTGCTTGGTTCGAGCATGTAATATTGGATTGGCTGTGAGAGAAATTGCCGATCTGTTGTCACAATATATATTGGTAGGTGACTGAAGGGAAATCCCTATATCTCGTAGCACAAACGTGATCCAGGTGAGTTCAGCAGTGGTTGAAGCAAGTGCACGATACTCTGCTTCAGTTGAGGATCTGGAAACTGTAGGTTGTTTCTTAGCAGACCAGGATAGTAGATTGGATCCAAGAAACGTGCAAAACCCTATTGTTGAACGTCGTGTTGTTGGACAACCAGCCCAATCCGCATCAGATAAACCATAGAGATGTACTGAACTTTGAGAATGGAGATAAATTCCAAGATGTATAGTACCTTTGACATATCGAAGTACTCTTTTTAATTGCTGAAAGTCTCCTACAGCAGGCTGTTGCATTTTTTGACAGAGAAGATTAGTAGCAAATGCCAGGTCTGGTCGAGTAATAGTTAAGTATTGAAGAGCACCAACCAAGCTTCTGTATTCCATAGGATCTGTAAGAAGATTTGCAGTGTCAGCCATTGAAATTGATCGAAGAGGCAGGGGTGTTGAGATTGGTTTACAGTCGGCCATATAAGCTCGTTTCAACAAGTCAGTAGCATATTTTGTTTGACACAGAAAGAGGTTATGTGAAGTTCGTTTGGCCTCAATGCCCAAAAAATAGTGAATATACCCAAGGTCCTTACATATGAAACTGAAGACTAAGTTTCTGAATAAGAGTAGTTAAGAGATGTGGTGAGCTGCCAGTCAAGATGATATCATCAACTTATAGGAGCAATAGGACTGCATGTGAGTTTGTATGAAGAACAAATAATGATGGATCAGCTGTGCTGCATAAGAAACCATTTTCGAGTAAAAATTTGCTGAATTTATCAAACCAAGCTCTTGGTGCTTGTCGAAGACCATATAGAGACTTGTGAAGCAAACAGACATGGTTTGACTGTTGGGGATTGATAAAGCCAGGTGGCTGTTCCATGTATACAGTCTCATTCAAATCTCCATGAAGAAAAGCATTCTTAACATCAAGCTGGTGTATTGGCCAGTGCCTTATCATAGCCAGAGATAACACTATTCGAATTGTTGTGTGTTTCACAACTGGACTAAAAGTCTCAGTGAAGTCAAGTCCTTCTTCTTGGTGAAAGCCTTTGGCGACTAGACGAGCTTTGAGTCTGTCAAGGCCTCTATCTGGTGTGAGTTTGGTCTTATATACCCACCTGCAGCCTATTACATTCATCTGGTCAGTTCTAGGGATCAATGTCCATGTTTGATTTTCAGCAAGAGCATCCATTTCTTCTTTCATAGCCCTATACCAGGCTTCATTGGCTAAGGCTGACTTGATAGATCGTGGTTCCATAGGAACTGGATAGTCAGCTGAATAAGCATACTTTGGATTTGGTTTTCGAATCCCAGACTTTAGTCAAGTCTGCATATGATGATTATTACCAGTACCTTGAGAAGAAGACAGAATGGGATTGGAATTGGAATGCCTTGAATTAGAACTACTTTTAGCTAGTAGATCATTGTGTGAAGATAAAGAACTACTGGCAGTATATTGTTCCTGAGAAGTAAAATGATCTTGAGGCATAGCATCTATTGATGCCATGACAGATTGTCCTTCTGTCATTGTCTCATCTTGCATATTCCTCGAGGAAATGGTCTGAGATTGTTGTCTGTGATATGGATGATAAGTATAGCAATCATGGAGATCAGGATGGATCTGGTTTGTGGTCGATCGATGAAAGGATCCGAAGGCCGGTGACTTGGTTCTTGATGATTCGAGCAAATGTATTCCTTCAATCCATTGTTTGTATAAGTTTGTATAATGTCCATATTCATGGACCATCTTCTTTGTAAAAGGATAAGAATACTCATCAAAGACAACATGCCTACTGATGTATACACGATTATTAGTTGGGACCAAACATCGATACCCTTTGTGCTGATTGCTATAACCCAAGAAGATACAGGGAAGAGATCGAGGATCAAGTTTATGGCTTGTATACGGTCTTAGGCAAGGATAGCATGCACAGCCAAATACTCTTAAATGATCATACCTTGGCTGTCTATTATAAAGTTTGTTATAAGGTGTGTCCATCTGCAGCTTTGGTGTGGGAAGAATGTTTATGATGTAATTAGCTGTCACAAATGCATCCACCCAAAATTTTAGTGGAACTTTTGAGTGATATAGCATAGCTAATCCCAGTTCAACGATGTGTCGATGCTTCCTTTCGGAGACCCCATTCTGTTCTGGTGTGTGAGGACATGATATGAGCTGTCTTATTCCATGGTGTCTCAGAAATTTTTGAAATCTATTGCTTATGAATTCTCCTCCTCCGTCACTCTAGAAGATTTTAATCTGATGATTATACTGTCGTTCAACTAACTTCTGGAATTGAACGAATATGTCATAAAACTCAGACTTCAACTTCATGGGATATAGCCAGCAATATCGAGAGAAATTGTCAACAAAAATCACATAATATCTAAACTTTTGAAAGGAACAGACTGGTGATGGTCCCCATATGTCACAATGAATTCTTTCTAATGGAAAACTTGATGTAGAATCCGAAAAAGGGAACGGTAGAGTTGTACTTTTAGCTATTTGACAGCTGTTGCAAACAATCTGAGATGATGAAACAAATTGTATAAGCTTCTGTTTTTGCAGATGTTTAACTACTTGAGCATTTGTATGAGCCAAACGCTGGTGCCATATATCTTCATCGACTGTCTTTTGCCGCTGAGTAAAGAAGGCTTCTGTGGTCTGTGGATTAGCTTGATAAAGCCCTCTAATTTTCCTTCCGAGCTTCACCATTGAGTTGGTACTGTTGTCCTTTACATAAACACTAGTTTTGTCAAAGATAAAAGAACAAGGGAAGTCATATGTGAGTTTAGATACTGAAAGGAGATTCTTCTTTATCTCTGGGACAATTAGAACATCGTTAAGAGGTAATGTATTGTTCTTTGTTTTGAGCCAGGTGTTGCCAATGTGAGTTACAGGTAAACATGATCCATTGCCTATCATAACAGTATCAAGTCCTTGATATTTAGAAAGAGTATGGAGCATACCAGGATTGGCATTGATGTGAGCTGTAGCTCCAGAGTCAGGATACCACTCACTTCCTGTTGAGTCTTCAATATGCATTGCTGTCAATGCTGCTGGAATATCCTCTGCTTGATAAGAATTGTCAAACCGATACCAGCAGCGAAGAGCATCATGTCCAGACTTTTTACATATTTGACATTCTAGTCGAATGCTACTTGTTTCTTTTTCATCCTGCAAGTTCTTACTTGAGTTTGCAGAAGGATAAGTCTTGACATTTTGATACCTTTGTGAGTAAGTGGTATAGGGTCTAAACCCTTGGTTTGTTGTAGAGATAACATTTCTCTGTCTAGGGTGTTGATTTCCTTGCCCTGGACTGGAGATATCTGTTATGTAATTCTGATATCTTTCAAAACCACGACCCCTATTGTTACAGTTACGCCACGACCATAACTTCGACCACCCTCGTAACCTCCTCTTTGAGATATAAATCCAGAGGCTTGAGAAAAGTAGTCTTCATTTGCGATATCTTTAGACTGAACCTGAAACTGTCTTTGTCCAAAATATGCCAAATTCGGGTTGAACTGACTCCTGGAAAGATTTTTGAGTCTTGATTCAAACCTTTCTATTTGAGCAATAACCTCATCATATTCTGGCTGAGGCTTCAAACAATATATGGTAGTCCGAAAGTTTTCATACTTAGGACCTAAACCTTCCAATACACCAAACATTTTGGTTATATCATCCACAGGTTTGCCTATTGCATTCAACTGATCACATATGGATTTATATTCCCTGAGATAATCAGCAAGAGTTTGTTCATGCTTGTGACATGTTTGCAGTTTCCCCCTTAATTCGAACTCTCTAGCAATTGACTTCTGTGTAAACCTTTTCAGAAGAGTTTGCCATACTTCGGATGATGTTTCTAATCCAATTATCGAGCTCAAAATATTTTCAGTAACTGCTCCAGAGATCCATGATGAAATCAACTGATCTGTTCTAGTCCAATCAGTGTAATCTGGATTAATAAGATCAGTTTCACAACCTTCATCCTCTATTTGCAGCATTCGAGAGGGTGAAGGAATATCTCCATTAACAAAACCAAACAGATCTTGGCTTTTCAAAAACCTTTGGATTTGAGCTTGCCACAATAGAAAGTTATCCTCAGCAAGTTTGATTGTGACAAAGTTTGTGATATTCACATGTATCGAAAAAGGATATTTTGGAGTTCTAATTGCCATTATTATGATCCTTTGAAGAAGATGATAATAGTAATGCTATGAGCCCTGAGCTCTTATGAGTTTACCTTGATCCAGAGAGCTTCATTGTTCGTTCACTTCTTCTGACTTGATGCACGAACTGATTACTGGACAGACTTCATTCTGATGCATGTCGACCTTCTTGCTCTGATACCATGAGAACTTATGAAATCAAGAATACAGAGGATGAAGATGAAGAATGATAACAGATGATCCGTGAAGAAGTTTTCGATTCTTATTTCACTGTCTCTTCATCGATTGAACAAAAAGAGAGATTGAAGAGCAATACAGCAAAAACCTTCTGAATCATCTAGTTTTTCTTAACACTCAACCGAATACATTCGCTCTCTATATACGGATAGAAAACAGAAGACTAACTACTAGAAAACGAACTAACTAACTTCAACTAACAAACTTTACAGTGGAAAATAACAGAACAACAATCTTGAGACTTGGCAATCCGTGTCTTTGACATTTGCATGATCTCCACCGTTGATGAACTTCATTATCCATGAGTTATCAATGTCCTCAGCTCATTCACTTCTCGATTGCCTCTTGATGATCCACATCTATCATGGTCGAGGACTTGGCAATCCGTGGCTGACTTCTTGATATAGCAGAACACGGTTTTGATCTTGATTCTCTAACAAATTCATCTCCGACCCAATCCGAACGGGGGCCAAAAATCTCGCCTTTTGATGATTCATCTTTGACCCACATGGGTTCGAGATTGAATTTTTGTCCCACGAATCCCAATGGCGACGACAAGCTAACGCATTTTCGATAAGAAGAGCGGGGGAGTTGCGATGAAGGGCAAGGATCCTTCGCCGGAGGTGCAGATCACGGCGCAGGGGCGGGGCGGGGACGGCGGGGTGGCGGCGGGGACGGAGGACCATGTGGTCAGGCAGGTCAGGTACAGACGGTGGGTCACGTGGCTAGTCCCGTCGTTCGTGGTGGCCAACGTGGTGATGTTCTTGGTGACCATGTACGTGAACGATTGTCCCAAGAAATCCGGCTTTTGCATCGCCAGGTTTCTGGGGAGGTTCTCTTTTCAAACGCTCAAGGAGAATCCCCTGCTCGGGCCTTCATCGGATACGTGAGTCTTCCTTCTGTCTCTCTGTTACTTTCTCTGTTTCTGTATCATTTCTAGCGCGTATATGGGATTGATGCATGGCACGGTGGGTGGAATGCAACGTCTAGATGTGTCTGCAGTTGAATAGGACATGGGCTTGTGGATGCTTCATGGGTTTTTTTAGAATGGTCCTTGTAGTGGATGACTTTTGTGAGTTTGTGCTCCATTGTTGTTTAGTTTACTCGTGAGATCAATCTTTGGTGGAGAGAGGAGCCAGAGATGCAGTAACTTTTCTATTAAAGTAAGGCTCGCACTATAGTTAATGTTCAATATGAAATTCCATGTACTTGTTTCAAATTAGATAGTGGTTCCGAAAGCAGAAGGTGGACAGTAATGTGAAACCCAAGTAGCAAAAGGCAGTTGTGTAATAGATATCTTGTGTAGTTACCGGAAATCTCCTGATTTGAATTGGAACTAAGAAGCTGAGTTTGATTTCACTTGTTCATGGATGATCTGAATAAAAGCCATCAGACAAACTTGAACCCCGAAAAAGGGGAAATGAGAGCAGCAAGATAGAGAAAGGATGAGACTTACAAATGTTTCTTAACATGATAGTGCTGGGCATAGCATTTCTTGCAGCCCTTACCAAGACACATCTAAACAAGAGAAGATGTCATTTTGATTCTGGACGATTAACTCTATCGAGAGTTATTTCTCAGCTGTTTCGCATGTATTAAATCGTAATTTAATGTTAATCTCTAAAATAGAACTCTTAACTCTTATTGGTGGAGATTTGCATTATGTGTCCAGCTCATCTTAACATGCAATTTGGCATACCATATAGTGGAGTTATGGTTTTGGGAAATTTTTCATTCAACGAAATTATGTCATTTGCCATTTTCCTGTTCAGGTTATACAAGATGGGCGCTTTAGCAGTTGCTGACGTGGTTCAGAAGCACCAGGCTTGGCGCCTATTTACCTGCATATGGTTGCACGCTGGGGTTTTCCACGTGCTGGCAAATATGTTGAGTCTAGTTTTCATAGGGATCCGACTTGAACAGGAATTTGGTTTTGGTATGCATAAATGTTCTTTACTGTAGCAAATGATTTTATTGCAACTTCATAATGCATCATCGCCTTTACCTTGAAAGGCTCTACCTGTTTGAGATTCTGACACAAACCCAATCGGATAGGCTCCCACTGATGCTTCCATGGAAATATTAAGCTCTCGTTTTTATGAAGTATCGTAGCTTTGCAAAAATTAACTCGTAGTTTCTCTTCCAATTTTCAGTTCGAATCGGGCTACTGTATGTTATATCTGGCTTTGGTGGAAGTTTATTATCAGCCCTATTCATTCAATCTAGCATCTCGGTTGGTGCATCGGGTGCCCTTTTCGGTTTGCTAGGGAGCATGCTCTCCGAACTCATTACAAACTAGACAATATATGCAAACACGAACATGGCCTTTGTTAGAACCTTCAGCCTTTTGAAATTCTTTGACCGTGCCTTTTGACCATATAGATCTTTTTGTATTTATGTGCAGTTAGCAGCATTGTTAACTCTCATCATCATCGTTATAATAAATCTCGTGATGGGTATTCTGCCTCACGTGGACAACTTTGCTCATATTGGCGGATTTCTTTCTGGTTTTCTTCTTGGCTTTGTGTTTCTAATTCGGCCCCAGTTCGGGTGGGTTAGCCAAAGAAATGCTCTTTCTGGAAGAGCAACCCCTTCACTTAAACCAAAGCACACGATTTATCAGTATGTGCTATGGGTGGTTTCTGTAATTCTACTAATCTCAGGGTAAGTTCATCACATCTCGATCATTCTAAGCTTCTGGTACATTTGACAATCTTCTTCTACAAATCTGAGGAATACGACCATTAGGGGCATGTTGTCTTGACAGGTTGACAGTTGGCCTGGTGATGCTCTTCCATGGAGTTAATGCAAATGAATACTGCTCGTGGTGTCATTATATGCAAATAAAAAAGTATTTGAAAAAATTTGATACAAACTTTAATTACAAATTTTTTTACGAAATATGCCATATGATCATGTTAAAAATGTTTGTCTTCACTAACCATGAACAAAATAAAATTAATGAGCATTTCATAAGAATGAGAGTTCAATATTAATTTTAAACTTTATTAAAGAAAATGTTTTTTTTTTAAATTTAAAACAGATTATTTTTTTTCGTTTACCAAACGTGTTTCTGTTCTTTTTCTATTCTAGGAACATAAATTGATTGCAGTTTAGGGGTGTTCAACGGGAACCGCCCGAACCGGGAACTGACCGGACCGGACTGAAACGGTCGGTTTTGGGCGGTTCCCATGGTCGGCGGTCCGGTCCCCGGTTCCTAATCTTGGAACCGGTGGCCGGTTGGTCCGGTTCTCGGTTTTAAGGTGGGAACCGGACCGAACCGGACCGAACCAAATTTTTTTATATATAATTTATATACATAGAATTAATAAAACATATAAACATGATAACTTATTGCAACCAAAGTTGCAATTTGAGGTAGCAACCTCTTATGTGGCCAAGAGACCATTAAAACCCCTTTTGTTACTCTTTTATTTATAGAAAAAATCTCCTTGTTAGTTTCGATGTGAGATTAAGACTTCAAGAAATCCCATGAATCACAGAATGAAGTTTGAATAATTTGCACGTGAAACACGTGTGGTTAGTTTTGTTGAATTGCCCGGGAATCGAATTGGATTGATCGGTCAAGAGTGCGTTTCCTCTTTAGTTCTAGTGCAAAAAAGTAGAGTTGATTTTTTTGGACCGGACCGGAACCAATGGTCGGTCCGGTTCCCGGTCCTAGGACCAAATGGTCCGGTCCACGGTTCGCAATTTTGGGAACCGGTGCTCCCGGTCCGGTTCTCGGTTTCAAGGTGGAACCGGACCAAACCGGGAACCGATCACCCCTACTGTAGTTACCAAACGTGTTTCTGTTCTTTTTTTTTTTTATTCCAAGAACAGTTTTTTTTTACACTTACTAAACGCGTTCTTTTGTTCAAAAACTGTTCCTCGGAACAGAAACACTTTTTTTTTTTTATTTCTGTTCCCAGGAACAAAAAAAGAACATAAGTGTTTCCATGCGCGCCCTAAGAGACCAAAAAAGAAATCTCTCACTCAAAAGCATAGTATGGATATATACATGCATTTGATTTTGTCACCTAGTTACCTTTCACACAAGATACATCTTTTTGTCCCCTTGCTCTCTCTCTTCCGTCATGCCTACATGAAATATTCTTAAGTGATCAAATATAAGCCCAAAGCTTTTGATGTTGCTAGGTTTCACGTGGGATTCACGTGATTTACTAATTAAAATGCATTATACTTGTACACAAATAAATGTACCCACAAAATGTTGCTTGCCAAAACTTAGGATTACGGTGGCAGTTTGCCCTTCAAAGAGCATTCGAGAGATGGAAATGAGCCCCGGTCTGTTCTACATCAGTGCAAGCAACACCACTGTAGCGATAACCAAGAGGACCGCCCACAAGCTGCTGCAGTAATCACGCTCGAACATTGCTTCCGCTGGTTATAAGGTGTGACAAGCTTGTGCCTAAGGCTGTAGAAGTAGGCGTTCCTCGTCCACAGCGAAGTGTACTTGCAGAAGGCGTAGAATAGGAAGCTGAGTTATGAAGATCGAAGAAAGTTGGAGAAGGAAAAAGAAAGAAAAAAAAAAGGCGCCATGTCTCTTCATTGAATCAAGTAACAAGGGTCGAGTCCCCTTCGCCAAATTTGGCAAGCATGATATCTCTCTCTAGAAATAACAGTTTTTTTAGTTGTTTTTATTGACTGTATGACCATTTTCATTAATTTTGGGGAAAATTTCAAATAAAAGCACGAAGTTGAGTCGTTTTCTCAATAGAGGACCTAAAGTGTATATTATTTCAAATAAGGGCCTAATCTTCACCAACCAGCCATGTCCAAGAGCATTTACCTCAAAAAGCGTCTTTTTTATTAATTTTCTTTTTTTTTCTTCTTTTTCTTGTTTTCTTTTCTATTCTTTTTCTTTCTTCATCTTCCTCAAACCTCCTTCACTCTTATTTAAAAACTAAATTGGTCACTTGAGGCCTTTATTTGAGACGATATCCACTTCAGGTTATCTTTTGAGAAAACAACTTCATTTCAAGCTCTTATTTGAAATTTTCCTTTAATTTTGTTAGATCCTCTTAAACTGGATGATCTTCATTCAATGGAAAAGGAAAGGGGAAGTAATTTTTAAGTGGATCCCACCTTGAGTTTGTATTGACTGTTTAAATCGATGTTTAAATCGATTTTCTCTTACGAAAAATCAATTTTTTCTTTAAAAGAAATTTGCAGACATTCCAATGAATAATTGTTATAGCTAGCCACCACACTTTAAGAAATAACCACATGTAAAATGAGTAAATGGAACAAAAGGAATCAAGCCAAGAAATGTGCTAAGTAAGATAAGATAGAGTTGTTGAATTATGCAAGTCAGACACGAGTCAGGTACAATGTTAAGCTTTCGTTATGAAATAGAAAGAACCTTTTACTCGTAAGAAAGAAGAGAGAAGAGTGAGTTCAGAAGGGGCAAGATAGAAGTACACTAGATTTCAGCAGCCAGCACTTTCTTCTTCTTTCCTTTCGAAGTCATGATACCAGAGGAAAGAAATCCCCTTTCGAAAGTGCATTCCTAGCATCGAACTTAAAGCTTCTTCTTGGACATGGAATTGCGTTTCAAGCTAACCTTCAACTAGTGCCAATGACTTCTGTAATAAGCTTTCAGATCCTGCCGAAGACTGCAGAAATTGATTTTCCTCGTCCAAAACCGGCTCTCCTTTCCAAAACTGTCGAAAAGATATTGCCAATCCCTCGGCATCCTTTGCTAATGTCTCATCATGCCCCAATCAGTTCTCAATATCGATTATGCATTTCTTGATCAGAAGCTTTGCATAGGCTCTAGTGTTGATGAGATTCCCCAAGAATGCTACATAATCAATGAAGTAACTATCATGTTTATATTAGGACTGCTCAAAAGCTGTGATATTCCTGAGAAAAGGCTCCGTCACTGGAAATAGCTTGAGACATGGGATATAAAGAACGCCCTCTGAAAATTTAATGTCGAATAAGCAATTGCTCTTGCTTATCCTAAACTTCACTCCTGGTGCTCGAAGGTGCGATGCCCTAAGTATTGCTTCTACCTTCTTCCATCTATCACCTTGTGCCTCTTGTGTGGCAGGTAAGTACCACGACCTTAAAGCATCCAATAAGTGATTGACATCGGAGTCAGAATATCCTCGCCCCTTCTGCTTGGAGATTGACTCTGGAGATGAAGAAATCAAAGGCGAGCTCCAATAAAGATGGGAGTACTGTCAATTGACTTCCAAATGCGAAATTGTACAGATTGTCAAGAACAAAAAATTGGAGCTCACATCCATGATCATCCACTCTTTTTTCTTGTCAAAGATGACATCATTCACGGCCTTCTTTTCAGGGAAATGATTCAACAAGAGCAGCTCAATGACAAATGCACCATCTACAAGAACCATTGTGATGAACTCATCACTGTTGAGATCTATCTTCTCCAAGTAACGCAGGCAAGTTCGCTTTTCCAACTTCTTGATGACCTCAACACATTCTTGCAATTTCTTCTGTGTCCGTGCCAAAAAGCTTTGCAGGTACCTCCACCTGTGGTCTTCCATGGCCTCCCATCGTTTGCCATGATGGTAGAATGGTCCGATGGGGATTTGCTTTGGCAAGGAGGCTTCCTTGTGGTTCTTGTGGAGCTTGTCCGGAATGGTTAACAAGCGACAGTTGAAGGATGTTTCAGATAGTTGCTTCAATCTGTTGCTTATTGAAGTAACGAGTTCGTCGTGATGGTCACCTGCAGATGTTGGCCCTGTTCCTGCCATCCTCTGTTTCTTTTCAACCTTGAAGGAAAATTTCCCTCCTCAGTCAATCAAGAGCCAAAAGTTTCGAGCAAAATCTGTTCCAAGAAAAGGATATTCTGTGCCAGATGAGCCCATAAATTAGATATGGCCTCTTTTATGCACAGCAATCATGGAATAAAGGAAAGGGGAAAAAAAAAAAAAGAGAGGGGGAATGCAGAAATAGGAGTAATGGAATAGTGGTTGGTTGGTTTAAATTTTAGGCATGGCAAGAAGTGGAGACAAATGTGATGAAATGGTTTCAGTTAAAGGTAAGCAAAAGAACCAAACCAATCTAGCTAGTTCTAGGCATTTTCCACAATTACTAGTCTAGTTCCCCATTTCATATTTTTGGAACCGGTGAATATCGATTTAGTTTTTGGTTCCAGGTGTGAACCCACCCATCCGGACCAAACAGATTTTTTTCTTATTCTAATTATTACAAAATTCAAAACTCTAATTACTAATTACTAATTCCTCATTCTTCATCTTCACACTCCCATGCTGAAAACCTAGTTGCTCCATTCCTAATTTGAGTGAAGTTTAAGAACTTTGTGGTGAACTCTCATAATGATTGTTATGATTGTCAAACTTTGTACCAAATTTACAGACTTGGTTCTTGATGATCATTCCAGCTTTGTTCATGGAGATGATTGTCATGTTTGGCTTATCACGAGTTTGTTATATTAATATAACTCGTGTAGTAATTTACACTATGCAACAACACTTGCAATCTTACAGAGAATAGGGGGAAAAAAAGAAGAGAGTATATTGTCGGTTCCTAGACTTACCCTGGAACTAGGGAATCAAACCAAATTAGTTGGTCTTGGTCCTGGGTGGGTCCGACCAAGTGGATTGTTCTCGATTCTATAAATTAGGAACTAATCCTTCTGGTCCGATTTCCAATTTTCCCAGCCCACGCCTAAACCAATCACTACAAATCAGGAATTAATCCTTCTGGTCCAATTCCTAGTTTATGGTGGGAAATGACGCACTTTGAAACTGATCACTCCTAATTTATGGTCCCCTCTTCCTAAAATTTGGAACCGGTAAATATTGATCCGGTTCTCGATTCCAAGTGTGGACCCACCTATCTAGATTGAATCGATTTTTTTCTTATTCTAATATATTACAATATTCAAAACTCTGATTACTAATTCCACATTTTTCATCTTCACTCTCCCATGCCGAAAACACTAATTGCCCCATTCCTAATTTGAAGCGAAGTTTAAAAACACTGTGACAAACTCTTATAATGATTGTTATGATTGTCAAACTTTATGGCAAACTCACAAACTCGGTTCTAGATGATCATTCTAACTTTGTTCATGGAGATGATCGTCATTTTGGCTTATCATAAGTTTGTTCTATTAATATAACTCATATAGTAATATACACTATGCAACAACATCAGTGGTGGTTTTACAGACAATAGAAGAAAAAGAAGGGGGGGGGGGGGGGGTGCAGTAGACCACCGGTTCCTAGACTCACCTTGGAACTAGGGAACTAGACCGGACTGGTTGGTCTTAATTCTAGGTGGGAGTCCTTCTGGTTCAGTTCCCAGTTCCAGGGTGGGAACTAGCCCACCTTGAAATCAATCACCCATAATTTATTCCACGATTTTTTTTCCCTCTCAAGTCAGCTTCATGCGGGCTGACAGACTTTTGGGCTCTAAAATTTGCATGTTCAAAAGGAGGTTTATGGACTTTTTGGGGTAAAAGGATGTTGGTTTGGTAGAACAGATTTGATAGAAAGAATAGACCTTAGCTAGTGTCGTGTTGTCAGCCACAGCAGTTGGCTGCTCTCCGAACACGAGGCGGCCATTCATTGCATTTGTTATCTAGTGATCCTAACGCATGTTGGATTGAGCCAGTATCACCAACTGAAGTTTTAATGATTTGATAGGAAGGATAACACGCTTAGACAGGACGGATTTACAAGAAGGGCAGGAGCCAATGCCCGGGCACTAGTCCAAGCCCATGCTCAATTTTTTGTTTTGTTTTGTTTTTTTTAAGGGGTGCTGAATCGTGGTCAGACAAAAGTAAAGATAGCATATGAAGATCTAATTGACCCGTGAAAAGAAATTCCATGCATCAGAAAAGAACGGGCAAAACAAGAAGGAACAAAAATGAATAATTTTTCCACCGAAATGCATCCTCATGTTTTTTGTTTTTTTAACTGAGGATATCATTTGACTAAAATCTTGGCGACAACACAAAAGCGGACTAAAACATTGTCTTTTCCTTGAGGGAATATTTTTTACTATAGTTTTGACCAATAATGAATAAATTTTGCTTAGTTTCTTGTCAGTATCAGTTGGCTTTTTCATAAAATTTTCCTCAGATTCCCTCAGGCGGTCGGGCCAGCTTTGCCGTGAACGACGCTAATCATCAAACCGGTGGGTTTATGATTTTGATAGTTCGCTTGATATATGATTCTCCTGGCCACCATTTGATAAATGGTTTCCTTTTTCGGGCACCAGCATTTCGTAAATGATTCAAGACAAGAGTTTTAATATTTTCTATGGATTCTCAATGAAAATTTGCAAGATGACGTGCTTTCACCGTTCTACATAACAAATTTTATTTACTGACGTTTTTTTTATGACAATTGCTATCAATAGGTAAATTTTATTTTCAATTATGTTAAAAAAGATGTGCACTTTTGCTGAGTAAGGTTGCGCTGTCCATCATTTGAAGGTTGACAAATAAGTCCAGATTATTTACCAGTAATGACAATAAGTATACCAAAATTAATATATTAACTTACATAAGCAAATTCTAATTTAACATTTGGCAAGTGAACAAATAGATTTATGAAATTAGCATTATACAAGTGCGGAAATGTTGACGAATCTCATTCTCTTTCGAAAAAAAAAAAAAAAACCATTTTTGGAAAAAGTGAATTCTCCATATTTTTTAGCCTAATATTTTTGAGAATCTTCAAAATGTCCCAAACTTTTGACTTAATTTTGTATTAATCTTCATGGAAAATGTCCTGACCTTTCAACTTTATAATTTCAGTTTCGTAGATTCGATGAATAAGTAAAATAGATCGATTTAGAGTTTCTGTCAAAAGATTTTATATGCAAATTGTCTCCCCTCAAACTAAAACTTATAAAACTACAGTTTTCCGATTTAGACCAAGACTTGTAAGCAGATACTTTTTCGCGATATTTATGGTTATAACTGACATCGTCTTTCACAATAAAAAAGAAAATCTTACCATGCATGCATAATGTCACTTTGTGACTCTTTTGGTTGCTCTTTGATGTTTTCCAGAATAACGTATAGGCAATAGAGAAAAGGCATTTTGATTGCCTTATGGGACTTTAATAAGAAATTAAGGATAGAGACAAAAATTCTTAAAATTCTTCTCATTGTGTACTTAAAAAATGAAAAAAAGGAGAAATATTTTATTCATGATACTTGATCCGCTTTTTTTGGTCAAAATCCTTGGCCCGCTTTAGTAACATAATCTTTTTCATATAAGTGATTGTTAATAATATAACATTTAAGTAGTTATATAGAGTTTGGGTGCGTTTGGTTCAACATCTTGAAAGTCCATTGGGAAAATGCAAAATAGTTTAGCCTAAAGGACTTTAGGCAAATGCAAAGATCATTTGGTAAACTATGCTTTGAGAAACAACTTTGAGAGAAGTGGTGTTGGGTAGAAAACACATTTGAAAAGCCATTTGGGTGATTAATATTATTTTTTTTAATTTCATTTATTTAAAATTGAAAAAAAAATAATGTATGCAACTTTTTAAATATAAATTTTGACATAATACTAAAAAAATCAAATACATATATAAATTTTCTTTTAAATGACCAAACCCTTCATTGGAATTTTTAAATTTTTATTTGCTTAAAATTGAAAAAAAAAGTGTATGCAACTTTTTAACCATAAATTTTGACAATAATGCTAAAATCAAATACATATATATAATTTTTTTTAAAAAGATCAAATCCTTCAACGAAATTTTTTAATTTTTATTTGTTTAAAATTGAAAAAATAATGTATGCAAATTTTTAAATATAAATTTGAAAATAATGCTAAAAAAAAGACCAAACCCTTCATTGGAATTTTTTAATTTTTATTTGTTTAAAACTAAAAAAAATAATATATGCAACTTTTTAAATACAAATTTTGACAGTAATGCTAAAAAAATCAAATATATATAATTTAAAAAAAACCAAATCCTTCGTCGAAATTTTTTAATTTTTATTTGTTTAAAATTGAAAAAATAATGTATGTAACTTTTTAAATATAAATTTGAAAATAATGCTAAAAAACCAAATACATATATATAATTTTTTTTTTAAAAAAGATCAAACCCTTTGTCGGAATGTTTTAATTTTTATTTGTTTTAAAATTGAAAAAAAAATAATGTATGCAACTTTTTAAATATAAATTTTGACAATAATGCTAAAAAAACTCAAATATATATGCTAAAAAATCAAATATATAAATAATTTTTTTAAAAAGACTAAAGTATAATTAATTTTTTAGCATTTATGAAAATTTGATTGTTTTAACATTATTTTGGCATTTAAAAAAATAATAACAAGGGCAAAATAAGAAATTTGAAGAATGAGTGATGATAGTTTTGGAAAAAAAAAAAGTTTCAGCATTTGGTTAAATGCTAAAAGCTCAAAGCTAATACCTACTAACAGTGGGCTTTTAGCATTCCCAATACTGATTTTCACTTGAAAGCTACTTCAAAATAGTTGTCAAATGGTCCAGCATTTCCCCAAGGGGCTTTGGAGGCTATAAGCCCATTGGGAATGCTGAACCATATGCGACAGGCTCAAAGAACTTTTTTTGTGGGGACATAAATTAATAAAAGGGTAAGTTCGATGGAGCAAAGCACTAGACTAAGCGTGCCCTCATCACCGTCCTGACGCTTTCTCTGTATATGTCTGGAGATAAGCGCTCCGTCTCTCTCTCTCTCTCTCTCTCTCTCTCCATCTTCCCCAACACTCGTGTATTGAAATTTTTACAGCACTTTGTCTTATCAACTTTAGTTTTGTTCCTATCCATTGCTCCTGCATTATTATTTCTCACATATTGTCTTCTTCCTAGGCATTGAATCGCATGTGATTCTCTTGTTTATTGAAATTTTCTCTAGTGAACTAACCCAAAAAAAAAGGTAACAACTCTAATCACGCAATTACTATTCCTGGTCAATGAATTACTCATTTATATTCAGGTTGACAAGTTTAAATTAATTGTGCGATTGGATTGCCACATCAATAGTTTCCAATAGAAATACTCAGATAAACTATATTGAAAAATCTTCAGAAAATATTAGAAAATCATCAAAAGATATATGACTCAACTAGCCAAATATAACATTTCAAGACTGAGATGATAAGTTCATTGCATTTCTTGAACAATTTTTTTCCCTTGTTGGGATTATTGGAATTCAAGGTTGAAGTCAATGGCATAAACAGCGGGTGAAGGGAAGATGTGCCAAGAAATGATTCCAAAAGCCATAAGACATGGGAACAATTAATGGAGGATCTTCATTGACCAATAGACCACTCAACATAGTTTATTATGATAATCTATCGGCCATAAGATTAGCATAGAATCTAGTTTTCCATGCAAGGACCAAGCATGTGGAAGTACATTATCATTTTTTGCTAGAAAAAGTATAATGGGGCTAGATAAAGATGGAGTATGCCAAGACAAATGATCAAGTTGCAGACATCTTCACCAAAGGTGTCACGCCCTAAACCTCGAGCATGTGCACATCCCTCGGGGCGGTCTATTAAATTGCAACGTTCTTAGGACTCGTCACCGACCCATTTGTTTTATGCACATGCGGAAGCGAACTAATAATCACCCAACCAACAGTCAAACACAGAGATAGTAAAACATATGCTATGCATTTTTCATAAAACAAACTTTATATACATGTTAAGTCGGTCTTACAGATTTATATAAATAAGTCTATATCTAAAAGAAGCTACTAAGCCAATCCTACTTTCGACCCTACCTACTCGGGACCTGGGTCCACGACACTATCTAGGATGTCGATATCCAAAGGATCAGCTACCTCTACTCTGAGCCCTTCAACCTCGGGCCCTGGGTTCGCCGCAATATCTTCCAAAATATCAATATCAAACACGAGGTCGAGTACCTCCTCATACTCGGTATCAACGACAGATCCGTTGAAACCCTTCAAGGGGCCCTCCTGAACTCCGTTAGGCTTGTTAATGTATCATGCTTTGAAGCGATGAGGTATCAAGTGAGGTAAGCCCTCATCGACCTAAACAGTGGTCACTACAAGCTCATGGGTCCAAGTGGTCCCGTGGATGGGCAGAAGGGTAGTCTCGAACTCCACCTCCCATGGACACCCAAAACAGACGTATCAAACCTCCATCTAAGGACCTATAAAATTTTAAACCACGACGGGGTGAGATAAATCTCTGCGAGTCTACACCCTAAACCCCGATTAGGACGAAAATTCACCTAGAGGCAGTCTAAACATACACCATATAAGACTTACCTCGCCTCAGCACCTCCTTGCACATTAGTACATCTCATATATCATATGCATACAATAAATGCATTAAATAAACGGAATACCTAAATTCGTTTCTCAAAAAATTACAGGGGTCCCGATTATAAGGTCAAATCGTTATGATATGTCTTATTCCATGCCACACAATTTCGTCCCATAATCAGGCACAGCTATCTCCATCACTCAAGCATGTCCTAGTTATTTACGACCCAATGGCCATGGCTAACTCATCAGTCGGCATTCATCCGGTATAACTGAGCGTTGTCTCGCTCCATCAGGCACGGCAACGTCTACATCTAGACGGCCTTCCATAAAGGAGCATCGGCCCAGCCTCCACTGCGACCGGCATCCATTGTCAATGGCATCTGAACTTAATAAGGCTTTGTCCCGCATGAATGCATCAGGACGAGTTACAATAATGACCACATGCACATCCATGCTCGATCAAGAATATCGTGCTTTGCACTAAAATACATCTATTTCAAATAATGGACTTAGCCAATTTTCTTTGTATTAAAAATACCCGGCCAAATCGAACCATAAAATGTGATATTCTTCAATTTCAAAATTCCACGATTTTATATAGTACATAAAATATTTTTGGCATCAAAACCCGACACCTGTACTTTTCTAATTAAATACCATAAAATCATATTTTTGCAATAATAATAAAAAATCATCACCAGGCACTCAATTGCATAATTTAGTAATCAATTTCACATATAAACACATCCACGATGATCAACATAAAACTATGATAACCGGTTATCTCGGCACAATTTACGCTAATTAAAATTAATTAAATAAATTCTCAGGAAAATAAATTATTTTAATTTAAATAAACTAACCACGATTAAATAACCTAACCATGGTTAACTAACCATAGTTAACCAAGCTAACCCTAGTTAACTAAATTAACCTAGGGTAGTTAATCCTAACCAAACTAACCCTTAACTAAACTAATTTAACTATCTAGTTCCTCTAACTAAACTAACTAACTAAATAGTTACACTAACTAAATTAACCTTAATCCTAATTAAGACTAAACTAATCTAACTAAGTGCAATTAACTCCCTAATCGGAGATTAGGATGTTAACTCACTGGATTAGCAAGGCAACAAGTTCATAGTGACGGCGTTGTGAAGACGGTGAAGAACCGGGCCTATGGCACCTCCAACGGAGGACCGGAAGAGGTTGAAAAAACATTGCAAGCTCATGGTCAAGGAGTTAGCTTCGGTTGCTAGGCACGGGCTGAGTGGTAGATAGAGGTGCGGCTGTGAGGTTGGGACGGTGTTGGTGGTGTGGCTATTGAACGAATAGCAGCTAGCGGGTTGCTACTGCTGCTAGTCGAGTATTGGAATTGTGCGGAAGGAGTTGCTGGCGTGTGGGCTGATGGTGAGAGGCAGTGAGTGGAGACGAAGGCGCTGGGAGTGGGGGCTAACGGTGGGGACATGTGGCATCTGATGTTGGTGGAAGTGAAGGAGATGGGGCATGTGGGGAGGATGGTGGAGATAGTGAGCTAAGGATGGCACTGGCAGAGGTGAAGTGGGCGAACGGCAGCAAAAATGAAGGAGGGATAATGCTTGGTGAAGAGAGAAAATGAAGAAGGAGGGGCAGAGAGGGTGAAGTGAGTTGAGGTTCATGTAGGGGGAAAAACATGGGGAATGGGAAGTCAATGCAAGAGCCAAAGGGGGCCTTGGAGAAATATCAAGCCACTTGAGTGCCCCAAACCACAGAGTCTTCTACCCTCCAAGTCCAAGCATCAACCAATGGCCAATTTTCTCTCATTTCCTTCATAAACAAAGCCAATATGATGGCCAATAAATCCCCTTCAGCTACCCCTACGAATTTCCTTCCAATTCCTCACCAATTAATCCATTTTGAAGGCTAAGAAGTCCCTTAATTCTACCCACAAAGTCTAGGGACCTTCCAATGACAATTTACCTTCCATTTCTTCACAAACAAACCAATTTAGTAGCCAAAAAATACTAATAAACCAGCCCATACGAATTTCTCAAAAGATGAGACGAGGTCCTAAAAATAAATTGTGACATGCTCAAACGTTCGATTTCCAAAATCAAATTCAATTTCATGGTTAAAATCAACCGAACTCGATTTTAGTAAAACCTAACCTACCGGGTAGTTTTTAGGGATTTTAATGTGTTTGACCCGTGGTTGATAATTTTCGATCCACGCTTGTGCATCTCCGACTTGTAGGCGACTCTCGGTTGTCGTAAAAATTTCAAGGTTTCAATTACGAGCACCAAGTATAGAATCGACAGAAAATCGAGTTAATGCCGTTCGATGTGAATCTTGCAATTATGTGGATTCACTCACAATTCAATTACATGCTTCGTTGAATCGACCTATGTTTGATTACTAATCGATTATAATGGTGCCGTATTGACCCTTGCCAATAATCACGGTCAAGCAATCGATTTCTGATCGAATTCTCAAGTCTGTTGTGTTTATATCGCTTAATAGCTTCATCTAATAGGTTAGTTAACTCATGAGTGATCAACTCAGAGAAAAATGACTATAGGCACGTCGATGAAAAGCCCATTTCATATAATTGAGACAGGGTCAAAAATTTAGGATGTCATAAAAGGACTCAGAGTTGCAAAGTTTGAAGAGTTTGAAGGTAACTTGTTAATATGATGGCGAGGTCCATGCGAAGAGAGAGTAGTCAATGAGGGGGAGAATCAAGGAATCACCGCCTCTCTCCCTCCACTTGTCTAGATTTGTTTAGAAACAAATATCTATAATAGGTAGTTAGTACTTGTAGTGTTGAAGTTTCTTAGTGTTAGATAAGTTATGCAGTTAAAAATCATTTATGGAGTAATTGAAGTTTGAAATTGCATATGAGTCCACGTTTGAACCCTTGTAATACACTACTTTTGTGCTTCGTTGGTGGGAAACTCTATATAAATAGTTAGTCCACCTTATTGACTTAAGTGTAGAGAGGAAAAGAAAGAACAAAGTTGTAGAGAGTGCGTCGTGTTGACTAGTGAGTGGCAAAGTGCGTTGGTGTGCAGCAAGAAAAAAGTGTTATGGGTGGTGTTGTGAGTATAGTGAGTGGCAGAGAAGTGTGTGTAGCAAGTGTTGGTGAGTGTTAGTGTAGAGGGGTGTTATGTATTTGTTCTTGTAATGATAAATAGTGTTTACTTTTAGTTGGAATATACACTTTGAAGTTCTACAAAATATATATACACAACCTAGCCCTTTAAATATGAGTTAAAAAGTGAGGTTTTAACTTATTTTGACACCACTATCTCTGGCTTTGATGCACCATCTTTTGTAGGCGTACTTACAACAAAATTGTGAAAATATTCATTTGATTCCTTCTTAACATGCCTCAAATTTATTAAATGCTAAATGCTGATAAGCGTGACAAGCTAATCTCAGTTGCGGCAACATTTCTTCGGCGAACCATCCTTAGGATAGAGTTTTTTTCTTTTTGGGTCGTAAATCCCGAGGATAGAGGTTACATACCATGCAAATTTGCTAGTTCTGCGTCATGAAATGTATTGAATAGGAAAAACCAAATTAGTGTGCTGGCTGACATGTATAAATCGATGTTCTACTCATGCCGATAGAAAGTGACCGTTGATCACACATCATTCAATAGAAAACTAAAGAATCACGGTGGCATTTTACCATTTAAGAGATGACTGAGCATACAGTCTATGCTATAGTCAGAAAAAGTGAAAGGGCTAGCATGAACACTTAGAGGGGGGTGAATAGGTGTTAAAGAAATTTTTGCAAGACTTAACAACTTAATTCTTATTTTGAGAATAATAGACTAAAGATGCAAAATACTGTAAACAGTTATATAAGACTACGAATTAAAGTAAAGAGTTTAGGGAAAGAGAATTGAAACACAATGTTTATAGTGATTCGGCTTTAAATCAAGCCTACGTCCACTCTCCCATACTGACAGCCCACTAGCTGGATTTCACTAAGAATCAAAAGAGATTTTACAATCTCACGTCCTTGATTCCACAGTACAGAGACTCTACCACACTTCCTCAAGGTCTCACAAGTATTTAATCTCTCTTTTGAGTACAACTCAAGCTCAACAATCGAATCAACAAAGAACTAGGAGCTTTAGACTTTGGAATTTTTCTTTCACGCACACTCTCAAATAACTTGAGCGTCTTCCTTATATACTCCTCCATGCCATCATAGCCGTTGGCACATTTCAAAGGAGTTCTTCCAATCTACCCGTTGGACAGAATCAATTAGGGAGATCTCGAGTTATTTAAGGTATGTGATGATAGCCCACCAATCCTGCTCGCCTATACAATCAGGATCTAGGTTTCCATAAGTAAAACATATCCAAGTATACTTCGCCAATCAACAGATCTAATTATCCGAATAATTGATCACGAAATGCTATCTCCAACTGTGAGATCTTCTTTAACTGTACGAACCAAATCCTTAAAGATATACTCGCATCTAGATAAGTCTTTTTCATTGAATAAATCTATTCTTCGTCAATCTGGAAACTATCAATGAGAGTAGACTTTAAATCTTGAGTCTGGAGGTCTTCAGACTTTGACGATAGAGTCTGCAAGTCTTCAGACTAGACTAACGGAAACGTTTTGTCAACTTCAAAACACATAGGGAAGTTTTCTTCAAAAATCTCCCCCTTTTTGATAGTGACAAAACTTTCTTGCAGATTTGAATACTTTTGTCTTGCAAAACAAGATATCTCATCAAGTATGAGTAGATTAGGATATAGATAGCAACGATTCTGCAATCACAGAAAACATATTAGTCCTGCAAAATAACTATCCTTTCCATAATCATTATGGCTTAAGTTACCACAAGTATCAAAAGATCAAATCAAATAGTCCAAACCACAACCAAACAAAAGATAAGTCTAAAAATCCAAATCAAAAGTCAAATCAAATATGCACCAAACTTCTCCCCCTTTTTGTCAACAGTAAAAAGTGAAAAACAAATAAAAAATGTTGTTTGAAAATAGATAGAATCAAAGCTGTTTGGGAATGCAAACAAGCTGGAATTCTCTCATGGAATTCACAGTCTTCTCAAGCTTCCCAATGGTCTCCTTCAGATGCTGGAAATCTTCACCTTTCACATGATCTTGCACTTGAGTCTTCAGGGTGTTTAACTGATCTTGGAAAGACATTGAAGTGGCCATGAAAGCGTTCTTGAGATCTTGCACCTTATACCCCATTGCATAATGCTGTTTCCTGACATCCAATAGAATCTCTAGCAATCTCGAGAAGTCTACTGTTTGTGCTGGTGCAACACTAGGTCCAGCCAAGTCAATTCCAGGAGTTTTGAGAATGGAGGGATCTTGAGCAGATTGTCCACCATGACTATGAGTGGAAGCTTCTGGATAAAGAGAGGTATACACATCCTCTGGATCTGCTGCAGGATGACTCACATCACTAGTAAAGCTAGGTGAAGAAATACCTTGTTGTCCAGCAGCTCTCCCTGTTTTGTTGCCTTCAGGTGGAGTAAGAAAGATTTCTTCTTGTTCAACTTCAATTTCAGAGTGATGCACGTCAGAAGTTCCAGTTCCTGCCATACCATATTCACTGGATAAGGAGACAGCCAAGGTTGGCTCAAGAGATTCTTCTTGACCCTAGTCTCTCTCTTCTTCTCTATTTTCTTCTTCCTCTTCTCTTCTTTCTTCCTATGTCCTCCTCTGTTCTTTATCTTCCTTCTTTGTCTCTTCTCTCTCTTTTTCTCCTTCTTCTGTCTCTTCTCTTGTGTCTTGAAGGCTGACAAAAATCTTCAAATTTCTTAAGGCTGAAAGAGTCATTTCATTCTCATCCTCTTCATCCTGCAAGATGAGAGTTCTCTTCCTCTTTACCGGAGCATCTATGGGCTCCTTGCCTTTCCTTTTGGCTGCAGCAGAGTCTTGTTTTGTTTTGACGGGAGACTTCTCCTTCATGCGCTCTAACACTTTATTAAGTTATTTCAAACGCATCTTTGTAACCATTTTAAATCCAATCGCCATTGGACAAATTTTTGTCAAACATAATGGCGCAGGGATGTGAATTTTAAAATGTCTAAAAAGATGTGTGATAAGAGCATAATAAGGGAGTTGTCGCTTATCTTTCACCACTATCCTGTACATGTGAAACAAATGGTGTGAGGCAAAGAGAATTTGTAGCCAATATTGATAGCATGCATCAATTTTGCTTTAGATCGAACCACATCAATCTTGGATGTCAACTTTGGGCGGATGTAGTTGATCATGATTTTGTGTAGCAAGATGTTGGAGGCATTCATCCTAGAGTAGGATATCTTGCATTCAGCCTCCCTATCTTTTACCAATGAGAGAATAGCGTGAGCAATAGATACATTAATTGGTTGGAAACATGCTCTTTCCACCCCCAATTAGGTCAACCAAAGTGTCCATGTCCACCAAAACTCCTTATCCCTCACTGTGAAAGAGAAACTATTTGCATCCAAGAAAGATAAGTTTGAATAAAAATAATCTGTGAGTTCTGGATAAGCATCAATAGATTGAGAACAAAAACGCTCCAATTGCAAAAGAGCAAACTTCTCAAGTAGATTTACTTTCACCGAATCAAGATAATCGAAATCGACACTACTAGGGTTCATAACCCCTCTTTTCATTAGATTCGAATAAACCCTCTTGTGATTCTTTGATTTGAATAAACTTGAACCATCACAAACAACATTTACAGCAACTCTTGTTCTAGGCTGAAAATGAGTATACATACGGTCGTTGTTATCTTGTCCTTGTGGTTGATTAGCAGTGCCAAAGCGCGGGTCACTAGGAAAATTAGCAAAGGCTTTTTCAGCCGATCCCTTTCTTGCAATACCCATCTTCTCCATATCGCACATAAATAAAGTTTCATTCTTGTAGCATTTTTCTCTTAGGAATTCATCGATCAAAGACATAGCAGTTTCTCCTCTTTTCAAACTAGAATAAAGCTTGAAAGCAACCTTATGAGTTAACGTTCTTACAAGTTCAACTTCTTCCAAAATTTCTACTTCTGGTTGAGTCGGTGAAGGAGACTGATGCTACTGAGAAGGTTGTTATTGACTTGTTCGCTGTGGTCGAGAAGAATCTTCTTCCTCGGTCAAATCAAAATGCGTAGGACCCTTAGGCATGTGTCGTGGTCCTCTGCTTGCAATTCTCGAAGACTTTCTTGAAGACATTGTCGCTTTAAAGGAGAAATTCACAGACTTGCTTGAAAAGGTGAAAACTTTTTGGATTAAACAACAGTGAAAGTGAGAGCAAGTGAAAGTTTAGTATTCTAGGGTCTGAGATTGAAAATGAAGAAGACGGATTTCAACAGTATATATAAAGCAAGAGAAGTAAACGAATCGTCACAAAGGAAAAAGTAGAAATGCCTTTTTGAAAAATAAAATTTGCCTTTTCGAAAATGAATAATTGCTATAAAGATAAGTAACCGTACCTTTTCAAATCTTTAACCAAAAATCAAAATTACTAGAATCGAAATAACTTACAGTCGTAACTCTTGTCTTCTGAGTTTGTGCACCTTTAGACTTTATCTCTAAGTCTGAGTACCTTCAAACTTTAAAAGATATGATGTTCAGTCTGGTGCGAATAGACTCAAATAGGTTTTTCTCCAGTGGCTTTGTAAATATATCCTCCAGTTGATTCTTTGAGTCAATGAAATGAATCATAACTTCACTATTTTGAACATGGTCTCTAATAAAGTGATGTCGAATCTATATGTGCTTTGCTCTTGAATGAAGAATTAGATTCTTTGTGAGATTAATTGCGCTGGTGTTGTCACATTTGATCTCGGTGCATGAATCTTTGATTCCAAAGTCTCTTAGTTATTGTTTTATCCATAAGATTTGAGAACAGCAACTTCCAAGGGCCACATACTCTACTTCTGTTGTTGAAAGAGCTACAGTACTTTGCTTTCTTGAGAACCATGATACTGTCTTGTTTCCCAGCAATTGATAAATACCGGAAGTACTCTTTCTATCAACTCTGCAACATGCTAGATCTGCGTCTGAAAATCCAAGGAGAGTAAAGTCTCCTTCTTTGGGATACCACAGACCTAACTTTGAGGTAGTTGCAACGTATTTGATGATGCGTTTTACAGCACTTAGATGAGATTAGATTGAAATCTAGCACAAATGTAAACAGTAAACAAAATGTCAAGTCTAGAAGCGGTAAAATAAAGAAGTGAACCAATAATACTCCTGTAGAGCTTCTAGTCAACTTTCTTTCTTCCTTCATCTTTGTCCAGCTTCGAAGAACTTGACATTGGTATCTCAGTCCTTTTGCAATTCTCCAATCCGAACTTTTTAACGAGTTCTTTTGCATATTTTTCTTGGTGAATGAAAATTCCTTTCTTCAATTGTTTCACTTGTAATCCGAAAAAGAAAGATAGTTCACCCATCATGCTCATCTCAAATTCATTCTGCATAGACTTAGAAAACTTCTTGCACAGGTTTTCGTTAGATGATCCAAATATAATATCATCAACATAGATTTAAACAAGTAGGAAATTTTTACCTTCTCTTTTAATAAACAAGGTAGCATCCACTTTTCCTTTGACAAAACCGTTTTGAATTAGAAACTTACTTAACTTGTCATACCATGCTCGAGGTGCTTGCTTCAATCCATATAGAGCCTTTTTCAGTCTGAATACTGAGTCTGGTCTCTTTGGGTCTTCAAATCCAGGGGGTTGTTCCACATAGACTTCTTCTTGGATAAATCCATTTAGGAATGCATTTTTGACGTCCATTTGGAATAACCTGAAATTTTTATAACAGACAAAAGCAAGTAACAATTTAATTGCTTCTAACCTAGCTACTAGTGCGTAGATTTCATCATAGTCTATCCCTTCTTCTTGCATATATCCTTTGGCCACGATTCTTGCTTTGTTTCTGACCATTTTTCATTTTTTGTCCATCTTATTCCTGAAAACCCATTTAGCTCCAATAATGGATTTACCTTTTGGTTTAGGAGTTAGCTTCCAAATGTCGTTGATGTTAAACTGTCTGAACTCTTCTTGCATTGCTTCAATACAGCTCTCATCAATCAAGGCTTCTTCTATACTTTTGGGTTCGACTTCAGAAACAAGTGCCAAAGCACTAGACTTTTCTCGCCGTTTGGATCTAGTATGAATTCCTTCATCAATGTTGCCAATGATAAGTTTTTTGGGATGACTAGACTTGTGTTTCCATTGCTGGTTGAAATTTGAGTCTGCTCATCCTCTACTTTAGTTTAATCTTTTGGTTCTTCCTATTATTGAATTTCAGAGGTTTGAGCTGCTTCAAGGGAGGTAGACTTTGTAACGTTTAAAGTAGGTTTAGATTCTTCACGTTGAGTCTGAATTAGTTTATTTTGCAAAGAGTCTTGAAATTTGACATTCATAGATTCTTCCACGGATGAGTCTTCTTGTTGACTACTCTGTAAGCTTTGCTTGAGGTTGAGTAACCAAGGAAAATTCCTTCGTCTGATTTTTCTTCAAACTTACCAATTCGATTATTTGCATTTATCAAAACAAAACATTTGTAACCAAATACAGAAAAGTAAGAAATAATTGGTTTCTTTCCTTTGAATAACTCATAGGGAGTTTTCTTGGGACAATGACCCCTGGAATGCCAAAAGTTGGCACAAAATGACACTTAAGTGCCAAAAGTTACGAAAGGTACACTTAAGTGCCAAAATCGGAGCAAAATGGATCACTTGAGTGTCAATCCGGCCAAAATGCCGACGTGGCATTTTTCTGGCAAACCGAGCCCAAAACGATACCGTTTTGCACGCTGACATGGCCAAATAATGCAAAAATGGCATCGTTTTGGGCTCATGTGATAAAAAAAATAATATAAAAATTAAATAAATTAAATTTAAAATTAGATTTAGTTAAAATATTAAAAAAATTAATTTTAAAATTAAATTTAGTTAAAATATTAAAAAATAATAATTTTAAAATTAAATTTAGTTAAAATATTAAAATAATAATTAAAAATTTAACAAATTTAAAAAATAAATTAATAAATTAATAAATTAATAAAAAGGGGGGCAGTGGGCGAGGGTAGCCCGAGCCACCGCCCCCCTTTTTTCTAAATTTTTAAAATTTTAAATTATTATTTTTTAATATTTTAACTAAATCTAATTTGAAAATTCTTATTTTTTAATTTTAAAAAAAAATTATTTTAAAAAATTTTATTTTTTAATATTTTAACTAAATTTAATTTTAAAAATATTATTTTTAATTTTTTTTAAATAAATCTAATTTTAAAATTATTTTTTAAAATTTTTAAATTTTAAATTTTTAATATTTTAACTAAATTTAATTTTAAAATTATTATTATTTAAATATTTTAACTAAATTTAATTTTAAAATTATTTTTTAAATATTTTAACTATTAAAATTATTATTTTTAATATTTTAACTAAATTTAATTTTAAATTTAATTTAATTAATTTTTATATTATTTTTTACCACGTCAACCCAAAACGACGCCGTTTTTGCATTATTTGCCACGTCAGCATGCAAAACAGCGTCGTTTTGGGTTCACTTCGTCGGAAATTCGTCGGAAAAATGCCACGTCAGCCTTTTGGCCGGACTTTGGCCGGAGTGATACTTAAGTGATCCGTTTTTCTTTGAATGTGACACTTAAGTGTACCTTTCGTAACTTTTGGCACTTAAGTGTCCTTTTGTGTCAACTTTTGGCACTTGAAGCGTTCTTATCTCGAGTTTTCTCCATAATAGACCTTAAGAATACTCTATTAATAATATAGCAACTTGTAAAAACTGCTTCAACCCAAAAACGAGAAGAAATATTACTTTCTATTAAAAGAGTTATTACCATTTCTTGCAGAGATCTATTATTTCTTTCCACAACTCCATTTTGTTCTAGAGTGTATGGAGAGGAGAAAACATGTTGAAAACCTGATTCATCACAGAATTTTGCAAAGTCTTGATTTTCAAACTCACCTCCATGTTTTGTCTGTATACTTGAAATAGCATATCATTTCTCGTTTTAAACTTTCTTGGCAAACTTAGAAAAGTAAGAGAAGGTTTTGGACTTACTTGCCAGAAAGTGAACCCATGTAAATCAAGAATAATCATCCACAATTACTAGGGAATATCTCTTTCTACCAATGCTTTTAGTTCTGGTTGGTCCAAAGATATCCATATGCAAAAGTTGCAAAACACGATTTGTAGAAACCTGATTTATTGGTTTAAAAGAACTTCTAACCTGTTTTTCTAACACATAGTATGCATAAGTCAGATTTTTGAAACTTCAGAGCAACCCACGAACAAGATTCTTGGAAGAGATCTTGGCAATTTGCTTCATGTTGACATGGCCCAGCTTTCGATGCCAAAGATTTGCTTCATCTTGAATTGAAATTAGACATTGAGACTTTTTCGATTTTATATCTAGAAGATAGATATTCCCATGTCTTCTGCTAGTAAAAGATTGAGAAAAATCTTTATTAGTTCTCGAACATACTCCCTCTTGGAAATTGATTTTGAATCCAGTGTTGCACAGTTGGCTAATACTAAGTAGATTGTAATTTACTCCTTCCACCAAGGAGACATTGTTGATTGTGAGACTTCCAATCTTTATAGTTCCACATCCAACAATTTTTCCTTTGCTATCTCCACCAAAATAAACTTTTACACCATTCATTTGAACAAGTTTTATAAAACAACTTGAATCTCTTGTCATATGTCTTGAATATCTACTATCCAAATACCATTTAACATTTTTCTTGATAGTGACCCGCAATTAAAAAAGAATCTTAAGTTTTCTTTGGTACCCACATTTTCTTGGGTCCAGAGGAGTTAGTACAATATGCAGTTTTTGCCCATTCCTTCTTAACAAGTCTCCAAACCATGGGACATTCTTTCTCAAAATGTTCTGTGTTGTTGCACTTTGAACATTTGAGAGTACTTCGGCCAATAGGTTTTACAAAGACTTTTTGAAAATAATTTATGTAAAAAGTTTTTGTAAATCTTTGTTTGATTCGTTCATTCACTTTTGAAAAATCAATTAAATGAATAGTTTTTGAAGTTATTCCCAAGCCCGACTTGTTAAAATAAAGTCTTTACACTGAAAGAATCTTTTCCAGCTTTTCAGATCCTATTGAAAATCTTTTTGAAATATTTAAAATGTTATTTTTCATAAATGTATTTTCTTTTGAAAGAAAGTTTGCATTTTCTTTTAAAACAACAAAATTTTGTCTAAAATTTCAAACTTTTCTTTCCAAGAATTTTCCTGTTGCTTTAGTGTAGAATTCTCCCTCTTTAGCTCGGAAATCCTCTTAAGAGAGGTTTTGAGACTAAGACAAAGCTCATTAATGTATTTCGAGACTTTAGTAGGAATTTTTAAATTGCTTACCTCGATTTTGCTGTCTGAATCTGAATCTAAGTCTGTATCTATATTAGAGTCTGAGTCTGATTTAGCCATTAAACAAATGTTGGCATAATCTTCATCACTTTCTTCGCATTCAGTATCACTCCATGTCTCTGCTTTGAGAGCATTCTTGTATTTCTTAACTTTTCCTTTCTTTTTCTTCGACAGAGGATAATTGGATTTGATGTGTCCCTTTTTCTTGCATTCAAAACAGATCACATATTTATTGTCTTCATCATTTTCAGTTGATTTGTTTTGAAACTTTTGAGTGCTTTGTTTCTTCCAATTAAATTTTCTTCCCTTTTTGTTCAGTTTCATGAACCTCTTTATCATAAGAGCTAACTCTTCATCATAAGAGCTAACTCTTTATCATCCATATCATCTTTAGAATCTGTAGCATCAGAATCATCGTTAGATCTCAAAGCGATTGACTTCTTACCTTTAGGATCTTCATCCTCGTTGATTTGCTCCACTTCATAGGACTGAAGTGTGCCAACTAGTCCGTCTACAGAAAGCAACACGATCCTTTTGGTTTCCCTTATTGAAGTCTTTACGTGATTCCAGTCTTTGGATAGTCCATGTAGCAATTTGTTGACCTTCATTAGTCTTGAGGTTGGCTGTCCCTGATACTTTAGACCATTCACAATTCAGTAAAATGACTAAACATATCAGTGATAGATTCTTCTGGCTTCATCTTGAAGGCTTCATATTGTCCGAGCATAATATTTATCCTTGCTTCTTTCACTCGATCAGTTCCTTCATAGGTAATGTGCAGCCTATCCCAGACTTCTTTAACTGTTTCACAAGAAAATATTTTGTTATACTCAGTAGGAGATAATACACAATATAAAGAGTAAATTGCTTTAGTATCAAGAGCTTATCTCTTAGTTATTTCTTCTTAAGTCATCTCGCTAGCATCTGCAACTTTTTTTCTTCTTTCTAAAACTGATACAGCTTTAGGAATGATTCATTTTTCTACCACATCCCATTCCAGAGGATCTTTCAATCTTAGAAATGTTTTCATCTTGTTTTTCCATATGCTGTATTCTTTTCCATCAAAGTAAGGTGGTCTGGTGTTGCTCTGGCCTTCAATCAAACCTGGAGCCAACATACTAGTCATAGATCTTTAACTCAGAAGTGAAAATATTTCAATTAAATGAGTACATAAGATCTGATACCAATTGAAAAGGCTAGTACGAACA
Organism: Eucalyptus polyanthemos subsp. polyanthemos; assembly: GCA_017140185.1. Classification (NCBI taxonomy): domain Eukaryota; kingdom Viridiplantae; phylum Streptophyta; class Magnoliopsida; order Myrtales; family Myrtaceae; genus Eucalyptus; species Eucalyptus polyanthemos. The sequence continues at coordinate 25,950,718 of CM029459.1, forward strand.
CCTAGAGGGGAGTGAATATGCGTTAAAGGAATTTTTGCAAGACTTAACAACTTAATTCTTATTTTGAGAATAATAGACTGAAGATGTAAAATACTAAACGGTTATATAAGACTACGAATTAAGGTAGAGAGTTTAGGGAAAGAGAATTGAAACACAATGTTTATAGTGGTTTAGCTTTAGATCAAGCCTACGTCCACTCTTCCACACTGACAGCCCACTGACTAGATTTCACTAAGAATCAAAAGAGATTTTACAGTCTCACATCCTTGATTCCACAGTGTAGAGACTCTACCACACTTCCTCAAGGTCTCACAAGTATTTAATCTCTCTTTTGAGTACAACTCAAGCTCAACAATCAACTCAGCAAAAAACTAGGAGCTTCATATTTTTGAATTTGTCTTTCACGCACACACTCGAATAACTTGAGCATCTTCCTTATATACTCCATCATGCCATCATAGCCGTTGGCACCTTTCAAAGGAATTCTTCCAATTTACTCGTTGGACAGAATCAATTAGGGAGAGCTCAAGTTATTTAAGGAATGTGATGATAGCCCACCAATCCTGCTCGCGCATACAATCAGGATCTAGGTTTCTATGAGTAGAATCTTCCAAGTATACTTCGCCAATCAACAGATCTAATTATCTGAATAATTGATCACGAAATGTTATCTCCAGCCGTGAGATCTTCTTCAACCGTACGAACCAAATCCTTAAAGATATATTTGCATCTAGATAAGTCTTCTTCATCAAATAAATCTATTCTTCGTCGGTCTAGAAACTATCAGTGAGGGTAGACTTTAAATCTTGAGTCTTGAGGTCTTCAGACTTTGACGATAGCGATAGAGTCTACAAGTCTTTAGACTAGACTGATGGAAACGTTTTATCAACTTCAAAACACATAAGGAAGTTTTCTTCAACAAAAAGCAACACCATTGCAGCGATAACCGAGATGACCGCCCACGGCCTACTGCAGTAATCACGCCTGAACGTCGCCTTCCACTTGTTATAAAGCTTTTCGTAATGGGCGATGAGCTTGTGGTTGAGGCTGTTGAAGTAGTAATTTTTTTGACAAGTTAGCTCCCTTGCCCAAGGAGTTGATTAGCTGCACGGCAGCTTCTTTATTGCCAAGGCAGTTCTCAATGATTTTCTTGTCGATCAGCAACTTTGCATCGCCCGAGGTATCGACTAGGTAATCCATGAACACCATGTACTCGATTAGATAGCTGTCGTGTAGGTGGTAATATTGCTCGAAGGCAATAATGTTCCGAAAAAAAGATTCCGTCCAGTCCTCAAGAACCAGATACGGGATGTTGAGCACTCCATTCTCGAATTTGATATCGAACAAGCACTCGCTCTCACCTGAGAGCATTGTTAATAATAGGTTATAAACAGAGAACGAAACATAATCAAATATTCAGAAAACAAAATGACACAGGTCAACCCCTACGTCTTCTCAACTTCACTCCAGCTGCCACCAGCTCTGTCGCACTCGGGGTGAACTTCATCTCCTTATGGCTCTCATTTGGTGACTTCCTCACCGATGGCAAGAATGAGAGACTGATCGCGTGGATGAAGTGCTTCACCTCCGACTCCATCACTGGCTCTGGCAACTTGTCCTTCCTCATAACTGGCTCAAAGAACCGGCACACGAGTTCAAGTAGCTCCGGCATGTGCTGCTAGTGTGTTCCAAACGCCATTTCAAAAAGCCGCTAGACAACAAAAAATGGAATCTAGTTCTCCAGCAGTGCCATGTCGCAATAGATATCGGGCAACATCCATGGCTTGTCGAAGATCTGGTCTTTGGGCAGCCTCCTCTGACGATCCCAGCACATCAGTAAGAGTTGGATCCCAAAGATGCCATCCAGGAGGATCATCTCAACAAACTGGTCAGAGTTGAGGCCAATCTGCTTGTCATAGCAGTTGCAGGCATCATACTCCCAGGACTTGACCCTTTGAATGTAGTCCTCGAGACGGTAATTCTGGTCGCGCTGGAGTAAGTTATGCAAGTAAAGTAGCTTGTGATCTTCCATCGGCATGAGGCTTGGATTGAGACGATGATAAGGTCCAATAGTGACGACACGGGGAGTGTAGGCCTCTTCGTTTGTTCGCCGGAGCCTCTCTGGAATGGTGAAGATGGAACAGTCGGATGGCGGTGATAGTCCCTCAAATCTTCTGTGTATTGAAATTGCAACTTTATCGAGATGACAATCACTTGCTAATGTTGTTCCTGCTCCTGCCATCCTCTTTTTTTCCCTGCTCAGTCAATCAAGAGCAAAGGCTTAAGCAAAATCCAGTGCAAGAAAAGGGTATTCTGTGCCGGAATAACCCCCATAAACTAGATTTGGCCGCTTTTGTGCAGTGCAATCATGAAACCGGAAATAAATAAAAACAGAAAAGGAGCGGGAAACCGGAGAAAGGGGTAAAGGCTTATTAATTTAATGGAGATTTGCTTAGCATCTAATCAAAAACTTTGCTCTAATCTAGGCATCAGAATAAATCGTCTCCCATGTGAAAGTGTGGTTTTCACTTACGACGAGAGAGATAAGGAAGGCGACATCACGCACAGAGAGAGAGAGAGAGAGAGAGAGAGAGAGAGAGAGAGAGAGAGAGATCTAAATGCCCGTGCTTTGGACCCGCAAATGTTAGGGAGCAGAAACGTGCCAAGATATAGCGAGATTCGAAGGCTTTATCGTTACATTTCACATGGGGCTATTCAATTAATTAATCAACTAGTTTTACCCCTTTCCTGCTTCTCAATAAACCAATTATGCTCTCTCTTCGTGGAGTTTGCCTTAACATATAATGGATATATATAATATGTATGTAATTGAAAGGGAGTCGATTAATATATATGACATAAAATATGATTGTGCCACTAACAGCCAAGCTGTGATGGTTTCTGAGCTTCAAGGACCCTTTTTGATTATAAGAGTTGGTTGGATCACTCTTCACTTTTTCTGATGATCAAGTCCCATTACAACTCGACATTTTTCTATGTGATCAAGTAAAGAGAAAGTTTCATTCATCATAAATCTCCTTATATCCACATGTTTACCTCCACTTTTTATCGGATCACCAAAGGTAAAATTTAGTTTGATCATTGGAAGGTGTCTTGGATGTTACTTGATATTTATGAAAATAAAATCCCTCGTGAAAGACTATATTTGAACTTAGAGATATGGATTCAGGAATCAATTGACCTAGATAATTATGCTTCCAAGGTTTCCGCAAAATCATCATCGTCATCTAATTCTAATGCAGCCTCAAGCAATGAAAGCCAGATTACTAAGTAATAGTTTTGACCATGTGCATTACAGATACCTTAATTAAGGAGGAGCACGCCAAACACTGAACTCACACATAAGGAGGAGATTGTTGAGATATACGTGTGAATTGTGTTAGACAAATCCCATACTAAACAACTGGCATGGTGTTGAGCTATTAATATATCATAGTTGGCCTATAACTCATTTGCGTAAGATTTTGAGTGAAAGTGAATTCAACTAGATATGTTAACGGACTTGGACTTGAACTCTCTCTTGACAATTTCCCTAGATAAAATTTTGGGTTTTTGCTGCATGCTCTCAACATTATGTCACCATTAAAAGACCTCCAACTTCCAAAAGATCCCCAAAAGAATAGCAAAGCACGATTCTCCATCAACATTTGCCTTACTTCCTATCATCTAGCACTGGGGGACAAGTTTAAGCAGTGCAATAACGAAATGCAAAGACAAGATACTCAGAGTCCATCCAGAGCAGGAAGAAGCAAAGACACGATAACTTGAGCCTGAAATGAGAAGCATGCCTGGCATGCATATGTTTAGTGCTTTAGCGGTGAAAAATAATTCTATATCGAACAATTAAAACTGGTTTGCGGTCACCAAATCAGCAACAAGCTGCCCGCTAGCCCATGGAGAGTGGCCTGGCCACATGGGCCCACCCATTAAGAAGTTTAATGGGCATCGTCCCTAAAACTGGAACATTGATCCAGTGATCCAACCCGGCCCAACAGCCGACTGTTGAGTCACAATAAAAGTGATAAGTGACGATTGGATTATCTGATTAATGACCCTTGAAACGTCGACGGCGATCCTCTCTCATTTTTCATCGTTCGTCAATCCTCCAGTTACATTTATCTCCGAATACTCTTGCTCTTTAAAACTACTTGCCACTTTCATTTATCTCCTTTCCCCTTCAAATAATTTGATCGCGATCTAAATATCACAATGAAAAACAACAACAATGATTGTGTAGAATCATCTCAACTCAATTCAGACTGCATCGTGCATTTAAGATGGGCCTCATTTAGCAAGTTCTGGGCACAAGTAAAATTTAACGTCAACAACCAGATAATTGGAAATCCACGACCTTGCATCTCATGTCATTTAAAAAATTACGGAAATGTGCCTTGGGTGTAGGAAATGGAAAAAAATTGAGAGTTTTATACATGTAGTAGATAAGATCTATTCAAAGCCCATATGGCTTGGACACACGCGAGTCGCGTCACTATATGTGGACACTTTGTCTTCGGGCCAAGCCCAACTTGTTCTATTAGGATGATTTAAATGAAAGTTCCTTTCACCCTAACTCCTCTTCGTGGATGTGCGTTCCACTTCAAGTAAGCGGGAAAATGACCTTGAGATGATTGACGACTTCATTAGATGTTTGAAATATGAAGAAGAATCGCTTTTTTATTTAAAGAAGCTTGAGGCAATGAAGGAAGGGCGGTCTCAAATTAGGGATGTGGTAATTAACAGATGTATTAAAGATGCTCGACAACAGAAAAGCCTAGTGGAAAAGAAATTTACCAAGACACTAGGACACTCATCCCCATGCATGTTTACACTTCTTTTGTATTATCTCTATGGATACATCAGAGACTTGGACGTAGACCTCTTTGGTGGAAGTATGACCATGCATTAAAATATGAGACATCCTACCACAATATAAAATCGATATTTTTCAAATTCAATTAAGTGTGCCACTTTGGCGGTTACTCAATTGAATCACGAAAACTCTCTCATATTAGGGATATGAAGTTTATATCTCACATTTACCATATACATATAATTTTTTATTTGAAGACAGGAATAATGTGCCACTAAAATCACATGCAAATCAAATTACATTGTTTCATTCATTGTTACATGTTATATGTTATACATGCTATCAATGAATCATGCTCTATAAATTATATATGTGATGATATACATGTAAGCTAGCATTTGTATTTATGAAACCATAGAGAAATATGGGAGACGTGAACTTAACTTGGGTAAACCATCTAGGAGTTTGGTGGGAAAATTATCAAAAAAGTACTAAACCTATTACAACTTTTCTAATTCAATCATAATTTTTTTTTTTTGGCCAACTCAGTCCATTAAGCTAATTTTGGTTGGCCAATGCTAATGTGAACAATTTTTTTAAATATTTATTTTTCATTTATTTTTTGTTTTTTCATTTATTTTTATTTTTCTCTTTCCCTTGCTCTTCTTCCTTCTTTTTCCTTTTTTTCCCATTATGACCGGCAAGGCTCTGGCAAGGTGCATCTTTTGTAGGCATATTTACAACAAAAACTTTGTGAAAAAATTCATTGATTCTTTCTCAATACACCTCAAATTTATTAATTGCTAAATGCTGATAAGAGCAGACAAGCTAACTTTAGTTGCGACAACATTTATCCGGCGAACATTCTTAGGATAGATGTTGAATCCCTACGTACCATTCATATTTTCCAGTTCTACATCGTGAAATGTATTGAAGCGGACCCCCGCACCCCGCCCCCCCCAACTCTCCCTTTTCCCTTTTATGGACGTTCTACTGATTCCAATAGGAAGTGACTGCTGATCACATATCATTCAATAGAAATTACAGTGGCAATTTACCATTTAAAAAGCAGGTTATTTGAGAGAGAGGACCGAACACACAGTCTGTGCTACAGTCAGTAAAAGTAACACCACTGCAGCAATAACCGAGATGACCACCCACGGGCTACTACAGTAATCACGCTTGAACGTCGCCTTCCACTTATTATAAGGCTTTTCGCAATACTCGTGGAGCTCGTGGCTGATGAATTTGAAGTAGTAATTGTTTGATAGTACATATTCCTTGCCGAAACTGCTGATTACCAGCGTGGCAGCTTCTTTATTGCTGAGCCAGTTCTCGATGATTCCCCTGTCAATCAGTAATTCTGCGTCGCCTGGGGTTTCGATGATGCATGAAAGCCATGTAGTCAGTTAGATACCTATTTGTGTAGTAACACTGCTCGAAGGCGATAATGTTCCGAAAAAAAGATTCCGTCTCGTCCTGAAGAACCAGATACGGGATGTTGAGCACTCCATTCTTGAATTTGATATCGAACAAGCACTTGCTCTCACCTGAGAGCATTGTTAATAATAGGGAACAAACATAGAACGAAACAGAATCAAATAGATATTCATATTAAGAAAACAAAATGACACAGGTCAACTCTTACCTCTTCTCAGCTTCACTCCGGCCGCCACCAGCTTCGTCGCACTTGGGGTGAACATTTTTTTCTTCTCATATCTCTTTTTTGGCTCCTTGCTCACTGATGGTGAGAACGAGAGACTGATCGCGTGGACAAAGTGCTTCACCCCCGACTCCATCACCGACTCTGGCAACTCCTTCCTCATAACCCGCCTGAAGAACAAGCGAACGAGTTTAAGCAGCATCAGCGGGGGCTGCTGGTGCGTTTTAAATGCCATTTCGAACAGCCGCTGGACGACGAAAAATGGTATCTGGTTCTCCAACAGTGCCATGTCGAGGCAGATATCAATTAACATCCAGCGCTCTCTGAAGATCTGGTCATTGGGCAGCCTCATTTGTTGGTACCTTTTCATCAGGAAGAGCTGGATCACGAAGATGCCATCGAGGAGCATCATCTCGGTGAACTGGTCGGAGTCAAGGTCGATATGCTTATCGTAGCAGTTCCGGGCATCATACTCCCAGTTCTTGACGCTCCGAATGTAGTCCTCGAGACAGTAATTCTGGTAGCACTGGAGGAAGTTCTGCAAGTAAAGCAGCTTGTGATATTCCATCGGCATGAGGCTTAGATTGAGATGGTGATAAGGTCCAATTGCGATGATGCTGGGCGTGTAGGCCTCTTCGTTTGTTTGCCGGAGCTTCTTCGGAACGGTGAAGATGCAACAGTTGGATGGCTGTGATAGTCCCTCAAATCTTCTGTGTATTGAAATTGCAACTTTATCGAGATGGCACTCACTTGCTGATGTTGTTCCTGCTCCTGCCATCCTCTTTTTTTCCCTGCTCAGTCAATCAAGAACAAAAGATTCAGCAAAATCCAGTCCAAGAAAAGGGCATTCTGTGCCAAAATAAGCCCACACACTAGATTTGGCAGCTTTTATAGAGAGTGATCATGAACTCAGAAATAAATAAAATAAAAAATAAATCTAGCGGTAATTTGGTTAAGGGGGTGAAGGAATAGTGGTCGGTTGGTTTGACTTTTAGGCACGACAAGAAAGTGGACGCCACAACGATGAAATGGTTTTGTACCTCGCACCTCATATTATGATTGACTAGCTATTACAGTTCACAATGAATACATACGTCATTTTAAATTAATTTTTGTGCCAAAGTAAGTTGGCTGATAAGGTTCGTTCTCTTCGCCCACCGTGTCCAGGCTTGAATTCCCGCCTTGGCCTTGGCATGGGGTAACCTCCCCTCCTCCTAAACTTTCTTTGATAAAGAAATTAATATTTGTTTTTCTCAGGTATGATCCCCGTGTCTTTTCCCCAACTGTTAATTATGTTTCATGCGGGCCCACATATTTATCGGCTGCTTGAATTTGCATGTTTAGAAGGACACAACTTAAAAAAGGTCATAGCTTTGCTGGCGTCGGCAACCATTTATTAAATTTAGAGTTAATATAATGAAAAACTCCAAACTGATATATATATATATATATGATAAATTTACTCCAATCTCATAAACCTATAATTAATTTACTCTCTAAGTTGGATGACAAGTAATAATTGACAAATATATTAATTTAGGGCTTTATTCTATGTTTGTCACATGTTTATTGATTTTGTGTTTTTTTTTTTTTCTGATATTAATCCAATTTAAGGGAGAGTATATTTGTCATAAATATACTAATTTATGATTTTTAACAATAAAAAAATTAGTTATGAGTAAATTTGTCATAAGATATATTAATTTGAGGTTTTTGTAATTAAAAAATTAGTTTGGGATAAATTTATCACAAATGTATTAGTTTATGATTTTTCGTGATCAGTAAAATTAGTTTAGAATAAATTTATCATATGTGTATCATTTTGAGGTTTTTTGTAATATTAACTCTTGAATTTATTGTTTAGCAGACCTCACTTCTCCTGGATTTTTTACCACGCTTGCTGGATGGAGCCGGTAATTGAAATTTCAAATGATATGATAGGATCGATATTGCTTTTTTTTTTTCTTTTTTTTTTAAGCAAGAGGATCGATATTGCTTAGAAAGGACTAAACTTAGCTGGTGTCTGGTCAACGGCAATTGGCTGCCACTCGAGCACGAGGCAGCACTTATTGCTTTTATTATATAATAGACCTCACGCATGCCGATTTATTATTTAGTGATTGAGCCATTTTTCAAAAGAGAAGCAAATCGCATGTCTTTTTTATTTAATTGACAATTGATTATGTTAATGACTATATTCACTTTTAAGAGATATAAGACAAATATAACGCGTGGGTTCATTTGAAATCAATTCAATCTATTATGAACTTGGTTTTGCAGCAATTTTAGGTTGGGAGACCAGACAAAAAATATCACACTTAAAGGAATAGTATACATATGCATACGTGTAATTTTGTCACCTAATTACTTTTTGCATAAATCATAACAGCCGCCTCTCCCCTCCGCCCTCTCCCCTTGTTGCCTATGCATGTAAAATTCTTAATTGATTCTCTAAATGTGAGCCCAAATTCCTTAACGTTAGTGGGTCCTAAACCAACCCCGGGAAACCCACTGGTAAATTCATATCATAACTTACTCCAATCTTTGTAAAATTAGACAATTTTCCAAACTTTCCCTTGACACAAATAGTTCATAAACTTTGGTTCGATTGACCTGATGTGGAATAATCCTAACACAATGTTTGACTTATAATAAAGTTAGGATGAGGCAGCGTCCGAGGAACATCGAGGGTCGTCACAAGACTGGATTAGGTGATAGGAAAATCTGCGAATGGCAGAGACGAATCCTCAACTAACGACCCGAATTTTCGATTTTCTTTTGTTGTGATCACACAATTCATCTCTCTTAATTATCTGTTTCTTTTCCTCGGAGTCTCCCTCTCACTCTTAGCCACACTCTTTTTTTTCTTTGTTTTTTTTATTTATATTTCCTTTTCAGCCACCCTGCGTAACCAAATCTCACACTCCCTCTCTCATATTTCACCCTGATCCTCTCCCTCAATCAATTTGGCTAGCCCATCCTTTCTCTTGCCTTTTTCATTCTAATAATTTATGAAGAAATTACGCGCAAGGGTCACCAGAAATACCACACAGATTAATAATGGTGAAGGTTTAGCAGTAAAGGTTTCCCAATGAGTGTGATCCTCTCTATCTCTCGATTTCCTTCCTTCCCAAACGTGCTTAAGATCTCTCAAGGTGAATAATCTTCTAATATGCTACGTCATGTAACACAGCGTGCTACGACATAGTAAACGTCCAAGTAGATAATAACATGCAAATGAAATTCATAAAAGATGCTAATGTCGTCAAATGCAAGTAAATACAACTCTAACTTAATAAAACGGTAACAGCAATGTGATCCTAAACTATATTCAACACATCTCCCAAATGCGAAATGCAAAATGCCAAAATGTAATGCAAATTTTTTTGTTAAGAGTCAAATTCCAACAATGTCAATGGTTTTGATCCCTTAATTTCGTAAAATATGAATAACAACCATTGAGGCGAAAAATTCAAGTGTCAACATCTAAGAATTTAATGATGTAAAAAACCAGAGGCAAAGCAAAGTGATTTGTATGAAAGTAATTCATTAATTGTCGCTCGGTTAGAACTTCCATGATTGATTCGGTGTACTAGATCTTTGATCAAGGTAAAAAACCTTAATTATTGAAAGGAAAACGTGCGGCAAAAGATTGTTTCAAGTACCAAAAGTTGGCACAAATGGACACTTAAGTGTCAAAAGTCACAAAAGTGGCACTTAAGTGCCATATTCGAAGAGAAATGAATCACTTAAGTGCCACTTTGGCCAAATCTAGCCAAAATGCTGACATGCGTAATTTCGATGAAGTAAGTGCAAAACGATGCCGTTTTATACACTGACGTGACCAAATAATGCAAAAACGACGTCGTTTTGGTGTTGACGTGGTAATAAATTACTATAAAATTAATTAAATTTATTTAAAATATTTAAAAATACAAATACAAATATTTAAAAAAAAAAAAAAAAAAAACAAGGTAGGCAACTGGGGGTTGAGCCGCCGCCGCCTCCCCACCGCCGTTGGGAAGGGCCGGTGATGGAGGAGGGAGGGCTAGCCGGGCTATGGCCAAGGGTCGACGACCCCAACCGATCGATCGCAAGGGCTCGCGAGCCCTCGCCCCAAATCAGGGCGAGGGCCGTGAGCCCGGGGTGAGGGTGCCGCTAACCCTCGCCGAATCTGGGCAAGGGCTCATAGCCCTTGGCCAGGGCCCGACGACCCCAGCCAACCCTCCCCCATCCACCGCTGGCCCTTCTCGGTAGCACGACGGCAGCAACAAAGGGATGAGCCCTCAGCCACCTCCCCCTTTTTCTTTTTTTCTTTTTTTTTTTAAATTATTTAATATTAAAATTTTTAATTTTAAATGTTTTAAATATATTTAATTTAATTAATTTTTATATTATTTTTTTACCACGTCAGCACCAAAACGACACCGTTTTGCACTTGCTTCGTTGGAAAATTGCCACGTCAGCATTTCGACCAAATTTTGACCGGATTAGTACTTCAGTGATCAATTTTGCTTCAATTTTGACACTTAAATGTCATTTTCGTAATTTTTGGCACTTAAATGTCCCTTTATGCCAACTTTTGGCACTCTAGGGGTCCGTGTGTCAAAAACGTGCCCTCCCATTACTCTAGATCCTAAAGAATTGCAAAGCAAGAGATGCTCAATTTTATTCGAAGGAAGAAGCAAAGGCAGAATAACTCAAGCTCGAAGTGAGAAGCAAAGGTACAATAACTCAAACATGAACATGTATAGGGCTATAGCGATGAAAAATGATTCCCAAAGGCAGAATAACTCAACCTTGAAGTGAGAAGCAAAGGTAAAATAACTCAAGCATGCACATGTTTAGTGCTATAGCGGTGAAAAATGATTCCCAAAGGCAGAATAACTAAAGCTTGAAGTGAGAGGCAAAGGAAGAATAACTCAAGCTTGAAATAAGAAGCAAAGGTAGAATAATTTAAGTGTACACATGTCTAGTGCTATACTGGTGAAAAATGATTCCCAAAGGCAGAATAACTCAAGCTTGAAATGAGAAGTAAACGTAGAATAACTCAAGCATGCGAATGTTTAGTGCTATAGCCGTGAAACGTGATTCCCAAAGGCAGAATAACTCAAGATTGAAGTGAGAAGCAAAGGCAGTGAACAAATAATGCGGAAGAAAGGAATAAAGAACTTTCTGTTATTTTAATATATCATAATTAAGGGAAGATCAGTTCTCGATCTAGTCCAGTCCCACCTAAGAATCGAGAACCAAACTAGTTCCCATTTTTGGAACCAAGGACCGGACCGGATGATCCTGGGATTAGGAATCAGATCAGACCAACCAGTCCAGTCTGTTCTAATAGAACTTATTACTTTTAAAAAATAATTAAAAATATTAGAATTGTTATTATTTTAGGGTTTAGCGCTATTTTTAAGAATTAAAAATCGTTATAAAAGAAAAAAGAGTTGGTGCAATCTAGTCCGATTCCCTCCTAGAACCGAGAATTAGATTGAAAATCACCACTTCCATTTTTATGGAATCGAGAACTGAATGGACATCCTTAGCAACCGGACCACGCCGGCTGATCCGGTCTGGTCTAGATAGTTCCTAATTATGTTGGTTTGATATGCTCACCCCTAATCATAATGAACATTACATTAGCCTATACATAGGCTTTATGAGACCACTATCTAAAGTAACATATATCAATCAAGATATGCGAAATCAAAGGAGATATTCATTGCAATCTTGATTGATATTAGATAATCAATAAGAATATCATAATTGTCTCTAACATAGGATAATATTCTCTAGAAAATCTTAAGAATATACGGTCTAATTATTTAGAACAACCTAAAAATAAGACGGGAGTCACCATTAGCCTCATTTTTGGGGGTCAGCTAGAAACCCAATTGAGGATCAGGAGTATTCCCTCGATTTCTACACAACTAGATATTTAGGTCCAAGGATTTAGGCTACGCCAATATTTCTATTAGTGTTATTTCGATACATAAATAGTATGTTGTGTTTACCTAATGTGTCCATGCATTTCTTCTTACATTTTTGGGATTGTTAGTCCTAAACTAAGCGATCATACGTGGTTGATCGTTTTCATGCTAATCTATTTTTAAAGAAAATGAAAAGGAAACACCAAATTAAATTGAAAATTGTGAAGCGGTAAGTAAACAATCAAATAAAGCTATAAATCTATCGTGCAATCCTAGAAAATACAAAAATGAAACACAATTGAAAATGATAAAAGGAAAAGAGAACCCACAACTCGTTGAACTTTTATACAGATGAAAAGAACCAGAGACATATGTCGGGGATGAATGGTACAAAAAAAATGGTTAGAATGGACATCAACCTCCACCGTCTTCATGTTCTCTCCATCTTCAGGGTCCAATCTAGATCTAGTTTAGGAAATCTATAACTAGGTACATACAATGGAAAGAAACGGGCATACATGTGGCATCCTAAAATTTCATGACAACCCATGGATATACCATGAACCATGAATAGGTGATGGAAGCGCCATCGGATTATATTATAGCCATTAGACCAATGAATTACAATAGATTAAGGCCGAGCATTTAATGGACAATTATTTGGTTGGAAATATATTCTATGTCCATGAGTGATCAAGGATTGTACTAAGGGACAAATGGATAAGGAAAATTTTTTATTCTTGGCCATGTGCTTTATAAGTTGGATTTTATTGATTTATGTTACAAAATTTTATGGCCATATAAATTGTAATTAGATATTTATATAAGTGGGGATTAAATAGAAAAATTGGAGAAGGAGTGGGCTGATTTTCTTAAGGCCGAACCAGCCCAAAAACCAGCCCACAACCCACACCATTCGACCAACCAAGGCTCGGCCCAAGAAGCCCAAAGGGCTGTCGACCGAAGGAGGAGAGACTGGATGGAGAAGCCCGGCCCATTTAAGCCCATCAACTTGCATGAAAATCTACAAGTGGCAAGAGAGATTAGCGAAGTGGCTCTTGCATGCAAAACCTCATGATTACTAGCTAATCATGAGGGTGAAAGGAAGAAAAAGGGAGAGAGAAGGGGGCGGAGTGAGTGGGAGTACCGAGAGAGAGAGAGAGAGAGAGAGAGAGAGAGAGAGAGAGTTGTTGTGCGAGAGAGAGTGAGAGAAAGAGAGTGTTCGCGAGAGAGAGGGAGACTGAGCGAGCCTGTGAGAGAGGAAGGGAAGAAGAAGACTTATTGCTGCTGTGCGTGCACCTAGCTTTGTCGTCAACCATGATGTGTTCGAAGTCCCCGAGTCGCCGTTGCTTGCTTGATTTCGTCGGATCTAAGGCAAGTAGAGTCCGTTAGCCTACACTTTGCTTGTTGTGGCTATGTGTGAAGTGTAATGGGTGCTGTAAATACTTGGGTTGTGATGTTGAATGCTAGAAATTCAAGTGAATGGTGGTAGTTTTCCAAGAAAGCTATTGCATGTAGGAACAGTCCAACCCCATGTGATTCTATGAATTTTATAAAATTATCCAGTTAGAATTTGATCTGTGTTCTTAATGAAAGTGGTAGATGATATCTTGAGGAGTAACATACTAAAATTCGAGTAGAAACGGACAAGTATTGATCGGTGAAATGATATTTCTTTGAAGTGTTAAATCTGGAAATCGTTACCGAGGGTTAGGGGGAGTTTTGGTGAATGTAGCTCATGATCTATAACGAATCTGACTTCGAGTTCTTCAAAAAAATTTTACCTCTAGGTCTTGTCTATGACATAAAAATTTCAGAATTTTCTGAGTTGATTTAGGGTTTATACCGAATTTATGAATAAAACTGTGTAATGGTGATGTTCCGAAACTTTAAGTTGTGATGCATGGACTGTAGTGACCTGTACGAAGCTCTTTTGACATGGTGTTCCTCATGAAACATTTTTCTCTAGATCTTGTTTATAACATGTTAAATTTTCAGAATTTATTGAGACTTTTTACTAATTTTTCCAGAATTTTAATTAAAGGAGTGCATTCTGCTTTATCTGAAAATTTGCTTCATTTTCTAGAACCAATTAATTACTTTATAAAGTGTGATATTTTGGGTGTTATTTGTATTGCATATATGGTGACATTTGGCATATCATATGATATCAAAAAGGCCGGTTTAAATCTCTGACATTATTGCATCAAATGTTAATTGGAAAAATGAGATAAAATAGATATATATATATATGTGTGTGTGTGTGTGTGTGTGTGTGTGTGTGTGTGTGTGTGTGCATTGTAATGATGATAATACCATCGGAGGTGTGAGCCGACGATGCCCCGAGAGTGTTGGGATGCCCGGAGTGTGTGTGCTGAATGCCCGGAGTGTGTGTGCTGGATGTCCTCAGGAGTTTCGAGATGCCCGGAGGTGTGTGCCGGATGCTTAGAGGTGTGTGCTGGATGGCCTCGTGATGCCAGTTGGGGTGCGAGATGCCTGGAGGTGTGTGTCGGAGGTTCCTCGCGATGCCAGGTTGGGTGCGAGCAATGTATGAGGGATGCAAACACTGGTCCCTATAAGAAAAATGAGATCATTTTGAAAATTAAAAAGGGAATTGAATCATGTGCCTGCGTGTGCGTATGGCATGATGCATGAATTGCCTATGAAATTGAGTTGATACTATATGGCATCGAGAATGCGATCATGAAGGTATTTAATGGATCTGATGGGGATAGATACATGATGGTATGAATGATATGAATCTTGCATACGTATGTGTATATGGCATGGAACATGAATTGTTTTAATGAATGAATCTCATGGAAATACAAGCATGATTACATGGATGATATATGCATTTCACATGAAATTGTGGTTGTCTTGCTTGTTGCATTGTGTAGTTTGATGGATTTTTACTGCTGAATGGTTGTACTCACCCCTTTTGGGGACTAACATTTCAGATTGAGAGATACCTCTATCACCGGTCACGCGTGGTACATTTTATGGCTTATTGTCTGATGTTGAGGTCGAGTGCTCGGAGCACCCCTGCGTTGGTGTTCATGGTCTGGTGTTTATCCGCATCCGTGTTTTGGTTATGCATGATGTGGGCCTACCTGATGGCCCCGTAGTCCAGGAGTTCCTGTCTGTCCATGTTCATCATGACGGGAGGATGATGGGGATGTTGCCACCGCTACCAACCGATGCACCAAGCTGGGTGTGATAGAAGCGTGTGACTGGTAGAGGTTGACACTTTTTGGATGGTCGACACTGGACGATGGATTGATGTACATGTCTGATGTAGAGTTGGGTTCTTTTGGGTTATAGCCAAGCTTAGTTAAAGCCTTGGCCTTTTGTTGTACCGACTCGTGATGTCCATCAAAGTATGTAAATAAAAGTGGTTCGGCATTAGCTTATATATATGAAAAGTGTAGTTGGTGTGTATTGCATTGTATTATTTAGTTTGTGTACGGGTTAGGGAGATGTCGGGTATGCTTCTGTTATATAAACTGCGTTGGGACCGATTGATGGTACAAACCCCTAGGATTCATGGACCCACTACAGTTCAAATGGTATCGGAGTAACATGTTATTAGGGAAAAAGGAAAGGTAAGTAAATCTGTGGTGGCCCAGCGGATCGGGGGCCGTGTCGGGGATGCCACAATACATGTCAAAACAAACAAAAGCACAACATCATACTAAAATTAATCTCTTAAAGGAAGTTCAATTCAAAAAGAATATTTGGGCATCAAGGTTAGCCTTTATAGTTCATCCGCAGATCTCTTTAAGATACTTACCTAATCCATTTTTGTAACTTATAGCCATTATTGACCAAATGTGTTATCACATGACCAATAACACTTGTAAGTCCCTAATGAGGTGTTCTATGTGATCCCAAGATTTTCCCTCGATATCATGCATCAACCCTATCATTCATCAAGAAATTACATGCATTTGCGGGAATTAAACATGTATGCAGGCCTTTTAGACATTATTTCTTAATCAATCAAACAAATGAGTAAGCCGTCGGTGGATCACTTATTACCAAAGGCATACGCCAATCGCAAACATGGACACTTCTAAATGAATCACGTGATTATATGTAGAGGGAGTACATGTGATATTTCAAAGAAATCTTTTGAAAATCATCTATAAAAAGTTTTTAGACAAAGTGAATGTCTCGACTATGAAAGGCATTCAATTGCCAAAGCTAGGCTAAGACTCACATAAATGCACTCACAAGCATCATAGACATTTTGAATACAATTCAAACTGTTACTTTCCATAATGTCAAATCAGGATTTAAAAATGTTTGAAAATATTTAGAATTAAGAAATATTTAGGCCATGGAACACATTTAATTGTCAAGGCTAGCTCGGGACTCACATAAATACACTTACAAGCATCATAGACATTTTGAATATGATCCAAACCACAACTCTTCCTTAAGCCAAATCGAGCTTTGGAGAAAAATTTCTTGGTAAATGGTTTTTAGAAATATCACATGTACCAAAGCATTTTTAAATTTGATTTAAAAAGAAGACTCATTGAAAATCATTTAACAATGAATATCGAGGTTTTTAAAGCAACTTTCATGAAGATGGAATGACCTAGGTTCATGCACAAACTAATCTAGGAAGTTTATCCAAACAATCACAATCAAGTTCATGTCAGGAAATTTCAGAACAAGTATATAAAGACAGCAAAATTTGGCAATGCCTAATGACAATTTGGCGATGACAAAATTCCTTATCATGCATGGCATGATAATGGAAACTTTTGTGAAGAAAGTTTTCCTAAACGAGCTACATATGATTTTCCAAAAATCAAATAACAAGTAACGGTATGTTAGAAAATTGTCAAAACAACAGGATATTCAGTCAATATTGTGAGGATTTGTCCTATCAAAATAGGTCTAAAAATCATCATATTTTCACACAACATAGCCAATATAATGACAAATAAGTTTCATTAAGGGATCAAGTGTGGAATTATCATAGAAAAAATAGAACAAAAATGCCAAAAGTTTATCCAAACAGGGGTTAGATAGGGGTCTAAATTTGATCCCGTGTCTAGATTCTGATCTAGTTTTGAAAAAAAAAAAAAAAAAGAAAGTGATCCAAACGATGAGCGATCTATATGAAATTAGCAGCATTGGAAACATATAAGTGTGCTTTACGAAATCCTCTAGTGGCTTGAGTCTAAACTAGGTCAATTTGATACCTTAAGATCGAGATCTCTAAAGGTGTGCGTGTTAGTAACTAAGAATAGCATAACACAATCATGCATTAGAAAACTTCAAAGTCATTCAAATAATGCACAAACGGCATGAAGAAATCACATGGGACTTAGGATTGGATGTGACAGAAAATTTGGATAATCATCTAATTGTAAATCAGCATGCAAAAAGGTCATACAATTTAAATGACATTACGAAATGATTTAAGATTCCTAATGATATGCTTGGGAATTCTAAACATGATGAATACTCTTGTAATACAAATTTAACATTCAAGATGATATTCAAATGATATGACCTAAACATATATGTAAACCTTGCAACATGCGGTTCAATTGTCAAGAAGGCATAATAGCGAGATTTTGTCTCTAGATGACTCAAACAAGCATGGCAACATGCATATACGGTAAGATTTCGTTTCAGCATTAACTTCACAGATGGAGATGATTTCAGCCATCTCAAAACATGCAAAAATCTTACAAAAAATTCCGCATACATAAATGCAATGAGGAACGTTTCTCGTTGAGAGTTCGAAACCTAAATGTAATCACATGAGTTATAACAAAAATGGCAAAGTAGAGGTGCATATCCAAGCTATATATTGTTGCGGCATCTTTTCACATTAACTCATGCAATTGATACACTAGACAACATCAACACTTTGCAAATCATGCATCAATTGAACACATACAGTATGTATTTCATCTTTCATGAAGGATTTGAGACCAAACAAACTCATTTATAAACTCGATTTCATCAAAACACAATTTGGAATAGTGTAGGGCAGACTATCTTATGTTCGGATTTAGGCAATTTTGACCTAGTTAAACACATCCAAAAATTCTGAAAACATTACATGACATTCTCCACATAATTACAAGCAACTTTCATGAAGGAAATTTCCTCCAAAAATTAACATAGAGATCAGTAAAAAAAATGACAAATCAAAAATCAACATAGAGCAGACCGTCCTAGGCTTAGCTCTGAGTGATTTTGATCTAGCTAATCATGTCCAAAAATTATTTTTTTAAAAAATGCAAAACATTCTTGAAGGTCAAATGACACTCGATCGAGGCGTATGACTTATCGATTCGAAGCTAGTGATGTGTGTTTTAAAAGTCTAGAGGACTCGAACTCAAATAAGGTCATTTCAACCCTCATTTTAGCCAAAATAGTAGATCAGTTCAAAGATAAGAAAAATGCAAGTTTAAGGCTAAATCAAGTCAATCATTCAAATTTATCATTCAAAAACAATGAATTGCAGCAAATCATCATCCAAATCCTTTAATCTAACATCTAACATAGTATATTATCCTAAAATTGAACCCTAGTCCGGCCGGTTAATCCGGCCTCACTTCATGGGGTTTAAGACCGAAATCATTACCTTTTATGCATTTTTATCAATTTTGATCGAAATCGATCAAAGTTTTCGCTGGAACTCCGATCAAACCTCGATGAACTAAATCTGAACAGCAAAGATCAACTTCAAATCGGCTGGATCACTGGTCCGAGTGAATGAAACAACCAGTCCGAATAGGACCGATTCGGGCGGTGTAGAGGCTTGGCTTGATCGGAACAGCTCCGATGAAGCTTGTTTCGATTGGCAAACACCTGAAGAGGCTCAAGTAGAGGAGATGGCTGTTGAGGGGGGCTGATCGGTAGCCACTTGATCGTCGAATTGCGGCTGGTTAACTCCTATTGGCAGGATCCGGTTCACGAGCAAGATAGGGAGAGAGAAATGACGGGAAACAGAGAGGAGAGAGAATTCTATTTTAGAGAGAAGCAATTTCATGCACAAATGAGGCCTCCCCCCCCCCCCCAAATAGAGGGAAAATGAGTATATATACCATCCCCAAATTGAGCAATTTCGATTCGTTGGTTCGATTTAACGGTCAAAATCTTGATCCAACGGTCAAAAGTTAATTTCAAAGACTATTATGATCTAGAGGTATTGGGTAATTGATCTAATGGATTTGATTTTTGGAAATCCGAGTCAAAATCAAGAATTGTGTCAAAATGCTCAATTAGGGGTCAAAATGCAATTTTATGAAATCCGAGGACCAATATGCAAAATTTTGGGAAATTGAGGGTGCATAAATGAATTGGTACAGTGAGCATTCCAAAACCAGTCACCAAAGGTTAAGAATCGACGGAAAAATTGTTGAACCGGCCATACCCGCCGGCGGTTGGTTTAACTGGTTTATGACCTTTTCTTGACTGCTTTAAACTAGTTTCGACTAGTTCACTCATTTGTGGTTCCTATGGACTTGAAATTTATGCAATTTGGTCCTTCAAGGATCAAATTGAAAAGAAAACTTATCCAATTTGAGAGGAAATTACCCAATTGTGATTCAATTAAACCAATTAGACTTCATATATGTGATCTAGGAGTCTTTTATATATTTAATTGAATGATTTTACCAAAAACAATGAACCAAAATGATGAATGCTTAGAATTGAGCTTAAAGAGCTAAATTGATCAAATTTGCAATTCAATGGGTAAAATTGCAAATTGATTGAACTTAAGTTCAATTAGTGGTGCAATTGCCCTATCTAATCACCACCCATGTGCAAGATCACTTATCATGTTCAAATTGATCTTGTATTGAAGTGCTTGAGCTTATGTCAAATATGAATCTAGGTCTAATGTCAAAATTAGACTTAAATTTATGAAATTAAACCATAACCTTAAATGGGTGAACTTGAATTTTGCCAATTGAAGCTCAATTCTTTGACTTTCTTATGCTTGAGAGAGTAAAATTCCTCAAATTGAGAAGTTTTGATGTGAATTTTCCAAAATTGATTTCGGATTTGGACTTATCTTAAGAAAATGAATAAAGAACGACTATTTGTTCGCAAGTCATGAATGATCAATTTCGGATCCCTAATTGGGGCTTAAAATGGCAATTTGTATTTTGACACGACAATTTGCGAAATTGAACGCACGAGTGGATTTAAAGCTGAAAATTTTGGAAAATAAGGTTTTTAATCGAATTTTGTGAAATTTTCAACATAAGAGTCAAATTGACATTAAATAAATGTTTTTGTGCATTTTTTATATTTTTTCAATTTTTTTGGTCAAATGTTTGACCAAAAGTCAAATTTTTAGTTGATTTTTCCTAAAATGTTAATTTCTTGGTCAAACCTTTAAATTTTGAGAAATTGATTTGACAAAAGTGAAATTAAGACTAAATGACATCTTTTGAGGTAAAAAGCCAAATTTTGACTCAGGGTTAACTCTTGGTCAAAGGGTTGACCGAAAAGTTAACTTGAAAATCAATTATTTGACTTTTTAGGTTTTTTCTTAAAAAAAAATGAAATAGAAATTACTTAAAAACAACAATGCAAAAGAAAGAAATGAAAAACGAGACTTTTTGGCTGAAAAATGGGGCTCCGTCACGATTAAAACTCAAAGCTCGATTTTTTTACCTTTTAATGATGTGTCGACTAAAAATCAGGTGTTAACACACGACTATTATGAAAAGGATTTGATTAAGTGCTTCACGGAGGAGACTTGTGCATACGAAGTGAACACTATTGAGCGGCCACGATAGGGATGGATTTATTAGGATGTGCATTGGATGCAAAGTTCACCCAATGCACTTAGGTTTCCATAGGATCGAAGACTTTGATGCCAAGTTAAGAAATAACGTGGAAGAGACAAATAGAAAATTTTATGTATATTTTGATGTATCATATGAACATTACATTAGTCTATATACCACCATCTAAAAACATATATCAATCAAAATATGCACAATCAAAGGAAATATTCATGCAATCTTGGTTGATATTATGATGGAGTTGCGAAGTCTGATAGAAAAAAAATAATTTCACGCATAGAAACAATTTGTTGTGGGCAGACACTTTCCTGTAGGTCACCCATTCTACTATGTTAAAGAAAATAATAGAGCTTTTATTGCTACTAGTGGCATACATGTAATTTTCATCATAATTATGTATGCCATAGACTTCTGTTATATATATGGACAATATATTTTATAATTGTAATATTGAAACTTGTAACCCTAAAGCTTGTAACGCTAATAGATATACTAATAGTGGAAAGATTGCCTAGCGTGGCACCGTGGTTTTTCCCTTTTTGATTTTGGAAAGGGTTTCCCACGTAAAAATTCTTACTCGTTTTTCTTCTCTATTTTTCTCTTCAAATATTCACGTTCCTAACAACTAATATTAGAGATTGATTTCGTCAAAATAGTGGGAGTGAATATGGATAAAAGGTAGGTGAAGATCAACTAGTTCAATGATAAGGACTTTGGTTTTTAGAAGATGCAGATCGAGGAAATGCTATATGAAAAGAATTTGCATCAGCCTTTGTCTGAAGAGAAATCGGATTCTATGAAGCAAGTCGAGTAGGATTTGATAGATTATCAAGCTGTGGGTTCGATTCATCTTACATTGGCGTGGAACGTTGCTTTTAATATTGCCAATGAGACGACAATAGTGGATTTAATGGCTGTGTTGTCCAACATGTACAAAAAGCCTTCTATATCAAATAAGGTATATTTGATGCGTCATCTTTTCAATCTGAAGATAGATGAAGGTGCTTCTATGATAGATCAGATCAAGGAATTCAACTTAATCACAACTTAATTAAGTTCGATGGATATCAAATTCAATGATGAGGTAAAAGCTTTGAGTTTATTATCTTCACTACCTAAAAGTTAGAGTGCACCTATGACTACAATGAACAATTCTTCTAGTTTAAAAAAATTGAAGCTTCAAGAAATCCAAGATTTGATTCTTAGTGAGGATGTTTGCAGAAGAGAATCGGGTGAATTTTCAAGTGTTGCCTTAAATACCAAAGGTAGAAGGAGATGCAATTAACGAGGATGGAACCAACACCATGATAGATCGAAGTCCATAAGAAGAAGCAAATTGAGACTACATGGTGAAATAATTTGCTCGAATTGTGAAAAAAATGGTCGTCTGATCCGAAAATGTAGAGCCCCACACAAGAAAATTCAGTATTGAGATCGAAATCAAGAGGAAGAGAAATTTGTAAATGCAACTCTTGAAGAGACAAATGATAGTGATGCTTTAATTTGGAGCATCAACAGTCCGATTGAGTCTTGAATTCTTGACTTAGATGCGATGTTTCCCTCTATTTCTTGTGAATAATTAATGCATAATTTTGTTACCGGAAAATTCGAAAAAGGTTTATCTTGCTGATGATGAACATTTGGATATTATGGAAAGGGTAATGTTTACGTGAAGCAATGATGAGGTATCAATGGAAGTTGCATGATGTCAGATGCATTCTAGGATTTAAGAGAAATCCGATCTCTATAAGTCAATTCGGTAGCACAGGATATAGAACTATTTTTGGGAATAACTCTTGGAAAAAAATTAAAGGTACTTTGGTTGTAACACCAGGAATAATGTCAGGAACACTATAAATGACTTAAAGCAATAAAGAAATTGCAATAGTTGCCAAGTCGGAAGCTAATTCCAAATTATGGCACCACAAGTTTGGACATATGAATGAAAAAGGGGATGAAATTGTTAGCATCAAAGGGAAAACTATCTGATCTAAAGTCCATTGATATTGGTCTATGTGAAGATTGTGTTCTAGGGAAGCAAAACGTGTTAATTTTTTCGAAGATTGAGAGAGAACCAAAGAAAGAAAAACTAGAGTTGGTGCATACAAATGTGAGGGGGGCAACTCTTGTGCATTCCCTTGGAGGCTTGTGCTATCATGTATGTCATGTTTATTGACAACTCCACCAGAAAAGTATGGGTTCATTTTTTGAAAAATAAATATGATGTGTTTGTTACTTTTAAGAGATGCAATGCTAAAGTGGAGAATGAGACTGGCCTGAGAATTAAATGTCTAAGGCCCGATAATGGTAGTGAGTATGATAAAAAGAAGTTCAAGCAATTTTGTGCAAAGTAACGGAATCAAAATGACAATAACTATTCCCAATAGATTGCAACAAAATGGAGTTGTTGAGAGGATGAATAGAATTGTGGATTAGAGTGCAAGAAGTATGAGGATGCATGTTGGATTACCCGCGGCATTTTGGGCGGATGCAATTAACATGACAACATATCTGATTAATAGAACACCTTCGGTTCCACTTGATTTTAAGCTACCGGAAAAAGAATGAAATGGAAAGAAGGTAAATCTCTCACATCTAAATTTTTTTGTTATGTTTCCTATTTCCGCATAAATTCTGAAAATAAATATTAGCTGATGCAAAAGCCAAAAAATGTGTTTTCGTTGGATATGGTTCTAATTATTTTAGCTATCGATTCTCGGATGAACAAAAATAGAAAAATAATAAGAGCTATTGATGTTGCATTCAAGTAAAACATGTGTGTAAGGATAGATCCGTGATAGAATCTAGTGTGAAGAAACAAATGGCGAAAAATAGAGAGATTAAATTGGTGGAGGCTTTTAAGAGTGTTCAGGTTAGAAATATGTTACTGTAGGCTTTGATAAAAAACTAGAACAAGAATCATGTACACTTGAACCCACTTTGAGAAGATTTAGTAGAACACCTAAACTTGTACAAAGATATTTTCCATCATTGCCTTATTTGTTTTTGACCAATGCTAGCAAATCAGAAAATTTTTCAGAAGCAATGTAGGTAAAGATTCTGTTTAGTGGGAGTTAACAATGCGGAATGAGTTGGATTCATTTGAGAAGAACAAAATTTAGGCATTAACTTAGTTACTAGATGAGAAGAAGGCATTGTAGAACAAGTTGGTATACTGAGTCAAAGAAAGACCTCATGGCAACAAGAGATATAAAGCAAGGTTAGTAGTAAAAGGTTTTCAACAAAAGAAATGAATTGACTACACGAAAATTTTTCTCCAGTTGTGAAATTGACTTCACAGAAATTTTTTAGGTTTCTAAAAGAGATAACTATGTCTACAAACTAAGAAAAGTTTGTAGGGCTTGAAACACGCTCATAGACAATGGTATAAGAAATTTGACACCTTTATATGTGATAATGGATTCACTAGAAGTGAAATGGATCATTACTGTTACTTCATGAAATTTAGTGATTGTTGTATTATTTTGCTATTTTTTGTGGACGATATACTCATTGTAGGATTTAGCATAAGGGAGATTAACATACTAAAGCAGCAATTGTCAAAAGAGTTTGAGATGAAGAATTTGGGCACAGCAAATCAGATTCTTGGGATGATGATCACGAGGGATGGATGTTAAGGAATTTTAAAGTTATCTCAAGAAAAGTATATTAAAAAGGTGTTGGACAGATTCTGACTTCAGAATTTAAAGCCTATAAGTATTCCTGTAGGAAGTCACTTCAAGCTCTCAAAGAAGTAATCACCTAAGACAAATGAAGAGTGACGATATATGGCTAAAGTACCTTATGCATTAGCTGTTGGCAGTTTAATGTATGCTATGGTATTTATTAGACCATACATATCTCATGTGGTGGGAGTTGCAAGTAGATACTTTCCAAATGCAAGAATAAAGCATTGGGAAGCTGTAAAGTAGTTATTAAGATATATGAGAAGTATTTTAGATATGTCATTATATTTTATGAAAAAATGGTGTAACTTTATAAGGTTTGTTGATGTAAATCTTGGTGATGATTTGGATAATAAGAAAAGTGTCTTGAGTTATGTTTTTACCTTAGGTGGTACTGCAATCAGTTATATGCATAGACTTTAGACATGTGTCTCTCTCAAGCATTGAGGCAGAGCATGTTGTTATATTTGAAGTTGGTAAGGAGATTAATTTTGAATTTTTTTTTTTTTTTGAAAGAGATAGGTAAGGGGTAGGATAACAATGTTCATTACAATGATAGTCAAAGTAGTATTTGTCTTGCAAAGAATCCGATATTTCATTCAAGAACAAGACACGTTGAGTTAAAGTATCATCAAATTCATCAATTGATAGATATTGGGACATCATCATTGAAGATTATTTTTGGTGCAAAAAATCTAATAGATATGTTAGCAAATGTTGTCACCACTGAGAAAGTAAGGCTGTGCATTACCTCAATTGGTCTCCATGATAAGTGATGAGGGGTTCACCGCACTAGGACAATGTGGGTTAGAAAGACAAAGATTATAAAAGATTATTACTGTTTTTTTAAGATCAGCCTCCAAGTGGGAGATTGATGGAATTGTGGAGTTTAAAAGAGAAAAATAATATTAAAGCGTAGAAATAGTTTATTGTGGGGAGACACTTTTCAGTAAGTCACCCATCTTGCAACAAATAATATATTTTTTATTGCTACTAATAGCATATGTGTAATTTACATCATAATTATGTATTCCCTAGACTCATGCTATATATAGCAATATCTTTTATAGTTGTAATGTTGAATCTTTTAACCTTAGAGCTTGTAACATTGATACTGATACTTACAATAAAAAGATTGTCTAGTGTGAGATCATGGTTGTTCCCTTTCTTATTTTAGAAAGGGTTTTCTACATAGAAATTCTCATTTTTTTTCTTCTCTATTTTTCTTCAAAGTTCGTGTTCCTAACCAGATAATAAACATTAATATCATAATTGTCTCTAACATAAGATAATATTCAATAGAAAATGTTTATAGTCTCTAATACAATATTGCTAACTAAAACTAAGCATGAGGGGGAGCTTTAAAATATGTAATAAATCACATCTACATCTAATAGTTTAAGTTTTTAGAACAGTTGCCGATGTTCCAACAAAATCTCATGCAACTCAAGCTTGAAGTGAGAAGCAAAGGTAGAGTAACTCAAGCATGCACATGTTTAGTGCTATAGTGGTGAAAAAAGATTCTCAAAGGCAGAATAACTCAAGCCTGAAGTGAGAAGCAAAGACAATAAAGGCGTGTTTGGTAACGTTTCTATTCCTAGGAACAATTTCTGATCAAAAATGAATCTTTTTTATTCTGTTCTAGAGAACAAATTCTAAGAATTTTAAGCCATTTGGTAATTGTCCAAAATTTCAATTCTCAAAATAGAATTGCATTTAGTACCGTGCTAAAAAAATCTACTCCAAATCATTTTCTTATAATTTTATTACTTTTTTCCTTTTTTTTATATATCTTCTTTTTTCTTTTTCTTTTTCCTTTCTTTCTCTTCTTCTTCTTCTTTAAGTTGCCGGCCTTGGGCTGATCGACGACTGACCAAATGAGGGCGAACGACCTCACTGGAGCGTCACTGACCCTCGACCAGGCCGTGCCTCATCAGCCAAGCCTTGTCCAGCTATCGGCAAGACTCGGTCGAGCCATGGCTAGGCGAGTGGCCGCGCCTAGATTTGGCGAGGCCGAGCTCGCCCGGTTTTCGGCAGGGCTCGCAAGATAAACCTAAAGGTGGTTTGGCAAGGTTGAGCCTCGCCTACGGCTAGGCAAGCTCGGCCTCGCTAGATCTAGGCGAGAGGCAAGGCCGAGCCCTGTCGGCGGCTGGGCAAGCTTGGCCTCCCCAAATCTAGGTGAGGTCGTGCCTCGCCCAAGCCTCAACGAGATTGGTTGAGCCTCGCCCGGTCAAGCAAGCCTCGCCGGTGGCTAGGGGAGGCCCAAGCGAGGCCCGCCCAAGCGAGGCTTGCCTAGCCATCGGAGAGCTCGCTGGACCGATTGATGGTGACTGGCTGTGGCGAATGGTAGAGGATGGCAATGGGGACGATGGCAGCAAGTGAAGAAGAAGAAAGAGGGAAGAAGAACAAGAAAGAAGAAAGGAAAAGAGAGAAAAAAAGAAAAGAGAGAAAATAGGGGCCTTGATTCTAGAATTGTTCCCGGGAACAAAGAATCAACTTTTTTTTACTTCTCAATTCTTTTCCAAATCTACTTCCGAGAACAAAAAAAAAATAGAAATTTGTTCCCAGGAACAAAATTTTACCAAACGAATTTTTATTCCAAGTTTACTCCCGGGAACAAAAGAACATAAATTATTACTATTTGGTAAGTTACCAAATAGCCCCTTACTCTAACATGCAAATGTTCACTACTACAGTAGTGAAAGACAATTCCTAATTGAACAAGTGAAAAGAGTTGCGGTCAACCAAATCAGAAAGCTCGACCAAAAAAAAAAAAAAATCATAAAGAAGTTGCCATTCTAGCCCATGGAGAGTGGCTTGGCCTCACGGTCCCATTCATTAAGAATTTGAATGAGCCTCGGCCCCACAAACTCAAACATTGATCCAATGACCCAAGCCTACCCCGACGGCCAACCGTCGAGTCACAATAAAAGTGAGAAGTCAAAACTTCAATGGCTAGCCATGGTAGCCGTTGAGGGGAAAAAGAACTCGGCTCTCTATAAATTGGCCCTTAGCTCGCTCATATTTCATCATTTATCCATCCTCAACCATATATCATTTCCAAACGCTCTAGCTCTTTAAAACTTTTTGTCACTTTCATTTATCTCCTTTCCCCTTCAAATGATTTGGTCGTGTTTATATATCGCAATGGAGAGCAACAACAGTAATCGTGTATGATCTTCCTAACTCAATCGAGACTTCACCGTGCATTTAAGATGGGGCTCATTCAATGAGTTCTATGACATCAACATATATGTGTCAGCTTTGCCCTTGCAGCAAGCCAAATTCGATATCCATGGGACGCAAGTACATGATGATTGGGAACCCGTGGGCTCAAGTCTCACATCATATCTGAAATTATGAAAATGCCTCTTGGGTGTAGGAAACGGAAAAGATTTAGAGAGTTTCTTCTATGTATTAGATAAAATATATTCAAAGCCCATTTGGCCTTTACACATGCGCAAGCTGTGTCATTATACACGGACACTTTGTCTTTGGCCCAAGCCCAACTCGTTCTAGACTCTAGCAACCGATGAAAGTAGCATCTCACTTAAAATAAAATTATATATATATATATTAAATTTCGTCAAGAGTCTTGAGTACGTAATCAAATAATCACATAAAGATATGCATAAAAGTAAATTGTTCTGTGCGGGATTTCTAATGAAAAAAGTTCGAAAATTCCAAAAAGGAAAGCTAAGTAAAAGATGGTGTGGCCATTAAAGATGAGTCAAGGGGCCGGCACTCATGGGTATCTTTCACCATTTTAAGCTATTTACATATACAAAAGGTAAAATCAACTTAACGGAAGTAATTAATCAGAATTAACGTCAAAACTCTTATTATTTTTGTATATACAGCGTGATGGTAAGATTTACACTAAATGATAGTCATAAGACGGCTCTATGAGAATATTACTTCTTGGTTATTTTAAAAGAAGTACAAAAGCCCACTCAACTACTTTTCAGTTCAGAAAAGAAAATGCAACATTTCGCTCTATTATCCATCACATTCTTCCCTTTAAAAGTTAATTTATCAACCTTTTTTTGGTTAATAAAATAGTAGTTAACCACGTAATGAAAATACAAAACTCAGCTAACCAACATAAAATGAAACAAATCGAATAATGAAGAAAAGGAAAAGTTGGAACTTAGTAACTATAAAAGTCCATTGTGGATGTATGTGCAGTCGTCTTGAGCCTTTTGTCGATAATACACAGATTTACGTAAAAAAACCCTAGCTCGAAAACTTACGGAAATTTACTATGGAGTCAAACCTAAAATCACAATAGAGGAGTCAAACCTTTAACGTACACGAATTCTAACCTAATTTTCAGAATCAAGGTAGTCCATACCGAGTGTAGCTCTCTCAATCAAACAAATGCATTTCTCCAACTTTCCGCAGAAGCTAGTCACCATGAAAAGAAAAGAAATCCATTCGTTATATGATATGTATCACGCTGAGAAAATTTTATGTGTAGTTAAAAGCTTTATTATAATATTAATAGGAAATAATGAAATATTTTCAAGGAAATATTTACTAGTATGAGTTATAAGAGAAGGCAGAGTCTTCCATTATTGTTAAATTGCAATATCAAAACTCATGTTGTCCAGCAAAATTCAGGGATTGAACGAGGCAAGTACAACATTCTAGTGGAAGCTAAAAGGACAAAGAGTGCAGGAAAATTGCCCCTTGAGAATGATTAAAGACGAAACTATTTCCATCTCTTATACGATTAAATTCACTCAATTTTCATAAATAAAGAAAAAGAAGATAACATTGCCCTCAATCAATCAATTGTAATTTTAAGTAGTGGTCTCAAATTTATTTACTTTCCTAATTTTTATATTTTTATGTAGGATCTAGTTGCCATAAATAAGAACTTCACGTCTTGGCTTGTTTATTGCAGATATCCAATGTATATTAAATGCACTATTTTATTTTATTTATAGATTATACTTTCATAGAAATTAGTTTTGTTGAAAAAAAGAAATTTCCAAGAAACATAATTCTTTTCAATGTTGTCGAGCAAATTTTTATATTAATTGTAAAGTATAATCTAGAAATTTTTTTAACATCGATGCCTTTTTTAACAATATCACTTATTTATGAACTATCACTTTTGTTGTGCATCTCACCATCACTTGATTACTCGACAAAACTTATTTCTACAAAAATAAAATTCAAAAATAAAAATGAAAGCAGTGTGCCTCTAATATACACCAGAAACCCACAATAAACAAAAACAAAATATGTAATATGCTTAATTATGCCAACTAGATTATAAATAGGATTTGAAAAAGAATAAATAAGAAAAGTGAATTAATTTGGGGCCACCACTTTTAATTGCATTTACATGATTGAAGACAATTTTGTCTTTTTAATGGAAAATGGAGTGAATTAGTAATATAGGAGTGGAAATAGCGTAGCCCATAATTAATCCTTTCAAAATTGGATTCCTATATGTCAACCTTAAAGAACATATCGTAATTATATGTCTACAAAGTGAAATAATTTCTAATTTGAATAAGAGCTATTAGAAAAGGGAACAAATTCGACAAGGATGTGTGGATATTAAGTCAAACTTATGAGACTCCAGTTTTTTCCTGATAAATGATTCTAAATTGTTTCATTTAGGGCATGAGCCGGTGTCAAAGATGGTGGCCGAAAAGTCGAACAGAAAATCTTACCTTTGCCAAAAATTGATTTTCTATTTGTGTGTGAATCAGCGTATGTTAAAGATTTCAAGTGAATTGGTGCTTATCACTTCATGTATTTTAGTGACTCTAGACTAACTTGCAGCGAGAGAAGCGAAAGTGACCGAGTGGCACGATTTGGTATCCAACGACATAAAAAGCCGTAGAGAATATGAAACGACATAGATTTCCCTTAATCTATGACCAAAAAGGTTACTAGACCCCCTAGCACAGGAAGAACTAAAAGAGCTAAAACAAAAGAGTGGATTCCTAGCTTTTGGTTTCGTGGAAAATGGACTTTTTGAAAAATATTTTTCAAAAAGCCATTCTTAAAAGAAAATAATAATAACCATATTTTTCGCTGTTCAACTGAAATTTGAAAATGCACTAAATATATTTTTCACTATGGAAAATCTTTTTCTCTATGCACCCCTTTCAACAATTTTTTAATTTATATTTTTTATCAATTATTATTATTATTATTTTTTATTATTATTATTATTATTATTATTATTATTATTTTTTTGCTTTTACTTCTTCTTCATTGATCGATCGCCAACCATGGCGACGGTTGAGCAATTGGGTAGAAGCAAGCTAGACCTTGCCATAGGCTGAGGAGGCCGAGCTCAAGCCTCGCCCAGGTGGCTAGATTTGCCCGAGCTCACTCAAGGTCAGTCAGACATGCTACTACATCACCAAATCTGCCGACCTGGGCAAGGCTTGAGCACTATCTAGGTGGTCAGATCTAGCAAGGCTTGAGCTCGTTAGCGTCGAGCAAACTTGGCCTTGTCTAAGTTGTCGTGACCTAACCCCTCTTATGGGTGAGAAAGCTTTTGTTAGGTTTATGGGTATAGTCAATTTCGAGCTAATGACCACCCATTGACTTGAGTTCTCCTAAGCTCATACCCCGCACGATAGTCTATATTTTGACTAAGGAATTGCCACTAACTTTTTTGGGATTGGCTAAAAATCCAATAAGATATAGGAGAATAACTTACTATTTACGTAACCAGAGATTTTAGACTCGAGACTTGATTATGATTAATGCCCTTTCAATACCTAACTTTATCATGTGCTAACTAACACCATAGTAGTGTATTAACAAAAATCTAAGGTTTGTCATAACAATTCCAAAACAAGGAAATAATATCCAAATATTGAAAAGGCGTAATCAATTATAATCATAACATAAAATATGCAAACATTCTAAATTGTCCATAAAAAAGAAAACATGACAAAACCAGACAAGGATCCCTGTTGTAAAGCTCTAAAGGCTTATCCAATTTTACGTTTTAACATTTTAAAAGGATTTTCCAATTTTTCTAGAATTTTTTTATTTTTTATGATTGTCTGAAATTTTTAATGATTTTTCTAATTCTTTATTATTTATGGACTTTTCTATTTTTAATGACTTTATGAATTTTCTAAAGTTTTATAACTTTTCTTATTTTCCAAAAAAAATTATTTTTTCTAATTATATATATTTAATGAATTTTTCGAATTTTTCCAAATTTTTAATGATTTTCTAAAGTTCTATTTTTTTTATTAATATTTTGAATTTTTTGAACTTATTATTTCCTAAAATTTTAAATTTTTTATCATTTTCTGTATTTTTAATTTTTAACTTTAATACTGAATTTTAATAATTTTTTAATTTTAAAAAAATATTTTCCGAACACTCTCAATTAATTTTTTTATTAGTTTATTTATTATCATCACAATCGGGGAACGGGCTCGCACCGGTTTTACGCGATCCGGCCCATTGACCTGAGCAAAACCCGGACCCGACCGCCGACCCAGTCGGATTAAAAAAAGACTTTTAATTTTCCCTTTTTTTAAATTCGTTTTCTTTTCTCCTTTTTTGGTCTTTTCCCTATTTTGTCCTTTTCTATCTTCATCTTCCACCTTACGCCAACCCTCCTTCACCGAAGACTCCACCACCTGCAACTTTACTGAACTAAGACCACCCCTCCCGACGCCCCGCTATCGCTCCGGCCGACGACCGCCAGCACCTACGTCGCCGCCAAACCACCATCATCCGCCCGCCGTCCGTCCCGACCGGCGACGACCAACGCCGAGCGCCTACTCCAGCGAGCCGAAATTTCACAAAAAATCCTCACCTAAACTCCGGTATGAACACCAGGAATTCCAGAAATCAAACAAACACAAAGGCACTAAAAAATGGAGAGAGACACTTACTCGAACGGCTCTAAACCGTAGGGCTCGCCGACGTGGGGAGGCTAGCTCCGGTGAAGGAGCGTTTGCAAGGCCAACTTGGGCGGCGAAAAACACATCGCGAAGTCACATGAAAAAACAGCAAAATACGAAGAAATCAAGTAGGGTTCGGCGAATACAGAAACGAATGAGATCGGTTTCGAGTTAAGCGCGAGAAATTTTCCGGTCTTCTTTTAAGCATTCTAACAAAAGCATGGTGTGCACTTTATGAAACAAGCTCCAGACTGATATCATGGTGAAATGAGACTCAAATTTCGACACATGATGACAACATGAACCCACATCATAGATTATAACTCAGTCTCATTACTATATCAATCGCCTATGATCTCTAAAAAATAGAAAAACTAGATTTCGGGCTCAATGAGACACGGCCGAAAAATGGTGTTTGAGAGCGAACTCCTACCTGTTACGGGGTGAAGTTTTGGCGTCGTACAGTCGCCGGCGACGGACGACGAGACGAGAAGGAAGGCTTCCGCTCAACCGTGGACAAAGACGGTGGTCGGGAATGGCAAACCGGAGGTGATAGGCGCCGGTCGGTGGGAACGACCGACGGGTGGTTATGGGTCGGCGGTCGAGGTCCGAGCGCGATGATCGATGTTCGTCGTCTTCTCCGGTCGGAGCTCATGGCTAGCGCACGTCTCTCTCTCTCTCTCCCTTTTGCGATCTGGACCCAGCCCAGAATGAGGTGCCCGTGAGGAGAACGAACCCCCAAAAACTTTCGAGCCAATCTCCTGCCATAACGCGGAGCGCCCCCCCTCTCTTCTCTCTTCCCCCTTACCCGCTTTCGCCTCTTCTGCCAACGAACAGCAGCCGAGAAAGAGAATAGGCGGCGATCTTCGTGAGATGTGCAGGTTTGAGCATCGTCCATGAATTCCATGAACGTCGCCTTCAAAGCTCTTCGAGTTTCATTGATCTGCTCAGATATCTTCTTATATTCCTTGTCCACTTCATCCGTGACTTGCTGAATTGCCCGGACCTGGATCTACAAGCGGTTCTGGAAGCATCCGCCCTCCTCCCTATCGCCCATCCTTTTTTACGTTATACGCCCCATTCCCCGCTTCGTCTAGTGAGCACCAGCATGCCCTCCTCGCCTCCGTAAGGAATCTTTTTGTTTTTTCCTCGCCCACGCCAGCTCATGCGTTCCAGAAGGCTCCCCATTTTTTCTCACGTCACTCTTACGGCGTTTTTGCTTCGTGGGCGCTGGTTCGTGCAAACAAAGGGGAAGAAGTGGCCTTGGGCTGGGCCACCTTTTAGGCTCTGGTGGGCCAAATAAAAGAAGGAAAATGGGCCAAGGGAAAGAAAGGAAATGGGAAGCTGGGTTGCAGGTGAGCCGAGACCAAGTGGGCTAGACAAGCCGGCCCGCTCGATTTCCCCTTTTTATTTTTGTTTTTATTTCTTTTTTTTTTGGGTCCACTTTATTCATTTTTCCATTTTTTTTTGCTTCTTATCTTTTTATAATTTGTTTTATATTTTTGCAAAATAAATGAATATTTAAAAAGATCCAATAAAATTTGGGTGTTAACAAGGCTTGACTCATTAGGGATTAAGGACCTCAAGCCTCACCAGCCTATGGCAAGGCTTTAGGTTGGCCAGTCATTGCTACTATAATGGCCAGTGACCAGCCAATGAAGAAAAAAGGGAAAAAGAAAGAAAAGAAAAGAAAAAAATAAGAAAATAATTAAAAATAATTTAAAAATAAAAGAAAAAGGTGTTTGATGAGGGAAAGTGATGTAAAAGAAGGTATAAAAGTGGAAAAATTTTTCGAAAAATCTTCATGGAAAATGTTTTTTAATTTATTTTTTGTGAAATAAACGAAATGTCAGTTCAAAGAGGAATCCTAGCTCAAAGATTTTTCCTGGGCTAATTTGTATATGTATATGCAAAAGTGTAGCTCATCTACCATGTTCACGTTTGGTTGCTTCATGTTGGGAAAACTTACAGACGATGCAATCTTATGCAGAAGGCAGATTGCTGCAGTTGATTTTCAAGTTACGTTATGAGAACGTTTCCATCTCATCCAAATTCTTGCACCGTGTAATTAAAGACTTATTTGCATCTGAAAGGCGAAGGCGATATTGTGAGATGCTAACTATACAAGTTCAGGTTCACTTAGCCTAGGCTTTCATTCCCTCCGTCTCTGATCCCCCATCTCTGTAGGCAGCGTTGACAAAAACTTAGTGCAATATTCCGCCATTCCTTCTCATCGCGCCTCAAGTTTATTAATAGCTAAACGCTGACACGGGCCTGCAAGCCAATCTCAGTTGCGGCGACATTTTTTTTTTTTTTTTTTTTGGGTGAACCATCCTAGGATAAAGGCCGAATCGCCACATCCCATTCATATTCACCATTCTGTCGTCGTGAAATGTAATGGTAGGGAAAAGCTAATAATCTGAGCCCCGACTAACACATATAAATGGATGTCTGCTTATTCTGATAGATAATGACCGATGATCACACAAAATTCAATCAAAACTTAAGAGTATTACAATGGCAATGTCCCATTCAAAAAGAAAAATTATTTGAGGGATAGGAGGGCGCACAAGGTCTGTACTACAGTCAGTGCAAGCAACACCATTGCAGCGATAACTGAGAGGAACTTCCACGGGCTACTGTAGTAATAGCGCATGAATGTCGCCTTCCACTTGTTAGAAGAACTTCGGCAATGTAGATGTCACACCCTAGACCTCCCCTCACCGCGGGAGCATGACATCCGCAATATTAATTTGCGACGTCCTAAGAGGTGTCACTGTCTTGTTACTTTTATCCTTTAATTTATCACATGCGAAAGTGTGCCCTTGTAACACCCAATCAACAAATAATAAATGGATAGTAAAGAAAACACATATATAAACACAATATTTATATATTGCTTCATTAGAATTGAAAAGTTGTAATTACAAGTCCACCTAGTTGGGCCATTCAGATTACATTCAAAAGGGGATAGAGGGTTAGTCCTACCTCTTCTACAACGGTGACTGCCAAAAACGGTTCCCATAAGAAGGTTGGCTTTCCATGGCTCCAGGCTCAAGGTCATAGTCCGGATTGGAGTCGAGGTCATCCACTATGCCATCGGGATGATTCGCCGCCGTGGGGTCCGATGAGGATCCATTGGGACCACCGGGTCCTATCAAACCTACGGACGGGCTCAAAGAGCTCCTCTATGCCATCTGGGATGATTCGCCATAGTGTGGGGTCCATGTCCTCTATGATAATAACTACCTCCATCTGATCCAATGAAATGGACCACCGGGTCCTATCAAAAAATAATCATGTGGCTCTCAAGTCCTAAATAATAGCAGATAAAATATGCACGTGCCTCTCAAGTCACAAATAATGGCATATAAAATATGTATGTGCCAACTAATAGCTTCTAAAATATGTACATGATTCTCAAATTTCTCAAATGTAATCTCGATCAAGAACCACATTATATTCCATAATATATGCACATGAGAATCCGCAACACATCACATGGCTTCCATTTATTACACACATAACCAAGATCTATCGGTTCTTCCAAAATCTACCAAGCATCGTCTCGCCCCATTTGGCATGACAACGTCATAAAATTCATTAGTGACAGCATCTAAAATCCATTAGGCTTCGTTTCGAAATCCTATCCGCAACTGGCATTCGAAATCCATCGAACATCATCCCAAAATCCATCGGTGATGACATCATCTCGAAATCCATTGGTGATGGCTTTCCTCATGTGATCATATGCGCAAATGAGCACACAACCGGTTTTTATCATTTCTCTAGTTTGATGCAATAGTGCCTCAAAGATGTGCCAAGCAAAGTGTAATGACTTACTGCATTGTTACAATATGCCAAGTATGAAATGAGAACCGTGGCTTAACTTGTTACATTCGAGCATCGACTTAAGTCAAACCTTGTTCAGAAATGATACACCTCAATATCGCCAAACCAAGAAAGAGACCCGGCCCAGCGTACTTCCATGCACATCTAAGACCAACGTGAATCTCATTTTCAAAGCTTAGGGTGTGTTTTCAAGCATCAACAATAACGTATAGACAAATCATATCTATTAAGAGTGTGTTCGGTAACTATTCTGTTTGTGAGAGCAATTTCTAATCAGAAATGATTCATTTTAATTTTGCTCTTGGGAAAAATTTTTAAGCATTTGAAAGCGTTTAGTAACTAGCAAAATTTTTTATTCTCGAAATAGAATTGCATTTGATAACATTCCTGAAATTTCTAATATAAACCATTTTCTTTTAAATTTATAAATAATTTTATTACTTTTTTTCTCTCTCTTCTTCTTCAACCTCTGGCTAGTCGCCTGCCTCTCAGGAGAGTTGTCGGCCCTTGGCAAGGTTGCGCCTCATTGGCTGAGCCTTGCCAATAGTTGGGCGAGGCTCAGCCAAGCCTTGGCCAAGCGAGAAGCCTTGCCTAGATCTGGTGAGGCCGAGCTCGCCCAGCCATTGATAGGGCTTGGCCTCGCCAGGCCACCATGAGGTCGGCCTTGCATTGGTTAGATGATGTCGACCTTGCGTGTCACGCCCCAACCCTCAGGCACGCACACATCCCTTACTTTTGGTCGATTTTAAAATGCGATATCCCAGGACTATGTATCGCCGACCTTTTCATTTATATATGCACATGCCGAAGCAGTTATAATTCCCCAGACAATAAAGCAATGGGATAGAAAAGTAGGCCATATATTTTCCTTATTAAAAATTCACAACTACATCTTTTTACATGCGTCTCATAGTATTCTATAATATTATATATACGCAACTCTGGTCTAACGACTATTCACATGCCAACAAGGTCTGACAAGACAGGATGGGATCTCAGTCCTCATCCGAGTCATACTCGAGGTTATCCTCGGGGTCCTCCTCCACGTACTCCTCTTCGGGTTCCTCAATAGGGATCTCCTCATCAGATTCATGCTCCTTAGGCTCCTCATCCAGGTCCTGAAATGGTTATTCAATAACCACTGAGACAACGTCTCAGCAAGTTCTACTCCCTAAGACCTGATTAGTAAACTAATACACCTTAGGGCTGCCTATGCACAACATGAGACAGAGGACTTACCTTGGCCTCAGATTCCACTTGCATATTAGCACATATTAAATAGGCACCCAAGCAATCACATCACCAATCGAAGCATCGATCAAATCAACTTAGTCGATTATATGCCAACAAGACCACTCACGGTCATTTCCATTCAGTTAATTAATTCACAACATCAAATCAAAGCAATGATCAATCGACCTACTCGATTACATGTCAGACGGACCATTCTAGGTCAATGCTCTCGGGCGTCAAGTTCACCAAGGTAACTTATCCACTAGACAATTGCATGCGTTCTTTAAGGCGCCGTTTTCGCCAGTGATATCCCAAATCACCGAACCACACATGCCTACAATGATCTGTTCAATAGACAATTGCGTGCGTTCTTTAAGGCGCCGTTTTCGCCAGTGACATCCTTAGTCATCGAACCATGCATGCCTATAAACATGTACTCAATAGACAATTGTATGCGTTCTTTAAGGCGCCGTTTTCGCCAGTGAGGTCCATAATCACCGAACTACACATGCCTATAACAATGTATTTAATAGACAAGTGTATGCATTCTTTAAGGCGCCGTTTTCGCCAGTGACATCCTTAGTCACCGAACCATACATGCCTATAACAATGTAAGTACTAGACGATCGTGCGTTCTTTAAGGCGCCGTTTTTGATGATATCCCAATCACCGAACCACGTAGGTCCACAATAATGTATGTAATAGACCAATACGTGCGTTCTTTAAAGCGCCGTTTTACGAAGTGATGTCCCAATCTTTTTGAACCACGTAGGTCCATACACGTGTCTGATCGGTTCAATCCCAGAGTATTTCCAATTCTCTCATAACTCCATCCACTTTACAGCTCAATCAAAGCATTATAAATGCTAAACAAATATACTCGGTCATCTACCAATTAATCATTCAATCTCAATCAACTCCAAATCAATTTAGGGTAAATCCCTAAAACATCACAATTTATTTAATTCCATACAACGTAGAGCTCAAATAAATAAACGAACTGCGCCACGACAATCATCACGAGATTTCGGTTGTCAGCCATCAAAATCTTAATTCCCGAAAAATAATTAATTAATAAATATTAAAAATTCAATTTAACTCTAAATAAAGCCCAATTAAATAAGCGGACTTCACCACAGTCATCAGCATAATTTTCTGGTCACTAGCCATCTCGGTTGAATTTCCGGAAAATAATTAATTAAATAATTAATTTCAAAAAT
The DNA here is from genome assembly GCA_017140185.1 of Eucalyptus polyanthemos subsp. polyanthemos. Lineage (NCBI taxonomy): Eukaryota > Viridiplantae > Streptophyta > Magnoliopsida > Myrtales > Myrtaceae > Eucalyptus > Eucalyptus polyanthemos. The sequence continues at coordinate 25,989,835 of CM029459.1, forward strand.
TAAATAAATAAATACAATAAATTCAACTTAGCACAATATAAAGCTCAATTAAATAAACAGTCTGCACCACGATCATCAGCATAAAATCCGGTCACTGGCTATCTTAGTTGAATTAACGGAAATAAATAAATAATTAATTAATTTCGAAAATTAATATTTAATTCCTAAAAATTCCACCTAGGCCCGATTTGCTTAATTAACACCCGATAAGGGACGGGAAAAATCCCAAGAAGCGTCCAATAAATACTATAGGCAATTCTCTATCTAATTACACTAACCAAACAACTAACATGCAATGTAATTAACTAATAATCACTAATCAATTATAATCTAACCACTTAATTACACTTAATTAACACTAATCAACCTTTAAGTATAATTAGCGCACTAAGAAGGCATTAGTGAGTAAAACTCACACAAAACGACGGGCTCGATGCGAGGATCGACTTTTCTCAAAGCGGGCCGAGCATCCGGGCTCGGAAAGGCGGCCAAAATGGGCCAAAACCCACTGTCATACCCATTTTCTGCAACCCTCTGTGCGCGGCTGGTTGAGGTGGTTCCGGCGTCGGTTGAGGCGGCCAAGGGCGACTGAGGGCGACGCGGAGCTTCGGCGGGGTCGACGGTGGCCGGAGGTGGTCGGGCGGTGGTCATAGGTGGTCGAACGGGACCGACCAAAGGTGAAACAGAGGCTGGACAGAGGCAGTAGCTCGGCTGGGCAAGGTGAACGGCGTTCGAGCGGGCGAGCGCGAAGCGGACGGGGCGGCGGTGCGGCAGCTCCGGTGCGACGACGTCCAAGCAGCTGGTCACGGCTCCTTCCGGCGACGCTGGACCTGCTTCTGCTTCTGCTATTCGGTTTTGTTCGAACTAGAGGGAGGAGAGGGGCGAAGCTGTGCACGGGCAGCAGGACGGTAGATGGCGGCGACTCCGGCTTCGGTTGCTTGCCACATCGGCGCCGAGAGAAATCGCTGCTTCGGCTTGCTAGTTCGCTGATCTTCAGCTTCCATGGAGTTTTGAAGAAAAAGAAGGAGATGGGGGAGGAGTTCGGTCGATGAAGGAGAGAGAGGAGAAAGAGAAATTCAATTTTTCCTCTTCCTCTCACACACTCTCTCTCTCTTAGGTCATCACACATGGGCCACCATGACATCATGTGATGTCACCTTCCACCCACCATTTCTTGACAAATTTGCCCCTTCTAGAAGCATTTAGGTAGGCCAAAATATGGGGGTAGAGGTGGCATACGAATTTTGCTAAGGTTTCTTTCCAAATTAAACCTTAATCCTACTTGAATCAAATCAAATTGAACCCTATTAATTTATTCAACACCTCATTATTTCAATTGGTATTTTTCCTTACCAATGTAGCACACTTGCATCCCAATTTCACAATCCTTGACTTCAATTAAACGAAAATGGCCCTATTTATCCAATCGAAATTAGAACCCGAAAATTTGGATGTCACAACTCTCCCCCTCTTATAAAAATTCCGTCCTCGAAATTTAAACCTTTACCAATCTTTAAACGAAAGGTGGGGGTATTGTTGTCTCATCGAGTCTGCTCCTTCATTCTGCTTCGTACTACTATCCAAGATCCTTGGTGCCGACGAAACATTTCCGAATTAACCAGACCAATTCTTGATTCCCAAAAAGGCTAAGCACTTGTCCATCTTTGCAAAAATGAAAGCTGCAAAAGTTTTGGTTCTTTTTTTTTTTCCCACAAAGCGGGTAACTGCCGCGTCGGGGATTTGAACTCCCGACTTCGGACCTTTCGCTTCTTCCCGGGTACCACTTGGCTACAAGCGCCGACGGTGTCTCGAAATGCTTCTTTAATTCATTTAAAGCCAAAACCCTCCTTTGAACTCAAATTTCGATGGATTCTGATTTAAATGCCGATTCATCTTCCCTTCCTTAATAGATTGAGACGTCCTCACCAAGGGCGACACCTAAGGAAAAATACACTTCCCCATTTAAAATTTCAAAGGTCTTTAACACAAAATCTGCAAAGCTAAATGGCGATTCTGAGCAGTCTCAAATTTATCTCTAATAACTGCGACTGAATCACTAATTCTAAACCAACTCTGGACCTGCAATTTTTTGATATTTGATCTCATCTCAACGACTGAAGTTCTGTACACTCTGCTCTGCACGGATTAAAAAGAAACTATCTGACCGATCTACTGAAACTGGGAACCTCTGGTCAAGATCTGATAAAACTCTGACACTGATCTCGGCAACTGCAATCACTGACTACTGTACTGACCCTGGCCTGTGATCTTTCTTTCCCTGACTCCATATCAGCAATTGAAATTCTGTACCCTCTGCTATACACTGCTTAATAAAGAACCCTCTGAAAACTTTGCTAAATTTATAATCTTTGATCTAGATTCGAAATATAATTCATCCCCGGCACTCCATGCCAGCGAATTATCTGATGCACACACACTTCGGTATACCCACTCTGTGACAAGATAGGATCTTCAATTTCTGAAATCGAACTTAGATTGGCGGTTAATTTCACTCTGACACACTTTTAGTGTGACCTAGGCTACTGGGTAGTGTTTAGAGCTTTTTAGGACAAATGACCCGTGGTCGATTTTCTTCGAGCCACAATGAACCCACTCGACACATTGGCGACTCTCGATTGTCGTGAAAATTTCAAAGGTTCAAATACGGACACAGAGTACCAAAACGATAGAAACATCAAATTAGTGCCGGTCGATGAGAATTTTTTCCAATTTAGTGGAGTCACCCACGATCGGTCATTCATCTCAGTCGAACCGATCTATCTCTGATTTCAAATCGGTTTTATACTGTGCCGTAATGATCTCTAAAGATGAGCACGGTCGAGAAGTCGATCCCTAGTCGAATTCTCAAGTCTATTTGCCTTAAGGTCCTTAATAACTCACCCAGCTAGTCTAGTTATCTCATGAGTGGCCAACTCAGAGAAAAACACTATAATCGTGTCGATGAAATGCCCAATTTATCTAATCGAAATCAGAGCCTGAAATCTGGATGTTACACACTCAAAACAAGATCTATTCGTACACTGTACCAAAGTGGACCAACTCCATCTATTGATCAACCACTATTCTCAAATGGTATCGGTAATCCCCTGAATCCTTAGTAAGCCATATGTTTCCATTTCCACTTGGGACTCTCAAGTGATGGTAAAAATTATCCCGGTTCGCATTACCGAGCTTCCACTTACTGACACTTTTGACACTTGCAACCTGCTCAGCAGTATCTATCTTCATATCAGCTTACTAATCTAGCTGATGCCGATTCTGATTTACTTGCACCATTTGGTCAAAACTGCAATACTATAGTGAACTTTCGACAAAATCTTTTCCCTGAGTGCTACACTGTCAAGTGTATTCAATCACTCATGGAACCTGAACTTTCCATTCTCATAAATCTTAAAGTCAGATTCTTTCTTACCAATATCCTCTTATAAGATCTTCTGAACATCTTTGTCTGTCAACTAAATGCTTGATTCTAACTGGAACGTATGGTTCAATTTTGAGGGCAGCTATAAAATTCAAAAGGTAGCCTACCTCAAATTTGAAAACCAAGCTTCGAAGTCTTTTCAAGTAAAGTCTACACTTTAGCTAGTCTATGCACAATTGAAGACTCTCGGCTCAACACATTAATGATTCATTTCGTTCCTCCAAGGTGATACCGGATATCACTATTATAGTTTTGCCAAAATTCTGGTTCACGACACCGCTTCGTATTTCACTTATTGGGTCTCAACTGGCGAAACGATGATGCAATAATCTTCTCATGTTGTATCAATGCATACCTCATCCTCTGCAAGAAACATCACTAAAGATTCCGTGCTTTCCAGAGCCAAATGAAAAGTTTAGCACAAGTACGATAGTCAGTTCTTACTTAAGCTTTGGAAACTATCCTCGTACTTGTCTATGCTGATGAATTTCTCTTCTTTCTTAAGAGGTCAACCTCACGATGATGCTGATGCTGAAAATTCTTTCACAAACCTTCTGTAGTAATCTGTCCAATCCCCACAGCTTCTGATCTCTGACATTGATGTCGGTCTCGGTCCATTAACAACTGATTCGATCTTGGCTGGGTCCCTGAAGATTCCTTAACCTGTAATCACATGACCATTCTTAAGGGCTCTCGTGATCCTCATCACTTAATGAATACCCTAGAATGTCACTACACCACACGATCACCATTGATCTAGATATTCTTTGAATACTCGGTTTGTCAAATCTATGACAACGGCTGGAGCGTTCGTTATATCAAATGGCTTTACATTATTCTCACAAGGGCTAATTCAAGTGCGAAGTGTTGTCTTCAGTATAACCTCCTTCCTGGTTCTTAACTGACGATAACCTATCCTCAAGTCGATCCTTGAAGACATCAACACTCTTTATAACAAGTCACCCAATTAAGTTGACAATGGTTGATGCATTATTGCAATGAACCATCTTCATTTCTCTTTCCACAAAACTGATGTTCCTTAAAGCGATGCACTAATATGTATGAATTCCTCATTCATCAATCTTCACATCCGTACCTTCGGTTCTATCAATTCAAACAACAATAACTGGTAAGAAGCCTTCGAGAGTGGCTTTATGCTGGTGCTAACTCGCTTGTAATTTCTATCTCTTTCTCCGCAACGGATCGCGTTTCTTATGACAACACATCTAGAAATTCTCGGACCAACGAGATGTCTTCTATCTCCAATTCTCCAATCTGTCTTAACTATAACCATCACCAAGTAACCTCGACAATCTCCATCGAACAAGTGGTTTGTCTTCAATCGACGAGATTAAAGAAATAAAAAATTCATTTCGACTCTCAATAAACTCGACACTTTCATGTGCTCCTGGACTAAGTTAAATTGCTCCACGACCATGATCTATTACTATAAGATGCTCCATGAGCCCATTCTACTCATGTAGTGTCGAAGTTACACCTCAACAACTAGTCAAGCATGACTATTACTAGTGATTCCCCTCTCTTCCACTTATTTCAATAAACTGAAGTTCCCCAAACTTCATCAAAACTCTGCTACAATACTCTGATAGAATTTTCCCCAAAACATTCTTTCTCTGTCTAGTGCCAGGTTGGTTCTATTTTCGTTCTTCTCACCATACCTGGACATTGAATTCATCCAAGGAACAACATGTTCTATTTGTCTGAATGCTGACCTGACTATTCCACCATTCCTATTGAGTGGAACAAAATACTCTTCCCTCAACATCAGTCTTTTCTCCTGACCGAATTCCAAGTTTGCTTGCGCTGATCTTGACTCAAATATCGAAATCTGTTCCCTGACTATCCTTCCAGGTTGGACTTCAGCAAAGGTAGCAACAACAACAACTTGATTCGGATCTTACTGGCTCATCCAGATCCCAAGGAACAATTGTATCAAATCAATATTATTGGACTTAGGATCATTCAACGCTGCTACACTAGTACCAACCTGTGATGGCACTCTTACGCTTGAGCTGGTCAGAGTCAACACTCTGCCTTCCGAATCCACAGTAATTAAAAGCAAGCAATTCACACCCGACAACCAATTCTACCAATCAGCTATCAAAGACATGCACCATTCATGAATTTAAAGGCCTTTCCTACTACTATCTCATAGGTCATCACACCTTATCACTCCAATACCTAACCATTGCTTTGATACCACAAAAAGGGGATGTCACGCCCCGACCCTCAGGCACGCGCACATCCCTTACTTTTGGTCGATTTTAAAATGCGATATCCCATGACTATGTATCGCCGATCCTTTCATTTATATATGCACATGCGAAAGCAGTTATAATTCTCCAGACAATAAAGCAATGGGATAGAAAAGCAGGCCATATATTTTCCTTATTGAAAATTCACAACTACATCTTTTTACATGCGTCTCATAGTATTCTATAATACTATATATACGCAACTCTGGTCTAACGCCTACTCACATGCCAACAAGGTCTGATAAGATAGGACGGGATCTCAGTCCTCATCCGAGTCGTACTCGGGGTTATCCCCAGGGTCCTCCTCCACGTACTGCTATCCAAGATCCTCGGTGCCGACGAAACATTTCCGAATTAACCAGACCAATTCTTGATTCCCAAAAAGGCTAAGCACTTGTCCATCTTTGCAAAAATGAAAGTTGCAAAAGTTTTGGTTCTTTTTTTTTTTTTTTCCACAAAGCGGCTAACTGTCGTGTCGGGGATTCGAACTCCCGACTTCGGACCTTTCGCTTCTTCCTGGGTACCACTCGGCTACAAGTGCCGACGATGTCTTGAAATGCTTCTTTAATTCATTTAAAGACAAAACCCTCCTTTGAACTCAAATTTCGATGGATTCCGATTTAAATGCCGATTCATCTTCCCTTCCTTAATAGATCGAGGCGTCCTCACCAAGGGCGATACCCAAGGAAAAATACACTTCCCCACTTAAAATTTCAAAGGTCTTTAACACAAAATCTGCGAAGCTAACTGGCGATTCTGGATGTCACATCGTGGTGGTCCACCAAGGTCGAGCCCCACTAGTGGCTAAGCAAGCTTGGCCTTGCCAGCCAAGGCTTAAGTGAGCCTCGCCCTACTAGGCAAGGCCTCTGGCGAGCTCATTAGACCTCATCTTGGCTTGGCGAGCTTGCTGACGACTAGTGGCAGTGGATAGCGGCAGTGGTGGCTGACGGTGACGGCAATGGAAGAAGAAGAGAGAAGGAAGAAGAAGAAGAAGAAAAGAAGAAGAGAAAAGAAAAGAAAAAAATTTGGGTTGCTTAATTTTGGAATTGTTCCCGGTAACAAAGAAGCAACCCCTTTTTTTTACACCTTGATTCTGTTTCAAATCTATTCCTAAGAGCAAAAAAATTACCAAATAGATTTCTATTCCAAATCTATTTCTAGGAACAAAAAAATAGAAATTATTACTATTGGACAAGTTGCCAAATTCCTAAACAATAATAAATCCTTCAACCAAGCATAAATAATAACACATAAACAAATCGCATCCACTAGCAACAACAAATCCTTGCAAGCGAGCATAGACAATAACACATAGATAAACTGCGTCCACTAACAACAACAAATCCTTGTAATCAAGCATAGACAATAACACATAGATAAACCGCATCCACTAACAACAACAAATCCTTGTAATCAAGCATAGACAAATAACACATAGATAAACCGCGTCCACTAACAACAACAACAAATCCTTGTAATCAAGCATAGACAATAACACATAGATAAACTGCTTCCATTAACAACAACAAGTCCTTGTAACCTCAATGATCACATAGCAAGATCTTGCCTATTCTCGAACCTCGTAACTTAAGCATAATATGAGCAAACCATACAAAAATAATACATGAATCTACTCTACTTAGGATGGCTCAGCCCTATTCGACAATAAGAACGAAACCTAACCTAAGTCCAAACTACGCAAGACAACAACCTAACCAATGTTTGGGGAACCTACTTACGAAATTGGAACAAGAATAAAGACGGATGGTGGAATAGAGTGAGCGTCTTATGTGACAAGTTGGGATTATTTGATATCTATATCCCAACTTGAGGGGGGTGTTGAGAAATATTGTGAGTAATAAGGGCAAAATAGTAACTTAGTTATGAGTAGGGTTAAGCACGCGCGTGCGCGTGCGCACACATATATATTTGTAACCCTTTTCATTTTGATTATCAGAAAACAATTATCATTCACAAGTTTGAACAAGTAAAAAACTTCATAGTAATGGAGTTACCATTCACAAAGAAGATGGCTAAAAACAAGCAATGTAAACAATCTACATGTGTAACTTGAAATCATATAAGTACACATCTAGAGAGTTGTATATATTATCATATAATCACATTTTGGCATAATACATAATATACATTTGTATCTTCTCTACATGATAGGTGGCCATAAGAACATAGTTAAACCTTTGTGAATTCATTACCTTTGAATGTATGAACCGCTAGGATCAGTTACTCCTCAATCATATTGTCGCGACCTTACCCTTGCCAAGTGCTCCATGTTGGGGTTTGGTTAATGGATTATTAAACCTAAACTTAACTCAGGCTCTCCCTCGTCCATATTTATTCATGACCTAGGGTTTAGGTTCTTAACATGCAAATGATTTTTCATTTAAGAGTGGCCACTAATCTATTTTTGGTGGGTCAACTAGAAACCTAAGTAAAATAATAGGAGAATTACTTCACTCTTACGAACTAGAGATTAAATGAGTTTAATGACTTGATTTCGCTAGATTTTTCTAGCGCCCTTTTGGTATCTTTTCTCTTTTATTACTTCATAAAATGTGAGGTGACCATGCTAGTGCACAAACCACCAATTTAACACCCAATAAAGCTATAAATAAATTGTACGACTTACCTCAGAGCAACAAAAGCATATGTAATATTAGCTTAAAAATCACATTAGTAATCTTAGATATGATATCTAATTAATACTCAATCACTTTTTTTTTTTTTGTTGTTGAGGTTTTCACTTAATTTGATGAAACCTAATAACTAATGCCTATGCTAAAATAAGATATGACATGGAACATGTAACTTGACATGCAAACTATATGTCAGGCAACCCTAAGTCAATGACCTAATTTAATGATTGGTAAATATTAATGCGAGTATTCTAATATGTCACACACTTTAATTTAAATGACCTTAAACATGCAACAACTAAATTACATAAATAGATTACATAATTCTATATGACACACGCATGATATATATATTACATCTTTTCAAATTAATTCGGAATTAATCAAGTGCAGTAACTTAAACATGCAACCTATCGTAGAAAAAGAATCTAATTTATTCTAAGATAATGTTCTTTTTGGTATTTTATATAAAATTCGAAATTAGAAAATAGTGAAAATTGACTATCTAAATTAAGATATTATCCAACTTATATTGGGAATCAAACTAGGCCAAATATTAATTTAAACTAGAATGTTATCTTAACTAGATAATCCCTAACATAAAATGTAATCTATCTAGAAAGAGCTACCTAAGCTTATTCTTATTAATTTTTAGAGAGATTATCTAAAATAAAATTAAACATGTAATCTTATCATAATATGCAATGTTACTAATTAAAATCTACATCTTTTTGTGATTTTCTTTTTAGATAAGAATAGAAATAAAATCAAGCAATGGATAACATATACTGCTTAGGACATCATCCATATCCATCTAAATTTGGAAACAAATAAAATCGACGAATCGTATCTTAGGCATGAGATCGAATTGATCAATTTTCCACGGAATTGTGAGTCATATTTTGTGCACAAAATCAGACTGCTGGTCATTGCACGTTATGAAATTATGAAATTATTCTACTTCACAGATACTCAAAAAATCTTTCGGGTATGACAATACCAAGAAAAATAACGAGAATCAATCAAATCATATAACGAAATATCCGAATTGATATTGTGCTAGATCATTACCTAATTCAAATATTGATTTTCCAAATTTGAATTTGGACACGCGAATTGCAGTTGGTGGCGTTCATATTGTTGGGGTTTCATGAATCATGTATAGGTAAAATTTAATAAAAGTACGCAACGGAAACAAAGATGATATATTTTATACATAATTCTCCGAAGGCGTTGTTTGTGTGTTTTAATCAAAAATCTGAATGTAAAAAGAAAATTAAACAAAGTGCCTCTCAAAGTGCGCTTTAAACGAATTAGTTCGGATGTTCTTCAGTTTGAGTCCCACGAACGTCGGACCTCTAGTTCAGACACACCAACAATGGACATCGAATGGAAAAGAGGACTTTCAAATAATTACCACTATGATCATGCTAGCAATCTTGTGGAGACTATCTGCCATATCCTTGATGTATTATAGTCACGGCCCAAACGAGAGAACACTCTTCTTTCTCGCGTCTCGAAAAACACAAGAACACACACCTTTTTCTCTATTTTCAGCAACATTATTTTTTGTCCTCAATGCAGCATTTTAAAATGAAAAATGCTTGAATCAGCAACGGTTGCTAATCATCCATTCATGCACGAATGATCATGCATGATGGTCAGTGGTTGCTGACCATCCAAGTTTCATGCATGTGCTTCATGCACATGTATGAAGCTTTAAATATATTTTTATTTTATTTTTATTAAACATTAATTAATTAATTAATTAAACGAATAAATAAATAATTAATCAATCCCCTTTAAAAACAAAAAGAACATAATCTTTATATGTACATTTGGGAATACATTAACATATATTCACTTTGGGCATGTATGTGCATCATATGTAATTAGGCGTGTGACTATAATACAAATTAAATTAAATCTCATTTAAGTTAATTTCAAGTTGACACAATTTGATTGCAGTAATTGCAAACACATTTGCAACATTATTTCTTCTTGTTCCACGTTATTCTAATTGTTTATGGTGTGTGACATCCCTAGGTTTATCATTAAGCTGGTAGTAAGACTTGTGCTAACACATTAGTACTCTCAAAAGAATTAATTGTCTCGATTAATCTTTAGGTCCTACAAGCCATGATTGACATCTAGTAATATGTCATAGCTACGGATAGTGTGAATGTTTTAAGAATATAATGAACCGTCACTTTGGTTACTGATATAATTTAATCCCTCTATCTTACTATGTCCTAACCAAACAAAGATCATGGAATATATGTCAAGTCACCAATTCGATTATATGCACAAATCTAATTGACATGTATTTTATTTGAGACATAAACAATTTATTCTCAATTACAACTCCAGCTGAGGATTTCAATGCAGTGTCATAATTAGAACGCATAGGACATTATTGTCATACCTTGCATGTAACAAGGAGACATATTTCATATTGCCCACATGTGCAACTTTGTATATGAACAAACTATGACCATAAGGTATAAAGACGGATTAACAACCCGGCATTACATGCACCTGTGAACCATACTTGTTCAATATACAAGTTAACATTGTGCCTTAGGTCTAAAGATTATTTACACAAGATTAAAGCATGAACAATTAGACATTGACCATGCTAAAAGCTTTTATGTTGCTAATAGTTCCATATACATCATGTTCAGTGAATTTGTCTAATATAAACACCCGTGTTCTAACTCAAGCATCATAATACACAATGACATGTGACTCATCATTCCCTTAAGTATCCAATACTTAATGGCGAAGTTAAGAACACATCGGTCTCAACATGATTATTAATATCAACTCAATAATCTATTGACCGAGAATGATTTAAAAATTCAATCTAACTATGGACCCGTCACATATATTCTTAACGTCTTAAGAATAGGTCTAGTTGGAACTAATCTTATGGAATTATTCATAAATATAAATAATTGGACAAATGAATGAATATGTCATTGCCATTAATTAAATAATAATAATGATAATACAACCAAAATCCCGTAACTATTACATAGTAGCTTTAGGGCATACACCCAACACACAGTGGCTTAGTACCAGTGGTGGTTCTGCATGGTGGATGGCTGGCGGCTTACGCGGGTCAAGGTGTGGCGCGGGTTGTAAGTCATTGAGGGCGCTGGACTACGTTGCACGTCAACAAATAGAACTTCATAACCTCCCAAGTGGATTCATCTTCTTCTTTTCGGTGGCTTTTGTTCTTGTCCTCTACACTTTGCGATCTCCACCAAGTCTTCCCCCCACTTGGCACTAGATTGATGATTGGTGATCGTGGGTCTCACGGGAAATCCAAAATTTTTAAAATCGCTGCAAGTGATCGTTGAATGCGCTGCAATCGCAAGGGATCTATAAGAAAAGAACACGTTAAGTATAATGGTTCTTGCTGGGAAACTTGTTGGCGAGGAGAGGAGTGCTGGGGATTGTCTCGCCGAAGCTGATGCGGAGGACTGTAGAGAACGCTTGGATTTATAATGGCCGGAAAGATTGCACAAGTGACGAAGCAATCGGCAATTTCGGTGGGAACCAGCAACCGTGTGCTGGGATCCCGAGTCATGGCTGCTGAGACGGAGCAGCAAGTCAGCCGCTGCAGCAGTGGCAGAACCAGCGAGTCGTCATCGCAGTTTGGATCAGCTTCGTTGGGGCAACATCCGCGTCGGTGAAGGGAGCAGGAACTTGAAGGTACTGGGCAAGGGGTGGACAGAGCTTTGCAAGTCGTTGATGGTTCTAGTGGACTTGCGCTGCGGTGGCTGGATGTATTTTCCGATGACAACAGCTTCTTGGAAGAAAGCAGCAACCGGGGACCAGCGTAGCCTGCAGTCAAAAGAAAAGAAATCTTCTCTCTCCCTCTCTTATTTGTGCATTGGGAACGACTCCCCTTCTCTTGATGTAGCCATATATTCTCTCCATCACTATTGTGGACGTGTTCTTATGAACGGATCCCCCAATGTGGCCGTGTGTATCAATTGTATGGCCTCCTCTGTCTTGTAATGGGTCCTTTTCATAGATGGGACAGCTGAGGCTTTCAAGGGAAGAGAGCATATCTTCGCTCCTCTTGGGAGTGCTTAATATATAATTATCTTTATCTCTTCCTCGCTTGTGTTATTCTTTCCCCTTCTTTGATTTTGCATGTGCAGAAATCGATTTTCTTTCCTTCTCATCCATTGGCCGTGAGCTACATTCCCAATTGGTTAGACTAGGGATTCGATTCTATAAAGATATTGACTGTATCTTCCTCGTTTGTCTGCCAATTGCCAAAAAATCAATCACGTATAGCCTAATTGCTCCTTGAGAAATCCATCTTTCTTGATTCAACGCTCCGAGCTATATGAGATTTTTGGCCACTAACAATGTTTACGGGCTAGCCCAAATTTCCTTTCACCATGAGCTTAGCACAATTTGTCCAGACCCATTCATTTAAATCCATCTATCGGTCCAATGAATGCAACTATTAACGCAAATGCTCCCAATATCTATATGTAATTAATATTTTTATTTAGGGGTGAGATATTAATCTTTAATTTTTATGCAACTAATTTATAAATGGTTATGCAAAATTTAGGTATCAACACATAAGTTGTTCATGTAGTCCTCCATGAACCAATAAAAACTCCTCTCCTTTGGGAGAATGACCACACAGCAGAATAGGAGACATCCCATCACAGTATAAGACAAATATTTCTAAAATCCAATTAAGTGTATCATTTTGGCAGTCATAACCCGGTTGAATTTTTGAAACTTTCTTCTACTAGGGAATAAATTTTGTCTTACATTCACCATATACATGTAATTTTAGAGTTGAAGACATTGGCAATTTGTCACTAAAATCACATGTCATGTCAATTACATTACTCCATTTATTGATACATATTAAATTATGCATATTATCAATGAATGACAATCTGATATACATGAGAGCTAGTATTTTTATTTCTAATATCATAGAAAAATATAGGAAAATACGAAAAATACCTTAAAAATACACATATTTAGGGTTCTATATATATTTTCACATTGATAAAATTATCAAACATGTAAAATAAATATATCACAATGTAAAGAATCTCACTACGAGCACCTAGGCTCCAAGAACACTCCAATAAGAGATTGGACACGTCCTCATGTGCCACTAGAGTGCACGGCACACGTAACGCACACACTAGAGTGCTTGAATCGGCATGAACCGCCGATTCAATGGAGGCTTGACTGGTTTGATGGTTGACTGGTCCGGTCAATAGAGAATTGGGTCGAGTGGGTTAACAAGTCGAGTCCTGGATTGGGTTGGTTTGAGTCACCCGGGTTAACCCACTTTGTGGGTCGCCAACGTTAGCATGACGTTAGCCCAAGAATGTGTGTAGGGAGAACCTGCACGTAAAAGTGCATGGAGGCACGTGCTTGATGCATGCAATCGGCCATCGGAATGTGGCCATGCGTGGGGGCGTGTGCCCCTGGTTGCGTGCAACTACTCAAAATGCTCGTTTGAACGATCTCTTACCTTTTATGCAATTAAAATCAATTTTCACTTGACACAAAATTCCTAAAAAAGCCAAATTCGTACTTTCGAGTTCTAGACTGAAAAGCTCAGATACCACATATTAGCTATAAAAACGGCACCTAAGATCTCTATAGCTAGAATCGAGAACACCTATAATTGAGTAAAAGAGATTTGAGCACATGATTTAGAATCCATTGTTTTTAATGCGGAACAAAGATGATCCAAAGTTCAAGTGCTTTCAAGAGCTTTTTCTTTATTGCCCTCTATATCATTGACATTATCTATTTCCCTCATCCTTCAATAAACGCTTATTATGTGAGGATATTTGTACATTAGGGTTAGATGAGAGACTTGAGTACTATTTATAGAGTTTTAAACCACACACCCTCTCATCACAAGTTGAGCTTTACACGGCCCATATTAGCCAAGCTCATATTAGATTAATTAAGGGAAAATGTCACAAATGGTCCCCATACTTTTACTTAATGTGTAATCTCATCCCTGAACTTTTGATTGGCTCAATTTGATCCCTGAACTATCGATAAATGTCCGATCTAATCCTTGACTATTTGAAAATTGACCAATTTCATCCTTCCATTAGTTAAAGTTAATGAAATTGGGCATTTTGGTCTTTTTATTTTTTTCTTCTTCTTCTCTCTTCCCTCCACCGACCATAGTTGAGCCGATGAAGGGAAGTCGGCGTCCGGCGAGGGTTGCCCTTGCTTGGGCTAACTAGGGTGGCCCTCACCGAACGCCAGCAAGGGCTGCCCTCGCCTGCATCCGGCGAGGATGGCCCTCGCTTGTGTTGGGCAAGGATAGCCCTCGCTTGACGCAGGTGAGGGCCGTCCTCGCTGGACGTTGGTGAGAGCCGCCCTAGCTAGCCCAGGTGAGGGTGACCCTCGCTGAATGCCGGCTTCCCTTCGTCGGCTTTGCCATGGCCGGCAGAGGGAAGAGAAAAAAAAAAAAGGAAAAAAGTAACGGAATGACTAGATCGAACATTTATTGATAGTTCATGGGCCAAATTGAGCCAATCGAAAGTTCAGGGATGAAATTGTACATTAAATAAAAGTATATAGACCATTTGTGACATTTTCCCATTAATTAATAATCTTTATATCTCAACATATTCGATCAATTTTGTAAAATAGTAAATTACATTATTAATTAGTGTTTGTCCAATTGTGAAATCAACGCCTATAATATGTATAATTGCAAGGTATAGTATATCCAACTATATACAAAACATGCAGTGGGAACAAACTCTACTCTTGTTCAATCAAGGCTCTACCGACATGTTTGCTCGTTAGCACAATTGAGTGATGAGTACTATAGTTTTGGTAGTACCATTTTGGCATTGTTGTTAGTATTAGTATTGTCAGTATTGTCATTGTCAGTTCAATTTTTTTGGCATTACTATTAGTATTAGTATTATTAGTATTGTCATTGTCTGTTCAATTTTTTGCTTCATCACTTCCTTAGATTATTGTTTTTCGTTGGGATAAATATATAAAAAATATCAAAAGTTATATATAGCGCTCACTTTAGTGTTAAAAATTTTCGCCAGCTCATTTAAGTGTTAAATTAAAAAAAAAAGATCACTTAAATAAATTCCAACTAAAAATTTACGGGACTATAATATAACTCGGCATTAAATAAAAATAAAAAAGAAGTCCACGTGTTTTTTGGCTGCTGTCCAGTGTCCAACGGAGAGGAGAAAATATGGGCATTTTTTTTTTTCCCTTTTATCTCTCTCCTCCGTTATCCTCTCCCTAAGCTCGCTCTCTGCAACAATGGCGTCGGCCCTCTTTCTCACCAGCACGCCTCCAGTCTCTCTTGCTCGAAAAACTCATCTGGTCATGCCCTCTCTCCGAGTTCGACCTCCGCCCCTCCTCCATCGTCGCCACCAGTGGAGTAGCCACCAGATCTGGTCGAGTGACGTGGACGCTCGCGAGTTGCTCATCCATGGACGAGTGTCGGTGTCGCTCGCAAACCACCCCTATTGTCTCCGGCTATCTCGGCCGGGAGGCCTTTGTTTCGTGTCTTCAATTTTCGCTTTTTAAGAGCTCGCCTGTCTGTCTTGAATCTCTGTTCACCCACTCCCGAAGCTTCAGACGTGCGTCCCGCACCTCTTCGATGTGGCCGGGCGAAGCAATGTCCTCTCGAGAAGATTCTAGAAAAGCTGTTCAACAGAATCAATTTTGAGGTTTGACGGAGTAGGATTCATTTCTTTTAGGGTATATACACATGTCACAGAGAACTTAGAAGGATGGACGGGTACAGTCTCCAAAAACACATTTTTTCGCATGAAAAAGGAAGCAAAAGCTCAGATGTTATGGAGTTCCCAAATTGTCAGCCACTCTCAATCGTCGAAATATTATCGCCGTGTCATGAATTATCCTGCTCTACTCTCTATTCTGCGATCTGAGTACTTAGAGAACTCAAATCCGGCTCAACACAACATTGCTGGCTTTGATTCTCAGCTTCTTCGTCACTGAGAATCTTCCCCGTTGATCTGACCTTCGTTTGCCGCCACCAACAATTGATTCCGCAAGAGTGTGAGGTACACTCTGTTTTACTCTGCTTTGCGGCCGGTTACGAATTGATGAAATTGCTCCCGAAATCTATTCATTCACTTTGATTCCCACCTGGCAGTTATAGTTGAACTTTCTGTCCTTGATCTCATCACAGATTGCAACTCCGTCATCGTCCATATACCAGGTAGTGTCCGACTCCCCATTTTGTTCTGTTCAGACCAAAGTTGAAGCTGAGATTTGATCTTCTCTTTTCTCAAGAAGGGGTGGGACAGGCTGGTGAGGTCGGAATGAGCTGGTGGAGCAGCTTCTCGTGGCTTGCCAGAACATGGCAGATCAAGGTGGAAGGACTCATTCAATGACCGATTAGAGTTCCAAATTGGAGCTTTATTTCAATTTGACGATGTAGGTTTTTTTTTTTTTTTTTTTGGAAAGCTACTACATCTCATGCTTCAAATGCTAATTAGACCCTCCAGCGAGCCACGTCGGCTTAAAAACTTCTACAAAAAGGCCGCATCGGATTTTTGGCCAAACAGATCAGAGTTGGCACTAAAAAGTTTTTCAAAAAATTTGACATTTAAATGAGTTCTTGAAATTTTTTAGTACTAAAGTAAACGCCATACATAGCTTTTAATATTTCTAGTGTACTTATCCCGTTTTTCGCTACCGTGTGAATTTCTGGAACCCCATTGACTTCAAAATTGACTGCATCTGTTACACAGGGTAGTGAAGGGGCATCTATCATGTTCACATTCGGTTGCTTCATGTTTGGAAGAACTCAATCTGCAACTTTGTAAAAAATCCATCAAAACTTTTCTATATGTACTGGTAGATAGAATATTACGGCGTGGATACAGTCTTATGCATAATGCAGATTGCTGCAGTTGATTTTCAAGTTACATTATGAGAACGTCCTGATCTTGGCCAAAGTCTCACACTGCGAAGACTTCGATGGCATCTGAAAATTGAAGGCAATTTTATAAGAAACTAGCTACGCAAGGTCTGGTTCCCTTAGGATAGGCTTTCATTCCCTCTGTCTCTGATGCACCAGCTTCTGAAGGCGTGCTTTCAACATAAACTTTGTTAAATATTCAAGAATTCCTTCTCAACATGCCTCAAGGAATTGCTGCGGATAAGGGTCTACAAGCTTTACTCAGTTGTGGCGACATTTCACGGCCAAACCATAATTGGTATAGAGGCTGAATAGCCACGTCCCCTTAATATTAGCCGGGTCTTCATTGTGAAATGCTTTGGACAGGGAAAAGCTAATTATTCTGCGCCCGGACAAACACACGTAGAAGGATGATCTGCTGATCCTGATAGAAAGTAACTGATGATCGCACATAATTCAATCAAAACTTAGAGCATTACAGTGGCAATGTACCATTCAAAAAGCAAAGTTATTTGAGAGATAGAAGTGAGCATGCTGTCTGTACTACAGTTAGTGTAAGCAACACCACCGCAGTGATAATCAAGAGGACCGCCCATGGGCTACTGCAGTAATTGCGCTTCAAAGATGCCTTCCACTTATTATAAGGCCTTTAGCAATATGCAACGAGCTCATGCCTGAGGCTGTAGAAGTAGGCATTCCTCGTCCATAAGTAAGTGTCCTTGCAAAAGCTGTTGATTAGATCCGCAGCAGCATCTTCATTACCAAGGCAGGTCTCGATGATTCCCAGATCGATCAGCAACTTTGAGTCAGCTGGGGAATTGACTAGGTGATCCATATTTGCTCGAAGGCGATTAGGTTCCGGAAATAGGATTCCGTCGTGTGGTAAAGATGGAGGTGTGGGATTTCAAGCACTCCGTTTTTTAATCCGATGTCAAACTATCTATTGCTTTTACCTGAGAGCATGTTAATAAAAGATAGGGAAATAAATAGAACAATAGAACAATAGATATTCAAATTTAGAAAATCGAAATGACACAATCAACTCTCACCTCTTTTCAGCTCGACTTCGGCTGCCACCAGCTCTGTCACACTTGGGATCGTTAAAGGATATAAGCCAAAAACGAAGCTAAATGCTGCTGAGCCGAAGCTAAATGCTGCTGATAAGCTAAATACTGCTGAACAAGAGTTAAGTTCTGGTGAAAACAAGGAAAGTGAAGTAAGGAAGTTCAAGCTGAAGCCGAAGCTAAATGTTGATGTTCGGAAGATCAGTTCTGGTGAAAACAGGGGAAGTAAAGTGAGGCAGTCTCCTGATTTGGGAAATGAAGTAACAAATGATATTACTGATATCAAGACTGGAAGCGACAAGTTTAATTCTACTTTTGAGGATAGAGATAAGCTGAACAAAGATAGCATGACTTACGTCAACAACATGTGCTCATTAAATAATAGATATTCGGTTTTAAGTTGGAACTGAATACTTCCTTTTGTTCTGTTATTTTTCGCTTCAGTTAGTTCGGTTAACAAGTTTGTTGTTCTCTCGTTATAAGTTGAACGAGATAAATACTGAATTGTATTGAAGACAAAGTGTGGTGCTCTTTGTGAAACTTTTTTCTCTAAAAAAAAAGACTGATTGAATACAGAAGTTCAAGATTCCTTTTCGA
Organism: Eucalyptus polyanthemos subsp. polyanthemos; assembly: GCA_017140185.1. NCBI lineage: Eukaryota > Viridiplantae > Streptophyta > Magnoliopsida > Myrtales > Myrtaceae > Eucalyptus > Eucalyptus polyanthemos. The sequence continues at coordinate 26,008,824 of CM029459.1, forward strand.
TTCTTCATCTCTGTTAGCTTTTTCTTCTTCTTCTCTGTTCCTGTTCTCGTCTTCTTCACAGGGATGAGCTTGACCTCCTCCTGGGTGTCGTATGGCACCTTCTTGCCACCGGTAAGTGCGAGAGCCTGATAGCGTCGAGGAAGCGCTTCACCTCTGACTCCATCACTGCCTCTGGCACCTCCTCCATCTTCATCCCTGGCCTGAAGAATCCATATGTGAGCTCGAGCAGCACTAGCGTGTGCTTCTGGTGTGATCCGAAGGCCATCTGGAACAGCTGTTCATCTGGTTCTCCAGCAGCTTCATGTTGCGGTGGACGTCATTGAGCGTCTACGGTCTGCCAAAGATCTGGTCGCCGTGGCGCCTCCACTCACGGTTTCGGTACATCGGGAAGACCTGGATCACAAAGATGCCATTGAGGAGTGTCATCTTGGTGAACTCGTCAGAGCTGAGGTCGATCTGCTTGTCATAGCAACTCCGGGTGCGGTCCAGATCTGATCCTCTTGATGTAGTCCTCAAGGCGGCAGTTCTGGTTGTGCCCGAGGAAGCTCTGCAAGTACTGCAGCTTGTGATCTTCCATCTGCATGACGCTTTGGCTGTGATGGTGATGAGGTCCGACGTGGGGCAAGTAGGCCTCTTCATAGCTATGTCAGAGCTTCTCCAGTACGCGGAAGATGCTGCATTCGGAGGATAGCGTAGGTAAGGACCTGAGCTTCTCTGGGATCGAAAATGCCAGATTTGGATTCTCTCTTCTGGAGTTGAATTTGTCGTTGTTGAGATTTTCAATGTTGAGGCTTTCAATATTGATCGATACGTGGTTGTCTGCAGATCTCTCCCATTGTCGCCCCGGAGCTGTAGGTTTGCCGCCGTTTCTTCATGATAGTGACGATGGTTACGCTTCGGGTTTTGCTTTGGATTCGGTAATAAGGAACCTAAGCTCAAAGTTCTTCTGAATAACGCAATGTTGCATAAGATTTATCCACTCAACTCAACCCTTTTATGGCCGAAAGTAGGAAAAGCTCAACTCTACCAATAAGCATAATGTGAAATTTTGATTTCAAAATTCATTACCTTTTCCCTTTTTATAGAAGGCTTTGCATGCGATCAGTCTTTTTTTAATTTTTTTTTATCATGCGTGTACATTCAAATAACGAATGATCAAACCAAGCAATCATAAAGCAAGTGAGATACGAGGAAAGAAATGACCTCGGAATAGGACCCCATGAGCTATACATAATGAGTAAATGTGCAAGCTAATAAATGTGAATTCTTAAATCTAAGTGTTAAAAGATAAATACTAAACTAGATGAGATTGATCTAATTTGAATTAACTAGTTCTTTTTCAATTTTTTCAATTTTTTTCTTTTTTTCATTTTGTTATGTAAACTAATTGCTTATGAATGAGATAAGAACCAATCCAATGCTCTTAAACTATAATATGCTGGAACAAAACTAGTAAAAAGATCCAATTTTTGGCAGAAGAAAACATCGGTGAAATTTATTAAAATTTTTCAAGATATTTGCAAAAACATAGGTTGGAACACGTCCAAAAACGCAAATAATAAACAATATACATACTAGATTTTAATGCAAAAAAAGAGAATCTGAATGCGAGGGAAACGTGCTAGATAACGCAAAAACACATAAACAAACAACGAAGAAAGTCCAGGATTGCTCGTAAATGATTCTAGACTATTTCTGTAGTGAGTACTAATGGAAACTAATGCAAATCAAAACCATAATTTACGAACTAACTAGCCGCGTCAAAATAGACTAGAAAGGTGCAAGCTACAATGTCAATTGAAAAAATAATATAATATAATATAATATAAGAATGGTGAATCTTAATCAAACGCAAGGGAATTGGTCTGGATTAAGTCAAATTCAGGATGAGTCCTTCCGTGTTTCTGATTCGGATTGCTAATGGTTCTGGAATCAATACTCGGATGAAACCAAAGTGAAACATTAGTAGGCTCAAGGAATCGAATCAATCAAAAGATAGAAATAAAAGTTTTGATTTATTCCTTGAGATCATGACAAACATCGAATTCTTCTTGCTTGATCGAATTTATCATTGAATGCACACTTCTTTTCAACCTCTTTTGGCTGTGCGTGAGTGTGCTTTTCCTTTTATATCAGGCTCTCACCGTGCTTTTCTTGTTCTCGACTCAATCTCACATTTGAATCATGATCCCTTTTTCCAATTGTTTTCCGGTTGGCCTCTTGCTTTTTCTCAATCTCGCAGCTTCTCACCCTAAATGAATTCTTTCACCTTGAGGTTACTCAGGCCACAACATGATATATGGAGGTATAAATTTCCATTGCCAAGAACTCCAAAACTTATTGAAATTGTGAGTAGAATCTCAGCCAATACATGTCAATATGTACTTTAAGTGAACAAGGCAATGACACAATCTGTAGAGGGCTAAGAAAAGAATAAAGATTTATGCAAGCAATGAAATCCACCATTCATCCTTGACAAAATAATGCCGAAACTAATCACGCTCGTAACAAAAATCTTATACATCTAATATGAAATTGTAAAGAAAAGTCTCAGCCACATAACACAGATCTGGCCAACTTTGTTTTCCAGGTATCACCATGACAAAATTAATGAAGAGAATAGGACATCTTCAACAGAAAATGTTATCTATAATGCTTAAATTAGTCTTCGAAAGATCTCCAACCTTGAACAAATTTAAGATTCTTTATCCACCCATAAATACCAGACAAATCCACATATTAAGTACCAACTATGGATATCATACGGCTATTTGAACAAACACTGAAAAGAAGATTGACTTAGTCCGAAATGGTACTGTCTGGATGCTTCCCTCCTCCTCCTCCTCCTCCATCTCCTCAAATCAAAAACCACATTTCAGTCTATCCTATCTAACCGGTTGCAATGCTCCAAAAGCAAGCAAAAGGATGACTATATTCTTCATTAGTTTAAGTTAGTACACCTGCTTTCATCCCCTTTATCACAACATCGATCATGTGGTCCATCTTGACTTCCATTTCTTTTCCATCAATTGTTTTACCATTTTCTGGGAGTTCCTTTTCATTCGACTTTCCAGTACTGGCAAACAAGTGCTTGTTAATTGTATCAGCAGTGTGCCCCGAGAACAAGTTTCTCCTCCCTCAACTTGTGTCACCACTTGAAGAAGCTGCAAAGGTGTGGTTGCAGGATTAAGTAAGTAAGTGGGTGCTGAAGCCACAAACTTTGATGAGTAGAACAACAGTAACACCACAATCCTCGCTGCAATCTTTGATTGCTTCAAGTGAGGGAAGTGTCCCCCCACCTGCATCATATGTTAACACCAAATATGTTACTACATATAGCAAAGAAGGAAATTCTTAAGAAGCTTGATGATTGGAGTAGTGAGAAAGAACTTGCAGATGAACTAAATTCTTCATAAGCAAACAGCAAGGAAGAGTACAACGTGGAGTAGAAAGCTCCTACAAATGGTCCAAATTCTGCTGCAGCTAAGCATAGGAAGCCCATGGACAGAAAAGACAAAAGTCGGATAAAATTTTTTTTCCCATGCGAATTCTAATGTTGAATCTGAAGTGGAGAACGTAGTCCTAAAGCAAACACTCATTGCAGACCCATATTTTCAATGTTTTTTTTTTTTTTTACAATGATTTGACAGAGGTTTCAATGGGTCTGGGCTACTTATGATGATGATGATGGGATGCCCTGTTCCTATGCTTTGATCCAGAATGTCATAACATTGCAACCATTCAAGTTGCGCATATGTTGGCTTCATCTTAAAAAGTAACCAAGAACCGGGCTCTCTGCGTTGGGTTGGATCTGGCTTTGCCAAAAACCTGTGGGTATATACGGATAGGGAAATCTTTGATAATCTATTCTAGATATTTAGTGTTTGGCAACATCCTCTTGACCAAAAATATTTGGATAAATGCTGGATAAAAAATAAGGGAAACAGGTTGCGATAATCCAGCATTGAATAAAAAAGTTAAAAAAAAAGAACTTATCAAAACAAGATGAACAAGTAAACCATGTCATCTTCCAAAGATGGAGTGATGGAGCATGTGGATATTGTCGTCGGCCACCGAGTGATGACCACCACCATGACAGCTGATTGTCTTCACTTCCAATCACCGTTTGATCATTGTTGCCTCCGACCATCACTGATCGTGTCCCAACAACCGAAGGTGAAAGGGAGTCTAAAGTCGATCTGGTCCATGCTTCGTTGTTCTTGTTGTTGTTGCTCTGTGCTTTATTTATATTGAAGTCAACTCACACCATCATGACACATAAAACAGGAGCAGTCATTGATCCTTGCAAAATCCCAACAGAGCCAAGATATAGCACTAAAAAACGGCGTGCGGACAAAGTCTTATGCTTTGGCCGAAGGAGACATTTAAGTCTAATAACTTACGAAAGATACGATTAAGTCACACATTTTAAGAAAAGTGGGACTGACGTCCATCTCCGGCGAAGTTGGCGAAATCATCATGGTATTAAAATATTAATATTTCTCGTGATGTTTCGGGAGAGCTGAGTCAACTCAAGAATTAAACCAAAGGCGTCATTTGACATCATTTGAATTTTATAATAATATAAAAATTATTTAAATTAAATTTAAAATAAATTTATTTAATTTTTTTTAAAAAAATTTAGAAACTTTAAACATTAAAAAAATAAAAAAAGAATTAAAAAATTACAAAAAAATTTACAAATTTACAAAAAAAATTAAAAAATTACCAAAAAACTTTAAAAATTTACAAAATTTACAAAAAAAATTAGAAATTTACAAAAAAAATTATAAAAAAATTTACAAAAATTTAAAAATTTGCAAATTTTTTTAAAAAGTTACAAAAAATTTACAAAATTTATAAAAAATTTACAAAATTTACATAAAATTTACATAAAATTTACAAAATTTACATAAAATTTAAAAAAATTTACAAAAAATTCAAAAAATTTACAAAAAATTCAAAAAATTTACAAAAAAAATTTAGAAAGTTACAAAAAATTTAAAAAATTTACGAAATTTACAAAAATTTAAAAAAAGTTACAAAAAATTTCAGCCCTCAACGGGCACCCTTTTCTTTTTTTAAAAAAAATAATTTTTTTTGTAACTTTTTAAATTTTGCAAATGTTTTTAATTTTTAAAATTTTTAAATAAATTTATTTTTAAATTAAAATTAATTAATTTACATATTAAATTTTTTACCATGTCAGCACCAAAATAACGTTATTTGGGTGTTGGCCAGATTAAACATAAATCGGCCAAAGCGAGCGTTGTTTTGGTATAAGTTAATTTTAATATAATAAAAAAATTAATTAAATTAAATTTTAAAAATAATAATATAGTTTATTTTTATTTAAAAAAAAAATGTAGGAGGAGGAGGAGAAAGGCAGCCAACGTGCCGAGGCGAGCCCTCATTGCCCGCCGCCTCCCCCCGTAAATCGGAAAGGTAGGGGGGAGGGGTTGGTAGGGCCGACCTCATTTTCTTAAAATTTTTTTCTAAATTTTTAAAAAATTTTAAAAATGTTTTAAAATTTTTTAAAATGTTTTAAACATTTTAAAAAATTTTTGAATTTTTTTATTTTTTAACTTTTAATTTATTTTTAATTTTTTTAATTTTTAAATATTTTATAAATTTTTATAGAATTTTATAGAATTTTCTAAATTTTTATAGAATTTTATAGAATTTTATAAATTTTTATAGAATTTTATAAATTTTTATAAAATATTTACAAAATTGTCTAAAATTTTTTAAAATTTTTGTAAATTTTTAAAATTATTTTAAACTTTTTAATTTTTTTTAATTTTTTTAGTTTTTTAAAATTTTTAATTTTTAAAAAAAATTTAAAAAATTTAATTTAAATTAATTTTTATATTAAATTTTTGGCCACGTCAGCATTAAAACGACGCCGTTTCGCACTCGCTTCGCCGGAAAATTGACACGTCAGCGTTTTGGCCGGATTTTGGCCGGATTGGCACTCAAGTGATCCATTTTACTCCGATTTTGGCACTTAAGTGTACCTTTCGTAAGTTATGGCACTTAAGTGTCCCTTTGTGCAAAGTTAAGGCACTTGAAGCGTTCTTTTGCCACTAAAAAACTCAAGGATGACCATCACTTACTCTCACAACAGCTTAAAAAAGGTTCAGATGAGACTTTTATACGAAAACGAAGACGTACCTGAAATGAAAGAGAGGGACTTCCCACTCGAAGCCTCATTCACCTGAATTCAGAAGCAAACGGAGAAGAAGATCAGAAATTGAAAATGCGTTGAATTTATGAGAAATGGAGGTGAGAGAATTGCATTGGACCTGTTTAGGAGGATAATCAGAAACGCAAGGCCCTGATGGATGACAATGAATCTTGTAGACCACTTGTCCTTCGTTTTTGCCCATTGTTGCACATTTCCTAGTATCTCAAACTGTTGAATGAAGGATACATCTGAGCAAAGAAAAGAGTAACCGTCGTGATCTGATTGAGTTCGAACAAGTGTGTTAGAGAGAGAGCTTTTTGTTTGAACCCGAGACTCCGGACGAGGAATTATGACCCCTTTGGTGTGCCTGACAAAATAGAGTATTTTTAGAGATTTTTAATCCTATCTTAGGTTGCACCAAACATATGATGAGATTTTTTTATGATCCGAGGATTTTATTTTATCCATCCCAATTTGAATCTGAGCGCTAAAACGCAACAAGGAGCAAGGGGCTTAGTTTAGATTTATCCCCTGAAGGGATATGTTTGGGCTCTATATAGGAATTGGTCTCTTGATTGGAACGAGTTAAGCCTGAATGAGCTAATACATAGCTACGTGATTGAAGATTGCATTGAGGACCGTGGTGTAACCATTGCGACAATCATATTTGTGGCTTCAAGATTGGGTTTCAAAAGCATCCGGATCCAAGTAAATTATGGACAATTCCAAGAGAGGATGTTTCGATTCCCTCATTTGGCACTTACTTGCTTATCGGTTAGGAATGTACAAATGCTCCTATGGGATGCTGGGAGCTTGATCTTGCATCCACACCTCTGGAGCTTCTTCAAGTGGCAACACAAGTTCAGGGAGGAGAGATGCAAGGCCCTGCTTATACATCAAGGAGCACTTGTTTGTTGATATTGGAAAGTCAAGGGAAAAAGAACTCACTGAAAATGACAAAACAATTGATGGAAAAGAAACAGATGTCAAGAAGGAGAATGTGATCGATGTTGCGATGAAGGGGATAAAAGCAAAGGTGGTATACAATTGCAGACTCAACGGAAAACAGTGATAGCAAATTAGTCATCCTTTTTCATGCTTATGGAGGATTGATGTTGGTAAGATTGGATAGATTGACATGTAGTTTCTCAATTTAGGAGATAGAGTAGGAGGAGGAGGAGGAGGAGGAGGAGGAGGAGAAGGACAGCATTGACATAGTATCATTTTGGACCAAGCAAGTCTTCTTTCTAGCAGCTATTCAAATAGCCATATGATATCTATAGTTAGTAGTAAATCTGCTGATTCGGTGGTATTTATGGATGGATGAGGATTCTTAATTTTGGTCAAGGTCGGAGATCTTCATAAGACTAGTCTCAGTAAATTTACGGATAGTTTTATTTTCTTTACAAAGATTAGCGCAGTAGTTGTTTTTTTTGGCAAATATATTTTATTCTCATCATTAAGGCTATCTTAGTAATACATTGATTACGAAGTTCGCCAAATATGCTTGATGTGGCTGCAACTTTTCTTTATATCTTTCAATTAGAAGTATAAAAATTTTGAGCATGATTGGTTTAACAATTATATTGTCAACTGATGAATGGCGTATTTCATTACTTTCATAAATGTTTATTCTTGTCTTAGCCATGTACAGATCTTGGCTTGTGCACTTAACGTATGTATTTGCATGTCCAGTGAAGGCCGATGAAAATCAAGTGTTTTTTCTCACAATTACATGAAATTTTGGAGTTCTTGGCCAGTTCTATTTTCAATTGAATGAATCGGGCTTTTCATCAACACGCCTATAGTTCTATTCTTTGAGTTGATCACTCACAAGATAACAATCTATCTGGTGAAGTTGTAAGGAATTTTAACGCAATAGATTTGAGAATTCGACCAGAAATCAACTGTTCAACTGGTGCTAGTTTGCTAAGGTCATTACGACACAATTAAAAATCGATTAGAGACTAGAGATAGGTTGACTCGACTGAGATATGTGATCAAAGTGTGGGTGATTCCTTTTAATTACAAAGTTCTCGTCGATCGGCATTAGACCGATTTTTCTGTCGTTTTGGTACCTTGTGCCCGCATTTGAAACCTCGAGATTTTCACGACAACTGAGAGTTGCCAATGTGTCGAAGATGTACAATGTGGCTCGAAAATAATCAACAACGGATCAATTGCACTAAAAATTTCTAAAGGCTATCCGGTAGGCTAGGTCAAGCTAAAATCATGCCAGATTGAAATTAATCGTGAATTTGAACCCGATTTCAGAAATTGAAAGTTTTTTCTTGTCATGATTTATTTTAGGACCGTCGACTCATCCTTCAAAGATTTTTTTACAAATCGAGATTTTTGGCGAAAATTTAATATATGGTCATTTTCGATTGGAAAATTCAGGGGACCAATTTTGATTGCATTTTTGGGATGTAAGTTGGTTCTATTGGTGAGGAAAAATGTTAATTTGGTCAAGGACACCTTGGTGGAATTAATGGGAACCGAATTAAATTCAATTTTAGGAAAGTTGGTTCAATTTGGGGGAATTTGTGTGCAAATTCGTAGGCCATGGTTCCCACAATCTTTGGACCACTTCATTGGCTTGCTAGGGAAGTTTGTGGGCTACTAAGGAGCCATGGATGACAACCATGGTGGGTGGGAACTTGCCAAGAGACAAGGGGATAGAATGGAAGCCAAAAGGGACCCCTTAAACCTTCTACTGTCTCTTTCTCCTTCAACAAACCACCTTTCCCCATTGTAGACCATTTTTGAAGCTAAAAAAATCAGAGAAATTGCCAGCTTGCCCCCCGCTGTCATAAATCGCTTGTTGAGCTCTTTACCGTCGCCGCTCGCCGCTCACACGCTATCACACCCCTGCGTGAGCCCGCGCTTGTCCGTCACTCTTCCCGCTCTAGCTGCGACCATAGTCGTGTCCTTGAGCCTCCCTGGTCACTGTAGGGCTTAATCGGAGCCCCGTTGACGCCGTCCAATAGCCGCTGTCACCCACCGTCACCCCTGCTCACATCTATAGCTGAGTCCACCCATCCCCTGCCGTTTCCAACTTTTGATCTAGCTTGCTCAGTCTTTGGATAGAATTGAGTAGCGCAGCCAGCCGTGAGCCTTTGTGGGCTGGTTTCGGGCCTTGTTGAGTGTCGCCGCCAAGAGGTTTGTCGCCCGTCTCCATGACACCGTCGCCGAGGACTCACTTGATCGCAAAACTGGTGAGTTTACTCACTAAACTCTACTTATAGAGTTAATGATGCTTAATGGTTGATTAGTTTAGGCTAAGTATGGTTTAGGTGGTTAGTTATAACAGATTAGCAATTTAATTATTCGTTTAGGCATGTTAGGTGGTTAGAATGGCTTAATTAGAGACTAAATAGATCTAGCTATTTATCTAGATTGGTTTGGAAATTTTCCGGGCCCGTTTTGGTGTTAAAGTAGGCATTTCCAGCCTAAGTTTCTATTTTTGGCATTTAAGTACATTTATTTAATTAATTTTGATATTTATTTAATTGTTTATTATTTTACAAAAATTATACCAAGATAGCTAGTGACCGGAATTCTGTACTGATTGCAATGATATGCTTGGTTTATTTAATTGAGTGCTAATTTGTGGGAATAGAGTGAAATTTGTAATTTTGGGTATTTATCCCAAAATTGTATAATTTCGGTTTTTAATCAAAAAATACCAAGCGTCGGTTTACAACGCCAAAAATATATTTGTGGACTATTTGAATAGTGGGCTTTTTTAAAAAGAAATATATTGCACGTCAGCTTGTGAGAGCAGTATACCTTATTAGCTTGTGAGAGTAATGATTCGTATATCAGCTTGTGCGAGCTACTATCTATCTATATCAACTTGTGCGAGCTAATATCTATCTTTATCAGCTTGTGGGAGCTACCATCTATCTATGTAACAACTTGTGAAAGTTATTACTATCTATACATTAGCTTGTGTGAGCAGTAATCGGATCAATTGATTAATAGATGGTAATAATTGATAGATGGTACTAAATTGATAGATGGTATCAAATTGATAGATAGTATTGACTGATAGACAATATTTATTGATAGATAGTGTGGATCATATCGATTATGTTGAATTGAGTTGATTGATTGAGTGGATCGATGGATTGATGAATTGAATTGAATGAATTTGTTAAGTATATGAATCGTACTAACTTGCAGGAAGGAACTGAGGCAAGGTCTTGTGTGTGCATAGATTGCCTTTAGGAATATTTCATTCTTAGTTGGAGTTTAGGAGGTGAACTTGATGAGACATTGTCTCACCCCATTGTGGGTTCAACCTTTTCAGGTCCTTAGATGGCGGTTCCTCCAGAGTGTTTTGGCTAGCCCTAGAGGGTCATCGAATAGGTCTTTGAGATTCCTCTTCTCGAGGGCCAAGGGGCTTGGGTCTATTAGCTTATGAGGACCATTGTCTGGGTTGATGTGTGTCTACCTCGGAGGGTACCCAATCAATTCAAAGCGTGGTATTGTCGTGGGTGAAATGGACCTAGAGAAGGTCTCCTATAGGATTCGGAGATCCTCGTGTTAGTGTTAGAAATAGCTTTTAGCGAGAGTATAGCTAACCCTCCTGGTGGTGCAGTGGTGGACCCAAGTTCCCAGGAGAGCTTGGGGATTTCAGTTGGGATTCGAACGCCTAGAGGACTTGTGGACCTTTCTACTTTTGTAGACTTCTGCCTATAGACTAGTATTGTAAATAAACTAGTCAGCTGTGTATAAAGGTGTGCTGTGGTTGTAAAATTATGGTCCTACTTTTCTATCCCACCTTTGTATTGTCTGGTGATTTATTTATATGCTTCTGCATGCGCATCAAAATGAATGGGTTGGCGACACGTCTTAGGACATCGCAATTTAATCAACCACCGAGAGATAGGCATGCGCTCAAGGATCGAGGTGTGACATCCCCGCCCCGAAGTTGTATCAAAGCTGGTCGATAGTTGGAGTGATAATGTGCGATAAGTTTATGGGATAATTAGTTGGAATGGCCTTTATTTCATGCCGTGCATGTTAGTGATAATTAGTTATGGTAAATTGTTTGTGGGGATCACTCAGTTTCTAATTCTGTGTGGAATTAGAAAGTAGGTTTCTTTAAAGAATTTGCATAATGAGTGATCAAGAGCAGAGGACTCCTAGAAAGCGAACAATAAGACTTGTTACTCGGGTAGAACGCCGACGAGGGTCAGTACCCGAGGAGGTCGTGGCCGAGCGCCAACTCAGGCTAGTGCTAGTGGAGTAGCACCACCTCCTGTTGGTGCTGGGGTAGTAGCTCCTGGAGATCCTAGGATTGAAGGGATCATGCAGGTGCTTGAAGCAATAGGATCAATGATGGGGCAATAGGCCTAGAATCAAGCCGTCGCCACTACCGTCGCCACTCAAGCTGCTACTGCTATCGCCGTTGTCGCACTTGTCAAAGTTTCAACTGGAAATATGGTTGTGAAGAGGGAGAGACCTATTCACAAGTTGGTAGAACAGTTCTTGAAGTTGAACCCGTTGAGGTTCACTGGTGTTGGAGATCCCAAGACTGCACCGCACTGGATCTAAGACCTAGAGAAAGCCTTTGCACTGCTGATGTGCAATGAGGAGGAAAGTTTTTCCTCGTACTATATTGGCTGTAGGGTAATGCAAATACTTGATGGAGGGCCACCAAAGGCACAGTATTTCCAGAAGGCATAGTCTCGGTGTGGAACGCATTCCTCAGAGCGTTTAACAGTAAGTACTTTTCAAGTATCGCTCGAGAGCATAAGATGGAGGAATTCCAACACCTCCGCCAAGGGATGATGACCGTGGACCAGTATGAGGTCAAGTTCGGGAGCTGTCTTAGTATGCTCCAAGATTGGTGGAAGATCCCAAAGACAAAGCTTGGAGGTTCAGGAATGGCCTTCAACTAGAGATGAAGAACCCGCTGGTGTTGCTTGATCTGAAGGACTATAATGAGGTGTATAGTTGAGCCCAGTTGATAAAGAGAAGTTTGAGTGAACAAGCCGTCTCATTTGAGTTGAGGTTCAGTTTCAATAGGCAAGAAGCCCATGATCGGATGAAGGTTCCATGTTCCGCCTAATAGGAAGGGCGGAATAGGCAAGTCAACACTGAATCAAAATGACATGTGTCACTTCTGTGGAAGGCGACATGGTTCAACCCCGTGCCATCTTATGATGAGTGCGTGTTTTGAGTGTGGCCAACAGGGTCACATGGCTAGAGACCATCTTAGAAGGCCGAGGGGACTATAATAGTTACCACCACTGCCGCCGATGGGTCAGAATAAAAGGTTTGTGCCGCATATTGCACAATAGGGAGGATAGAACAGACCCCTAGCTTAAGGACAAGTGTACGCCATTGCGAGAGGATAGGCAGAGGACTCGCCTAATGTGGTTATAGGTACGGTTTCATTGAACGACTATGCTGCATATGCTTTATTTGATCTTGGTGCGACTCATTCATTTATAGTTGAACAGTTTGTTAAGTTGATAGGATTGAGTCCTGAGTTGTTGGAGTAAGTGGTTAGCATATCTACACCGTTAAAGGATAAGGTGTTAGCTGCATTGGGTTGTCCTGGTTGCAAGTTAGTGATGGTGAGCAAGATGGGAAGATAGATTTGTTAGTCCTAGCCATGTATGATTTCAATGTAATAATTGGCATGAACTGGCTCACCAAGTAACGAGCTAAGATGAACTGCTATCGTAAAGCAATTCATTTTAACTCGTTATCGGGTGAAAGTTTCGAGTTTATTGGGAGTCAAGGAGGACCCTTGATTGCCTAATCTCGTTGCTTGAGGCAACCTGTTTGTTAGACGGGGGTTGTCAGGGTTACCTAGCGACTATCGTGGATATGACAGTTAAGGAGTTAAAGATTGAAGATATTGCAGTGGTTCAAGAATTTCCAGACGAGTTTCGAAAGAATTGTCACGCCTACCGCTAGAGAAAGAGAATTCGTGATCGAGTTAGCACCCAGGATAGAGCCAATCTCTAAGGCTCTTTACCGGATGTCGTTGTTTGAGTTGAAAGAACTGAAGGTGCAGATGCAGGAATTGTTGGATAAGGAATTGATATGTCCCAGTGCATCACCTTGGGGAGCACCAGGTCTATTCGTGAAGAAGAAGAATGGTTCATTGCGTTTGTGCATTGACTATTGTCAACTCAATCAGGTGACGATCAAGAACAAGTATCCATTCCCGAGGATTGACGACTTGTTTGACTAGTTACAAGGAGTGTCAATATTTTCAAAGATCGACTAGAGGACAGGGTATCATCAGTTGATGATAAAAAATAAGGACATACTGAAGTTAGCATTTTGTACTCGATATGGCCATTATGAGTTCACTATAATGCCGTTTGGTTTGACGAACAACCCAGTTGCTTTTATGGATATGATGAATTGAGTGTTTAAAGAGTATTTGAATTAGTTTGTAATTATGTTCATCTATAATATCCTAGTGTATTCAAGAAGTGCTGAGGAGCATGAAAGGCGTTTGAGGATGGTACTTCAGACCCTGAGAATTTATGAGCTATATGCCAAGTTCAGTAAGTGCGAGTTTTGGTTGACTCGTGTAGCGTTTCTAGGTGATGTGATTTCAGGCGAAAGAATCTCCGTGGACTCATCTAAGATTGAAGCAGTGATAAACTGGCCAAGACCAACAACTGTGATAGAGATCAGAAGCCTTTTGGGTTTGGTAGGGCACTATAGAAGGTTCGCGGAAGGGTTTTCAACGTTAGCATCGCCGTTGACTCGACTATTGAAGAAGGAAAAGAAGTTCGTATGGATAGACAAATGTGAGTGTAGTTTTCAAGAGCTTAATCAAAAGCTAACTATTGCACCTGTGCTGACCATTCCATTTGGTTCTGGAGGATACGAGATCTATAGTAATGCGTCATTTAGAGGACTGGTTGCATGTTCATGCAATATGGTAGGGTTGTTGCATATGCATCCCATCAGTTGAGACCTCATGAACTGAATTTTCCAATGAATGACTTAGAACTCGCAGCAATCATTTTTGCTATGAAGATTTGGAGGCATTATTTGTGTGGAGAAAGATTCCAGATCTTCACTAACCATCAAAGTTTCAAATATTTATTCTCTCAGAAGGAGTTGAATTTGAGACAACGTTTCTGGATGAAACTTCTAAAAGACTATGATTGTGATATTCTATATCACCCTGGAAAGGCGAACAAAGTTGCAAATGCTTTCAGTCGGAAGTCTTCGGTTGCACAGATGATGGTTAAGGAATGGGTTTTACTCGAGAAAGCATGTCACTAGTGGCAACCCTCGACGGCCCCCAATCCGTTAGGGTCACCATAGGTACTTGTCACTCATCATATTACATACCAATAAGGTAACATTTTAATTAAAGTGAAACCATAGTTCATATGGGTTGATCAATAAAATTCTTCTCCCATTTTTTTTATTTTTTATTTTGTAAAGGTCCCAGCGCAGCTCATCAACGGAAGCATAAACGAGTCTCACAATCCCTTACTCCAATAACAATAATGCAATGCACACCACCTACGCTCCAAATGAAAACACAAAGCTGAGTCACTTTTATTTATATTTTCGCGATGAATATTTCGGGTCAGTACATCGAAAAGGCCAAGATTTTTAACTAAACTTGGCTATAGCTCAAAAGAGGACTTGAGCCTACATCATACTTGTACACCCCACCATCAACAAGCGTCGGCTATCCCCAAAAAGTGTCAGCTCCCACCAGTCATATGTGCCATCACACCCAACTTGGTGCATCGGGCGGCGGCAGCGGCAGCATCCCTATTATCACTCCACCACGTCGGACATGAACAAATAAAAACTCCTAGATAATCAGGCCATCAGTAAGACCCACATCGTACATTACCAAGACACGAACTTGAACGTACACCAGACCAGGTACACTAACACAGGAATGCTCTATGCGCTTCACCTCAACATCAGTAGGTATGCCATAGAAGGTACCACGTATAACTGGTAAAAGGGACATCTTTCTAATCTGAAATGTTAATCCCTAAAAGGGCTGAGTACAACCACTCAGTAGTAAAGATCCACCAAACTACACAATGACTCATACAGAACAATCAAGGTATCATGAATAAAACACATATCATTTATGCATTCAAGCATACCTCACCTTATAGTCATGCATATATTACCGTACAACATGCATAAATCACCATGCACTTGTACTTATATCATCAAGCAACCATGTATATATCACCATACAACATGCATAAATCACCATGCGCTTGTACTTATATCATCAAGCAACCATGCGTATATCACCATGCAACGTACATATACCACCTTGCACTCCATGCTTGCATTCCCATGAGATTCATCCCATGCCATATGCACACATCCATGCGCATGATTCAATTTTCTCGATCTTTATCTTTCAATTAGATCACATCATTTTTCTCCCCTAGGGCCAATGTTTGCATCCCACAATTTATCGCTCGCACCTAACCTGGCATCGCGAGGAGCCTTTGGCACACACCTCCGGGTATTCAGTACACACCTTCGGGTATCTCGTACCTCAACTGGCATCACAAGGAATCTCCCCGACACATACCTCAAAGGCTTCCGGCACACACCTCTGGGCATCCCGACACTCCTGAGCCATCCAACACACACACTCCGGGTATCCGACACCCACACTCCGGGCATCCCAACACTCCCGGGCATTGTTGATTCATACCTCTGACGGTCTTGTTATTATCTCAATGTATATTCACATATGTATCTCAATTTCAACATGGCATTTGATACATCAATATCAAGAGTCTCAACCAGCTTTTGATGTCATATAACATGCGATATGTCACCACATATGTAGCATAATCAACCACTCAAGACATTATATCACATTGAACAATTTCATTTATTTTTGAAAATATAACAAAATTTCGGATAAAAACAGATTGTGCTCCTTTGGTAATAATTCTTGAAAAATTAGTAAAAAGCCTTATTAAATTCTAAAAATTTAACATGTTATATACAAGATCTGGAGGAAAATATTTTGTGAAGAACACCAAATCAAAAGAGCATCACACAAATCAATGCAATTCACGCACAACAGTCCTTAAAATTTCGGAATATTGCCATACACAGTTTTATTCAGAAATTCGGTAAAAATCATAAATAAACTCCAAAAATTATGAAAGTTTTATATGTTATATAAAAATTATAGAGGTAAATATTTCATGAAGAACTTGAAATCATATTTGTGATAGATTAAAAACTATAATCACTGTAGCCGTCTCTAACCCTCGGCAAAATTCCCAGATCTGACCATTTTAAATAAAATCATTTAACCAACCTAAACTCATTTATTTCCTCTAAAATGTTAGTATGTTACTCATTAACATGTCAGCTTCAACTTTAATTAGACCACGAGATCAAATTTCAACCAGAGAATTTTATAAAATTCACGGAATCACACTAGGTCAGCATCATGATTTCCAGATTTAACTTCTTCAAAGAAAAAGAGTTTCACCAGTCTATACTTGTCTATTTCTTCTGAAATTTTGACATGTTACTCACAAAGAAGTTCTATACAATTTTTATCGAGAGACCAAAGTGAGATTCCAACTAAAAAGTCGCATGCAGCTCATAAACTCATGAAGGGTTGGACTGATTTTTTTTTCCCAGAAAACAGCATGCTAGGCCAACAAATTTCTCCCCAAAGCTTCGAAATTTCATCACTTCCATCACAACCAAAGTTTATCATCTCTTATAACACATATCACAGCAAGCAAAGGGTAGGTTTTAGGACTCTGCTTGCCTTGAATCCGAGCACAAACACAGCGACAAACGGCGGGCAAGGCGGCGAACGGACCTCCTCCTTCCCTCTCGCACACACGGTCTCCCCTTTTCTCTCTTCCTTTCTTTTCTCTCTTTCTCTCTCACTCTCTCTCTCTCTCGGCACCTAGCTTCGACTGCCCCCTTCCCCTTTTCCTTTTGGTTCAATAAAATCCTTGCATGCTTCCATTTTTGCATGGAGGGACACATGTCTCCAAGAAGGAGACAAGTGTCTTCCTTGTTGAAGACACATGGAGGAGGCCATCCGGCTCCTCCCCCCTTCCATGCGGTCGAGAGCCCAATGGGCTTCATGGGCCGGGCCTTTTGGCCCACTTTAGGCTCAACCACTTTAGGCCCAACAATCTTGGGCCTAAAGTCCAAACTTAAATGGCCTAAAAATTTTCTTAAATAAGTCCATGTTTATTTATTATAATTTTTTTTTTATAGTTCATCTTAATCCCCTCTTATATAAATATCAAATTACAATTTCATATGGCCATAAAACTTGTAACATTAAACCATAAGAATCAAATCTATGAGGTGCATAGTCAAGAACAAAATTCTCCTTATGAAATTATCCTATAGTACCAACTTTGATAACCCATGAACACAAGATACATTTCCATTAAAGTTCTCGGCCTTAGTCTATTACAATTCTTTGATCTAATGGTCACAACATAAGTCAACGACACTTCCATCACCTTTCCATAGGTTGTAATGCCTCTAGAAATTGCCATGAAATTTTGGGGATGCCACAATTCTCCCCTTCTTAGAGAATTTCGTCCTTGAAATTTGACATCTCTTATGTCTCTGGAAATAGGTGAGGGTACCTTTCCCTCATTTCATTTTCACTCTCCCATGTGGTTTCCTCCACATCATGATGTTGCCATAATATCTTTACCAACGGGATTTTCTTGATCCTAAGAATTTGTTCATTTCGATCCAGCACTTGCACAGTCTCTTCAATGTATCTCACTTTCTCATCTGCTTTGATGGCTTCATGATCGAGTATGTGACTAGGATCCGCTGGTACTTTCTCAGCATCGACACATGAAACACATCATGTGAATTTCTCAATTTAGGAGGCAGTGCCAAATGATAAGCTACATCTCCTGTTCTTTCAAGTATTTCAAAAGGTCCAACAAATCTAGGGCTTAACTTACCCTTCATTCCAAATCGAGATATTCCTTTCATAGGGGATACTTTAAGAAATACATGATCTCCCACATTAAACTCTAAAAGCCTTCTACGCTTGTCCGCACAGTCTCTTTGTCGGTTCTAGGCTATCTTAAGTCTTTTTTTGATTATCTCAACCGCTTCTAAGCCTTCCAAATCGGTCCTGTCAATTTTCTTTCACCTACTTCATTCCAACAGATAAGGGTCATGCACCTTCTTCCATATAATGCCTCATTTCGGAGCCATGCCTATACTTTTCTGAAAACTATTATTATAGGCGAACTCTATTAGGTGCACATTTTAATTCCAATTTCCTCTAAAGTCAATAATATAGGCTCTTAGCATATCTTCTAGAGTCTGGATTACTCTTTTTGTTTTTCCATCTGTTTGAGGATGAAAAGCAGTACTAAATTGAAGCTTTATCCCTAAGGCATTTTGGAGACTTCGCTAAAAATTTGAAGTAAACCTAGAGTCTCGATCAGAGGTGATCGTTACAGGAATACCATGTAAGCGTATTACTTGGCTTACATACATCTCAGCAAGTTTATTCATTGAATAGTTCATGTGGACAGCTAGGAAATGAGCAGACTTAGTCAAGCGATCCACTATCACCCAAATCGAATCGTAACCATTTGATGTCCTTAGTAGTCCTTGCACAAAGTCCATCGTTACATGCTCCCATTTCCATTCTAGTATGTCTAACGGTCTCAATAGCCCTGCAGGTTTGCGATGTTCCACCTTCACTTGTTGGCACGTTAAACATTGAGAAACGTGTTTAGCCGTATCTACTTTCATGCCATTCCACCAATATTGCTTATGCAAATTCCTATACATCTTTGTACTACCCGGATGAATACTGTAATTACTCCTATGTGCCTCCGACAAAATTTCCCTCTTCACTTCTTCATTGTCAGGAACACAAAGTCATCATTGGCATCTTACCACTCCATCTTCAGAGACTTGAAATTCTGGTCTTTTCCCTAAAGACACAGCGTCTCGTATCTTTACAATATCCCGGTCAGATTTTTGTAAGATCTTAACTTTCTGAATAATTTCGGGCTCAATCCTTAATGCAGTAAGCATGCCAGTAAGGCGATCCGCTTTCAATCAAACTCTGAGTTTGCTACAGACTTTAATAGGTTCCATTCTGCCATTCTTAAACTGGCCATCTCCATAACTGACTTACGACTAAGGGCATATGCTACCTTATTTGCCTTTCCTGGATGGTATCGTATCTCATAGTCATAATCTTTCATAAACTCCATCCACCTCCTTTGTCTCATGTTCAATTCCTTTTGTGAAAATAGATATTTTAGGCTCTTATGATCTATATAGATCTCAAACTTTTCTCCATACAAATAGTGCCACCATATCGTCAAAGCAAACACTATAGCTGCCAATTCTAAATCATGCGTCGCGTAGTTTAGTTCATGAGATTTCAATTGTCTAGATGCATAGGCTATGACCTTGCCATGTTGCATCAAAACACATCCCAGTCCTTTGTGAGACACATCACTATATACTGTAAAACCATCAGACCCAAATGGTATAGTCAGGATTAGAGCCGTAGTTAATTTTCTTTTAAGTTCCTGAAAGCTCATTTCGCATTCTCCACTCCACTCAAACTTTACATTCTTCCAGCTAGTCCTAAGAAACTTCATAGTTCAGTTGGTGATGTCGGTCTCGGCCAATTTATTACCATCTCAACTTTCGCCCGGTCCACTGCAATTCCTCCTCCTTACACCACGTGTCCCAAGAATATTATCCAGTCCAGCCAAAATTCACGTTTGCTGAATTTGGCATACAACTCATGATTTCTCAAAGTTTGCAAAACTATGCTCAAGTGTTGCTCGTGCTCTTCAGGTCCTTTAGAATACACCAGGATATCATCAATGAAGACAATTACAAACTGATCCAAATAAGGCTTAAATACCCTATTCATCAGATCCATGAATGCGGCCAATGCATTTGTCAACCCAAAAGGCAGGACTAGGAACTCGTAATGTCCATAGCGAGTCCTAAATGCAGTCTTAGATATGTCTTCTTTCTTAATCCTTAGCTGATGGTATCCCGATCTCAAGTCAATCTTAGAAAAGACCGAACTTCCTTGTAGTTGGTCGAATAGATCATCAATTTTGGGCAAATGATATTTATTCTTTATAGCTGTCTGTAATCAATACATAGATGCATCATCCCGTCTTTCTTTTTCACAAATAGAACTGGTGTACCCCAAGGAGAAGCACTTGACCTAATGAATCCTTTATCAAGTAACTCTTGTAGTTGCACCTTCAATTCCTTCAGTTTTATTAAGGCCATCCTATACGGGGCTTTCGATATTGGTCTTGTTCTAAGCATTAGTTCAATTTCAAAATCAATTTCTCGTTCCGGTGGTAAACTAGGAAACTCCTTAGGAAATACATCTGGAAATTCACTGACTACTCGAATTTCATCAAGCTTAGGTTCTTCCCTAGTAAAATCCTTAGCCACTGGTAGGTACCCTTGATATCCTTCGTCAAGTAATGCACAGGCCTCTATTGCCGAAATCAATGCTATAGAAAGGTTGGTTTGACTTCCGAAAAATTCACAACTAGACTGGTTAGGTAAAACAAATTGGATCACTTTCCTATAACAATCCATTTTGGCCCGATACTTATGGAGCCAATCCATTCCTATAATTATATCAAAATCACACATAGCCATTACGACTAGGTCTATTTCCATATCCCTTCCTCCTATTGTTATCCTATATTTTGCACACATCATCGTAGATAATACCATATTCTTTAAAGGCGTGGAAACACAAAGAGGCGTCTCAAGAGGCGTAGCTTCTATTTCACTCGATTGCCTATATCTTTCATATATAAATGAATGCGTAGCACTTGTGTCAAACAATGCATATGCCTTCTTGCCATTTATGAAAATCATACTTGATATAACATTTCTAGAAGCTTTTGCTTCCTCTTGGGTGACCGCATACACCCTTCCTTGTGCTGGTGGCCTTTGAGGATTCCTTGGTGGGTTTAGTCTAATAGCACTTTGCTGTGCCTATTGCATCGAGCCAACACTCATTTGCAACCTTTCTTGTGGGTAGTCTTTCTTAAGGTGACATACTCGTCCACAACCATAACATCTTAGTCATCCATTGCAAGGTACTGGGCCATGTTGCCCATCACATCTTCGACATTCTTCATTCCGATAAGGTGCTTTTCCCATATTCAGGCCATCCCTGGCTTTTCCAAAATTCCTGAAATTGGTATTCTTTTTAGCATCCCAAGTCTGACCTTGACCAGGGTAGGGTCTCTTACCCCTTCTGATATCACTAAAGCTTAACTGTCTCTTAGACTCTGATTGTTCTCTTACCAATTCCTGCTCCATCAACTGTGCCCTTTCATAAGTCTCATTATAATCTCTGATATTCAAAGGCACCAGTTGTTTCCTGATATCAGTTCTCAACCCTTTTAGGAATCTCTTAGCTTTTTCCTCTCGATCTTCAATCAGCCTGGGAGCATACTTAGACAATTCAAAAAATTTTGCCTCATATTGATCAACTGTCAGCTCCCTTTGTTCCAACTGAACAAATTCAATAATCTTCCTATCCTTAGCACAGCCATAGAAATGCTTTCTATTGAAGGCTCTCACAAACTCATCCTAATTCACGTTAGTACCCGGTGGAAAGATCGTGTCCCTCGAAGCTGTTCACTAGAACTTTGCATTTCCCTCCAGCTGGTACTCTGCCAAAGTTATCTTTTCAGTATCATTGTAGTTCAACACCCGGAAAATTTGTTCCATCCCATCAATCCAATGTTCCGCCTCCTTAGGACTTCCCATTCCACTTAACTTAGGTGGCTTTAACTTTAGAAATTGCTCCACCAGTCCTTGAGGGCGACGTTCCACTCCGGGTTGTTGCTGCGCTTGCCTTTCTATCATATTTCCAATATTGTCCAATGCCTGCAGGATATCTTCCATTCAAGGATCAGCCCTTGCAGCAGAGGCTTCGGCCCTCGATGGATGAGCACTTCTAGCTCGCACCATGACTTTCCTACAATTTCCAATCATTTGCCTCAAGAAATATCTGAGACTCACTGTCTCCATTTAAAAACAACTACTGCTATATAAGTAACATAAACATGTTACTGGCACCTAAAAACAACTCATAATAAATTACTAGGGATCTACGAGTGAATACCCATCACCCGTTATTCAAAATTAATCAATTATTCCATTTAATATCCTATGGTGTGCATTGTCATCATATTTCTCAATTTCCAAATGAGGCTCCTTATTACTCTAACTATAACCATTACTCTGATACCAAATTAGGCTGTGGCACTCCTCGACAGCCCCTAATCCATTAGGGTAACCACAAGTACTTGTCACTCATCCTATTACATACTAGTAAGGTAACTTTTTAATTAAAGTGAAACCATAGTTCTTATGGGTTGATCAGCGCAGCTCATCAACGGAAGCATAAACGAGTCTCACCATTCCTTACTCCAATAACAATAATGTAGTGCACACCACCTACGCTCTCAATGAAAAGACAAAGCCGAGTCGCTTTTATTTATATTTTCACGATGGATATTTCGGGTTGGTATAGCGAAAAGGCCAAGATTTTTAACTAAACTTGGCTATAGCTCAAAAGAGGACTCGACCCTGCATCATACTTGTACACCTCACCATCAACAAGCGTCGGCTATCCCCAAAAAGTGTCAGCTCCCACCAGTCATATGTGCCGTCACACCCAACTCGGTGCATCAGGCGGCGGCGGCGGCAGCATCCCTAGCATCACTCCACCACGTCGGACATGAACATATAAAAACTCTTGGATAACTGGGCCATCATCAAGACTCACATCGTACATCACCAAGACATGAACTAGGACATACACCAGACTAGGTACACTAACACAGGAATGCACTGTGCACTCCACCTCAACGTCAATAGGTATGCCATAGATGGTACCACGCACAACTGGTGAAAGGGGCATCTTTCTAATCTGAAATGTTAATCCCTAAAAGGGCTGAGTACAACCACTCAGCAGTAAAGATCCACCAAACTACACAATGTGTCAAACAGAATAATCAAGGTATCATGAATAAAACACATATTTATGCATTCAAGCATACCTCACCTTACAACCATGCATATGTCACCGTACAACATGCATAAATCACTATGCATGTGTACTTATATCATCAAGCAACCATGCATATATCACCATACAACATGCATAAATCACCATGCACTTGTACTTATATTATCAAGCAACCATGCATATATCACCATGCAACGTACATATACCACCTTGCACTCCATGCTAGCATTCCCATGAGATTCATCCCATGCCATATGCACACATCCATGCGCATAATTCAATTCTCGATCTTTATCTTTCAATTAGATCACATCATTTTTCTTCCCTGGGACCAATGTTTGCATCCCACAATTTATTGCTCGCACCCAACCTAGCATCGCGAGGAGCCTTTGGCACACACCTCCGGGCATCTCGTACCCCAACTAGCATCACGAGGAATCTCCTCGGCACACACCTCCGGGCATCCCGACACTTCCGGGGCATCTGGCACCCACACTCCGGGCATCCCAACACTTTCGCGGCATCGTCGATTCACACTTCCGAAGGTCTCGTTATTATCTCAATTTATATTCACACATGTATCTCAATTTCAACATGGCATTTGATGCATCAATATCAAGAGTCTCAACCAGGTTTTGATGTCATATAAGATGCCATATGTCACCACATATGCAGCATAATCAACCACTCAAGACATTATATCACATGGAGCAATTTCATTTACTTTTGAAAATATGACAAAATTTCGGATAAAAACAGATTGCGCTCCTTTGGTCATAATTCTTGAAAAATTAGTAAAAAGCCTTATTAAATTCTAAAACTTTAACATGTTATATACAAGATCTGGAGAAAAATATTTCGTGCAGAACACCAAATCAAAAGAGCATCACACAAATCAGTAAAATTCACGCACCTCAGTCCTTAAAATTTCGGAATATTGCCATACACAGTTTTATTCACAAATTCGGTAAAAATATTAAATCAACTCCAAAAATTCTGAAATTTTTATATGTTATAGAAAAGGTCTAGAGGTAAATATTTTATGCAGAACTCGAAATCATATTTGGGATATATTAAAAATTATAATCACCGTAGCTGTCTCTAACCCTCGGCAAAAATTCCAAGATCTGACCATTTTAAATGAAACCATTTCACCAACCGAAAATCATTCATTTCCTCTGAAATTTTAGTATGTTACTCATTAACATGTCATCTTCAACTTTCATTTAGACCACGAGAATTTTATAAAATTCACGGAATCACACTAGGTCAGCATCACGATTTCCAGATTTAACTTCTTCAAAGAAAAATAGTTTCACCGGTCTATACTTATTCATTTCTTCTAAAATTTTGATATGTTACTCCCTAAGAATTTTTCTACAACTTTTATCAAGAGACCGAAGTGAGATTTCAACTAAAAGGTCGCATGCAGCTTACAAACTCATGAAGGGTCGGACTGATTTTTTCTTTTCTTTTTTTTTTTTTCCAAAAAACAGCATGGTAGGCCAACAAATTTCTCCCCAAAGCTTTGAAATTTCATCACTTCCACCACAACCAAAGTTTATGATGCCTTACAACACATATCACAGCAAGCAAAGGGTAGGTTTTAGGACTATACTTGCCTCAAATCCGAGCACAAACACAGCGACAAACGGTGGGCAAGGTGGCGACCGAACGGTGGCGAACGGACCTCCTCCTTCCCTCTCTCATGCACAGTCTCCCTTTTTCTCTCTTTCTCTCTCACTCTCTCTCTCAGCACCTAGCTTTGACTGCCCCCTTCCCCTTTTCCTTTTGGTTCAATAAAATCCTTGCATGCTTCCATTTTTGCATGGAGGGACACTTGTCTCCAAGAAGGAGACAAGTGTCTTCCTTGTTGAAGATACATGGAGGAGGCCATCCGGCTCCTCCCCCCTTCCATGCGGTTGATAGCCCAATGGGCTTCATGGGCCAGGCCTTTTGGCCCACTTTAGGCCCAACAATCTTGGGCCTAAAGTCCAAACTTAAATGGCCCAAAATTTTTCTTAAATAAGTCCATGTTTATTATTATTATTATTTTTTTATAGTTCATCTTAATCCCCTCTTATATAAATATCAAATTACAATTTCATATGGCCATAAAACTTGTAACATTAAACCATAAGAATCAAATCTATGAGGTGTGTAGTCAAGAACAAAATTCTCCTTATGAAATTATCCTATAGTACCAACTTTGATAACCCATGAACACAAGATACATTTCCATTAAAGTTCTCGGCCTTAGTCTATTACAATTCTTTGATCTAGTGGTCACAACATAAGTCAATGACACTTCAATCGCCTTTCCATATGTTGTAATGCCTTTAGAAATTGCCATGAAATTTTGGGGATGCCACATCACGCCCCGAACCTCGAGTGTGCACACATCCCACTATGGCCAATCAGATATGCGACGTTCCCAGGCACTTGTCGTTGATCCATTCATTTTAAATGCACATGTGAAAGCATGTTATAAAACTTCTGACAATAAAATACGAGATAAGAAAGCAGGAACCAAACTCTTTCATATATATACATACACACCAGAGTATATATACATCAAAAGCTAGTCTACAAAAAGATTGGTCCACTAAAAAGGAATGGTCCTATGACTACTAGTCAGACTCGTTCATTGATCCCACTTCTGATTCATCAACCTCTCAGCCTTTTGTCTTCCACAACTAGTTCTAAGGACCTGAAATGGTTATTCAATAACCAGTGAGACACCGTCTTAGCAGGTACACTCCTAAACCCCTATTGGAAAGGAAATATGTCTTAGGGCACTCTAGCAACACAGCCTCACAATTAGAATAGAGGAATTACCTTGCCTTAGTTCCTTCCTACATGTCAGCACAGTTCATATCACATTGCATATAATTAATACACACAACAATTGAAACGCCTTATCCACTCAATTAATCACAATAGACTCAACCCAATCAATTACCGGGGTCCCGATTATAAGGCCAAATCGTTATGACACATCCTATACCATGCCACATAGTTTCGTCCCATAATTAGGCGCATAAACTCAAACAGTCATTCGTTCTAATCGTTAATTAAGCCACTCAAGGCACTGCCAACTCCCATGTTCGGCAGTCTACTGGCGTAGCTAGGCATCGTCTCTTCGCCATTGAGCACAACTTCATCACATTGACGGCTTTCCCGAAGGAGTGTAGGTCCAAAATCTCCTGTGACCCGCTACCCTAATGCATGGGTAACCAAAAAATGGGATTTAGTAACGTCTAGCTTAAACGCTAGGATGGGTCTCTTTAACCAACACACAACCAATCAATCTCGGCCCAGGATATTGTGCATTGCATTCAAATGCTTCAATTAAATAGTGAGCTTGACCTATTTTCTTCGTATTAAAAACATTTGAGAAAATAGGCATGTGTGGGTACACGGACGATTCCAATCTTGAAAAGTGATACTCTTCCTTTTTGAAATCTTGTGGTTCGATATAGTCATTAAAACCACTTTCAGTGTTACTTTTCACAATCAACACTCAATTTCACCATTCAGTAATCAATTGCATAATCTAACCACATCACAATTGTCAGCATCACCACAACCACTTACTCACTTATCCTTATCCATATTTATCATTCTTTTGATCTCATTATTACATGGCATATGATTCACACATACATCACAATTCATAATTATACATACACCAATGTCTTATTATACATGTAACAATGCATAATTATTTATTAATAAATTCAATGGAATTTATGGCCAATAAAATAATCCATTTTTATTTTATTATTATTTTTATTTAATTTTTTTATTATCATATTTATTTATTTTCATAAATAAATATTAAATTCAATATCTATTATTTTCCCAAAATCATGATATTCAAACAATCATTAAACAAACCAATAGAATAACAATCTCATGCAAAATTCATGGCCAATTCGAATTTCACACAATTTCACAATTTCCACAAAATAGCACATGATATTCGGATAATAACTAGAATGCACAGTTTCCAAATAAATTCGATTAAATATTCATACGACCTTCAAAAATTACGAACTTTTACAGAGTGATAGCCAAGAAATTTTCATGCAAATTTCATGCAGAACTCCAAGTCAGATTCTTTTTAGATTATTTTATACAACCTCACGAAGCTTCTGGAACCATTACCGCATCGTCCAGAATACACATCTTCGAAATATTAAGATTTCACCCATCTATTCTCTTTTTTTTCCTCTGTAATTTGGATATGTTATGTATCAAGGTGTCCTTTACATGTTTCATGAAGAGATCTAGGTCAAATAACCAAAGTATGGTCACCATTTAAGTCCATGAAGTCTCGGGTGTCTCGGAATACATCACCAGAATCATCGTCTCCAAGATCTAGCCGCTTTACTAGGCTATACTGGTTCATTTCTCTTCACATTTTAGTATGTTGTATTTTAAGGTGTTACCTACAACTTTCATGAAGACATCGAAGTCAAATCTTCAACAGAAATCAGCATGCAAACAAGAATCCAACAAGAAGTCAGTGAAAACTTCACAGATCTGGGGTCTCCGTAAAATAGAACTTTAACCCCTCATATCTCCATCATTTTCCACGAAATTTCAGTATGTTATATTACAAGACGTTAGCTACAACTTCCATGAAGACATAGAAGCCCAAATCGGACTCCAAACACACATGCAAGCTCAAACAAGTTACTGACTCCCACATCCCGAGCAAGAACAGTCACACGGCTTGAGAACAAGCCACCCTTACCTCGGTTTTTCTTACTAAAAACACCCAAAATCGAACATGCAAACCATATAAAAACGTGCAAGAGAAGTTAGAGGACTCCACTTGCCTCTAGGATGAACGACGACGACGTACGGCGGACGTACACGGCGAACGGACGGCGACACACGGCGGCTCCTCCTCGGCTCCGCCTTCTCTCCCTCTCGGTCTCTCCCTCTCTCTCGCGATTTCTCTCTCTCTCTCTCACCCTCTCTCTTGGCCAAAAGAATCCGGCCACTCCTTTCTCTCTCTTCCCTTTTATTTCCCCCTAGAGCTAATTATTACATTGCCTCAACCATGGCCAATGCATGGCCTTCCCCTTTGCCACTTGTCCAATTGAAATGTTGAATTGATTGGGCTTCTTGGGCTTGGGCCATTCGGCCACTTCTCTTGGGCCTCTAATGGGCCGGTCGAAATCCCTTCTTGGGCCGACTAGCTTGGCCCACCAAGCTTAGGCCAATGGGTCCAAGGCCCATTCGAAAATTAACCCCCTTTTTCCCCTTTTTTTTTTTTGAATTCATTTCTATAATTATTTTTAAATTTCAATTTTTCATCTTGGCCAAAGTCTTAGGGCATCTTGGTTATTGAAATTTAATTTATAAATCTTATGGCCAAGCATAGATTATTAATCTATTGAATTTAAATTTTCAAAACCATATACACAAATCATTTCAATAAAAAGACTAATGACTAAAGCACAAGCCAAGGGAAATTTTATCACCTAATTAAAGACTTTAACACACCTTATGGCTTGGCTCTGAATTTTGGGATGCCACAAAAAATGTTAATTTTATTGAGGACACATTGGTGGAATTAATGGCGACCGAATTGAATTCAATTTAAGGAGAATTGGTTCAATTTGGGGGAATTTGTGTGCAAATTTGTAGGCCATGGTTCCCACAACCTTTGGACCACTTCATTGGCTTGCTAGGGAAGTTTTTGGGATGGCAAGGAGCCATGGATGACAGCCATGGTGGAAGGGACCTTTCCAAGAGACGAGGATAGAATGGAAGCCAAGAGGGACCCCCTAAACCTTATGTTGTCCCCTTCTCCTTCAGCAAAACACATTTCCCCATTGTAGACAATTTTTGAAGCTCTAAAAACTAGAGAAAACTGCTAGCTTCCCCCCTGCCGTTGCAAACCACTCGTCGAGCTCCCTGCCATCCCCGCTTCCCGCTCACACGCTGTCGCACCTTCGCGCCATCTCGCGCCCCTACTCGAGCTTGCGTCCGTCACTCGTCCCACTCTAGCCGTGACCCTAGCCATGTCCTCAAGCCTCCCTGGTCACCATAGGGCTCAATCGGAGCCCCATCGATGTCGTCCAGCGGCTGCTGTCACTCGCCGTTGCCTTTGCTTGCCACTACAGCCTAGCCCACTCATCTGTTGCTGTTTCTAGCTTTGGTTCCAGCTTGCTCGATCCTTGGATAACACCGAGCAGCCTAGCTAGCCATGAGCCTTCGTGGGCTTTTTTGGGCTGCTTCGGGCCTTGTCGGGTGTTGCCGCCAGAAGGTTTGTCGCTCGTCTCCGCGACACCGTTGCCGTGGACTCTTTGAATCACAAAACCGGTGAGTTTATTCACTAAACTCTACATAGGGATTTAATGATACATAAGGGTTGATTAGTTTAGGCTAAGTATGGTTTATGTGAATAGTTAGAAAGGATTAGCATTTTAATTATTCGTTTATGCATGTTAGGTTGTTAGAACGGCTTAACTAGAGACTAGATAGATTGTGTTATTTATCTAGACTGGTTCAGAAATTTTCCAGGCCCATTTCGGTGTTTAATTAGGCATTTAATTGCATTTATTTAATTATTTTTGGTATTTATTTAATTAGAACGGCTTAACTAGAGACTAGATAGATTGTGCTATTTATCTAGATTGGAATTCTGTGCTGATTGCAATGGTATGCTTGGTTTATTTAATTGAGTGCTAGTTTGTGCATTGAGTGCTAATTTGTGTGGATTGAGTGAAATTGGTAATATTGGGTATTTATCCCAAAATTGTGTAATTTCAGTTTTCAATAAAAAAAAATATCGAGTGTCGGTTTACAACGCCAAAAATATATTTGTGGATTATTTGAATAGTGTGATTTTTTTAAAAATAAAGATATTGCACATCAGCTTGTGAGAGTAGTATAATATATCAGGCTATGATCATGATTTGTTAGCTTGTGAGAGTAGTATACCTTATCAGTTTATGTGAGCAATGATTGTTTATCAGCTTATGAGAGTAACTATCCGTATATCAGCTTGTGCGAGCTACTGTCTATCTATATAACAGCTTGTGAGATCTAATACTGTATATACATAAGCTTGTGTGGGCAGTAATTAGATCAATTGATTAATAGATGGTAATAATTGATAGATTGTACTGAATTGATAGATGGTATCGAATTAATAGATAGTATTGATTGATAGATAGTGTGGATCATATCGATTGTGTTGAATTGAGTTGATTGACTGAGTGGATTGATGAATTGAATTGAATGGATTAGTTGAGTATATGAATCGTACTGATTTATAGGAAAGAACTGAGGCAAGGTAAGTCCTCTGTCTTGTGTGTGCATAGATTGCCTTTAGGCGTATTTCCTTCATAGTTGGAGTTTAGGAGGTGAATTTGCCGAGACATTGTTTCATCTCGTCGTGGGTTCAACTTTTTCAGGTCCTTAGATGGCGGTTCCTCCATAGTGTTTTGGCTAGCCCAAGAGGGTCACCGAATAGGTCTCTGAGATTCCTCTTCCCGGGGGCCAAGGGGCCTAGGTCTATCAGCTTATGAGGACCATTGTCTGGGTTGATGCGGGTCTATGTCGGGGGGTACCCAATCAATTCAAAGCATGGTATCATCGCGGGCAAAATGGACCCAGAGAAGGTCCCCTACAGGATTATGAGATCCTTGTGTTGGTGTTAGAAATCGCTTTTGGTCGCTTTTGGTGAGGGTATAGCTAACCCTCCTGGTGGTGCAGTAATGGACCCAAGTTCCCAGGAGAGCTCAGGCATTTTAGCTAAGGATTCGAATGCCTAGAGGACTTGTGGACTTTTCTACTTTTGTAGACTTTTGCCTATAGACTATATTGTAAATAAACTAGTTAGCTATGTATAAAGATGCGTTGTGGTTGTAAAATTGTGGTCCTATTTTTTTTATCCCATCTTTGTGCTGTCTGGGGATTTATTTATACGCTTCCGCATGCGCATTAAAATGAATGGGTTGGCAACGCGTCCTGGGACATCGCAATTTAATCGACCTCCGAAGGATGGCTACGCGCTCGAAGATCGGGGCGTGATAGAAATTGATACCTCCATATTTCATGTTTTCACCTGAGTAGCCTCAAGGTGACTTGCGGTATATATATTTGCATTTCTTAGTTCAACCGATAAGAGAATTGGCTGAGACTCGCCTCTCGTTGGAGTTAGGTGAAGATCAGCCTCAACTAGTAATTTGCTCTTTGGTGTTGCTAAGAAATGCAAATAAATTTTTGCAAATGATATTAAAAGTTGGGAAGTTTAGTAAAAAATAAATGTTGGCAATAAATTCCAACGAGAGTTGTTTAAATTAATACTATGGGGTAATTTTTGTTTGGTTGAACTATGTGGTAATTTAATAGGAGAAAAATTAGTGATGATTCATACTAATTTAGATTGGGAATCTCAAAATGGAGCTGTTAAGTGAAAAAGGTTCTAATCAAGCCTAATGAAAATTGGAACTTCGTAAAAAAGTTGTAAAATTGATAAAAACAATTAAACTCTAATTAACTTAAATAAAAGTTTGTATCCCAAAACTAGTTGTCAATTTAGTATGACAAAATTTGGTAAATTATTTTAATTTAGATTTGTAATTTCATTTAAGAGTTGATAAGTTTGAATGATGGCAACTTATGCAAATAAAAGTTTGTAAGTTAGTATGTAGAGAATTGCCAATTCACAAATTGTCAAAAAGTCGTTAATTTCATAAAAAGAATGGTAATTTGTGAACAATTTACTATAAACAAAAGTCACCGATCATTTTATTTGTCCACTGCTTTTTTAACGTCGACTAACATTTATTGAAATTTATTAGCATGGATAAAGAAATTCAAATGGAAAATTTAAATTCTGTTGGCTAATGACTAGTCAATTGCTCATATACAATTGCGCCTTATGAGGTTTTCAGTCCCAAAATGAAATCTTTGGGGTGGATAGATGTGCATTTTTCTCATCTTAAAACACATGCAAATAAGCAACAGACAGGGTCTGGGAATATCAACATCTTCTATCCTTGGCCTGGATTGGTTCTAAGTGGCTGCATACTACAGTACTCTTATCCTTCCTCTGTGTCCGTATAAGTTTAGATCCATGAGATTATAAACCAGATTGTGTCTGCAAAGTCATTCCACAGTCTGGATTAAATGAATGGGTGTATTAAAGAGAGGTTTTCATAAGGATGAGAAAAGTACAAGCACAGCATTATGAGTGACAAAATAATTAGGGGTAAATGTGTTGAAGGTCTATCTGTTTGGGGTTTTTGATAATATTTACCCAAAGTCCTATTGTAGTAAAGTGTTTTACCTATGAATTATGTGGCTGACATAGTGTAATTGGTTAATCACATGTCTTGCATAATTTGTATTGTCAATGACTCTTCACTCGATTTACTTCACATATTGTTGCCATGGGATGCATCCCATGCATGACGACCATCGGGACGAGGTTTTGCTAGTTATTACACTATCTATATATTTAAGCCGGATATATCTTTAGTCTCCCTTGTGATATTTTAAAATTACCCTCCCCTCAAAATTAAAAATACTCACTGTCCTCTCTTTCATCAAGTTAAAGCCCAATTCACACATGCACGAATAATCACTCAATTCTTTAAAAAAACAATTAATTCCTTCCTTTCCACATTATCCACTCACGATCACGCCTCATCGCTGGTTTAAACTACGGATTTGCAATCTCTGAGAATGGCTACTTCATTCTAAATCAAGCGCCTGCAATTTTGGGCAAACTCAAGCCCAACAAAGTCCACGCACTAACTCCCGCCCCAACTACTCTTTGTTATTTGTCAATTAGTAACTGTCAACTTGCAATTTGATGTGCCCGAAAGATTTCTGATTTCTTGTTTGCTTGAACAAGAGGGTGCCTCTTCTTTGCTTGAACAGAGAGGTCTCATGGATTTTCGCAACTTTCTCATTGATGTTGGTCATATTGACTTTCTAATTCTGTTCTGGCCAGCTTTCTAAAACTTGCAAGTGTGCGTGATTATGTACACAGCCATTCCACAACTAAATGTGATGGAGGGAAAAATCAAAATTTTTTAGCGCATGGCCACAGCAGCCACCTGATCAATCGTTGTCTGAGTGAAGTAATAGTATGGATGAACCCACCGATCAAGTCTGAGTTTTGTACAGAGCTTCTTGAAGATTAGAATCAAGCTGGTGAAAAATCCAAGGATCAATAGGAGTTGTTAGAGTTTGCTCATAATCTCTCACAAGAATGAGTGGAACAGCCTCTGCTGGGGAAAGCACTTGACACCCGAAGAAATGGATTCGAGCCTCGGATTGTGATGTTTTATCATTGTTTTGGTGAAGCCCGTGGGGTGACATTGCCTGCTAGACGGTATGAAAAAATTGAGCGACTACTTAAAGGATATGGATTTAGTTCATGGACAGACTTGTGAATATTATAGATGGCTCATGTTAAAGATCGGTCGCTAGAGCTTTCATTTGGTCTCCATTGATCCAGCAAACACTCAAGTGAAGTATCCCCAGCATCTTCTACAGATGCAAAATCAACATCCCATGTTTGTTTCAGTTAAGTGGGTGAAAGAGAGCAGTGGTAATAAATTTCTTGTCCAAGATAAGGACACATCATTAACACTTCCGCTTAGCAAAGGAAATCGGTGTGTCACAGTGTACCTGCAGATGATACTGATGGAGTTGTGGAGTCTACTAGAGGAAAATAATGTTCAAGTGCATGAGCAATTTATTTTAGGCAGTTACCAGTCTTGCAATGTTAAAGCAGTCAATAAGGCTTTCATTGCTACTAATGGCATACAAGTAATTTCTAAATTAATTATGTATGCCCTAGACTCCTACTATATATAGGGCAATATCTTTTATAGTCGTAAGCTGAAGCTTGTAATAGTGATATTGATAGTAGAAGATTGCCTAGTGCAGAACCGTGGTTTTTCCCTTTTCTTGATTTTTGGGAAGGGTTTTCAATGAAAAAATTCTCACTTGTTTTCTTCTCTATTTTTTCTCTTAATGTATTTGTGTTTCTAACAACTAGTATCAGAGCCTAGTTTTGGTGAAATAATGGGAGTGAATATGGACGAAGGGAAGGTGAAGATCGATTGGTTCGATGGCAAGGACTTTGGTTTCTAGAAGATGCAGATCGAGGATATGCTGTACCAGAAGAACTTGAATTAGCCTCTATTGGAGAGAAACCATACTCTATGAATCAAGAAGAGTGTGAATTGTTAGATTGACACTAGCTTTGGGTTTGATTCATCTCACATTGGCATGGAACGTTGCTTTCAACATTACCAATGAGAAGACAACAGTGGATTTGATGGCGGCGTTGTCTAATATGTACTAGAAGCCTTTTGCATCAAGTAAGGTATATTTGATGCGTCGTATTTTTAATCTAAATATGGACGAGGGTGCTTCATTGACAGATTACATCAATGAATTTGATGTGATTACAACTCAGTTGAGTATGGTGGATATCGAATTTAATGATGAGGTAAAAGCTTTAATTTTATTATCTTCTTTACCTGAAAGTTAGAGTGCAACTGTGATTAGAGTGAGCAGTTCATTTGGAAAGAAAAAGTTGAAGCTTCAAGCAATCCAAGATTTGATTTTTAGTGAGGATACTTGTAGAAGAGAATTGGGTAAATTTTTAGGTGTTGCCTTAAATACTGAAGGTAGAGGAAGAAGTAATCAATGAGGATGGAACTAGTATTGTGGTAGATTGAAGTCCAGAGGAAGAAGTAACTCAAGAGCTCGTGGAGAAATAATTTGCTAGAATTATGAAAAGAAAGGCCATTTAAAACAAGATTGTAGAGCCCTAAGCAAGAAATTTCAGTATCGAGATTGAAATCAAGAGGAAGAAAAATCTTTGAATGCAACTCTTGAAGAGACACATGATAGTGATGCTTTACTTTTCAGCATTGATAGTCTAATTGAGTCTTGGACTCTTGACTTAGGTGTATCGTTTCACTCTACTTTGTCCAAAGAATTAATGCACAATTTTGTTGCTAAAAAAATTGGAAATTTTATCTTGCCGATGATGAATCTTTGGTTATTATGAGCAAGGGTAATGTTTATATAAAATCTACTAATGGATATCAATGGAAGTTGCATGATGTCAAATATTGCCATGCCCTGAACCTCGAGCGCGTGCACATTCCTCAATAGTCGACTAAATTGCGACAGTCCCAGGACGCGTTGCTAACCCAATCAATTCACGCACAAGCGGAAGTGAAATAAACAATTCCTAGATAACAACAAACATGAGATAGAAAAGCAGGACATCAAATTTCACAAACAAGCTTTTATAAACACACCAAGTTTATATACAAGATTAGTCTATCAACAGGGGCCTAACTCCAAAAAGAAGAGTTGCTAAGCCATCTAGGCACTAGGTTCCTCAACCATAGGCTCAGGGTCCACCACGACACCATTAGAGGTGTTGAGATCCATCGGGGGGCACTGCTTCCCACTCCCCGGTCCCAACAGAGGTCTGTCGAAACCGTGAAGAGGACCCTCCCGACCCCCCTGAGGGAAGCTAATATGCCATGCTATGAATCTATGAGGTACCAACTGAGGTAGGTCCTCATTGACCCAAACTGTGGTCTCAACCAACTCCCGGCTCAGGGTGGTTGCAAGAATGGGGAAGTAGGCAAACTCGAACTCCATCGTTTGTGGAACCCCATACCGCACGTGATGTGCCTCCATCTAGGGACCTGTGAAAAGTTAAACTATGATGGGGTAAGACAATGTCTCAGCGAGTCTATGCCCTAAACCCCGATTAGAAAAGAAATATGCCTAGAGGTAGTTTAACCAAACAACCAATGAGACTCGCTTCGCCTCAATTCCTTCCTGCATGTCAGTATAGTTCATAACCGATATATGCAGTAATAACACTCACAGGGGTCCCGATTATAAGGCCAAATTATTATGACACGTCCTATTCCGTACCACACAATTTTGTCCCATAATCAGGTGTGTCAGTTTCAATCATTCATGCGTCCCAATTGATTACAACTCAACGGCTACGACCGACTCAATAGTTAGTGATATTTTGGCATAGTTGGGCGTCGTCTTGCACTATCGAGCATGGCAACGTTTACATCTAGATGACATTCTATATAGGAGCATCGGTGTAGCCTCCATTACGACCGACATTCGTTAACTTGGGGCATTCTCAAAGGACCATTGTCTGGCATAACAGCTCATGACGGGTTCTCATATCGATCATACACACATCCAATCCCAACCAAGGATATCATGCTTTGCACTCAAATGCCTTAATTAAAATAATGAACTTGGCATATTTTCTTCATATTAAAAACACCCGGTAAAATAATCGTGTGTAGATACATGGACAGCTTAAGCGATAAAATGTGATATCTTCACTTTGAAAAATCCCTCTATTTGATATAGTACTTAAAAGCATTTTTGGTGTTAAAGACTGACACTGGTATTTTCTAATTAAATACCAAAATTTAGTAATTTTGAAATAATAATTAAAAATGAACAATTATCACTCAATTGCACAAATTAGCACTCAATCACATAAACTAATCACACCATGACAATCAGCACAAAATTCGACGACCGGCTATCCCAAAGATAATTTTCAGAAAATAATAAGTACTTAAATAAATTTCAAAATTAATTAATTAACTGCAAAATTATTCAATAAATCACTAATTCAGCATTAAACATTAATCTAACCACCTAATTGGACTTAGAAAATTAATGCACTATGCTAATTAAATAATGTGATCTAATTAACCCTTTACTAATATAATCTAACAACCTAATTAGCCTAATTAATCAACTAAAGCACTAATTAAACTAAACTAACCACCTAAACCAATCTTAAGCTAATGTAATCCTCTACTAAGTACAATTAACCCCCCTAAGCAAGGTTTAGCAAGTAAACTAACCGGATTAGCGAGCTGATGAGTTCACGGCAATGGCGACGCAGAGGCGAGTGGTACTCAAGCCTATGACAACACCCAACGAGGTCCAGAAGGGCCTGAAAAATGGCCCAACAGCTCAGCCTTAGAGCTAGGCCTTTGGTTCTAGTATTGGGTTGAGGGAGTTGGACAAGCAGCTCGGCTTGGCTGGAATGGGGCAAGCGGTTGGTGGACGGCAGTGGCGGAACCAAGTGGGGGTGATAGTGGCTCGAACTAGCGCCGGTGGAGGCTCGACGGATCGGTAGGGATGACGGACTAGCGTGGGACGCGGGCGGATGGATGCGAGCAGGGGTGGAACCGGCGGCCTGGATGTGTGGGCTCGGGCACTCGTGAGCATGCGGACTAGGGACGGCGGTGGCTTAGACAGGTGGTTGATGGTTGCAAGGGTTGGCTCGACTTTCTTTGGTTTTGGAAAGGGAGGTCTTTAGCTTTGGAAATGGGAAGAAGTTGAGGAAGAAGAGGAGCTACAGCCAAGGGAGGCAAAGGGGCTATAAAACATCAAGAACACTTAAGTGGCTGCCCCACCACCTTCAGCCATATCCACAGCAGCCCTTTCCCCTCCATTCTTCTCCAACAAGCTTTAAATGATGCCCCAAATGTTGCACCCCACCCATGGCTACGAATTTGAGACATTCCTCTTCAATTCAACTCAATTCCACTTTAATTCAATCCAATTGGCTTCAATTTAAATGGCCAAAATGCCAAGGAGGAAGCCCACACTTAATTCCACCATTTTCCTCAACAAATAATCCAACTTGGATGCCAAAAGCACACTAAAAAATAGGCCTCCGAATTTACCGGTCCAATATTGCCCAAATTGGAATTTTAGCCAAAAATTTAGACTTGCCGAAATTTCTTTGAAGGATGAGTTGACGTTTCTAAAATAAATAATGACATGACAGAACTTTCAATTTCTGAAATCGGGTTCAATTTCGTGGTTAATGTCAACCGGACGCGATTTTAGCGTGGCCTAACCTACCAAATAATTTTTAGGAATTTTTAGCGCATTTGACCCATGGTCAACTATATTGAAGCCACATTGTGCATTTTTGACTCATTGGCGACTCTCAGTTGCCGTGAAAATCTTGAGTTTTCAAATAGGACATGGGGTACAAAAACGACAGAAAAATTGGTTTAGTGACAAGAATTTTGCAATTAGGTGTAATCACCCACACATTAATCACATGTCTCTATCGAATCGACCTATCTCCATTCTCTAATTAATTTTGACGGTACTATATTGACCCTTACAAATTAGCATGGTTAAGCAGTCGATTTTTGGACGAATTCTCAAATCAGACGCGTTTAGATTCCTTAAGGGCTTCACATGATAGATTCATTATCTCATGAGTGATCAGCTTAGAGAAAAATACTATAGGCGCGTCGATGAAAGGCCCATTCCATTCAATCAAAAACATGGTTGAAAATCAAGATGTCACAACTCTTCCCATCTTATAAAAATTTCATCCTCGAAATTTAAAACATTACAAGTCTTTAAACAAAAAGGTGGGGGTATTGTCGTCTCATCGAGTCTTCACTTTCCCAGGTTGTTCCTTCTGTCCCGTAGTGTTACCAGACCACTTTGACTAAAGAGATCGTCTTGGTACGTAGAATCTACCCCTTTATATCTACAATTTGAAATGGTCTCTCCACGTACGACACTTTGCTGTCCACGTCTAACTCTTCAAAATTCAACGTGTAGGTTGGGTTAGGCTAATACTTTCTCAACATCGACACATGGACTTACGCCAGCCTTGGCGGTAGCGCATCCACTAACTGCTGGACAAACTTAGGGCTTGTGCTCTTCCATTCTCTTAGTTCATCCCAATAAACTGGCGTTCTGCACGCTCTGCCATACAACGCGTCAAAATGTGCCATCTGAATACTTTGCTGGTAGATGTTGTTGTAGGTGAACTCGACGATATGAAGTTGTTCCTCCCAGCTTCCTTTAAAATCCAACATGCAAGTTCTCAGCATGTCCTCGAGGGTCTGAATCGTCCTCTTAGACTGGCCATCTATCTGTGGATGATAGGCCGTACTACATTGCAGTTTTGTTCTTAAGGCCATTTGTAAACTTTCTAGGAGGCTATCTTAAACTTTGGGTCTCGATTCGAAGTGATTGTCACTAGCACTCCATGTAGACGAACTATATAACGCACATACAACTCGGCATATAAGTCCTTTTGTACGTCGATGAAGTGAGCGGATTTCATCAATTTGTTAACCACAACCCAAATGTAGTCATTACCCTTCTGTCTCCTTGGTCAGCCCATCACAAAATCCATTGTGATATGTTCCCACTTCCACTCGAAAATCTCGAGAGGTTGTAGAAGTTCTCCTGGCTTACAATGCTGTGCCTTCACTTGCTGACGCGTCAGATGTTTGGCGACATGCTTGGCAATATTTGCCTTTATACCGATCCACTAAAAATGTTGACACAGATTCTGATACATCTTCGTACTTCTTGGATGAATGCTATAACTGTTATAATAAGCTTTTGATAAAATCTCTTCTTTAAGCTATGCATCGCCGTGTACACAATCGTCCATGAAACTTCAGTGTTCTGTCCTTAGAAATCTGAAAGTCAGCCTTTATCTTGTCTGCATCCTCTTGCAGAATCTTCTGGATCTCTAGGTTTGACATCTGTAGCATCTTAATTCTAATCTACACTTCCAGTTCAATTCTAAGGGTGGTCAAAAGATTTGAAAGGTGGCTTACCTCAAATTTGGATCTTCCACCAGCCTCGGGGTGTCACGCCCCGATCCTCGAGTGCGCGCCCATCCCTCTTTGGTTGATTAAATAGCGACGTCCTATGACGTATCGTTGACCCTTTCTTTTTAATGCACATGCGGAAGCAATTAAAATATCCCTAGACAACAATAACATGGGATAGAAAAGCAAAGCTCCAAATTTTCAAACCAAAACAAACCTCTTATATACAAACAAGTTTATTTACAACGTCAAACTGTTTACAAAACATCAGCTCAACGAAAAGGGAATTGTCCTATGACCCACTAGTTAGACACGTTCGCCGATTCTTTGACCTTCACCTTCCTAGACTCCAAGGCTTTCGGTCCTTCACCAATACCACCTAAGGATCTGAAAATGGTTATACAATAACTAGTGAAATAATGTCTCAGCGAGTTCTACCTCCTAAGACTTGATTAGGAAGAAAATACGCCATAAGGGTTGCCTAAGCACAATCACGAGTTAGAAGAATTACCTTAGCCTCAGTTCCTCCTTGCAATTCAACATAATTCATAATCTCATCAAGTCACATCAACCAATCCAGTCATTTACTCAGATCGATTCATCGATCAATCAACATAGTTGATTACATGACAATCAGACCATTCCTTAGCCATTCTAGTCAATACTATCTATAAGGTCCAACCACCTTGTGGACAACTTTCTCTAAGCTGAAAAATAGATAATAGCTAGCCTCAAGGCTAATAAATAGTATACCGTTCCTTCTCTAAGATGACCTATCGAGTCACCGAGTTGATAAAATATACTATCCTTTCTCCAAGATGATACATAGAGTCACTGAGTCGGTATGGTATACTATTCTTTCTCCAAGATGACATAGAGAGTCACCGAGCTGATAAAATATATCGTTCTTTCTCCAAGATGACATATAGAGTCACCAAGCCGATATAATATACCATCTTTTCTCGAAGATGACATATAGAATCACCAAGTTGGTATTGCATACCGTTCATTCTCTAAGATGACATATAGAGTTATCAAGCCGGTATTGTATAACATTCTGATCGTACAATCAATTCACCATTTTTGTCATACCCGATAAAAATTCATTTGTGTGGATATACGGCAAACCTTAGCCAAAATACAAGGTTTTCACTTTTGAACCTCCCACTATTTTCAGCAATCCCAAAATAGATTTTTGGCATTGTAGACTGATGCCCAGTAATTCTCCAATTAATTACCAAAATTATCCATTTTTGGAATTAAATACCCACAAACACTAATCACTATCAAATTGCACATTCAGGTACTCAATTAAATAAACAGAGAGCACAAATGCAACCGGCACAAAATTTCGGTCACCGACTATCCTAGTCTAATTTCCGAAAAATAATTAATTAATTAAAAAATTACAAAAAATATCAAATAAATGCAATAAGTCCAACTTAGGCCCGTAATGCCTAGTTAAATGCCGAAACGGACTTGGAAAATTTTTTAGACTCGTTAAATAAATACTGGAGTCTATTTACTCGCTAATTGCACTAATTATCCATGTAACATGCATCGACAATTAATTAAATTTCACTGATCTAATCTAACTAACCACCTAAGCATAATTAACTTAATCTAATAAGCCCTTAAGCACAATTAATCTACTAAGCGAGGATTAGTTAGTTAAACTCACCCGATTAATGATTTGCGTGGGTCAAAACGATGGAGTCACAACGAGGAACGACAACCTCTAAAGCGGGACCGCTAAGTGAGGCTAGGACGGGCCCGAAAATAGGTCTTGACATCCAAAACCCCTGTTAGAAATAACCTCTGAAATTGGCCCTAAAGTGTTGCAATGGTGGTTGGTTCGGGCACGGCTCAAGCTAGGATTGACCACCGCAGGTGGCGGTACGGGCTCGGCTTTACGGGCTGAGTTGCGGCTACCGGGCTTGCTGGAAATGGATGAGTGAAGCTGCTGTTTTGGGCTTTCTACTTCGCTGAAATTAGGAGACGTTAGGGTTGCTTCAGTGGCCTGGGAATGGGCTAGCACATGGTCATTAAATTGTGCAGTTGACCGAGAAATTTAGGTGGGTTGATGTGTGGTAGCTGTGAGAGAATTCGGTGGAGTGTGGGGATGATGGCTTTGGTTGAGAGCAACAAACACAAGCTGGTGAAATAAAAAAAAAATGAAAGACGGGTAGAAGAAGACAGAGTTGTTGAAGCTAGTGTGATCTAGCTGAAGGCCAAAAAGGGGAGAAAAGGATAATGACCAAGCTGGCGTCAAGAGAGAGACAAAAAGATAGGGACATGCACTTTTTGATGAGAAGAGACCAAGTCAACGAAGGAAAAGAAGTTAAAGACTGTAGAAGGGGCTAATGTCGGCAAAAGAGGAGAAAGTGCGACGGAGGGGGACTAGCCACGTTTGAAAAAAAATTGAGGAGGGGGGAGAGTAAATAGAAAATTAAAAGGAAATATCCCATAATCCAAATTCTTGGTCCCACTTGCTTTCATTTAATCCAATTTGATCCCCAAAAATCCCCATGCTTGAATACTTAATCCTCACTTGCTTTCTTGTACCGCAATTCCCCAAAATAACAAGTCTTAGTTAGCAAAAGCAACCATTTCCCTCAATTCCAAATTTTAATTCCTTTTTCTCGGAATCTGATTTTTGAACAAATCTCTCTGATTGACGTCCAATTTTTTTAAAGAAAAAGCCCACACAACTTCCTTTCACCAAGTAGTTCTCACGGGAGGCCAAAATCCATTCAAATTGACCAATCCAAATTTCTTTTTATTTTCCGAACCGTCTAAACCAATCTTCCATAAAAAACCCAAACTTGTCGAAAATTCCTCGAAAGGTGAGTCAACGTTCCTAAAAGAAATCATGACATGACAGAACTTTCAATTTATGAAATTGGATTCAAGTTCACAGTTAATTTCAATCAAACGCAATTTTAGCGTGACCCAACGTACCAGGTAGTTTTCTGAATTTTTTAGTGCAAATGACCCGTGGTCGATTTTCTTCGAGCCACAATGAACCCCTTCGACACATTGGTGATTCTCAATTGTCATGAAAATTTAGAGGATTCAAATATGGACACAAGATACCAAAACGATAGGAAAATCAGTCTAGTGCCATTCAACGAGAATTTTGTAATTTAATGGAATCACCCACGTTTAGCCACATATTTCTATCAAACCGATCTATCTCTAATTTCTAATTGACTTATATCTATGCCGTAATGACCTTAGTAGATGAGCACGGTCGAGTAGTCGATTTTTGGTCGAATCCTCAATTCTATTGTATTAAAATCTCTTAATGATTTCCCCAGATATTTTAGTTATCTCATAAGTGGCCATCTCAAAGAAAGACCCTATAGTTGTGTCGATGAAGGGCCTAACTTATTCCATCAAAATCAAAAATGAATTTTCAGGATGTCACATGGGGCATACTGTGACAACTCAGCAAACTTGGCCTCGTATTGGTCTACAAACATTAGACCCTAATGAGGGCACTGGAATTCTTTCATGTTTTGTTCTCTTGCACTATTGGTGAAGTATTTGCCATTAAAGGCTCCAAGGAAGGCGTTCCACATCGAAACCATGCCTTTTGGGAATACGTTGCCTCTGGTGGCCCTCCCCTAGGTACTTGCGTTGCCCTGCAGTTGATATACTGCAAAGACAACCTTCTCTTCTTTAGTGCTCCTCATTAGTGCAAAGGCCTTCTCCAAGTCTTGGACCTAGAGTATTGCAGGCTCAGGGTCTCTTGCACCTGTGAACCTTGGCGGGTTCAGCTTCAAAAACTATTCCACCAGCTTGTGCACCGGCCTCTCATCAACCACATTCCTAGGTGGAACGTTGGTAGGTGTGGCAATAGCTACAGCAGTAGCAGTGGCATCAGTAGTGGCATTGGTAGCAGTAGAGGCGATAGCGGCGGCGGCGGCGGCTGTAACGATGGCAGCAACAGCTTAATTCTAGGCCTGCTGCCTTACCACGTTCCCCAACGTCTCTAGCACTTGCCAATCCCCTTGATTCTAGGATCGCCAGGTTCCTTTGAAATCCAACATGCAAGCTCTCAACATGTCCTCGAGGATCTGAATCGTCCTCTTAGACTAGGCATCTATTTGCGGATGATAGGCCGTACTGTACTACAATTTCATTCCTAAGGCCGTCTGTAAACCTTTCTAGAAGGCTGTTGTAAACTTCGAGTCTCGATCTAAAGTAATTGTCACTAGCACTCCATGTAGACAAACTATCTGATGCATGTACAACTCGACGTATCTATCCGGTGCATAGTCCTTTCGTACGATGATGAAGTGAG
The DNA here is from genome assembly GCA_017140185.1 of Eucalyptus polyanthemos subsp. polyanthemos. Taxonomy (NCBI): domain Eukaryota; kingdom Viridiplantae; phylum Streptophyta; class Magnoliopsida; order Myrtales; family Myrtaceae; genus Eucalyptus; species Eucalyptus polyanthemos. The sequence continues at coordinate 26,053,070 of CM029459.1, forward strand.
TGAACTTCATCAATCTATCAACCATAACCCAAATGGAATCATTATCCTTCTGACTCCTTGGTAAGCTCATCCCAAAATCCATTGTGATATGTTCCCACTTCCACTTGGGAATCTCGAGAGGTTGTAGAAGTCCTCTCGGCTTACAATGTTGTGCCTTTACTTGTTGACACGTCAGACATTTTACGACATGCTTGGCGATATCCGCCTTCATACCAGTCCACCAAAAGTGTTGACACAAATTCTAATACATCTTTGTACTACTTGGATGAATGCTGTAATTGCTACAATGAGCTTCTGATAAAATCTCTTCTTTAAGCTTTATATTGTCAAGTACACACAATCATCCACGAAACTTCAGTGTTCTGTCCTCAAAAATCTGAAAGTCAGCATTTCTCTTGTTTACATCTTGTTGCAGAATCTTCTGGATCTCTGGGTCTGACATCTGCAACGTTTTAATTCTGATATACACTTTCAGTTCAATTCTGAGGGTGGCCAAAAGACTTGAAAGGTGGCTTACCTCAAATTTGAAAACCGAATCTCGAGCTCCCTTAAGTAAGATCCACTCCTTAATCACCATTTGCACAATTGAAGACTTCCGACTCAATGCATTTGCAACTTTGTTAGCCTTTCTAAGATGATACCGAATATCACAATCATTATCCTTGAGAAGACTTTTAGTGACGTTGTCTCATATTCAACTCATTTTGAGAGAATAAGTACTTGAGACTTTGATGATCTATAAAGATCTAGAACCTTTCTTCGCACCAATAATGTCTCCAAATATTCAGAGTGAAGATAATTACTGCGAGTAGTTCAGATCATGAGGTCTCAACTAATGGGATGTCATACAACTCTGCCAAGCCACATTAACACGCAACCCGATCCTCTAAATGACGCATGACTATAGATCTCGTATCCTTGAGGACCAGACGGAATTGTCAACATTGGTGCGGAAGTCAACTTCTACTTAAGCTCTTGGAAACAACGCTCACACTTATCTATTCATACAAACTTCTTTTCTTTCTTCAGCAATCGAGTCAACGACGAGGCTAATACTGAAAATCCTTCCACGAACCTTCTGTAGTAACCTGCTAATCTCAAGAAACTTTTCATATGTATCACTATCGTCGGTCTTAGCTAATTGATCATTACTTCAATCTTGGTTGTGTCCACTAAAATTCCTTCACCTGAAATCACGTGACCTACAAATGCCACATGAGTTAACCAAAACTCACACTTATTGAACTTAGCTTACAATCCATGATTTCGTAGAGTTTGGAGCACTACCGTCAACTATCTTTTGTGCTCCTCTAAACTTCTCGAGTACGCCAGGATATCGTCAATGAAAATGATTACAAACTAATCTAGATACTCTTTGAACACATGATTCATTAGATCCATAAAAAGCAGCTAGGGCGTTTGTCAAACCGAATGGCATTACAGTGAACTCATAATGGTCGTAACACATATGAAACGATGTCTTTGGTATGTCCTCCTTTCTGATCCTCAACTAATGATACCTTGTCCTCAAGTCGATCTTATAAAATATCGACGCTCCTTGTAACTAGTCAAACGAGTCGTTGATCCTCGGTAGCAGGTACTTGTTCTTGATTGTCACTTGGTTGATTTGCCGATAGCAAATGCAAAGGCGCAACGAACCATCTTTCTTCTTCTCGAACAGAACTTGGTGAGACATCCTAAAATTCTAGTCCTACTTTCAATTGAATAAATTGAGCCTTTCATTGACACACCTATAGTGCTATTCTTTGAGTTGATCACTCATGAGATAACTAGACTATCTGAGGAAGTCATTAAGGGATTTTAATGCAATAGACTTGAGAATTCGACTAGGAATTAACTACTCGATTGTGCTCATCTGCAAAGATCATTACGGCATAGTTAAAAATCGATAAGAGATCAAAGATAGGTTGTTTTGACTGAGATAGGTAATCAAACGTGGGTGATTCCACCAAGTTGTAAAATTCTCGTCGATTGGTACTCGACTGATGTTTATGTCGTTTTGGTATCGTGTGTCTGTAAGTGAAACCTCGAGTATTTCATGACCACTGAGAGTCACTAATGTATCGAAGAGATTTATTGTGGCTCCAAGAAAATCGACCATAGGTCATTTGCACTAAAAATTTTGGAAAGCTATCCAGTAGGCTAGGTCACACTAAAATCGTGCCAGGTTGAAATTAACTGCGAATTTGAATCTGATTTCAGAAATTGAAAGTTCTGCCGTGTGATGAGTCATTTTAGGAACATCGACTCATCCTTTCTACAAACTGAGATTTTCTAGCAAAAATTCAGGGGATCGTTTTTTATCACGTAATTGGGAAGCAAGTTGGTTCTATTGGCAAGGAAGAATGTCAATTTGATTGTGGACACCTCGGTTGAATTTTTTAGGGTTGAATTGAGTCGATTCAAGAAGGAATTAAGGTGGAATTGAGGGAAATGTCTTCAAATTCGTAGCCCCCGTGGACCATAGCTTTTGGACCACTTCAAAAGTTTTTAAGGGAAGCTTTAGGTCTGGAAATTGGCTGACGAAACCAGTTGACCATGGTAGGGCCTCTTCAAGGAGACAAGAGGATGGAAAGAAGTCAAGGTGGTCCCCTCTCTTCAGTTGCTATTCCCTCTTTCTTCCTCAGCCTTTCCTCTCTCTTTCTTGCTGTGTTGTGAACTAAGTAAATTGCAGAAGCCCAGGGAAGCTAGCCAACCGGCCGTTGACACCCCCTGCCTCCTATCAGACCGCCGTTCGCCCACCGAAGTTGCGCCTACATGCCCATGAACCGCTGGTCGCCGTCACACCTAGCTGATTGTCCATGCATCCCTGGCTGTCGTCCGCCCTTGTTCACCTGTCCAACAAGTCGCCAGGCCGCCATCCGTCGCTGTTCAGATCACTGGAACCACTGTTCGCCCCCGCCAAGCACCGCTGCAACAATCCGCCATCTACCCATGCAGTTTCTAGCCAAGTCGGCCACCATCCACCTCTTTCTGCCCAATCGTAGAACTGAAACCCAGCAATAGGCTGTGAACTTCAAGGCCTGCTTTGGACCCTTTCCTGACCTCAAAAAGTGTCACTGCTTCGGAGTTTGTCGATCATCTCCGCCTCACTATCGCCGTGGTCTCATTGGATCGTTAATCAAGTGAGTTTACTCACTAATCTCTACTTAGGGAGTTAATTATGCTTAAGGGTTGATTAGTTTAGAGTAAGTATGATTTATGTGGTTAGGTAGAATGAATTAGCAATTTAATCGTTCGATATTGCATGTTAGGTGGTTAGAGTAGCGCAATTAGCAAGTAGATGAATCAGAGTATTTATTTAAATATGTTCGGAATTTTTTTGGGCTTGTTTCGGTATTTAATTAGGCTTTTCCGGCCTAAGTTGCATTTATTGGTACTTATTAATTAATTTTGGTAATTATTTAATTAATTATTATCTTACGGAAATTAGACCGAGATAGCCGGTGACCATAATTTCGTGTTGATTGCGGTGGTCTCGATTTGTTTAATTAATTGAGTGCTATTTTGTGCAATTTGAGTGTGAATTGTGATTTTGGGGTATTTATCCCAAAATTTAATAATTTCGGTAATTATCTAGAAAATGCTGAAAATAGGTTTATAACACCAAAAATGTGTTTATGGACTATTGGAATTAGTGGGATTTTTAAGAGGGAAAATATTATATTTCGGCTAGGGCCAACCGTGTACCCACACATAATAATTTTTGTCAGGTATGATAAAAGTGAGGAAATTGTATAATGATTAGGACGGTATAGTATATCAACCAGAGAGCTTTGATATGTCAGCTTTGGACGAGCAGTATACCTTAGCAGCTTTTGTGAGTATACCATATCAGCCTGCGGGCTTTGATATATTAGCTTTAGGTGAGCAGTATACTTTGTTATCAGCTTCTGGTGAGGTATATTATTTATCAACTTTGGGTGAGCCATACTATCTATTTTTAGCTTAAGGTGAGTAGGTCTTGATGTGATCAAATTGGGTATATAGTATTGATTGAGTTGACCGAGAGATGGTTTTGATGACATGGAATCGACTGAATCAATTGATTGATGGCTCAATTTGATGTGATGATTTGATTTGTTGATGTGATTTGATGATTATGTGAATTGTATTAACTTGCAGGAATGAACCGAGGAAAAGGTAAGTCCTCTAACTTGTGCTTGTGCTCAGGCAGCCCTTGGGGCGTATTTTTTTCCTAGTCGGGACTTAGGGGGTGAACTTGTTGAGACATCGTCTCACCTCATTGTGGGATAACATTTTCAAGTCCTTAGATGGCAACACCTCTCAAGCATTTTGGATAGCTGAAGTAGGTCATCGAGTAGGTATCTTACATTCCACTTCATGAGAACCCTAAGGGATGGGTCTGTGAGCTCATAAGGTCTGTGGTTTGGGTTGATGAGGCTTTACCTAATAAGGTGCCCCATTAGTACAGATTATGGTATTGTTGTGAGCAGAATGGACAAAGAGTGGGCCCTATATCAGAATCTAAGATACTTGTGTTGGTACTAGAGGTTGTTTTTGGAAAAGGGACAATCGACCCTTCAGGTGGTTCAGTAGTTGACCTATACCTCTTAGATCTAGGGTGCCCAATGTATTCTGAGGAAGACTCGAATGCCTGAAGATCTATAGCATTGTACCCCTCCTGTTTTGCAGACCTTGTATATATATTGGCTACGTCTTAGGCGCAAACTCAACTACAAACTAAATCTCCTTCTCTAGTGGCAAGCAAGGCAATTCCTTCAGAAACACGTCCATAAACTCTTGTACTATAGCGATGTCTTCCATCTTTGGCTCCTTAACTGTCGTATCCATAATAGTCGACAAGTAACCTTGGCAACCCCATCTAACAAATGGGTTGCCTCAAGTGACGAGATTAAGGTAATTGAGGGTCCTTCTTAACACCCAATAAACTCAAAACTTTCCCTTGCTAACGGATTAAACTGAATCGCCTTACGATAACAGTCGACAGTAGCTCGTTCTTTGGTGAGCCAGTCCATGCCAATTATCACATCAAAATTATATATGGCTAGGACTATCAAATCTATCTTTCCCTCTCACTCACTAATAACTAACTTGCAACTAGGATGGCCTACTCTAGACAAGACCTTATCCTTTAATGGTGTAGATATACTAATCACTGACTCCAACAATTCAAGATTCAACCCTACCAACTTATCAAATTGTTTGGCTATAAATGAATGAGTAGCGCTAGTATCAAATAAAGCATAAGCAGCATGGTCGTTTAGTGAAACCGTACTTGTGACCATATTAGGCAAGTCCTTTGCTTGTCCTCTCATAATAGCATACACCATTCCTTGAGCTAGAGGTCTGTTAATACCACCCTGCGGTGCATTCTGTTGGGCATACCCTATATTATGACTCATCGGTGGCGGTGGTGGGAGCTGCAGTGGTCCCATTGGTCTACAGAACAATCTCTGACCTGGTTGCCTTACTGGCCACACCCATAGCAAGCACTCATCCTACAATGGCACAAGGCTGATCCGTGTTTCCCTCCGCAAAAGCAACATACTCCATTATGGCTCGGTGCCAACTTCCCTATCCTACCCTTCCTGTTGGGCGGAACATGGTACCTTCCTCCAGTCATTGGCTTCTTCCCAAACCAATTTCTATCTCTATTCGACCCAGATGCAATAGCTTGCTCATTCAGGGTCCTCTCTATCAGTTGGGCTCGCTCATACAAGTCGTTGTAGTCCTTCAGATTGAACGTTACCAGTGGATTCTTTAGCTCCAGTCTAAGACAATTCCTGAACCTCCTAGCTCTGTCCTCTAGATCTTCAACCAGCCTCGAGGCATACTGTGACAACTTAGCAAACTTAGTCTCGTATTGGTCTACAGACATTAGACCTTAACGAGGGTGCTGGAATTCTTCCATCTTTCGTTCCCTTGCACTATTGAAGAAGTATTTGCCATTAAAGGCTTCAAGGAAGGTGTTCCACAGCGGACCACCCATTTTGGGAATACCCTGCCTTGGGTGGCCCTCCATCAGGTACTTGCGTTGCCCTATAGTTGATACATTGCAAGGACAACCTTCTCTTCCTTAGTGCACCTCAGCAGTGCAAAGACCTTCTCCAAGTCTTAAACCTAGAGTGTTGCAGCCTCGGGATCTCCTACACCTGTGAACCTTGGTGAGTTCAACTTTAAAACTTGTTCCACCAGCTTGTGCGTCGGCCTCTCAGCAACCAAGTTCCCAAGTGGAATTTCAGCAAGTGCAGCAACAAGTGTAGCAGAAGTAGCGACATCAGCGGTGGCATTGGAAGCAGTAGTGGCAGCGGCGGTAGCGACAACTGTAGCGGCGGCGGTGGTGGCGGCTTGATTATGGGCCTACTGCCTTACCATGTTCCCAGTGTCTTTACCGTTTGCATGATTCCTTTGATTCTAGGATTGCCAAGTGCTGCTACCCCAACACCAACCGGTGGCGGTACTATCTCACTTGCGCTAGCCTGAGCCCGCGCTCTTCCTCTGATACCAACCCTTGTCAGCGTCCTACCTCGAGCAACGGATCCTATGGTTCTCTTTCTAGGTGTCCTCCGCTCTTGATCACTCTTCTTGCAAACTCTCTATAGAACCTACTTTCCAATTCCATACATAATTGGAAACTTAGTGACCACACAAACAAACTACCAGTCAGCTATCAATCACATACATCGGCATAATAAAAGGTCTTTCCTACTAACTATCCTAAAATCCATCACACCTTATCACTCTAAACACTGACCAGCTCTAATACAATTTCAGGTGAGGATGTCATGCCTCAAATCTCAAGCGTGCGAGCATCCCTTAGTGGTCACTAAATTGCGACGTTCCTAGGAAATGTCGCCGACCCAATCAATTCATGCACAAGCAGAAGCGAAATAAACAATCACCAGACAACAACAAACATGGGATAAAAAAGTAGGACATCGAATTTCACAAACATGCTTTTATAAACACATCGGGTTTATACACAAGACTAGTCTATTGACAAGGGCCTAACTCCAAAAAGAAGAGCTGCTAAGCGATCTTGGCACTAGGCTCCTTAACCATAAGCTCAGGGTTCATCATGACACCGTTAGGGTTGTTGAGATCCATCTGGTGCATTACTTCACACTCCTTAGTCCCAACAGCAGGTCCGATGAAACCTCGAAGGGGACCCCTTAACCCCCCCTAAGGGAAGCTAATGTACCACACTATGAATCTATGAGGTACCAACTGAGGTAGGCCCTCATTGACCCAAACCGTGGTCTCAACCAACTCTTGGCTCAAGGTGGTCTTGGGAATGGGGAAGTAGGTAAACTCGAACTCCATCGTCTGCAGGACCCTTTACCGCACGTGATGTCATTTCCCGATCCTCGAGCGCGTGCCCATCCCTCAGTGGTCGATTAAATTGCAACATCTCAGGATGTGTCATTGACCTATTCATTTTAATGCGCATGATAAACAAATCCAGACAACACGAATGTGGGATAGAAAAGTATAATTTTGAAAACCACAACACACTTATATACACAACAGACTAAGTCATTAACAATATTAGGCTATATCCACATGTTTACCAAAAATGAAATGGCTACAAGTCCTCTAAGCGTTCGAATCCTCAACCGAAGGCTCCGAGGTCTACCACTGAACCACTAGCAGGATAAGCGTACCTTTGCCAAAAGCGATTTCTAGCACCGACATAGGAATCTCATATTATGGTAGGGGACCTTCTTTGGGTCCGTCTCGCCCATAACGATATCATGATCAGAATTGATTGGGTACACTCTGGGATAAACCTGCATCAACCCAGATAATAGATCTTACGAGTTCGTAGACCTAGGCTCCTTGGCTCCTAGGGAGGGGAATCTGAGAGATCTATTCGGTGACCTTCTTCGGCTGGCCAAAATGCTCAGGTGGAGCAGCCGTCTAAGGATCTGAAAATGTTAGGCCATGACAGGGTGAGACAATGTCTCAGCAAGTTCTCCCCCTAAACTCTGACTAGAAAGGAAATACGCCTAAAGGCTTCCTATACACACACAAGGTAGAGGACTCACCTCACCTCAGCTCCTTCCTGCAAGTCAGTATAATTAACACATGTAACCATTTAGTTTAAATCATCGATCCACTTAGTCAATCAGCTTAATTCCACGCAATTGAAACCATATGTCAATCAATGCTATCTATCAATTCAATGCTACAGTTGCAATATATAGTCATAGCTCGCTCAAGCTGATAAATATACAGATCGTGCTCACTCAAGCTGATATAGATCTATTGATTATGCTCGCTCAAGCTGATACATACATACATACATACATACATGCATACATACATACATACATACATACATACATACATACATACATACATACATACATACATATATATATATATATATATATATATATATATATATATATATATATATCGTGCTCACTCAAGCTAATAAAACGATCTTAGCTCACTCAAGCTAATTTGTAAACGGGTTAACACAAGCTGATAAATCACTACAATGAAAATACTCGATAAAATAATCATGTCTGGCTACATGGTTGGCGTGAGCCAAATTTTCAACATCTTTCCTTTAGAAATTCTCACTAATCATAGCAGTCCATAAATGGAGTTTTGTTGTAAACTGACGCATGGTATTTTCTAAATAAAATACCAAAATCACACAATTTGGGGATAAATACCCAAATTTACTAATTCCACTCAATTTGCACAATCTAGCATTCAATTAAATAAACCAAGTATACAATTGTAATTAGCACAAAATTAGATCACCGGCTATCCTGATATAATTTTCGGAAAATAATAGATAATTAAATAAATACCAAAATTAATTAAATAAATACAAATAAATGCCCTAAATAGAGACTCAGGCCGAAAAAGCCTAATTAAATACTGAAACGGGCTTGGAAAATTTCCGAACCTATCTAGATAAGTAATACAACCTATCTAGTTGCTAATTAAGCCGATCTAACCACCTAACTTGCAATAACGAGTAATTAAATTACTAATCCATTTTAACAAACCACATAAACCATATTTAGCCTAAACTAATCAACCTTTAGGCATAATTAACTCCCTAAGCATAGTTTAGTGAGTAAACTCACTAGTTTTGGAATCTGATGAGTTCATGGCGATGGCAATGCAGAGACGTGCGACAAACTCCTAAGCAGCAACATACTACAAGGCCTGGAAGTGGTCCGAAATGGGTCTCAAAGCCCACGAAGGCTTGTTGGTCTTTGGTTCTGCTGGGTGGGCTGAGAGGCTACAATAGAGATTGGTTGGTGCGGAAATGGCGAAAACGGGCAGCAGCGGGGCTTGGCAGCTAATGGCGGGGCTTGGCAGCCAATGGCGGGGCTTCACAATAGCAGAGGCGAGTTGGACGGTGGTCCAGGGGGCTCGATGGGCTCAAGGGACAGCCTGAGGTCACAATTGGAGCGAAACAGATGGCGGACAGGTGTGGGATAGGCGCAGCTTGCGTGGGATTCACGAGTGACGCGGCGGCAAGCGACGGCTTTGAGCAGACATGGGACGGCTAGGTGAGGAGATGCTATGTTTTCTCTGCAATTTTTGGAGCTCTCTAAGGCCAACCATGTAGAAAGTAGCCTCTGCTGAAGGAGAAGAAGCCAGCTACCTTGTGGAGGGACCCTTTGGCCAAGATGTCCGTTGCTTTGATCCTTGGATGGCCCCCCACCTTGTTTTCCTTATCCTCAGCCAAATAGCAGCACACAAGCTTCCCTAGGAAAACATTGAAGTGGTTGAAAGGTGGTGGTAACTATGGCATAAGAATTTGGGCACAAATTCTCCCAAATTGAACCAATTTCTTCAATTGGACTTAAACTGGTCCCTATAAATTCCCCCAATATGTCCTTGACCAAAATGACATTTTTCCTCGCCAATAGAACCAACTTGCATCCCAAAAACACTATTAAAAATGGTCGCCTGAATTTTCCGCACCAAAATGGTCATATTTTGAATTTTTGCCAAAAATCTTGGTTTGCAGAAAAATCTTTGGAGGGTGGATCGACGGTCCTAAAATAAATCGTGACATGCTAGAAAATTCATTTTCTGAAATTGAATTCAAATTCACGGTTAATTTCAATCTCGCACGATTTTAGTGTAACCTAGCCTACCGGATAGCTTTTAGACATTTTTAGTGCAATTGATCCATGGTCGATTTTTTTCGAGCCACATCGTACATCTTAGACACAATGATGATGTTCAGTTGTTGTGAAAATCTTAAGGTTTTGAATGCGGACACAAGGTACTAAAATGACAGAAAAATTAGTTTATGGCCAATTGCTGAGAATTTTGTAATTTGGTGGAATCACCGACACTTAGCCACATATCTCAGTTGAATCAACCTATCTCTAATCTCTAATTGAATTTTAACTGTACTGTAATGACCGCTGCAGCTAGCACGATCGAGTAGTCGGTTATCTTGTGAGTGATTAGCTTAGAGAATAGAACTATAGGCACGTTGATGAAAAGCCCGACTTATTCTTAAATCTGGAATTTTAGGATGTCACAACTCTTCCCCTCTTATAAAAATTTCTTCCTCGAAATTTAAACCGTTACGATTCTTTAAACAAAAAGGTGGGGTACAGTCGTCTCATCGATTATTCACATTCCAAGGTTGCTCCCTCTATGCCGTGGTGTTACTAGACCACATTGACCAACGGAATCATCTTGGTACGTAGAATCAATTCTTTCCGATCCACAGTTTTAACTGGGCTTTCCATGTACGACACTTTGTCGTCTACGTCTACTTCCTCAAAATTAAGCACGTGGGTTGGGTCAGACTCATACTTTCTCAACATCGACACGTGAAAGACATCATGCACTTGCGCCAACCTTGGCGGTAATGCCAGACGATACACTAGAATCCCAATGCTCTCTAGAATCTCAAAGGAATCTACGTACCTCAGACTCATCTTTCCCTTCTTGCCAAAGCGCGAAGTACCCCTCATTGGTGACACCTTCAAAAAGAAATGATCACCAACTTGGAATTGCAATGGTGTGGCATCCTAGAATTCCTTGCCAGTCATTAGGGGTGCTCAAATTAATGTCTTGTATTAAGGACTATGGCCGAATTTAATGGATAAATTTTGGAAAAGGATGATTTATCTTTGGCTATATGTATTGTGAATTAGAATTTATGGATTTGTGATTTCAAGTGTATAGTTATTTAATTTTTTTTTACACTATAGTACTTTGGTTCAATAAGGATTTAATTAGTATTTAAAAATGGGTTAAAATTTGATTTAATTAAGCTTGGGTCTTAGGCCCAAGAGTGTGGACCTTTGATGGGCCAAAAGGCCGGCCCATGAGGCCCATGGAGAGGGCTGCCATCGACCAAGGAGGGAGGGGAGAGGCTGGCCCAATCCTTCAAGCCCATTGTGCATGGGTTTTGCCAAGTGGCAAAAGGAAAGTCACACCATTGGCCACTTTGGGTGTCTCTTAATCATTGCAAATGATGGTATTGAAGGGGCATTAAAAGGAAGAGTGGCCGGTTTAGGGGGCTGTCGCCCAAGCCAAGTGAGAGAGAGAGAGAGAGAGAGAGAGAGAGAGAGAGAGAGAGAGAGTTGCCGAGAGAGTGAGGAACTGAGAGAGAAAGGGAGAAGCCGCGCGGAGGAGGAGGTCCGCTCGTCCGTCGCCGTCCGTCCGCTCGTCCCTCGCCGTCCGTCCGCTCATCCGTCGCCGTCCATGTGCCGTTGTTTGCTCAATTTTAAGGCAAGTTGGGATTCATATTCAGCTCTTGCATGTTGTCTCTTGCATGTGTGTTCGAATGGTGATAAATCTCGGACGTTTAGGGTATGAGAAACCGAAGCTAGAGTGTGTTGTTTTTGAAATAGCATTATGTTTTCAAGTTTACCACCTGACCCCGAATGTTGTAGAGGCTTGCATGCGTGGTTTGAGTTGGATTTTGGCTTTGATTTCTTCATTGAAGTTGTAGAAAACATCGAAAAGTACAACATACTAAAATTTGAGATAAAATGGTTGAGTTTGTGGGGGTAAAACCCTTCCTCTACGAAAACGCTAGATCTGAAACTGTTTTGTTGACTTCTTGGTGGTTTTGTGTGTTGCATGTCACTTTTTACCGAGAATTTAACTTTGACTTCTTCACAAAAGTTGTATAGAACATCTTGAATATTAACATACTCAAATTTGACATAAAACGAGCAATTTTAGCCTAGTGAAACGATTTTCTTTTGAAGACGGCAGATCTGGAAGTATGGTACTGGACTCCAGCGACTTCGTGGACTAAATGGTGACTATACTTTGATAATCTCACCTAGATCCCTTAATGAAAGTTATATTGGAAATCTTGAGGCAAAACATATCAAAATTTCAGAGGAAATGAAGGAAGATAAGTAGCCGAAACATTGATTTTTCGGAGACAGCTAAACTGCACTGTTCGGTACTAGGAACAGAGACTTCGACCGTCTATAGTTAATTATTTAGGACGAATCTAGCCTTGATGTATCCATGAAAAATCTACCTTAGGATCTCAAGTATCAACTGGTAAAATTTCATAATTTTTTAAGGTCATTCGGGTATTTAAACTGAAATATTTCAAGAACCGCGCAATCTGATTGTATCCGAATTTTACAAGCTGTGATTTGTGGGCTATATCTTTTTGTGTGAAGTTCTTTTGGGCATGTGTTCTAGATGGAGTTGCTACCTTTTTGTCTTGTCTATCACATGTTCTGATTTTATGATTTTTGAAGATCATATGGATATTTAATTTATATGTTTTCCGAAATTATGCAAGCTGGAATTTGCTAAATCTCAAAAGTCATGATGTATGGATTATTCTAAGTTGTATGGACCCCATGGATTGTATTTTCATAAGTGATTGTATCTTGCTGCATGTATGATGATGATTGCAAATGCATATAAGAATCAAATGATGAAAATGATCTTGCTGAAATTGAGCCATAATTGTAAATGTGAACTATGATAAGTGAGAAGGCCGTCAGAGGTGTGAGCCGATGATGCCTTGGGAGTGTCGGGATGCCTAGCTAGGGAGTGTAAATGCTGGATGCCCGATGGCCTTAAATGGCTAAATGCCAGAGGGTCCTCGGGAGTTTCGAGATGCCCGGAGAGTGGGGGAGCCGAAAGCCTGGAGGTTTATGCCGGGGGATGCCTCATGATGCCAGTTGGGGTACGAGATGCCTAAAGGTTTGTGCTGGATGCCCAGAGGTTTGTGCCGGAGGTTCCTCGCGATGCTAGGTGGGGTGCGAGCAATAAATGTAGGATGCAAATACCGGTCCCAAGAAAGAGAAATGTGGCGGCCCAAAATGAAAGAATAAAATTGGGAAATTGAAATTAAATTATGCATGATATGGTAACATGTATGAGTGCATGATGATGAGTGCATGGATGCTTGTGCACCTATGGCATGATGGTATATATGACATGATGATGGTAAGTGTATGGATGTATATGCACCTATGGCATGATAGTATATGTGACATGATGATGGTAAGTGCATGGATGTATGTGCACCTATGGCATGATGGTACATGTATGACATGATGGTGATGATTACATGAGGATGTATATATATGCGGTATGATGACATGTGCATGGTTTCAAGGTAAGTTATGCATGGATGTATGAATGACATGTGTTATGCTATGATTGTTATGATTGTATTGTGTGATGCATTGAGTAGTTTATTGGGTCCTTTACCTGCTAAGTGGCTGTACTCACCCCTTCGAGGACCAATATTTCAAATTAGAAAGATGCCGCTCCCTGCTATCACGCGGGGCGTCATTTACAGCATTCCTTCGGACGTGGAGGTCGAGTGTGTGGAGATCGACTGTCCCACCATTCTTGGTTTGATGTTCATTCGGGTTCATGCATTAGTGATGTATGACGTGGGCTTAGCTGAGGGCCCGATTATACAGGAGTTCATATTTGTTCACGTTCATCGAGATGGAGTGATGAGGGGGATGTTGCCGCTGCCACTGCCTGACGCACCAGGATGGGTGTGACGGCCCGTGCATTAGGAGTAGGAGCTGCAACTTTTTGGACAATAGTTGACACTAGTGGATGGAGGATTTTGCATGATCGACATAGTGGGTTGAGTTGTCTCTTTTTGGGGTTATGGCCAAGTCTAGTCAAAAGTCTTGGCCTTTCTTTTGCTATACCAACCGGAGAAAATCCATCATGAAAATATGTAAATAAAAGTGTCTTGGCTTTATCTTTTCTAATGGTGTTTAGTGGTGTGCATTGTATCATGATTGTTGGGGGGGGAGAATTGGTAGGACTTGATTATGCTTCGCAAATAAGATGCGTTGGGACCGTTATAAAAAAAGACAAATATGCCTAGGAACTAAGGTTCTTCTTGGGTATCTGTGGTGACCTTAGGCACTTCGGGGTGCCACAAATGGTCTCCGACGCTTATTTGCAAAGCTTTTTTGGAGGCTTTGAGTGGTCTTTAATCTATCTCTAATGATGACAACCACCTCCACTGATTGTTAAACCAACTCTGGGCCTGTGATCTTTTATTCTCCGACCTCATTTCAACACACTAGCGTCCTGCACGCTCTGCCATATAATGCTTCGAAAGACACCATCTGAATACTCTGTTGCTAGCTGTTATTATAGGCAAACTCGACAAGATGAAGTTGTTCCTCCTAGCTTCCCTTCAAATCCAACACGCAAGCTCGCAACATGTCTTCGAGTGTTTGACTCATCCTCTGAAATTGGCCATCTGTCTGGGGATGATAGGCCATATTGTACTGCAACTTTGTCCCTAAAACAGTCTGTAAACTTTTCCAAAAAACAACTGTGAATCTCGGGTCTCAGTCTAATGTAATCGTCACCAGCACTACAGGTAGACGAACAATCTGACGCATGTATAACTCTACGTGTCTATCCAAATCAAGGTCTTTTTGTACCGCGATGAAGTGAGTCGACTTCGTCAATCTATCGAATACTACCCAAATGCAATAATTACCTCTCTAACTCCTTGGTAAGCCTGTCATAAAATCCATCATGATGTGCTCCCACTTCTACTCTGGAATCTCGAGAGGTTGCAAAAGTCCTCCCAGCTTATAATGCTATGCCTTCACTTGCTGACACGCCAAACACTTGGCGACATGCTTGGCGATGTCTGCCTTCATACCAAACCACCAATAGTGTTGATGCAAATTCTGATACATCTTCATACTGCTAAGATGAATATTGTAACTGCTATGATGAGCTTTTGATAAAATCTCCTCTTTAAGCTCTGCATCATCAGGTACACACAATCGTCCTCAGAACTTCAGCGTTCCATCTTCAGAAATTTGAAAATCAGCCTTTCTCTTATCGGTATCTTCTTGTAGGATTTTTTGAACATAAGGATCTGTCAAGTGAAGCATCTTAATTATGATCTGCACATCCGGCTCAATTTTGAGAGTGGCCATAAGATTTGAAAGGTGGCCTACCTCGAATTTGAAAATCGAATCTCGAGCTCTCTCAAGTAAAACCCATTCCTTAATCATCATCTGTGCAACTGAAGACTTCTGACTTAAAGCGTCCGCGACCTTGTTCGCCTTTCTAGGGTGATACGGAATATCTCAATCGTAGTCCTTCAAAATCCAGCGATGTTGTCTCTTATTCAACTCCTTCTAAGAGAATAGATACTTGAGACTTTGATGGTCAGTGAAGATCTGGAATCTTTCTCTACACAAGTAATGTTTCCAAATCTTTAGAGCGAAGATAATTGTTGTGAGTTCTAAATCATGCATCGGGTAATTCAGTTCACAAGGTCTCAACTAATGGGGGACGTATGCAACAACCCTAGCATGTTGCATCGGCACGCAACCCAGTCCTCTGAACAATGCATCACTATCCTCTAGGGCCAGATGGTATGGTCAGCACCAATGCGGTAGTCAGCTTTTGCTTAAGCTTTTGGAAACTATACTCGCACTTGTCTGTCAACACGAACTTCTCTTCCTTCTTCAAGAGTCGAGTCAACGAAGAAGCCAAAGCTGAAAATCCTTCTACAAACCTTCTGTAGTAACTTGCCAAACCCAAAAAGCTTTTGATCTCTATCACTATTATTGGTCTTAGCCAGTTGATAACTGCTTCGATCTTGGACAGGTCCACAAAGATTCCTTCTCCTGAAATCACGTGACCTAGGAACGCAACGCGAGTCATTCAGAACTCACACTTGCTAAACTTAGCATATAATCTATGAATCCTTAAGGTCTGAAGTACTCTCCTCAAATGACTATCGTGCTCCTGAGAACTTCTTTAGTATAACAGAATATCATCGATGAACACGATCACAAATTGATCTAGATATTCTTTAAACACTCAGTTCATCAAATCCATAAAAGCAGCTGGAGCGTTCGTTAAACCAAATAGCATTATAGTGAACTCATAATGGCAGTATCGAGTATAAAACACTTATTTCGGTAATGTCCTCCTTTATGATCCTCAACTGATGATACCCTATGCTCAAGTTGATTTTTGAAAATATCGACTCTCCTTGTAGCTAGTCAAACAAGTCGTCAATCCTCGGCAATGGAAACTTGTTCTTGATCGTCACCTAATTGAGTTGACGATAATCGATGCACAGGCGCAACGAACCATCTTTCTTCTACATGAAGAGAACTGGTACTTACCAAGGTGATGCACTAGGGCATATGAATCCCTTATCCAACAATTCCTGCATCTGCACCTTCTGTTCTTTCAACTCAAACAATGATATTCAGTAAGGAGCCTTATAGATTAACTCTATCCCGAGAGCCAACTCGATCACGAATTCTATCTCCCTCTTAAGCGGTAGGCCTAGCAATTCCTTTGAAAACATGTCTGGAAATTCTTGCACTACTAGTATATCTTCAATTTCCAACTCCTCAATTGTCATATCCACGACAGTTGCCAGGTAACCTGGATAACCCCCATTTAACAAATAGGTTGCCTCAAGTGATGAGATTAAGGAAATCGAGGGTCCTCCTCAACTCTCGACAAACTCGAAACTTTCACCCTCTAGTGGGTTAAACTAAATCGCTTTTATGGTAGTAGTTCATCTTAGCTATTTGCTTGGTGAGCTAGTCCATGGCAATTATCAAATCGAAGTCATAAATGGCTAGGACTAACAAGTCTATCTTCCTTTCTCGCTCACCAATCATTAACTTGCAACTAGGACAACCCAATATAGTTAATACCTTATCCTTTAACGGTATAGATATGCTAACCACTAACTCCAACTATTCAAGACTCAATCCTATCAGCTTAAGAAACTATTCAGCTATAAATGAATGAGTTGCACCAGGATCAAATAAAGCATATGCAGCATGGTTGTTCAGCCAAACTGTACCTATAACCACATTAGGCAAGTCCTTTGCTTGACCTTTCATGATGGCATACATTTTTCCTTAGGCTGGTGGTCTGTTCTGTCCTCCTTGTTGTGTGATGTCCGACACAAACCTTCTATTCTAACCCATCGATGGTGGTGGCGGTAGGGGCGGCAGCTTGATTTTGGGCCTATTGCCCCATCATTGCTCCCATTGCTTCAAGTGCTTGCATAATCCCTTCAATTCTGGGATCATCAGGGGTTGCTACTGTGGCATCCCAGAAATTCAAAGCCAAGCCATAAGGTGTGTTAAAGTCTTTAATTAGGTGGTAGAATTTCCATGGCTAATGTTTTAGCCATTAGTCTTTTAAATTTGATGATTTGTGCTTGTGATTGTGGAAATTTAAATTTAATAGATTAATAATCTATGCTTGGCCATATGATTTAAATTTCAATGAACAAAAATATCCCAAGACTTTGGCCAAGATGAAAATTGGAATTCAAAAATATTTATAGAAGGAATTCAAAAAAAAAAAAAAAAAAGAGAGAAAAAGGGGATTAAATTTGAATGGGCCTTGGACCCATTGGCCTAAAGCTTGGTGGGCCAAGCTAGTCGGCCCATTAGAGCCCAAAGGAGGCTGTCGACCAGCCCAAGGAGGAGTGGCCGGATGGCCCAAGCCCAAGCCCAACTCCAAAGCCCATCTTGCATGGATCAAGACAAGTGGCAAGGAGAAGGCCATGCATTGGCCATTGGTTGAGGCAAATCAATCATTACAAATGATGAGCTTTAGGGGAAATAAAAGGGGAGAAGAGAGAGAAGGTGGCCGGTTTTGCTTGATTCGGCCGAGAGAGAGGGAGAGAGAGAGAGAGAAATCGCGAGAGAGAGGGAGAGACCGAGAGGGAGAGGAGGTGGAGCCGAGGAGGAGCCGCTGTGTCCCGCCGTCCGTTCGCCGTGTATGCCGCCGTACGCCGTCGACCGTCCATCCTAGAGGCAAGTGGAGTCATCTAACTTCTCTTGCATGTGTGTATATGGTTTGCATGTTCGATTTTAGGTGTTATTTGTGAGAAAAACCGAGGTAAGGGTTGGTTGTTTTCAAGCCGTGTGACTGTTCTTGCTCGGTTTGTAGGAGTCAGTAACTTGTTTGAGCTTGCATGTGTGTTGGGAGTCCGATTTTGGCTTCGATGTCTTCATGAAAGTTGTAGCTAACATCTTTTAGTATAACATACTGAAATTTCGTGGAAAATGATGGAGGTATGAGGGGCTAAAGTTCTATTCTACGAAGACCCCAGATCTGTGAAGTTTTCACTGACCTCTTGTTGGATTCTTGGTTGCATGTTGGTTTGTGATGAACATATGACTTCGATGTCTTCATGTAAGTTGTAGGTAACATCTTAAAATACAACATACTCGAATTTGAAGAGAAATGAACAAGTATAGCCTAGTAAATCGGCTAGATCTTGGAGACGCTGGTTCTGGTGATGTGTTCCGAGACACCCGAGACTTCATGGACTTAAATGGTGACCATAATTTGGTTATTTGACCTAGATCTCTTCACGAAACTTATAAAGGACACCTTGGTACATAACATACTCAAATTTTAGAGGAAAAAAAAGAGAATAGATGGGTGAAATCTTAATATTTCGGAGATGTGTATTCTGGACGATGCGGTAGTGGTTCCAGAAGCTTCGTGAGGTCGTGTAAAATAATCCAAAACAAATATGGCTTGGAGTTCTACATAGAAGTTGTACGAAAATGTCTTGGCTATCACCCTGAAAAATTTTGTAATTTTTGGAGGCCATATGAGTATTTTAATCGAATTTATTTGGAAACTGTGCATTCTGGTCATTATCCGAATATCATGTGCTATTTTGTGGAAATTGTGAAATTATGTGAAATTCGATTTGGCCATGAATTTCGTATGAAATTGTCATCCTATTAGTTTGTTTAATGATTGTTTTGAATATTATGATTTTGGGAAAATCATAGATATTAAATTTAATATTTATTTATGAAAATAAATAAATAAAATATTAAAATATTAAAATAATAAAAAAATAATAAAAAAATAAAAAGGGATTATTTTATTGGCCATGAATTCCATTGAATTTATTATGCATTGTTATATGACATTGGTGTATGTATGATCATAAATTGTGATGCATGTGTGAATCATATGCCATGTAATAATGATATTAAAAGGATGGTGAATGTGAAAAATGATATGTGAGTAAGAGGTTGTGGTGGAGGATGAGGCCGGAATGTACAGAGATGCATTGTCGGAATTCATTGGGAGATTCAGGATGCCCGGAATATGGGGGGCCGGATGTCCGGTTGTATCTTGGATACATACCCGGAGGTTCCTCGCGACACCAGGATTAGGGTGCGGGATGCCTGGCTAGAAGGGTAAAGGCCGGAAGCCCTGTCAGAGGTTTCTGCTCGAAGGGAATGCCTCGTGATGCTAGTTGAGATGCGAGATGCCCGCAATGTGGGGGGCCGGAAGCCCTGTTGCCTGGGAGGCTGAATGCTGGGAACCCTGTCGGAGGTCTTTGCCCGAAAGGATGATAATTGAGAATGGGTGATGTGGTGATCAAATCTAAAGATAAAAATGGAAATTAATGCATGATAGTTATATGCATGATGATGATGATGATGTGATGTGATATGATGATCACCTATGATATGATATGCATGATGATATGCATGATGATGTGATGATGATGATATGTGATGTGATATGATGATCACCCATGATATGATATGCATGATGATGATATGTGATGTGATATGATGATCACCCATGATATGATATGCATGATGATGTGATGATGATGATATGTGATGTGACATGATGATCACTCATGATATGATATGCATGATGATATGCATGATGATATGTGATGTGATATGATGATCACCTATGATATGATATGCATGATGATGATAATGACATGATATGCATAATGATATGCATGGTGATGATGATGATGATGATGATGCGTGATGTGATATGATGATCATCCATGGTATGATATGCATGATGAAATTCATGATGATGATAATGATATATGAGATGCCATGATGAAGATATGTATGATATGATGATGCATGAATGCGCATGACATCAAAGGTAAGCAATGCCTGCATCGTATGATGATATGCATGGTGCATTGAGTTGTTATTGGATTTCCCTATCTACTGAGTGGTTGTACTCACCCCTTTTATGGTCGACCGTCCGATGTAGAGGTCGAGTGTGCAGAGATAGACTATCCCTCTATTCCCGGATTGACTTTTATTCGAGTGCGCTGTCTAGTGATGTACGACATAGGCCTGGCTGGGGGCCCTGTCATTCAGGAGTTCATTTCTGTGCACGTTCGACAGGATGGAGCTATGCGAGGGATGTTGCCGCCGCCAACGCCTGATGCACTGGGAGGGTGTGAGACCTGCTCGCGATGAGTAGGAGCTGGATCTCTTTTTGATGTAGATAGTCGACACTTTCGATGGGGGTTTTGTGCTCGTATAATGTTAGGGGTCGAGGTTTCTTTTTGAGATTTTAGGCAGGACATGGCAGAGTCCTAGCCTTCCTTGTTTTGTACCGACCCGAAGGGAACCCCATCTTGCTATATATATATATATGTAAGCAAAGTGTCGAAGTTGTTTATAAAATCCTGATGTTTAGCTGGTGTGTATTGGTATCATGGATTGGTAGGGGGATAGATGGTGATGTTTAATTTGCTTCCGCTATGAGTAGCGTTGGGACCGCTTTAAAAAAAAAATGCCTGTGATTAATGACGCTTGTTTAGGAGGCGGTGCTACTCCAATAACGTTAGCCAAAGTTGGCACTCGACCATGACCTCCTCGGGTATTAACCCTTGCCGGCGTCCTATCCTGATTAATAGGTCCTAAGTTACACTTTTTAGGAGTCCTCTACTTTTGAACACTCATTTCACAGGATCTTTAAAGAGTCCTACTTTCCAATTCCACACAGAATTAGAAGCTAAGTGATCCTAACAAATAATCTACCAAACAACTATCACAAACATGCACCAGCATAAAATAAAGGCCATTCTTACTAACTATCCCATAAACTTATCACACCTTATCACTTCAACTATCGACCAGCTCTGATACCACTCCAGGTGGGGATGTCATTCCCCGATCCTTGAGCACGTGCCCATCACTCGGTGGTCGATTAAATTGTGACGTCCCGAGATGCGTCGCCGACCCATTCATTTTAATGTGTATGCGGAAGCGAATAAATAAATCCCCAAACAATACAAAGGTGGGATACAAATGTAAGGCCATAATTTTGAAAACCACAACACACATATATACACAGTAGACTAAGACATTTACAATATTTGTCTATATTCACATGTCTACCAAAAACGAAAGGGTTACAAGTCCTCTAAGCATTTGAATCGTCAACCAAAGGCTCCAGGGTCTCTGGCTCTAGGGAACTCGAGTCTACCACTGAACCACTAGGAGGGTCAGTCGTACCCTTGCCAAAAGCAATCTCTAGCATCGACATATGAATCTTAGATTCTGGTAGGAGACCTTCTCTAGGTCCATCTTGCCCATAACGATACCATGATCTAAATTGATTAGGTACCCTTTGGGGTAGACCCGCATCAACCTAGAAAATGGATCTTACAAGTTTGTAGACCCAAGGTCCTTGGCTCCCAAGGAGGGGAATCTTAGAGATCTGTTCGGTGACTATCTTTAGCTGGCCGATATGCTCAAGAGGAGCAGTGTGGCACCCCTGAAACGGCCCCCAATCCGTTAGGGTTGCCACAAATCATGTCCTTTCTCTTTACCTTTAAAGTCTATCACTCTAATACCATAAAAATTTGATAATCCATAAATCCTAGGGGTTTATATCATTTTAATCGGTCCCAGCACAGTTCATGTAACGGAAGCGAAATCCAACATCTCCCTATTCCAAATTCAGAAAAAATGCACACCAACTAAAAATTTTAAAGATAAAGCCGAACACTTTTATTTACATAAGCTTGATAAACATCATCAATTGCTACACCAAAATTTGCCGTGGTTTTCTATACACAGCTACATACTCAAAAGACAACTGACTTCTCTTTTCTTTTCTTTTTCAAATGGCCAAGTAAATAAGTCTATCAGTTAGTGTTGGCGATCCAAAAATGATTCATTTGCTACCCGTCCCTCTCAATCACACCTATCCTGGTCCATCAGCTAGCGGTGGTGACAACATCCCCAGCATGATCCCATCATGGCGGACGTGCATGGACAGAAACTCCTAAATGACTGGGCCGGTGGGCAATC
This sequence comes from Eucalyptus polyanthemos subsp. polyanthemos, assembly GCA_017140185.1. Taxonomy (NCBI): domain Eukaryota; kingdom Viridiplantae; phylum Streptophyta; class Magnoliopsida; order Myrtales; family Myrtaceae; genus Eucalyptus; species Eucalyptus polyanthemos. The sequence goes on from CM029459.1 coordinate 26,075,680, forward strand.
CAATGTCATGTATGACTAGAACCCGCACTTGAATAAAGACCAACCCTCGTATATTAGGATGAGGATGCTCCATACACTCACACTCAACATTGGCTAGTATACCATAGAATGTGCCGAGGGTCACTGGTAGCAGAGGCATGTCTCCTAGTCTGAAATCTTAGTCCCCAAGCGGGGTGAGTACAACCACTTAGCAGTGAAAGGTTCATTAAACTATATTATGCAACAAATGTAATAATCCAATTCCTACATAATGCACATGTCATCTATGCAATTATGTATGTATATCTATATACTATCAAGAGATAAATTTCTTGTACTACATTCACATAAATTAATTCAATGCCTAGACAAACACCATTTCAATATCAGATAATACCAACTCAAAATTCATAGACAATTCCCATGCCATGCCATATGCACATACATATGCTTGATTAATTTACCCATTTTTGTATTAAAAAGATTTCATTCCCGGGGGACTAGTGTTTGCATCCCTTTGGGCTTTCACACCCAACTTGGCATTGCGAGACCCTCCAACACAAACCTTCGGGCATCCAGAGCGTGTTTCTTCTCACCCCAGGGCATCTCGCACCCCACCTGGCATCATGAGGCATATCTAGGGCTTGCCATGAAAATAGTTGCCCCTTCCTTATGGATTTACGTACAATACCTACTACCGGGCATCCTGAAACTCTCGGGGACCCTTTGAGGCACTACGGACCCCAGGCATCCAACGGCATCAACTCATTCAATCCTATGGGCATCCCGTCTCCTGGGGCATCGTCGACTCAGCCGTCGGACGGTAAGATTAATATCTTGATATATATCATTACTAAAATATATTCCGTTGCAATGATACCAAGAGTCTCATAAATCCATAAATCTTTATGATAGATTTCAATGTCATATGATATGCTAAATGTCACTGCATCCATCAAGTGGATAACAACTCAAGATACAATAACTTTGAGGACAAATTGAACAATTTTGTAGTAAAACAATTTAAAGGCCAGAATGCGCGCTTTTAGTAGAAATTTCAAAATAATCATCAAATGACCTTGAAAATTTTAAACTTTTAACATGTTATAATTGAGATCTAGATGAAAAGTTTCATGAAGAACACTAAGCCAAATAATTATGTACAAGTCACAGCAGACCATATATCACAGCTACAAGCTCAGTCAGAGTTCACTTTTCAATCCAGAAGATACCGCATGTTAGAAAAAAATTTCTGCCACCATCTGAGTTCCGAAAAATCTAACAATAATCTATGTTATAGTTTAGGCAATTCGTTACAGCTTTCATGAAGAAACCGAAACCAAAATCCTATTAGAAATTTCTATAAAAAAATCGGCAAAACTACTAAGTTTCTCAAAATAAATTGTCAGACCACACGGATTCAATGGAATCCGATACCTACACCTTGGTCTACTTACTTTCAAAGTCTCATATAAACGTATATCTCACAATGTAGTTCATGAGGATTACAAGCACACATGGATAATCAAAGCATTTTCTCAATTTCTCAACCCATCACTACTGAAATCCAGCACACACCATCCATACTCAAACATTTTCTGAACCCATCTCACTATATCAAATTTCTATGGCATTGCATCACATAGTTTTAATGAACTTCTACTTGCCTTGATGTCCTACGGTTCAACAGTATGTGGTGAGACGGCGAGGAGTGCGCAGCTCAACGACGGTGGGCTTGAACAGCGTCGATGGTGGCAACACACACGTACGGAGGATGGTCCTTCTCCTCACACTCACTCGTCGCTCTCTCACGGACTCTCTCTTACTTTCATTGGTTTCGTTCTCTCTCTCTCTCTCTTTCCTTCACACTCTCTCTCGATCAATCCGCCTGTTTGTGCTCAATTAATTTGCAGTTTGCATGCAAATTCTATGGTGGCAGCAAGGACCGAAGACAGCTGGGGGGTATGTCTCTTCAGCTGGCCTCTCCATCCATCTTATTGTCTGCCCATAGAGAAGCAACGTGGCTTCATCCAGCCAAGCCCCAGTCAAACTTCTTCTTGCTAGTTGACCACTTATGTCGAGAATTAGAGGTTAATGTGGCGGGGTTTTGGGCCGGTGAGTTGTGGCTCATTATCCGAATGATACAGCCCAACATCCTCTCTATTCATTTGCCTTAGTCTCCACACATGCATGGGTTAATTGTAATCTACTCACATGGCCGTGCATGGCCGTGTTGGGTCCTCGCTCACAGTTCAATTCCCCCAATATTCGACTTTTAATTTCAGTACATACAAGTGCTGAAAAATAATTACTTTCACGACTACACGGGGTCGCAACAATGTACCGGGGTTCGGTTAGTAGAGTACACAATTGGATGACCAAAATCAATATAGAAAAATATAATTGTTGACACATCTTATAGCACACTCTCGGCCTCATTAGAGATAGTGGGCAGGGACGGGACTATGACTTATGCGACGATCGAAATACTTCTAAACATGACCTATTAGTCCGACGATGGAATCGAAGCAATGTCCGTGCAAAATACTAATGATACCATCTGGCGATACTTTCATTGATCAATCACTGCCGTCGCACAATCACGGGTTGTCGAAATTCTTGGGTGCCACAAACAGTCATCTAAGAACCTGAAAATGTTAGCTCGCGATGGGGTGAGACAATGTCTCAGCAAGTTCACTCCCTAAACTTCAACTAGGAAGGAAATACGCCTAAAGGCTTCCTATACACACACAAAGTAGATGACTTACCTCACTTTAGCTCCTTCTTGCAAGTCAGTATAATTCACACACTTAACCATTCAGTTTAAATCATCGATCCACTCAGTCAATCAGCTTAATTCCACACAATTGATACCATTTGTCAACCAATACTATCTATCAATTTGATGCCACGTTTGCAATATATGGTCATAGCTCGCTCAAGCTGATAAATAAATAGATCGTGCTCATTCAAGCTGGTAAAACGATTTTAGCTCACTCAAGCTGATAAAATGATCATAGCTGATATATATATATATATATATATATATATATATATATGTTGACCCCTTTTTTTACAAAAAAATTTAAAAAAAAAGAAGAAGAAAGAAAATCAATAAAAAAAAAGGTCGGGCGGGCCAGATTTGGCCTTGGCCCGACCCGCCCACATTTTTTGTTTTTTCCTTTCTTTTCTCCCCTGTGGCCCAGCCTCCTTTACCCCCCATCAGCTTGGCCCACGCCCCATCCTTCTCCCTCCCCCAGTCTTCGTGCAAGACTTGCATAAGACAGAACATGAGGAAGCCAAAGAAGGCTCTGCAGAGGATCGGCAATTGCGATTTTAGAAAAATGGAAGCAATGAAAGCTTGGTTGCAGTGTGGCAGTGCCTACAGTTGACGAAGCCCAAGAAAACCTGCAGTCGTTGTAGCTGAAAACAGATCGAACTCGGTCCTAAGGAGAAGATCGACTGTAGGCATACATAAAGGCAAGGAGGCTGGACTAACCGAGGAAAATTAGAGCTGAAGATGGAAAGGAAAGAGAGCTGGCTTCGTGGACTAGAAAAAGGCATTTTGGACGGACGCAAAGGGAAAGGAACCAACGAAGTTTTAAAAAGAAAATAGGGGGGTTTTTCTTTTTTGGTAAGAAAAAAAAGAGAAAACACCAGCGACAAAATAGAGGGGGAGTAGACGAAATGAGGGAAGGACAGGAATTTGGCCGGGAGAGATTTGAGGCGGCCTTTGGCGAGAGAGCTTGAAGGAAGGGGAGGGGTAGACATGGAGAGTGACTAGGAAGAAGGAGGCCCAGAACCCACCTCAGCCAAGCATCGCTCAGCCACCCTTGATGCGAGCTTGCGCCTCCTAGCCGGAACCACCAAGCCGTGGCTTCCTTTTCCTTTAATTCAAGTTTTCGCGGTGAGTTTCCTGGTTTTTGGTTCAACTTGTGTCAATTTCCCAAGGATTCCAGCTTGAGGGTGTGCGAGGCGACCGGACATTGTCCGATCTATCGATCTCGCCCACCGTTCGCCACCCTCAAGCAGGTAGGGACCTTACCTTGCTCTTGTCCTGTTCCCTCATACTTTTTTGGCATGGTTTACTGAGTTGGGATGTGAATTTCGAGTTCACTTATGCTGTCCTTTGCTGATGTTGAGCATTCCCTGTTATTCTCGTTGAGCTATGGTCTAGTTTCGAGTCATGTCCTTGTCTGTGGTTGCCTTGAGCCGATGCACCCTAGGTGTTTGATAAAATGCCCTAGAAGTGCTTCGGGAAAATAGCCACTACCTTTGCTGCATCCAAAACTTGTGTATAGTTGTTTTGATCTCTAGTTACTGAGATCGTCTTGCATAAAGCCTTAGCTCGTTGATCATAGGTAGTGGCTAGTGAGGTTGAGCAGTGGCGTTTCTTCAAGAAAGATCTTGGCAATGGTGTTGTTCTCGGCAAGGAGGAGATCGTCAAAAAAGGAGCTTAAGCGAGAAAGGAAATCACACCCAGTTAAGGGAAAATTAAATAAAGAAAAACAAACAAGAAAAACAAACAAAGAGTAATGAAAAGAGAGATAACATCCATGTGTAAGCCATTTTAAGCGTGTGGGCTAGAGGGATTTTAGGAATGTATGTGTCATTTTCAAAGGGTAACATCTGTCTTTTTTTTGTCCATCTTCGTGTGCATTTTGCGGATATCCAAACTTATGGCCGTATGTCGCACCTTACGTCCATCTTGCGTTTTGCATTTTATATAACTTTGAGTTTGTTGGATACTGGCGCATGCTCTTCTCGGCTTGGTATGGAATAAATATACGTCATGATCATGGTTTTGGTACTTTGAGGTTGGGGTTGACTTCACGGGAAATTATGGGTTTAATGGAACCTTCCGGGGGAGAAGGAAGCATACAGCGAAGGAGACCAAAATGGGGAAGAGAAAAACAAAACAAAAAGAAGAGAAAAAGAAATGAAAAAAAGAAGAAGTTAGAAGGGACAAAACAAAGAGAAGAAGACGTCCGATGGACATTCTGCAGAAGAAGAAGACCGAAAGGCAAAAATAATAATAATAATAATAATAAATTAAAAAAATTAATGAAAAAATATGTATATTTTAACTTTAAAAAAATATCTTTTTGATTTGACGTGGGTCGGACTTGGGTTTGGATCGGATCAACGGGTCGGATTGGTCCTATCTTGTCTGAATCCTTTCTCCAAATAAAATAATATTAAATATTAAAAATACATTAAAAATTCAAAAAAAATTGAAAAATAAAAAAAATTCGAAAAATAATAAAAATTCAAAAAAATTCCGAAAACTCAAATTTCAGAAAACACTGAATTTTTTAAAAAAATTCGAAAATTAAAGCATGTAGGGTTTGGTTAAGAATTGTTGTGTTTTGCCCTTTTTTTTTTTAGCGTAATTAGGCCTTTATTTTCTTGTACCTTGATTATATTGCATGTTCAATTCGCGTATTTGATTATATTTGTGGATGTCTAATCACACGTGCTCAATTTTACTGCAATTAGGATCTCAGTAGCTATGATTGTTACGCATGTTAGTGGATAAGTATAAAATCAATCCAAACTGCCCAATATTTTTTTTTTTGGTGACCTAGAGAACTCTGCATAGCCGACAGTTAAAATGAACAAGATTAGGCACTAAAAGGGCAGTAATTGGTCAATTCGTGTAATCAAGTCCCCGACCATAAATTCTCTGGTTGCTCCCATGCCTCACTTGGTTTCTAGCTGACCCTAATAGGCTAGTGGCGACTCAGTTTGTGCAAAATTCCTAAAAAATATCCCAATGTCACACGAGATATGGGCTTGGGAGAGCCCGTGCTTAATCATGGGCCTTAGGCCCGTCCTTTAGGCAATACTCCTAAACCTTTTCCCTCCCCTCGAGGGTAGGTCACAACAATATATATATCATGCTCACTCAAGATGATAAAATGATCTTAACTCACTCAGGCTGATGTTCATAAGGTCTCACACAAGTTGATAAATCACCACATTGAAAATACTCAATAAAATAATCGTGTGTAGATACACGGTTGGCCTTAGCCAAAATTCCAACAATTTTCTTTTAGAAATTCCCACTAATCATAGTAGTCCATAAATAGATTTTTGGCGTTGTAAGCCAACGCCCAGTATTTTCTGAATAAAATACCAAAACCACACACTTTGGGAATAAATACCCAAATTTACTAAGTCCACTCAATTTGCACAATCTAACATTCAATTAAATAAACCAAGCATACCATTGTAATCAGCACGAAATTCTGATCACAGGCTATCCAGGTATAATTTTCGGAAAAGAATAAATAATTAAATAAATACCAAAATTAATAAAAATAAGTACAAATAAATGTCGTAAATAGAGACTTAGGCCGGAAAAGCCAAATTAAATACCGAAACAGACTCAAAAAATTTCCAAACCTATCTAGATAAATAATACAACCTATCTAGTTGCTAATTAAACTGATCTAACCACCTAATTGGTAATAATGAGTAATTAAATCGTTAATCCGTTCTAACTAACCACCTAAATTGTATTTAGCCTAAACTAATCAACCCTTAAGCATAATTAACTCCCTAAGTAGAGTTTAGTAAGTAAACTCATTGATTTTGGAATCCATTGAGTTCACAGTGATGGCAACGCGGAGACGGGCGACAAACTCTGAAGCGACAACACACTACGAAGTTTAGAAGTGGTTCGAAATGGGCCTTGAAGCCCATGGAGGCTTGCTGGTCTTCGGTTGTGCTAGGTGGGTCGAGAGGCTAGAATAGAGACCGATTGGCGCAGAAATAGTGACAACGGGCAGCAACAAGGGTAGGCAGCCAACGGTGGGGCTTCACGGCAGTGGAGGCGAGTTGTACAACGGTCCAAGGGGCTTGATAGGCTTAGGGGATGGCCTAGGGTCGCAACTGGAGAGAAACAGATGGCGAACGAGTGCAGTATAGGTGTGGCTCGCATGGGACTTGTGGGTGACACGACGGCAAGTGGCGGCTTCGAGTGGATGTGCGATGGCTAGGGGAGGGGCTGCTTAGTTTTCTCTGCAATTTTTAGAGCTCTCTAAGGCCAACAACGAAGAAAGTAGCCTTTACTGAAGGAGAAGAAGCTAGCTGCCTTGTGTAGGAAATATTCAAGCCATTGACAACTTTCAATTGTCATGAAAATCTTAAGGTTTCAGATACAAGCACAGGGCATAAAAACAACGGAAAAATCGGTTTAGTACCGTTCGACAAGAATTTTGCAATCAAGTGGAATCGCCCACACTTTAATCACATGCCTCTGTCAAATCGACCTATCTCTAGTCTCTAGTTAATTTTGACGGTGCTGTATTGACCCTTGCAAATTAGCATGGTTGAGTAGTCGATTTCTAGTCGAATTCTCAAATCGGTTGTGTTTAGATTCCTTAATGGCTTCACCTGATAGATTTGTTATCCCGTGAGTGATCAGCTCAGAGAAAAAGACTATAAGCACATCAATGAAAAGCCAATTTCATTCAATCGAAAACATGGTTGAAAATCAGGATGTCACAGATATGTTCTAGGACCTAAGAGAAATCTAATCTCTATAAGTTAATTAGACAGCACAGGATACAAACTATTTTTGGGGTTGGCTCTTGTAAAATAGTTAAAAGTGCTTTGGTTATAGCATGGAGGGCAAAGTTAGGAATGCTTTACATAATTGAAAGCAGTAGAGAAACCATAGTAGTTACTGAGTCCAAAGCTGATTCTGAATTATGGCACTACAAGCTTGGACATATGAGTGAAAAAGGAGATAAAATTATTAGCATCCAAGGGAAAACTGCCTAATTTGAAGTCCATAGATATTGGTATATGTGAAGATCGTGTTTTGGGCAAGTAGAAATGTGTTAGCTTTTTGAAGATTGGGAGAGAACCAAAGAAAGAAAAATTAGGCTTGGTGTATACGAATGTGTGGGGACCAGCTCTTATGAATTCCCTTAGAGACTTGTGCTATTATGTCGCGTTCATTGACGACTCAACCATAAAGTTAAGGGTTTATTTTTTGAAAAATAATTCTAACATGTTTGCTACTTTTAAGAGATGAAAAGTTGAAGTGGAGAATGACACTGGCTTGAAGATCAAATGTCTAAGGTCCGATAATGGTGGTGAGTATTATAGTAAGAAGTTCAAGCAAGTTTGTGTAAAGAATGGAATCAAAATGGCAAGAACTGTTCCTAATAAACCATAGCAAAATGAAGTTGCTGAAAGCATGAATAGAACTATGAATGAGCATGCAAGAAGTATGAGGTTGCATGCCGGATAACCCAAGAGCTTTTAGGCGGATGCAATTAACATAGCAGCATATTTGATTAACATTGAGTTTCACTTGATTTTAAGTTACCAGAAGAAGAGTGGAGTGGAAAGAAAATAAATTTCTCACATCGAGAAGTTTTTGGTTGTGTTTCATATGTCCACGTAGATTATGAAAATAGAGATAAGCTTGATGCAAAAGCTAAAAAATGATTTTTCATTGGATATGGTTTTGATTATTTTGGTTATTAATTTTAGGATTAATAAAACAGAAAAATAACAAGAAATGCTAATGTTACATTCGATGAAAACATGTTTTATAAGGACAAATTTGTGCTAAAATCTAGTGTGAAGAAACAAACGGTGGAGAGTAGAGAGATTAAATTAGAGGAGGTTTCTAAGAGTGTTCTGGTTGAAATTTCTAAAACTATTGCCATTGACTCTGATAAAAAACCAAAGCAATAATTACATACACCTAAACCCACTTTGAGAAGATCTAGTAGAACACCTAAACCTATACAAAGATATTCTTCATCATTACATTATTTGCTTTTGACTGATGCCGATGAACCATAAAACTTTTTAGAAGCAGTGTAGGTTAAAGATTGTGTTAGGTGGGAGCTAGCAATGCGAGATGAGTAGGTTCACTCGAGAAAAAAATAACTTGGGTGTTAAGTTAGTTACTGGATGGGAAGAAAGCATTGCAAAACAAGTGGGCATATCAAGTCAAAGAAGAACCCAATTGCAACAAAATGTAGAAACAAGGTTAGTAGTACAACATTTTTAGCAAAAGGACGGAATTGATTGCCCAAAGATTTACACTCCAGTTGTGAAATTGACTACTATTAGGTTAGTATTGAGTATAGATGCCACCGAGAATTTACATTTGGAGCAGTTAGATGTTAAGACTGCATTCCTCTATGGTAATTTGGAGGAGGATATTTACATGATGCAACCGAAAGGTTTTCAAGTTCCTACAAAAGAAATTTATGTTTGCAAATTAAAGAAAAGTCTATATGGTTTGAAATAGGCTCCTAGATAGTGGTACAAGAAATTCGAAACTTTTATGTATGATAACAAGTTCACTAGAAGTTATATGGATCACTATTATTACTTCTCAAATTTTTATGACTGCTATATTATTTCATAGTATGCGGATGATAAGCTCATCGTAGGATTTAGCATGAGGGAGATCAATATATTGAAGCAACAATAGTCAAAAGAGTTTGAGATAAAGGACTTGGGCGTAGCAAATTAGATTCTTGGGATGAGGATCACATCGGATAGATCCAAAGGAATTATAAAATTATCTAAAGAAAAGTACATTGAAAAGGTGCGAGACAGATTCATATTTCATAATGCAAAGCCTAAAAAGTACATCTTTAAGAAGTCACTTCAAGCTCTAAAACATGTAATCACCAAAGATAGATGAAGAGTGGGAGTATATGGCTTAGGTGCCTTATGCATAAGTTGTTGGCAGTGTAATGTACGTTATGATATGTACTTGATCGGACATAGCTCATGTAGTGAGAGTTGTGAGCATATACATGGCAAATTCAGGAATAAAACATTGAAAGGCTGTAAAGTGATTATTAAGATACCTAAAAGGCACTTCAGGTATGTCATTATGTTTTATGAAAAACGATATAACTTTACAAGGCTTTGTAGATGCATATCTTGGTGGTGACTTGGACAATAGGAATAGCACCTTGGGTTCGGTTTTTTCCTTAGGTGGCACTATAATTAGTTGGATGTCTAAACTTTAGACATGTGTGTCTCTCTCAACCACTGAGGAAGAGTATGTTGCTATATCTAAAGCTAGTAAGGAGATGATTTGGTTGAAAAATTTTCTAAAGGAGATAGGTAAGGAGTAGGATAACATTGTTATCTTCAGTGATGGTCAAAGTGCTATTTGTCTTGTAAACAATCTAATATTTCATTCAACAACAAAACACATTGAGTTAAAGTATCATCACATTTGTCAATTGATAGATGATTGGATTTTGTTATTGAAAAAGATTCTTGGTGTAAAAAATCCAGCAGATATGTTAACAAAGGTTGTCGCTACTGAGAAACTAAGGTTGTGCATGGCCTTGGTTGGCCTCCGTGGTAAGTGATGAGGGAGGCCGCTGCACTAGGATAATTTGCTACAAAGATAAAGACTATGAAACATTATTGTTGTTTTTCTTTCTTTAGGATCAGCCTCCAAGTAGGAGATTGATGAAGTTATGGAGTCTAATAGAGGAAAATAATGTTCAAGCGTAGAAACAATTTATTTTAGGTAGTTACCAATCTTGAAATCTTAAAGCAATTAATAAGGCTTTTATTGATACTAGTGGCATACATGTAATTTCCATTTTAGATATGTATGCCTTAGACTCCTACTATTTATAGACAATATCTTTTATAGTTGTAATGTTGGAGCTTGTAACCCTAGAGCTTGTAATACTGATTTTGATAGTGAAATCACAGCACCATGGTTTTTCCTTTTTCCTGATTTTGGGAAGAGTTTTCCATGTAAAAATTCTTGCTTGTTTTCTTCTCTATTTTTTCTCCTCATACATTCGCGTTCCTAATAGATACAAACACTAGATATGGACCCCTACACTTGAAGAGATACTAAATGGCTTGAAATGTGGCACCCCTCGAATGGCCCCCGATCCGTTAGGGTCGCCACAGTTCTCTTACCTTTCACTTTCGCTAATAACACGTCACTCTGATACCATTTCAATTGCAGCGGATCCATACAACCTGGAGGCTTACATTTTTTTAGATCGGTCCCTTGTGCAATTCATATAACGGAAGCATATCCAACAACTCCCTTCCCTATATTTAGAAAACGATGCACACCAACTAAACATTTATAGGTAAAAGCCGAACACTTTTATTTACTTAAACCAGATGGACATCATTCATCAGCACATCAAAATGCCATAGTTTTCTATACTTGGATATACTTCAAAAGATGACCAACATTTCCTCAAACAATTGTATACTTAAAGTCCATCGATCAATGTCGGCGTCCAAAAGTTCCTTCATTTACTATCCTTCTCCTCACGGTTATATCCAACCACTCGATCCATCTACCAGTGGCAGTGGCAGTGGTAGCAGAGATATCTTATCTAGTCTGAAATGTTAATCTCCAAAAGGGGTGAGAACAACCACTCAGCAGTAAAGATCCACCAAACTACTCAATGCGTCAAACAGAACAATCAAGGTATCATGAACAAAGCACATATCATTCATGCATTCAAGCATACCTTACCTTATAGCCATGCATATATCACCATGCCATATGTGTATATATCACCATGCACTTATCATCAAGCATTCATGCATATACCACCAAGCACTTATCATCAAGCATTCATGTATATATCACCATGCAATCATGCATATCTCACCATGCTATCGTGCATATATCACCATGATTCATATCATCCATGCTATCAAACATACATCACCATGAGATCCATTCATGCCTTCATGATCACATCTTCAATATCAACTAGCATCAATTTACTTTCATAAGCAGATCATGCATCATGCCATATGCATACACTCATGCACATGATTCACTTTCAATTCTTATCTTTCACAAGGATCTCATCAGTTTTTCTTTCTAGGGACCAATGTTTGCATCCCACAATTTATCGCTCGCACCCAACCTGGCATCGCGAGGAACCTCCGGCACACACCTCCGGGCATCCGGCACCCCTACATTCTGAGCATCTCGTATCCCAATTGGCATCACGAGGTATCCCCTCGGCACACATCTCCGAGGCTTCCAACACACACCTCCAGGCATCTTGTATCCCAACTAGCATCACAAGGAATCCCCCTCGGCACACACTTCCAAGGCTTCCGGGATTACGTACTGACATACCACCAGGCATTCCCCTTGGAATTACGTACCATATATCACCGGGCATCTTAAAACTCCTGAGGATTCTCCGGAATTATGCCACTAGGCCACCGAGCATCCGGCACCCCCACATCCCGGGCATCCCGACACTCACGGGGCATTGTCGGCTCACACCTCCGATGGCATCCTTACTTATCACAATTCATGTTCACAATTGTGTCTCAATATTAACATGGCACATGATGTGATGGCAACCAAATCAATTTCAGCTTTTGATTTTATATGTAATGCCATATATCATCACAATATGAAGCAAGATCAATTACTATTATTTTAGAAAACAGAATGCATTCTTTTTAAAAAACATTTCCTAAAAGTTAGTAATTGTCTCCAATAATTTCTAAGAATTTAGTACATCATAGACAAACTCTAAGGGCATTCATCTCATGAAGAAAACAGCACCACCAGGATTTCATACAAAACAGGATAGTCCATGCATCACAGCTTTTGAAATTTGCACAATCCAGCTAGCACGGTTTTAGAAAGAATTTTCATTAAATACCCGAATGACATTAAAAAATTATGAAATTTGAACATGTGATAGTCAAGACATAAAGGTATATACTTCATGCAGAAAACTACACCAAAATATCCCTATATAGTTCAATACAGACCACGCATCACAGAACTACTAATTCTGTCCGTTCCACTTGCACAGTTTTTGAAACATTTTTGGTTAAATAGGAAAATGAACTTCAAAAATTACTAAATTTGAATATGTTTCAGGAAAGACATAAGTAAAGTTATTTCATGCAGAACACTTTTCCAAAATAATCTCATACAAAATGGTATAGACCACGCATTGCAACATTACCAAGTCCGAACACATCAGATCGCACATTTTTAAAATTATTTTTGATTAAATACCCAAATGAAATTTAAAAATTATGAAATTTGACTAAGTGATAGCCAATACCATAAGGTAAATACTTCATGCGGACATCGAAGTCAGATTCGTCCTAGGTAATTAAATATAGGCGGTTAAAATTTCTGTTCCTAGTACCGAAATTTCCAGATCTAACCATCTCCGAAAGACCACGATTTCACCTACCTACTCTTGTTTGATTTCTCTAAATTTTTTATATGTTATACCTTAAGAAGTAAAATACAACATTCATTAAGAGATCAAGGTGAGATTTTCACAAGAAGGTTACTTTACAGACCACGATACCACTGAAGGTCAGCACAACGAATTCTAGATCTAGTCTCTCCAAAGAAAAATCATTTCACTAATAATTTCTTGTTCATTTTACCTCAAATTTTAGTATGTTGTTCTTCAAGGTGTTATCTACAACTTTCATGAAGAAATCAAAACAAGATTCTGACTAAACAGTCACATGAAACACACAATCTCATGGATGGTCGGACTGGTCTTTCCAGAAACAGCATGCATGACCAACGAATCTCTCTCCATAGCTCTGAAATTTCATCCCATCTACCACAACCAAGAATTACCATCTACCACACATACACACAGCAATGCAAAGCGTGGGTTTTAGGACTTCACTTGCCTCTAATTCCTTAGCTCGACAGCAAGCAAAACCAAAAGCTCGGGCTTGGCTCAACGGCGACAAAGACGTGACGGCAGCAGCTCGCACTAGCACGGACGGAGGGCGGCCTTCCTTCTCAGCCCTCACACGCACAGACCGCTCGCTACTCACCCTCTCTTTTGGTCTCTCACTCGACCCTTTCTCCCTCTCTCAATTGCTCAGTTCACTCCCTTTGTCTCTCTCCCTTCAATTCCGAAACCCCCCCTCCCCTTTTGCTCTTTGATTAACAATTAATCTCTATTTTTGCATGTAAGGGAAAAGTGGAAGATGCATGGACAAGTGGTGAGTAGCCATTTGCATGCTAGAGACACATGGAGAATCCCTCACGCCACTTGTCAATCTCCATGCGAAGGTGATGGCCCTCAATGGGCTGGGCTTGGGCCTTCATGGGCCGGTTGAATGGGGGGCTGCGTGGGCTGGTTGGACGGGCTTTTGGGCCTAAAGATCAGCCCACCATCTCCTATTCCTATTCCATTTAACCCTTATTTAAATACACTCCTAATTTCAACTTATAAGCCCACAAAACTTTATAATTTAAATCAATAAAATTCTACTTATAAAGTGCACCACCAAGAATAAGATTTCTATATCAATTTGCACTTTAATAATCCTTGGGTCACTTGAAGACACATTTCCATCCAAACAATCATCCTTTACAATGCTTGGCCTTAAATTAATTGAAATTCGTTAATTCAATAGCTAATACAAAATCAAACGGCACTTCCATTACCTAATCATGGTTCATGGTACTCCAGAGGTTGTCACTAGATTTTAGGATGCCACGTGAAATATGAGTTGGCTATATGAATGGTCAATTCCCAAGACATGCCACTAAGATGGGTGGGCATATTCTTTCTGTTTGCCTAGAGTTCTTAAATAAAACCTCAAGTTCCTTTCATCGCAACTCCTCTGCGCATGGATGTGCGTTTCACCAGCTAAAAGGACTGAATCATCCGCCACAAGATATTGGGAAGATGACCTTGAGATGTTTGATGACTTCATTAGCTGTTTATAATAAGAAGAATTGCTTTTCCATTTAAAGAAGGTTGAAGCAATGAAGGAAGGGTTGTCTCAAATCAGGGATGTGGTAGTTGACAGATGTATTGGCTATCAAGATGCTCGACACCAGGAAAGCCTAGTGCCAAGGGAGCTTACCAAGACACTCGGATACTCATTTCCATCCTTGTTTACTCTTCGTTTGTATTATTATCTATGGATATTTAGACCTGGAGGTAGATCTTTCTGGTGGGAACTGGGGACACGGTGAAGATAGCAAATGTTGTTTGGACATGAGAAGGATTTTGGCATCAAATGAGGTAAATATCGTTTGGAACGAGGCAAAACATTTACATGAGGCTCTTGGACATTTCAGGTTTGTGTGGGAAACAGCAAGAGCGGAAGGAGTATTGAAATTGCAAGGCCATTCATGGTCGTGGGAGCTGAGGATAAGACATTAACTTATAAAGGAAATCCATTTTATGTAATTGGAGTCATGTTGTGATTGGTTGATCTTTACCATTTCTGTGTTTGAACTAATTGAGTTTGTAGACTTTTTTTTTTTTCATAAAATAGAAGAGACCGTACTTCATTTTATTGGTGGTTGAAGAGCTGACATTTCTCCGGGTGAGTAGGATCCTTTGTATTGTTGTGGGGGCAGAAATGGCAACTCCATGGACTGGGAGGATCAGTAACTTCACATCAACCACATTGAGAGTAACGCCAAGGAGTGTGTAAACAATAATTAGATTGCATATTTCCAGAAAAAAAAAATTATTAGAAAGCTCTATACACCCAGAATAAATGCAATTTGTGAATGGAAAAGATTCGCAATTCTTTCTACGGATGCACTATAGTTTGAGGGGTACAACAAACTGACCGAAGCTGTCATTACTTGGAGCACTATGTTGTGAATGAAATTGTCAAGCAATGTCCACAGCATATTTGATTGTACACTTGTGTAGTCTGCAAGGTATAACATATCCAACTTGTTGTACTGAATTAGTACGTCCATGATGGGGTCTGATGAGAACACACCGTTTCACCCTGATACGCTATGATGCAAAGACACCATTTGAAGGGGTGTAATGGAGTCATATAAAAGACTCCATAAGAGAACCGTTAGCATGGTTTGGAAGAACGTACGTACATAAAGAAGGTTTTCCTTTTCTTGTCCCATTTCCATCAAAGAGAAGACGTTCCATTTCTTCTTTATGAGAATAGTTTGCATTTACGCCGTGGAAACTGTATGCTTTCCTTGTGATTGCATTAACACCAACGTGAGGTAAGTTTGTTTGTGATTCATCCGCAATTTAACGATTGTTCCAGGGTAAATTATTGACTGCGCATTAGAATTAGGTAAGTTGTCTTCCGCCGACTTGAATTCTAATATTTGCATCAGAGCCCGATCATGATTTCTCCCTTGTTTTTCACCGAATTTTCTCATTTACTATTTGATATCAAGATCAAGAGTATGAAATCTACACTATTTAGATGTTTAGTGCTTTGAATTGCAATCTAAATCATTGAAATTGAACCGAAGCAAAGAATGGGTTTAGGGTTGCATACATCCGTACAATTTTTGCCATTTTTTGAAATATTTTTCAGCTAAAATCAATTTATAAATATACAGGTTGAAAGCACTCGTCATGATGAGTTCGACGATGGGTAGATCGCTGCTGGAAGACGTTGGACGCGCCCACTCGCGCAGCCAAAAGTCGCTGGGTGTGGGCATCACATGCCTGAATCGCTGGGAACACCAACGCGTGCGCAACACACGCCAGTCGATGAACCGGCACGTGCGCGACACACGCCGATCAGTGAACTAGCGTGTGATGACACCACTGTGACATCATCCAATGGTTGGTTGTTAGATGATGTCATTGATGACGTCACTGGTGGCGGCAGTTGGCCGGTCGGTCACCGGCCGACAACCTGACTCGAGACCCAACCTGAGACCCGACTCGACCCAACCATTGACCGGTCAACGGGTTGGACTGGTCAATCGGTCCGTCTGTCAAACTTGTGGGACTGGTTGCCGATGGGACTGGTTGGACCAGTCGGACCAGCCAAGAGCTCTTAGGCTCGTTGGCACGTGCACCACACGTGCCGCACACTTAGGCGGTGCGTGTGGGCACATGGGAGCTCCGATTGGAGCGTGGTCGGCAGTGTTTGGTTTGTATGGATGTGCTCTATACTGTGCTATATTTATTCTTCATTTTTTAGTTTTATAAATGTATAAAAATGTGTAGGAAACCCTAAGTGCGCGTATTTTTGGGGATTTAATGCATAGTTTATTCATTTTCAACTTGTATTTTCTTATGTTTGAGGAAATACAATAGCTAGCCTGTATGAAAATGATGTCATATATGCTGTGTAGAGCTTGGTTCAATGGTAGCATGTATATAGTTTAATATACTTACAATTTTCTAGTTCCAAGGAAATTCAAACAATAGTAGGAAATCATTGTTTTTCTGTTACATTTTTCATTAACACAAAATCATGCTATGCTTTTGTGTTAATGAAAAATATATAAATTACATGAGGTCATATAATTATTTTTCCATTCATAGATTGGTAGAATTTGAAAGAATTCTCACCTAGAACTTAAAATTTGCACAAATTAAACTAATCAATGATAATAGAACAATCATACATAGAAGTTGATTGGGAATATAGTGAACTTTTGTTGCTATATCTTTTGTTGAATTATCATTAATTAAGTTTGTTTTTGCTGTAAATAAAATATGTGTGTTACTCTGAAAATGTGCTAGTATTGATTTTGTGTCTATTATGTCAATGTGCTATAGCAATTGATTATGCTTCGGCATCTAAGACCATTGTGGCTGACCTTGATAAGGGTGAAAAGCTAAACGGTGATAATTATGATATTTGGTACCGAAAGGTTCAATACATACTTGAGGAGCAAGAGGTTTTGGAAACCCTCAATCACACCATGAATAAACCTGAGCGTGGAACTTCAACTCAACACAAGAGAGATCTAGAAGTTTATCAAGCTTAGAAAATGAAAAATAGCATTACTCGCATTACGTTGCTGAGTTGTATGCAAGATAATCTCATGTGTGAATTTAAAAGCTATGATAAAGCTTAAGCTATGTGGATTGCCTTGAAAGATATATTTGGGTGTACATCCGCACTAAGCTGAGGAGGCTCACCATCAAGTTTTACATATATCGAAAGTTTTTAAATGTAACGATAAGACAGCATCTTCAGGAGATGTCAAACATGATTTGTGAGGTGAAGTCGGCAGGTCACTCTCTTACTAATGAACAGCAAATTCATGTTATTATTGGGTCTCTTCTTGACAATTGGGAGCATATGAAGATCAATATGACGCATAATGAGAATATTATCACTTTTGATGGTATAAGACGTCATTTAGAATTAGAGGATGAGCGCCTAAAGGCTGCGAGATCCTTTACCCATACTTATGTTACTGAATCGAGTTCGCGCAAAGCTTCGATCTTCAAGCGTAAAAGGAATTCTCAATTCAACAACAAAAGGAATAAGACTGATCAGGCACCTAAAAGGGTTAAGACCTTCCAACACAAGAAGCATGGTGAGAAGAAGGACAAGGCTAAGATGAAGTGTTACAATTGTGGCAAGATGTGTAACTTTGCTCGTGAATGCACTAAGCTGAAAGAGTTACCCTATTATTCTATTACTTTAAGTAATGCTTTTATTTCTAGTACTGTAATACTTGCTGAATCTCATCTAATGTGGACTATAAACTCAGGAGCAACATACCACGTAGCTAGAGACCGAAAAGCATTTATGGAGTATTGTCGGATTCAGCCTAGAAGAAAATGGATATATGTCGAGAATAACTCAAGAATTGAAGTGAAGGGTATTGGCACATGTAAATTAATTTTA
Source organism: Eucalyptus polyanthemos subsp. polyanthemos (assembly GCA_017140185.1). Classification (NCBI taxonomy): domain Eukaryota; kingdom Viridiplantae; phylum Streptophyta; class Magnoliopsida; order Myrtales; family Myrtaceae; genus Eucalyptus; species Eucalyptus polyanthemos. Next base: position 26,094,277 of record CM029459.1, read on the forward strand.
CGTGGTGATCGAAACCTATTCCTATCTAATGTCTTTTATGCTCTAGATATTCGACAAAACTTGGTCTTTGTAGTTATTCTTCTTAACTTAGGTTATATATTAAATTTCCATGGTGATTGTGTTGACATTTTGTATGGAACAGTTTATTATGGTTTAGTTCATGTATCAAATGGTTTTATGGTATTAGACATTGACTTTGATCAGTACAATGTTAATGTTAATAGTTGTTTTTCTTTAATTGCATCTTCTAGTAATGTTGAGATTGATGCAAGTACTTGGCATGCTAGATTAGGTCACATTGGGTTGCAAAGAATGCAAATATTAGGTAGAGAAGGCTTTTTAGGGTCACTCACTAATATTGATCTACCCATATGTGAACATTATCTAGCGGAAAAAGTAACTAGAAAACCATTCAGTAAATGGACTAGAGCTGAATTTTCATTACACCTCATATATTCTAAAATTTGTGGTCTTTTGAATGTGAGGACGAGGCATAGAGCCTCATATTTCATCACTTTCATAGATGACTTTATGCATTTCGGTTACATCTTTTTGATCTCCCATAAGTCAAAAGTATTAGACTACTTTAGATGATATATAGCAATGGTAGAGAATTAGTTGAACAAAACAATAAAGGTATTGAGAATCGATTGCGGACATGAATATTTATCGAAGCAATTCAAAGCTCTTTATGATGAAAATGAGATTGTACGGTAATTGATTATTCTTGGTACTCCACAACGAAATGGGATAGCTAGGAGAAGGAATAAAACCCTGTTAGAAATGATTAGGTCTATCATGGCGCAAGCAAATTTGCCTATCTCCTATTGAGGAGATGCGTTATTGACTGCTGCCTATTTACTTAACCGAGTACCTTCAAAATCGGTCACTTCCACCCCTTATGAATTGTGGATTGGTAGGAACCAGACTTAAGTATTTTACGTCCATGGGGAGGATGTGTAGCTTACGTTCATGATTCTTCTTATAGATATGGCAAATTATGTCCCAGAGGAAAGAAATATATCTTTATAAGATATTCTAAACACTCCAAAGGGTATGTGTTCATAGGTAAATAAGCTGATGGAAGTGTGATTGAAATGGAGTCACGAGATGTTACGTTCTTGGAAAACGATTTTCCTAGTAGGGGTGAGATTGACAAGGACTTCCAATTATATAAGATAAAAGATCTTACTAATACACCTAGTAATGTTGTAGAGGGAAATGAAGATTTATCTCAACATGTAAGAACTAGTGGGAGTGTTGCATCATCTGACAAATTGAATTCAAGAAAAATTCAATTACATAAAAGTAATCGTAAAAGTATTCTTCGTCATCATTTTGAGATTGACGAGGAAGCACTTATGATTGCTCAGAAAGATGATGTCAAGCCTAAGACTATTAAAGAGGCTCTCTCATCGTAAGGCAAATCATGTAGCGAAAGGCGGATGGGTCTTTGAGGGCAAATGATGTCTGGGACTTGGTTGATCTGTCACCCAATCGTAAGGCCATTGGAAACGAATGGGTCTTTAAGATTAAGTGAAAGGCGGATGGATCCATTGAAAAGTATAAGGCTCGTCTTGTGGTGAAAGGTTATACTCAATAAGAGGATATAAACTATGAGAAAACCTTTTCACCAGCTGTAAGGTTTTCCTTAATACGTCTTATCCTAACCATCGTTGCACATTTGGATATTGAATTACATCAAATGGATATAAAGACAGCATTTCTCAATGGAGAACTAGATGAAGAAATTTATATGAAGCAGCCAATAGGTTTCATAGCTCAGGCTAAGAGTATAAAGTTTGTAAGCTTCATCACTCAATATATGGCCTTAAGTAATCATTTAGACAGTAGTATCTTTGTTTTCATCGAGCCATAACCACTTTTGGTTTCATGATGATCAAAGAAGATCGCTGTGTATATGACAAGCGGTCCAAAGATAAATTTGTGATTCTATCACTTTATGTGGACGATATTCTATTGGCTGGAAACAACAAGATTTTAGTTATCACCATAAAACAATTATTGTCCTCTAATTTTGAAATGAAGGACATAGGAGAAGCTGCTTGTATATTATGTGTTAAGATCAAAAGAGATCGATTAAGAAAACTCCTTACTTTATCACAAGAGTCTTATATAATGAAGATTCTCGAGTATTTTAATATGCAATATTGCAATCTCATTGTTATCCCTGTCATGCAAGGTGAAGGTCTAAGTACTGAGATGTGTCCTAATATGGCACCCTCGAAACGGCCCCCAATCCGTTAGGTCACCACAGTTCGCTTACCTCTCTCTTACTTGACCTGAAGGTCTAACAATCCTAAGGGATTATAATTTTTAAATGGTCTTTGCGTAGTGTATAAATGTATAGCGGAAGTGAAAATCACATCTCTCTATCCCAAAATTTTTCAAATGATGCACACCCACTAGATAGTTTTATAAGTTAAGTCAGACACCTTTATTTACATAGGTCTGATAGATAACATCGATTGGTATATCAAAACTTGCCGTGGTTTTCTATACTCGGCTTCATAACAAAAGATAACCCAACCTCCCCTTGGCTTTCCTTTCCATTCAGCCCTATACAAAAGTCTATCAGACAGTGCTGGTAGTTCAAAAAGCTTCATCTGCTACCTATCACACACGGTCACACCCAGCCCGGTCCATCGACTGGCGGTGGAGGCAACATCCTTAGCATGATCCCATCATAATGAACGTGCACCGACAGAAACTCTTGAACCACGGGGCCATTAGGTAAACCGATGTCATACATGACTAGAACCTATATTCAAATGAAAACCAATCCTCGAATCTTGAAATGAGTGTGGTTTGAACACATGCACTTAACGTCGACTGGACACTGTAAAAAGTACCGTGAGTGATAGGCAGTAGAGGCATCTTTTAATCTGAAATGTTAGTCCCCACACGGGGTGATTACAGCCACTTAGCAGTGAAAAATTCATCAAACTATATCAAGCATTACTATCTGAATCTAGATTCATGCGAGATAGACAAAAACAGGTAATCACAAGAATAAATATGCATCAAATTCATGAAATTCTTTAATGCAATAGCAACCCTATAATTTCAAAAGAATCAAGATGCATCATATCCAATTACCCAAGTCCCGAGCATAGGGCCAAACTGTAATGACATGTCCCATTCCATGCCATACAACCTAGTCTTAGAACTAGACCACACACACACATAGTAGAATCATCCATTTTATCATCCAAAAGGTTTCATCCCCCGGAGGACCAATGTTTGCATCCCTCCGAGCATTCGCATCCACCTTGGCATTGTGAAAGCCTCAAGCATTCAGCCACTAGGGCCATCGAGCATTTGGAGCATATCACTCCTCTAGGCATCTCGTACCCCATCTGGCATCACGAGGAAACCCTCTGAGACTCACCATGAAAATGGTTACCCCAGCCCTTCGGATTTATGTACTGACTTGCATAAAACCAGGCATCCCGAAGCTCCCGAGGAAAAACCTCTGGAATTTAGCCACTAAGGCCACTGGGCATCCACAAGGCATCGACTCATTTGACCCTTTGGGCATCCCGACTCCCGGGGCATCGTTGACTCGAGGGTCCAATGGTATCAATTAACATCTTAATTGTCAAAAATACTTTCATATACATTGACAAAATGTCTCATAAATCCTTTATCTAATCTTGATATTGCACAACATATCAATGCCAGTATCATCATATCACATAATATTCCAAACTATATTCACCCTTGGGAACAATTTGTACAAATTCGAAGTAAAATAGCTCGACTATTAAAGTGCACAGTTCTGGTAATGATTTCGGAATAATTCCCAAATGAACTTAGAAAATTATGAAATTTTGACATGTTATCAATGAGACCTAAAGAAAAACGTTTTATGCAGAACACCAAGTCAAATTCCTTACGTATTGAGAGTAATAATTTCTGTATTCGTTGCTAACATTCTGTAATAACTTCCAGCTTTAGCATTTTCATAGAAATATCGTTTTGTCAGTCAGACCTTGTTAATTTATTCTAAAGTTTTGATATGTTGTTCCCGAAGATGTGCCTTACAACTTTCATTAAGGATTCAAAGTCAAATTTTGGCTAGATAATTACAGAAAAAACATGAAATCACTGAAGGTCATACTGTCTTCTGCAAAAATAGTCTACTCTCCTAAAGAGAACTACTCCTACTCTTTGAATCTTAGCATCAAACATCCATGGCCAAGTGTTAACAAGTGGATTACACCACATTACAGCCTCTTCACTTCCAAAAATCCACCATAGCTAGATCCTTGAGTTCTTATTTCAATTCAAAAACCAAAATCCACCAAAACATGCTCTGTTTCTACTTAGTTTCTTGATCTAGTTCCATCTTATTTGTCCAAAATCAACATGCAGCTTTCAATTCCTTATTTTCTCACATCTACCAACTCCTCACTAGATAATAACAGCAAGCAAAACATCGATCAATGAACTTTTACTTGCCTCAAGTCGTCCTACTCGGTTGCTAGCCAAAAATTGGGGTTCGGGGATCTCGGCTTGGGTCAATCGACAATGGGGATCTGTGTTCGTTCACGGCCGTAGCTCGAACATAGCACACCCTCTCTGCCCTCACATGCTCGAACTACTCACTGCACACCCTCTCTTTTGGACTCTCACTCTCTCTCTCTCTCTCTCTCTCTCTCTCACTTGCTCCCCCGCTCATTCTCTTGGCCTCACTCTCCCTTGCTCAAACCGAAAGCTTTTTCTTTCTTTGTTTAATTATTTTGCTAATTTTTGCATGTAGAAGACAGATGGCTTCAAGGAAGGAACAAGTGGAAGAAGGTCGAGGCAACCATGGACAAGTGGTGAGTGGCATTTTCCCTTGTCCGGTTCTCTCCTCCCCCCCCCCCTTTTCGGTCGACAACTTTGGAGGTTCCTTAGGGCCTACTTGGGCCTGAAAATTTGAGGCCAAAAGTCCAAACTCAAAGGCCCATGGTCTTTAAAATATAAGCCCATAATTATGAAGCACTTTGTTTTCTAAATGAATCAATTTATATTCCCATAATTCAATTGCTTCAAGAACAAATGTATAGCCGAAATTCTTGCGTGCAGTCCAACTCCTCAAAATTTTATTCTTAAATTTCAGCATGCATGTTCCTCACGCATGACCAAATTCCATCCCTTCTGATCTAAAATAAAAATATTATTCGATCAAAGTCCAAAGATTTTCTTTTGTTGCACGGTTGATTGGTCAATTGCTAAACATATCATATCAATACAACAAATAAATAAATGCGGATTACTGCCCGTAATTGATACCAATGCCATAGTTCATTGATACTTCTATGAATTGGTCATGACCGTCACCTATTCGAGGATTCGTTGAAATTCTTGAATGCCACATGATGAAGTGGGACGATGCTCGGTTACGTTGAATGCTGCAAACCTTCAAGTTGGCCTGGGGCCTTGAGTGGCCGTAATAATCTGGACATGATTGTGCAAAAAGTGCATAAGTGCATGCATACAAATTTTGAGAAGTGATGCTATAGTCAGCACACTTGTGATCTAAGATTTATATATGAGTAGTTATGGATTATTGCATGGCATGAGTGCATAAATGCATATTTTGAGAAGCAATAAGCAATGCTATGGTTTGTACACGAGTGACATGAGATTAATATACGAGTAGGTCTGGATTATTGCATGACATGAGCACATGACTATGTTGAATTGCATTCTTTTTATGTTTGGCTCTTGAGTGTAAGAGGTGTTTCAAGAATTGTTATTATATTCATATTAATGGCTTTAAGGAAGTGGAATAACCATTCATGTTGTAATTAAGACAAAGTAGAGGTTATTTTGCTATTGATCTATTGTTGATAGATAACTTGCATGCTTAAGGTGTTTCCGAGGTGAATGACTTCCCTAAGCAAGATTTAGGGAGTTCGCTCACTGAGTTTATCTCACTCCTTGTTGTTTAACCTTTTTTAGGCCCTAATCATGACTAGCCAAGCTTGAGCTATGGTATTTTGAGTTGGACGTGTACTAGGTGCATGAGGATACCACAATTTTCAAGTTGCTTCGTAGCATAGAAAAGCTAGGCTAACCCTGAGACCATTTGGAAGTGCGAATGACGACGCATTTTGTTTGAACATGAAATGGCATAACAAGTGAAGTTAGTTTGGATATAAATAGTTGGTATGTTATCATGACGTTATGGATGCATATATGTCAATATAAGTGTGTTTGAAACTATCCCTTTTTTGTTATGAATGGCTATGAGATTTGTTTATGCTTTTACTTGTTGTTGGAGAAAACTTCTATGATGTTTTGAATTTGACAAAACTTATCTAAGTTCTATTTTAAAGATCGTTAGACTTTTGTGTCAAAGTCTATCTTACAATAGAAGTCTACCCACTTTGACAAATTTCAGATTTGAACACAAGTGAAGAATGAAGACTTAACAAGACTCAAGATTATCTTTCTTTCTTCAAAGGTTCGGCTCGTACAAGATACATATGGTCTTTTGGTTGGAAATATGTGGCATCCCAAAATTTCATAATAACCCCTGGGTATACCATGAATTATGAATAGGTGATGGGAGTGTTATTGATTTATGTTATGGCCTTTAGACCAAAGAATTTTAATAGATTAATGCCGAGTATTTTAATGGAGAATTATTTGGGTAGAAATACATCTTATGTTAATGGATAATTATGTGATAGGAAAGAAAATTCTATCATTGGCCATGTGTATTATAAATTGGAATTTATGGATTTGTGACTAAAAGATTTATGGCCTTATTATTTTTGCAAGTTAGGTATTTATTTAAGTGGAAAATGTTAATAGATTATTAAAAGGTTAGTGGGCCGAAATTCTTAGGCCAAGCTGGCCCAAAAACCCAGCCCAAGACCCCCACCACTTCGGCCCAAAGCCAGGTCCATGAAGCCCATTGGGCCGTCGACCAAGCTGGCCCCAAGCCCAGCCGAATGGAGCCCCTCTTGCATGGAAAATTGCCAAGTGTTCTTCCCTAGTTACCAAGTGTGGTTGCCCCCATTGGCCATCTTAGGCGGCCACATGCAGCTTTCAATCATTGCAATGACTGAAGGAAAGGGAAATTAAGAGAGGGAGAGTGGCCGGTTTTAGTGAGTGAGAGAGTGAGAGAGCTGTCGAGAGAGTGAGAGAGGGAAACCGAGAGAGGAGGAGGAGGCCATGTGAAGAAGAAGGAAGAGGGTTCGTCCGCCTGTTCGTCCACCATTCGTTGTTGCTTTGCCTCTATTTGCTGCTGTTTTGTGCTTGCATCTAAGGCAAGTGAAGTCCTAAAACCTACCCTTTGCATTTCTGTGTGTATGTGTAGTAGATGGTAAGTCTTGGTTGTGGTAGATGGGATGATATTTCGGAGCTTTGAAGAGAGATTTGTTGGTCATGCATGCTGGTTTCGAAAAGACCAGTCCGACCGTCCGCGTGTTCGTGCGTTGCATGTGACTTTTTAGTTGAAATCGTGTTTCAACCTCTTCATGAAAGTTGTAGAGAACACCATCAAAAACTACATACTAAAATTTAAGGCAAAATGAACCAGAAATGGTCAGTGAAATGATTTTTCTTTGGAGAGACTAGATCTGGAATTCGTTGTGCTGACCTTCAGTGGTTTCGTGGTTTGTAGAGTAACCTTCTTGTGAAAATCTCACTTTGATCTCTTAACAAAATTTGTAGTATACTTCTTGAGGTAGAAAATATAAAAAAATTAGAGGAAATGAACAAAAATAGGTCGGTGAAATCGTTGTCTTTTGAAGAAACTGGATCTGGGGAAAAACGCTGCTTCGACCTAGTATGATTTCGGGATTTTTGTAAAATCATACAGTTAAAATTTGATTATGTGTCCTGAATGAAAGTTGTAGGTAATATTCTGAGGAATAACATACTGAGATTTCAGAGTAAATGGACCAGTAATGACCAAGGAAACGATTTTTATTCAACACGGGTAGATTTGGAAAACGATACCGAGAATAGGAAAAGTAAATCGATTTTATCATTTCATCCTAAATGAATTGGACTACGATTTCTTCATGAAACTTGTACCTCTAGGTCTTAAATATAGCATGTCCAAATTTAAGAATTTCCTGAGTTTATTTAAGGGTTTAATCGAAATTATTTTCAAAACTATGCATGGATGATGTTAAAACCCTTTTTCGGTGATGCATGGACCTGTACGTATTCTGTGAAGTCTTGTTTGATATGGTGTTCTTCATGAGATGTGTTTTATTAGATGTATAAATGTAAATTGGGATAGTAACAAGACCGTCGTAGATGTGAGTCAATAATGCCTTGGGAGTGTCAGGATGCTTGGGATGTGGGGATGCCGGATGCCCGGTGGCCTGGTGGCGTAATTCTGAAGGGTCCTCATGAGTTTTGAGATGCTCGGTGGTATATAGTACGTAATGCCAGAGGGAGGGGATTCCTGGTGGTATGTCAGTACATAATCCTGGAAGCCCGGGAGGTGTGTGCCCGGGGGGATTCCTTGTGATGCTAGTTGGGATGCGAGATGCTCGAAATGAGGGGGGCTGGATGTCCGGTTGTATTTTGAATACATGCCCGGAGGTTCCTCGTGATGCCTAGCTGGATGCGAGCGATAAATTGTGGGATGCAACCATTGGTCCCTAGAAAGAAAAACTAATGAGATCCTTGTGAAAGATAATAATTAAGAATGAATCATGTGCATGGGTGGATGCATATGGCATGATGCTTGATTTGCTTATGAAAGTAAATTAATGCTATTTGATATTGAAAATGCGATCATGAAGGCATGAATGGATCTCATGGTGATGTATGCTTGATAGCATGGATGATACGAATCATGGTGGTGTATGCACGATGGCATAGTGAGAGATGCATGACTGCATGGTGGTATATGCACATATGGCATGGTGATATATGCATGAATGATTGATGATGAGTGCATGGTGGTATATGCACATATGGCATGGTGATATATGCATGAATGCTTGATGATGAGTGCATGGTGGTATGTGCACATATGGCATTGTGATATATGCATGAATGCTTGATGATGAGTGCATAGTAGTATATACACACATGGTATGATAACATATGCATGTTGCAAGGTAAGTTATGCTTGAATGCATAAATGATATGTGCTTTTTTATGTTGCATTGATTGTTTTGTTTGACGCAATGTGTAGTTTAGTGGATCTTTACTGCTAAGTGGTTGTACTCACCCCGTTTGGGGAATAACATTTCAGACTAGATAAGATACCTCTGCTGCCACTGTCACTAGTGGATGGATCAAGTGGTTGGATATGTCTGTAAGGAGGAGGATAGCAAAGGAAGGAACTTTTGGACGCCGACACTGATCGATGGACCTTAAGTATATGACTGTTGGAGGAGATGTCGTTCATCTTTTGAAGTATAGTCGAGTATAGAAGACTACGGCATTTTGATGTACCGATGAATGATGTCCATATGGTTTAAGTAAATAAAAGTGTTTGGCTTTTACCTATACATGTTTAGTAGGTGTGCATTGTTTTTTGAATATAAGGAAGGGAGTTGTTGGATGTGCTTCCGTTATATGAACCATGCAAGGGACCGATCTGAAAAAATGTAAACCCCGAGGTTGTATGGACCCGCTGCAATTGAAATGATAACTGAGTGAAATGTTATTAGGGAAAGTGAATGGTAAGCGAACTATGGTGACCCTAATGGATTGGGGGCCGTCGAGGGGTGGCCAGTATTGGTATTGGAGCGATGGTTTATTTGGAGTCATAAGATGCCTCAGATGGAAATGAGGATAGAATGATGCACACCATATGTGGCATCCCAAATTTAATGACAAGCCGTAAGGTGCGTTGAAGTTCCTAATTAGGTGATAGAATTTCTTTTGGCTTATGCCTTAGCCAATTTGTCTTTTAATTTGATGATTTGTGTATTTAAATTTATAGATTAATAATTTTAAATCTTAATAAACAAAGTATCCCAAGACTTTGGCCAAGATGAAATTTGAATTTGGAAATATTTATAGAAAGGAATTCAAAAAAAAAAGAGAGAAAAAGAGGGTTATTTTTGGAATGGGCCTTGGACCCGTTGGCCTAAAGCTTGGTGGGCCAAGCTAGTCGGCCCAAATGGAAGCCCAAGAGGAGAGAATTCGACCAGCCCAAGGGAGTGGCCGGATGGGCCTAAGCCCAAGCCCAATCAAATTCAAAAATAAAAATGACAAGTGGCAAATGGCAAGAGCATGCATTGATTGCTAATCATGGGATTAAGGGGATATAAAAGGGATGAGGAGAGAGAGTGGCGGGATTACTTGCTTCAATTTGTCCAAAGAGAGGGTGAGAAAGACAGAGAGTTTGAGAGAAAGGGAGAGAAACCGAGAGGGAAGGAGGCGGAGCCGGAGGGGTGTGCCGTTCGTTCGCCGTCCGATCACTGCCGTTCATCATCGTTTGTTCACCTTTAAGGCAAGTGGAGTCCGTAACTTCTCTTGCATGTTTGTTGTGGTGGTTGCATGTTAGATTTTAGGTGTGATTTGTTCGAAAAACTGAGGTAAGAGTTGGTTATTTGTAAACCGTGTGACTGTTCTTGTTCGGTTTGTTGAAGTCAGTAGCTTGTTCGAGTTTGCAAGTGTGTTTGGGGTTCGATTTTGGCTTCGGTGTCTTCATGAAAGTTGAAGCTAACGTCTTTTTCTATGACATACTAAACATTTGTAGAAAACGATGGAGATTTGAGGGGTCAAAAGTTCTATTGTACGGAGACTTTAGATCTGCGAAATTTTCACTAACCTCTTGTTGATTTCTTGATTGCATGTTGATTTCTGTTGGAGATCTCACTTTGTTGTATTCTTGAAAGTTGTAGGAAACACCTTAAACTACAACATAATCAAATTTGAAGCAAAAAAAACAAGTTTAGCTTGGTGAATCGGCTAGATCTTGGAAATAATGGTTCTGGTGAAGTATCTCGAGACACCCGAAACTTCATGGACTAAAATGGTGACCATAATCTGGTTATTTGGCCTAGATCTCTTCATGAAACTTGTAAAGGACACCTTGGTACATAACATACTCAAATTTCAGAAGAAACGAAAGAGAATAGATGGGTGAAATCTAAAAATTTCGGAGATGTGTGTTCTGGACGACGCGGTAGTGGTTCCAGAAGCTTCGTAGGGTTGTATAAATTAATCTAAAAAGAATTTGGCTTAGAGTTCTTCATGAGAAATGCACAAAAATGTGTTGGCTATCACCCTGTAAACTTTCGTAATTTTTGAAGGCTATATGAGTATTTTAATCGAATTTATTTGGAAATTGTGCAAGTCTGGCCATTATCCGAATATAAGGTGCTATATTGTGGAAATTGTGAAATTATGAGAAATTCAATTTGGCCATGAATTTTGTGTGAAATTGTGATCCTATTGATTTGTTTAGTGATTTTTTGAATATTATGATTTTGGGAAAATCATAGATATCAAATTTAATATTTATTTATGAAAATAAATAAATATAATAATATAATAATATAATAATAAAATAATGATAAAATAAAAAGGAATTATTTTATTGGCCATGAACTTCATTGAATTGTTATGCATTGTTGTATGACATTGGTGTATGTATGATCATGAATTGTGATGCATGTGTGAATCATATGCAATGTAATAAAAAGATTAAAAAGGATGATGGAAGTGGAAAACGATATGTGAGTAAGAGGTTGTGGTGGAGGATGATGTCTGGTGGCCTGGTGGCGTAATTCCAGAGATTCCCTGGGAGTTTCAGGATGCCCGGAATGTGGGGGGCCGGAAGCCCTGTCGGAGGTTTCTGCCCGAAGGGAATGCCTCGCGATGCCAGGATTTGGGTGCGGGATGCCTGGCTAGAAGGGTAAAGGCCAGAAGCCCTATCGGAGGTTTCTGCCCGAAGGGAATGCCTCGTGATGCTAGTTGAGATGCGAGATGCCCGGAATGTGGGGGGCCGGAAGCCCGGTGGCCATGGGATGGCTGAGTTTGCTGGGAACCCTGTCGGAGGTTTCTGCCCGGAGGGTTGATGATGAGATTGATGATTTGAGAAATGGGTGATGTGGTGATCAAAATTGAAAGATAAAGATGATAATTAACTCATGACATGATGATGCATGATGATGATGACATGTGATGTGATATGATGATCACCTATGATAATATATGCATGATGATGCATGATGATGATGTGTGATGTGACATGATGATCATCCATGGTATGATATGCATGATGGAATGCATGATGATGATAATGATATATGATATGCCATGATGATGATGATATATATGATGTGATGATGCATGATATGCATGATTACAAGGTAAGTGATGCTTGCAACGTGTGATGATATGCATGATGCATTGGGATGTTATTGGATTTCCCTATCTGCTAAGTGGTTGTACTCACCCCTTTTGGGGATAACATTTCAGATTAGCAAGTATGCCGCTACCTGCCGTCACGCGTGGTACATTTTACGGGATACCATCCGATGTAGAGGTCAAGTGTGTTGAGATAGATTGTCCCTCTGTTCTCGGACTAACTTTTATCCGAGTACGTTGTCTAGTGATGTATGACGTGGGCCTGGCTGGGGGTCCTGTCATTCAGTAGTTCATTTCTGTGCACGTTCGTCGAGATGGAGCTATGCAAGGGATGTTGCCGTCGCCACCACCTGATGCACCGGGTTGGGTGTGAAACCCACGCGCGATGAGTAGGAGCTGGATCTTTTGATGTAGATAATCGACATTTTTGATGGGGGTTGTGCGCTTGATGTAGAGGATTGATAGTTTCTTTTTGAGATTTTAGGCAGGACATGGCAGAGTCCTCGCTTTTCTTGTTTTGTATCGACCCGAGAAAGGAGGAGTCCCATCCTAAAAGAATATGTAAATATAGTGTCGATGTTCGTTTATAAAATCCTGATGTTTAGCTGGTGTGTATTGGTATCATGGTTAGTAAGGGGAGAGATGGAGATGTTTAATTTGCTTTCGCTATGAGTCGCACTGGGACCGCTTTTAAAAAAAAAAATGCCTGTGATTAACGACACTTGTATTAAGTACAAGATAGTAAAAGGAAATTAAGTGTAACACCGGCGTTGGTGACGACCTGCGAAGGGTTCGGGGTGTCACACCATAGGGTACTACCCAAGAGTAGTTGACTAACTTTGAACAACGGGTGATGGATATTCACTCGTAGATCCCTGGTAACTAGTGTGATGTTGCTTTTGTGTGTCAATAACTTTCTATGTTACTTTTGTGATTTTAGTAATAACCTTAATTAATGATCTGACTAGTGACACTGAGTTGCAAGTTATTCTTGAGGTAAATACTTGGAAAACTGCAGGAAACAACAAGGGCTGAACCCTGAATGGAAGATATCCTACAGGCATTGACCAATATTGAAAGTCTGATGGAAAGGTAAGCGCAGCAACAACCTAGAGTAGAACGTCGCCCTCAAGGATTGGTGGAACAATTCCTAAAGTTGAAGCCACTTAAGTTTAGTGGAATGGGAAATCCTGAGGAGGCGGAACATTGGATTGATGGAATGGAACGAATTTTCCGGTTGTTGGACTGCAGTGATGCTGAGAAAATAGTTTTGGCAGAGTACCAACTGGAGGGCAATGCAAAGTTTTGGTGGAGAGCTTCGAGGGATACGATCTTTCCACTAGGTACTGATGAGTTTGTTAGTGCTTTTAATAGGAAGCATTTCTCTGATTGTGCCAAGGATAGGAAGATCATTGAACTTGTTCAGTTTGAATAAAGGGAGCTAACAGCGGATCAGTATGAGGCAAAATTTTCTGAACTGTCTAGGTATGCTCCTAGGTTGATTGAGGACTGTGAGGAGAAAGCTAAAAGATTTTTGAAAGGATTAAGGACTGATATTAGAAAACAACTAGTGCCTCTGAATATAATGGATTACAATGAGATTTATGAGAGGGCACAGTTGGTAGAGTAAGAGTTAGTGAATGAGCAATCAAAATCTAAGAGGCAGATGACCTTTAATGATGTTCGAAGGGGTAAGAGACCTTATCCTGATCAAGGTCAACCTTAGGAACCTAAGAAAAATAATAACTTTGGAAACTTTAGAAGAGCTTGGAATAGCTCAACTGTTGGGAGAGTACCTTACTAGGGTAATTTTTGCCAGAGATGTGGTGGACAACATGGGCCAGGACCTTGTAATAGCCAATTGAGGTGTAATGGATGTGGGCAAATAGGACACTTTAAGAGAAATTGTCTACGCAATGGGTCGCAGCTGAATGTTAGCTCAGTGCGACAGGTACAACAAAGTACTAGTGGACCAAACCTACCAAGGAATCCACAGAGGCCACCAACACAAGGAAGGGTGTATGCGGTCACTCAAGAGGAAGCAAAAGCTTCCAAAAATGTTATCTCAGGTGCAATTTCTATAGATGGATAAGAAGGCATATGCGTTATTTGATATAAGTGACACACATTCATTGTGTCTAAGAAATATAGATGATTGTGAGAAGTAGGAACAAATCTTTAAATATGCCTCTTCGTATTTCTACATCATTGAAAGATATGTTGTTATCTACGTTAGTATGTGAAATGTGTGAGATAACCCTAGGAGAACGAGATCTGGAGATGGATTTGGTAGTAATAGTTATGTATAACTTTGACCTTATCATAAGAATGAACTAGTTCCATAAGCAATGGACTACGATGAATGATCTCTTGAGATAGTACTTACCCATGCGCTAAGGATAAAACCGTTAGGCTAAGAATGAGATAGGCCAAAGCGATAATGTGGCATCCCAAAATTTCATGACAACCCCTGGATATACCATGAACCATGATTAGGTAATGGAAGTGCCGTTTAATATTGTATTAGCCATTGAGTTTAAGAATTTCAATTAATTTAAGGCCGAGTATTGTAAAGGATGATTGCTTTGATGGAGATGTATCTTCAAGTGACCCAAGGATTTATTAAAGTGCAAATTGATATAGAAATCTTATTCTTGGTGGTGCACTATATAAGTAGAATTTTATTGATTTAAATTATAAAGCTTTGTGGGCTTATAAGTTGAAATTAGAAGTTTATTTAAATAAGGGTTAAATGGAATAGGAATAGAAGAGGGTGGGCTGATTTTTTTTAGGCCCAAAAGCCCGTCCAACCAGCCCACGCCAGCCCCTTGGTCGACCGGCCCTTGAAGGCCCAAGGGCCGGTCGACCGGCCCAAACCTTGAAGCCCATAAGCCTTGCATGCGAGCTGCCAAGTGGCATGGAGGTTGCGCAAGGTGTGGCTGCCCCCATTGGCCATCTTGGGTGGCCACATGCAGCTGCAATGATTAAAGGAAAGGGAAATAAAAGGGAGAGTGACCGGTTATTGGGGGGGGGGGGTTGTTGTCCAAGCAAAGAGAGGGAAAGAGAGCTACCGAGAGAGTGAGGAACCGAGAGAAAGGGGAAGAGGACACGCGAAGGAGGAAGGTCCGCTTGTCCGTCTGCTCGTTCGTCGCCCGTCGTTGTGCATCCATTGTCGTCCGTCATGCTTGCTGTAGCTCTGTACAAAGGCAAGTTGGGATCCATATTCTGCTTTTGCATGTTGTATTTTGCATATGTGTTTGAGTGTGATGAATCTCGGACGTTTAGGCAGTGAGAAACCGAAGCTTTGAGTATATTGTTTTTGAAATAGCACTCTATTTTCGAGTATACCGCCTGACCCAGAATGTTGTAGAGGCCCTCCCTCTACGAAAACGCTAGATTTGGAACTGTCTTGTTGACCTCTTGGTGGTTTTGTGTGTTCCATGTCACTTTTTACCGATAATTTCACTTCGACTTCTTCACAAAAGTTGTAGAGAACATCCTGAAGACTAACATACTCAAATCTGAGGTAAAACGAACAATTTTAGCCTAGTGAAACGATTTTCTTTTGAAGACGACAGATTTGGAAGTAGTGTACTGGACTCCAGCGACTTCATGGACTATAAAGTGACTATCTGTTGAGAATCTCACCTAGATCCCTTAATTAAAGTTGTAGTGGACCTCTTGAGTAAAAACATATCAAAAATTCAGAGGGAATTAAGGAAGATAAGTAGGTACAACCTTGATTTTTCGGAGACAGCTAAACTGGACTGTTCGGTACTAAAAATAGGAGCTTTGACCATCCATGGTTAATTATCTAGGACGAATATGGCCTTGATATCTTCATAAAAAATCTACCTTAGGGTCTCGAATATCACCTGGTAAAATTTCGTAATTTTTGAAGGGCATTCGGGTATTTACATTGAAATATTTCATGAACCGCGGAATCTGATGTGTCCGAATTTTGCAAGCTGTAATGTGTGAGTTATATCTTTTTGTGTGAAGTTCATTGGGCATGTGCTCTTCATGGAGTTTCTGCCTTTATTTCTTCGCTATCACATGCTCAGATTTCATAATTTTTGAAGATCATGTGGGTATTTAACTAATATGTTTTCTGAAATTGTGCAAGCTCGAATTTGTAGAATTCAAAAAGCCATGATGTATGGATTATTCTAAGTTGTATGAACCCCATGGATTGTGTTGTCATAAGTGGTTAGATCTTGCTGCATATATGATGATGATTGAAACTACATATAAGAATCAAATTCTGAAAATGATCTTGTTGCCATCATATCATATGCCATGTTGAAATTGAGCCATAATTGTGAATATAAACTATGATAAATGAGAAGGCCGTCGGAGGTGTGAGCCGACGATGCCCCAGGAGTGTCGAGATGCCTGGCTAGGAAGTGTAAATGCCGGATGCTCGGTTGTGTCATGATACATGCCCGGAGGTTTAGCCCGAATGCCCGGTTGTATCATGATGCATGCCCGGAGGGTCCTCTGGAGTTTCGAGATGCCTGGTGATATACGGTACGTAATTCCAGGGGAGGTTGTGGCATCCCAGAAATTCAAAGCCAAGCCATAAGGTGTGTTAAAGTCTTTAATTAGGTGGTAGAATTTCCATGGCTTATGTTTTAGCCACTAGTCTTTTAAATTTGATGATTTGTGATTGTGATTGTGGAAATTTAAATTTAATAGATTAATAATCTATGCTTGGCCATATGATTTAAATTTCAATAAACAAAAATATCCCAAAGACTTTGGCCAAGATGAAAATTGGAATTCAAAAATATTTAAAGAAGAATTTCAAAAAAAAAAAAAAAAAAGAGAGAAAAAGGGGATTAAATTCGAATGGGCCTTGGACCCATTGGCCTAAAGCTTGGTGGGCCAAGCTAGTCGGCCCATTAGAGCCCAAAGGAGGCTGTCGACCAGCCCAAGGAGGAGTGGCCGGATGGCCCAAGCCCAAAGCGCAACTCCAAAGCCCATCTTGCATGGATCAAGACAAGTGGCAAGGAGAAGGCCATGCATTGGCCATGGTAGAGGCAAGGTAATCATGAGCTTTAGGGGAAATAAAAAGGGAGAAGAGAGAGAAGGTGGCCGGTTTTTGCTTGATTCGGCCAAGAGAGAGGGAGAGAGAGAGAGAAATTGCGAGAGAGAGGGAGAGACTGAGAGGGAGAGGAGGCGGAGCCGAGGAGGAGCCGCCGTGTCCCGCCGTCCGTTTGCCGTGCACGCCGCCATACGTCGTCGTTTGTCCATCCTAGAGGCAAGTTGAGTCCTTTAACTTCTCTTGCTTGTTGTATTGTTGGTTGCATTTTAGATTTTAGGTGCTTCAAGTGCGAAAAACCGAGGTAAGGATTGGTTGTTTTCAAACCGTGTGACTGTTCTTGCTCGGTTGTAGGAGTCAGTAACTTGTTTGAGCTTGCATGTGTATTCGGAGTCCGATTTTGACTTCGATGTCTTCATGGAAGTTGTAGCTAATGTCTTGTACTATAACATACTGAACTTTCATGGAAAATTATGGAGATATGAGGGGTTAAAGTTATATTATACGGAGACCCTAGATCTGTGAAGTTTTCACTGACTTCTTGTTGGATTCTTATTTGCATGTTGATTTTTGTTGAAGATTTGACTTCGATGTCTTCATGAAAGTTGTAGGTAACACCTTAAACTACAACATACTCAAATTTGAAGCAAAAAGAACAAGTATATCGTGGTAAATCGGCGAGATCTTGGAGATGATGATTCTGGTGAAGTATTCCGAGAACACCCGAGACTTCATGGACTTAAATGCTGACCATACTTTGGTTATTTGACCTATATCTCTTCATGAAACTTGTAAAGGACATCTTGTTACATAACATACTCAAATTGCAGAGGAAACGAAAGAGAATAGATGGGTGAAATCTTAATATCTCGGAGATGTGTATTCTGGACGACGCGGTAGTGGTTCCAGAAGTTTCGTGGGGTTGTATAAATTAATATAAAAATAATTTGGCTTGAGTTCTGCATGAAAAATGCACGAAAATGTCTTGGCTATCACCCTGTAAAATTTCGTAATTTTTGGAGGCCATATGAGTATTTTAATCGAATTTACTTGGAAACTGTGCATTCTGGTCATTATCAGAATATCATGTGCTATTTTGTGGAAATTGTGAAATTATGTGAAATTCAATTTGGCCATGAATTTCGTATGAAATTGTCATATTGGTTTGTTTAGTGATTGTTTGAATATTATGATTTTGAGAAAATCATAGATATAAAATATTTATTTATGAAAATAAATAAATATAATAATAAAATAATAAAATAATAATAAAATAATAAAATAATAAAAATGGATTATTTTATTGGCCATGAATTCCATTGAATTTATTATGCATTGTTATATGACATTGGTGTATGTATGATCATAAATTGTCATGCATGTGTGAATCATATGTCATGTAATAATGAGATTAAAAGGATGGTGAATGTGGAAAATGATATGTGAGTAAGAGGTTGTGGTGGAGGATGAGGCTGGAATGTACAGAGTTGCATTGCCGGAATTCCCTGGGAGATTCAGGATGCCCGAAATGGGGGGGGCCGGATGTTCGGTTGTATCTTGGATACATGCCTGGAGGTTCCTCGCAACACCAGGATTGGGGTGCGGGATGCCTGGCTAGAAGGGTAAAGGCCGGAAGCCCTGTCGGAGGTTTCTGCCCGAAGGGAATGCCTCGTGATGCTAGTTGAGATGCGAGATGCCCGGAATGTGGGGGGCCGGAAGCCCGGTGGCCTGGGAGGCTGAATGCTGGGAACCCTGTCGGAGGTCTTTGCCCGAAGGGATGATAATTGAGAATGGGTGATGTGGTGATCAAATCTAAAGATAAAAAAATGGAAATTAATGCATGATATGATATGCATGATGATATGCATGATGACATGATAATGATGATGATGTGATGTGATATGATGATCACCCATGATATGATATGCATGATGATATGCATGATGATGTGATGACAATGATATGTAATGTGATATGATTATCACCTATGATATGATATGCATGATGATATGCATGATGACATGATAATGATGATGATGTGATGTGATATGATGATCACCCATGATATGATATGCATGATGATATGCATGATGATGTGATGACAATGATATGTAATGTGATATGATTATCACCTATGATATGATATGCATGATGATATGCATGATGACATGATAATGATGATGATGTGATGTGATATGATGTTCACCTATGATATGATATGCATGATGATATGCATGATGATATGATAGTGATGATGATGTGATGTGATATGATGATCACCCATGATATGATATGCATGATGATATGCATGATGATGTGATGACAATGATATGTGATGTGATATGATGATCACCTATGATATGATATGCATGATGACATGATAATGATGATGATGTGATGTGATATGATGATCATCCGTGGTATGATATGCATGATGAAATGCATGATGATGATAATGATATATGAGATGCCATGATGATGATATGTATGATATGATGATGCATGAATGCGCATGACATCAAAGGTAAGCAATGCCTGCATCGTATGATGATATGCCTGATGTATTGAGTTGTTATGGGATTTCCCTATCTGCTGAGTGGTTGTACTCACCCCTTTTGGGGATAACATTTCAGATTAGCAAGTATGCTGCTACCTGCCGTCTCGCGGGTGGTGTTTTATGGTCTACCATCCGATGTAGAGGTCGAGTGTGCTGAGATATACTGTCCCTCTGTTCCCGGACTGACTTTTATTCGAGTACGCTGTCTAGTGATGTACGACATAGGCCTGGCTGGGGGCCCTGTCATTCAGGAGTTCATTTCTGTGCACGTTCGTCGGGATGGAGCGATGCGAGGGATGTTGCCGCCGCCACCGCCTGATGCACCGGGTTGGGTGTGAGATCCACGCGCGATGAGTAGGAGCTGGATCTCTTTTGATGTAGATAGTCGACACTTTCGATGGGGGTTCGTACTCGTATGATGATGAAGGTCGAGAGTTTCTTTTTGAGGATTTTAGGCTGGACATGGCAGAGTCCTAGCTTTTCCTTGTTTTGTACCGACCTGAAGGGAATCCCATCTTGCTATATATATGTAAGCAAAGTGTCGAAGTTGTTTATAAAATCTTGATGTTTAACTAGTGTGTATTGGTATCATGGATTGGTAGGGGGATAGATGGTGATGTTTAATTTGCTTCCGCTATGAGTCGCGCTGGGACCACTTTAAAATATATATATATATATATGTGTGTGTGTGTGTGTGTGTGTGTGTGTCTATAAATTACGACGCATCTTCTAAGAAGAAAGGTAATAAGGAGTAACATTGGCGAAGGGTTCGGGGTGTCACAGAGGTGCCTAGTGGTATGGCGGTACATAATTTCGGAAACCCCGGAGGAGTGTGCCGGGGGGATTCCTCGTGATGCTAGTTGGGATACGAGATGTCCGGAGGTGTGTGCCAGATGCCCGGAGGTTCCTCGCAATGCCAGGTTGGGTGCGAGCGATAAATGATGGATGTTAACATTGGTCCCTAGGAAGAAAAATGATGAGATCCTTATAAAAGATAAATATGGAAATTGAATCATGTGCATGGGTGTATGCATATGGCATGATGCATGATCTGCCTATGAAAGTAACTTGATGTTAATTGACATTGAGAATGTGATCATAAAGGCTTAAATGGATCTCATGGGGATGTATACACGATAGCATGGATGATATGAATCATGCGCATGGATGTGTACATATGGCATGATGGTATATGTGACATGATGATAGTGGGTGCATGGATGTATGTGCACCTATGACATGATGATGGTGAGTGCATGGATGTATATGCACCTATGGCATGATGGTAAACGTATGACATGATGGTGAAGGTTATATGAGGATGTATGTACATGGGGTGTGATGACATATGCATGGCTTCAAGGTAAGTTATGCATGGATGCATGAATGACATGTGTTATGCTATGATTGTTATGATTGTATTGTGTGATGCAATGAGTGGTTTATTGGGTCATTTACTTGCTAAGTGGTTGTACTCACCCCTTTTGGGGATTGACATTTCAGACTAGATAAGATACCTCCGTTGCCACTGCCACCGGTAGATGGATCGAGTGGTTGGATATGACCGCAAGAAGGATGATAGCAAATGAAGGAACTTTTGGACGCCGACACTAATCGATGGGCTTTAAGTATACAACTGTTGGAGGAGATGTCTGTCATCTTTTGAAGTATAGTCGAGTATAGAAGACTATGGCATTTTGATGTACCGATGAATGATGTCCATCTGATTTAAGTAAATAAAAGTGTTCAGCTTTTACCTATAAATGTTTAGTTCGTGTGCATCATTTTCTGAATATAAGGAAGGGAGTTGATGGATGTGCTTCTGCCATATGAACTGCACAAGGGACCGATAATAAAAGTGTTCACCTTTACCCCCATGGTTGTATGGACCCACTACAATTGAAATATTATCAGAGTGTCACGTTATCAGGTCAAGCGAATGGTAAGCAAACTAAGGTAATCCTAAGGGATCGGGGGCTGTCGAGGGGTGCCACAGATAATATCTTCGTAAGTTAGTCCCTATCGAAACAAGACCCTCCAATGGATGTGTAGTTTGGGTTTGAACTAGTCGAAAGCTAGTGTACCTATAACGACTCGATCCGATGAGAGTGAGGAGTGGACGCTGAGGTCAGAGGACCTGAACAAAGAGCAGCTCCTAGTAGGCTTCTATGATGGCAAAAATGGGACAGGAATGAACCGAACTATGAACTGAATTGGGATGCAGTGTTTTTGGGATAATTTTATCAGAGTGGCGCAGCGGAAGCATGGTTAAGCTTGTAGAACTCTTGTTGTGAAAGAGAAGGATGGGTCGATACGTTTATGCATTGACTATAAACAATTGAATCAAGTGACTATTAAGAGTAAGTACTCATTACCTAGAATTGATGACCTATTTGACTAATTGCAAGGAAGTTCGGTCTTTCCTAAAATTGACTTGAGATCGGGATATCAATTAAGGATTAAGAAAGAAGACATTCTTAAGACCGCATTTAGGACTCGCTATGGACACTACGAGTTCGTAGTTATGCTATTTGGATATAATGAATAGGATACTTAAGCCTTATTTGGATCAAATTGTGATTGTCTTCATTTGATGATATCCTGATATATTCTAAAGGACTCGAAGAACATGCATAGCATCTAAGCGTAGTGCTGCAAACAAGGCTTAAGAAGTGAATTATGTAGAGTGAGTTATGAATTTGAGGATTAAGTTATGATCATTTGAGCTAAGTAGTGACTTCCTATTAGAGGATCTCATTGGAAGTCTTGATGCATTACATGGAGGCATTTAGTATGTATAGAATGATCTTGGAAGTCAAGAGTTTGAGTAGTCATATGAGACATGAAATAACTTGTGGTTTATATGTTGGAATAATAGGTTTAATCGATGGTGGTCAACTTTTAATTTTAGGTGATGATCTCAGTTTGAAAAGGTTTGGTGGAATTAGTGGATATGATCAATTGTGATTATAGTCTTTCCAAGGTGAAAAGGTGAAAGTTCAAGTTGTGGATTTGATGAGTGATTAGTCCAAGTGATATCCTTTAGGGTAAGATATTAAATATATTCAATGGAAACTAGACAAGTTTTATTTTGGTGGATTGTCGATTTTTGAATTAAATAAGTCTTGGTGGACTATCGATATTTGAATCGAAGGAATGATGCTATATTTTAGGCTTGAATCTATGTTGCAGTGAAAGCGTAGTGAATGTCTTTGTTGGACTGAACCAGATGAGTTGTTAGTGGTGTCGATTTTGATGGTTCTAGACTTGAATTGATGGTGATAAAGCTATAAGAATAATTTGGCTTAATGGTGTGTTTGATTGAGACCATTAGATATACCATAATGGAAATGGGATCATGTGATGATGGATTTCGTGCAAGGATTACCAAGGACATCAAGTAGCCACGACTCCATCTAGGTGATGGTGGATTGCTTGACTAAGTCTGCCCATTTCCTAGTAGTTCACGTAGATTATCCGATGGATAAATTTGCTAATATATGTGTAAGCTAAGTGGTACACTTACATGATATTCTTGTAACGATTACATCTGATCAAGACTCTAGGTTTACTTCAAATTTTTGGAGAAGTCTCCAAGATGCTTTAGGGACGAAGCTTCAATTTAGTACTGTTTTTCATCCTCAATTAGATGGACAAATGAAAAGAGTGATCCAAGCATTAGAGGACATGTTAAGAGATTGCATCCTTGACTTTAAAGGAAGTTAGGATGAAAAGTTATACCTAATAGAATTTGTGTATAACAATAGCTTTTAGAAAAGTACAGGCATGGCTGAGGAAGTATCAGCTAGACCTTGGTCACATAGTTGATCATGAAGCCATCAAAATGGATGAGAAAGTGAGGAACATTGAAGAGCTTGTGCAAGTACTGGATCGAAAGGAACAAATTCTCAGGACCAAGAGAATTCCATTAGTTAAGATATTATGGCGATATCATGATGTGGAGGAAGCCACATGGCAAAGTAAAAATGAAATGAGGGAAATGTACTCTCACTTATTTCAAGAGACATAGGAAATGTCTAATTTCGAGGATGACATTCTCTAAGGAGGGGAGAATTGTGGCACCCAAAATTTCATAATAACCCCTAAATATACCATGAACCATGAATAGGTGATGGGAGTGTTATTGATTTATGTTATGGTCTTTACACCAAAGAATTTTAATAGGTTAATGCCGAGTATTTTAATGAAGAATTATTTGGGTAGAAATACATCTTATGTTAATGGATAATTATGTGATAGGAAAGAAAATTCTATCATTGGCCATGTGTATTATAAATTGAAATTTATGGATTTGTGACTAAAAGTTTTATGGCCTTATTATTTTTGCAAGTTAGTAATTATTTAAGTGGAAAATGTTAATAGATTATTAAAAGGTTAGTGGGCCGAAATTCTTAGGCCAAGCTAGCCCAAAAACCCAGTCCAAGACCTCCACCACTTTGGCCCAAAGCCGGGCCCATGAAGCCCATTGGGCCTTCGACCAAGTTGGCCCCAAGCCCAGCGGGATGGAGCCCCTCTTACATGGCAAATTGCCAAGTGTTCTTCCCTAGTTGCCAAGTGTGGCTGCCGCCATTTGCCATCTTGGGCAGCCACATGCAGCTTTCAATCATTGCAAAGAAGAAGAAGAAGGAAGAGAGTTCATCTGCCTAGTCTTCCGCCATTCGTTGCTGCTTTGCCTCTGTTTGGTGTTGTTTTGTGCTTGAATCTAAGGCAAGTGAAATCCTAAAACCTACCCTTTGTATTTCTGTGTGTATGTGTAGTAGATGGTAAGTCTTGGTTGTGATAGATGGGATGATATTTCGGAGCTTTGAAGAGAGATTCGTTGGTCATGCATGCTGATTTCGGAAAGACCAGTCCGACCGTCTGCGTGTTTGTGTGTTGCATGTGACTTTTTAGTTGAAATCATGTTTCAACCTCGTCATGAAAGTTGTAGAGAACACCTTGAAGAACAACATACTGAAATTTGAGGCAAAACGAACAAGAAATGGTCAGTAAAATGATTTTTCTTTGGAGAGACTAGATCTGGAATTCGTTGTGCTGACCTTCAATGGTTTCGTGGTCTGTAAAGTAACCTTCTTGTGAAAATATCACTTTTATCTCTTAATGAAAGTTGTACTATACTTCTTGAGGTAGAAAATATAAAAAAATTTAGAGGAAATGAACAAAAATAGGTCGGTGGAATTGTTGTCTTTTGAAGAAACTGGATCTAGGGAAAAACGCTGCTTCGACCTAGTATGATTTTGGGATTTTTATAAAATCATACCGTTAAAATTTGATCGTGTGTCTATAATTAAAGTTTTAGGTAATATTTGGGGAACAACATACTGAGATTTCAGAGTAAATGGACCAGTAATGATTAAGGAAACGATTTTTCTTCAACACAGGTAGATCTGGAAAACGATACCGAGCATAGGAAAAGTAAATCGATTTTATCTTTTCATCCTGAGTGAATTGGACTACGATTTCTTCATGAAACTTATACCTCTAGGTCTTAAATACAGCATGTCGAAATTTAAGAATTTCCTGAGTTTATTTAAGGGTTTAATTGAAATTGTTTTCAAAACTGTGCATGGATGATGTTAAAATCCTTTTTTGGTGATGCATGGACTTGTACGTATTCTGTGAAGCCTTTTTTGATATGGTGTTCTTCATGAAATGTGTTTTCTTAGATGTTATCTTCAATGTGTTAAATTTTCAGAATTAATTTTCATCGTTTACTAATTTTCCAGAATTTTTCATAAACAGCACGCATTCTGTTTAAGCTGAAAAACTGTTCTATTTACAGGTTATTGATTTTCTATATAAATTGTGATATCTTGGATTATCATTCGTGCAATGATGTGGTGACATTCATGCATATCATATGACATCAAAAGATTTATGGATTTTCATGAATTCAATGAAGTCTCTCAAAACCATTGCATCAAATAATATTTTTCCCAATGCATATTATATGATTTTGAAAAGGCTGATTCCAATCATTGGCATTATTGCATCAAATGCCATGTTGAAATTGAGATACATGTATAAATGTAAATTAGGATAGTAATAAGATTGTTGGAGGTGTGAGCCAACAATGCCTTGGGAGTGTCAAGATGCCCGGGATGTGGGGGTGCCGGATGCCTAGTGGCCTAGTGGCGTAATTCCGGAGGGTTCTCGAGAGTTTCGAGATGCCCGGTGGTATACGGTACGTAATTCCAGAGGGGGGGACTCCTTGTGGTATGTCAATACGTAATCCCGGAAGCCCTAGAGGTGTGTGCCCGGGGGGATTCCTTGTGATGCTAGTTGGGATGCAAGATGCCCGGAATGTGGGGGGCCGGATGCCAGTTGTATTTTGAATACATGCCCAAAGGTTCCTCGCAATACCTGGTTGCATGCGAGTGATAAATTGTGAGATGCAAACATTGGTCCCTGGAAAGAAAAACTGATGAGATCCTTGTGAAAGATAGGAATTAAGAATGAATCATGTGCATGGGTGGATGCATATGGCATGATGCATGATCTGCTTATGAAAGTAAATTAATGCTATTTGATATTGAAAATATGATCATGAAGCCATGAATGGATCTCATGGTGATGTATGCTTGATAGCATGAATGATACGAATCATGGTGGTGTATGCACGATGGCATGATGAGAGATGCATGACTGTATGGTGGTATATGCACATATGGCATGGTAATATATAACATGAATGATTGATGATGAGTGCATGGTGGTATGTGCACATATGTCATGGTGATATATGCATGAATGCTTGATAATGAGTGCATGATGGTATATGCACACATGGTATGATGACATATGCATGGTTGCAAGGTAAGTTATGCTTGAATGCATAAATGATACGTACTTTGTTATGATGCCTTGATTGTTCTGTTCGACGTAATGTGTAGTTTGGTGGATCTTTACTGCTAAATGGTTGTACTCACCCCGTTTGGGGTATAATATTTCAGATTAAATAAGATACCTCTGCTACCACTACCACCGGTAAATGGATCGAGTGGTTGGATATGTCTGCAAGGAGGAGGATAGCAAAGGAAGGAACTTTTGGGCGCCGACACTGATCGATGGACCTTAAGTATATGACTGTTAGAGAAGATGTCGGTCATCTTTTGAAGTATAGCCGAGTATAGAAGACTACGACATTTTGATGTACCGATGAATGATATCCGTATGGTTTAGGTAAATAAAAGTGTTCGACTTTTACCTATAAATGTTTAGTAGGTGTGCATCGTTTTCTGAATATATGGAATGGAGTTGTTGGATGTGCTTCCGTTATATGAACTGCACAAGGGACCGATCTAAAAAAATGTAAACCCCCAGGTTGTATGGACCCGCTGCAATTGAAATGGTACTAGAGTGACATGTTATTAAGGAAAGTGAATGGTAAGCGAACTATGGCGACCCTAATGAATCGGGGGCCGTTGAGGGGTGCCACAAAATATCACCTATGAGATTGGTTATCTTTATTGGAATCAATTTAGATACATCAAATCATTTCAGAAGGCAATTTATTTTGGAAATAATCTATTTATGGAAAACAAATATCCTGATTGTATGGGTGAATAGGACTAACGGGCTTTCATCACAATCTTCAAACGGCTTGAAGATCTCCTTGATTGATTCTATCTAACGGGTTGATTGGAAGAATTTCTTTGAAAAGTGCCAACGGTCGAGAGGGCACAAAGGAGGATTTAAGGAGACCTCTCCAGTTGTTTGATAGTGTGCACGAAAGAATAATTCCAAAATCTAAAGCTTTCATTTACTTGTTATTCCTTACATTGTGCTCAAATTTGTACTAAAAAGAGAGAGAGACTTACAATGTGACTTCGTGAGAGCAGTAGAGACTCTTCACTAAGAAATCGAGATCACAATATTGTAAATTCTCTTTTAATTCATAGTAGAAACCAACCATAAGGCTGTCAGCATGAGAGAGTGGACGTAGGCTTAATTTAAGCTGAACCACTATAAATTCAGTGTTCCGTTTCTCTTCACTGAATTCCATTACTTTATTTATTGCAATATACTTTTTATGCGTTTTAAAAATAACCGTAAAGTTTGATTCCTTCTACAAAGTCTGTAGCCAACCAGATTCAGGTTAAAAGTACAAGTTTTTCACTATAAAATCTGTTTTCACACCTATTCGCCATCCTTTAGGTGTTCTTACTAGCCCTTTCAATTCATATTAGAGCTCGTGTGCTTACTTAATGAAGTGTTTTACTTCTAAGCTAAAAATCTTCTATGGCTAGTATTTTGGCTCTAGGTTTGTTTGAAGGTCAGAGCAACACCAGACCTCCTTACTTCAATAGAAACGAGTACAATGTGTGGAAGAACAAGATGAAGGCATTTCTCAGATCCAGAGATTCTCTAGAGTGGGATGTTGTTGAAAAAGGGATCAACCCCAAAGCAACATCAGCATTAGACAAAGGGAAATAACTAATTGATGCTAACAAAACAACACAAGCTGAAATTACCAAGACACAGGCTCTTGACGCAAAAGCTTTATACTGCGCCTTATCTCCCACTGAGGATAACTGAATTTCTTCTTGTGAAACAACAAAACAAGTTTGGGACAAATTACATGTTAGGTACAAAGGGACTGACCGTGTGAAGGAAACTAAAATAAACATTTTGCTTGGACAGTATGAAGCTTTCAAAATGAAGCCTGGAGAATCTATTACTGATATGTTTAGTCGCTTTACAAAGATTGTAAATAACTTGGCTTATCAAGGTTAGCCAATAAACTGCTCCGTGGATTTTCCAAAAACTAGAATCATGTTAAGACTTCAATTAGAGAAACTCAGAGGATATGCCCCTATCAGTTGTTGAACTGATATGTACGCTTCAGTCATACGAAGTGGAGCAGATAAACAATAAAGAAGATCCTAAAGGTAAGAAATCAATTGTTTTAAAGTCTAACGTTGATTCTGTTGATACATATTCAAATGATGATATGGATGATGAGGAGCTGGTGCTTATGATTAAGAAATTCAGAAAACTAAATAGAAATTGAAGAAAATTCAACTGGAAAAAGCAAAGCACACAAAATTTTCAGAAGAGACTAACAGAGGAAAATGAAACTAGCAAGGATGTTATATGCTTCAAGTGCAAGAAAAAGGGGCATATCAAACCAAACTATCCTCTATTAAAGAAGAAGAGAGGAAATCATGAGAAGTACAAAACGGCTCTCAAAGTTAAAACATGGAGTGACACCTACTGTGAGGAAAGTGAAGAAGAGTATGCCAACATATGTCTAATGGTTCATTCAGAATCAGACTCGAATCGAAACAAACATTAATTCAGACTCAAACAATGAAATTGAGGTCAAGTAACATAGAAATTATTATTAAAGTCTCTAAGTATATAGATGAACTTGGATTTCCAAAATAAAAAGGGAGAATTCGAAGCACAAGCAACAAGAAGTTTATTGCAAAGAAAAGTTTGAACGTCTAAATAGAAATTTTGATAATTTAAAAGAAAATTATGACTCTCTTTCAAAGAAAAATGCTATTTTGAAAAGAGATATTTCAAATATTACAAAAAGATTTTCAAAAGGATCCGAAAAGCTAAAGAAAATCCTTTTAGCACAAATACCCTATTTTCACAAATTTAGTTTGGGTATGACTTCAGAAACTGTTCCATTAATTGATTTTCCCAAAGTAAAAGAAAGAATTAAACAAAGACCCGCAAGGAGATTTTACAAGAATCACTTTCAAAAAGTTTTTTAAAACATGTTGGTCGAAGTGCACTCAAATGTTCTAAGTGTAATAGCTTAGAACATTTCAAGAAAGAATGTCCTAAGGTTTCGAGACCAGTTAAGAAGGGATGGGCAAAGATTGTCTTTAATGCTAACTCTCTTGGACCCAAGAAAATCTGGATACCAAAGAAAGTTTGAGTTTTTCTTTTAATCACAAGTCACTATTGAAAGAAAGATCAAATGGTATTTGGATAGTGGTTGTTTGAGGCATATGATAAGAGACTCAAGTTGCTTCATAAAACTTATTAGATTGAATGGAGGAAAAGTTTCTTTTGAAGGAAAAAAGAAAGGAAAAATTGTATGATGTAGAATTATGAAGATTCGAAACCTAACTATCAACAATGTTTCCTTGGTGGAATGATTGAATTACAATATATTGAGTATAAGTCAGTTTTGCGATACTAGTTTCATAATAAACTTCCAAGAAGACATTTGTTCTGGAATGAGTCAAGACTTCTCTCAATCTTTTATTGGCCGAAGGCATGGCAACATATACCTTATGGACATAAACCAACAAAGTTCTTAATACCTTGTTTCTATTCAAGATGAAGCAAGTCTCTGACATTGAAAGCTTGGTCATGTTAATATGAAGCAAATTGCTAAAGTTTCTTCTAAGAAGTTGCATCTTGTGAAAACAAGTTAGAAGTTCCTTTAAACCTGTAAATCAAGTTTCTACCAGTCGAGTTGTGCAACTACTCCATATGGACCTTTTTGGACCAACGAGAACTTAGAGTATTGGTGGAAAGAAATATTGCCTAGTAATCGTGGATGAGTAATCTCGTTTCACTTGGGTATATTTCCTGGCAAGTAAGTCTGAAGCTTTCTCTTATTTCACGAAGTTTGCCAATAATGTTCAAAATGAAAAGGGTTATGTTATTTCTAGCATACGAATTGACCATGGAGATGAGTTTGAAAATCAAGATCTTGCGAAATTCTGTGATGAATTTGGTTTTCAACATGTTTTCTCTTCTCCATACACTCTATAACAAAATAGGGTTTTGGAAAGGAAAAATAAATCTTTACAAGAGATGGCCAAAACTCTCTAAATATAAAGCAAAATTTTCTCTCGATTTTGGGCAGAACCAGTTTATATTGCCTACTATATTATCAACAAAGTATTCTTGAGGCCTATCCTAGAGAAAACTCTTCATGAACTAAATAAAGGAAAGAGGCACAATGTTTCCTACTTTTATGTCTTTGACTATAACTGTTTTATTTTGAAGAATGCATATAAACGATTTGAAAAGTTTAAGGAAATATTAGACGAATGAATCTTCCTTGGCTACTCAACTTCAAACAAAGCTTACAGGGTCTTTAACAAGAAGACTCAATTTGTAAAAGAATTTATGAATGTCAAGTTTCAGGATTATGTGCAGAATCAACCAGATCAGACTCAACTTGAAAAGTCTGAACCAATTCCAGACTTAACAAAGTCTATTTCCCTCGAAGAGGTTCAGACTTCTGGAGAATAGCAACAAGAAGATCGAGAAGATTCAAATGAAGTAGAGGATTAACAGACTCTCAAACCATATAGTAACTGGAAGCACAAGTCAAGTCATCTCGAAGAACTCATCATTAGAAACATTAATGAAGAAATTTGCATCAGATCCAAAGGAAGAAATGAGTCTAGTGCTTTAGCATTTGTTTCTGAGATAAAACCAAAAGGAGTAGATGAAGCCTTGTTAGATGAAAGCTGGATAGGAGCTATGTAGGAACAATTCAGACAGTTCAGCATCAACGATGTATGGGAGCTGATTCCAAAACCCAAAGGCATATCGGTGATTGGAACAAAATGGGGTTTCGAATGAGAAAGGAAAGATGATAAGAAACAAAGCAAGACTTGTGGCAAAAAGGTATGGCAAAAAGATATACATAGGAAGAATGGATAAACTATGATGAGACCTATGCACCAGTAGCAAAATCTATGTAAGATGAATTCGAAATGAGAGTGATGGGTGAGTTCACCTTTTTTCTGGGATTACAAGTTTGACAATCGAAGAAAGGTATATTCATTCACCATGAGAAATATGCCAAAGATCTCATCAAGTTGAACTGGAGAATTGCAAGAAGACAAAGACACCTATATCAAGTTCATCGGAACTAGACAAGGATGAAGAAGGGAAGAAAGTAGATTAGAAGCTATACAGAAGCATGATCGGTTCTCTTCTCTACCTTATTGCCTCTAGACCTCATATTCCATTCAAAGTGTGCATATGTACAAGATTTTAGTCTGATCCAAGGGAATCTCATCTAAGTGCTGTAAAATGCATTATCAAATATGTTATGACTTCTCTAAAGCTGGGTCTATGGTATTCAAAAGAATGAGACTTTACACTACTTGGATATTCTGATGCTGATTTAGACGGTTGCAAAGTCGACAAAAAAAAATCACATTTGACACTTGTCAACCGTTGGGAAATATGCTAATATCTTGGTTCTTAAGGAAACAAAGTACTGTAGCATTATCAACAACAGAAGCAGAATATGTTGCTTTTGATAGTTGCTGTTCTCAAATTCTATGGATAAGACAACAACTAAGGGACTTTTGAATAGAAGAATCCTGCACCGAGATTAGATGTGACAATACAAGTGCTATCAATCTCACCAAAAACCCAATTCTTCATTCAAGGGCAAAGCATATAGAGATTCTGCATAATTTTATACGGGATCATGTCCAAAATGGTGAGATTCTGGTTCAATTCATTAAGTTAAAGAATCAATTGGTAGATATCTTCACACAACATATAGAGAAAAGTTTATTTGAGTCTATTCGCAGCAAGTTGAATATTATCTCTCCTATCGATTAAGGTCTGAAGTTGCTCAGACTTAGAACTTCAACTTGAGGAAATCTCTTCAATCCAGGTATTTTAATTTTAGTATGAAATTTCTGAATAGGTACGCTCTTATTCGAATCATTGCTTGCCTGTTTTATTTTTAGAAGTTATCTTTTTCTTGCTAAAATTTGATTTTTGAATTTTTAGCAATTTCCTTTTCCAATTTATTTCGAAAAAGGCATTTTCTTTTGTGTCATTTGAACTACCATTTTCAAATGCCTTATATCTTTCAAAACGATTCATTTTGAGTATTGCCTTTCAAAACCCTAATCGGGGTTCTCTTCTCCCTCGACTTTTGCTCTCAAAATTTCTCTGCAAGTTTCAATCTTTTTCACTCGAAGTTGATGAAATCCTCCAAGTTTGCATCGATGTCACACCAGCGAAAGTCATCTCAGATTGCTAATCAAGGTCCTTGAAGCATGCCAGAAGGACCAACGCATTTCGATCTCACTAGTGAAGATTATCCACACAATACTCTGCAGAACTCTCCACAGAACCCTCCACGCCAACCTTTGGAAGAGCTGGTTGAACAAGAAGCAATTCCTCTTAGAGTCTTGACAGCCTAGGTTCATTACAAACACTGTACTTATCTGAAATAAGGTGGCTCTCCAATGACTTTTATCACTAATTTTCTAAGAGGACATGGGCATGGCAACAAAACAATGTTCTTAAGAGCAATGGAACGTTTGGGTATAGCGCGGGAAAGGTTCGGTAGAAAAACCCTTTTTTTTAAAAAAATAAAAAAATCCCTCTAATCCTAGATTCAGTTCTGAGCATTAGCTTGAAAATAAGGACGATGACGAGCGGATTTATACAAATTTCCAACCCATAATAGGTGTGGTTGTTAAAGTTTGTGGAGAGAGAACAAGATTGTTTCATTTTAAGGAGCACAAAAGGGTTTCTACCCAAATGTTGAACAAGGGTGTGGTAAACCCTCGAACAGTTGATTTCGATTTCTTGGACTCAATCAAGGTTGACTTAAGGGCAATTGTGTCATGCCCCGATTGTTTGAGCGCATGCCCATCCCTTTGCGGTCGATTAATAGTGATGTCCAAAGATGCATCGCCGACCCATTCTTTTTAATGCACATGTGGAAGCAATTTAAAAATCCCTAGACAACAACAATATGTGATAGAAAATTAAGGCCACAAATCACAACCGACACAAGCATTTTTATAAACAAATAGGGTTATATACAATGCCGGTTATTTACAAAAATATCAGCTTAACAAAAAGGGAACTATCCTATGATCCTTTAGTCAGACACGTTCACCGATTCTTCGATCTCCACCTTCCCAAACTTCGGGGCTTCCGATCCTCCACTAACACCATCTAAGGACCTGAAAATGGTTATACATTAACTAGTGAGACAATGTCTCAGCAAGTTCAACCCCATAAGACTTGACTAAGAAGAAAATACACCCCAAGGGCTACCTAAGCCCAAACACAAGTCGAAGGTCTTACCTTTGCCTCTATTCCTTCTTGCAAGTCAGTACAATTGACATTTTCAACCAATTATTTCAATTTACCAAATCAGATCGAATCTTCAATCAATCGACTCAGTTAATTACATATCATCACGACCTTCTCTTGGTTGACCAAATCATTGCTATCTAATAAGTCAGATCATAATTAGGACTACTCCCTCAAAAATGATAAATAAATAGTATAGCTCGCGCTAAGCTGATAAATAGTATATTGCTCACAATCTAAGTTGACATATCAGAGTCTGTAGGCTGATATAATATACTGACGTTGCCCACTCTAAGCTGACAAATAGTATACTACTCGCAATCTAAGCTGAGATATCAGAGCCCATAGATTGATATAGTATATTAATAATGCTAACTCTAAGCTGATAATAATATACCTCGCAATCTAAGCTAACATATCAGAGCTCGTATGTTGATATGGTATACTAATAAGATTCACTCTAAGCTGATAATAATATAGCTTGCAAACTAAACCGATAAGGTATATCACTCACAATCTAAGTTAACATATTGCCCGTAGGCTGATATAGTTTACCATCCAAATCATCTATTCAATTTACCACTTTCATCATGCTCGATAAAAATACTCGTGTGTGAGTACATGGTCGGTTTTAATCAAAATACAATATTTTCACCTTTGAACATCACACTATTTCCAGCAGTCCTAAAATAGATTTTTTGCATTGTAGACTGACACCCGGTAATTTCCAATTAATAAATTATCAAATTCCGAGATAAATACCCATAATCACCAAACAAGATTCGAATTACACCAAATAACAGCCAAATAAATAAATAGATCACGCCACTACAATTAGTATAAAATTCCGTCCTTGGCTATCCCAGATCCTAATTTTTGAAAAATAAATAAATAAATAAATAATTATGAAAAATAATAAATAAATGCAATTAAATACCAGTTAGGCTGGAAAAGCCTAAATAAAAGCCGAGACAAGCTCAAAAAATTATCGAACCACTCCAGTTAAATACTAAAATTTGTCTAGGCTCTAATTACACTAAACCAACTACCTAACATGTATCATTAACTTACTAAGAAGGGATTAGTGAGTTAAACTCACTTATTAAGCAATCCGCTCGGATTGAATCAACAAGGACATTGTGGGGGACGAGGAACTCCAAAGTAGGCTTGCCAACTAGGGTTGGGGACACTTCCAAAATGGGCTGAACAGTGCTGCGGAGACCCACATGGTTTGGTCTCTATTCAGTGGCTGAAGAAGAAGAATTGACGGCTGGTTGAGGTGACAACGAGCAAAGACGGATAGAGGAGGTTGATTCAAGTCGGGGCAGAGACAGGCGGCTGCTTCGGCGAGCACGACGGCGATGCTTAGCTTCCTAGTGATGTACTAGACAGCGAGCTGGGTGAGAACAACGCGGCTCTGGATGGCGAGACGGGGATGGCTTGCGTGGGATGCGCAGGCTAGTGCCGATGCACGACGGCGGCTAATTGGCTTCAGCGGATGGAAGGGGTAACCAGCGGCTTGCTGGCTCGTTCCTCTGGTTTGCTAGGGAGTTTTGCACCATTGGAAATAGGTGAGAAGAGCTTCGACGGGCTGAGGAGAGCAGAGGGGACCGGCCTTGCTTGGAGCGAGCCACCACTTGCCTCATCCTCATCTTCTTGTCTCCCTTGCCTTGGCCCACCACACTAACTAGCTTGCACAACAATTTTCTAGTACAAAAATCTTTTAGAAGCTTTTTGAAATGGTTCGTAAGTTGTGGCTAAGGGGGGCATATGAATTTCATTGGATTCCCACAATTTGCACCTTAATTCCTCTTTGAATCCATTCACTTCGGCTTATGTAAATTCAATTATTGAGTCAACGATCAAATTGGTATTTTTCCTCACCAATTGATCCCATTTGTATCCCAATCGCGATGAAAAATGGTCATTGGCATTTTCTGTACCAAAACGGCCCTACTCGACTTTTTCACCAAAAATCCTAGTTTGCAAAAAAATATTCGGAGATTGAGTCGACGTTCCTAAAATGACTTGTAACATAACAGAACTTTCAATTTTTAAAATCGGATTCAAATTCGCAGTTAATTTCACTTTGACGTGTTTTTAGCATTACCTAGGCTACTGAGTAGGTTTTAGAAATTTTTAGTGCAAATGACTCATGGTTGATTTTTTCAAGCCACAATGAACCTATTCGACACATTGGCAACTCTCGATTGTTGTGAAAATCTCATGGATTCAAATATGGACATACGGTATCAGAATGACAGAAAAATCAGTCTAGTAACGATCGACAATAATTTCTCAATTTGGTGAAATCACCCACGTTTAACCACATATCGCAATCGAACCAACCTATCTCTGATCTCTAAGTGATTTTTAACTGTGTCATAATGATCTCTACCGATGAGCATAGTTAAGAAGTCGATTACTAGTCGAATCATCAAGTCTATTGTATTAAAATTCCTTAATGACTTCTCTAGATAGTCTAGTTATTTCCAAAGTAATTAGCTCTGAGAATAACACTATAGGCGCGTTGATGAAAAGCCCAATTAATTTAATTGAAAGCAAGACTGAAAATTCAGGATGTCACAAGTTGGCTACTCTTCAACTTGAGAAATTTTATGTTGAGATTGTTGTGGCTTATCCTGAGTTGACAACATATTTCTATTCCAATCCCTCTTTCCTTGACCAGACTCACATACAGTTCACTATGTGTGACAAAGCTTTTATTGTGGATGTTGACACTCTGGCTGACATTCTGGGAGTAGTAAGACGTAGTTATCAACCGATCAACATTTCCATTGGTCAAGCAACTCGTTTCTTGTTGAAGGACAGAGTGCCTTGTGGGAGTATCACTTATTCTTGATTGCTAGCAACCAGTGTTCTATTGCACAAAATCGTCATCAACTGCTTAAGACCCAAGGTAGCATCGAAAATTGATGTGTCCATATTCGAGGCAAAAATCATGTGGACCATTTGCAATGGCATTCCTTTTTTCTCTGCCACACACCATTTTCCTGCACATGTACAGGACAATTATGAAAGAAAAAGGGCAATTGCCTTACACAGCCTTGATCACAAAGCTGTTTCACAACTTTCAAATCCACTTTCCCTAATAGCTCTACTCAAAAACCATTCGTCCTATAGAGATTGGACTAAAGATGTCATGCCCCGATCCTCTAGGCACGTGTACATCTCTCAATGGTCGATTAAATAACGATATCCTAGGGACGCATCGCTGACCCATTCATTTTAATGTGCATGCAGAAACGACTAATAATCCCAAGACAATAACAAGATGGGATAGAAAAGCAGGGTCACAAATTTTTCCAACCATAACACGCTTATATACACATATCAAACCATGTCATATACAATACTAGTTAATATATAAGGTCTAGAAAAAGGGGGGGGAAGCTACAAGTCCTCTAATCAATCGAGTCTTCAATTGAATACTTCGGGGTCTCAGGCTCCAAGGACTTCAAGTCTACTATTGCTCCGTTAGGAGGGTTCGTTGTGCCTTTTCCAAAAGCAACCTCTAGCACTAACAAAGGGACTTTATATTCTGATATAGGACCTTCTCTTTGTCCATTCCACTCACGAAAGTTCCACGTTCTATATTGATGAGGTACCTTATGGGATAGACCTACATCAACCTAGACCATGAACCTTATGAGCTCATAGACCGATCCCCTTGGGTTCCCATGAAGTGAAATGTAAGGTACCTACTCGGTGACCTCCTTCAGTTGTCCAAAACGCTCGAGAGGAGGTGACATTTAAAAACCTAAAAATGTTATCCCACAATGGGGTGAGACGACGTCTTAGCAAGTTCACCCCCTAAACTCCGACTAGGAAGGAAATACGCCTAAATGTTACCTACGCACACATGAGATATGTGGCTTACATTTGCCTCAGTGCCTTCCTTCAAGTCAGTACGATTCATATAATCATCGAATCACATTATTAGATCCTTAAAAGTCATTAATTAATCGATCCAGTCGATTCCATACCAACAAGACCGTCTCTCGGTCAACCCATTCAACATTATCTATCCAGTTTGATCACATTGAGAATTGCTCGCCCAAAGCTGAAGATAGATAGCATAGCTTGCCAAAAGTTGATAATTAATAGAGCTTGCCAGAAGCTGATAACAAAGCAACTACTCACCCAAAGCTGATATATTAAGGCTCGTAGGCTGATATAGTATACTCACGATGTTCACCAAAAGCTATTAAGGTATACCATTCATCCAAAGCTGACATATTAAAACCCGCAGGTTGATATAATATATCATTCTGATTATTCTATAATTTCACCACTTTTATCATATCCGATAAAAATAATAGTGTGTGGGTACACAGTCCGCCTTAGCCAAAATACAATATTTTTCCTTTTGAAAATCTCACTAATTCCGATAGTCCATTTCCAATAGTCCATAAACACATTTTTTGTGTTGTAAACCGACGTCTAGTGTTTCACGATTAAATACTGAAAATAATCAATTTTGGGATAATTTCCCGAAATTACAATTATCACTTAAAATATTACAATTTAGCATTCAATTAAATAAACCAACCACACTATTGCAATCAGCATGAAATTTTGGTCATTGACTATCTCGGTGTAATTTTCGAAAAATAAAAATTAATTATATAATTACCAAAATTAATTAATAAATACCGATAAATGCAACTTAGGCTGGAAAAAGCCTAAATAAATACCAAGACGGGCTTAGAAAATTTCCGAACCTACCTAGAGAAATAATACGATGTATCTACTTGCTAATTAAACTACTCTAACCTCCTAACATGCAATATTGAAAGATTAAATTGCTAATCCCTTCTAACTAACTACCTAATCCATACTTAACCTAAACTAATCAACCCTTAAGAATAATTAACTCTCTAAGTGTTGATTAGTGAGTAAACTCACCGATGTTGAATTCCATGAGTTCATGACAACGGCAAGGTGGAGAGGAGCGACAAACTTTGAAGCGGCCACACCAACCAAGGTTAGGAAGGGCTTGGAAACGGGCCTCGAAGGCCACGGTGGGTTGCTGGGTTTCGGCTTTTATGGTTGACCAAAGAGGCTACTTGGACGGCTAACTTGGGCTGGAAACGATAGAAATGGTTTGGTGAGGCTGTTGTGGGGTTAGACGGCCAACAACGGGTGACAATGGTGACCTAAACGGCGACCATAGTGGTAGGATGAGCTTGGAGTGGCAAGGGGTGATGGCTAGGGCGTGACAAGGCCACAAAATGGCGAGACTTCGCACGGGCTCAAGTGCATGAGTGAATAGCTCCGGAGGTGAGCAATGGCGATTCGGCGAGGCTGGTGATGGTAAGAGGAACTTGGCTTGATTTCTTCTGGGTCTTTGGAGCTTCCAAAGGTTTGCAAATGGAGGAAGGAGGCTGGTGGAAGGAAGAAGGAGACAACCAAACTTTGGATAGGGCTACTTGGTCTCAATTCTATCCCTTTGTCCCCCTTGGCTTGACCCCACCATGGCTGGCTGGCTCCCATAGCAAAATGCAGCCACAAAACATCCTTAGGAAGTTAATGAGATGGTCCTAAGGTTGAGGGTGTGGGGGGCTACGAATTAGCACTTGGTTTCTCCCAAATTTCACTTCAATTCCCACTTGAATTAAATGAATTCGGCTCCCATAAATTCCACCAACGCGTCCTTAGTCAAATGGACATTTTTCCTCACCAATAGAACCAACTTTCATCCCAATAACATGATAAAAAATAGTCCATTGAATTTTCCTAACAAAAATAGCTTCACTTTGAAATTTTGCCTAAAATTACGGTTTGCAAAAAAATCTTCGGAGGATGAGTCGGCGTTTCTAAATTGACTCATAACATGACGGAATTTTCAATTTTTGAAATAGGATTCAATTTTGCGATTAATTTCAATCTGGCGTGATTTGAGTGTAACCTAGCCTACCGGGTAGCTCTTAGAAATTTTTGGTGCAATTGACTCATGGTTGATTATTTTCAAGCTACAACATACCTCTTCGACACATTGGTGACTCTCAATGGTTGTGAAAATCTCGAGGTTTCAAATATGGACACAAGGTACCAAAATGACAAAAAAATCATTATAGTGTCGATCGATGAGAATTTTGTAATTTGGTGGAATCATTCACGTTTAGCCACACATCTCAGTCGAATCGAACTATCTCTAATCTCTAATCGATCTTTGAGATGTCTCAGTTGAGACTTCCACTTTGGGATCTTGGGAGGTTATAGGAGTCCTGTTGGCTTACAATGTTGTGCCTTTACTTATTGACACGTTAGACATTTGGTGACATACTTGGCGATGTCCGCCTTCATACCAGACCACTAATAGTGTTGATGTAGATTCTGACACATCTTCATACTACTAGGATAAATGTTGTAACTACTATGATGAGCTTTCGATAAAACCTTCTCTTTAAGCTCTCCATCGTTAGGTATACACAGTCGTCCTCAAAACCTTAGTGTTCCATCCTCAAAAATCTGAAAATTAGCCTTTCTCTTATTGGTATCCTCTTGTAAAATCTTCTGAAATTTGGGTTTATTGGCTGAAGTAATTTGATCCTGATCTGAACATCCGGCTCAATTCTGAGAGTAGCTATAAGATTTAAAAAGTGGCCTACCTCAAACTTGAAAATCGAATCTCGAGCTCTCTTGAGTAAATTCCACTATTTAACTAGCATATGTGCAACTGAAGACTTTCGATTCAAAGCATCAGTTACCTTATTTGCTTTCCTAGGGTAATACAAAATATCACTATCATAGTTCTTTAGAAGTTCCACCTAGCAACACTATTTCATATTTAGCTCCTTCTGAGAGAATAAGTACTTAAGATTTTGAAGGTTAGTGAAGATTTGGAATCTTTCTTCACACAAATAACGTCTCCAAATCTTTTTAGAGCAAAAATGATTGCTGCGAGTTCCAAGTCATGCATTGGGTAGTTCTGTTCATGAGGTCTCAACTTATAAGATGCGTATGCAATGACCCTATCACGTTGCATCAGCACGCAACCCAGTCCTCTCAATGACGCATCACTATAAATCTCGTATCCTCCAAGACCAAATGAAATGGTCAACACAGGTGCGGTAGTCAACTTTTGCTTAAGTTCTTGGCAACTATGCTCACATTTGTCTGTCCGTACAAACTTTTCTTCTTTCTTCAATAATCAAGTCAACGGTGACGCCAAAGCCAAAAATCCTTCCATAAACCTTTCGTAGTAACCTGCCAAACCCAAAAAGCTTTTGATCTTTGTCATGGTTGTTGGTCTTGGCCAATTGATTATTGCTTCAATCTTGGCTAGGTCCACATGATTCCTTCATTTGAAATCATGTGACCTAGAAATGCTACAAGAGTCAACTAAAACTCGCACTTGCTAAATTGGCGTACAATCCATGAATCCTTAGGGTCTGAAGTACCAATCTCAGATAACTCTCATGCTCACATTTGTCAAATACACTGGAATATCATCGATGAACACGATCACAAACTATTATAGATATCCTTTAAACACTTGGTTCATCAAATTCAGAAAAGCAACTGTGGCATTTGTCAAACCGAATGTCATTACAATGAATTCATAATGATCATATCGAGTACGAAACACTGAGTTTGGAATGTCCTCATTTCTAATCCTCAGCTGACGATATCCTGTCCTCAAATCGATTTTTGAAAATATCAACGCTCCTTGTAACTGATCAAACAAGTCGTCAATCCTCAAGAGTGGATACTTATTCTTGATCGTCACCTGATTGAGTTGAAGATAGTTAATGCACATACGCAATGAACCATCTGTCTTCTTCATGAACAGAACGGGTGATCCCCAAGGTGATGCACTAGGACTTATGAATCCCCTGTCCAACAATTCTTGCATCTGAACCTTCAGTTCCTTCAACTCAAATAACATCATCCGGTAAGGAGCCTTAGAGATTGACACTGTCCTGGGTGCTACTTCAATCATAAACTCGATATCTCTCTTTGGTGGTAGGCCTAGCAATTCCTTCAGAAATACATATGGAAATTCTTGCACTATTGAGATATCTTTGATCTTAAGCTCTTCAACTATCATATTCACGACAATTGCCAGGTAACCGTGACAACCCCTGTCTAACAAATGGGTTGCCTCTAGCAACGAGATCAAGGTAATCGAGAGTCCTCATCGATTCCCAATAAACTCAAAACTTTCGCCATCTAACGGGTCAAACTGAATCACTTTATGATAATAGTCCATCTTAGCTCGTTGCTTGGTGAGCCAGTCCATGCCAATTATCAAATTGAAATCATACATGGCTATGACTAATAAGTTTATTTTCCCTTCTCGTTGACCAATCGCTAACTTGCAACCAGAACAACCCAATATAAACAACACCTTATCTTTAACGGTGTAGATATGCTAACCACTGACTCCAACAACTCAGGACTTAATCATATCAGCTTAACATAATGCTCAGTAATAAAAGAATGAGTCGCAATAGGGTAGAATAAAGCATAAGCAGCATGGTTGTTCAACAAAACCGTACCCGTAATTACATCAGGCATGTCCTCTACCTAGCCTCTCGTGATGGCTTACACTGTCCCTTGCGCTCGGGGTCTATTTTTTCCACCATGCGGTGCATTCTACGACACAAATCCTTTGATATGACCCATCGGTGGCGGCGGTAACGACTGTTGTCCTCTTAGTCTTCTAGGGCAATCTCTAGCTATGACCTTGCTGGCCACATTTGAAACAAGCAACCGACCTTCGAGTGCACAGAGATGTACCATGTCACCTTCCACAGAAGCGACACGCACTGTTCTGATTTGGCACTGACATGCCAACTCCACCCCTCCTGTTGGGCGGGACATGAAATCTCCCTCCGATCATGGGCCTCTTTCCATACCGGTTCCCATCTCTATTCAAATTGAACCTTGATCCAGACGAGATGGCTTATTCGTTCAAACTTTTTTCTATCAACTGGGCTTGGTTGTACACCTCACGATAGTCATTTAGATCTACTGGCACCGGTGGGTTCTTTCAACTCTAGTTGAAGGCCATTTATGAACCTTTGAGCTTTGTCTTTTGCGTCCTTTATCAATCTTGGAGCATATTGAGAAAGCTTCGCAAACTTGACCTCATACTGGTCAACAGTCATCGATCCTTGGCGAAGGCATTGAAATTCCTCCATCGTTTGTTCTTGGGCGCTACCCTAAAAGTACTTGTCATTGAAAGTTCTAAGGAAAGTGTTCCACACCGGGACCACGCCCTTCGGAAATACTATACCTCTAGCGGCTCTCCACCAAGTATTCGCGTTACCCTGCGGTTGCTATATTACTAGAACAACCTTCTCCGCCTTAGTGCACATTAGTAGTGCAAAGGCCTTCTCTAGATCTTTAATCCAAAGTGATGCAGTCTCTAGATCTCCTACACCGGTGAACCTTAGTGGGTTCAGCTTCAAGAATTGCTCTACCAACTTATGGATTCTCTCCCTCTCCACAACTATTTTCCCAATTGGGACTTCGACGAGTGCAGCAACGACGGTGGCCTCAGCGGCGGTAGCAACGGCAGCTTGATTCTGGGCTTGCTGCCCTATCAAATCTCTCATCACTTCAAGCACCTGCATGATCTCTTCAAACCTAAGATCACTAGGGGTTGCTACCTTAACATCCACAAGAGGTGGTACTACTCCACTGGCACTAGCCTGAGTTACTTGACCATGACCTCCTCAGATACCGACCCTCATCAACGTCCTGCCCCGAGTAATAGGCCCAACGGTACACTTCCTAGGAGTCCTCTGCTCCTAATCACTCATAACTCAAGTTTTCTACTAAAACCTGCCTTCCAATTCCACACAGAATTAGAAGTTAAGTGATCCACACTAGCAACAATCTACCAACCGTGTAGCACCCCTGAAATGGCCCCTAATCTGTTAGGGTCGCCACAGGTCATGTCCATTCTCTTTACCTTTAAAGTCTATTACTTCGATACCATAAAAATTTGATAAATCCATAAATCCTGGGGGTTTATATCATTTAAATCGGTCCCAGCATAGTTCATATAGCGGAAACGAAATCCAACATCTCCCTATTCCAAATTCAAAAACAATGCACACCAACTAAAACTTTTACAGATAAAGCTGAACACTTTTATTTACATAAGCTTGATAGACATCATCAGTCAGTACACCAAAATTTGCCGTGGTTTTCTATACTCGACTACATACTCAAAACACAACCGACTTCTCTTTTATTTTATTTTTCAAACGGCCAAGTACACAATTATATTAGTTAGTGTCGGTGATCCAAAATGATTCATCTACTACCCGTCCCTCACAATCACACCCGGCCTGGTCCATCAGCTAGTGGCGGTGGCAACATCCCCAACATGATCCCACCACGGCAGACATGCATAGACAGGAACTCCTGAACCACTGGGCCATCAAGTGTACTAATATCATACATAACTAGAACCCGCACTCGAATAAAGACCAACCCTCGTATATCAAGATGAGGGTGCTCTGAACACTTGCACTCAACATCAACTGGGATACCATAAAATGTACAAGGAGTGACCGGTAGCAGAGGCATATCTTCCAATCTGAAATGTTAGTCCCCAAATGGGGTGAGTACAACCACTTAGCAATAAAAGGTTCATTAAACTATATTATGCAACAAATGTAATAAGCCAATTTCTTGCGGAATGTACGTGTCATCTATGCAATTATGTATGTATATCTATATATTATCAAGAGATGAATTTCTTGTACTACATTCATGAAAATTAATTCAATGCTTGGACAAATACCTTTTAAATATCATATGATACCAAGTCAAAATTCATAGACAATTCCCATGCCATGCCATATGCGCATACATATGCTTGATTAATTTACCCATTTTAGTATTCAAAAGATTTTATTCCCCGGGACCAGTGTTTGCATCCCTTCGGGCTTTCGCACCCAACTTGGCATCACGAGACCCTCCG
Source organism: Eucalyptus polyanthemos subsp. polyanthemos (assembly GCA_017140185.1). NCBI lineage: Eukaryota > Viridiplantae > Streptophyta > Magnoliopsida > Myrtales > Myrtaceae > Eucalyptus > Eucalyptus polyanthemos. The sequence goes on from CM029459.1 coordinate 26,139,247, forward strand.
GCACAAACCTCTGGGCATCTAAAGTGTGTTCCGTCTCACCCCTGGGCATCTCGCACCCCACCTGGCATAACGAGGCATAACCAGGGCTCGCCATGAAAATGGTTACCCATTCCTTCCAGATTTACGTACAATACCTACTACCGAGCATCCCAAAACTCCCCGGGGACCCTCTAGGGCACTACGGACCCTAGGCATCCAACGGCATCAACTCATTCTATCCTATAGGCATCCCGTCTCCCAGGGCATTGTCAGCTCAGCCGTCCGATGGTAACATTAATAACTTGATATATATCATTACTAAAATATATTTCGATGCAATGATACTGAGTGTCTCATAAATCCATAAATCTTTGTCAAAGATTTCAATGTCATATGATATGCTGAATGTCACTACATCCATCAAGTGAATAACAACTCAAAATACAATGAATTTTAGGACAAATTGAACAATTCATAGTAAAACAGTTTAAAGGATAGAATGCGCGCTTTTAGTAGAAATTTCGAAATAATCATCAAATGACCTTAAAAAATTCTAAAATTTTAACAAATTATAATTGAGATCAAGAGAAAAAAATTTCATGAAGAACACTAAGCCAAAATAATTATATACAAGTCGCAACAGACCGTATATCACAGCTACAAGCTCAAATCAGAGTTCACTTTTCAATCAGGAAGATACCACATGTTAGAAAAATTTTCTGCCACCATCTGCTTTCCGAAAAATCTAACAATAATCTATGTTATATTTTAGGCAATTCTTTACATCTTTCATGAAGAAACCAAAACCAAAATCCTATTAGAAATTTCTATAGAAAAATTGGCAAAACTACTAGGTTTCTCAAAAGAAAATGTCGGACCACACGGATTCAATGGAATCCAATACCTACACCTTGGTCTACTTACTTTCAAAGGCTCATCTAAACTTATATCTCACAATGTAGTTCATGAGGATTACAAGCACACATGGATAATCAAAGCATTTTCTCAATTTCTCAACCCATCACTACTGAAATCCAGCACACACCATCCATACTCAAACATTTTCAAAACCCATCTCACTATACCAAATTTCTATGGTATTGCATCACATAGTTTTAATGAACTTCCACTTGCCTTGATGTCCTACGGTTCAACGACGTGTGGTGAGACGGCGAGGAGTGTGCAGCTCAATGACAGAGGGCTTGAATGGCGTTGACGGCGGCAACACACACGTATGGAGGATGGTCCTTCTCCTCACACTCGCTCGTCGCCCTCTCACGGACTCTCTCTCACTTTCACTGGTTTCATTCTCTCTCTCCTTCACACTCTCTCTCAATCAATCCGCCTGTTTTTTTTGGTAAAAGGTAAGTAGTCAATCCGCCTGTTTGTCCGCAATTAATTTGCAATTTGCATGCAAATTCTATGGTGGCAGCAAGGACCGAAAACAACTGGGGGTATGTGTCTTCAGCTGGCCTCTCCATCCATCTTGTTGTCCGCCCAAAGAGAAGCAACGTGGCTTCATCCAGCCAAGCCCCAGTCAAACTTCTTCTTGCTAGTTGACCAATTATGTCGACAATTAGAGGTTAATGTGGAGGGCTTTTGGGCCGGTGAGTTGCGGCTCATTATCCTAATGATACAGCCCAACATCCTCTCTATTCATTTGCCTTAGTATCCACACATGCATGGGTTAATTGTAATCTACAACATGGCCGTGCATGGCCATGTTGGGTCCTCGCTCACGGTTCAATTCCCCCAATATTCGACTCTTAATTTCAGCACATACAAGTGCTGAAAAATAATTACTTTCGTGACTACACAAGGTTGCACCAATGTACCGGGGTCCGATTAGTAGGGTACACAATTGGATGACCAAAATAAATATAGAAAAATAAAATTGTTTACATATCTTAAAGCATACTCTCGGCCTCATTAGAGATAGTGGGCAGGGATGGGACTATGACTTATGCGATGATCGAAATACTCTAAACGCGACCTATCAATCCGACGATGGAATTGAAGCAATGTACGTGCAAAATACTAATGATACCATTCGGTGATACTTTCATTGATTAGTAACTGCGGTCAGACAATCACTGGTTGTTGAAATTCTCAGGTGCCACAAACCAACTATCACAAACATGCACCATCAACAAATAAAGGCCTTTCTTACTTACAATCCCGATAACTTATCGCACCTTATCACTCCAACCAGTAACCTACTCTGATACCACTAAATAGGGATGTCATGCCCCTATCCTTCGAGCACGTGCCCATCCCTTAGTGGTTGATTAAATAGCGATGTCCCAAGGACGAGTCGCTAACCCATTCATTTTAATGAGCATGTGGAAGCAAATAATAATCCCCAAACAACAACATGGGATAGAAAAAAAAGGTCACAAATTTTTCCAACCATAACACACTTATATACAAATTTCAAACTATGTCATATACAATACTAGATGATACATGTAAACAGTCTGCAAAAGGGGGGGGGGGGGAGGCTACAAGTCCTCTAAGCATTCGAGTCTTCAATTGAATACTCCAGGGTCTCAAGCTCTGGGGACTTTAGGTCTATTATTGCTCTGCCAGGAGGGTTTGTCGTGCCTTTTTCAAAAGTAATCTCCAGCACTGACAAAGGGCCCTCAAATTCCGATATGGGACCTTCTCTCCATCCATTACGCTCACGATGGTGCCACGATCTGTATTGATGAGTTACCTTATGCAGTGAACCCGCATCAACCCAGACCATGGAAATTATGAGCTCATAGACCTATCCCCTTAGGTTCCCAAGAAGCGGAATGTAAGATACCTGCTCGGTGACCTTCTTCGGCTGTCCAAAATGCTCGGGAGGAGGTGCTATCTAAGGACCTGAAAATGTTGTCCAACAACAAGGTGAGATGACGTCTCAACAAGTTCACCCCCTAAACTCCGACTAGAAAAAAAATATGCCTAAAGGTTACCTACGCACACAAGAGATAGGTGGCTTACCTTTGCCTCAATTCCTTCCTGCAAGTCAGTACGATTCTTATAATCATCAAATCACATCATCAAATCCACAAATCTTTCTACCAGCTGGGCTCAGTTGTAAACCTCATGATAGTCTTTTAGATCAAATGGCACCAATGGGTTTTTCAGCTCTAGTCGAAGGCTATTTTTGAACCTTCGACCTTTATCTTATGGTTCCTCTATCAATCTCGAAGCATACTGAGAAAGCTCCATAAACTTGACCTCGTATTGGTCGACGGTCATTGTCCCTTGGCGAAGGCATTGAAATTCCTCCATCTTCTGTACTTGGGAGCTTCCTGAAAAGTACTTGTCATTGAAGGCTCTGAGGAAAGCATTCCACACTAGGACTACGCCTTTTGAAATATTGTACCTCTAGCAGTTCTCCACCAAATATTTGCATTACCCTACGGTTGGTATATTGCTAGGACAACTTTTTTTTCCTCAGTGCACATCAGCAATGCAAAGGCCTTCTCTAGATCTTGAATCCAAAGCGATGTACTTTATGGATCTCCGGCACCAGTGAACCTCGGCGAGTTTAGCTTCAAAAACTACTCTACCAACTTATGCATTGGTCTCTCCCTCTCCACAACTATGTTCCTAGCTGGAACTTCAACGGGTGTGGTAATGGTGGCAACCATAGCAAAGGCAACAATGACAGTAGTAGCAGTAGCTTGAGCAGTGGCGGTGGTGGCGGCAGCTTGATTTTAGGCCTGTTGCCCTATTAGATCTCTCATTGCTTCAAGCATCTGCATGATTCCTTTGAACCTAGGATTACTAGGGGCTACTACCCTAGCACCAATAAGAGGCAATACTACTCCACTAGCGCTAGCCTAAGCTAGGGCTCGACCACGACCTCCTTGAGTACCGACCCTCGTCAGCATCTTACCCCGAGTTGCAAGTCTTATGGTACGCTTTCTAGGAGTCCTCTGCTCGTGATCACTCATGACTCAAGTTTTCTACTAAAACCTGCCTTGCAATTCCACACATAATTAGAAGTTGAGTAATCATAAAGAAAAAATCTACCAACCAACTATCAAAGACATGTAGCATCAAGAAATAAAGACTAACTATCATATAAACTTATTGCACCTTATCACTCCAACCACTAATTTGCTTTGATACCACTAAATGGGGATGTCACGCCTTGATCCTCCGAGCATGTGCTCATCCCTCGGTGGTGGATTAAATTGTGACGCCTCAAGATGCGTCGTCCATCCATTCATTTTAATGTGTATGTGGAAGCAAATAATTAAATCCGCAGACAACACAAAGATGTGATAGAAAAGTAGGGCCACAATATTGAAAACTAGAACACACTTTATACACATCAGACTAAGTCATATACAATACTAGTCGATATACACAGGGTCTACAAAATGGGGGGTAGAGGGCTATAGATCCTCTAAGCATTCGAGTCTTCAACTGAATACTCCAGGGACCCTGGATCCAAAAGATTTGGGTTTACCACCGAACCACCTGGAGGATCAGTCGTACCCTCGCTAAAAGCAATCTCCAGCACCGACCTAGGAATCTTAGACTTTGAAAGGGGGCCTTCTCTAGGTCCATCTCACCGTAACGATATCATGATCTGCATTTATGGGGTACCTTATGGGGTAGACCCGCATCAACCCAAACAGTGGATCTCATGAGTTTGTAGACCCAGGCTCTTTGGCTCCCAAGAAGGGGAATATGAGAGTGCTGCTCGGTGACCTTCTTCAGTTGGCGAAAATGCTCGGGAGGTACATCCATCTAAGGACCTGTAAATGTTATCCTATAACGAGGTGAGACGACGTCTCAGTAAGTTCACTCCATAAACTCTTACTAGGAAGGTAATATGCCTAAAGGCTACCTAGGCACACACAAGATAGATGACCTACCTTTGCCTCAATTCCTTCCTGTAAGTTAGTATGATTCATATATTTAACGAATCACTCCAATTCGAATCGAATCAAATCAAATCAAGTCATCGATCGATCGATCCAATCGACTCCATACCACAAATATCATTTCTTAGTTAATTCATTCAATACTATATATAAAATTCGATCACATCAAGATCTGCTCACCATAAGTTGAAGATAGATAGTATAGCTCACCAAAAGCTGATATAGTATACTGCTTACCCTAAGTTGATATATCAAGGCCTACAGGCTAATATAGTATATTGATAATGCTCACCAAAGCTGTGCGGTACTTAATATGCTCACAAAAAGCTACTATAGTATACTGTTCACCCTAAGCTGATATATCAAGGCCCGCAGGCTGATATAGTATACTGATCTCATCAATTGATAATTCACCGTTTTTATGATACATGGTAAAAATAATCATGTATGGGTAGATGGTCGGCCTTAGCCAAAATACCATATTTCCCTTTTTAAAAAACCCACCATTTAATATAGTTCACAAAGATATTTTTGGTGTTATAAATTGACCTCCGATGTTTCCCGGTTAAATACTTCAATTACTCAATTTGGGGATAAATTCCCAAAATTACAAATATCACTAAAATAGCACAAATTAGCATCCAATTAAATAAACCAACCACATCATTGAAATCAGCACGAAATTCCAAAGTAACTAGCTATCTTAGTATAATTTTCGAAAAATATTAAATAATTAAATAATTACCAAAATTAATTAAATAAATACAAATAAAAGCCATAGATGCAAACTTAGGCTAGAAAAGTCTAATTAAATACTGAAACGGGCCTAGAAAATTTCCAAGCCTATCTAGATAAATAATATGACATATCTACTTGCTAATTATACTACTCTAATCATTTAACATGCAATATCAAACAATTAAATTGCTAATCCGTTATAACTAACCACCTATTCCAAGCTTAACCAAAAATAATCAACCCTTAAGTGTAATTAACTCCCTAAGCGGAGATTAGTAAGTAAACTCACTGGTTTTCAAATATGATAAGTTAACAATGACGAGGACGCGAAGGCGGGCAACAAACTCCGAAGTGGTAGCACCTTACGAGGCCCGGAAGCAGTCCAAGGTGGGCCAAACAGTACACGGCTGGCTAAGCGGGCTTCAGTTCTTATCTAGGATAGTAGGGGTTGAATTGGTGGCTAGTTTGGCAAGACAGGACCGACGAAGCTGTTATGGCCTAGATGAGTGAAAACAGCTGTAGGACGGTGTGGCACCCCGAACCCTTCGCAGGTCGCCACAAGCGCCAATGTTACACCCTATTACCTTTCTTCTTAGAAGAGGCATCGTAATTAGTAGACATATATATATATATATATTTTATAAAACGGTCCCAGCGCGACTCATCAGCGAAAGCAAAATAAAACATCACCATCTCTCCCTCCAGCAACCATGATACAAATACACACCACTAATCATCATGATTAAAAGACAAGCCTCGGCACTTTATTTACATATATTTTCATGATGGGACTTCTTTTGGGTCGGTACATCAAAAGGAAAAGCCAGGACTCAGCCACGTCCGGCCTAAAACACCAAAACGAACCCTCGACCCACTACATCTCATGTGCACAACCCCCATCATCAATGTCGGCTAACTATCCAAAAAGATCCAGCTCTTACTCGTCATGCATAGCCCTCACACCCATCCCAGTGCATCAGGCGGTGGCGACGGCAGCATCCCACGCATCACTCCGTCGCGTCGAACATGGACAAATATGAACTCTTAGACAATAGGGCCCCAAGCCCACGTCGTACATAACTAGACAACGCACTCAAATATACATAAGACTAGGAACAGAAGGATAGTCAAACTCCTTGCACTCGACCTCTACGTCCGAAGGTATGCCGTAAAATACGCCTCGCGTAACAGCAGGAAGCGGCATGCTGCTAATCTGAAATGTTGGTCCCCAAAAGGGGTGAGTACAACCACTTAGCAGGTAAAGGAATTCAATAACCACTCAATGCATTATACAAGTCATACATGCATATACTATCATGCATCATCACCACAATCATAACACATACATGTGTATCATCATGTCATACTCATATCATCGCAATCATGACATTATTATATCACACACATATCATCATCATCGTGGCATTATCATGCCATATCATATATCATCATCATATCATGTCATATCTCATCATTATCATGCATATCATCATGCCATATCATATATCATTATCGTATCATGTCATATATCATCATCATCATCATCATGCATATCATGATGCCATATCATATATCATCATCATCATGCATATCATGATGCCATATCATATATCATCATCATCGTGCATATCATCATGACATGGGTGATCATCATCATATCATGTCATATATCATCATCATCATGCATATCATCATGCCATGGGTGATCGTCATCTTATCATGTCATATATCATCATCATCATGCATATCATCATGCCATATCATATCATGCATGGTTCAATTTCCACTTTTAGCTTTCAATTTGATCACCACATCACCCTTCCTCGGATCATCAATTTCATCTCATATTTTACACTCGCATCCCATGTGAGAAAGAAAAACCTCCGGCATTCAGCCATTCAAGGCCACCGGGCATCCGCCCCCCCACATTCCGAGCATCTCGCATCCCAACTGGCATCACGAGGCATCCTCTCGAGCAAAAACCTCCGACAAGGCTTTCGGCATTTACACTCCCTGGCCGGGCATCTCGCACCCCAACTGACGTCACGAGGCATCCTCTCGGGCGAAGACCTCCGACGAGGCTTCCAGCACCCCCACTTTCCGGGCATCTCAACACTCCCGAGGACCATCCGGCCTTGTATCTCAATACAATCTGGCTTCAGGCACCCCCCATCCCGGGCATCCTGATACTCTCAGGGCATTATCATCCACCACAACAACCTCCTCATTTTTTTCATTATCCATGTTCACCAATTTCGGTCTTAATTTAGCATGGCATATGATGTGATGGCAAACAAGTCATATTCAGCATTGAATTCACACATGTATTTCAATCCATTGTCATGCATACATCAAGACCTTATCGTACATGCTACATAGTACAATTATTTATGAAATAAAATTTATGGAATTTATGCCGATTAAAATAATCCATTTTTCATGCCCTTTTTCCATTTATTTAAATTCCAGCTTGTGCCACTTTCAAAATATTAAATTTAATATATATACATATATTAATTCTCAAAAATCATAGAAATTAAGGCAAGTGAAAAGCAAGACAATAGGATAATGATTTCATGCAAAATTCATGGCCAAATAGAATTCCACACAAATCCATAATTCACGCAAAACAACATATAATTTTCGGATGAAATCAGAATGCACAGTCTCCGAAGAAATTCGATTAAAATATCCATGCGACCCCCAAAAATTACGAAATTTTACCAAGTTATAGCCAAGATATTAAAGTAAATTTTTCATGCAGACTTCCAAGTCAGATTCTTTTTAGATTATTTTCTACAGTCACACGAACTTCTGGATCCAACACCGAATCGTCCAGTACATGCTTCTCCGAAATACTGAGTTTTCACCGACCTTTTCTTCTTCGTTTCCTCTGAAATTTAGATATGTTCTACATCAAGATGTTCTCTACAAGTTTCATGAACAGATATAAGTAAAATAACCAGAGTATAGTCGTCATTTAGGTCCATGAAGTCTCGGGTGTCCTGTATTACATCTCCAGAAATACCGTCTTCAAGATCTAGTCGATTTACGAGTTTATACTTGTTCATTTTGCTTCAAATTTGAGTATGTTGTATTTTAAGATGTTCCCTACAACTTTCATGAAGAAATAAAAGAGATATTCTTACCACAACTCAACATTCAACCACAAATCCAACAAGAGATAAGTGAAATCGTTCCAGATCTGAGGTCTCCGTAGGATGAGAGTTTAACCCCTTAAATCTCCATCATTTTACACCAAATTTGAGTATGTTGTAATTTTAGATGTTAGCTACAATTTTTATGCAGAGATTGAAGCCAAAATCAAACTCTAAACATGCATGCAAGCTCTCACATCATTCTGACTCAAGCGGATTCAAACGAAAACAGCAACCTTACTCAAAAACAAGTCATCCAAACTTCGGTTTTCCTCTCCTAATCACCCAAAACTCGACATACATATAACACACACACATGCAAGAGCAGAAAGAGGACTCCAACTTGCCTCTAGACCACACAAACGGCGGCACACAGCAGCGAACACGGCGGCACACGGCGGCGAACGGGCGGCGCACGGGCGAACGGACGGCGTCTCCTCCTCTTGGCTTCTCCTCCCTCTCGGCCTCACTCTCCCTCTCTCTCACACAATCTCTCTCTCTCTTTGGGCGGTAGCTCAACCGGCCACCCCTCTCTCTCCTCTTCCCTTTTATTCCCCCCTAAACCTCATCATTAGTAATCATTGTTTTGCCTTTCAATTAGGCAATGCATGAGCTCCTTCTTGCCACTTGGCAAAGCTCATGCATGGGCTTGGGCTTTTGGGCTTGGGCCGGCCACTCTTGGGCCTCCCCTTGGGCTGGTCGACAGCCCCTTTTCGCGGGCCTAATTGGGCCGACTAGCTTGGCCCATCAAGGCTTCGGCCAATGGGCTTAAGGCCCATCCTAATCAATTTTATCCCCTTTTCTTATCCTTTATATTAAGAATTAAATTACTAAATTCTTCATGGCCAAAGTCTTGTGATACTTTATTTATAGAAATTTAATTTATAAGGTGCATGGCCAAGCATAGATTATTATCATTAATCTATAAAATTTAAAATCTCATAACACAAGCACAATAACACATAGCCTTAAGAAAACTAATGGCTAAACATAACCATAGGAAATGTTCATTACCTAATTATAGGCTTTAATTCCTCTAGAGGGTGACTCGAATTTTGGGAAGCCACATACGGTGGCAATGTTGAATGGTGGGTGAGTAAGGTGTGGGGACATGTAGGTAGGCGTACAAGCAAGCTAGGCATGCAGGCAAGCTACGGCACGAGCGGTGGCTCCGGCGAGCTTCGGGCGGACGTGCGACAAGCAGCGGAGGAAGATGGCCAGTTTCTCTGCACTTCTTGAGCTCTATAAGGGTTGAAAGTAGAGAAAGCAAATGTAAAGGTAGAAGAAGATGGGCTGTTGGCTTTAGAGGGGGCCACCTTGTTCTCACTTCTATCCTCTTGTCCCCTTGACCATGCCCCACTAGTTTGCTTACTTCCTCAACAAATTTGTGGACCTCAAAGCTTCCTTGGGGGATCTTGGAAGTGGTCCAAAGGTTGAGGGACCAAGGGCCTACGAATTGTGCACATTTACACATCAATCCCATTCAATTCCCCTTTATTTCACATCCAATTGAGCTTAATTTGTTGTCCAAAAATCCAACCAAGGTGTCCATGATCAAATCAACATTTTTCCTTGCCAATAGAACCGACTTACATGCTAAAAACGCGATAAAAAACTATCCACTAAATTTTCTGGTGGAAAAGGCCCTACTTTGAATTTTCGACAAAAATCTCGGTTTGCAGAAAAATCTTCGGATGGTGAATTAATGGTTCTAAAATGTCTCGTGAAATGATAGAAGTTTTAATTTCTGAAATCGGATTAAGATTTGTGGTTAATTTTAATCTGGTGCGATTTTAGCGTGACTTAGTCTACTAGGTAACTTTTAAAAAAAATTTGTGCAATTGACTCGCAATTGATTCATTTTGAGTCATATTGTACATCTTTGACACATCGTCGACCCTTCGTTGTTGTGAAAATCTTGAGATTTCAAATACAGACACAAGGTACCAAAACGACAGAAAAATCAATCTAGTACCAATCGACGAGAATTTTGTGATCTGGTGGCATCACCCACTCTTTAATCACCTATCTCAGTAAAAATGACCTATCTCTGTCTCAGATCGATTTTTATTTGTGTTGGAATGATCTTTGCAGATGAGCACGGTTGAGTAGTTAATTCCTAGATGAATTCTCAAGTATATTGCGTTAAAATCATTTAATGATTTTCCTAGATAGTTTAGTTATCTCATGAGTCATCAACTCAGAGAATAACACTATAGGTGTGTCGATGAAACGCTTGACTCATTCAATTGAAAACATGATTGAAATTCTAAGATGTCACAGTATAGGACACATGTGACACGTACAATACATAATACGTAACTCACATAACACATAAAACTCATATTCCATATAACATGCTTAATGTATAATCGATACCCCATAAAAGCCTATATCACATAACCCATATAATACATTAAGTACATAACACATATAATACATAATAGCCTACTATCTTATTATGGCACATACAACAATATATTAACTTTACATAACTTAATTCAAGAACTTATCAACCTAAACGTGATAGCCTATTACCTTAACCCGATAACTTAAATTAACAATTCTATAACTTGTCATTTAAAATTTGATAACCTATTGCCAAAAGTCCAATAACCTATCTAAGTCCAATAATTGCTTATCATGCAACATGAACTTATCACATTAACAAATCATCATTTAACCATAAACAAGCCCTAAACTACTCCCTAAGTACAACGAAAGCCCTAATTAAAGGCTAAAAAGCCACTCACGAATGATTTGAGCTTCAAAACATGCTGAGGGAAGGAACAACAAGACCGGACAGTAGCTGGTCTCACATTGATAGTGCGTGGGTGAGCTGGATACTAGCTAAACGGTGGTCTGGCGGTCTCACGACGGTGGTTCAACGGCGATTAGGCGTCGGCATGATCTCCAACCATCACGATGGACTGGATTGGAGAAGAAATGAGGGAGAGGGAGCATGGGTGAAGGTTGCACAATACTAAACAACTCTTGAGGAGGCTGGTCGATTGGCTTGAAGCGGTGGTTTGACGGCGTGAAGGGCGGTCCAGCTTCGGGAGTTCGACGAATAGTAGCCGACAAGGAAAATAAGAGGAAAAATGGAAGAAACAAGCTTGAAATGAAGGTGAAAATGGAAATGGTGGTTCAGCTAAGGCTAGGGAGAGGAAGAGTGAGCTTGAAAACAAACAAGTGAGGGAAAATGAGAGAGAATGAGGGAGAGAGAGAGAGAGTGCTGACGGTGAGGGAGGGAGAAAGGAGAGGAAAGAGAGTAGAACATGCCATCCTTATCAATGTCCATCCCATCCTATGTTCCTCAAACCTACTAATCTAGGATCTAATTGATGTGAAGGTGGCTTCTTGAAGAGGGAAAATCGAGCCAATTAATGAGGAGATTGCACTTGAGTATACAGGTTAGGATAGGCTAGTCTAGGCTAGGATGGGTTCAAATCCTCGTCCTTTGCTACCCACAAGCATGTGCCACCCCTTTCCTACTCTTCTTGCAACCTTGCCATTTTGTACTTAGTCTGATGGAAGGGCATTTCGGTCCTTTCACCAAGATCTTGCACTATTCATGCACAATTCACATCCTTGCATGCATTTAATGGCAAGATCTTGTCAAAAGAGAGTTTGATGGGCTTGAAGGGTCATGGGCTTCCTTCGGCCACCTACCCCTTGGGCGTGTGGGCCTTAGCCCTCCCACTTGGGCTCGAGCCCATTGGGTCCCCCACCCATGGCCCGTTTCCACTTTTCCACACTTATACATCATTGCCAATGAAAAATCGAGTTTTTCCCCTGAAGTGGCCTTTTCCAATGCCCTTGTGGTTTATCGATCCTCAAGGTCATCCCATCCAACGATACCGAAACAATTCCGTTTTGAAAAATCGGGTTGGAACGATGATGTCACATGAAGAGAATTCATTTAAGAAATATTCTCCACCTTTCTATAAACATGGAGCTTTTATTGTCCTTTCTAATTGATTTTCTACTTTAGCTGTATATTTCTTAAACATGGTAAATGCTTCATCCTTTGACCTCATAAGATAAACATATAAAAACCTATTGTAATCATCCATAAAGGTAATAAACTATCTTTTACCATAAGGTGTTAATATGCCATTGAATTCACATATATTACTATAAACCAAATCCAATAAATTCAAGTTTCTTTTAACACTAAGAAATGATTTTTTAGTAAATTCAGACTTAGCACATATTTCGCATTTATCAAATTCGCCATTAAAATTTATCAAGTCTATCTTCTTCATATTCTTCAAATAATGAATATTTATATGTATCAACCTACTATGACATAAAAATGAAGACTCAACAATATAAGCAAAACTAACGATATTATTATTAATACTCAATTGATACTTGCTATCATTGGCATAACCCTTTCCTATAAATAGCCCATTCTTTGACAAGATAACCTTATCGGATTCAAACAAAAACCGAAACCCCTCCTACAAAGTAAATCAATAGAAACTAGGTTCTTCCTAATTTCATGTACAAATAACACATTAAGAAGAGTAGTATTCTTTCCATAAGTAAAGTCTATCTCTACCATGCCTTTTCCAACAACCTTTGCAACAATATTATTCGCCATAAGGACCTCTTGGACATTCGAGTCAACAGTCTCTTCAAATTGCTTGAACATGTATTTGTCCTTACACACATGGATTATTGCTCTAGAATCTAGCCACCAACAAGATTGGATAGTAGTAGAGTTGATTTCAGAAACCATATCCATCGCATCATTAATTTCATAAATTTTCATGTTCGAAAACATGGTTGAAATCATGGCCACATAAATTTCTTCAACCAAATTTGCATGCCTTCACTGTTGGACTATTATTGTCCTTTGATATGCTCTTGTGGTGAATGCAATCCTTGGTGTAGCGTCCCTTTTTGCCATAGACAAAATAGGTGTTCTCTTAAATTTATGCCCATTCTTTACTTTGGTGTATTGGCCAATTTTTGGTTTTCTTTCCACATAATTCGCCTTGGAATTGTACAAAATAGAATTATCATGTGAACATGACTTTTTCTCAATATGAATATTTTTCAGCATTTGCTCTAAGGTGATGTCCTCTGACTTGTGCATTGGTGTTTTTCCATAGTCTTTCAACCCTGGAGGTAATTTTGCAATAATTGCTCCAACTTGAAAAGCTTTTGGAATATCAATTTTGAGGGGACAAATTTTATTCACTAGCACTCGCAACTTGTGGACTTGTTCCAACAAGGGTTTGGTATCAATAAACTTGAAATCAAAATACTTTGCAATTAGATAATTATTGGAACCTTGCTCTGCCACTTTGTATGTTTCCACCACAAAACAATTCATCCTTAGCATGTTTCTTCTTCTCTTTGTTAACCATTTCAATGGCTTCTGCACTTCTTCTATTCTTGGCTTCAAGGGTTCCTTACAAGGAGCAGTCTGGGTTTATCATATTGGAATCAATCCCTCCCTTAGTAGTAGGCTTCGGATCTTTTATAAACGCCAAGTTAGGAGTATGTAGGATATCTTCAGGGCAGTGAGCGGGAACATCATCTTGTCCCTCCAACGAGCAAAGTTGTTCCCATCAAATCGGTCCAGTTTGACCATGTCTTGATTCATGACTTTGCTTGTCTCTAACTCCATTGTTGCACAATATAAATCCTTGAAAATTGTTGGAAAGTTATGGCTTCGAATCGATAGAGCAATCAAGTCAGACTTTGAGGCATGATATCATTTTTTTTAAGAATTTAATTGCCCACAATGTTTCAAATGGTTACCAGTAAATATCCCTCAGGATATAACAAAATCTCAAATGAGAAAAGTATATAGCAATTCTAATATATCTCTAGGGTCTCTTTAGAAAAAAATTGAAAAGTTGTTTGTAGTTTTGGAAAGAGGACTCAAAAATGATTTCATATTTGCTCGTCCAAAAACTAACACACACACACACACACACACACACACACACACACATATTAGTCCCAAAAAACATAGGCAACTCTTCGCGGAAGATTGCAAAATAAACAAAGGTATCCCTTTGAAAGAAGTTGTAAAATGAACAAAGGTAATCCTTGAGAAGAAGTTGCGAAATGAACAAATGCAACTCTTCGGGAAAGGTTACAAACGGAACAAGTATAATTTCAAAAGGTTGTCTTTAAAAAAATACATATATAAAAATTCAAAATAATAAATATAATAAAAAATGACAATTTAATTTTATTAATAAATAGAATTCCTAATTTTCATAAAGGTTAATAAGACAACAATACAAAATTAAATAAAAATAAAAGGGGTTAGTGTTAATTAAACCGTGGGTACACAAAGTGCTAAGTGTGCCTAATAATCATGCCAAAATTGTGCAATTATTAATGCGTCTGCACAAGTTCTTTTTCACCTAGATGAGTTTGTTGGATCTGATCGTGCAAAAGCTATTAGAATCTTGTTCAGAATCTCATCTCTTGTGGAAAAATCCAGAGTTTTTTGTTCGCCTTCTTTTCAAGAAAAATAAAGATATAAATCCCACCAAGGCATTTTCCAGGATTGATTCAGAGTTGAGGAATTTGAGTCATCACATCCCAACCAATAAATAGGATCTTTGTTTGGAAGATTAGATCCAAAGATTTTGGTGGTTATTGAACACTATGGGAAAAACTGGATGGTTACTAGTGTAGTTCGCGCATTTGTAGAAAAAGTATCTCCTAAAATAGAATTAAAATACTGAACACAAGAACTCCAGTATTATTCAGGAAGAATTTTAGTGGCTAAAATTGATGAACTAGCACAAGTGTCAATAAGGGCAATAACTGCTACAGGTTCAGCAAACTTGAAAGTGAAGATTTTAATAGGGAAATGAGGACAATGAACTTGATTAGAATATATACTAGGTTCCTGTTCTAAAGAAGTGAGGGATTTATGGAAAAGATCTTCAGTATCTAAATCATAATTAGTTTTGTTGGGGTTTGATAATAAGGAATAACACAGAGGGTTTGTTCATATGGATTTTCATCAATTGAGAACAATTATCCAACATCATCATTTTTAAGAGAAACACCAATTTCGATGTCAATGTGATGTATTAGGTGATTCTTACATTTTTTTGCTTGGGAGCAATTCTTGGCAAAATGGGCATTTTTGTTGCAAATAAAGCATTGGGTCCTGTTTCTTTTATCTTTTCATTAAGCATATGTGGAAGTGTTACAAACAACACCCAAACAACAATAAATAGCTAGGAAAGCAACTGCTTGCAAATACATAATTACATTAGTCATATTTACAGAACCTTTTGTCATGGCTAGTATATTTACAGTCACTAAATTTTTTATGCTCCAAAGGCCGAGTAAACCTAAGCTTCTCTAGCGAGACTGCAATTCCAGCACTAGTAGGAGACCTCCATGCCTACAATTTTGAAAAACAACGAGGTGAGTTATGGGCTTAGTAAGTAAGACCCACTAATTTCCGGGTAGGAGGATGCCTCGCCTATCAACAAGCGCATAACTCATCTAAAAAATTAGTTGATGGCAGATCAATAGCAAAACAAAAGCTTTGTCTTGGATGAAATATGAGAAATCCTTAATCAATAATATGCAAGCATAACCCAATATTCACCAACAACATGAGAAACTCATGCCTCACTCAATATTATGCAAGCATAAATAAGATCCATTCCATAATATGAGAAACTCACATCTCACTCAATAATATGAAAGTATAACCAAAATTCAGTTCATAAAGTTAGGAACTTTTGTACACGAGATTTATTTATTAACGGATGAAATCCATCAACTCTTCCAGAATCCACTTGGCATCCAAAATTCTTCGAGCAATGTCTGTCATGCCCCAAACCTCGGGCATGCACACATCTCTCGACAGTCGACTAAAATGCGACGTTCCCAAGATGCATTGTTGACCCATTTGTTTTACGAACATGCAGAAGTGAACTAATAAACTCCAAACAACCATCAAATATAGGATAGAAAAGCACGAAAACAAATTTTCACAAAACACTTTATATACAAATCGAGTTAACCCTACAAGTTCATATACAGGAGGTCTTACTCAAAAAGAAACCACTAGGCCATCTACACTTTGGACCCTTCAGCCTCAGACTCTGGATCATCCATGCTACAACCCTGAAAATGGTAACTCATGACAAGGTGAGATAAAAATCTCAAAGAGTCAACACCCTAAACCCTGATTAGGACGAGAATTCACTTAGAGGCATCCTAAGCATGCACCATACATGACTTACCTTGCCTCAGTACCTCCCTATAGATTAGCTCATTGCATAAATCATATGCACACAACAAACGTAATTTAATAATTGGAACACCTCATATCATCCATCAAATATTCATAGAGGTCTCAATTATAAGGCCAAACTGTTATGACATGTCCTATTTCGTGCCACACAATTTTGTCACATAATCAAGCGTGGCTATTTCAATCACTCAAGCATATTCCAATTATTTACGACCCAACGGCCACGGCCAACTCATCAGTCAACGGTCATCCGGCATAACTGAGCATCATACCGCTTCGTCAGGCACAACAACATCTACATCTAGACAGCATTCCACATAGGAACATCGGTCCAGCCTCCATTACGACTGGCATCCGTTGTCAAGGGCATTCCTGAAGAAATATCGGTCCAACCTCCACTGCGAACGACATCCACTATCAAGGGCATTCCTGAAGGAGCATCGCCTCCCTTACTTTCACCGGGTGATGGGCTTTGATAGCGATCACACGCACATCCAAACTCGGCCAAGAACATCATACATTGCACTCGAATACTTCCATTTTAAATAATAAACTTGGCCAATTTTATTCGTATTAAAAATACATGGTAAAATAATTGTGCGTGATCGCACCATCAAATTGAACCATAAAACATGATACTCTCTCATTTCAAAATCCCACAATTTTATATAGTACATAAAATACTTTTGGCGTCAAAAACCGACACCAAGTAATTTTCTATTAAAATACAAAAATCCAAATTTTTTGCAATAATCGTCCATAACAAAAACCAAGCACTCAATTTCACATATTATCAAGCATAAGCTCTAAGCAAGACAAAATTCAACCACATCACCAAATATGCATTGCCCAGCAAACACAACATCAAGAACAATCCCCAAAGCCACTACCGGTCCTAACCGGCAAAAATTGGTCCACTCTCGCGTCTCCAAGTTTAAATCCCGAAACCTAATCAAATGAGTTTGGAAAAATCTCAAATTTGAATATATTGTAAAGGACACCTAAGTGAACACTTTTCATGCAGACACCTTAGCCCAAATCTTTCTATATTAAGAGTAGTAAATCGCTCAATTCATTACCAAATTTGTGCCGTTTCCAGAAATCACGTTTTTGAAAAAAAGCTTGGTTCGAAATCCAAAACTTGTTAGCTTGATCTAAAATTTGACTATGTTAAACTAAAATATGTGATGAGTAACTTTTTTGAAGGAAACATTTCAAAAATTGAACTCTAAAATTTGATTTAAAAAAAAAAAAAACCTTTCAACTCCGAATGGTCACTAGTTCTAGCACAAACAAATGTTTTGTTTTGTTTTTAACGAAGTTGAAATCTTATTTTTTTAAATCCATAAAATCTTGAGTAAAATATATATCATAGTTGAAGATGTCTAAAATATTTCTCAGGAAAGAATCAATCTTAAAATCGTAGCACATTTCGATCCAAAAAAATGGCAAACGACGAGCGTTTAGTAAACTGATTTGGGCGAAATCAACTAAATTAGACTAAACTACCCTTATTAGTGCTAATCTAAGCAATTAGATTAACACTAATCCATATTAAGACTAATCTTACCAAATTAGATTTACATTAATTAATCTTAAGGCTACTCTTACTTAATACTAATTTAACTAAGGTAATTAGCACTAATCTAACTCCCTAAGTGCAATTAACAACCTAATCAAGGATTAGGGAGTTTACTCATCGGATCAGCGAGGAAACAGGTTCACGGTGATGGCGGCGGGACGGCAGTGAGATCCAATGTCTATGGCGACGTTAAAGGAGGTTTGGAAGAGGCTAAAAACCAGCCTTGCAAGCTCACGGCTTGTTGGAAAAACCGGCTATGTTATGAGGAGTTGAGTTGTTGGCCATTATCGACAAGTTGGATGGGAGGTTGTTTGGTGTGCTCGGTGAAGGTGGTTGTGCTGGATGGCGCGAGATGCCAGCGGTTGAGATGGAGTTGGCTGAGGACTTGTGATGTCCCAGGGCGTCACATACTAAGCGCAAGCAAAATTTACAACTATTATTATAATCTTGTCAAACTTGTGAATTCCATTTATATATATATAGTGTTCACCATTGAAGGTTAGCATGTATAACATGGATTATTTAAAATCTAAAGTTTATATTATGAATTTATCCTGTAATCACTCTACCGATTATTAATATTGACCAATTCATTCATGCACATAAACAAGATCACAAGAAGCTTCATTTCTTCTTACCATCATCAGGGCCTACAAAACTAATCAACCTGGACTCTTTACATGTTCATCACCTATATATACAACATATACATAACAAAAGTAAGGCATACAAAAGTGAAGGATAAAGGGTGAGGGTGTCTACTCCCCAAGTTCCCACACAAGCCCACGTCTAACAAAAAACAAAAGACAATCCTCCGGCTTCTACACGATCATTGGCATCTAGGCGCCATCCGTCCCAACTCCAGGTCCTCCTGCACCAAAGGGTAAAGGTCCGAATATCTCCCCTTCATGGTTGATAAACCATGCAATGAACTTTATCAGTATTAAGCCAGCTCTATCATCATCCATCCATAAAGTAGCCTCATACTTGGAGAAAGTCATGTCAATGTCAGGATCATACACATCATGAAAAGAAATATCGAGGCATGCTACCACCCTGTATCGAGCTACTGGCAGCACATCCGTGCTATCAATCTGAAAAATGTAAGGTATGAGCAACAACTTTGCCCAGTAAAGAATGATAAAACTCTAACTTAAATAATCCACAGCCATCAAGATTGCAAGAGAATCATGATCCAAACAATTTAAGATACTAAGGTAGGATTGTCACAAGCATAAACAATTGGATATTAACACATCATGTATGTAATCACCTTACATCTATCCATTTCTATGCTTACCTTTCTCAAGCTCAATTTCATATCAAGATGCAATGCAACAATAATGAATGAACTCACTTGCCAAGTAGAATTATATTTAGTGTGGATATGATCCACCCTCGATCAGTTACTAACTAGAACTCTACCGGCTTGATCGAGTCACTTCTGGAAGTTACCTTATCCAGACTTCCACAATATTTCTATTATGGGCATCTCACTTTGAGGCATCACGGCATCACTCAACCGAGGTCCTCCCAAGACCACTCAGCATGGGGCATCTCACTCCGAGGCATCTCAGTATCACACAACTGAGGCATCCTTGATAACACACAAGGGCATC
Organism: Eucalyptus polyanthemos subsp. polyanthemos; assembly: GCA_017140185.1. NCBI lineage: Eukaryota > Viridiplantae > Streptophyta > Magnoliopsida > Myrtales > Myrtaceae > Eucalyptus > Eucalyptus polyanthemos. The sequence goes on from CM029459.1 coordinate 26,159,475, forward strand.
TCACTCTGAGGAATCATGGTATCTCTCTACCGAGGCATCCAAGACCACATAGCTTGGGCATCCCAACTTCTGAGGGACATCACCGGTATCTTAGTACCGATGGGTTCATTCACTCAATTTAGCACACGTTTCACATCACCACACCTTTGATTAATGCATTTATCATATGCAAAAGAAAAAGACTCCAAAGTATCTAACTATATATCTAACTCTCATGAACCTAGCACACGTGTGTGTCCAAATTATAAGATAAAACCCATTACGACATGTCCCATACCATGCCGAACAGATATTTACCCCATAATCAAGCACTATGCACCGCACTTATTGCACACGCATGATACTATATGTACCTACACCTCAAATGATATATGAGACTTACTCTTACACAACTAACATCTATTATGAGTTCACTAGACTCTATGTGTGTCAAGCAAAACTAATGTAAAAGACACAACTACGATTTAATATTCTCAGGTCTCAACTAAACGAGCAGTTTTGTTCTCAGACACATAAAGTATATCAATTCTTATCAAAATACTACAAAATTTTATTATGTTATATTTGAGACATATATCGATATTTTCTGTGGAGAAACTTAAGTCTGATTCTCATTGTATTAAGAGTAACAATCGCCATAATCTTTACTAGCACCCTGTACGGACGTCCAGATTTTATATCTACAAAGAAAATCGTTTTACTAACCAAATCTTATCCATTAAATCTCAAATTTTGACATGTTATTCCTAAGAATGTGTTATACTACTTTCTTTAAATATTTGAAGTCCAATTCTAACTATATAATTACAGAAAATTAATATAATCAACAAAGGTCAAACCATTTCTCACAAAAACAGTTCACTGGTTTTACTAAATTCACTTCTATCTCTATGTTTTTATATTCATATGGTTATAGCTAGGTTTCTAATTCAATCTAATGGATGTAATATCATGTATAATGGTTCCTTTCTTATTTCATCAACACACATAAAGAAAATAACACAAAATAGAAGACTTCCTAACCGTATTCTCCTAGAACAGAATAGGAATACACGATTCCTCCACTTCTAGCCTGACCAAACCACTTATTTTTCCACAAATCTCTTCTACAACACTTCAATACTTTTATCACATCAACTAAGAGTACCTTCAGCAAGTTTTTCTTTAACAAATAACCCTTCCACAGCTCGGCTCGAAGTATAATTGCATCCATAAGTTCACTCATCACCACATCCTTCCACTCGGCAACCATTTCATCACTTTACTTAACAAATACAGCTTATTCACACTTGGACTTCGAGACATGTAAGACTCAAAGTAACATGGGCTTCGACCTTCAATCTAGTACTTACCAAGCTTAATTCAACACAAAACACACAACTACAAGTCAATTCCTCCACCATTTGGTTAGATCCTCAAGTTTTCTTGACAAACAATGGATAACTTTAAATTAGAGTTATATCTTTCCTTACCTTGCTTCAGCTACTAAACAACACAAAGATGTGTAAAGATCAACACCAAAATTTCGCACGCAAGAGGAAGAAGGTTGCTGCTTTGCTTCTGGTTTTGCCGCCCAATCAAGAGAAATGAAGAAGAAGATGAAGGTGGGTTTCGGTCTTGAGGAGAGAGAGAGGGTTTCGAAATTTATGAGGGGAAATAGGCTACAAGCTAATCCCTAGGCTAGACTAATGATGAGATCTTGCTAATGATTGTGTCTTCTTGAATTGATGGTTTCGGTTTCTAGAGAAAAGAAAACTGTGGGTGTCGAGTACAAGGAGAAATGAGAGAGTGAGGTCATGGCTTTCATGCATGAGAATTCTTGCCATTTGTCGTTCGCCATCCATTAACAGTTAATCAATATCGTTAGTTAGTTCATTTGTTTCTAATATTTTTCATTTAATTTCCTTTTGTTTCTACTTGATTTCAATCCTTTTATAATTATACAAAGTCATGACATATATAACATATCGACTAGTCAATATTAGTCTATAAAGAATTCATCACAAGAAATGCTAAAATTATAAATAGTCACTAATCAAATCATCTTAACTATAATCTATGAATCTTAAACAAAAATAAAATCACTCGGGCCTAATTATCCATTCCTGGCCCAACAGGCGCAACCTACAACAATCTGGTCCACTAAACTAATTCTACAAATCTGATAATTCCGAACCTTGGCCTGCTTCAAGCCAAGTCCAAGCCCAGCTATTCCATTCAAGTTTACAAGCCTAGTTCTAAAATAATCATGCGGCCCGCTTGCTCCTCAAGCCCACTCATTCCTCACGGTCCATCGGGTTCACTTTCTAGCCCGATCTAAATTAATCCAAGTTTCTAATGATCCAATTATACTAATGATGGTTGGTGAAATTTGGGATGTCACAGGACTGCTAGACGAGCTTGAGTAGAGGCATTAGTGTGACGAAGATGGTGCTTGAGTCGTGGAGTTGCTATGGCCAAGAGCTTAGATCGTTGGACAGTTGTGAGGCGGTTGTTGGATGTATGCCCTAAAGCTATCATGTAATTGTTACATATTAGGGATTTCAATTGTACTATCATTATTATTATTTAATTAATGGCAGTGACACATTCATTTATTTGTCCAATTCTTTTATATTTATGAATGATTCCATAATATCAGTTCCAACTAGACCCATTCTTGAGATATTAAGAATATATGCGACGGATTCAAAGTTAGACTGAATCTTTAAATCGTTTCCGGTCAATGGATTAGTGAGTGGATATTAACAATTTTGTTGAGACCGGTGTGTTCTTAACTTCACCAAGCTATAAGGTGTGTTCAAGCCTCTAATTAGGTAATGAAATTACTTATGGTCTATGCTTTAGCCATTAGTCTTTTTTTTTTTTTTATTAGGTGATTTGTGCTTGTGTTTATGAGATTCTAAATTAGATAGATTAATGATGATAATCTATGCTTGGCCATGCACTTTATGGATTAAATTCCTATAAAGAAATATGTCACAAGACTTTGGTCATGTGGAATTTAAAATTTAAAAGTTTTTGGAAGAAATTACAAAAAGGAAAATCTAAAATTTTATTTGGTTGGGCCTTAGGCCCATTGGCCAAAGCCTTGATGGGCCAAGCTAGTCAGCCCAATTAGGCCCGCGAAAGGGGGCTGTCGACCAGCCCAAGAGGAGGCCCAAGAGTGGCCGGCCCAAGCCCAAAAGCCCAAGCCCAAAAGCCCATTAAGACAAGTGGCAAGAGATCTTCATGCATTGGCTTAGAGAGGGATGGCATGCATTGGTCAATTGGAGTATCAAACAATGATTACTAATGATGAGGTTTAGGGGGAATAAAAGGGAAGAAGAGGAGAGAGAGTGGCCGGTTGCTTGTTCGGCCAAGAAAGGGAGAGAGAGAGAGAGAGATTTCGAGAGAGAGAGGGAGAGTGGCCGAGAGGGAGGAGAAGCCGAGAGGAGGAGACACCGTCCATCCGCCGTGCACCGCCGTGTGCCGCCGTGTTCGCGCTGTGTGTGCTGTAATTGTGTTCGGTCTAGAGGCAAGTTGGAGTCCTCTTGCTGCTCTTGCATGTGTGTGTGTTACATGTATGTCGAATTTTGGGTGATTAGGAGAGGAAAACCAAAGCTTGGATGACTTGTTTTTTAGTAAGGTTGCTGTTTTCGTTTGAATCCGCTCGAGTCAGAATGTTGTGAGAGCTTGCATGCATTTTTAGAGTTCGATTTTGGCTTCAATATCTTCATGAAAGTTGTAGATAACATCTTAAAATACAACATACTAAAATTTTGTGTAAAATGATGGAGATTTAAGGGGTTAAACTCTCATCCTACGGAGACCTCAGATCTGGAACTATTTCACTGACCTTTTGATGGATTTGTGGTTGCATGTTGATTTGTGCTAAGAATATCTCTTCAATTTCTCCATGAAAGTTGTAGGGGACATCTTAAACTACAACATAATCAAATTTGAAGCAAAATGAATAAGTATAACCTAGTAAATCGACTAGATCTTGAAGACAGTAATTGTGGAGATGTATTACAGGACACCCGAGACTTCATGGACCTAAATGACGACTATATTCTGGCTATTTGACTTAGATCTCCTCATGAAACTTGTAGAGAACATGTTGATATATCCAAATTTCAGAGGAAATGAAGAAGAATAGGTAGGTGAAAACTCAGTATTTCGGAGAAGCATGCACTGGACGATTCGGTGTTAGATCCAGAAGCTTTGTGTGACTGTAGAAAATAATCTAAAAAGAATCTGACTTGAAAGTCTTCATAAAAAATGTACGTTAGTGCCTTGGCTATAACTCGGTAAAATTTCGTAATTTTTGGAGGTCGTATGGATATTTTAATCAAATTATTTCGGAAACTGTGCATTCTAATTTCATCCGAAAATTACATGCTGTTTTGTGTGAATTATGGATTTGTGTGGAATTCTATTTGGCCATGTATTTTGCATGAAATCATTATCCTATTGTCTTGATTATCACTTGCCTTAATTTTTATAATTTTTTAGAATTATATAGATATTAAATTTAATATTTTGAAAATGGCACAAGCTGGAAATTTAAATAAAGGTAAAAAGGGCGTGATAAATGGATTATTTTAATTGGCATAAATTCCATAAATTTTATTGTACCATGTAGCATGTATGATTAGGTCTTGATGTATGCATGACAATGAGTTGAGATGCATGTATGAATTCCATGCTGAATATGATTTTGATTGCCATTACATCATATGCCATGCTAAATTGAGACCAAAATTGGTGAACATGGATAATGTTAAATGAGGAGATTGTTGTGGCGGATGATAATGCCCAGAATGTATAGAGATACATTGCCGGATGGCCCTAGGAGTTTCAGGATGCTCGGAAAGTTGGGGGTGTCGGAAGCCCCGGAGGTTTTTGCCCAGGGGGATGCCTCGCGATGCCAGTAGGGGTTCGGGATGCCCGGCCAGGGAGTGTAAACGCCGAAAGCCTCATCGGAGGTCTTTGCCCGAGAGGATGCCTCGTGATGCCAGTTGGGATGCGAGATGCTCAAATTGTGGGGGGCCGAATGCCCGGTGGCCTTGAATGGCCGAATGCCGGAGGTTTTTCTCGCATGGGATGCGAGTGTAAAATATGAGATGAAATTGATGATCCGAGGAAGGGTGATTTGGTGATCAAATTGAAAGTTAAAAGTGGAAATTGAACCATGCATGATATGATATGATATGATGATGATCACCCATGGCATGATGATATGCATGATATGATGATGATATATGATATGGCATGATGACATGCATATATGTTGTGATATGATGATGTCATGATGATGATGACATGTGTGATGTGATGATGTTATGATGATGATGACATGTGTGATATGATGATGTCATGATGATGATGACATGTGTATAATATTATGATGATGACATGTGTGATATGATGATGTCATGATGATGATGACATGTGTATAATATTATGATGATGACATGTGTGATATGATGATGTCATGATGATGATGACATGTGTGATATGATGATGCCATGATGATGATGACATGTGTATGGTATGATGAGGATGACATATGTGTGATATAATAATGTCATGATGAAGATGATGCGAGTATGACATGATGATACACATGTATGCGTTATGATTGTGGTGATGATGCACGATAGTATATGCATGGCTTCAAGGTAAGTAACACCTGCAATGCATGTATGACTTGTATGATGCATTGAGTGGTTATTGGATTCCTTTATCTGCTGAGTGGTTGTACTCACCCCTTTTGGGGACCAACATTTCAGATTAGCAGCATGCCGCTTCCTGCCATTACGCGGGGTGTGTTTTACGGTCTACCATCCGATGTAGAGGTCGAGTGCGAGGAGTTCGGCTGTCCTTCTGTTCTTGGATTGACATATATACGAGTGTGCTATTTAGTCATGTACGACATAGGCCTAGCTGGGGGCCCGGTTGTCCAGGAGTTCATCTCTGTCCACGTTCGTCATGACGGTGTGATGAGAGGGATATTGCCACCGCCACCTCCTAATGCACCGGATTGGGTGTGAGGTCCCATGCGTGACGAGTACGAGCTGGATCTTTTTGGGGATAGTTTAGCCGACACTGATGATGGGGATTGTTGCACGTGAGTTGTAGTGGGTCGAGGGTTCTTTTTGGGGTTTTAGGCCGAGCGTGGCTAAGTCCTGACTTTTCCTTTTGATGTACCAACCTAAAGAAATCCCATCTTGAAAATATATGTAAATAAAGTGTCATGGCGTGTCTTTTAATCATGATGATTAGTGGTGTGTATTTGTATCATGGTTGTTGGACGGAGAGATAGTGATGTTTTATTTTGCTTCCGCTAATGAGTCGCGCTGGAACCGTTTTATTAAAAAAAAAAAAGTGTGTCTACTAATTACGACGCCTCTTCTAAGAAGAAAGGTAATATGGTGTAACGTTGGTGCTTGTGGCGACCTACGAAGGGTTCGGGGTGCCACAGCCGCCCTTGTTGGTATCAAAGCAAATGGTTATAGGTGGAGTGATAAGGAGCCTCATTTGGAAATTGAGGAACATGATGACAATGCACACAATAGGATATAAAACGAAATAATTGAATAACGGGTGATGAGTATTCACTCGTAGATCCCTAGTAGTTCATTTTAAATTGCCTTTAGGTACCAGTAACATGTATATGTTACTTATGAAGTAGTAGTAGTTACTTTGAATAGAGGCAGTGAGTCTCAAATTATTCCTGAGGTAATTCTTGGAAATTGCAGGAAAGTTATGGTGCGAGCTGGAAGTGCTCATCCATCGAGGGCTGAAGCCTCTGTTACAAAGGCTGAACCCCGAATGGAAGACATCCTGCAGGCATTAGCCAATATTGGAAATCTGATGGAAAGGTAGGCGCAGCAACAGCTCGGAGCAGAACGCCGTACTCAAGGACTGGTGGAGCAGTTTTTAAAGCTGAAACCACCTAAGTTCAATGGAATGGGAAGTCCTAAGGAGGCGAAGCAATGGATTGATGGGATGGAATGAATTTTCCGGCTGTTGGACTGCACTGATGCTGAGAAAATAGTTTTAGTAGAGTACCAGCTGGAGGGAAATGCAAAGTTTTGGTGGAGAGCTTTGAAGGACATAATCTTTCCACTAGGTATTGATGTTAATTGGGAGGAGTTTGTGAGAGCTTTCAATAGAAAGCATTTTTCTGATTGTGCTAAGGATAGGAAGATTGCAGAATTTGTTCAGCTAGAACAAAAGGAACTGACAGTAGATTAGTATGAGGTTAGATTTTCTGAACTATCTAGATATGCTCCTAGATTGATTGAGGATCAAGAGGAGAAGACTAAGAGATTTCTGAAAGGGTTGAGAACTGACATTAGAAAGCAACTAGTGCCTTTGAACATAAGAGATTATAATGAGATTTATGAAAGGGCACAACTAGTGGAACATGAACTATTGAGAGAACGGTCAGAGTTTAAGAAACCGTTGAATTTTAATGATGTGAGAAGGGGTAAGAGACCTTATTCTGGTCAAGGACAGACCTGGATTGTGAAGAAGAAGAGTAATTTTGGAAATTTTGGAGGAGCTAGAAATGGTCCGAATATAGGGAAAGCACCCTATCAGCCTGGTGTTTGTCAAAAGTGTAAGGGGCGACATGGCCCAGGACCTTGCACTGGACGACCAAAATGTTTTGGTTGTGGACAAGTGGGTCATTTTAGGAGAAGTTGCCCACAAGAGAGGTCGCAAGTGAGTGTTGGCTCGGTGCGACAGGGATATCAGAGTGCTGTTAGATCAAACCCACAAGGAAATCCTTAGAGGCCACTTGTACAAGGAAGGGTCTATGCGATCACCCAAGAGGAAGCGAAAGCTTCCAATAATGTTATCTCAAGTACGATCCTTATAAATGATAAAAAGGCATATGCATTGTTTGATACGGGTGCAACGCATTCATTTATGTCTGAAAGGTATAGATGTTTGAATAAGATAGAAGTTATGCCTCTTGAGACGCCTCATTGTGTTTCCATGCCTTTAAAGGATATAGTATTGTTTACACTGGTGTGTGGAAATTGTAAGTTATCAATGGGAGGAAAAGATATGGAAATAGACTTGGTTGTAATGGCTATGTATGATTTTGACGTTATTATAGGAATGGACTGGCTTCGTAAATATCGGGCTAGAATGGATTGTTATAGAAGAGTGGTCCAATTTGTTTTACCTGATCAGTCTAGTTGTGAATTTTTAGGAGGTCAAACCCATCTTCCTATAGCACTTCTTTCGGTAGTAGAAGCCTATAAGTTACTTGAGAAAGGATGTCAAGGGTACCTAGCCATAGTTAGAGATTATGCAAGGGAGGAGCCTAAACTTGAGGAAGTTCGTGTAGTTAACAAATTTCAAGATGTATTCCCTGAGGAATTGCTTGGATTGCTGCTAGAGCAGGAGATTGAATTTGAAATTGAATTAGTGCCTGGAACAGGACCAATATCAAAAGCCCCATATAGGATGGCCTTAGTCGAATTGAAGGAGTTGAAAGTGCAACTGCAGGAGTTGCTTGACAAAGGATTCATTAGACCAAGTGCTTCACCTTGGGGTGCACTGGTCTTGTTTGTGAAAAAGAAAGATGGATCGATGCGCTTGTGCATTAACTATAGGCAGTTGAACCAGGTAACCATTAAGAATAAGTATCCTTTGTATACAATTGATGACTTGTTTGACCAACTCCAAGGAAGTTCGGTCTTCTCTAAGATTGACTTGAGGTCGGGATACCATCAGTTAAGAATAAAGAAGGAGGACATTCCTAAAACTGCGTTCAGAACTCGTTACGGACACTACGAGTTCCTTGTTATGCCATTTGGATTGATTAACACGCCGGTTGCATTTATAGATTTAATGAATAGGATATTTAAGTCCTATTTAGACCAGTTTGTGATTGTATTTATTGATGATATTTTGGTATATTCAAAAGGGCCTAAAGAGCATGAGCAACATTTGAGAATAGTTTTGCAGACCCTGAGAGAGCATAAGTTGTATGCTAAGTTTAGTAAGTGTGAGTTCTGGTTGGACCAGATAATATTTTTAGGACATGTGGTGTCAGGAGAAGGAATTGCAGTAGATCCTAGCAAAAGTTGAAATGGTAGTAAATTGGCCGAGACCAACGACACCCACTGAAATACGAAGTTTCTTAGGATTGGCTGGTTATTATAGGAGGTTCATTAAGGGATTTTCACGACTGGCAGGACCTTTAACTAAATTGACCCGAAAGAATGTAAAATTTGAATGGAATGGGGAATGTGAAAGGAGTTTCCAGGAGCTCAAAAGGAAATTGACTTCAGCTCCAATCCTAACTATACCTACTGGACCTAATGGTTTCACAGTGTATAGTGATGCATCTCACAAAGGACTGGGATGTGTTTTGATGCAGCATGGCAAGGTCGTAGCCTATGCATCTAGACAATTGAAACCTCATGAACTAAATTACCCGACGCATGATTTAGAACTAGCAGCTATAGTGTTTGCCTTGAAGATATGGAGACACTATTTGTATGGGGAGAAGTTTGAGATTTATACGGATCATAAGAGTTTGAAGTATCTGTTCTCACAGAAGGAATTGAACATGAGACAAAGGAGGTGGATGGAGTTGTTAAAGGATTATGATTGTGAGATAAGATATCATCCAAGGAAAGCGAATAAGGTAGCGGATGCTCTTAATCGTAAGTCGGCTATGGAAATGGCTAGTTTAAGGATGGCATAATGGGAATTGTTAAAGTCTGTAGCAGACTCAGAATTTAAATTAGAAATGGATTGTCTTACTGGTATGCTTAGTGCATTAAGGATAGAACCGGAGATTATTCAGAAAGTTAAAATCTTGCAAGAATCTGACCTAGAGATTTTGAAAGTAAAAGACACAGTATCTTTAGGAAAAAGACTGGAATTTCAAGTCTTTGATGATGGAATAGTAAGATGTCAAGGACGACTTTGTGTTCCCGACAATGAGGAATTAAGGAAGGAAATTTTGTTGGAGGCACACAAGAGTAATTATAGTATCCATCCCGGTAGTACAAAGATGTACAGGAATTTACGTCAGCAATTTCGGTGGAATGGTATGAAGGCAGATATGGCTAAGTACGTTTCTCAATGTTTGACGTGCCAGCAAGTAAAAGCGGAGCATCATAAATCCGCAAGACTCTTGAGACCATTAGACATTCCAGAATGGAAATGAGAGCATATAACAATGGACTTTGTGCAAGGATTACCAAGGACGTCAAGCAGTCATGACTCAATTTGGGTTATAGTGGACCGTTTGACTAAATTGGCTCATTTCTTATCGATTCGCATGGACTACCCAATGGATAAGTATGCGGACATGTATGTAAGTCAAGTGGTACGCTTACATGGTGTTCCAATGACTATTACTTCAAATCGGGATTCGAGGTTTACTTCTAACTTTTGGCGAAGTCTTCAAATTGCATTAGGGTCTAAGCTTCAGTTTAGTACTGCTTTTCATCCCCAAACAGATGGACAAACATAAAGAGTAATCCATATATTAGAGTATATGTTAAGAGCTTGTGTAATTGATTTCAAAAGAAATTGGAATGAAAGATTGCATTTGGTGGAGTTTGCCTATAATAATAGTTTTCAAAAAAGTATAGGCATGGCTCCCTATGAAGCTTTATATGGAAGGAGATGTAGGACTCCTGTCTGTTGGAATGAAGTAGGTGAGAGGAAATTGACAGGACTTGAACTGGTACAAGTTACCACTGAGGCTGTTGAAATTATTAGAGAAAGACTTAAAACAGCTCAGAGTAAACAAAAAGACTACATAGATAGGCGTACAAGGCCTTTGGAATTTAGTGTGGGAGATCATGTATTCCTTAAGGTATCTCCAATGAAAGGAATATCTCGATTTGGGATGAAGGGTAAGTTAAGCCCCAGATTTGTCAGATCTTTTGAAATACTCGAAATGATAGGGGATGTAGCTTATTGTTTAGCATTACCCCCTTAAGTTAGGAAATTTGAATGATGTGTTTCATATATCGATGTTGAGGAAGTACTAGCCAGATCCTGGTCACATACTCGATCATAAAGCCATCAAAGTGGATGAGAAAGTGAGGTACATTGAATAGCCTGTACAGATATTGGATTGAAAGGAACAAATTCTTAGGACTAAGAAAATCTCATTGGTTAAGGTATTATGGCGACATCATGATGTGGAGGAAGCCACATGGGAAAGTGAGGATCAGATGAAGGAAAAATACCCTTATTTGTTTCAAGAAGGCACGAGTGGTGTCTAATATCAAGGACAAAATTCTCTAAGGAGGGGAGAATTGTGGCATCCCAAAAATTTGAGTTAAGCTATAAGGTGAATTAAAGCCTATAATTAGGTAATGAAATTTCCTATGTTTATGTTTTAGCCATTAGTTTTTTTTTTTTTATTAGGTGATTTGTGCTTGTGTTTTTGAGATTCTTAAATTAGATAGATTAATGATGATAATTTATGCTTGGCCATGCACTTTATGGATTAAATTCCTATAAAGAAATATGTCACAAGACTTTGGCCATGTGGAATTTAAAATTTAAAATTTTTTGGAAGAAATAATAAAAAAGAAAATTTAAAATTTTCTTTGGTTGGGCCTTAGGCCCATTGGCTGAAGCCTTGATGGGCCAAGCTAGTCGGCCCAATTAGGCCCACGAAAGGGGGCTGTCGACCAACCCAAGAGGAGGCCCAAGAGTGGCCAGCCCAAGCCCAAAAGCCCATTAAGACAAGTGGCAAGAGATCTTCATGCATTGGCTTAGAGAGGGATGGCATGCATTGTTCAATTGGAGTGGCAAACAATGATTACTAATGATGAGGTTTAGGAGGGAATAACAAGGAAGAAGAGGAGAGAGAGTGGCTGGTTGCTTGTTCGGCCAAGAAAGGGAGAGAGAGAGAGAGAGAGATTTCGAGAGAGAGAGGGAGAGTGGCCGAGAGGGAGGAGAAGCTGAGAGGAGGAGTCGCCGTCCGTCCGCCATGTGCCGCCATGTTTGCCGCCGTGTGCCGTCGTCTGTTCGGTCTAGAGGTAAGTTGGAGTCCTCTTGCTGCTCTTGCATGTGTGTGTGTTACATGTATGTCGAATTTTGGGTGATTAGGAGAGGAAAACCAAAGCTTGGATGACTTGTTTTTGAGTATGGTTGCTGCTTTTGTTTGAATCCGCTCGAGTCAGAATGTTGTGAGAGCTTGCATGCATGTTTAGAGTTCGATTTTGGCTTCGATATCTTCATGAAAGTAGTATCTAACATCTTAAAATACAACATACTAAAATTTGGTGTAAAATGATGGAGATTTAAGGGGTTAAACTCTCATCCTATGGAGACCTCAGATCTGGAACGATTTCACTGACCTTTTGATGGATTTGTGGTTGCATGTTGATTTTTGCTAAGAATATATCTTCAATTTCTTCATGAAAGTTGTAGGGGACATCTTAAACTACAACATACTCAAATTTGAAGCAAAATTAACAAGCATAACTTAGTAAATCGACTAGATCTTGAAGACGGTAATTCTGGAGATGTATTACAGGACACCCGAGACTTCATGGACCTAAATGACGTCTATACTCTGGCTATTTGACTTAGATATCTTCGTGAAACTTGTAGAGAACATCTTGATGTAAAGCATATCCAAATTTTGAGAGGAAATGAAGAAGAATAGGTAGGTGAAAACTCAGTATTTCGGAGAAGCATGCACTGGACGATTTGGTGTTAGATCCAGATGCTTCGTGTGATTGTAGAAAATAATCTAAAAAGAATCTGATTTGGAAGTCTTCATGAAAAATGTACATTAGTGCCTTGGTTATAACTCGGTAAAATTTCGTAATTTTTGGAGGTCGTATGGATATTTTAATCAAATTATTTCGGAAGCTGTGCATTCTGATTTCATCCGAAAATTACATGCTGTTTTGCGTGAATTATGGATTTATGTGGAATTCTATTTGACCATGTATTTTGCATGAAATCATTATCCTATTTTTTGATTATCACTTGCCTTAATTTTTATAATATTTTAGAATTATATAGATATTAAATTTAATATTTTGAAAATGGCAAAAGTTGGAAATTTAAATAAATGTAAAAAGGGCATGATAAATGGATTATTTTAATTGGCATAAATTCCATAAATTTTTATTGTACCATGTAGCATGTATGATGAGGTCTTGATGTATGCATGACAATGAGTTGAGATGCATGTGTGAATTCAATGCTGAATATGACTTTTTTACCATTACATCATATGCCATGCTAAATTGAGACCGGAATTGGTGAACATGGATAATGTTAAATGAGGAGATTGTTGTGGCGGATGATAATGCCCGGAATGTATAGAGATACATTGCCGGATGGCCCTCGGAGTTTTAGGATGCTCGGAAAGTTGGGGGTGTCGGAAGCCCCGGAGGTTTTTGCCTAGGGGGATGCCTCGCGATGCCAGTAGGGGTGCGAGATGCCCGGCCAAGAGTGTAAATGCTGGAAGCCTCATCGGAGGTCTTTGCCCGAGAGGATGCCTCGTGATGCTAGTTGGGATGCAAGATGCCCAGAATGTAGGGGGCCGGATGCCCGGTGGCTTTGAATGGCTGAATGTCGGAGGTTTTTCTTTCTCACATGGGATGCGAGTGTAAAATATGAGATGAAATTGATGATCCAAGAAGGGTGATGTGGTGATCAAATTGAAAGTTAAAAGTGGAAATTGAACCATGCATGATATGATATGATATGATGATGATCAACCATGGCATGATGATATGCATGATATGATGATGATATATGATATGGCATGATGACATGCATATATGTTGTGATATATGCATGTCATCATGATGATGATGACATGTGTATAATATGATGATGATGACATGTGTGATATGATGATGTTATGATGATGATGACATGTGTGATATGATGATGTCATGATGATGATGAGATGTGTATAATATGATGATGATGACATGTGTGATATGATGATGCCATGATGATGATGACATGTGTATGGTATGATGGTGTCATGTATATGATGAGGATGACATATGTGTGATATAATAATGTTATGATGACGATGATGTGAGTATGACATGATGATACACATGTATGCGTTATGATTGTGGTGATGATGCATGATAGTATATTCATGGCTTCAAGGTAAGTAACGCCTACAATGCATGTATGACTTGTATGATGCATTGAGTAGTTATTGGATTCATTTACCTGCTGAGTGGTTGTACTCACCCCTTTTGGGGACCAACATTTCAAATGCATGTCGCTTCCTGCCGTTACGCGGGGTGTGTTTTACGGTCTACCATCCGATGTAGAGGTCGAGTGCGAGGAGTTCGGCTGTCCTTCTGTTCCTAGATTGACATATATACGAGTGCGCTGTTTAGTCATGTACGACGTAAACCTGGCTGGGGGCCCGGTTGTCCAGGAGTTCATCTCCATCCACGTTCGTCACGACGGTGTGATGAGAGGGATGTTGCCACCGCCATCGCCTGATGCACCGGATTGGGTGTGAGAGCCCATGTGTGACGAGTAGGAGCTGGATCTTTTTGGGGATAGTTTAGCCGACACTGATGATGGGGATTGTTGCACGTGAGTTGTAGCGGGTCGAGGGTTCTTTTTGGGGTTTTAGGCTTGGCGTGGCTGAGTCTTGGCTTTTCCTTTTGATGTACCGACCCAAAAAAATCCCATCTTGAAAATATATGTAAATAAAGTGTCATGGCTTGTCTTTTAATCATGATGATTAGTGGTGTGTATTTGTATCATGGTTTTTGGAGGGAGAGATGGTGATGCTTTATTTTGCTTCTACTAATGGGTCGCGATAGAATCGTTTTATAAAAAAAAAAGAAAAGCGTGTCTACTAATTACGATGCCTCTTCTAAGAAGAAAGGTAATAAGGTGTAACATTGGCGCTTGTGGCGACCTACGAGGGGTTCGGGGTGCCACATAGAACAGTTCTTATAAAATGTGTGAGTGTGCGTGTGCATACGTGAATGAAAAAAAAAAAAACAGTTTGATAAAAGAGAGAAACGTGCGTGTTCTTGTGTTTTTCGAGACGCAAGAAAGACGAGGGATTTTCTTTCGTTCGGGCCGTGACTAAAAAATCAAGGATACAGCGAATTGTCTCCATGAGATTGCTAGCACGATCATAGTGGTGATTATCCACAAGTTCTCTCTTCCATTCGACGTCCATTGTTGGTGTGTCTGAAGTAGAGGTCCGACGTTTGTGGGACTCGAATTGAAGAACATCCAGTTTTGTAGCCAAAGCATGCTTTGAGAGGTAATTCATTTAACTCCCTTTTTATATTCATATTTTTTATTAAAACGCACAAACATTGCCTTCGGAGAATCATGTATAAAATATATCATATTTGTTTTCGCTATATTCTTTTTGTTAATTTTACATATACATAATTCAATAAACCCCAACAGTGGTATCAGAGCCAACCTTAGGCATTTTTTGTGTGTTTAATTGATTTATAGTTCGAATATATTTTTGCATTCTAATGGCCAATTTATTTTTTGTTAAGAGAATCTCTTGCTCTTATGTGGCCTATAGAAGTTGATTAATTTATGCAATAAATTTACTAAACTAAGAAAAAATTAGAATTAAATCAATTTTGAATCAAAAATCCGTAACTTGTTATACTTTGTGTTTATATTCTGTGAATGATTCACGATTATGTATTGAAAGTTGACAACGCAACTTGCGTTCGGAATCACACTCGTGAAATTTGTTTCATTGATTTCGATTTCTTGATGTGGTTTGCGTTGTTCGGCTTTAAATTTAATTAAATGCAAAATTTTATTTATGCCTTCCGGAGCTTTAAATTTTGAATTTATGGCTAGCAAGGAAGGGTGGTGATCATGGAAAAATCCCTAATCATTATGATTGTTGTATGGATGAATGTATGATGATTACATTTATTCTTTTTGGGGTTGTAATTATTAAATGGAGGCCACATCCTTTATTTTATATTTATTTTTGTGAAATGTAATTTTAGCATAATTTAGTATATCAATTCTTGATGTAACTGCTACAAGAGAGGAGGAGCCATTGGAGGAGCCATTAAGCTGGTGAGCTCTATGGGACAAATATTTGAAGAGTTCAAAGATTCAAGAAGAATTAAAGGGCAGGTCTCTATTATTAAAACATTAAAATGGCTAAATGGGCCTCTTTGGCTTGAGACCCATTGAATCATAATTCCATGATCACCACGTAGGATAGATGTTTATGTGATATCTATTTATTTATTGTGTTTATGTTATCATGCATGTTAAACCGGTTAATGTGCAAAGTAAGACGGTTAATAACGACCAAAATCTCCTTATTAATAATATTAAGTCGAAACAGGTTTCGAACTCATCGCCTTCCATTGTCGTGGTTTGATCCAATATTAGAGTGGTTAACTGATTGACTATGGATACATAGGTTTTAATTACCATTCATGATATAAGACCACTCCATTATGCATGTGATGTTGTGGAGTTGGAGCCAAATAATTTCTAATAACTATCAGGTGAGATGATGGGCTAGACTTAACTATGATCGTGATGCCAATAACTGTTAGATGATATTTTTATGGTCTAGAAGCCAAAGTTATGATTAGGACTCGTCTATGATGTATTGAATAAGTTGGTTCACTCATTAAGTTCAGAGAACACCAATAACTACTAGGTGAGGTAGGCTTTGGGCTAATGGGATTCCAATCCCCACTAGTAATCTTTACCCAACAAAGATTACCGCTTCCCATCTTAAGGAGTATGGGATTCCAATATAAATTTAGTGGGAGGATCTATTTCATTTAAATGCCAAAATGAAATAATTATTTTGAAAGATATAATGGCCAACAATTTATTTTCAGCAACATATATATTATTACTCTGAAAATGGTGACCACAAACCCACTTGCTTCTACATTTGATAAGAATTGTTTGACTGAACCCAATTTCACTGATTGGGTGAAGAATTTGAGAATTGTTCTCAATTTAGAAAAAATTGAGTATGTGCTTTATGAAAAGATGCCAACCTCCTTTCCTGAGGGTGGAACCCAGGAGGCATGTCATTTATGATAAGTGACGTGACAATGACATAAAAGTTAGGTCATATATGTTTGCTTCGATGAATAATGAATTACAGAAGAATGATGAATCTATGGAAGATGCTAGGTCGATCATTTTGCACTTAAAAGAATACTTTGATAAGAATTGTCGAACCTTTAAATATGAGATATCTAAGATATTATACCGTATGAGAATGGCTGAAGGATCATCAGTTAATAATCATGCTTTGAAAATGATCTGGCACATTGAAGAATTGACTAGGCTGAATCTCGTTATGAACAACGAGTTAGCTACAGATTTGATCCTCTAATCTTTACCCGATTCATTCTCTGGTTTTATCCAAAACTTCCACATGCATAAGATGGAGAAAACTCTCGTTGAGTTATATAACACGCTAGTAGTTTATGAGAAGGAAATGCACAACACGAGATCAAATGTAATGGTTATGGCTAAGGTTTCTTCTTCAAGGGGTAAGACTGTTTTAAAGAAAAAGAAATGGAAGAGGCCTGTCAAACCTATTGTGCAACCAAAACCTAAGATTGATCAAGGGAAATGTCATTACTATGATGTCAAGAGGCACTAGAGGAGGAACTGTAAGAAGTACATCGCGGGCTTGAAGGTTAAGCCCAAGGACCAACCTTATAAAGGTATGGTATTTATGCTTATTGAAACTAATCTTATGGTTAGTCCTGAATCCAACTCATGCGTTCTAGATTCTACTGTAACTTCACATATTTGTATGTCTTTGCAGAATCTAGAAACAAGCAAGATGCTAGAGCGAAATGAGATTGTCCTGATATTTTCCAATGGATTAAGAGTTGTTATGTTAGTTATAGGACTTTTCGTTTATGTTTGCCTTCTGGACATGTATTGGTTTTAAAGAACTATTTGCATTATAAGAATTTTGTTAGGAACATCATCTCTATACTTTGTTTGGGTAAAAAGAATTATGAATTTTCTTTTGCTAATGATGTATGTTCTATTAATCATAATAGAAGAAATGTTCATTCTAGCTTATTAACCAATAATCTTTATACCATTACAATGTTCAGTAATGTGATTACCGATGTCAATAAGTAAAACAGAATTCATAAAAATGCCATAACTAATAAAAGCCCTAGAGATAGTCTAAATAAAAAGTATGTTTGGCATCTCTGTTTAGGTCATATTAGAGAAAACAGAATTAACAAGTTGAGTAATAATTGGTATATTAATCCATCAAATTTTGAGTCATATTCGACTTGTAAGGCATGTCTTCTAAAAAAAATGACCAAATCACCTTTTGTGGGACGTAGTGCGCGAGTTGCTAACATATTAGGATTAATACATACAAATGTATGTTGACAATTCATGAAACTACTAGAGGTGGTTATAATTACTTCATTACCTTCATTGATAATTAGTCACGGTATGGTTATTTATACCTCATGAAGTATAAATTTGAATCGTTTGAAAAGTTCAAGGAATTCAAGGCAAAAGTTAAGAAATAAAAAAGAAAGTGTATTAAGGCTCTTCAATTAGATCAAGGAGGTGAATACTTTAGTATTGAATTCCTGGACCATTTTAAAAGGAATGGCATTTTATCACAATAGACACCTCTTGGAACTCCACAATATAATGATGTATCTAAACGAAGAAACCGTACTTTATTACGTATGATGCGATCTATGATGAGTTACACCGATTTGCCAATATTCCTTTGGAGATATGCCCTTGAGGCAGTTGTATATATACTGAACAGAGTACCATCCAAATTTGTTCCAACTATGCTCTATGAGATATGGCATAGTAGGAAACCTAGTCTTAATCATATTAAGATTTAGGGTTGTCCAGCTTTCATGAAAAAGCTGAAAAAGAAAAAAATTAGAGCCAAGATTTGAACAAAGCTATTTCATTGGATATCCAAAGGAAACTCTTGGATATTATTTTTGTTTTCATTCAAACCAAAGAATTTTGGTGAGCAAGCATGTTTCTTTTTTGGAGAATCAGTTTGTCCAAGAAGGTGGTATTGGGTGAAAAATAGTTTTACAAGAAGAAAATAATGAAGTAGCAAACAACCAAGTTCAAATACCAATCTCTGATTGAGTGGAAGCTTCTGATACACAACCTTTTAGTAGAAGTGCGAGAACATCTCGCCCACCTGCTCGTTATAGACACTCGGTTAATCATATTGAATCATTATTCGTTGTGAATGATAGTGATCAACCTAGTG
Organism: Eucalyptus polyanthemos subsp. polyanthemos; assembly: GCA_017140185.1. NCBI lineage: Eukaryota > Viridiplantae > Streptophyta > Magnoliopsida > Myrtales > Myrtaceae > Eucalyptus > Eucalyptus polyanthemos. The sequence continues at coordinate 26,178,736 of CM029459.1, forward strand.
ATCCTAAAACTTATAAGGAGGCAATGTCGGACATCGATTTTAGTAAATGGCTAGAAGCCATGAAATCTGAAATGGATTCAATGTATTCCAATGAAGTTTGGACCTTAATTGATCTGCTTGATGCTATTATACCAATTGGTTGTAAATTGTGGCACCCCTTGAATGGCCCTCGATCCGTTAGGGTCACCAAAGTTCGCTTACCTTTTTCTTGCTCTATTGACAAGTCACTCTGATACTAATGAATTGTAGCGGGTCCATACAACCTGGGGGTTTGTATTACCTTAATTGGTCCCAGCGTAGTTCATATAATGGAAGTATACGCATCATCTCCCTAACCCGTACTTAAACCAAATAATACAATGCAACACACATCAATTACAACCTTTCATATATATATATATACTTTAGGGCCGAATCACTTTTATTTACATAACTAAGATAGATTTCATGAGTCGGTACAACAAAAGGCCAAGACTGTAACATGTACATCAATCCATCAGCTAGTATCGGCCATCCCAAAAAGTGTCGTCCTCCACCAGTCACAGGCTTTAATCACACCCAACCCGATGCATCGGCCGGTGGCAGAAGCAGCATCCCATCATCAGTCTGTCGCGTCACACGTGTACAGAAAGGAACTCCTGAACTACAAGGCCATTAGGTAGGCCCACATCATACATGACCAAGACACGGACTCGGATAAACACCAAACCACAAACACCGACACAGGGGTGCTCCGTGCACTTGACCTTAACATCATATGGTAAGCCATAGAATGTACCACATGTGACAGGTGCTAGAGGCATTGCTCAATCTGAAATGTTGATCCCCAAAGGGGTGAGTACAACCACTTAGCAGTAAAGATCCATCAAATTACACAATGCAACAGGCAAAAACACCACAATTTCAAGCGAAATGCACATATCATCCATGCCTTCATACATATATGTCCGTGAGATTCATTCACGACCTTACTAATCATATTTCCCATGCCACACAATACCAATTCAAGTTCATGGACAATTATATCTCATGCCATATGCACATAACCATACGCATGATTTATGTTATCCACACAATCATATATATATATATATATATATATATATATATATATATATATATCCTCATGAGATCCATTCAATGCCATCATGATCGCATTCTCAATGCCAAATAGTATCAACTCAATTTCACAGGCAATTATACCACATGCCATATACACACACACGTGCATGATTCAATTCCCATTTTGATATTTAAAAGGATCTAATCATTCCTAGGGACCAATGTTTGCATCTCTCATGTATTGCTCGCACCCAACCTAGTGTCGCGAGGAACCTCCGGCACACACACTCCGGACATCTCGCATCCCACCTAGCATCACGAGGAATCGCCGGGGCTCGCCATGAAAATGGTTACCCTTGCCTTCCGGAATTACGTACCGACATAGCACCAAGCATCCCCTGGAATTACGTACTAATATACCACCGAGCATCCCGAAACTCCTGAGGACCCTCTAGCACACACACTCCGGGCATCCCGACACTCTCGAGGTATCGTCGGCTCACACCTCTGACGGTATCATTATCATCACAATGTATATTCACATATATATCTCATTTTCAAATCAACATTTGATGAAATAATATCTGAGGTCTAAACCAGCCCTTTTTTTTTATGCTATATGACATGCTAAATGTCACCACACATGCAGCATAATTAACCACCCAAGACATCATATTTCATGGAGTAATTCATTTATTCTTGAAAATACAGCAAATTTCGGATAAAACAGAATGCACTCCTTTAGTTAAAATTCTGGAAAAAAATGAGCAAATGATATTAATAAATTCTAAAACTTTGATATGTTATAGCTAAGACCTAGAGGAATACATTCCATGAAGAATTTGAAGTCTAATTCATTATTTATTAAAAGATACAAATATTACAACTTACCCTAACCCTTGACTTAATCTCCAGATTTAACCCTTTCAAAGAAAAATCATTTTCCTGATCAATACTGGTCCATTTATTCTCAAATTTCAGTATGTTGCTCTTCAATATGTCCTCTACAACTCTTATCAAGGACATGAGATCAATTTAGGACTGGATAATTTCACAAAATTCATAGAATCGCAAGGTATCAACATAACAGTTTCCGGAGCTAGTATCTTTGAAGAAAAATGGTTTCACCAACAAATACTTGTTCGTTTTCCCTCAAATGTTTATATGTTAATCTTCAAGAAGTCCTCTACAACTTTCATAAAGAAGTCAAAGTGATATTCTAAGTAGAAAATTGCATGCAGCTCACGAAATCACCAAAAGTCGGATTGTTTTTCTATAAAACAGATTACTAGGCTAAGGCACCACTCCCATAACTTCGAAAATTCTCACTTCCACCACCTCCGAAATTCAACATACAATACACACGATCACAGCAAGCAAAGTGTAGATCAAAGGACTCTACTTGCCTCTAATCCAAACAAAATCATAGCAAGCACAACAGCGGGGCAAAGCGAGCTCGACGGCGGGACTAGGTGAGCGCATGGTGGCTGGTCTTCTCCTCCTCTTTCTCTCTCGCATGCTCGCTTTCTCGCTTTCTCTCTTCCTCTCTTCCTTGCGTGTGACACCTCCTCTCTCTCTCGGCTCAAACCCTCGAGCAATTCACCCCTTTCTCTCCCCTTTTCTTCCTTCCACTCATGATTAGCAATCATTAGCTTTGCATGCCGACACCAATTGGTAAGTCCCTCTCGCCACTTGGCATTTTTCCCATGCAGGTTGATGGGCCAAATGGGCCGGGCCTCTCCCTCTCCTCCTTCGGTCAACGGTAACTCCTTTGGGCTTCGTGGGCCAGGCTTCTTGGCCCACTTTGGATCCGACATTTTTGGGTCTAAAGTCCAACTTTTAAATGGCTCAAAAATAATACTAAATAAGCTCATAATTTCTCTTAACAATTTACATTAAATCCCCACTTAATTTCATAATCTCAAATACTCACATCTCCATAAAATTGCAACAATAATAAATAAAATCCAACTTATAAGGTTTATGGTATATCCAGGGGTTGTCATGAAATTTTAGGATGCCACATAAATAGATCTTCAAGAGGAAGATGAATGCTAAAGGTCGAATTGGAACCGACAAAGCATGGCTGGTGGCAAAAGGATATCGTCAAAAAGAAGGAATTGATTATGACAAAACTTTCTCACTTGTGGTCATGCTAAAATCCATTCGGATTATGTTGGCTATAGCTGTATACCTAGATTATGAGATATTCCAAATGGATGTCAAAATGGCTTTTCTAATTGGTTTTCTCGAGGAGGATATCTATACGGAACAACCACGGGGTTTTGAATCCAGTAGTGAAAAGCAGAAGATGTATAAGCTGGAATATTCGTTTTGATGAGGTAGTCAAATCATTTGGCTTCATTAAAAATATGGATGAACCTTGTGTATACAAGAAGATCAGTGGGAGTACAATTGCATTTCTAGTTTTGTTCATCGATGATATACTTTTGATTGGAAATGTTGTACCGATGATATCATCAATAAAACTATTATTGTCACAAAAATTCTCCAAGTGAAAGATTTAGGAGAGGGAACATATATTTTAGGTATCAAGATCTATAGAAATAGATCAAGAAAATTTATTGGCCTCTCACAGTTTACGTACATAGACAATGTGTTAGCACGTTTTAACATGCAATGTTCCAAAATAGGATTATTGCCTTTTAGGTAAGGGATCCATCTTTCTAAAGAGATGTATCCTAACACTCTTAAAGAAAGAGAGTGGGTGGCAAAGATACCACATGCATGTGCTATTGGAAGCATAATGCATGCTATGCTATGTATTAGACCTGATATTGCACATGCAATAAGTATTACTATCAGATATTAGTCTGATCTAGGAGAAGAGCACTAGATAGAAGTCAGGAATATTCTTAAGTACTTGCGAAGGACTAAGGATTTATTCTTGATTTATGGAGAATGAGAATTTAAAGTTGTAACTTGCACCGATTTCAATTTTCAATCGGATCCTAATGAATATAAGTCTACATCTAGGTTTGTCTTTACATTAAATGGTGGTAAAGTTAGTTGGAAGAATTTTAAACAAAGCATAATTGCTAATTCCACCACTAAGGCAAAGTATGTAGCCATTTCTGAAGCAGCAAAGGAAACCGCTTGGATGAAGAAGTTTATTTTTGAACTTGAAGTCATTCCTTCAATGGAGCAATCAATTACATTGTTTTGTGACAATAATGGGGCGATAACTCAAGCTAAGGAACCAAGGTCTCACTAGAAGTCTAAGCACATTGAAAGACGCTTTCCTCTTATTAGAGAAATTGTTGGAAGAGGTGATATCGCCTTGCAGAAAATTGCCTTAGTGGAAAACATGGCAGATCCCTTCACTAAGGGCTTACTTCAGTCTTCTTTTGAAAGACATATTAACAAAATGGGTTTGAGGTACCAAATAAGTTGGCTTTAGTGCAAGTGGGAGATTGTTGGATGTATACCCTAAAGTTACTATGTAATGGTTACACATTATGGATTTCAGTTATACTATCATTATTATTATTTAACAAATGACAATGATGTATTCATTCATTTGTCCAATTATTTTATATTTATGAATGATTCAATAAAGATCAATTGCAACTAGACCCATTCTTGAGATATTAACAATATATGTGACAGGTTCATAGTTAGACTGAATATTTAAATTGTTCCGAGTCGATGGAATATTTAGTGGATATTAATAATCTTGCTGAGACCGGTATGTTCTTATGGCATCTGGGTTTTCGTCAGACCTCGAATAAGTAACGGCTCATCACAGGTTGATGGGAGTATCAATAGATTGTGTCATTAGCACCATTTGCGGACACTATTTTGTTATCGTCAGAGTTGGTATGGCATTAGGCCATGGTTTCATCACCACCAGTCATTTCGAAACATCAACTTTCGGAGATAAATTTCCCATGCACAGCCATGCAAACGGCCTCACCAACGGCTACATTCTTCGGCCATGCAGCACCTAAAGTTACCTTCCCATTTGCGGCGATTGAAGATGACCGATTTGCATGGCCACGATTAAGCTGACCCCAACTTCCCCATGCACTTGAAAAAGTCCCCATGCAACTATGCCCACGCATCCAAGAACAGCCCATATGTAAGCCCCTTTGATGGTCAACAAAGAAGGGGAATGTTAACTAAAAAGAACCGAATGGCAGCCACGTTTTCTACACTACTCAGTAAGCCAAAGTCCCAAAGTTTGACAGATTGACCGAGACGTGTCAATTGTCAAATATAGGGGAAAACTTGAAGCATGTTGTAGCCACGCTCATGCATGGAAGAGCTAGCGTGGAAGGGGGTATTTGATCAAAGAAGCCACGCTAGGGATCCACGTTTTTCTCTCCCTCTTCGGTGGCCAGCGGAGAAAGCCCAGCATGCATGCAAGCCACGTTCCCACTCACCAGTCCTCGCCTCCTCCACCTATCCTCCATGCATGCATCCATCGAAACCCCTACATGCAAAATCATTATTAGCTTAACTAACATTAGATGAAATGAGGGGCTCAGTTTTAAGAGACAGTGAGATCGAGAGACGGAGAGTTCGGACGAGTGAGCAAGAGAGAGAGGGCACGAGTGCGGGCCGCGAAGGGGAAGAAGAAGACCGTCTTCCACCATGTCCTAGCTGCCGCTGTGCGTGTGCCTAGCTCCGCCATGGATCGAGCCACGCCCAGAGCACCAAGTTGCCGATTTGCTTGTTGCGGTTGCCTTGGACTTGAGAAAAGTAGAAGTTCATCATTCTATGTGATGTAGTGCTATTGTTATCTAGTGTAGAGCAATAGACTTGAGGAAGGGTTGAGATGAAAACTGAATGCCAATCTGTGGAGGATTGAATGTGAAGTTGTCGTTTTGTGTTGGATTGAGCTAGATAAGTTCTAGATTGAGGCTATAAGTCATTGCATGTTGCATTTGAGGCTTACATGTCTCGAAATTTAATTGTGAGTGAGCTGTGGTTGTGTGTGAAGTGTAACAGATTTTGGAGATGCTTGAGTTATGATACTGGATGTTGGAATTTTGATGGTATAGGAGTAGTTCTTCAACTAGCAAACTATTTGATGAAAAAAAGACTGACCTTTGGCGACTCCGTGAATTTTCTGTAATTTTCTAGCCGAAATTTGACTTTGTGTCCTTGATGAAAGTTGTAGGTAACTTCTGGAGGCGTAACATATTAAAATTTAAGAAGAAACAGACAAGTATTGGTTGGGGAAATAAATTTTCTCTGAAATTGTTAAATCTGGAAATAGTTATTGAGGGTTAGGGAGAGTTATGGTGATTATATCTTTTGATCTATCATGAATATGACTTTGAGTTCTCCATAAAAATTTTACCTCTAGGTTTTTGCTATAACATATCAAATTTTCAGAATTTTCTGACTTGATTTATGGGTTATACCGAATTTGTGAATAAAACTGTGCAATGGTGATGTTTGAAATTTTAAGGCTGTGATGCATGACCATAGCGACTGGTACAAAGCTCTTTTGACATGTTGTTCTTCACAAAACCTTTTTCTCTAGATCTCATTTATAACATGTTAAATTTTCAGAATTTATTAAGATCGTTTACTAATTTTTCCAGAATTTTAATTAAAGGAGTGCATACTATGTTATCCGAAAATTGTTTCATTTTCAAGAACAAATGAATTGCTCTATGAGATGTGATATCTTGGGTTGTTATTTATACAGCATACTTGATGACAATTAGCATATCATATGACATCAAAAGTTGATTGAAACCATTGACATTATTGCATCATATGCTATTTTGAAAGTGAGACATATATGTGAATATACATTGTGACATGATGATACTGGCAATGGCATATCTTGCAATATTGAGATGTGATGAGACTCGAGAGACTTTTTGTCATTTCATTGAAATGTGTTTTTCTGAAATTAAGATGTAAATTGCTGCCATTGGATCCTTGGGTTAACGATGCCCCATGAGTCAGGATGCCCAAAGGTTCGAATGAGTCGATGCCCTTTCGATGCCTAGTTGTATTTTGAATACATGCTGAGAGGATTTTCCCCGGGAGTTTCGGGATGCCTAGTGGTATATTGGTACGTAATTCCGAGGGAGGCCCGGTGGTATGTCGGTACGTAATTCCGAAAGGCAGTGGTAATCCATTTTCCTGGCGAGCCTCGGCGATTCCTTGTGATGCCAGGTGGGATGCAAGATGCCCGGAGGTGTGTACTGAATGCTTGCAGCTGTGTGCAGGAGGCTTCTGCGACGCCAAGGTTGGGTGCGGAATTCCAGAATGATGCAAACGTTGGTCCTCTGGGGGGGATAAAACCATTTGAATGATTAAAACTAGTGATTATATTAAGTGTGAGTGTGGTCTGGTTATGGGACTAGATTGTATGGCATGGAATGGGACGTGTCATAACAGTTTGACCCTATGATCGGGACTTGTGTGACTAGTCATGATGCATTTTATTGGTTGGAAATGCACTAGTCATTGCATTAAAGTTTTATGGTTCCAATACATACTCATTTCTTGATGAACTGTTTTTTCTATCTTGCATGAATCTAGATATTGATGGTACTACACAATATAGCTTAATGAATCTTTTACTACTGAGTGGTTGTACTCACCCTTTTTGGGGAATAACATTTCAGACTAGATAAGATGCCTCTATTATCATCGCCACCAGTAAATGGACCGAGTGGTTGGATATGACCGCGAGGAGGAGGACAGCAAAGGAATGAACTTTTGGACGCCGACACTGATTGATGGACTTTAAGTATACGACCGTTGCAAAAAAAAGATGTCGGTCATCTTTTAAAGTATAGCCGAGTATAAAAGACTACGACATTTTGGTGTACCGACAAATGATGTCCATCTAGTTATGTAAATAAAAGTATTTGGCTTTATCTTATAAAATGTTAAGTTGGTGTGCACTGTTTTCTGAATATAGGGAAGGGGGTTGTTGGATATGCTTCCGCCATATAAATTGTGTAGGGACCGACCTAAAAGATATAAACTCCAAGGATTGATAGACCTTCAGGTCAAGCAAGAGAATGGTAATCGAACTATGGCGACCCTAATGGTTCAAGGGCCGTCAAGGGGTGCCACAATTAATGGTATCAAAGCTATGGTCTATTTGGAGTGATAAGGTACCTCAAATGGAATTGAGGATAGGATGATGCACACTATAGGATACTAACTAAGAGTAGTTGACTAACTTTGAATAACGGGTGAGTGAGTTCACTTGTAAATCTCTGGTAGTTAGTGTGAGTTACCATTGTGTGCTAGTAACATTCTATGTTACTTATGTGACTTTAGTAGTAACCTTATTTTATTATCTAACTACTAACTTTGAGCCACAAATTATTCTTGAGGCAAATGCATGGAAAACTGTAGGAAGATATGGTGCGAACTGGGAGTTCTCATCAATCGAGGGTTGAAGCCTTTGCTTCAAGGGCTGAACCCCGGATGGAAGATATCCCGCAAGCATTAGCCAATTTAGGAAATTTGATAGAAAGGCAAGCACAACAACAACCCAGAGCAGATGCCGTACTCAAGGACTAGTGGAACAATTTCTGAAGCCGAAACCACCTAAGTTTAGTGGAATGGGAAGTCTTGAGGAGGCAGAACATTGGATTGATGGAATGGAATAGATTTTCCGGTTGTTGAACTGTAGTGATGCTGAAAAGATAACCTTGGCAGAATACCAATTGGAAGGAAATGCAAAGTTTTGGTGGAGGGCGTTTAAGGATACAATCTTTCAACCAGGTACTGACATAAACTGGGATGAGTTTGTTAGAGCTTTCAATAGGAAGCATTTCTCTGATTGTGCCAATGATAAGAAGATAAGAGAATTTGTTCAGTTAGGCCAAAAGGAGCTGACAGTGGACCGGTATGAAGCAAAATTTTCTGAATTGTCTAGGTATGCTCCCAGATTGGTTGATGATCAAGAGGCAAAGGCTAAAAGATTCCTGAAAGGATTAAGGACTGATATTAGAAAACAACTAGTGCCTCTGAATATAAGGGATTATAATGAAATCTATGAGAGAGCACAGTTGGTGGAGCAAGAGTTAATGAGGGAACAATTAGAATCTGGAAAGCAGTCGATCTTTAGTAGTGTCAGATGAGGTAAGAGACCCTATCCTGGTCAAGGACAGCCCTAGGAATCTAAGAAAAAGAGTAACTTTGGAAATTTTAGAAGAGCTTGGAGTGGCCCAACTTTTAGGAAAGCATCCTATCAGGGTAATTTTTGCTAGAGGTGTGGTAGACAACATGGGCCAAGACACTTCAATTGCCTGTAATAACCAACTGAGATGTAATTGATGTGGGCAAATAGGACACTTTAAGAGAAATTGTCCACACGATGGGTCGCAGCCGAATGTCAACTCAGTGCGACAAGTGCAACAACGTACTACTGGACTAAATCCACCATGGAATCCACAGAGACCACCAGCACAAGGACGGTGTACGCGGTAACCCAAGAGGGAGCAAAAGCTTTCGAAAATGTTTTCTCAAGTACAATTTCTATAGATGATAAGAAGGTATATGCATTATTTGACATGAGTGACACGCATTCATTTGTGTCTGATAAATATAGATGATTGTGAGAAGTAGGAACCAAATCTTTAGATATGCTTCTTCGTATTTCCACACCACTAAAGAATATGGTGTTGTCCATGTTAGTATGTAAAAAGCGTGAGATAACCCCAGGGGAACGAGATCTGGAGATGGACTTGGTAGTGATAGTCATGTATAACTTTGACCTCATCGTAGGAATGAACTAACTCCGTAAGCAACGGACTAGGATGGAGGATCTCCTGAGATAGTACTTACCCATGTGCTAAGAATAAAATTGTGAGACTTAGTATGGGATAGGCTTAGTAGATAATATCTCTATAAGTTAGTCCCTATTGAAACGAGACCCTTTAGTGGATGTGTAGTTCAAGTTCAAACTAGGCAAAAGCTAGTGTACCTGTAACGACCCGGTCCGATGAGGGCGGGGAGTGGATGCTGAGGCTAGAGCACCTGAGTAAGGAGCATCTCCTAGCAAGCTTCTAGGATGGCAAAAGGGGGCAGGAATGAACCGAACTATAAACTGAACTAGGAATGCAGTGTTTCTAGGATAATTCTATCATAATGGCGCAATGGAAGCATGGTTAAGCTTGTAGAACTCTTGTTTGTGAAAAGGAAGGATGGGTCGATGCGTTTGTGCATTGACTACAGGCAATTGAATTAGATGACCTATTTGACCAACTATAAGGAAGTTCGGTCTTTTCTAAAATTGACTTGAGATCATGATATTAGTTAAGGATTAAGAAAGAAGACATCCCTAAGACCGTATTTAGGACTCGCTATGGACACTATGAGTTCCTAGTTATGCTATTTGGATTGACGAATGCCTTAGCTGTATTCATGGATTTAATGAATAGGATATTTAAGCCTTATTTGGATCAAATTGTGATTGTCTTCATTTGATGATATCCTGATATATTCTAAAGGACTCGAAGAACATGTCTAGCATCTAAGTGTAGTGTTGCAAACAAAGTTTGAGAAGTGAATTATGGAGAGCGAGTTACGAATTTGAGGATTAAGTTATGATCATTTTAGCTAAGTAATGACCTCCTATTAGAGGATCTCATTGTAAGTCTTGATGCATTACATAGAAGCATTCAGTATGTATAAATTGATCTTGGAAGTCATGAGTTTGAGTGGTCACATGAGACATGAAATTATTTGTGGTTTATATATTGGAATACTAGGTTTAATCAATGGTGGTCAACTTTTAATTTTTGGAGATGATCTCAGTTTGTAAAGGTTCTGTGGAATTAGTGGATATGATCAATTGTGGTTATACTCTTTCCAAGGTGGAATGGTGAAAGTTCAAGTTGTGGATTTGAGGAGTAATTAGTCCAAGTGATGATCCTTCAGAGTGAGACATGAGATATACTCGATGGAAACTATACAAGTTTTTATCTTAGTGGATTGTCAATCTTTGAATTGAATAAGTCTTGGTGGACTATTGATATTTGAACCGAATGAATGGTGTTGTATTTTAGGCTTGAATCTATGTTGCAGTGAAGGTGTAGTGAATGTCTCTATTGACTATACCAGATGAGTTATTGGTGACATTGATTTTGATGGTTCTAGGCTTGAATTGATGGTGACGAAGGTATAGGAATAATTTGGCTAAATGGTGTGCTCGTTTTAGCCGAGAGGCGGAATTCTTCAAATTTGAATTTGATTGCTGGTTGACTTAGGATAGAGCTTGAAATTATACAAAGGATCAAATTATAGAACCCTTCACTAGTACCACTAATCGAATGGAATGAGGGCGGAACAACACAAACCCATAGGATTGTTGAGACCATTGGATGTACTAGAGTGGAAATGAGATCATGTGACAATGGACTTTATGCAAGGACTGCCAAGGACATCAAGTGGTCATGACTCTATTTGGGTAATAGTAGATCATTTGACTAAGTCTGCTCATTTTCTAGCGGTATGCGTAGACTACTCGATGAATAAATATGCTAAGATATATGTAAGCCAGGTAGTATGCTTACATGGTGTTCCTGTAATTATCATGTCTGATCGAGATTCGAGATTTACTTCAAAACCTTTGGCGAAGTCTTCAAACCGCCTTAGGGACTAAAGCTCTAGTTTAGTACCGCTTTTCATCCACAAATGGACGGACAAACAGAAAGAGTGATCTAGACACTAGAGGACGTGTTAAGAGCTTGCATCCTTATCTTTAGAAGAAGTATTAGCTCGACTTGAACATACTCGATCATGAAGCCATCAAAGTGGATGAGCAAGTGAAGTACGTGGAAGAACTTATCTAGATAATGGATCGGAACAAGCAACTTCTCCGAATGAAGAAAATTCCGTTAGTTAAGACCTTAGGGCGACACCACAATATGGAAGAGACCACGTGGGAAAGTGAAAAAGAAATAAGGCAAAGGTACCCTCATCTTTTCCGGGACATGTAAGAGATGTCCAATTTCGAGGATGAAATTCTCTAAGGAGGGGAGAATTGTGGCATCCAGGTTTTCGTCAGACCTCAAATAAGTAACGGCTCATCACGGGTCGATGGGAGTATCAACGGACTGCGTCATTAGCACCATTTGCGGACACTATTTTGTTATCGTTAGTGTCGGTATGGCATTAGGCCATCGTTTCATCACTACCCGTCATTCCGAAACATCAACTTTTGGGGATAAATTTCCCACGCACGGTCATGCAAACGGCCTCACCAACAGCTACATTCTTTGGCCATGCAGCACCTAAAGTTACCTTCCCATTTGTGGTGATTGAAGACCACCGATTTCCATGGCCACAATTAAGCTGACCCCAACTTCCACATGCACTTGATAAAGTCCCCATGCAACTACGCCCACGCATCCAAGAACAGCCCATATGCAAGCCCCTTTGATGGTCAACAAAGAAGGGGAATGTTAACTAAAAATAACCGAATGGCAACCACGTTTTCTACCCTACTTAGTAAGCCGAAGTCCCAAAGTTTGACAGATTGACCGAGACGTGTCAATCGTAAAATATAGGGGAAAACTTGAAACATGCTACGGCCACGCTCATGCATGGAAGAGATAATGTGGAAGGGGGTATTTGGCCAAAGAAGCCACGCCAAGGATTCAGGTTTTTCTCTCCCTCTTCGGTGGCCAGCGGAGAAAGCCCAACATGCGTGCAAACCACATTCCCACCCACCTGTCCTCACCTCCTCCACCTGTCATCCATGCATGCATCCATCAAAACCCCTACATGCAAAATCATCATTAGCTTAACTAACATTAGAGGAAACAAGGGGCTCGGTTTTAAGAGAGACTGAGACCAAGAGAGAGAGAGAGAGTTCAGATGAGTGAGTGAGAGAGAGAGGGCGCGAGTGTGGGCCGCGAAGGGGAAGAGGAAGACCTTCTTCCGCCATGTCCTAGCTGCCACCGTGCGAGCGCCTAGCTCCGCCGTCAATCGAGCCACGCCCGGAGCCCCAATTTGCCGATTTTCTTGTTGCGGTTGCTTTGGACTTGAGGCAAGTAGAAGTTCATCAATCTATGTGATGTAGTGTTGTTGTTGTCTAGTGTAGTGCAATAGACTTGAGGAAGGGTTGAGATGAAAACTAAATGCTAATATGTGGAGGATTGAATGTGAAGTTGCCGTTTTGTGTTTGATTGAGCTAGATAAGTTCTAGATTGAGGCTATAAGTCATTGCATGTTGCATTTGAGGCTTGCATGTCTCGAAATCTAAATGTGACTGAGCTGTGGTTGTGTGTGAAGTGTAATGGGTTTTGGAGATGCTTGAGTTATGATGCTGGATGCTGGAATTTCGAAGGTATAGGAGTAGTTCTTCAACTTGGCAAACTGTTTCATGGAAAAACAGACTGATCTTTGGCGACTCCGTAAATTTTCTGTAATTATCTAGCTGAAATTTGAGTCGTGTCCTTGACAAAAGTTGTAGATAACATCTTGAGAAGTAACATACTAAAATTTGAGAAGAAACAGACAAGTATTGGTCAGGGCAATGATTTTTCTCTGAAATTGTTAAATGTGGAAATCGTTACCGAGGGTTATGCAGAGTTATGGTGATTATAGCTTCTGATCTATCGTGAATCTGACTTTGAGTTTTTCACAAAAATTTTACCTCTAGGTTTTTACTATAACATATAAAATTTTCAGAATTTTCTGAGTTGATTTAGGGGTTATACCGAATTTGTGAATAAAAGTGTGCAATGGTGATGTTTGAAATTTTAAGGCTGTGATGCATGACCATAGTGACTGGTACGAAGCTCTTTTGACATGTTGTTCTTCATGAAACCTTTTTCTCTAGATCTCATTTATAACGTGTTAAATTTTCATAATTTATTAAGATCATTTATTAACTTTTCCAAAATTTTAATTAAAGGAGTACATTTTGTTTTATCCAAAAATTGTTTTATTTTCAAGAACAAATGAATTGCTCTATGAGATGTGATATCTTGGGTTGTTATTTATACAGCATACGTGGTGACATTTAGCATATCATATGACATCAAAAGTTGATTGAAACCTTTGACATCATTGCATCAGATGCTATTTTGAAAGTGAGACATATATGTGAATATACATTGTGACATGGTGATACTGGCATTGGCATATCATGCAATATTGAGATGTGATGAGACTCAAGAGACATTTTTATATTTCATTGAAAGGTGTTTTTCTGAAGTTAAGATGTAAATTGTTGCCGTTGGACCCTCGGGTCAATGATGCGCTGAGAGTCGGGATGCCCAAAGGTTCGAATGAGTTGATGCCCTTTGGATGCCTGGTTGTATTTTGAATACGTGCCTAGAGGATTTTGCCAGGGAGTTTCGGGATGCCCAGTGGTATATCGGTACGTAATTCCGAGGGAGGCCCGGTGGTACGTCGATACGTAACTTCGGAAAGCAGGGGTAATCCATTTTCTTGGCGAGCCCCGGCAATTCCTTGCGATGCCAGGTGGGATGCGAGATGCTCGGAGGTGTGTGTCGGAGGCTTCAGCAACACCAGGGTTGGGTGTGGAATCCTAGAAGGATGCAAACGTTGGTCCTCTGGGGGGATAAACCGTTTGAATGGTTAAAACTAGTGATTATATTAAGTGTGAGTGTGGTCTGGTTATGGGACTAAATTGTATGGCATGGAATGGGACGTATCATAACAGTTTTGCCCTATGATAGGGACTTATGTGACTGGACATGATGCATCTTCTTGGTTGGAAATGCACTGGTCATTGCACAAAAAGTTTTATGGTTCCGATGCATACTCATTATTTGATGAACTATTTTGTCTATCTTGCATGAATCTAGATATTGATGCTACTGCACGATATAGCTTAATGAATCTTTTACTATTGAGTGGCTGTACTCACCCCTTTTGGGGACTAACATTTCATATTAGATAAGATGCCTCTACTATCACCGCTACCAGCAAATGGACCGAGTGGTTGGATATGACCACGAGGAGGAGGACAACAAAGGAAGGAACTTTTGGACGCTAACACTGATCAATGGACTTTAAGTATACAACTGTTGCAAAAAAATGATGTCAGTTATCTTTTGAAATATAGCCAAGTATAGAAGACTACAGCATTTTGGTGTACCGACAGATGATGTCCATCAAGTTATGTAAATAAAAGTGTTAGGCTTTAACTTATAAAATGTTTAGCCGGGGTGCACTTTTTTCTGAATATAGGGAAGGGAGTGTTAGATATGCTTCCACCATACAAATTACGCTAGCACCGACCTAAAAGATATAAACCCCGAGGATTGATAGACGTTCAGATCAAGCAAGAGAATGGTAATCGAACTATGGCGACTCTAACGGTTCGGGGGCAGTCGAGGGGTGCCACAGCTCTTAACTTCACAAATTAAGTATTGGATACTTAAGGGAATGATGAGTCTCAAGTCATTGGGTATTGTACTGTCTGAGTTAGAACACGAGTTTTTGTATTAGACAAGTTCATTGAGCATGACACATATGGAACGATTAGCAACATGGAAGCTTTTAGCGTGGTCAATGTTATTTATTGCTGAGTGGTTTTACTCACCCCTTTTGGGTATTAACATTTCATACTAAATAAGATGCCTCTGCTATCACCGCCACCAGCAAATGGACTGAGTGGTTGGATATGACCACGAGGAGGAGGATAGCAAAGGAAGGAACTTTCGGATGCTGACACTGATCAATGGACTTGAAGTATACGACTGTTCCAAAAAAAAAAGAAAAAGATGTCAGTCATCTTTCGAAATATAGTCAAGTATAGAAGACTATGGCATCTTGGTGTACCGACTGATGATCTCCATCTAGTTATGTAAATAAAAGTGTTCGTCTTTAACTTATAAAATGTTTAGTTGGTGTGCACTTTTTTCTAAATATAAGGGAGTGCTGGATATGCTTCCACCATATAAATTGCCCTGGGACCGACCTAAATGATATAAACTGCCAGGATTGATAGACCTTCAGATCAAGCGAGAGAATGGTAATCGAACTATGGCGACCCTAACGGTTCGGGGGCCGTCGAGGGGTGCCGTAGTTATTAACTTCACAAATTAAGTATTGGATACTTATGGGAATGATGAGTCTCAAGTCATTAGGTATTGTGCTACCTGAGTTAGAACACGAGTGTTTGTATTAGACAAGTTCATTGAACATGACACATATAGGATGATTAGCGACATGGAAGCTTTTAGTGTGGTCAATGTTATTTACTGTTAAGTGGTTTTACTCACCCCTTTTAGGGACTAACATTTCATACTAGATAAGATGCCTCTACTATCACCGCCACCAGCAAATGGACCGAGTGGTTGGATATGACTACGAGGAGGAGGACAGCAAAGGAAGGAATGTTTGGACACCGACACTGATCAATGGACTTTAAGTATACGACTGTTGCAAGAAAAAAGACATCGATCATCTTTTGAAGTATAGCCAAGTATAGAAGACTACGGCATTTTGGTGTACCGACGAAAGATGTCCATCTAGTTATGTAAATAAAAGTGTTCGGCTTTAACTTATAAAATGTTTAGTTGGTGTGCACTTTTTTCTGAATATAGGGAAATGAGTTGTTGGATACGCTTCCGCCATATAAATTGCACTAGGACTGACCTAAAAGATATAAACCGGCAGGATTGATAGACCTTCAGGTCAAGCAAGAGAATGGTAATCAAACTATGGCGACTCTAACGGTTCGGGGGCCATAGAGGGGTGCCACAGCTCTTAACTTCACAAATTAAGTATTGGATGCTTAAGGGAATGACGAGTCTGAAGTCATTGGGTATTGTGCTATCTGAGTTAGAACACGAGTGTTTGTATTAGACAAGTTCATTGAACATGACACATATGGAACGATTAGCTACATGGAAGCTTTTAGCGTGGTCAATGTCTAATTGTTCATGCTTTGGACTTGTGTAAATAATCCTTAGACCCGAGACACATTGTTAACTTCTGTGTCGAACAATTATGGTTCACAAGTGCATGTAATGACGGGTCATTGATCTGTCTTTATACTTGATGGTCATAGTTTGTTCATATACGAAGTTATAGGTGTACGCAATATGGAATTTATCTCCTTGTTACATACAAGGTATATTAATGATGTCCTATGCAATCTAATTATGACACTGCATTAAAATCCTTGGCCGTGGTTGTAACTGAGAATAAATTGTTTATATCTCGAATAAAATACATGTCAATTAGATTTGTGCATATGATCAAATTGGTGACTTGAAAAATATTCCATGGTCTTTGTTTGATCGGGACATAGTAAGACAGAGTGATTGAATTACACTGTAGCCAAAATTGACAGGTTCATTATGTTCTTAAAGCATTCACACTATTTGGGTAGGCATGATATATTGCTAGATGTCAATCATGGCTTGTAAGACCCAAAGATTATTCGAGACAATTAATTATTATGGGAGTACTAAATTGTTAGTACTAGTCTTACTACCGACTTAGTGATGAACCTAGGGATGTCACACACCATAAACAATTAGGATAACATGGAATAAGAGAGAACTAATGTTGCCAATATATTTGCAATTACTCCAATCGAATAGAGTCTGTTTGAAATTAAATTAAATTAGATTTAATTTCATTTGTATTATAGTTGTGAGCCTACTTGCATATGATGCACACACTTGCCCAAAGTGAATAAATGTTAATGTATTCCAAATGCATACATAAAGATTATGTCCTTTATATATATATATATATAAAGGAGTTTGATTAATTATTTTTCATTAGTTAATTAATTAAGGTGCACATGTGCAACGCCCATCTTGTGCATGGTTTTTTTTTTTAATAAAAAAAAATTAGGGCATGATGGTCAGCAAAGTTGCTGACCATCTTGCATGAAAGTCATGCATGAACTCACGACCAGCGACGGTTGCTGGTCGTGGGATCATGCTTGACTTTCATGCATGAATCCACGACCAGCGACGGTTGCTGGTCGTGGGATCATGCTTGACTTTCATGCATGTGTCACGGACCAAAAGTTGGTCGACCCGAGAGGTTCCCCGAGGACGACCTCAACTCGTCCGTGGAAGACCTCTTGCTCTCACTCGGTTTCCCATCAAGACTTCTCCTCGAAGTTTCCAAGGGCAGCCGAAACCGTCATTGAGTCATATTCTAATTTTCTGTTCCGTTATTTATGTTGGTAGACGGTAGTTGCCATTATGTCGGTAGTTAAGGCGGTGCGATCTCGCCACCAGATAAAAAGTAGATCAACGGATGTAAACCGAGGCCCTCAACTATAAAAGGGGTGTCCTCCTTCATTTGTAAACACCCACCATTTCAGAAATATAAAAGTTTCATTCCTTCTCAGAGCTCCTCTCTCTAAACTTTCTCTCTGAACGATCCGGGTAAGCGAGCGGGTAAGCGTTCGATCGAGCAAGGCTTGGCTTGGGTGATCCAAAGTTGCCCGAGTTGCCGCGCGGTCACAATCCCAATCGATTGGCCCATGACAAGTGGTATCAGAGCAAAAGAGAGTTCCATTCGAGAGACCAAGGAGCGCCAACTGTTCGAAGGAATGTCGAGCCAAGAAACGGTCATGGTTAAAGAGGCCGCACAAGTCAACGAGAACCGTAGCCGTGCAAAGAAAAGAGACACCTCGATGGACGTTGTAGCTGCGTTCGATGAGAAGATTAGGAAGGTCCGGAGCGCCGTGCTTGAACTCATGGAAGGTCTTGATGATGTGCGAGACCAGATTATGGAGGTTGAGAGTTCGCTCCGTGAAGACTTCACATCATGCCTCAACGAAGCTACCGCGCCGTTACACAACAAGGACGAAGCCCTTGAAGCATCGATCGATGTGTTGAAGGAGCGTGTCCAAGTGGTCGAGGAAGAAGCTCCGCGTAGGGACGAGGTCGAAGCCATGAAGGCTGAGATCCAAGAGCTCAAGACCGAGCTCGCCCTATGCAAACTTAGCATCACCAACGGTGCTATGCCGAACCAAGCGGTGGCCAAAATTGAAGTGCCAAAGCCAAAGGAGTTCAAAGGCGAACGATCTGCCAAGGAGGTGGACAACTTCGTCTGGAGCATGGAGCAATACTTCGGCGCCGTCAACATGCACAACGAGACGACCAAGGTACGAACCGCTTCCATGTTCCTGTCTGATACGGCAATGCTTTGGTGGCGTAATAGGTGTGATGAGGTTAGACGAGGCGCCGATCCTGTGTGCACATGGGACGACTTCGTGAGAGAGTTCCGGGACTACTTTTTCCCCGAGTTCGCTCAACAAGAAGCCCATAGCAAGCTCCATCGCCTCGAGCAAAGAGGCACGATCCGAGAGTACGTGAAGGAGTTCACAGAACTCAAACTCCAGATTCGCAACCTAAGCGAAGAGGAGGCTCTCGGAGCGTTCATGGATGGATTAAAGCCATGGGCACTTCTCGAGCTCAAGAGATGGGACATGAGTAGTCTTGCGCGAGCGCTGAGCGTGGCCGAGTCACTCCTCAACCTCACCAAGACTGAACTAAGGAGTCGAGCAAGAGATTAGAGGACGGATCGACCTTGCGAGGATGAAGCTGGAAGAAACACTCCCCGAGTCGCGCATGATCAAGGTGGCCGAGCCAAGACATGGGGAGAAGGAACTTCCAAGCCATCCTTCCAAAGGAGTCGACCACCAACGGACTACGCGAGCAGGTTTGATCAACCTCCGCCTTCTCCTTGTTTCATTTGCCAAGGTCCGCACTGGACCAAAAAATGCCCGAAAAAGGGTCGAATCAACACCCTCCTTTGCCATCGAGGAAGAAAAGGAGGAGTCCAAAGAGACAGACGACAAATCCGACTTGGAGCCGTGAAGATGAACAACTCCGTCCAAGCTCGGTCCAAAGAAAAAGAAGCTGTGTCGGACACAAAAATGTTCTTCGTGCAAGTCGACGTGTGCGGCCGAACGCTATATGCCTTGGTCGACACGGGTGCGTCGAACATGTTCATGTCGAAGGAAGTGGCAAAGGCCTTGAACCTTTGCGTGGAGTTGACTGGGAATACATTCAAGCCGGTCAATTCGGAAGGCGTCCGTGGCGTAGGATCAACTTCGGACGTGGACGTCAAAATTGGCGATTGGAGGGGTAAGATGGATTTCGAGGTAATCCCCCTTGACGATTACGATCTCATTCTTGGCATGCAATTCTTCAATAGCGTGAGATCCATGATTGACATGAGGACCAAATGCCTCGTGATCCTCGATCCGGAGTACCCGACGATGGTCCTAATGATCAAAGGGATGGTCAACACCAAGACCATCGCGTCGATCCAACACCTCGACAAAAGCTTGAAGGCCGTCATGTGCATCAACAAGCTGTCCGAGGTGAAGCCGAAGGTCAAGTTGGATCTTACTCCAACAAATGCCATGCCAATTCAAGCGCTCTTCCCCGAGGTTGAGTGCGCACCGCACTCTCTGTCCAAGCCGAAGACCGAGCCACGTGCAAAGCCTGAGTTCATCAACGAAGGTTGCGGTCCATCATATGAGAGCGTCCGCACCAAACAAAACAAGAACAAAAGAGCCCGCGCCAAAGCCCGTGCTCATGCCAAGAAGGTCAACTGCCGAGCTGTGAGTGATGAGGGCGTCGCTCGAATGAGTGGGGGAGAATGTCACGGACCGAAAGTTGGTCGACCCGAGAGGTTCCCCGAGGACGACCTCGACTCGTCCGTGGAAGACCTCTTGCTCTCACTCGGTTTGCCATCAAGACTTCTCCCCAAAGTTTCCAAGGGCGGCCGAAACCGTCATTGAGTCATATTCTAGTTTTCCGTTCCATTATTTATGTTGGTAGATGGTAGTTGCCATTATGTCGGTAGTTGAGGCGGTGCGATCTCGCTCGTCGGATAAAAAGTAGATCAACGGATGTAAGCCGAGGCCCTCAACTATAAAAGGGGTGTCCTCCTTCATTTGTAATCACCCACCATTTCAGAAATATAAAAGTTCCATTCCTTCTCAGAGCTCCTCTCTCTAAACTTTCTCTCTTAATGATCCGGGTAAGCGAGCGGGTAAGCGTTCGATCAAGCAAGGCTTGGATTGGGTGATCCAAAGTTGCCCGAGTCGCCGTGCGGTCACGATCCTAATCGATTGGCTCGTGACACATGAATCCACGACCAGCAACGATTGCTGGTCGTGGGATCATGCATGACCCATGACCAGCAATGGTTGCTGGTCGTGGGATGGTTTCCCACAATCAACAACAGTTGCTGATTGCGCAACAGCTGCTGGTCGTGGGTGGTTTCCTCCATGTAGAATAGTTCTTATAAAAAGCGTGAGTGTGCATGTGTGTACATGAATGAAAAAAAAATAGTTTTTTAAAAGAGAGAAACGTGCGTGTTCTTTTGTTTTTTGAGATGCAAGAAAGAAGAGAGATTCTCTCTCATTCAAGCGATGACTAAAAACATCAAGGATATGGCGGATTGTCTCCATGAGATTGCTAGCACGATCATAGTGGTGATTATCCGAAAGTTCCCTCTTCCACTCGATGTCCATTGTTGGTGTGTCTGAACTAGAGGTCCGACATTTGTAAGACTCGAACTAAAGAACATCCAGATGAATTCGTTGAAAGCGCACTTCGAGAGGTAATTCGTTTAACTTCCTTTTTATATTCAGATTTTTGGTTAAAACGCATGAACAATGCCTTCAAAGAATCATGTATAAAATACATAATCTTTGTTTCCACTGCATTCTTTTTGTTAATTTTACATATACATGATTCATGAAACCTCAACAGCGGTAGTGGCAGCAAGTAAAGTGGAGGGGAAATGATGGTGGCAAGTGGTTGGGCATGCAAGTGTTGTGGTGTGGGCGGTGGAACATGCAGCAATTGGAAATGAGATGCAGCAAGATAAGGGAGTCGGCTAAAGAAGAAGGGGTGTGTGAGAGAGGGAATGGGAGAGAGAGAGAGAGAGAGAGAGAGAGAGAGAGAGAGAGAGAGAGAGAGAGAAGGGGGACGACAAGAGGCCTTGGAAGTCCACCAAGCAACCAATGGACAGCGAAGCCAAAATATCTTCCACTCAAGTGTTTTTCCCCTAAAGTCTTTTGCCCTTGAAGTCTTGGCAGCCTCCAATGGGTTATTTCCTCTATTTCCTTCACCATTAAACTTCAATTTGACAGCCCAAACTGCCCAGCCATCCGCCCATATGAATTCTCAGCTATTTCTTCACAATTCCTCTCCAAATCAAGTTATTTTGGCAGCCCAAAAATCCCATGCAACAACCCCTATGAATTCCTTCCAATTTCCTCACCAAATAATCTAATTTGGTGGCCAAAATTCCAGTTGAAGGTGCCCATCCGAATTTCTTTGATTTTAGTATGCCGAATTTGATTTTCCATAAAAATTCCAGGCTCAACAAAAATTTCCTAAAAGATGAGACGAGGTCCTAAAAATAAATCGTGACATACTCGAATGTTCGAGTCCTAGAATCAAGTTCAGTTTTGTGGTTAAAATCAACCGGACGTGATTTTAGTACAATCCAACCTACCAGGTAGCTTTTAGGGATTTTATCACGATTGTATCTCTTAACA
Organism: Eucalyptus polyanthemos subsp. polyanthemos; assembly: GCA_017140185.1. NCBI lineage: Eukaryota > Viridiplantae > Streptophyta > Magnoliopsida > Myrtales > Myrtaceae > Eucalyptus > Eucalyptus polyanthemos. Next base: position 26,201,294 of record CM029459.1, read on the forward strand.
ACTTCACCTAATAGGTTAGTTAACTTGTAAATGATTAGCTCGGAGAAAAAGGACCATAGGCACGTCAATGAAAAGTCCATTTCATTTTATCGAGACAGGGTCGAAAATCTAGGATGTCACAATGTCCCTTAATCCAAGGGTGACAGCTATCCTACGACAATGAGTCCATTGGGCGTCCAAACTTAATCGGGCAATGTCACCAAAATCCATTGGTCGACGGTCAGAATTTAGTGCCTCGTGTGACGATGCATCAAACGTCACAATCCAGTTTTTATCTTCACTTTTAGCTCAAGGGCTCGAAGGTGTGCCATGTGTAAGTGTGTGAAATGACTTGCTGGAGCCGAGATGTCAAACATCCCAGGCACGAATCGACGATCGTGACCTAAACCAACACGTTTCAGCATCGATCTAGTACCTAACTTGGCTCGAGAACAATATACCTTGATAATGCACTGAGATCATGAAAGGAGTGGCCCGTCATGACATGTTCATGGACCTAATTCCAAAGTTGGCTCAAGAATAATGTGCCTTGATATCGCATTGAGACTAAGAAACGGTTGATCCATCATGATCCCACATCTGTTCAAGACCAATGAAACCCCTTTTTGGGGCTCGGGGCGTGAATTAGTACATGCACTTATGAAATAGTTTTAAATAGTTTTGTAAGGAAATAACAAACTTTCAAAAGAACATTTTCAAATCGGTTTGAGTCAAAGCATATCCAAAGCATATGAAAGAAGTACACAAATCAAACTTCTTTCAAAGCAATTCATGCCAAAGTGTGAGCCAAGCTCAACAAGCAATAACTAGATTCAATCAAGGAACAAAGTCTAAACCAATCCAAGCAAACACAACCCAATCTTAAGAACCAACAAGCCAATCAACTTCAATCAAGAACTCGTCACATGCTCAGAATAGTGTAACACAATGTTCTAGCCAAATATTAAAAAGTTCCACTTACAACTTTCTAAGTCAGTGGCCTTGAATTGGCAATGACGACAAGCACGACAGCAAGAGCAATGACAAGAATTCCTAGGGAAGAAGGGTCAAACTTTGATAGGAAGAGAAAGAGAGGAGGCGGTGTGTTGTGGGAATGAAGAAGGGATGCCTCCCTATTTATAGGCAATCCTAACTTGTTCTCGAAACCATAAAAATCGAGACTTCCTCTCTAAGTCAGGAAACATTAAATGCAAGGTAACTTGATAACCAAGTCTCAAAGTAGGGCAGGACTTTATGTGGCATCCCAGAAATTCAAAGCCGAGCCTTAAGGTGTGTTAAAGTCTTTAATTAGGTGATAGAATTTCCATGGCTTATGTTTTAGCCATTAGTCTTTTAATTTGATGATTTGTGCTTGTGGTAGTGGAAATTTAAATTTAATAAGATTAATAATCTATGCTTGGCCATATGATTTAAATTTCAATGAGCAAAAATATCCTAAGACTTTGGCCAAAATTGAAAATTGAAATTTAGAAATATTTATAGAAGGAATTTCAAAAAAAAAAAAAAAAGAAGGAAAAAGAGGGTTAAAATTCGAATGGGCGTTGGACCCATTAGCCTAAAGCTTGGTGGGCCAAGCTAGTCAGCCCATTAGAGCCCAAGAAGAGGATTCGACCAGCCCAAGGGGAGTGGCCGGATGGGCCTAAGCCCAAGCCCAAACCAAATTTAAAAAGAAAACCTAATGTGACAAGTGGCAAATGGCAAGAGCATGCATTGGTTAGTTTTTTGGCAAAGCAATGATTATCAATCATGGGATTAGGGGAGTATAAAAGGGATGAGGAGAGAGAGATGGCCGGTTCTTTGCTTCATTCGTCCAAAGAAAGGGTGAGAGAGAGAGAGAGAGAGTTCGAGAGAAAGGGAGAAACCGAGGGGAGAGGAGGCGGAGCCGAGGGGTGCCGCCGTTCGTTCGCCGTCCGATCGCCGTGTCCCGCCGCCGTTCGTCGTCGTTTGTTCATCTTAGAGGCAAGTGGAGTACGTAACTTCTCTTGCATGTTTGTTGTGGTGGTTGCATGTGTTAGGGAAATCTCTTATGATGTTTTGAAGATGACAAAATAAATCAAAGGCTACCAACATGTTTGATGGTTGAGTAATAGACCATGCGGATGATAGAACATGTAAAGGATATTGTCGAAGTGCGAAAACGACCAGAAGACTGAATGTAACACATGTCCAAAGTATATTATGAAGATTTCCAAACTTCTGTGTCAAAGTCTGAAGACTGCCAGACTCAAGACTCAAAGTCTGAAGACTGCCAGACTTTAGTGTCAAAGTCTGTTCTACATCAGAAGTCTGTCAACTCTGACTAATTCCAGACTAAACGTGAATGACGAACCAGAAGACAGATTCTATACTGAAGCTGAACCAGAAGACAGACTCTATGTTGAAGCTGAACTGGGTACAGACCTTAAAGCTAAATCTGTTTAGAAGCAGATATGTTCAGACCCAGATTGTAAAGTCTACAGACTTAGATTGTAAAGTCTATTACTCTCAGACTTTACATCCAGATTCAATGAATCGTAACTCAAGCCCAATCATACAACGGCTAGTGATCTGGTTTGGATTCCACATCAAGATTGATTTGATTGATTCAATCTAATTGATTGACGATTGGATCTTGAAGATAAGAACTTTCTATACGAAGAAGCTTTACTTATGGAAACCAAGATTTCGTTTGTATGGGCGATCGGAATCAATTTGGGATTCTACCTTTGTCACTCAACGGCTACTAAATCTTCTAGATACAGAGCTATCCAATGGGTATATTGGAAGACGATTCTCCGGGATACTGTCCAACGGGTAGTTTGGAAGTGGATGAGTATTTAAGAAGATGAATGACCGATGAGCAAGTAAGAGACGGAGCGTAGAATTTATAATTTCAAAGTCTGAGCGACTTTTGATCATATACTTGTCTCTTGAGAGCTTAAACGTTTGTAATCGTGAGAAAAATACCAAAAGAGTGTCTTAGTGAGATAGTGTGATCTACTACTAAGTGTTTGCACTCGAAGTTGTAATTTCTTATTGATTGCATAGTGGAATCCAGCCAAGAAGGCTGTTAGCGTGGGAGAGTGGACGTAGGCTTGGATTAAGCCGAACCACTATAAATCTTGTGTTCTTATTCTCTTCCCTAACTCCTTTATTTTGTTCATACTAGCACTCTCAGCATGTTCAATTTTAGGTGTGATTTGTGCGAAAAACCGAGGTAAGAGTTGGTTATTTGCAAACCGTGTGACTGTTCTTGTTCGGTTTGTTGGAGTCAGTAGTTTGTTTGAGCTTGCATGGGTGTTTGGAGTTCGATTTTGGCTTTGATGTCTTCATGGAAGTTGTATTTAACGTCTTTTACTATAACATACTGAAATTTCGTGGAAAATGATGGGGATATGAGGGGTTAAAGTTCCATTATACGGAGACCCTAGATCTGTGAAGTTTCCACTGACCTCTTGCTAGATTCTTGTTTGTATATTAATTTATGTTAAATATTTGACTTCGATGTCTTCATGAAAGTTGTAGGTAACACCTTATACTACAACATACTCGAATTTGAAGCGAAAATAACAAGTATAGCTTGGTGAATCGGCTAGATCTTGGAAACGATGGTTCTGGTGAAGTATTCCGAGACACCCGAGACTTCATGGACTTAAATGGTGACCATACTTTGGTTATTTGACCTAGATCTCTTCATAAAACTTGTAAATGACACCTTGTTACATAACATAATCAAATTTCAGAGGAAACGAAAGAGAATAGATGGGTGAAATCTAAAAATTTCGGAGATGTATGTTCTGGACGACGCGGTAGTGGTTCCAGAAGTTTCGTGGGGTTGTATAAATTAATCTAAAAAGAATTTGGCCTATAGTTCTTCATGGAAAGTTCACGAAAATGTGTTGGCTATCACCCTGTAAAATTTCGTAATTTTTGAAGGCCATATGTGTATTTTAATCGAATTTATTTGGAAACTGTGCAATTCTGGTCATTATCCGAATATCATGTGCTATTTTGTGGAAATTGTGAAATTATGTGAAATCCAATTTGGCCATGAATTTTGTATGAAATTGTGATCCTATTGATTTTTTTAATGATTGTTTGAATATTATGATTTTGGGAAAATCATAGATATTAAATTTAATATTTATTTATGGAAATAAATAAATATAATAATAAAATAATAAGGGATTATTTTATTGGCCATGAATTTCATTGAATTTGTTATGCATTGTTATATGACATTGGTGTATGTATGATCATAAATTGTGATGCATGTGTGAATCATATGACATGTAATAATAAGATTAAAGGATGGTGAATGTGGAAAATGATATGTGAGTAAGAGGTTGTGGTGGATGATGATGTCTGGTGGCCTAGTGGCGTAATTCCAGAGGTTCCCTGGGAGATTCAGGATGCCTGGCTAGAAGGGTAAAGGCCGGAAGCCCTGTCGGAGGTTTCTGCCCAAAGGGAATGCCTCGTGATGCTAGTTGAGATGCGAGATGCCCAGAATGTGGGGGGCCGGAAGCCCGGTGGCCATGGGATGGCTGGAATGCTGGGAACCCTGTCGGAGGTCTTTGCCCAAAGGGATGATGAAATTGATGATATGAGAAATGGGTGATGTGGTGATCAAACTTAAAGATAAAGGATGAAAAATGAACCCATGATATATGATATGCATGATGATATGCATGATGATGATGTTATGTGATGTGATATGATGATCACCCATGATATGTGATACGCATGATGATATGCATGATGATGATGATAATGATGATATGTGATATGATATGATGATCACCTATAATATGATATATGATATGCATGATGATATGCATGATGATGATGATGATGATATGTGATGTAATATGATGATCACCTATGATATGATATGATATGCATGATGATATGCATGATGATAATGATGACGAAGATATGTGATGTGATATGATAATCACTTATGATATGATACATGATATGCATGATGATATGCATGATGATGATGATGATGATGATGATGATGATGATGATGATATGTGATGTGATATGATGATCACCTATGATATGATATGATATGATATGCATGATGATGATGATGATAATATGTGATGTGATATGATGATGCATGATAGTGTGTGCCTGGCTTCAAGGTAAGTAATGCCTGCAATGCATGTGAAATTGCATGATGCATTGAGTTGTTATTGGATTTCCCTATCTGCTGAGTGGTTGTACTCACCCCTTTTAGGGATAACATTTCAGATTAGCAAGTATGCCGCTACCTGCCGTCACGCGAGGTACATTTTACGGGATACCATCCGATGTAGAGGTCGAGTGTGTTGAGATAGACTGTCCCTCTGTTCCCGGACTGACTTTTATCCGAGTACGTTGTTTAGTGATGTATGACGTGGGCCTGGCTGGGGGTCCTGTCATTCAGGAGTTCATTTCTGTGCACGTTCGTCGGGATGGAGCGATGCGAGGGATGTTGCCCCCGCCACCGCCTAATGCACCGGGTTGGGTTTGAGACCTGCGTGCGATGAGTAGGAGCTGGATCTTTTGATGTAGATAATCGACACTTTCGATGGGGGTTCGTACTCGTGTGATGTTGAGGGTCGAGAGTTTCTTTTTGAGGTTTTAGGCTGGACAGGGCAGAGTCCTAGCTTTTCCTTGTTTTGTACCGACCCAAAAGAGATCCCATCTGGAAAATATATATGTAAGCAAAGTGTCGAAGTTGTTTATAAAATCCTGATGTTTAGCTGGTGTGTATTTGTATCATGGATTGGTAGGGGGATAGATGGTGATGTTTAATTTGCTTCCGCTATGAGTCGCGTTGGGACCGATCGTTTATAAAAAAAAATGCCTGTGATTAACGACGCTTGTTTTAATTACAAGATAGTGAAAGGATATAAAGTGTAACACCGGCGCTGGTGACGACCTGCGAAGGGTTCGGGTGTCACACTTTAGCTTGGTAGCTTGGGACATGTGACTCTCTTATCCTGGGGTGAAAAATATTTTTGAGTAGTTTCTGAAATCAGTGTCTTTACCTTATCAAATAGACTCGAAAAAATCACGAAATTTAAGTTATAGAGAAAATCTCAAATAACATTTTTCATGAAAGAAGTGAAATTCGTGTTGTGGAAAGAGTAGTAAATCACTGAAGACAACCCAAAATAATTAGACCATCAAGTATATTCAACAGTCGAAGAGGGAGACTCATTTTGGAATCCAAATATTTACAAAAAACTTTCAAATTTTTAAATGTTATGTACATGGATGTCCTTTAAAAATTTGGTGAAGGAAGTATATCCAAATTCGAAAGGAAAAATTTTATAAAAATTTCTTGAAGGCAATCTAGTCATTGTTTTTACTACGCCAGGTAGGTTCCAGCTGGTAAATGATGGGCCTTCATCCCAACCATTTCACCTAAAAAAAAATTCTAAATTTATGTATGCTATAGGTCACGATGTTTTGAACAACTTTCATGAAGGAAACTTCTCCAAATTCGAACAACAAAAAGCTATGTAAAATTGGCAAATAGTGATGGTCTAGTAATTTCGAAAATCAATGGTGGCAATCTTTGTTGGAAAAAGGAAGCGTCCCACCTGGTCAAGAAGCATTAATTGTTGGGCATCCTTATCTTCCAAGTTTCCAACTAGGTCCTAGGTTAGCTTGGACACTTGATCTTGGCATTGAATAACTAGAAGCCAAATGTATTTAATTCGCTCTTATCTTGTCCAAGAAGGCTTGACTTGCTTGCGTCTTCTTCCAATGGGTGTGCGGTCCCTTTCTTGGCCTCCAAGATCTCCTACTTAGTTTAAGGTTATAGCTATAATAGGCTAAAGGGACACATATTCCTTAGTAGCCCACACTTCATTACATATGGTCATATGTGTTCACATTTGTTCACACTTAGTTTCTAATTCCTAAGTGTAAACCTTGAGTGTGAACCCTTCTAATTAAGCTTAGGTGTCCCTTCATTAATGAGCCAAAGTTCAAGTTTCAAACTTGTCTTCGAAGGCAAGAGCATATCATGCCAAATGTGCACCGTTAGTCAATGTATACCAATTAACTACAAGCCAAAGGCATTGAATGCACCTTAGGAAAATATCTAAGTTTTGAAGGCCTCGTCATTGGGTAGGGATTATTCGAGTTTGACTGCAATGGACAACCATATTTCGTCCGAGGTTCATGCCAAGCCATGCCCAAACAAAGCCAGACACAACCTAGCTTGATTGGTCAAACTGAGCTCGAGCTCCCTTTTATTGAGAAAAGGGGTTGCAACTGGCGTTACTAGCTAGGTCATGGCCTAATCGGTCGGTCCTCTAACTGGCTCATAGGCTAGCACATGGGTCAGTTCTTCTTGGCCAATGCTATGGTGATGTGGATATCGAGCCATATCGAGGAGTTGGTGTTGGGACCTGTTGTCTATTCCGACTGGTCCAATCACTCAAGCGCGTGCTAAGCAATTAAGGCAAGCTGTTGTCAACATGGTTTGTGATTTTTGGCATGGAGATGACCTTGGATCAAGTCTTGAAGAATCTTGGCATAATTTTTTTATTTGGTCGCCAAATATTTGACCAAATCAATAAAATTGTCTTCCTATTTATGCATATTCTAAAATATGAAGCATTAGATCACCTAATTATAACCAAACTAAATTAGGGCTTTGGGGATTGGTTCAATCGAACTCTAGGGCTAGTTTTAGGGTTTGTGTCGCGGCTAGAAGGCTTATATTAAGGACTGGCCGAATTTCTTTGGAAAATACATTATTTTGAGGTGCAATAAAAATTGAGAGGTTCTCTTCTATTGTTTTTTTGAGGACTTGACCTTATCAAGGTTCCCTTGCGGAGGTCAATTCTACTTATCGAGCAAGATAGCAAATTCTTTTGCTCGTGGTGTCTATAATGTTGGTTAGTTGACATGGGTTCATCAACATGTCACGTTCATACTGAGGTCGCCAATCATAGGTTTGATTGGAGGTCAAGGTTCGCAATTCGCACCATCTAAGTCTTCGTAGAATGATCTTTTCGCAACGATTCACATCATTTGGTATCAGAGCTAGTTCTACAAGGTCTATTTATCTTTAATTTTTATGTTTATATTCGGCAATTTGAGATTTATTGGGTTGGGGTTTCGATTATCTCCAATCTAGGGTTCCGATTACTTTTATGCTTCCATATGTATTTGCTTGCTATTAGTTTTAATTTTTTTGTAATTTCAGTTAGTCCTAGCATCTTAAATTGTATTTGAGTTCGTAAAAACAAAAAAAAAAAGAAAAAGAAAAAAAAGAAGGCGATTCGTTTGTTTGTGGACTGAATTCAAACAAAATTAGTAGTGATTTGGATTTCAATTGGAATTTTCAAAAGTTATATTTGTTGGTTTGAGATTGTTACTTACTGAATTAACCTAATCTTATTTGGTTGGTTTGATTGATTGTCATGAGGGAATATAAGAGGGAAAAGGCAAGAGTCTGTAAGCTTAATTGAGGGTGGAAAAAACTTAGACTTGAGTTAAACACAAGGGAAGTGACAAACACCTTGAGAGAAACATGTGAGGGAGTGATTAGTGAGGATTTTTTTTTTTTTTTTGGTGACTAACGTTTGTTTGCATGTCTAAAATATGTTGCGCAAAGAAAGCATGAATCAAAGGGAGGTTGACTACAAATGAAGGGATGAAGTGCTCGAGGAAGGCATCTAGTAATTGAGGGTTGTAGTGGAGGAGCTTAGTGACCAAACGATGGAGAATGGCATGAGGGTTGATGGTGACCGAGAGCTACCATAGGGAAAGCCACAACATCAACGAGACGCCTCTAGAACATGACCAAGATGGTAGCGACATTACAATGATGATGAGTTCGACATGGAGGATGATTGAGATGCCCGATTTGGAAGGTGGAATAGGGGCCAAGGGAAATGATCTTGATGCATATCCAGAGTGGGAGAAATGCATGGAGATGGTAATTGATTGTTAACAATACTCTGAGCTCAAAAAGGTTGATTATAATATAATTTAGTGGGATCAACTTGTAGCTAATAGGAGGCGCATTGGTGAGAGATCGATAGAGACGTGGGATGAGATGAAGGTAGTGGTGAGAAGGCATTTTGTACCGTGTCACTACCATTGAGATTTGTTTCAAATGTTACAAAATCCCACACAAGGCAATAAGAGCGTTGAAGAGTATCATAAGGAGATGGAGATTACCATGATCCGTGCTAATGTAGTGGAGGATCGTGAGGCCACAATGTCATGATTTTTGACTGGTTTAAATCGAGACATAGTAAGGGTGGTGGAGCTACAACACTATGTTGAGTTGGAGGATTTGGTGAACAAAGCCATCAAAGTTGAGTGGCAATTGAAGTTGGACCGAAATCGCAAAAGTGGAGGAGGTTCAAATCAGAATTGGAGATCCAATTGTGTGACGTCCCTGGGCCATGATGGTCCTTAATCCTTAAGGTCTGCCACGCCCAATATCTTGGTCTCTGCACTATATCATTGCGGAAATGAGTTTCTAACTCCACCTCAACTTAACTTAAAATGATGCACACGATATACACATATATATCAACCAGACACTTTTTTTTTATTGATAGTTTTAGACAACATTTGTCGGTACTAATAGGCCAAAATTCCTACATTTGGCTACACCAAAATTGGACCGACTTTTCCACTATCTATTCATAGCGTCATCCATCTTCATGTGCAGGTATCCAAAATTTCTGCCGTCTTCCCATGTCCTTCACTACTCCACCCCGCTTGAGCCACCATTGTCATCTTCCAGTAGTGGTAAGGGCCCTATGGTGCGCCCGTTCACTCGAGTGTACGGGACCATGAATTCCATGAGCATTAGACTCAAGGTGAGTCTAGCGTCTATAGTAAGAATCACCCAAATTCAGATGAATGTGAGTCCTAGCAGGTCGGGGTCAAGGTGCTCCATCTGCTCTCATCTGAGATCGATGGGGATACCATAAAAAGTACCGGAGGACGCGAGCTGCAATAGCATCTCTATAACTCTATAATATGTTAGCCCCACGAGGGGTGAGTATGACTACTCAGCAGTCAAAATTCTACTAAACTATATTATGCACGTCTCCCGCTACCCAACTCCACACAATCCAAACAAAACACACAATCAGAGTAAGGAGTAGACATCAATTTAGGAGAATATCATAATAAAATGGCATATCATAAACAATGTGAATTTAGAAATTCATTTTATCTCAATCCACTACCACCATCTTCCAGAAGACCAGTGTTTACATCCCTCCAGGCTCTCGCACCCTACCATACTTTAGTCACCGGGCATCTGGAGCATGTTACGTTACACCGGTTACACCTCCAAGCATCTCTCACCCCACCTGGCATCACATGAACCTCTGGGGTTCACCATGTATGATGTCCCCGGGCATCAAATACATGTTACATCACACTCTCGGGCATCCCGCCTTTCGGGGAACCTCCGGGGCTCACCATGTCCCCAAGCATCAAGAGGCATCGCCATCACAATCCTCCAGGCAACTCGACACTCGAGGCATTGTCGTCCCAGGGGCCAGACGACATCAATAACGTTTCAACCATGGTGTAGTAGTCTAATCAATTTAATGCCAAAACACTTTTGTATCAACAATATAGGAAATTGCTTTGATTTCGAAATCCCAAATCATGGTATAAGTCAACGGGCAATGAAATCTTAGAATTGCACCAAATCCGTGACAACAAAACCTTTCATAAAATCAAGAGTTTAAATACTATGATATATTGAAATCAAATTCCCTCGTTCCACTCCTATCATTGTTTGAAATTCACGGGCGTGGACTTAAAGCATCCTCACGCCTCAAAACTTGGAATTTCCACATGCTAAATTTTTATCAAAAGCCGTGAACATTTCTTGCAACATTGAAATCAACACGTCTGCCCCGACCCTAAAATTTTAAAGCAATTCGTACATAAAGTCTTGAAGCTTTAAAATACCAAAGTCAATGTATGCATGGTTCCTCAATTCAGATTTAACCATAGAAAATACTAAAGTTTCCTTCATATAACTCGCGGTCATCCCGGCAACCTCCGAACTCACACTTTAACACGAATATCTTAAAATAACATTAATTTATGGGACACATTGCACGAAGCAATGACAGAGTCTACGCGATATAGGTTAGTAGATATCAACTTACCTCAAGTCCAGCACCATCGATGGCGAGACAAACCGTGAGTTGCAGGTCTCCTGGTCCGGCAGCAGTTGAGGGACGGCAGTGAAGGAGGCTGGTGGCTAGCTACGGAACAGCAACGAGGAGGTGGTCAGCAGCAATCTCAAGCAGGTCACAAGGAGCAATGCCGGTGGCAAAGAGGCTCGGGTACCGTGTCGGGGATTTGCGATCAAGGCGGGGGTGAGAAGGTGAGAGCTTCTAGATTTCTTCTGCTGGCTGTGTAGTTGAAATGAGGAAGAAGCAAACTGCGGGAGAAAGAGCGGAGGGGTGACTTCGTGAGCTTCGCCCGTTCCTTCTTTGCTGTTGACTCCGTGAATCGACAACATGCATTCGGTGGCAGCGGGAGGTGAAGGTAGCTTCAGGGGACAGCAGCTGTTCGCTGGGTCTCTCGGCTACCACCTGAAGTTTCATGCAAAGGGACGTGTCCCTTGAAGAGCCCATGTCTTCAATTGCTGTCCATGATAGAGAAGTAGACGTGGTTTCACTTGGTGTGGTCAAAGTCTTCGTTTATTGCATGAAGATGCATGGACTAACGTGGCTGCCAGTTGAGTCGATAGGGGAGGATGTGTAGCTGCCGAATTTGGGGCTGATGATCCTCATTTCTGCATGAAGGAGGGGCAGCTCGTAATGGCTGCTTGGCGATCAAACGGTCCCCTTTCATTGACCACCTAGTGGACGTATGCATAGGAGATGCATGGCGTAGCTGCATGGCCAATCGGAAGAAATAAAACATGCTGAAGATGTGGTCGCTCGCATAGCCATCCAAGGAGAGGAACGGCTATGGTGGGGCACACGTGATCCAATTCTTCAGCTCGATTGGTTGGCAGGGTAGCTCGGGCTAACGTTTCTTTTGTAGCCAGCCGTATTAAGTGAGAAAATCTTAGATGAGGAGCCATTGTGAGAACATGATGAAACGTGACATTTTGATACAGTGAGGATAAGGATGAAACGGGGGTCGTAAGTGGTACCAACGACGTTGTCTGATGACAAACTCGTTGACCTGTCACGATCCGTTACGTACTTGAGGTCCGGCAAAATCCAGAGATCACAAATTGGAAGATACATGAGAAGCCAAATTAGAGAGAAAACAACACCAAAATCGAAACCTCAAAGGAGAATGAGAGGGATGGTAAAGTTAGAACAAATCCAACTTCAGGTAAAACCAAAAATCCTAACACTAGAACTCGTGAGATTAAATGTTTCAAGTCAAGCAAGGGTCATATGATAAATTGATGCCCTAATAAGAGGGTGATGATCATGACTGGACATGGTAATGTTGAGTTCGAAAGTGACAGAGAAAAAGAGGATATTGAGATGCCACCATTGGAGGATTGTAGTGATGGAGAAGTGGCTATAAAATGAGACTTATTGGTGGTGAGGTGTTTACTTAGTGTGCAAGCAAAGACGGAAGAGCATCACCGACATATAGATAACTTGTCTCATACAAGATGTATGGTGAATGGTAAGATCTATAGTTTGATAATTGATGGAGATAGTTTAGCGAACATCGCAAGTTGGACTATGGTGGATAAGTTGGGTTTGAAGACGATAAAACACCCTAGACCTTATAGACTTCAATGGTTGAATGATAGTGGTGAGGTGAAGTTATCGAAGCAAGTTTGAATCTCATTTGAGATAGGGAGATACAAGGACGAGGTAGAGTGTGATGTTGTACTTATGCAAGCAAGCTATATCTTACTCGGAAGACCATGACAGTATCATCGAAAGGTACATTATGATGGGTATACTAATTATTGTTCATTGATGATGAATCAAAAAAACTTATACCTTGGTACCAATGACACATAGTGAGGTGTATCTAGATTAGTTAAAGCTACAATGTGAGGCCAAGAGACAAGTAAAATGAGAGACCGAGGGACATGAAAAAGGTGAGGCCGAGAGAAAGAGGAGAATTGAGGCTGAGAGGGAGAGAGAGAAAGGGTGAGAAATTTAGGGCTTGCGTGGATGCAAGGAAAAGAAGAGGCTGAGAGGAGGATTATGGTAAAAACGGAGGAAAAGAAGAGAGGAAAGAAAAGAGGCAAAATAATTTTTATGCAAAATTGAGTGAGCTGATAAGAGCTTTAGTTCTAGACCGACCGATGCTTGTACTTTTGTACAATGAGGTTTTGTTTTCTACTAACGATTTTGACTCAAGTTTGCCTAGTTCTATTGTGTCTTCAATGCAAGAATTCTTGATGAGCTTCCTAGGGGTTACCACCGATTCAAGGCATAGAACATCACATCGACTTGATTCCCGGTACATCATTACCTAACTGACTTGCATATCGAAGCAATCCCGATGAGACAAAGGAACTTTAGTGGCAACTTGGTAAACTATTGGATTGAGGGTATGTGAAAGAGAGTCTAAGCCCGTGCACCATCCCTATTTTGTTGGTGCCAAAGATGGATGCAACTTTGCAAATGTGTGTCGATTGCTAAGCAATCAATAACATTACGGTAAAGTATCGACATCCTATTCCTAGGTTTGATGACACTTTGGATGAGTTGTATGGTTCTTGCATGTTCACTAAGGTTGATTTGAAAAGTGGCTATCATCAAATTAGGATGAAAGAAGGTGATGAATGGATAACTGCATTTAAGACCAAGTATGGATTATATGAGTTGTTAGTCATGCCATTTGGATTAACTAATGCACCAAGCACGTTTATACAACTTATGAATAATGTTTTACGTGCTTTTATTAGTCAATTTGTGGTTGTCTATTTTGATGACATCTTGATATATAGCCAAAGCCTTGATGACCATATTGAGCACACATGAGCTGTCTTGCAAGTTTTAAGGGCCGAGCAATTATACACAAATCTAAAGAAGTGCTTTTTTGTTATAAATTAGTATTTCTAGGATTTGTTGTTAGTGTTGATGGTATATAGGTTGATGAAAAAAATGTAAAAGCAATCTGTGAATGGCCAATGCCTAAGATCATAATGGAGGTGCGTAGCTTTCATGATGGTGAGTTTTTATCAAAGATTTTGAGGGATTTCAGCACCATTGCCGCACGTTTGATCGAGGTTATCCAAAAGCACATGGGTTTCACGTGGGGAGATGAGCAAGAGCAAGCATTTAATCTGCTAAAAGATAAGTTGACTAATACTCATTTGTTATCTTTTCCAAATTTCAGTGCTACTCTTGAGATAGAGTGCAATGCTTGTAGTACAAGAATTAGAGCCGTGTTGATGCAAGGGGGGTGTCCCATAGCTTATTTTAATGAGAAATTGAGTAGAGCAACATTGAATTATCCTATCTATGATAAGGAGATGTATGCTTTAGTGCAACCTTTGAAGACTTGGTAACATTATCTATGGCCAAAGGAGTTTGTGATCTACACCGACCATGAGACCTTGAAGTATTTGAAGGGGTAGTAGAAGTTGAATAAAAAACATGCCAAATGGATGTAGTTCATTGAGACTTTTTCATATGTAATCAAGCATGGGTAAGGAGAATGTGGTAGCCAATGCACTTTCTTGAATGTACGCAATTCTAACTACTTTAGGAGCAAAGTGTCTAGGTTTTAAGCATATCAAGGACTCATATACTGATGATAATGACTTTAGGAGAGTGTCTGAAGCATGTGAACATGTTGCATTTGATAAATTCTGTAGGCATGAAGGTTATCTTTTCTGTGAAAATAAATTATGTTTGCCTAACTGCTCTTTGCGTGAGTTGTTGGTGTGAGAAGGGCATGGTGATGATTTAATGGGGCATTTTGGTATTAATAAGACTTATGAAGTGTTGTATACTTTTTTATTGGCCACATATGAAGAGAGATGTCACACGTGTCTGTGAGAGATGCATTACTTGTAAGCAGTCTAAATCTACAACTAAACCGCATGGCTTGTATATATCATTACCTATTTCAACACATCATTGGACTGATATTCCTACGGATTTGGGGTTAGGATTGCCTAAGTCTAAGCATTGTAGAGATTTTATGTGGTTGTTAATCGGTTTTCAAAGATGACACATACCTTGTCATAAAATCAATGATGCATCTCATATTGCTGAGTTGTTCTTTAGGGAGATTGTACATTTGCAAGTAGAAAATAACAACCCTGTTCCTAGTTTTTTCCACAATGTTTTCCAAAAGTAGCTAAGAAATTTAGAATCTCGATCTGAAACAATCGATCTAGGCATGCCATGCAAACGTACAACCTCCCTAAAGAACAAATCAGCAACATGAGATGCATCATCAGTTTTATGATAAGGTATAAAATGAGCCATCTTTGAAAACCAATCAACAACCACATAAATAGAATCTCTACCATTCTTAGACCTAGGCAATCCTAACATAAAATCCATAGAATTATCAGTCCAAGGATGCATTGGAATAGGTAATTGTGTATACAAGCCATGCGATTTAGTTGTAGACTTCGATTGCTTACAAACAATGCATCTCTCATAGACACGTGTGACATCTCTCTTCGTATGTGGCCAATAAAAATGTTCATGTAGCACTTCATAAGTCTTATTAATACCAAAATAGCTCATTAAACCACCACTATGCACTTCTCACACCAACAATTCACGCAAAGAACACTTAGGCAAACATAGTTTGTTTTCACGGAAAAGATAACCTTCATGCCTATAGAATTTATCAAATGCAGCGTGTTCACATGCTTCATATACTCTCCCAAAGTCATCATCATCAGTATATAAGCCCTTAATATGTTCAAAACCTAGACACTTTGCTTCTAAAATAGTTAGAATCGCATACCTTCGAGAAAGTGCATCAACTACCACATTCTCCTTACCTTTCTTGTACTTGATCACATATGGAAAAGTCTCGATGAACTCCATCCATTTGGCATGTCTTTTATTCAACTTTTGCTACCCTTTCAAGTACTTCAAAGTCTCATGATCGGTGTGGATCACAAACTCCTTCGGCCATAAATAATGTTGCCAAGTCTCCAAAGCTCGCACTAAAGCATACATCTCCTTATCGTAGGTAGGATAATTCAATATTGCTCCACTCAATTTCTCACTGAAATAAGCTATGGGATGCCCTCTTTGCATCAACATAGCTCCAATTCTTGTACCAAAAGCATCGCACTCTATCTCAAAAGTAGCACTGAAATTCGGTAAAGATAACAAAAGAGCATTAGTCAACTTATCTTTTAAAAGATTAAATGCTTTCTCTTGCTCTTCTCCCCATGTGAAACCCACGTGCTTTGTAATAACCTCAGTTAAAGGTGCAGCAATGGTGCTGAAATTTCTCACAAATTGTCGATAAAAACTCGCCAATCCATGAAAGCTACGCACCTCTCCCACGGTCTTAGGTGTTTGGCCATTCACAGATTGCTTTGACATTTTCTTCATCAACCTGTATACCATTAGCACTAACAACAAATTCTAGAAATACTAATTTGTTGGTAACAAAAGAGCACTTCTTTAGATTAGCGTATAATCGCTCAGCCCTTAAAACCTGCAAGACAGCTCGCACATGCTCAATATGGTGTCATCAAGACTTTGGCTATAAATCAAGATGTCATCAAAATAGACAACCACAAATCGACCAATAAAAGCACGCAAAACATGATTCATAAGTCCCATAAACGTGCTCAGTGCATTAGTTAATCCAAATGGCATGACTAACCACTCATATAATCCATACTTAGTCTTAAATGCAGTTTTTCATTCATCACCTTCTTTCATCCTAATTTGATGATAGCCTATTTTCAAATTGATCTTAGTGAAAATGCAAGAACCATGCAACTTATCCAACATGTCATCTAACCTAGGAATAGGATGTCAATACTTTACCGTAATATTATTAATTGCTCGGCAATCGACACAACACACATTCGCCAAGTTCCATCCTTCTTTGGCACCAACAAAACAGGGACGGCGCACGGGCTAAGACTCTTTCTCACATACCCCCATTCCAATAGTTCGCTAACTTGCCGCTGAAGTTCTTTTGTCTCCCCGGGATTACTTTGATATGTGGGTCGATTAGGTAATGGCGCACCAGAAATCAAGTCAATTTGATGTTCTATGCCTCGAATCAGTGGTATCCCTTCAGGAAGTTCATCAGGAAAGACATTGTCAAATTCCTGCAATAAAGACACAATAGAACTAGGCAAACTCTGGTCAAGATCGTTAGTAGAAAACAAAACCTCTTTGTACACAAGTACAAGCATTGGTCGATCTAGAACTAAAGCTCTCCTCACTTCACTTGATTTTGCATAAAAATTATTTTGCCCATTTTCTTTCCTCTCTTCTTTTCCCTTGGTTTTTACCATAATTCTTATGTCGGCCTCTCCTTTTCCTTGCGTCTCAGACACACCACGCAAGCCCTCAGATTTCTCACATTTTCTTTCTCTCTCAGCTTCTCGTTGTAATTTTAACTGATCTTGATACACCTCACTAGGTGTCATTGGTACCAAGGTATAAGTCTTTTGATTCATCACCAATGAATAACGATTAGTATATCCATCATGATGTACCTTTCGATCATATTGCCATGGTCTTCCAAGCAAGATATGACCCACTTGCATAGATACAACATCACACTCAACCTTGTCCTTATATCTCCCTATCTCAAATGGAATTTGAACTTTCTTCGATACTTTCACCTCACCACTATCATTTAACCATTGAAGTCTATAAGACCTAAGGTGCTTTGTCATTTTCAAACCCAACTTATCCACCATAATACAACTTGCCACATTTGCACAACTACTTCCATCAATTATCATACTACAGATCTTACCATTCACCACGCATCTTATATGAAACAAGTTATCTCTTTGTTGGTGGTGCTCCTCCTCCTTTACTTGCACATTCAGAGAACGCCTAACCACTAATAAGTCTCCTTTTATAGCCACTTCTCCATCAATACAATCCTCCAATGGTGGCATCTCATCATCCTCTTCTTCCTTTTCACTTTCAGACTCAATAACACCATGTTTAGTCATCCCCCTCATAATAGGGCATTGATTTACCATATTACCCCTGCCCAAACACTTAAAACATTTAATCTCACGAGTTCTAGTGTTAGGGTTTTCGGTTTTACCTGAAGCCGGATTCGTTCCAACTTTACCGTCCCTCTCGTTCTCCTTTGAGATTTCGGTTTTGGGGTTGTTTCCTCTCCAATTTGGCTTCTCATCTCTTTTCCAATTTGGATCTCCAATTCTGATTTGAGCCTCCTCCACTATTGTGATTTTGATCCAACTTCAATTACCACTCAACTTTGATAACTTTGTCCACCAATTCCTCCAATTCAACATAGTGTTGCAGCTCCACCACCCTTGCTATGTCTCGGCTCAAACCACTCAAAAATCTTGACATTATAGCCTCACAATCCTCCACCACATTAGCACAGATCATGGCAATCTCCATCTCCGTGTGATACTATTCCACACTCTTATTGCTTTGTGTGAGATTTTGTAACTTTTGAAACAAATCTCGGTGGTAATGACTAGGTACAAAACGCCTCCTCATCACTGCTTTCATCTCATCCCATGTCTCTATCAGTCTTTTACCATTGCGCCTCCTACTAGTCACAAATTGATCCCACCAAATTATAGCATAATCAGTAAATTGAACAGCTACAATTTTACCTTTTTGAGCTCGGAGTATCGTTGGCAATCAAATACCATCTCCATGCGTTTCTCCCATTCTAGATATGCATTGGGATCATTCTTCCCTTGGAAAGAATGAATCTTCATATGATATTGCCAAGTTCATTATCTTCTCGGTGTCTAAACCCTCAAGCTCCATTCCACCTTCCAAATCGAGCATCTCGATCATCCTCTATGTCGGCCTCATCATCATCATAATGCCACTGCCTTCTATGTTGTGTTCTAGAGGTTTCTCGCCGATATTGCGGCCTTCCCCTGGGCAGCTCTCGGTCACCATCAACCCTCATGCCATTCCCCATCATTCGGCCATTAAGCTCCTCCACGACGGCCCTCAATTATTGGATGCTTTCCACGAGCGCTTCATTCCTTCATATGGAGTCAACCTCTCTTTGATTCACGCTTTCTTCATGCGACATTTTAGACCTACAAGTAAACGTTAGTCACAAAAATCCTCACTAATCGCTCCCTCACGTGTTTCTCTCAAGGTGTTTGTCACTCCCCTCGTGTTTAACTCAAGTTTAGGCTTTTTCCACCCTCAATTAAGCTTACACACTATTGTCTTTTTCCTCTCGTATTCTCTTTTCACAAGCTATTTATCGGACTCAAAACCTATCTCTCAACCCCCTCACGACAACCAATCAAACTAATCAAACAAGATTAGATCAATTTAGCAAGTAGCAATCTCAAACCAACAAGTACAACCTTCGAAATTCCAATTGAAACGCAAATCACTACTGATTTTGTTTCAATTTGGTCTACTAGCAAACGAGTTGCCTTTTTGATGTTTTTTTTTTTTTTTTGCCGAATCTCTTTTTTTTCTCTTGCGCACTTTTTTTTGTGTATGTGTTTTCTTTCTCTTCTTCTTCTTTTTTTTTTGACGAACTCAGATACAATTTAGGAGGCTAGAAAAGAAAATTTAAAACTAACAGCAAACAACTACGCATGGAAGCATAAAAGCAGTTGGATCCCTAAATTAGCTAGAACCAAAACCCTAGCTCAATAAATTTCAAATTTATGAATATCAACAAAAAATTAAAGATAAATAGACCTTGTAGAACCTAGCTCTAGTACCAACTGATGTGAATCGTTGTGGAAGAATCGTTCTACGAAGGCCCAAATGGTGCGAATTGCAAACCTTGACCTCTAATCAAACTTGTGATTGACAACCTCGGTATGAATGTGACTTGTTGACAAACGCGTGTCAACCAACCAACGTTATAGACGCCACAAGCGAAAGAATTCGCTATCTCACTCGATAAGTCGAATCGACTGCCACAAGAGAATCTTGATTAGGTCAAGTTCTCAAAAGAACAGTAGAAGAGAATCTCTCAATTTTTTCCTCAAAAATAAAATATCGATCCATCACAAAGAAATTTGGCAAATCCTCTATATAGGCTTTCTAGCCACCACACAAACCCTAAAACCAACTATAAAAATCTAATGTGTCATATTGTAGAATATTCCTATTTGACTTGGTCAAATATTTGGTGACTAGATAATCAAATTGCGCCAAGATTTCCAAGATTCTTCAAGATCTAATCCAATGTCGTCTCCACGCCAAAGATCACAAACCATGACACCAACAGCTTGCCTAAATTGCTTTGCCCACGCTTGAGTAATCGAACCAATAGGAATAGATAATGGGTCATTAGCACCTCCTCCTTGATATGGCTTGATGTCCACATCAGGGTTTGAAAGGGTCACGTTGAAATTTGGATACAAGGTTACAAAGATTGTCAGAGCAGTCAAAGTAGTTTGGACAATACCAATACATGCATACTAGTGTTCTTAGAACCGAGTGTCCAGTAACGCCATTCTAGCTACAACCGGCAAGCCTTTTCGGCCATGAAAGATAAGTTCGAGACGGACAGGTCCATAATGGATATGAGAATATATGTATTACGTCCACTTCTTCAGAAATTTTGGTGGAATTTGAAGAGTAATAGAATACTCTTTTTCAGCGGCTATAATAGGATGCTGGTCAAACTTGGAGGATTGCATGTATTCTTTCACCTCTTTGTGGGTTTGGCGAATAAAATGTCTGATCTAGCGGATGGGAGAAAACGATGAAGAGGGTTTAGCAAAAACAAAATAGGGGTTCTGTGACAGCTTGATTTTCAACCCTGCTTTCGACTAAATTTTATGGGATTTTCATCGATGCACCTAGTCTTTTTCTCTAAACCGATCACTCACAAGATAACTAATCTATTTGGTGAAGTCATTAAGGAATCTAAACATAACCGACTTAAGATTTCAATATGAAATCGACTACTCGACTGTTCTAATCTACAAGGGTCAATACGAGATCGTTAAAATCGATTAGAGACTAGAGATTGGTCGATTCAACAGAGACATGTAATTAAGAGTGGATGATTCCACTTGATTGCAAAATTCTTGTCGAACGATATTAAACTGATTTTTCTGTCGTTTCTATACCCCGTGCACGCATTTGAAACCTTAAGATTTTTGTGATAACCGAGAGTCGCATATGTGTCGAAAATGCACAATGTGGATAAAAAATAATCAACCATGGGTTAATTGCACTAAAAATTCCTAAAAGCTACTCGATAGGTTAGGTCACACAAAAATCATGTTCGGTTGAAATTAACCATCAAATTGAACTTGGTTTTAGGAATCGAAAGTTTGGCATGTCACGATTTATTTTAGGAACATTGACTCATCCTTGGAAGAATTTTTAGCGACTCTAGATTTTCGGCGAAAAATCAAAGTTGGGCGATTTTGGACTGGGAAATTCGGAGGGCCATTTTTGTGAGCAATTTTGGCCTCTAAGTTGGATCATTTGGTGAGGAAAATTATGGAATTGAGTGTGGGCTTCCCTATTGGCATTATGGCCATTTAATTGAAGTCAATTGAGGTGAATTTGAGTTGAAATTAGGAGAAAACACATGAAATTCGTAGGACATGGGGGGCTACAACATTTTAGACCTCCTTGTTGGCTTGTTTGGGAAGCTTTGGAGAGGAAAGTGGGCTGTGGATATGGATAAAGGCCGGTGGGGCCTTGCACTTGAGTTTTCGAATATTTTCCATTGACTTGTGAGGCTTCTTGTTGCCCCTCTAGCTGCAGCCACCGTATCCTCTTCTTCTTTAGTCATTCTCCTCCATTATTGTTATTGTAAAACCAGAGAACCAGCAGAGAAGACCAACCAAGCCAGCAGCAGCTGAGCCAACCACTACCAAACTGCTTCACGCCCGTCCAAGCTACGCCCAAGCCAACAGGTCGCCAGCGAGCCATCCGCTAGCCTTGCGTGCTATCCCGCGCGTCCCTGTGTCTCGAGCTCGTCGTTTGCCTAGTCGCACATTGCCGCCCACCTGGCCACCACCGTAGCCATCCTCGAGCCACCGCTGACGCCGCCCGGTCCCGTCGTGCTATTCCTGCACTGTCCTAGCTCCCTCAATCGATCCTTCCAGCCAGCCACAAAACCGAAGTTTTAGCTCGGGCTGTGGGCTTTGTGGGCCTTTTCTAGGCCCTTCCAAGCCTCGTTCAGTGTCGTCGTAGGCCTGTGTCTCACTCGCCTCCGCGTCGCCGTTGCTATGAACTCATCGGTTTGGTAATGTAGTGAGTTTACTCTCTAAACCTTGCTTAAGAGGTTAATTATTCTTAGGGGAGGTTTAGATTAGCTTAAGTGAGATTAGGGTATTTATTTAGCTTGTTTAGTTATTTAGATTAATTAGTTAAGCTAATTAGGTGATTAGATTAGTTTAATTAGAGGTTAATTGGATTGTGTGATTTAGTTAGCTTAGTAGAGTATTTATTTAAGTCAAATTAGATGGTTAGATTAATGTATATAGCTTAATTAGTGTTTTATTTAATTATTTTGCATTTATTTAATTATTTTGTAAATTATTTAATTATTTATTAATTTTCAAAAATTATACCAGGATAGCTGGTTGTCAAAAATTCGTGCTTGATTGTCGGGGTATAATTGGTTTTTGCAATTGAGTGTTAAATTGTGCAATTGAATGATGATTGTTGATTTTGATTTATTATTCCAAAATTATGGATTTTTGGTACTTAATTAGAAAATACTGGGTGTCGGGTTTTGACACCAAATATGTTTTTTAAGTACTATATCGAATATTGGGATTTTTCTAAGGAAGCATATCACTTTTTATGGCTCAATCTGATTGTGTACCCATACACGATTATTTTACTAGGTCTTTTTAATATGAATAAAATAAGTCAAGCACATTATTTAAATTGAGGCATTTGAGTACAAAGCACAATGTCCTTGGCTGGGATTGGGTGTGCGTGTGATGGTTACAAGAACACATCACCTGAAGAGAGTCGGGTGGGTGATGCTCCTATATGGAATGCCCTTGTCAATGGATGCCGGTCGCAGTAGAGGCTAGGCCGATGCTCCTTCGGGAATGCTGTCTAGAGGTAGACGTTGCCATGCTCAATGGGGCAAGATGATGCCTAGTTATGCCGGAAGACCGCCGAACGTCGAGTAGGCCATGCCGTGGGGCCATAATTAATTAGAACACTTGAATGATTGAGATAACCTCACTAGATTATAGAACAAAATTGTGAGGCATGGAATGGGACTTGTTATAACGATTTGGCCCTATAATCAGGACCCCTGTGATTAATTGATTTGAAAGTGAGGCGTTCCAGTTATTGATTGCATCTGCTGCATTTATAAATGTTATATGAGTCGTACTGACATGCAGGGAGGTGCTCAAGTGAGGAAAGTCTTTTGTGATGTATGATTAGACTGCCTCTAGGTGTATTATCTTCTTAATCTGGGTTTAGAGTGTGAACTCACTGAAACATTGTCTTACCCCGTCATGGGTTTCATTTCTATAAGTCCCTAGATGAAAGTTCGCCTAATTCGTTTTGGGCAGCCACGAGGGTATAGTGAGCAGAGTACCGTATTTCGTGTCCCCGGGAACCCTTGGACCCGTGAACTCATCGTGACCATGATCTTGGTCGATAAGAGCCTACCCCAGTTGGTACCTCATTGATTTAGCGTGGTTTCGTCACGAGCCTAATGGGGAACGGGAAGGTCCCTTGGATAGTTTCGACTGACCCGCCGTTAAAGATGAGGATGATGAGGTACTCAACCCCGTTGTGGACGCCGATATTATCGCAAATATCAAGGCGAACCAGTTGCTTGACGATGAGCAAGAGCCCAAAGTTGAGGAAGTAGTTGACCCGTTAAACATCGACATTCCTGATGGTGTCGTAGTAGACCTGGATTCCAAGTAGGAGGGTCCAGGGTAGGGTTAGCTAGGTAGTCCTTTTTTGGGGCCTTGATTTTTGTATATAACTCTGCATGCTGACCTAGTTGGTTTTTAAAAGTGTGGTTTGTTTAAATTGATTGTCCTACTTTTTTATCCCATGTTGATTGTTGTCCAGGGATTTTTTATTTCGCTTCTGCATGTGCATGAATCATTTGGGTTGGCGATGCGTCCTGGGAACGTCACAATTTGATCAACCACCAAGGGATGTGTGTGTGCTTGAGGTTCGGGGTGTGACAAGTTCATAAAAGGAAGCTGAGTTTCAAAAATCTTAGTTTCATCACTAAGAGAGACTTCATAAATATAGTCAATCTTAGAGGTATTTGATATATGAAAATATGAAAGAGAAGAAGAAGACAGAGATGAGGCAAGAGTAACAGGAGAATTAAGAGTTTCTAGATCAATCATGACGGAATGAGGATCTTCAAACACATTAAAGAAGGTTCACACTTATTAATTAGCTCACCTCCTCCCAACTTTCCTATGTAGAACAAGGAAAATCACACTATGTTTGTTTTATAAGCAAACTTCCCACAGGATACACTAGGAATCTCCCTCCCAGTTGCCCATGATTGGATGCCTACATCTACTTGGCTCCTCACTCCATCGCTCACTTGTGTGCCTCTAAATAGAATATGGATCAATCATGTTCCTCCAACTCAGCCTAATCCAAGCTTTGGTGATCTCACCAAATGATGCAGCTACAGAAGTAATCAAGGCCTATGATCACACCTTCTCTAGCAGACCAACACTTCATGTCACCAAGAAGATATCATATAATATTATGGATGTTGGGTTTAGTGCCTATGGTGATTGTTGGAGAGAGCTTAGGAAAATAGTGAACCTAGAGCTACTCAATACTTAGAGAGTTCAAGTATTTGAGTCAGTGAGGGGGGAAGAAGTGAACAACATCATGTGCCCGTTCATTGTAGTGAAACACCCATGAAATACAAAACCATATAGGAGGGTTATGTTTTACTAGTATCTTTCCATGTATGTCCTAGTTCAACAAGCTCAATGGATTGGAAGCAAGGTTTTAAAAGAGCTCTAGGGACTTAGATGAGCTGTACAACCAACTGATCAAGGAGCACTGTGACCCAAGGCCTAAACCCAATCATGAATATGTTGTCAATGTGTTGCTTCGCTTATAGAAGGATCCAAATCAAGCAATCTCCGTTAGCAACAATAACATAAACATGTATTAAATGTATGCATCTCTTGCACCAAGTATCGAATATCTTTTGCTATGTACTTTTTTCCTTGTCCTTTTCCTAAGTTCCTAAATATACCAATCTTTTGGGTGCTCAAGACATGTTCAATGCGAGTATCGAAAACACAAAGCTCTCCATCGACAAGATGGTTTAGGTCTTCCATGCCATTCCAAAGCAAGTATGTTGAGGAAGACACAAAGCTCTCTAAAAGAAAACACATTCTTTTTATTAGAGACACTTTCTACAATATCATTTGGGAGAAGTTCGTATACACACATTAACGAACTAAGTGCACACCCAAATAGGAGCACTTCTTGGCCATTTATAAGCCTAAGAAGGAGGCCTAGATATTTCTAGAGAAAATATCTTCCCATATATTTTAAGAGAAAACTAGATGTGGCCAATCTATTAACCACACATTTCCACTTAAAATATCTTATGAAAAAAACATGGATATTTAAGTAGTAACCTAAGAAATCCTGAATTATAGTACAAGAGATAGGTGCAACATTTTCCTTAATAAAGTAATCTTGATGAAGCTGTTGCTCATGATATGGATAACTTTAAATGTAGCTCTTTGAAGCTAGTTTGCTTGATTTGGCAATATAAAGCTTATTTCTTTACAAAGACAAATAGGAGGCCTATTGTGTCATGACCCCAACTCCACCTTCAAGGTCACGAGCAACAAGGGTTATTTTTGCAACGTCCCAGGCTTTCTATGACGTCTTGATTCTTTTTATCTTGCTATCATGCACATGCGGAAACGTGAATGAACAACTCCCCGAACAAACAATAGCTGGAAGACTAGGATATACATCATACTGAACACGCTGACTTATATTATAACAATACTTTTACAAGCCCTTTTTCTACGGTCTCTCTTTTCTTTTTACATCATAATGCAAGTTTTCCACATAAGCCAAGGGAAATCCTATCTCTTATAGTGTGTTGCAGCTCCCAAAACTAACGTGAGATTTCCCTATCTACAAGACTAAAAGATGATGGGGTGAGTTTTGGGGAAACTTAGTAAGTAAAATTCCTAGTTCTCTACTTGGAAAGCATCTCATCATCAAAGCTAAGCAAGTATAGCACTTGCAAATAATGTCCATGACATATCAATAGCAAACTTGTTGCTACCTTCGACTAGATGTAGATGGCCATTGCAACATGTTTCAATACATACTTACCTTTGGCTTATCAATAAATATATCAATATATCATGTTTATGCATAAATTGGTACTCATGCAAATTCATTTATCATCGTCCTAGCTCGACCAGGCCCTCTCGGCTCGATCGGCACTTCCAGCTTCTTGCTGGGCTTCTTAGATTGACCAGGGCATCTCAACTCAATCGAGGCATCCTGTTCAATGAAGAGGCATTGCCGCTAATGCTATGTTGCGACGGGCACTTTTTCCTCTTTAAATGCATGCATAAATGCATCATACAAGTTGGTTCTTATCTTTGCACTTAGTCAACACATGCATGACCCAAAGGCATGATCATTCGTTCATGTGTGTCATGAATTTCTTATACTTCACTATATGTTGGGAATGATCTTTGGTTTGTAACTTGAATCAATCACTTAGCATCGATCCCAACACCAGACAAGGCTCGAAAATGGTACGCCTCAATATCGATATGTGACCTTGAGGCTTGGGTACACCTTGCTTTAATGATGATCCCAAGCTTGACGGACCTTAGCTCCAACCCGATGTGAATATACATGTATTGAAATGACCCTCGGCTCGCGATTTCATTCAACGCCAAGCACAAAGTCCCCACATCCATTTGTACCATGGAAATCAGCATGCTTGGTGCCTTACCTGAACCTCATGGATTTGGGGTGATTCCCGTATCGATCAAGGCATAAGATCGACACTCCTCAATGTTGATTTAGGACCTTACGGCCTTGGATGATTCCCGCACCAAGCGAGTTGGACCCAGCATCCTATTTATGCCGAAATCAAAGCTTTATGGTTTAACACAACCTTGCCTTGTGATGAACTCAACTTGAACGAACCTTGGCCTCATTCTAGGCTTGACGGGTGAGCACCTAACTAGACTTGACAATGGAGATTACAGCCCTAGTTGAGACATAGGGATCTTACTTACCTCGGCAAACCTTTACGACCAACTTATATAGCTTAATGGATTGAGGATGAAAGGCTGAGAGAAAGGAAATAGAGGAGGAAAGGAGAAAGTGAATTGCATGGTGAAAAATGAGGAGGGATCCTCCTATTTATACTACTCGGCACCATCATTACTTATCCAAGTAGCTCAATCACATTCCTTGAAGTGGCACGGCTATAACATCAAGGTGGGAAGCCTAGTTTGCAAGGTAACACGCCTAGGATCCTAAGAGAACACTTGTCATCTTCTTATTGGACCACTTATTGACTTGCTGTCCAAGGCTCAATTTAAGCTCATGATGTGCCTATGGTCCTGAGGGACACATAAGCCCCTTTGATGCCTAATGTCCTCTCTTGATCGGTTGGCCTTTGCCTTGCTCACCAAAGCTATCTTTTAGGCTCATAATAACCTAAGATTCTAGAGGACATCTAAGCTTATAAGTCATCAACTTATTCTCCAAGGAAAATCTCAAGTCATCATTACCAAGCTAAATGGAACACTCCAATTTCCAAGTGTCCCGCCTAAAGTCCTTAGATGGCAAGCCTATTTTGCCTCATGATTGCACCAAAAAATGTGTTGGCATAGCTAAAGGCCTTACTTGGCAATCTAAGCTCCTAGGCATCATCGACGATGGCCCACTTTTCGCTCTTCCATTGGTCCACCTATATGCCACATTTAATGAAATTTGACAATAATTGTACCATAGTTGTCAACTCGGCAATTCTAGAAACTTTGGTCATTAATGAGGGCTCGCATATTGCCCTCTAATTGGTCCACTTGTGTGTTGCCTTTTTCTAGAATCTTCAAACATATTTTGGCCATCATCATGACTTTTGACTATTCAAAGAACAACCCCTTCATTTAATGAAGGGTTTCTAGAATTTTCCATACTTTTGTATTTTTCTTCAATAATAAGGCAGTCTAGAGAATTATATCACCCATGTTGGTTTTACGGCCGGAGAAGGGATCATTAGGTACACCTCAAAAAATCGAATCACGTACACCCGAGGTTTGACCATCATGCCCCATATTTGCCCAAATCGTTCCTTTGGACAGTCAATCAGCCAATAGGGTTAATTGTCCTTTGATTGGTTCGAGACCAATCCTAAGGTTACCCATGGCTTAGCATTAAGCCAAGACACTCATGGACCTTAGAATTAGTGACAGAATAGCCGGGTCTATACCTAGGCTCATTCCAATTAGCACCCGATTCACTAGTAGGGTTCATTATTGGTGCATTACCAATCCATGATTGGACATCACTAATTTGAGATTCCGTTCTGATCACTAAGAGTTAAATAGAGAATGATGCATTTTTTGTTAGAAGATGGTTGGATCGTCCGTGTATCGATGCATAACTAGGCGGAATCACCCACAACTAGAAACTACGACTGGTCAGATCGACCCGTGACATCCGTTGTTCCAAAATCGTCACTTGACCAATTCTTGTGATTAAAAGGTTATCTTATGAGTTAGTGATCCTATCTCATTGGTATGGTCGATAGAAAATTCAAGGCCAACACCTCGACTGATTTGTGACCGATTAGTCGGTCGGTTGGTCCATGATTGATCTATGATTCCTTGTTGATCGAATTGATTGATCCATGGCCAATGGCCCATGATCGATCCACAATTCCTTGGTAATCAAACTGACCAATCCATGGCGAATGGCCCATGATGGATTCGTGATTCCTTGCTGATCAAACTGATCGATCCGTGGCTAATGGCCCATGATCAATCCCTTTAGGACCTTATGGCCGATCCTTACGATGTCGGAATCAAGGATGTTACCTATTGAATTTGTAGAAAGGAAGTTGAACATGGTTCTTGTTAATGGTGCATGGATGAGCTAATTTGTAAATTCATATGCTGATTTCATTTCACTAGCAACAACGGATTATTGGTTTAATCAAGCTTCAAGAACTTGATTTGGAACCCACCCACGAATGGTTGTGCTGGTTGAGGACTGGCCTCCTAATCCTGCAGGTTAGGGGTTTGACTTAAAGCAGTTCTGTGATTTAAGAAGGGGGCTCTGGCAGTGGGTTGCTAGGCTAGTCTCCCCCGGCGTTTACGTCTAAATAGTGGTTTGCAACAACGTTCCAACGTTGCCACCAGGCATCGAAGGGCGGTGTGACCCCGAAGGGGTCTCCGGCGGTTCCTTGGTCACTAAAAAAAAAAAAAGAACTTGATTTGGACATCCATGTAAGTTCTTTAATTATTGAAGTAGGATCCTCTCTTTCTGGAAGTTGCGAATAGAGCTTTGCTCTGTCAAGACCAAGGGGTGTTAGTTTTTGTTTTTTTGTCAAATACTTTCCAATGTTAAAGACGCCTTGAAGCTTTTAAATACGTAACATTCCCATCGGCTTCCTCATAATATGAATCATCTTAAAGTGGATTTCTTGCGTCTACACCAGACAATACACTCGCACAATCCATGTCCTTCCATACTGCAGGAAGAATTTCTTTTGAGATCTAAACTTTGGAAGCTTCAATCCTATAAAGAATCTTTCTGCAGGTAGAAATCGAGAGTGCAACGGACTAAATTGGGGGATCAAGACACCGCTTATCTTCATAAAGCAATTAAAAACACCCATGAGGACCCTCAGGTATATCACCATGGATGAAGGGGAGGCGAAATAGAAGAGCAAATATATGTTAGTTCTACTACTATTGACTTCTCAAAATGTCTCTTAGGTACTTCAGATGAGCAATGTACACTTATCTATGTATCTTGTCTGAATGCTATACTGAATTGTAAGCTAGTAGACGATCTGCAGCAAAGTTTGACGGTGCCCATAACCCATGAAGAAAGTAAAGAAGCTTTAATGTCTATGAATGGAGATCAGACCCTTGGTCCAAGATGGTTCTACTGCTCATTTCTTTACATTTACTTGGTCCACTGTAGGCGAGGATTTTCGTTTTGCCGTGACTTTGCTATTAAGCGTTGATTTGGAGAGTTGTAGGGCCTTCGTTGCGAGAATACTACTGCAAGATATAAGCACTTATGAGCTAATTGGCACATCATGTGGAATGTGGATTGAAATAAGGGCATTTCCTTGCTGAAGGCTAGCCTATTAGTTTCTTTGCGGTCCAGTCCTTTGGCCGTTGTCACTCTTGCTTTTCCTAAGTTGAGATTGGTTTAGTTGAATTGTTGTGAATATGGGCATGTGATGGGATCAATCTCCACGTTTCTATTGAAGAATTAGGATGAAGCATCTAACTTACTTATACGGGAAAAAAAAAATACTCTAGATATCACATAAAAGAGAAGTATTTGGCACATCTTTTCATAACAGCTTTAATTATTAAAAAAATAAGTGAGGTAAATTTAATTTCACAAACATATTAAATTTACCTCACTTATTTTTTT
The DNA here is from genome assembly GCA_017140185.1 of Eucalyptus polyanthemos subsp. polyanthemos. Taxonomy (NCBI): domain Eukaryota; kingdom Viridiplantae; phylum Streptophyta; class Magnoliopsida; order Myrtales; family Myrtaceae; genus Eucalyptus; species Eucalyptus polyanthemos. The sequence continues at coordinate 26,232,046 of CM029459.1, forward strand.
AAGAAATTCCCCTATTTTAGTTTTTAAGTATTGTGGATGTTAAACATGTATTATCAAACACATTCCCATGTTCTGGGGTGACCGTAGTGTAAATTTTTTGCTTTTCCATTTATTTTGCATTTGAAATTAAAAATTAATTTTACATAAATTTGCAATGCAAGCAATCAATTTTTAGGATGTTTTCAAAATCATTCATTTTAACGGATATTAGTAATAAATTTTTAACAGGTTATGCATTTACGATGGCAGGTGGTGCAATGATTTTTGGAAATCATCCTTACAAAACGGTGTTGCATTGTCTTCAATTGGGTTTAAGTATATGGGACTGACCTTTTTAGCAAAAAAGGTGATATGGATATAGAATTTTCTCTTGGACCTTGGATTTGAGTAGAAAAGCATCACTATACATTATGACAATTAAAGTGTGATATATCTATCTCATAATCAGATTTATTATGAGTGAACAAAACATATCAATATTGTGTACCATTTCATCTAAGATGGCATAGTAAAGGCCAATGTTGTTGTGAAGAAAATCATGACAACAAAGAACTCAAGAAACATGATGAGAAAGTCCATTCCTTTGGAGAAGCTCAAATTTTGCTAGAGTTTAATTGGCATTTCTAGTGAGTGAATGCCTATTAGGGTGTTCAGACAGCTGTCATGGATAACGAACACTATAACTTGACAACAACTTGACTACAAATGTTGAGTAAAGTTACACCATTGTTAAATTATATCTCGAGTTTGAATTTGTTGAATAAAGATGGTCCAAAGTTATGAATAAATAAAGTTTAAGTTGGACTTTTGTGAGGTCTTAGATATTGTTTTTCCTCCGACATTAATTCTAGAGATAATACCACGGAAAATCTCAAATTAGCACACTTAAGATAAATTTACCCTATATTAATTTTTTGACCACCAAAAACCCCAACTCAATACACTTGTGGCAAATTTACCCTTCATTAGTTTTCATTAAATTTTGTTGCCAAATTGTTAAATTGAATGGCATATAACAGTTGACGGTGTACCGGTTTTGAGTTTTAATTTCCATTTTTGGGTTATTTACAATAGGGGAAATATTCAAGTGCATGAGTGATTGTAGTCATGTAATTGTTTGATTGATTAATGGGTTCTTTGCAATTGGCTTTCCCCATGGAGATAAATATCCACGCTTGGAACAAACCACACAAGTCTTTCATGCCTTTCATTGTTTCTCATTTTATTTTTCTATCAATTTCTCTTGCTCTTAAATTCAATTGTTAGGATCTGGTTAACTTCGTATCAAAAAATTACAACAAGGACATTGGTATATTTGATAATTAATGCAATATAAGTTAAACAATGCATTTAGTACATACTTGCTTGTGACCTCAAACATTATACTAAGGGTGCATTTGGTAACCATTCTATTCCCGTGAGCAATTTATGCTCAAAATTGATTTTATATGATTCCGTTACATGGACAACTTTCTTAGAATTCGAAACGTTTGATAACTGTGTGTGCAAAATTTCTATTCTCGGAATAGAAATGCATTTGGTATGACCCTCAAATGTTTTTTTGTGACTTAGAATTTCTTTAATTTTTTAATAATTTTATGACTTTTTTTCTTTTTTGGTTTCCTTTTTTATTTTCTTCTTCTTCTTCCTCTAACCAACCCCGACCTCGGCCATTGCTAGCAACCTAACAAACGAGGGCCAATGAGCTCACCCAACCACCGCGAGGCTTGAGTGGCTAAAGGAAGATGGAGAAAAGGAAAAGAAGAAAAGAAAAGAGGGGGAAAAAAAGAAGAAAATGTTTGATTCTAGAATTATTTTCAAGAACAAAGAATCAACATTGTTTACAATATTCCTAGAAACAAAAAACATTATTAAACGGATTTTTTTTTTTTATTATGGAGAACAAAATAATAGAAATAGACATTGTTCAGCACGTTACCATACAAACTCTGATTTTTCATGTGTGCCGACCTAAAAATTCAGCAAATAGTATCAAGTCAACATGCCTATATATTAAGTAAAGGCCATGTTTAAACATAAATGTCACCAACTCCTATGTTGTAGGCAAGCTAGTTAAATGGTCCATGTGGCATATAATACTTCCACAAAAACGTTATCAAATGGATTTTTTTCTTTTTTTGTTTCAACAAACAAAAGAATAGAAATAGACATTGTTTGCACATTTCCAAACATACTCTAATTTTTCATGTGCCTCGACCTAAATATTTGGCAAATAGCATCAAGTCAACATGCCTATATATTAAGTGGGGGGCCATGTTCAAACATAAATGTCACCAACTCCTATGTTGTAGGCAAGCTAGTTTAATGGTCCATGTGCCATATAATACTTCAACAAAAACGTTATCGAATGGATTTTTGTTCTTTTTTTGTTCCAGCAAACAAAAGAATAGAATAGACATTGTTTGGCACATTCCCAAACATACTCTAATTTTTCATGTGCGTTGAACTAAATATTCGGCAAATAGCATCAAGTCAACATGCCTATATATTATGTGGGGGGCCATGTTCAAACATAAATGTCACCAACTCCTATGTTGTAGGCAAGCTAGTTTAATGGTCCATGTGCCATATAATACTTCCACAAAAACGTTATCAGATGGATTTTTGTTCTTTTTTTGTTTCAGCGAACAAAATAATAGAAATAGACATTGTTTGGCACATTCCCAAACATACTCTAATTTTTCATGTGTGTCAAACTAAATATTCGGCAAATAGCATCAAGTCAACATACCTATACATTAAGTGGGAGGCCATGTTCAAATATAAATGTTACCAACTCCTATGTTGTAGGCAAGCTAGTTTAATGGTCCATGTGGCATATAATACTTCCACAAAAACGTTATCAAATGGATTTTTTTCTTTTTTTGTTTCAACAAACAAAAGAATAGAAATAGACATTGTTTGCACATTTCCAAACATACTCTAATTTTTCATGTGCGTCGACCTAAATATTTGGCAAATAGCATCAAGTCAACATGCCTATATATTAATTGGGGGGCCATGTTCAAACATAAATGTCACCAACTCCTATGTTGTAGGCAAGCTAGTGTAATGGTCCATGTGCCATATAATACTTCCACAAAAACGTTATCAAATGGATTTTTGTTCTTTTTTTGTTCCAACGAACAAAAGAATAGAATAGATATTGTTTGGCACATTCCCAAACATACTCTAATTTTTCATGTGCGTCGAACTAAATATTCAGCAAATAGCATCAAGTCAACATACCTATATATTATGTGGGGGGCCATGGTCAAACATAAATGTCACCAACTCCTATGTTGTAGGCAAGCTAGTTTAATGGTCCATGTGCCATATAATACTTCCAAAAAAACGTTACCAAATGGATTTTTGTTTTTTTTTGTTTGAGCGAACAAAATAATATGAAATAGACATTGTTTGGCACATTCCCAAACATACTCTAATTTTTCATGTGTGTCAAACTAAATATTCGGCAAATAGCATCAAGTCAACATACCTATACATTAAGTGGGAGGCCATGTTCAAATATAAATGTTACCAACTCCTATGTTGTAGGCAAGCTTGTTTAATTATCCATGTGCCCTATAATACTTCCACAAAAGCATTATCAAATGGATTTTTGTTCTTTTTTTATTTCTAGAGAACAAAAGAATAGAAAGAGACATTGTTTGGCATATTACCAAACAAACTCTAACTTTTCATGTGTGCCAACCTAAATATTCAGCAAATGGTATCAAGTCAACGTGCCTATAGATTAAGTGGGAGCCATGTTCAAACATGAATGTCACCAAATCCTATGTTGTCGCAAGCTAGTTTAATGATCCATGTGGCATATGATACTTCCATAAAAACTATTAGAGGCGCATGCATGAGGTGTTAGGTGAAAAAAATCCAATGTTAGAATGTAATTTAATGTGGAGTAGGAAATATATCATGATTGACAAATAATCCAATGATCTCAAGTTTTGAGTAAAGTAGCATTTATCAGACTTTTGCTAGCAGAAGTGTCAAAACTTGGCACGGGGGGACATTTAATTGCCAAAAGTTATGAAAGATACACATAAGTGACACTTTTAAAAAAAATTAAAAAAATTGGGACATCTGAGTACTAATTCCAGCAAAAGCTCTAGGAAATCCTACATGGTATTATTTTAATAATATAACTCACCTATGTGGCTCACTAGAGAGCTAAGTTAGCAAAAAAGAGCCAAAATAATGTTGTTTTGCCTCTTCTTTGATTTTTAATATAAATATAAATTGAATTAAATTTAAAATAAATTATTAAATAATTAATTAAAAGGAGGAGGAGATTGCAGAATGGTGAAGGCTGCCTTCTACAAATTCTTCTTCTTCCTTTTTTTTTTTGAATAATTTAGTTGTAAATTTAATTTAATAATATTTATATAAAAATTCAAATCCTAGACAAAACAACATCATTTTTAGTTTATTTAGTCACGTCGGCATGCAAAACGACGTTGTTTTTGGCTTATCTAGCCATGCCACTGTGGCAATTGACATCGTTTTGCACTTGTCTTGCCAAAAAATACCACATCAGCATTTTGGCTAGATTTTCTTCACCATTAGTACTTAATTAATCTATTTTCCTCCGATTTTGATACTTAAGTGTAAATTTCCTAACTTTTAACACTTAAATGTCCTCTTGTGCCAAGTTCTAGCACTCCAATTGTCCACATCTCAACTTTTGGTCTACCAATCTAACAGAAAAGTCCAAAGTTTTTAATATGGTAAATAAAATGGTGAAAATGACACATCCGAAGCTTTCTATTCGCTCATGTACATCTCCTACTTCCATCTACTTAAGACTATTTAATCACCATACCTCCGATGAAACCTCTTCACACGTTGTTTTCATCTCTGATAATTTTTTTGGAAGGAGATCAAGCCATGGGTGTTCAGCTTATTGTGGCCCTCATATGTGCTCTTGTGATACCGATATTACTAGTCTTTTTGATTGACACGAAAAAGAACACACGAGCATCTAGGAATCTCCCTCCCAGTCCTAGGAAGTTGCCGATCATTGGAAATTTACACCAGCTTGGCTCCTTGCCTCACCAATCGCTCACACGTCTCTCGAAACAGTATGGCGAGATCATGTTACTCAAACTCGGCATTGTTCCCACATTAGTCATCTCGTCTGAAGATGTCGCTAGAGAAGTATTCAAGGTCCACGATATCGCTTTCTCCGGCAGACCTCCCTTTTATGCAGCAAAGAAGTTAGCATACAATCTTTCTGATGTAACATTCAGTGCCTATGGTGATTCCTGGAGAGAGCTCAGGAAATTAGTGATCCTAGAACTCCTGAGCACTAAGAGAGTCCATTTGTTTGAATCCGTGAGGAAGGAAGAGGTTAAGCTCATGCTCGATGCAATCACTTCTTCTCCAGGTCCTGTCAATATTGGTGAACTGGCACTTCTATTGAATAACAACCTTGTGTGCCGAGTGGCATTTGGTAACAAATGCCAGGCTATAGGTGGCGGAGTAAAGAGTGAATTTCATGAGACAATCCGCGATATACAGACGATTTTAGGTGGCCTTTGTGTTGCAGATCTATTCCCACAGATGGGTTGGTTTAACAGGCTCAATGGCTTCAAGGCGAAGGTGGAAAAGTACTTCAGGGAGCTAGACAAGTTGTACGATGACGTGATCAAGGAGCACCAAGACCCTAAAAGGCCTAAACCCGATCATGAAGATCTTGTTGACGTGATGCTTCGGTTACAAAGGGATCCAAATCAATCGTTTGCCCTCACTAGGGAACAAATGAAAGGAGTATTAACTGTATGTTCCTCTTACCTTGAGTGTTCGACATATTTCCTTTTGTTCACTTCCATATCACTCTATCACAAACTAGATCAAAAAAAAAAATATTGCGACTAATTGCTTGGGATTTTGTTTCAGAACTTGTTCAATGCAGGATCAGAAACATCTGCGGCCGCTATACTCTGGACAATGACAGAACTCGTCCGCAATCCAACTATTATGAGAAAAGCACAAGAAGAGGTTCGAGAAGCAGCAAAAGGAAAGTTACAGGTTGAAGAGATTGACCTTCTAGGACTCACCTATCTAAGATCAGTCATCAAAGAGACATTAAGACTCCATCCACCGCTCCCTCTTCTAGTTCCAAGAGAGACGATCGAGGATTGCAAGATAAGGGGATACGACATTCCTAGAGGAACTACTGCATTCATCAATCTGACAGCAATCTCCAGAGACCCAAAATCTTGGGAAAACCCAGAGGAGTTTAGGCCGGAGAGGTTCTTGAACAGCTCCATCGATTATAAGGGACAAAACTATGGGTTTCTGCCATTTGGTTCTGGCAGGCGAGGATGCCCTGGCATAAACTTTGGTGTTGTGATCGTTGAGCTTGCAATGGCAAATCTCCTTCATCGGTTCAATTGGAAACTACCTGATGGGAAGAGTGTCGATGATATTGACATGGAAGAATCTTATGGCCTTTCGGTTCAGAAGAGGAATCCTCTTTGCCTGATAGCAACCCCCGTGACTGGTTGACGTTGTGTTCCAATGATACCAACAGAAAAGTTTGCTTGATTTGCTCTGTAATAATGCAGACTTTCTTCTGTCTTAGCATGTTATTGTCTTGTATGCCTACTACAAGTTTTTCGGTTTCACTTTGTGGCAATTGCTGTTCCTAGATCTTGTAACCTGAATTATTCAAAAACTTTTGAACAGCAAAGATCTTAATAACAAATGGATGCTTTCTTTATTTGGGTGATATATTCATTTTTCTTAGTGAACTTCATTGTATCATTTTGGTTTCATGGACTTCCACCAGGGAAAAGAGGCGATAGAAGGTTGCAGCACAAGTTTTCTGTCATGTGGTAGTTTTGAGCTCCAATTTCAGTTAAGAACTAAAACTAGAACGATAGTGCTTGTATAGCTTGATAACCCATGTCTTTACTGTACTTTTATTGTACCGACAGCTAAAAGACATCATTTGATGAGGCCGTTCATCTTTTGAACCAATCCTAGGAAATTAATAGATCTAGTTCCACAAAAGCATTAAGAACCACAATGAATTTCTAGATGCTCCAAACATCTTTTAAATAGTCAAAGGCAGCTGTGCTAAGCAACTTGTCTACTCAAGTCACGGAAGGAACAATAAACATTTATATTCCCAACGAGTTATTTGTTAAGAGATTAATAAAGATCAGGGACAGTGACATGGTTTGGTTATAAATTCGTGTGAACCCCTAGATCTTCCGCAGCTTAGCAACATTGATGATTAAACTAACCCAAAATAAAGCTCATTTCAAAGCATGAATATTACTTACCACTTTTGTGGACTACCCCTCCGTATGGATGGAACTAGATTTAGGGATATTGCCAAATTCGGGCCAATGACCTTCAGTTGACTCAGGTTCTCACAAATCCATACCTTTCGTGATGTTGAACATTTGGTTTTCATTCAATTAATTCTATACAAATTTCTACAAAATGAGTCGTCACTTACATATTTAGGTTGACTGAAAACCTACTGAGATACAGGAGAATATCTCATTTCATGTGCAACTAGAGATCTTGAAACGGGAACTTGATTACATTAGTTCTAAGACTAATACCCTTTCGATTCCTAATTCAATTATGTGCAAACCAAAAAGTCTAGGTAGCCTATCAAAGATTTTTAGGATTTGTCCTAACTGTTCTAAAAGTGAAAATAATACTCAAGATATTAAGGTGCGGAACAAATAAACCAATATTGCCTCTAAAAGAAAATTGTAATCTAAAAGCTCTTATTGTAAAGCTCTAAAGGCTTGCTCAATTTTGGAATTTCAATTTTTTAAATATTTTTCGAACTTTAAGGGAAACTATTCAAAGAACTAGCAAAAATTTTAAGGAATTCCAATTTTTCTAAACGAGATTTTTTTTTTTGAAATTTTTTTTATTTTTCCTGAATTTTTTTATTTTTTATTTTTTATGATTTTTCAGATTTTTTTTTCATTTTTTTTATTGATTTTCTAGATTCTTTGAATCTTTTTTTATAGTTTTTTTTTTATGATTTTTCTGATTTTCTAATGATTTTTTAGTGATTTTTATGAAGTCATGAATTTTATGATTTTTAAGTGATTTTTATTATTACTATATTTGGGAAAAGGAATACAAGCCGGTAAACCCAACCCAGCCCACTAACCCGATCTGTCTACTCGGACCCAACCCGCATCGGATTAAACCTAAACTTTTAAAGCTTTTTTTCCTTTTTTATTGATTTTTTTTATTCTTTATTCTTTTTATTCTATTTTATTTTATTTCTTCATCCCCTTCCCTACAGCTTCTTCTTATAGAAAGGCTCTCAAAGCAAAAACTTGGAGTGATATCAAATGTGAAGAGAGTGATGATGATTATGCTAATATTTGTCTAATGGCACAATCAGAAACAGACTTAGACTCAGACAGTGAATCGATGTCACTATCAAGAAAAATATTAAATGGTACAGTGGATGCTCAAGAGATATAACAGGAGACTCAAGTTGTTTCATAAAGCTTATGCAAGTTAATGGTGGAAAAATTTCTATTGGAGGAAATAGTAAAGGCAGAATTATGGAATATAGAACCGTAAAGATTGGAAGTCTCATAATTAGTAATGTTTCCTTAGTGAATGGACTCAACTACAACTTGCTGAGTATCAGCCAACTGTGCGATACAGGTTACAAAATCAACTTTCAAGAAGGAATATGTTTAGCAACCAGTAAAGACTCCTCTCAAACATTCACGGGGCAAAGACATGGGAATATATATCCCTTGGATATCAAACCAGAAAAACCCCAATGTCTAATTTCAATTCAAGAGGAAGCTAGTCTTTGGCATAGAAACCTTGGCCACATCAATGTAAAGCAAATAGCCAAGATCTCTGCAAAGAAGCTTGTTCGTGGACTACCCAACTTTGACATACCAAAAATCTGAATTATGCACACCATATGTATTGGGAAAACATGTTATAAACTTTTTCAAACCAATAAATCAAGTTTCCACTAATCGTATGCTGCAGCTCCTGCATATAGATCTCTTTAGACCAACCAGAACCTAGAGTATTGGAGTTTAAAGAAAAATCAAACTAAGGCATCTTCCTTGGATATTCAACACCAACAAAGCTTACAGAATATACAACAAAAAGACTCAATCTGTGGAGGAATCGATGAATGTCAAATTTCAAAGTTTATACAAAATCCATTGATTCAAACTTAACCTGAAGAATCTGAACCTGCTCCAAACTCTAGAAAGTCTAAATCTCTAGAAGCAGCTCAGACTTCATAATACTAGCAACGAATGATCGTTGAAGAATCAAATGAAGAAAAAGATCAACAGCCTGACAAACCAATCAGCAACTGGAAGCACAAGTCTAGTCATCCCATAGAACTCATTATTGGTGACAATGATAAAGGAATTCGTACAAGATCCAAAAGGCGTGAAGAGTCTAGCATTGTGGGTCTTATTTCTGAAATAGAACCTAAGAGCATAGAAGAAGCTTTAATTGATGAAAGCTGGATTGAAACTATGCAAGAATAACTAGGCAATTAAGTATTAACGATGTCTGGGAATTGACTCCTAAACCAAAAGTTAATATGTTATTGGAGCTAAATGGGTTTTCAAGAACAAGACGAACGAGAAAGAAAAAGTCATAAGGAACAAAGCAAGACTCGTGGCCAATGGATATACGCAAGGGATAGACTATGATGAGATTTACGCACTAGTAGCAAGGTTAGAAACAATTAGATTCTTACTTGCTTTTGCTTGTTATAAGAATTTCATATTATTCCAAATGGACGTCAAAAGCGCTTTCCTAAATGGATTTATCCAAGAGGAAGTCTATGTAGAACAACCTCTTGGTTTTGAAGACCCAAGGAAACCAGACTTTGTATTCAGAATGAAAAATGCTTTATATGGTTTCAAGCAAGCACCTCAAGCTTGGTACGACAGGTTAAGTAAGTTTTTATTTCAAAATGGTTTTGTTAAAGGTAAAATAGACACTACCTTGTTTATCAAAAGAGAAAGCAAAAATTTTAACTTGTTCAAATCTATGTTGATGACATTATTTTTGGATCACCTAACAAAAATTCTTTAAGATTATGCATGATGAATTTGAAATGAGCATGATGGGTCAACTATCCTTCTTTCTTGGACTTCAAAGAAAACAATTGAAGGAAAGAACTTTCATTCACCAAGAAAAATATGTTAAAGAACTTGTTAAAAATTTCGGTTTGGAGAATTGAAAAAAAAAAACTAATATACCAATGTCAAGTTCCTCAAAGTTGAACAAAGATGAAGGAGGAGAGAAAATTGACCAGAAGCTATACAAAAGTATCATTGGTTCACTTATTTATCTTACTACTTCTAGACCTGACATATTGTTTAGTGTTTGTATTTGTGCCAGATTTCAATCAAATCCCAAATAATCTCATCTAAATGCTGCGAAATGCATCATTAAATACGTTGCAACAACCTCTAATTCGGGTCTCTGGTATCCTAAAAATTGAGACTTTACTCTCCTTGGATATTCAGATGTAGACCTAGCAGGATACAAAGTTGATAGAAGAAGCACTTCGGGCACTTGTCAATTACTTGGTGACAGAACAGTATCTTGGTTTTCAAGGAAGTAAAGTATTGTAGCTCTTTCAACAGCAGAAGCAAAGCATGTAGCTCTTGGAAGTTGTTCTCAAATCTTGTGGATAAAACAACAACTAAGAGACTTTGGAATCAAAAACTCATGCACTGAGATCAAATGTGACAACACCAACGCGATTAATCTCACCAAGAATCCAATTCTTCATTCAAGAGCAAAGCATATAGAGATTCGACATCATTTTATTAGAAACCATGTTCAAAATGGAGAAGTCTTGATTCAATTCGTTGACTCAAATAATCAACTAGCTAACATTTTTACAAAGCCACTAGAGAAAAGTCAATCCAAGCTTATTCGTTCCAAACTCAATATCTTAAAGTCTGAAGAAGTTCAAATTCAGGGATAAAAATCTAAAGATACTCGGACTCGGAATATCAAGATTCACAACTGTAAGTTATTTCTGTTTTATAAATTTATCTTATGGATAAAATCTCGAAAAAAGTATGTTCATCTATTAATCTGTAATTGATTGATGTTATCTTCCCCAATTTTCGTGATTATTGCAATCATTCCTTTTCGAAAAAGAAGTTATCTTTTTGACAGTTATCTATTTTTTTTAAAAGGGCAATTATTTTTTAAAATGTATTTTTCTATTTTTCCTTTTACGACATTCCATATGCTTCACTTCAATTGCTTTATATACCGTTTGTTTTCTTTCGCTTTACTCACAAAACCCTAGAAAGCACAGAACTTCACTTTCTCTCTTTTACTCTCTTATTTAATCCTCAAAGTTTTCATCTTTCTTGTGAAACGAGTTTGGAATCTCTTAAAGACTGTGAGAATGTCTTTCCAAAGAAAGTCTTTACGGATTGCGAACATGGGACCACAACACATGCGTGAGGGTCCTACGCATTTTGACCTCACCGAGGAAGAAGAATCTCCAAGACAGCATCAAAGTCCACAACATTCTCAATCGCGTCAATTTGCTTAAGCTAAACCTTAGGATATTGATCATCGAGCGAAGGAAGAAATCATTGAAGATGCAGAACTTGTAAGAACTCAAAAACCCGCTTTTACGTTTAAGCTCTACTTTGCCTTGAAGGAGGGAGGTACTCCCTTGAATTTTATTGATGAATTTTTTAAAGAGAAAGGGTATCGAAATAAAATCCACTTTCTATGAATGATGGTATGATTGGGAGTTGCTCCTGCAGGGTTAGCAGAAAGAGCATTTGCAAACATTCCAAGCGATCCATGTGTTGGAGGTCTTAGTTAGCCAGATGGAAATGATTATGACAAGTTGTACACTCATTTTAAGCCTAAAATGGGTATTGTGGCAAATATTCGAAGCAAAAGGACAAATTTGTTCCGCTCTGAGGAACACAAGTGACTTTATTCTAAGTTGCTAAAGCAAGGGGTGATTAACCTAAGAAGTGTGGACTTTGATTTTCCTGATTCTTTGAATGTGAAGTTGCGAGAGAAATTCACTCTACTTCAACTTGAATGATTATGCTCTGAAACGATAGAGACTCATCTAGAACTTACTGCATACTTCTAGTCTAATCTAAGTTTATTGGATGCGAAGTTCAAAACTTGCAGAATGCTGGTCAAGCTTCTTCAGTTTCTTTGCATGATCAAATTCATGCCCTTACTCTTCAAGTTTAAGTAAATGTTAAGGGTGAAGAAGTGGCTCAGCGGAAGGAGGATTCGAAAAAGCTGGAAGGGATTGTCCAGTTAATGGGAGATTTCTACCTCGTTCGCATTCCAAAACAATCCTAATTTTATTCTCTTTTCGTCTCTACCTTTTTAATGCTGACAAAAAGGGGGAGATGGTGCAGACTTGAAATTTCACTCTTGTTTGACTTGACTTTTGATTGACTTTACTTTTGTTTGGATGTTTGGTTGTGACTAAATTTGGATTTGGATTGTTCGATTGTTTAAATGTTTGCTGCAATATCTTAAGCACTATTGGTATTCATTACAAAAATAGTTGTTCATTTATAGGACTAACTTACTTATTTCTTGTGGATGCAGATTTAATGCTATCTTTACTAAGCCAATTATCTTTTGTGAGATATACATATTTGCTTGAGTATTGTCTTGCAGGTTAAAAATATCCAAATCTGCAGAAAAGTTTTGTCACAATCAAAAAGGGGGAGATTGTTGGAGAAAACTTCCGTATTTGTTTTGAAGCTGACAAAACGTTTCCATCAGTCTAGTTTGAAGACTTGCAGATTCTTTCGTCAAAGTCTGAAGACTGTCGAACGACCAGACTCAAGATTCAAAGTCTACCCTTATTGACAGCTTTTAGATCGTCGAAGATGACTTATCCAAAATTCAATATTTCTTTAAGAATTTGATTCTATCGACTGAAGAAGATCTCTTGGCTGGATATAGCATCTCAAAATCTATTATTCGTTTTGATTTTAATTCGGGTAATTTAGATCCGTTGAATGGTGAAGCATACTTGGAAGGTTTTACTTATGGAAACCTAGATCCTAATTGTATGGGCGAGCAGGATTGATGGACTATCGTTATATTCCTTAAATAACTCGAGATCTCCTTAATTGATTCTGTCCAATAGGTAGATTGGAAGAGCTCCTTTGGAAAGTGCCAATGGTTATAAAGGCATGGAGGAGTATCTAAAGAAGCCGCTCTAGTTATTCGAGTGTGTGCGCAATAAATAAATTCCAAAGTCTAAAGCTCCTTGTTCTTTGTCAATTCAATTGTTGAGCGTAAACTTGTACTCAAAAGAGAGTTTATACATTTGTGAGACCTTAAGGAAGTGTAGCAAAGCCTCTACACTATGGAATCAAGGACGTGATACTATAATGACTCTTTTGATTCATAGTGAAATCCAGCCGATGGGCTGTCAATGCAAGAGAGTGGACGTAGGCTTAGATTAAGCCGAACCATTATAAACCTTGTGTTGTTATTCTGTTCCCTAAACTCTTTTACTTCACTCGTAACTTTATTTAATTGTCAGAGTCTCTTTCTCTTTTAAAGTCTATTGTTAAATAGATTCGGATTAAAAGTGAAGTTTTACACTATACTTCACAAAATGTTGTTTTTGCACCTATTCACCCCCTCTAGGTGCTCGTACTAGCATTTACACAAACGATATAGTCCAACGACAACTTGTCAACATGTCACGGCAGAGGCTGCATGAGGGACAACTTGGTGACGTACCACAAGAGCAAAGGTTGGTCTCGCTTGTAGCGTTACGTGAGAAAATTCTTAAACGAGACGATAAGCTAAATGGTGATCGGATCGTCATAATGCAACGAAGGCATAACGGTGAGGGGCAAGCTGTAAAGACATGACAAAAGGTGATGTTTCAACATGGAAAAAGTAGTGTCAAAACGCCAACCGTGTATGGTGCCAATGACATAGTCCTAACAACAACTCATCAACACGTCATGGACCGTTACACACTTGAGGTCCGGCGAAATCCAAATGTCACAATTCTACCCTTTTTAGAGAATTTCATCCTCAAAATTGAGCATCTCTAATGTCTCATTGAAAAGATAAGGGTACTTTTGCCTCATTTCATTTTCGCTTTCCCATGTGGCCTCTTCCACATTGTAGTGTTGCCACAAGACTTTAACTAGTGGAATCACCTTTGTTCAGAGGACTTGCTCTTTCCGATCCAATATCTGATCAGCTCCTCCACGTATCTCACTTTTTCATCTACTCCAATAATCTCATGATCGAGTACATGAGCAGGATCGAGCTAATACTTCCTTAGCATCGACACATGGAAGATATCATGTAGACTAGACAATTTAAGGGGCAATGCCAATCGATAGGCTACGTCCCCTATCCTTTCGAGGATCTCAAAAGGTCCAACAAACCTTGAGCTCAACTTGCCCTTCTTCCGAATCGCGATATACCCTTCATCAGGGATATTTTTAGAAATACATGATCTCCTACATCAAATTCTAACGGTCTTCTACAATTATCTGCATAACTTTTCTGTTGACTCCGGGCCATTTTGAGTCTATTTCTGATAATTTCCACCGCATCCATAGTAGCTTGTACCAACTTGGGTCCTGTCAGTCTTTTCTCACCCACCTCATTCCAGCAAATTGGTGTCCTATAGCTTCTCCCATATAGCACCTCATAGGTAGCCATACCGATACTTTGCTGGAAACTATTATTATACGCGAACTCCACTAGATATAACTTCTCATCTCAACTTCCTTTAAAATCAATTATGCAAGCTTGCAACATATCTTCCAGTATTTGGATCACTCTTTGGTATGTCCATCCCTCTATAATGAAAGGCAGTACTAAATTGAAACTTGGTCCCTAATGTGATTTGGAGACCTCACCAAAAATTCAAGGTAAATCTCAAATCTTGATCTGATGTAATTGTTACAAGAACACCATGTAAGTGTACTACCTAGCTTACATATATTTCAGCATATTTATCCATCGGATAATCATGTGTACTACTAGGAAATGAGCAAACTTAATCAGATGATCCATTATTACCTAGATGGAATTGTGGCCACTTGAGGTCCTTGGTAATCCTTGCACAAAATTCATCATTACATGCTCTCATTTCCACTATGGTATATCCAGTGGTCTTAGCATTCCTACAGGCTTGCAATGTTCCACCTTCACTTGTTGGCATGTTAAGCATTGAAAACATGCTTAGCAATATCTGCCTTCATACCATTCCACCAATATTGTGGACATAAGTTTTGATACATCTTTGTATTTCTAGGGTGAATATTATAATTACTCCTATGTGCTTACAACATAATTTCCTTCCTTATCTCTTCATTATTGGGAACACATAGTCTTCCTTGGTATCTCACTATTCCATCCTTAGAAACTTGGAACTTTGGTCTTTTCCCTAAAGATACTTCATCTCAAAATTTCACAATTTCCAAGTCAAACTGTTGTAACGTTCTAATTTTCCAAATAATTTCTAGTTCAATTGTTAATATGATTAATACACTAATGAGATGGTCTATTTCCAACTTAAACTTTGAATTTGCTACCATTTCTAACATATTCCATTTTATTACCCCTATACTTGCCATATCTATTGCTAATTTATGAGTAAGAGCATCTGCCACCTTATTCACCCTTCCTAGATGATACATTATCTTATAGTCGTAATCCTTTAGCAATTCCATCCATCTCCTCTACCTTATATTTAATTCCTTTTTGAGAAAATAAATACTTCAAACTTTTGTGATATGCATAGATTTCAAATTTCTCTCCATACATACAATGTCTCCATATTTATAATGCAAAAAATATAGCCACTAATTCTAAATCTAGATCATGAGTCATAGGATGAGTTAGAACACATCCCGATCCTTTTTGGGAAGCATTGCTATATACCGTGAATCCACCAGATCTAGACGAAATAGTTAGTATTGGAGTCGTGGTCAATCTTCCCTTGAGTTCTTGGAAACTTCTTTCATGTTCACCACTCCATTCAAACTTCACGTTTTTCCTTGTCAATTGAGTCAACGGACCTGCAAATCGTGAGAATCCTCTTATAAATCTCCTATAATAACTTGCAAGTCCTAAGAAACTACGTATTTCCATTGGTGTTGTCATTCTTGGCCAATTTACTACAATCTCGACCTTTGTTGGGTCTCTCGAGATTCCTTTCCTTGATACCACATGCCCAAGGAATATCACCCGGTACAACCAAAATTCACACTTACTAAATTTGGCATACAATTTATGTTCTCTATGGGTTTGTAGTATTATTCTCAAGTGTTGCTTATGTTCTTCTAGTCCCTTCGAGTATATTAGAATATCATCAATGAAGACAATTACAAACTAATCCAAATAGGGTTTGAATACCCTATTCATTAGGTTCATGAATGTAGCTGGGGTATTCATCAATTCAAATGACATAACTAGGAACTCGTAATGTCCATAATGATTCCTAAAGGCAATCTTAGGGATGTCTTCCTTTCTTGATACTTAGCTAATGATACCCGGACCTTAAGTCTATCTTTCTTCTTTACAAATAGGACCGGTGCACCCCTTGGGATGCACTTGGCCTAATAAATCACCTATCAAGTAATTCTTGCAGTTGCACTTTCAACTCTTTTAGTTCCGCTAAAGCCATCCTATAGGTTCAGTTCCAAGAATCAATTCAATTACGAACTTGATTTCCTATTCCTATGGTAATCTAGGTAATTCTTAAGGAAATACATCTAGAAACTCCTGAACCACTTGAATTTCATCAAGTTTGGCTTCTTCCTTAGTATGGTCCTATACTACCACTAGGTATCCTTGACATCCTTCATCAAGAAGTGCATGTACCTCCTTGTGGACAGTCTCTCCTAAAGTGACCTCTCTACCCACACCCAAAACACCTCTAGTGATCTAGGTAGGGTCCTGGCCCATGTTGTCTACCACACTTTTGACAGAAATTATTTTGATATGGCACTTTACTTGGAGTGTGACCACTCATGGCCTTTCCAAAATTTCCAAAATTCCATTTATTCTTAAAATCCCAAGGTAGCTCTCGGTTTGGATAGGGTCTCTTACCACGTCGAGTATCACTTAATGTCATTTTTCGTCCTAACTCCATTCGCTCCCTTATTACTTCTTGCTTCACAAGCTGGACCCGTTCATAAATTTCATTATCTCTTATATTCAGAGGCACCACTTGTCTCCTGATGTTTGTTCTTAGGTCCTTCAAAAATCTCTTAGCCTTTTCCTCATGGTCATCTACCAATCTAGGGGCATACCTTAATAGTTCAAAAAATTTCACTTCATATTGGTCTATCTTCAGTTCCTTTTGTTCCAGTTGAACAAATTCTATTATTTTCTTATCCTTAGCATAGTCAAAAAAATGCTTTCTATTAAAAGCCTTGACAAACTCATCCTAGGTTATGGCAGTACATGGCAAAAAGATTGTGTCTCTAGAAGCTCTCCACCAATATTTGGCATTACCCTCCAATTGGTACTCCACCAGGGTTATCTTCTCTATATCATTATAGTTCAACAACTGAAATATCCTTTCTAGCCCATTGATCCATTGTTCCACCTCCACAAGACTACCCATTCCGGTAAACATGGGTGGCTTCAACTTCAGGAATTGTTCCACCAATCCCTATGTACAATGTTCCACTGTTGGTTGTTGTTGAGTTTGTCTTTCCATCAAATTTCCTACATTAGCCAGCACCTCTAGAATATCTTCCATCTGAGGTTCTACCTTTGAAGTAGTGGCTTCAGTCCTTGATGAGGGAGAACTTCCTATTCATACCATGCTTTGCTGCAAGTTATCAAGCATTTAGCTCAAGAACAAGTAGTGACCTAGTGCCACTAATTGACTAAGAAAGAAAAAGTAACGTGCACACATTGCTGAGATCATATAAGTAACATAGAAATGTTATTGGCATGCATAGGTAACTCACAATTGTTACCAGTACTTTACTAGTGAAAATTAGTCACCCGTTATTCACTGTCAATCAACTACATACACCTAGTGCATTATCGTGTGTGATCATCATAACCTTTTTTTTTCTACTAGCGCACCTTATCACTCCAAATAGACCTGATACCACTCGAGTTGTGACAACCTTGGCCGTGATGATCCTCGTCCCTTAAGGTCCGCCACTCCCCTTTCTTGGTCCGTGTGCTTGTTTCATTGCAGAAGTGAGTATCTAAACTTCATCATAACTTAGATCGATGCACATGAATTATAAACTTGGCACTCGTATTTATTTATGTTTTCAAACGACTTCGTCAGTACATATAGGCCAAAAGTTCCTATTTTTTGCTAGACCAAAATTTGTCCAACCATCCTGCTGTCTATTTACATCGTCATCTTTTGGTCATGACCTGTTGATACAAAAATGCTACTATCCTCCTCCCGGGTCCTCCACCTACTTGACCCCAATCGAACCGCCGTTGTCCTCATCCGGCAATGGAAGTGGTCCCACTGTACACCCGTTGACCCGGGCATACAATTCAATAAACCTAATAAGTACGAGGCCGGTGGTGAGACCGGCATCCACTATGAGGATCACCATGATCTGGATGAATGTGATGCTCGGAAAGTTAAGGTCATAGTCCCACAAGGGGTGAGTATGACTACTCATCACCTGGAAGCATGTTAGACTATATTACACAAGTCTACCTCTACTCAACGGATGACATTCTAAACATGCAATATAGAAAGAACGACAAAACTCGTATAATCATGATTCTAAAAGGATAATGCAACATAACATGCCAGAACCTGAATCAACACTTAGAACGACTTTGATAATCAACTTGACTTTAATTCTAACTATCGCCATCTTCTAGAAGGACCCGTGTTTGCACCCCTCCAAGCATCTTGCAACCTACCTGGCATCACGAGGACCTCCAATTTCATATTTCAGTCCCGGGCATCCGGAGCATGTTACATCACATCTCCAGGCATCTCGAATCTCACCTAGCATCAAGAGGACCTCCAGTTTCATATTTCAGTCCCTAGGCATCCAAAGCATGTTGCATCACACCTCTAGTTATCTTGACACCTGGGGTACTTCCAGGGCTCATCACTATCCCCAGGCATCTAGAGGCATCGTTTTCACAACCCTCCAGGCAACCCGACACCTGGGGCATCATCGTCACAAGGGTTGACGGTATCAATATCAGTTCAACCATGACGCAACACCTAACAGGTTTTATTAAAGCCATCATGCACATCTAACCCGAACTACTATGGACACTTAAATCAAAATCGACCATCAAATCGAGGTTTGTACCATTCTATGTTCGACTCGATTCCAACAACGCTCCTAAGGTTTTCTAGCATCTGACCCTAAGCGATACACGTCCAATTGCCGTAACATTTCGATACTTTCACATTAATCCTCGAATCCGAGCAAAGCAAAAACGAAGCCGGACTGACCAGCGATGACTCGGCTATACTAAAAACCGGTGCAATCCATCCTACGACTGTTAGAACCCATGGTTTCACACCCGAACCCATGCCGACCGTGGCAATGGTCATCACATGCACAACAAAGCAAATCGACACTGAATTCGGCTGATCTCGCCCAGAACAGGTCTGTACTGTCTAGAAGTTGCGCTTTTCAAGAATCGAACAGCAACAATTCAAACCGGACCACCTACAAAAATCGACTAATGATAATTTTGCACCATCTATTCGACGATCAGCACATTTCCTCAACCGCATGCATACGGCACCAGCCATCACACACGCGACAGCTCACGCACGTCTGTCGTCCAACTCAATCCCTGATCGACAAACGAACTTAATTCTGAACTGCCTACCATATTCGGACCCGGACTCTATGTGATCCAAAAATGGACATGCGAGTAGGATTTCGTCACGCAATATAGAATAATAGGACTGCCACTTGCCTCGAGTCCTTGGAACGTGAGTGGCAGGCACGACTGTGGCGAGGCGATGCGACGGTAAAGCAAGCTGTGGGCTGAGCTGCTAGCTACACGGCTGAGGAACGGCATGCGGCGAGCTCTCCTGGCTGGCAGCGGGCTGAGGTGAGATGGTGATGGAGCTGGTGTGCGGCAGTCGGCAGCTAAGCACAAGCGAAACGGCACGGGAGTTTGGGTGAAGTTTGCTAGAGACTTTGCTGTTGTGAATGAAGCAAAGGCTGAGCGCAAAGAAGAAGAAGAAGGGACGGTCCTCTGCTTCAGCTTCGTGAGTTCCAATTCTTGACTAATTAAGTCAACCTTTCTCTTAGCCGATGGCAGCTTGGACGAAGAGCAGCTGGAAGAGACGTGGCCATCAGCTGAAGTCTTCAGCTGCCACCTTCTCCCCTGCATGCATGGACGCGGCCTTCTGTATGTCTTGGTCTTCGTTTGCTGGCCACCGAAGGGAAAAATAACGTGGCTGCTTGCTGGGTTGACAAAGAAGAAGAAGGCGTGGCTGAAGCAATTGGAGTCAACGGTCTCAGCTTGCATGAGGAAGGGGCAGCTTGACGTGGCTGCATGGTCAACATCTTCCCTTTTGTTGACTGCCGAATGGGTTGGGAAATTAACGTGCTGAAGGTGGGGGGAATTTCTTGGCTCTACGCTCATTGCTTGTACGTATGCATGGGGCGGCGGAGGCTGCATGAGGGACAACTTGGTGACGTACCACGAAAGCGAAGGTTGGTCTCGCTTGTAGCGTTACGTGAGAAAATTCTTAGACGAGACGATAAGCTAAATGGTGATCGGATCGTCATATGATGCGGCAAAGGCATAACGGTGAGGGGTAGGCCATAAAAATGTGACGAAAGGTGACGTTTCGACACAGAAATAGTAGTGTCAAAACGTCAGACACAGAAATAGTAGTGTCAAAACGTCAGACACAGAAATAGTAGTGTCAAAACGTCAGCCGTGCATGGTGCCAACAACGTAGTCCAACGACAACTTGTCAACATGTGGACTACGACAACATGTCACGGATCATTACGCACTCGAGGTCCGGCAAAATCCGGATGTCACAAATTATTTGTGAAAACTTTTATTTTATTAAGAGTTTTCTAAATGTTGCTGAGATGCAAACATTTAGGCAAAAAGCCAAGAGAGGCATGATTTGGTTGGAGCAAGGTTTGGTGGGTTTTATGTACAAGTCATCTCACATTCTTTGTGTGCTCATTCGATGTGGGACTCTTGGCATTCACTAGACACAAGAATAGGCATAAAAGGCTGGATACCACACGAAACCAGAGAGAAAAGCCATACACCAAGAGTCGCACATCAAATGGGCACGCAAATACCGTAAGACTAGTTGTGTATAAAAGCCAGGTCATGTTCCAACCAAAGCATAACTTTCTTGGCCTTTTGGTTAAGATTAAGTATAATATTTTTTAAGTTTGTGAAGTTCACACAATGTTTGTAGCATTTTGATCTTTTCGTGGGTAAAAGAGAGAATGCATTTTTTTAACGGAATAGAAAATAGATTATCATCACTTTCCGGTTTCGTGACTAGTCGTTCTGGTTCTCAGTCTTACAAAGGGGAACTGGTCCTACTCAGGAACCAGGCCGGGAACCAATCATTCCAGTCATGGTCACGTTTTCCTGTCACTGCATATCTCCTTCTGCTCACAGACGTAAGCGTATGCAAAGTAATGAAAAGGGAATAAGGCTGGGCTTTGTTTAAGCTCTGCTAGGCTTTCAAAAAAAAAAGGACAGAAATGAGCTTAGAAGGAAATAAAGAGATGGGCCGAGGGAATTTTTTTTTTAAAAAAAGGCTGGACGCATCGGCTTATCCCGATCCAAAACCTATTTTAAAAAATGAGTCAGACCCCTACCCGAATTTGTTGTTATTATTATTATATTGCTTCTTTTTTGTGCGAAATAAACGAATGCCTACAAGACCGACAAGAATCGGGCATCAGCAAACCACCTTCAAAGAAAGATATGATTTCGAATTTTCCTACCATCAGCTATTCTTGGATATATTATATGGATAAAGACCAAAGAAATATTTGACTTTGGTAGTTTTTGTCATGTGCAAAAGATATGCTTTAATGGATACCTACTTTTTGCTTTCAGTGCTTTTATCTTTTTATACCAGTGATTATGGCTGTAGCTTTGCATGTCAATTCAACATTATTGTCTTCTATCTAATAGATAGATATATACTGGAAATGTTTATTATTTGTGCTGATCATTTGTTCGACATACAGATCTCTTTTGGTTAGACAAGAGAGGAATAGACCATTTCACCCTCTTTGCAGCAAGTATAAGATACATGGGAATCAATAAGTACATAATAGATCCAGATGACAGAATATTTCCAGATTACACAACTAACTACGTAATGAAATACTTTGCCTTTTTGTCTGCCTATTGGACTAGATAAAACTCTTTATTCATACTCATCTAGATGCTGAGACAGTAGACTATTAATCAATCTGATTACCATCCATTGCAGGGTCTTATAATGAACAAATGTTAATTTAATATAGAAAGGAAAGATTACCCAAAATGAAGCAGAATAATCCAAACAAATCTTCACATAATCCAAGAAGGAGCAACGGAAATAAGTTTCTGTGGTAGTCGAGTTTGGTCAACATATACCATGTTCAATTCATGGGGTGTATCGGGTTATTGGAATCTCAGAAGCTCTAGAAAGAATAGAAATTCGATTCGCAATTTCCATGTTGCCTTTTCCCTGGGCACAAGTCAGTGATGAAGCCAAGCCACTCACGAGTTTTAGCATGTTGTCTTGTCACCTGGTTTACTTAACTACCCCTGGGTGTTGACGAAAATTGATTTGCATACATGGGATAGAATCCTCAGGAAAAATGAAACGGCATAACCAGAGTTTCAGAGCTGTATGTGTTCCAAACGTGGATATAGAATTTTCATGTAGTTGGGAGAAACCTTTGCACCAGAACTTCACTTGAATTGTTCTTGGGGCTTCTGGAAAGGTGGAACTAGCCTCGTTGCCAATGATTTGCCAATAGAGTATTAATGAATCTCTTTATGTCCATCGGGAATCATCTACAATCAACTGTCACCATCTCCCGTTTTATATAGGAAATTTAGCGTGGCAAATTGACGCTAGCTGCCTCTAAATACAAGCAAAAAGTTTTATCTTCACTTATTACATTAAAGAAGCTCAATTTAACCAAATGTAACGCTGTAAGAAACTTGCCTATTGTCTCATGTAATCTAAAACAGTACAACGACGGAGAATCGCCATCCTTTCATATGGCTATCTTATCTTTCTTGTTCAAGGGAGATTATTACACCATGAATTTTCAGCTCATTATCACCCTTGCAATTCCTCTCATCATACTAGTCTTGTTATTGCTTTTGATTGATAAGAAAAAGAAGATGGGAGATGTTGGAAAAATATAGCTTCGAATCAATAGAGTAATCAAGTTGGACTTTGAAGCGCGATATTATTTTCTTTAAAGATTTATTTGCTCTATAATACTACTAATGGTCACCGACAAATATTGTTCATGATACAACAAATTCTCAAATGAGAATACTAAATAGCAATTCTAGTATATTTCAATGTCTCTCTAGTAAAAAGTTGAAAAGATGGCTGTAGTGTTGGAAAGAAGACTTGAAAAATGATTTCATACTTGTTCATCCAAAAACACACACACACACACACACATATATATCGGTCTTAAAGAATATAGGCAATTCTTCACAAAAGGTTGCAAAGTAAACAAAGGTATCACTTCAAAAAAAGTTGTAAAATGAACAAAGGTATCCAAGAAGTTGTAAAATGAATGAAAGCAACCTTTCATGAAATGTTGCAAACTGAACTAGTATAATTTCCAAAAGTTGTCTTGAAAAGACACATATATAAAAAACAAATAATAAAAAATAATGATTTAATTTTTTTAATAAATAAAATTCTGAATTTTCTTAATATACAAACATACTTAATAAAAAAAAACAACCTTTGAACTAAGAAAGCTTAATAAGTTAACCATACGAAATAAAATAAAAATAAAGGTTTAGCCACAGGAACACAAAATGTTAAGTGCATCTAATAATCACACCAAAATCACACAATTATTTGTGCCCCCACCCATGGATATTATGGGGTCTAGCTCACTCTCATCCTTTTCTTTAATCACGCTAGAGAAGGCTCACACTTATTAATTGGCCCATCTCCTCCCAACTTTCCTATGTGGAATAAGGAAAACCACCCTTTATTTGTTTTACAAATAAACTTCCAACACAATATGCCTAGAATCCCCCTCCACGATATGCCTGGAATCCCCCTCCCGGTCCTCACTCCATCTACTCACTTATTAAGTTGGCTATGATTGGATACCTACATCTACTCGGCTCCTCACTCCATCGCTCACTCATGCGCCTCTAAACGGAACATGGACCAATCATGTTCCTCCAGCTCGGCTCAGTCCGAGCTTTGGTGATCTCATCAGATGATGTGGCTACGGAAGTAATCAAGACCAATGATCGCGCCTTCTCTAGCAGACCAGCACTTCATGTCGCCAAGAAGATATCATATAATATTTCGGATGTCGGGTTCAATGCTTTTGGTGATTCCCGGAGAGAGCTCAGGAAAATAGTGAACCTAGAGCTACTCAATACTTAGAGAGTTCAGGTATTTGAGTAAGTGAGGGGGGAAGAAGGGAACAACATCATGTGCCGGGTCACTTTGGAGAAGAAATGTCAAGTCGAAGCTGGCGGTTTTAAGCGCAAATTTCACGAGACCATTCGTGAAATACAAAACCTTACAGGAGGGTTATGTTTTACTGATATCTTTCCATGGATGTCCTGGTTCAAAAAGCTCAGTGGATTGGAAGCAAGGCTTTAGAAGAGCTTTAGGGATCTAGATGAGCTGTACAACAAAGTGATCGAGAAGCACCGCGACCCAAGGCCTAAACCCAATCATGAAGATCTTGTCAATGTGTTGCTTCTTTTGCAAAAGGATCCAAATCAAGCAATCTCCCTCAGTAGCAATAACATAAAGGTGTATTAACTACATGCATCTCTTGCGCCAAGTGTCCAATATCTTTTGATCTGTATTTTTTCCCTGTCCTTTTTCTAAATTATTGAGTATTCCAATCTTTTGGGTGCTCAGGACATGTTCAATGCAAGTACTGATACCTCTTCTGCTACTATACATTGGGGCGTGGTTCGTTCTCTCTATTGACAGGATGGTATGGGACTTCCGTGCATTTACAAATCAAGTATGTTGAGGAAGACACAAAGCTCTCTCAAAGAAAGCACATTCTTTTTATTAGAGACACTTTCCACAGTATCAATTGGGAGAATTTATACACACACTAGAGGAACTAAGTGCACGCCCAAATAGGAGCACTTCTTGGCTATTTATAAGCCTAAGAAGGAGGCCAAGATATTTCTAGAGAAAATTTCTTCCCTTATATTTTAAGAGAATGCTAGATGTGGCCAATCTATTAGCCACACATTTCTACTTAAAATATCTTACAAGAAAATATCTAGATATTTAAGTAGTAACCTAAAAAATCCATAATTATGGTACAAGAGACAGGTGCAACGTTTTCTTCAATAAAGTAATCTTGATGAAGCTGTTGTTCATGATATGGATGACTTTAAATGTAGCTCTCTGAGGCTGGTTTGCTTGATCTGGCAGTATAATGGTTATTTCTTTATAGGGACAAATAGGAGGCCTGTTGAATTTGTAGAAATGAAGTGGGACGTGGTTCTTGTTAATGATGCATGGATGAGCTACTTTGTAAATTCATATGCCGATTTCGATTCACTAGCAGCAGCGGATTACTGGTTTAATGAAGCTTCAAGAACTTGATCCTGGACATCCATGTAAGTTTTTTAATTACTGGAGTAGGTAGGATCCTCTCTTTCTGGAGGTTGTGAATAGAGCTTTGCATTGTAAGGAACATAGGGCGCCAGTTTTTGCTCTTCATAGAGCAGTTAAAAACATCCATGGGGACCGTCAGGTATCTCACCATGGATGAAGGGGAGGGGAAATAGAAGAGCAAATATATGTTAGTTCTGAATGCTATTGACTTCTCAAAATGTCTCTTGGGCAATGTACACTTATCTCTGTATCTTGTCTGAATGCTGTACTGAATTGTAAGCTAGTAGACGATCTGCAGCAAAGTTTAACGATGCCCATAACTCGGGAAGAAAGTAAAGAAGCTTTAATGTCTATGAATGGAGATCAGACCCCTGGTCCAGATGGTTCTACTGCTCATTTCTTTACATCTACTTGGTCCATTGCAGGTGAGGATTTCCGTTGCCGTGACTTTGCTATTGATTGTCGGTTTGGGGAGTTGCAGGGCCTTAGCTCCAAGAATACTACTGCAAGGCATAAGCACCTATGGGCTAATTGGCACATCATGTGGAATGTGGATTGAAATAAGGGCATTTCCTTGCTGAAGGCTAGCCTGTTAGTTGCTTTGTGCTCCAGTAATTTGGCCTTTGTCGCTCTTGCTTTTCCTAAGTTGAGATTGGTTTAGTTGAATTGTTGTGAATATGGGCATGTAGTGGCATTAATCCCCACATTTCTATTGAAGAATTGGAATGAAGCAAATAACTCACTTATACGGAAAAAAAAAATACTCTAGATATCATATGAAAGAGAACCTATTTGGCACATCTTTTAACAACAGCTTTAACTACTAAAAAAAATGAGTAAGGTAAATTTTGTTTTACAAACACCTTATAAATTATAATACCTTTGTAGTCACATACAGATTTTAAGAAATTCCCCTATTTTAGCTTTTAAGTATTGCAGATATTAAACATGCACTACTAAAGACACTCCGAGGTTCTGGGGTGACCATAGTGTAAATTTTTTGCTTTTCCCTTTATTTTCCATTTGAAATTCAAAATTAATTTTACATAAATCCACAATACAAGCTGTGACATCCTGAAATTTGACCCCATCTCGAATATATGAAATGGGCATTTCATCAACATGCCTATGGTCCTATTTCTCTAAGTTAGATACTCACGAGTTAACTAACCTATTAAGTGAAGCCGTTAAGAGATATAAACGCGGCAAACTTGAGAATTTGATTGGAAATCTATCGCTCAACCGTGATAATCGGCAATGGTCAATATTGTGACATCTTGATTTTCGAGTTCTGTTTTCGATTAAATAAGTTAGGCTTTTCATCGACGCGCAAATAATTCTTTTCTCTGAGTTAGCTACTCATGAGATAACTAGTCTTTTAGGTGAAGCCGTTAAGGAATCTAAATGCAATAGACTCGAGAATTCGACCAGGAATCGACTGCTCGACCATGCTAATCTACAAGGGTCATTACGGCACTGTCAAAATCGACCAGAGACTAGAGATAGGTCAATTCGACAGAGGTATGTGAATAATGTGTTAGTGATTCTACCTAATTGTAAAATTCTCGTCGAACAGCACTAAAACGATTTTTTTTTGTTTATTTCTGTACCCTATGCCCGTATTTGAAACCTCGGGATATTCACAACAACCGAGAGTCACTAATGTGTCAAAGATGTACAATGAGGCTAAAAAATAATCGACCACAGGTCAATTGCACCAAAAATTCCTAAAAGTTACCCGATAGGTTAGGTCACGCTAAAATCACACTAGATTGAAATTAACTACAAATTTAAACCCAATTGCAAAAATTGAAATTTCTGTCATATCATGATTCATTTTAGGAACGTCGACTCATCCTCCGAAAATTTTTCTACAAACCGAGATTTTTGGCGAAAATTCTAAGTAAGGCTATTTTTGATCGGGAAAATCATAGGACCGTTTTTTACCACATTTTTGGGATCCAAGTTAGACAAATCAACGATGAAGAATCCTAAGAGGCACGATGGCATCTTACCTGAATTTATAGGGACCGAACTGAGTCCAATCGATGAGGAATTGGAGTGGATTTGGGGGAATTGGGTCCAAAATTCGTAGGCCTTGGGGGACTCAATATTTTGGACCATTTGAGAAGTGTGTGGGGGAAGATTGAGGGCTACAACTTGTCCTTGGATGATAGCCAAGGTGGTGGGGGCATGCAATGAGTGAAATGGATAGAAGGCATAGACTTTTGAGGCCAAATGGTGGTCCCCCTTCAACTGAGCAGCCATCTTCTTCCTCCTTGGCTTCATTTATCCATTGTTGAGACATTTGAGAGCTTGAGAGAATTAGAGAAACTAGCCCTCACATCACCCTCTCTCCCCTCTTTAGCCCCACCAAATTCATAGTCCTTTCTCCCCTATTTTCCTCTTCTTTATGTTTTTGCTCTAGTTGGCCTTCTTGTCAAAAATTGAAATAATAGTTGCCTTCCCATGAGAATCAGCCCTCAAGCCACTCACCATCATCTTCAAGACACCCAAACCGTACAAGAGGACTTGGCTGTTCGCCGGATGGAGCTACCGATTGACCTACTGGTCGGCCAGAAGTCACCACTCGCCGGTCTGTCAATTCGCCTGCCCACCTACACTATTTCACGATTTCAGCCCGTTTTGTCACATTCCAACCATTCCTCCACCAAGCCTAGCTACCACTAAGTCCCCCTCGACCTCCAGGACCGCCGGTCAACGGCCATCCCCTCTTTGGAGTTTTGATTAATTGCCCATCTCCTTTTCCTTCTTTGCTATTTGGTTTCCAGAGTTGCAATGGGAGGTAGTGTTTGTTGTTGCTATTCTAGCCCCAAGACCGCCTTAGATCATTGTGGTTAAGGTCCATGAGCGTAGCCTCTATCGTCACCATCGCGTCCGTGTCTTCGGCTCGTTTAACGAGTGAGTTTAACTCATAATCCCTTGATTAGTGCCTAAACTTGCTTAGGGTTGGTCTAATTAGTGTTAATTCTAGTTTAAGAGATTTAATTAACTTATATTAGTCCTAAGATAGGTGGTTAGATGAATGGCTAAGATTAGTTTAATTTAATCTTGCTTTATTTGCTTAATTGTGGCTTATGTGCTTAATTAAGCTTGGTTAACTTTAATTGATTAATTGTTTGCTTTAATTGGTGTTTTTAATGAATTTTGGATTTAATTTATTAGTTATTTAATTCTAGAATTTAACTATTCACCAAACATAATTCATAAAACACTATTCATGAAGTACTATTCGTGCGCACTGTTCACGTGCACTGTTCACCCAAGAATGAAAAATTGTCTAAATTTTTGTGTTTTGACCTTATGAAGTTATTTGATCGTACAAATGCATGGGGATCCGCATGAATCAAGTAACTCTTACAAAAAATGAATAATGGATTGTCCGAGAGACATTGGAGATGTACCGCTTTTATGAGATAAGGATTCGAGGAGGTATGTTTACGTGATCGCTAAGTTGAACCGTCACCTAACGGAAGTTTGGGGGCAATACCTGATGGGATTCGGAAGCCGGTCGCACTAGATTTTGGACCAAAGTCCCTTTTGGGATACTATCTAAATGGAAGTTTTAGACATAGCCGTGCCCGACGTGGGAGGGGGACGAAGCCTGATTTTTATCAGTAGCCCAACAGAAGTTAGATGATCGCTAACTGGAAAGTTAGCTATGGCCAGTAGGTCATTAATAACTAGAGCATGCGTGAGGGTTGAAATGGTTGGGCCTTATTATGAGGTAAAATTGCGTGGTGTGGTATGGGACGTGTTATAACGATTTTACCTTATAATCGAGACTTGTGTGATTGATTGATATGTGTAAAGTGGCGCACTGAAGTACAAGAATGCATGAGAATGATAGCATCATTAGTTCCGGTTATGCATAAGTTGAGCATATTGTTTATGGCACGTGTACATGAATCGATAATATGCAGGGTATGGTAATGGTCAGGTGAGATCGCTTGTGACACGACTCGTATGTGATTGAAAAACTATATCATCTAATGTCCATGTGCATTGCGTGTATTGTGCTGAGATTCAACGTGTAGGGTATGGCATACCAGGTAAGGTTGCATGCGAATTGATTTGTTGACTATTGGTTGTTAGTCAAGGTATGTTTATGGGGTGGTTCTAGAGAGATATCCCGAGTTGAGTTGGTGTTCTAATTGGGGCTTAGGGAAAGACTCACTAAGATTTTAATCTCACTAGTTATTATATAACCATTTTCAGGTCTCTAGTATGAAGAACCCGGAGCTTGAGGCGGAAAGGTCAAGAGCATGGATGGCTTAGTAGTTCTTCTTGGAGATAGATTTCTTGTACATAGACCTTAGAGTTGGCCTCTATGTATAAACTAGTTTGTTTATGAAAAGTGTTTTGGTGAAAATGGTATCCTATTTTTATATCCCATATTTTTGTTGTCTGGGGATTTTATTATATGCTTCCGCATGTGCAATTAAAAGAAAGGGTCGACGATGAGTTCTGAGACATCACTTTCTATCGACTAAGGAAGGGGTTGTTGTGTGCCTGAGGTTTGGGCATGACAAATACGACACCGTTATAATCAATTAGTAATCCGATATAGGTCGATTCGATGAAAACACGCAATTAAATTGCGGGTGATTCCACATGATTACGAAATTCACGTTGAATGGTACTAACTTGATTTTCTGTTGATTTTATACTCGGTACCCGTAATTGAAACCTTGCGATTTTTATGACAACTGAGAGTCGTCTACGAGTCAGAGATGCACAAATGTGGATCGAGAATTATCGACCACGGGTCAAACACATAAAATCTCTAAAAGCTACATAGTAGGTTAGGTTGTACTAAAATCGCATTCGGTCAATTTTCACCACAAAATTGAACTCGATTTTGAGAATCGAATGTTCGAGCATGTCACAATTTATTTTAGGGATATTGTCTCATATTTTGGAGAAATTCCGTCGAGCCCATAATTTTTGCGGAAAATCAAATTTGGCAAAGAGAAGATAGAAGAAATTCGGATGGGCACCTTCATTTGGTTATTTGGCCACCAATTTGGTTTGTTTTGTGAAGAATTGAAGGGAAATTCGTATGGGTTGCTGCCATGGGACTTTTGGCCACCAAAAAGAGTTTGTTTGTGAATATTTGGAGGGAAAATTGCCATTGGTTGATGCCTTGACAAAGAGGGTTGAAGACTTTGGA
Source organism: Eucalyptus polyanthemos subsp. polyanthemos (assembly GCA_017140185.1). Classification (NCBI taxonomy): domain Eukaryota; kingdom Viridiplantae; phylum Streptophyta; class Magnoliopsida; order Myrtales; family Myrtaceae; genus Eucalyptus; species Eucalyptus polyanthemos. The sequence continues at coordinate 26,263,086 of CM029459.1, forward strand.
GGCTTGGGCACTTGAGTGCCAAGATATTTGGCTTGGCTTGCTATTGCCCGCCTCTCTCTCCCTCCTTCTTACCTCTTCTTCCTTTGTGCATGTGTAGCCCACCTAGCCAAACTCCCATGATGCTTCTCCTTCTTCTTCTTCATTTTATTTCCCCTCTGGTTCTACTCTATCTCCATTTTCCTTGATGTTCGTCCAACTCCAACCCACTCAGCTCCCCCACTAGCTGTGCCGTCCCCCGCATCCAACACCGGCAGTCCCTACTTGGGCACCAGCACCACCACCACTCCATGTTTGCTAGCTCAACCGCTTCGCCGAACTACCAGCACCACTTCACCATCCAACGCCTCTAGCCATCCAGCTTAGCCTGTCCGTCCACTAGCAAGCCGCCAACTCTTGTTTGACTACCTAACCGCCCATTCCAACCACCATAGCCCCTCAAGTAGCCACAATCCAATAGCCACCGAATCATCCCTCAAGCCGTGAGTTTGAAGGGCTATTTTCAGCCTCAGTCAGTCCTCCATTGGAGACACCATAGGCTCGGGTCTTCACCGTCTTCACGTCGCTGTCACCGTGAACCCGTTGCCGCCTTAATCCGATGAGTTAACACCTTAATATCGAATTAAGAAGTTAATTGCACTTAGTAGGTTAGTTAGCCTTAATTAAGATTAGTGCTAATTTAGTTAGTGTAACTAGTTAGTTAGGTGGATTAGTTACCTAGGCTAGTTTGGTTAGGGTGGTTAGTTAGTTAGCTTAATTAGATTAATATAGTTAGCCTAGTTAGATTAATTTAGTTAGCTCAAGTAGGTTAGTTCGGTTAGTTTATTTAAATTAATTAAGTGAGTTAGTTTAAATAATTTACAATTTATTTAATTAATTATAATTAGCGTAAATTGTGCCGAGATAGCTGGTTAGTGAAATTTTACACCGATCTTTGTGGTTGCATTTATATGTGAATCTAATTGCTTGTTTGTGCAATTGAGTGCTTGGTGATGATTATTGATTATTATTGCAAAAATTTGATTTTTTTTAATAAGAAAAATACCGGGTGTCGGTTTTTGATGCTAGAAATTTTATATAGTATATAAAATCGTGGATTTTTAAATTGGGAGAGACCATAATTATTGGTCCAATTTAAATGTATGACCATGCACAATTATTTTACCGGGAATTTTTAATAAGAGGAAAATTAGTCAAGTCTATTATTTGAAATTGAGGTATTTGAGTGCAAAGCAAGGTAATCTTGGCCAAGTATGGATGTGCATGTGATCATTATCGGAACCCGTCACCCAACGAGAGTTGGGAAGGCGATGCTTGATTAAGTTTGAATGCCCCATGTCAACAAATGCCGATCGCAGTGAAGGCTGGGCCGATGCTCCTTTATAAAATGTTATCTAGATGTAGACATTGCCGCACCTAACGGAGCAGGATGATGCTCAGTTATACCGGATGACCGCCGACTATTGAGTTGGGCATGGCCGATGGGTCATAAATAACTAGGACACACCTGAGGGATTGAGATAACCGCGCCTGATTATGGGACAAAATTGTGTGACATGGAATGTGACATGTCATAACGGTTTGATCTTATAATCGGGACCCTTAAGATTGTTTGAAAGATAAATTGAGGTGTTTTAGTTATTAAATACGCTTGTTATATTCATATGATATATGATGAGCTAACGTGCAGGAACACGCCAAGGTGAGGTAAGTCCTATATGGTGCATGTTTAGGACGCCTCTGAGTAAATTTACGTCCTAATCGGGGTTTAGGGTGTTGACTTGTCGAGATTTTTACCTCACCCCGTCATGGTTTAAAATTTTTCAGGTCCTTGGTATATAGAGGCTACATGTTCGTTTTAGGGTACTGAAGAAGATAGACTATGAGCCCTCATATTTCCCTATTCTTGGGACCAACCTGACTCGTGAATTAGTTGAGATCACTATTTGGGTTGATGAGGGTCATCGTCACTAGGTACCCCATCGTTTTAGAGCGTGGTACCTTCACTATCTATTGACACCTAAATTTTGATTAGGTTTTTAATTAAGTTTCTTTATTTATGTATTTTTCCTCATTTTTGGATAAAAAAATGATAAAAACAACAAATTTTTTTTTATAAAAACCTATAAAAAGTAAGAAAACAAAAAAGGAAGCAACCAAAGGAGGGCTAGGCCTACAAGCCTAGCCCCTCCTCTCTCGTGCGGGCCCTTAGCCTAGCCCGACCCCCTTTCCCCCTCTTTCTTCCTTTTCTTCTTTCTTCCTTCTTTTTCTTTACTCCTTCCTCCTCTGCCTCTGTAGGTCATGCGTAGCAATGGCGATGCGCTCAAGGATGCCTATGGCGAAGATGGGAGAAGTAGACTTGTAGTGACGGGACACGCAAGTGGGTAGCTTGGAGTGGACGCCGGTTCAGCCGCACCCAGGGCCGATCGGTGTGCGCTAACCGGTAGCCAAACCCCCATCAATTGGCACCCCTCCGCCTATAAATAGGCCCCTCCCGATGAAGGCCAAACGGACACCAACAAAGAGAAATCGAAAGCTGGCAAGCGTCACAAGCTTCCCCCGAGAGGAAGCCCAAGCACTCGCAAGCCCAGATCTGAGGGAGAGGAGAGAGATCAAAGTCGAAGTGGAAGAAGCTAAGATCATAGAATGTCAAAGCTGAGGAGAGGAGGTTCCGGAAGACTAGATCTGAGAAGCCGAGGACCCACCTTCACTGCCCCATCGCGACCTTCGCTGCACTGTCTCATTCGTTGCTCTGGGCAGTCACCTCCACCGCCAACGACGCCGTCCCGCCATCATTCAACGCCGTGCCGCGCCTTCTCTGCAGCAAGTAACGACAAGTCTCGCTCGCGCCGTCACTGTCGAAACCCTAGCCACCATCCGTCCATGCCTCTGCCGTCAAGTCACCGCCGAGTGACATCGTAGCTTCCCCCCTCTCAGCGCCATGAATCATCGAGCTCTAGGGTTCCTGCGAATCCGGGTCGTCGGGTCGGGTAGGATTTCGCCAGGACCAAGTCGTCGGGTCGGGGCCTAGTCATTTTCAAACGCGAGCCCATTTTCATCACATAGGCCAAGCATTCCTATTATTAAAAAAAACAGGTGCCGAAAGAAAAAATAGAGGTCACGACAGCTTGGCGACTCCACTGGGGAGAATTGAAGACTTAGGCCTTTTCTTTTCTTTTTTTTTTTATCTTGTTTAATTGCTTTGCTGACTTGGTTTTTTTTTTTCTATGTAGGTTAGTAGCTTTTTTATTCCGTTAAAATAATTTTTTTTGTGATCATAAACTGTTGTGCACACTTTACTATTTTAGCACTACACATGGCACACACAACCCAACCGTCAGACCTGGGCTGCCATAAGATATTTAGGATGTTGTTAAGAAAGATATGGCTTCAAATGCGAGACTAAGTTGTAGAGGTTGCCTTTCTTTTCCCCGAATTTCTTTAGCCGAGGTTAAGGGGGTATGTTGCCAACACGAGACTGTGACAGGAGGACACCCTTTGAATCTCAATAAACCTTCTTAGTTAGAAATCGAGCCACACATATCATGCGTATGTCTATGTGATTGTCATCAATTTTCTCGAGTAATGTAAGTTTTTCGTGTACTTTGCAATTTACTTACCTTCCTATATGTATTGAGTAGTCCATGTTTAATACCATGGTTATTAAATTTGGAAGTAATTGACATAAAAGTTATATAAAAAAAATTGGCAAAGGAAATTACTTTTAGTTGGTGTCTTTATTTTTCCTCAAGCATGTTACAAAGTTCTTTTTGCAAGAATTTTTGTTTGCTTAAAAAAAGGATAAAAGTCTTTTTCAAAATTTGTTGCAATTCATGCTTTCTTCCCCCCAAAGATATATACTTTTGAAAACAAAAAAAAAACATTTCATTACCAAAACTTTTGTCAAAACAAAATGTTAAATTTTATCATGTTTACTTCGTGTCTCGGAATTATTATCCCCTTTGACTTAATTGATAGGAGGCATTTGAAGCCAACACATCATATGAACTGGCCAAATTCAAAGATACCCTTCCAAGAAAGCAAGGGCAAATAGAAAGGATTATCCCACTTCCAAAAAGGGTAGGTCTTATCCATTGAACAAAATTTTGAAAATAACATCCTCTCTCTTCTATTTATAGGAGACAAAAGATATGACATAATAGGCATGGGCATACGGTTAAAATTCAACGCACGCACACCATGGTAGTTCAAGGCGAGATAGTCTCCTCCATGTTGCCTTCAGCCTTCACCCTTACTTCGACAAGCCAAGAAGCACAAGGAAGAAATTTCTTCAATCCCTTTGAATTGGCTACTGTCAATAGGGAAGAAATCCAAACAATTGAAGCAGTCTCTAGCCCCCAATTCAAAATGGTGACATTAGGACCTAGAAACTTGAATTCTTGTTCTAGACGCATGCTCTCCCAAGAGGTGATTGCCATAAGAGAATTGGAGAAGAAAAATTCCACAGAAAGAAGGCATTGAAAATAAATCAACAACCATCAATCATGCATACATAGCCACGAATGAGAAAGGCCAATCGAAGGAGATGTTGAACTGAGTCAAGACAAAAGGTTGTTATTAACATTTAGAGATCCTTAGGAATCAGCAAATACAAACTATGAAGAAGGGTAATTTGGTATCATTTCCAATACTCTCTCTCTAAACTTGCTCTGGACATATTTTCTCCTATTGATAGGAAACATTGGGATTCATTAACCAAACTCAATGGTCAATTTCGGTAAATCTTGGTCAAGCTAGTACATGGAAATGACCCATATCAAATTCACCTAACTTTGTGTCAAAGAACGTGTCATCCATGAGCCAATTAAGGAGAATAACCGATGTGATGAAATGAAAGACGTAGGACTTCATGTCCTCCTCGTACTCCAAGTCAACTCAATCATTTGCAAACTAGTAAAGGGTAAAGTTACTCTGGGCAGTCGCCTCCACCGCCAACGATGCCATCCTACCACCGTTCGTCGTCATGCCGTGCCTTGCCTTCTCTACAGGCAAGTAACGACGGGTCTTGCTCGCGCCGTCACCATCAAAACCCTAGCCACCATTCGTCTATGCCTTTGCCGCCGAGTCATTGCCAAGTGACATCGCAGCTTCCTCCCTCTCGGCGCCGCAAATCGTCGAGCTCTAGGGTTCCCGTGAAGCCGGGTCGTCGGGTCAGGTAGGGTTTTGCTAGGACCAAGTCATCAAGTCGGGCCGGGTCAATGCGGGCCCATTTTCGTCGCACGGGCCAGGCATTCCTGTTATTAAAAAAAAAAAAAAAAACCGGCTGGGTCTGCATTGCAGGCCCATCTATGTCTTGGGCAGATTGCCCCGGGTCGAACCCAACTTTGGATCCGACCTAAGTCATTTATAATATAATAATATTTTTAATAAAAAATTTTAAAAAAATTATTTTCCAAAAAAACTAAAAATATCAAAAATATCCATATTTTCCCAAAAAAAAAAAGCCAAAAAAGTTAGAAAAAGCCAAAAATGATTTATATGTTAAAAAAAAAGACAAAAATGTTTTTCTTCCACAAATGCATGGAAAATCCCTCAAAATCCAAGAAGTCTTAGAGTTTAAACAAGATTAGGTATCAAAAGGGCATTGGTGATTAACTAGTGTAATCAAGTCCCCGATCTTAATATCTCTGGTTGCGCAGTAGCAAGTATTTCTCCTAGTACTTCTCTAGGGTTTCTAATCAACCCGCCCCAAATCGATTAGTGGCGACTCCGTTTTAAAATCAACTTACAGGTTAAAAACATCAAACCATTAAGTCGTGAATTGGTGGACTTGAGAGAGTTCGTGCTAAAATAGACCTAGCCAACTATTAGCCTCCGTAAGGTGCCCACCCCGATCGGGTGCTGAAAGAAAAAAAGAGGTCGTGACACTATCCTAACAGGGCTCGGGAGGGTCCTCTGCAGGGTTTTAATGAGCCTCCCATCAATACAGGAAAGTGGGAAATAGGGCACCCCATGGACATCAACATCCTAGATGGTGTCGTGGTAAACCCAGAGCCCGAGGTGGAAGGGTCTGGAGTGTGGGTGGCTTGGTAGTTTCTTTTTGAAACGAGACTTATGTGTATAGACCTATAGGTTTAACTTGATATGTATATAAAGTGTTTTTTTTTTTATGAAAAGTTATTGTCCTGCTTTTACTATCCCTGTGTTGTTTGTTGTCTAGGTAATTATTAATTCACTTCCGCATGTGCATAAAATGAACGGGTCAGCGATGCGTCCTACGACGTCGCATTTTTAGTCAATTGCTAAGGGATGTGTGCATACCTGGGGTTCGAGGCGTGACACAAGCAATCATCTTTTAAGATGTTGTCCAAATCATTCATTTTAGCGGATATTACTAATATATTTTTAGCATGTTATGTGTTTGCGATGGCAAGTGGTGCAATGAGTTTTGGAAAGCATCCTTACAAAATGATGTTGCCTTGTCTTCAATTGAGTTTAAGTACACAGGTTTATCACGAGCCAACAAAACATATCAATATTAAGGTGCCATATATCTAACTTATAATTTGATTTATCATGAGCCAACAAAACATATCAATATCATGTACCATTCCATCTAAGATGTCATAGTAAAGGGCGATGTTGTTGTGAAGAAAATTATGACAGCGAAGAACTCAAGAAACATGATGACAAAGCCCATTCCTTTGGAGAAGTTCGAGTTTTGATGGAGTTTAATTGGCATTTCTAGTGAGTGAATGCCTATTAGGGCGTTAGGAGACCTAGCATAGATCACGAACACTATAACTTGACTACAGATGTTGAGTAAAGTTATAGCATTGTTAAATTATGTCTCAAGTTTGAAATCATTGAATAAAGACAGTCCAAAGCATACGAATAAATAAAGTCTAAGTTGAACTTTCGTTAGGTCTTAGATATTGTTTTTCCTCCGACATTAATTTTAGAGTTAACATCACAAAAAATCCTAAATTAGTTCCATTATGACAAATTTACTATAAACTAATTTTTTGACCACCAAAAACCCCAACTCGGTACACCTGTAATAAATTTTCCCTTCATTAGTCTTTGTTAAATTTGTCATCAAATTGCTAAATTGGATGACACGTAACAATTGATAGGTATACTAGTTTAGAGTTTTACTCTCCATTTTTGGGTTTTTTACAAATGGGGAAATATTCTAGTATATAAGCGATTGCAATTGTGCAATTCTTTAATTGATTAGTGGGTTATTTGCAATTGGCCTTCCCTACGGAGATAAATATATATGCCCAAACCGAACCACGCAAGTCTTTTGTGTTTTTTATTGTTTCTCGTTTTATTTTTCTGGCAATTTCTCTTGCTCTTAAATTCAATTGTTAGGATCTAGTCAGCTTCTGCATCAATATATAACAACACGGACAATGGTATAATTAATAATTAGTGCAATAAAAGTTAAACAATGCATTTGGTACTTACCTGCCGGTGACTGCAAACATTAAACTAAGGGTGAGTTTGGTAACCATTCGGTGTTTGGGAACAATTTCTACTTAGAAATAATTTTTTTTTTATTCTATTCCCTAGACAACTTTCTTAGCATTCAAAAAGGTTTTGTAATTGGACAAAATTTTTATTCCCAAAGTAGAAATGAATATGGTACAACCCTCAATTTTTTTTTTGTGAATTAAATTTTCTTTTGATTTTTAAATAATTTTATCTTTTATCTTTTTTATCTTTTTTTATCTTTTTTTTTTTTTCATTTTCTTCTTTTCCTTCTTCTTCTTCTTCTTCTTCTTCTTCCTCTAGCTGATCGTCAACCTCGGCCATGGTCGGCAACTTGCTAGACAAGGGCCAGTGAGCTCGCATAGCCACTGTGAGGCTCGAGTGGCTAAAGGAAGAATAAGAAGAAAAAAAAAGAGAAAAAGAAAGAGAAAAGGAAAAGGTTTGATTCTAGAATTGTTTACGAGAACAAAGAATCAGCCTTTTTTACATCTTAATTTTTTTTTGCAAATATATTCCTGGAAACAAAAGCATTATCAATCGGGTTTTTGTTCTTTTTTTTTTTTTTTTTTTTTTTTGTTCTAGGGAACAAAAGAAATAGACATTGTTTGGCACGTTACCAAATAAACTCTGATTTTTCATGTGCGCCAACCTAAATGTTTAGCAAATTGTATCAAGTCAACATGTCTATATATTAAGTGGGGGCCATGTTCAAATAGTCTCCAACTCCTATGTTGTAGGCAAGCTAGTTTAATGATCCATGTGCCATATAATACTTCCACAAAAACATTATCAAATAGATTTTTGTTCTTTTTCTATTCTGGAGAACAAAAGAATAGAAATAGACAATATTTGGCAAGTTACCAAACAAGCTCTAATTTTTCATGTGCGCCGACCTAAATATTCAGCAAATAGTGTCAAGTCAACATGCCTATATATTAAGTGGGGGGCCATGTTCAAACATAAATGTCACTAACTCCTATGGTATAGGCAAGCTAGTTTAATGATCCATGTGCCATATAATACTTCAACAAAAATGTTATCAAATGGATTTTTGTTCTTTTTTTGTTCCGAGGAACAAAAGAATATAAATAGACAGTGTTTGGCACGTTACCAAACAGACTAATTTTTTATGTGCGTAGACCTAAATATTCGGCAAATAGTATCAAGTCAAAATGCCTATATATTAAGTGGGGGGCCATGTTCAAACATAAATGTCACCAACTCCTATCGTGTAGGCAAGCTAGTTTAATGATCCAAGTGTCATATAAGATTTCTACAAAAATGTTGTCAAATGGACTTTTGTTCTTTTCTTTGTTCCAGGAAACAAAAGAATATAAATAGACATTGTTTGGCACGCTACCAAATAGACTAATTTTTCATGATCGCCGACCTAAATATTCAGCAAATAGTATCATGTCAACATGCCTATATATTAAGTAGGGGGCCATTTCAAACATAAATGTCACCAACTCCTATATTGTAGGCAAGCTAGTTTAACAATCCATGTGCCTTATAATACTTTGACAAAAAGTGTTAGAGGTGCATGTGTGAGGTGTTAGGTGAAAAAATCCAATGTTAGGATGTAATTTAATGTGGAGTAGGAAATAATCATGATTGACACATAATTCATTGATCTAAAGTTTTGAGTAAAGAAGGATTTATCAAACTTTTGTTGGTAGAAGTATAGTAAAAGTGCCAAAACTTGGTGTTGGGGGACACTTAAGTGCGAAAAGTTACAAAAGGTACACATAAGTGTCACATTTTTTAAAAAAATTGGGACATGTGAGTGCCAAGTCAGGTGAAGGCTCCCGAAAATCATACATGGCATTATTTTAATAGTATAACTTGTTTACATAGCTCACATGGAGAGCTGAGTTAGCAAAGAAGAGCCAAAACGATGTCATTTTGCCTCTTCTTTGAATTTTAGTATAAATATTAATTAAGTTTAATTTAAAACTAAATTCTTTAAATAAATAAATAAAAGGAGGAGGAGATTGTAGAATGACGAGGGCTGCTTCTTTGAATTTTAATATAAATATTAATTAAATTAAATTTAAAACTAAATTATTTAAATAAATAAATAAAATGAGGAGGAGATTGTAGAATGGCGAGGGCTTGCACAGCCCTTGCCCAATGTCTTCTACAACTTCTTCTTCCTTTTTTTGAATATTTTAGTTGTAAATTTAATTTAATTATATTTATATTAAAATTCAAATCTCAAGCAAAACAACGTTATTTTTTGTTTATCTAATCACGTCAGGATGCAAAACGACATCATTTTCGGCTTAGTTAGTCATGTCAACATGCAAAATGACGTCATTTTATACTTCTCATGCCGGAAAAACGCCACGTCAACATTTTGGCTGAATTTTCTCACCGACATCACTTAACTGATCCATTTTACTCTGATTTTGGCATTTAAGTATACATTTCCTAACTTTTGACACTTAATTATTCTCCCATGCTAAGTTTTGACACTCCAAATGTCCGCATCTCAACTTTTGCTCTATCAATCTAACAAAAAAGTCCTGAGTCCTTATTGTGGTAAATAGAATGATGGAAAGGGCACATCCGAAGCTTCCTATACGCTCATGTAAATCTCCCACTTCCATCTACTTCAGACTATTTAATCACCATACCCCCTACGAAACATTTTCACACGTTCGTTCCATCTTTGATAAAAAATTTCTAGGGAGGTCAAGCCATGGGTGTTCAGCTTATTGTGGCCCTCATATGCGCTCTTGTGATACCGCTGCTAGCAGTCTTTTTGATTGACACGAAAAAGAAGACACAAGCATTTAGGAATCTCCCTCCCGGTCCTAGGAAGTTGCCGATCATTGGGAATTTGCACCAGCTTGGCTCCTTGCCTCACCGATCGCTCGCACGCCTCTCAAAACAGTATGGCCAGATCATGTTACTCCACCTTGGCTCTATTCCCACATTAGTCATCTCATCCGAAGATGTCGCCAGAGAAGTATTCAAAGACCACGACACCGCTTTCTCCGGCAGACCCCTCTTTTATGCGGGAAAGAAGTTAGCGTACAATCAATCGGATATAACTTTCAGCACCTATGGCGAATCCTGGAAAGAACTCAAGAAATTAGTGACCCAAGAACTCCTGAACAATAAGAGAGTCAAGTCGTTTGAATCTGTGAGGAAGGATGAGGTCATGCTCATGCTCGATGCAATCGCTTCTTCTCCAGGTCCTGTTAATATTGGTGAACTGTCACTTCTATTGAGTAACAACATCGTGTGCCGAGTGGCTTTTGGTAGCAAATATCAGGCTGATGGTAGCAGTGTAAAGAGCAAATTTCACGAGACAATCCGCGGAATACAGAAAATTTTAGGCGGCTTTTGTGTTGCAGATCTGTTCCCATATATGGCTTGGTTTAACAGGCTCAATGGCTTCAGGGCAAAGGTTGAAAAGAATTTCATGGAGTTAGACAAGTTTTACGATGAAGTGATCGAGCAGCACCAAGACCCTCAGAGGCCTAAACCCGATCATGAAGATCTTGTTGACGTGTTGCTTCGGTTACAAAGGGATCCAAATCAAATGAATGCCCTCACTAAGGAACAATTTAAAGGAGTATTAACTGTATGTTCCTCTTGCCTTATTTGTTCAGCATATATTTCCTTCTGTTCACCTCCTTATCACTCTGTTACAAACTAGATCAAAAAAGAAAAAGATTGGGACTAATTGCCTGGGATTTTGTTTCAGAACATTTTCAATGCAGGAACAGGTACCTCTGCAACCACTGTACTCTGGGCAATGGCAGAACTCGCCCGCAATCCAGCTGTGATGAGAAAAGCACAAGAAGAGGTTCGAGAAGTAGCAAAAGGAAAGTTATATGTCGAAGAGACTGACCTTCTAGGACTCACCTACCTAAGATCAGTCATCAAAGAGACATTAAGACTCCATCCACCGCTTCCTCTTCTAGTTCCAAGAGCAACGATCGAGGATTGCAAGATAAGGGGATACACAGTTCCTAGAGGAACTACTGTATTCGTCAATGTGGCAGCAATTGCCACAGACCCAAAATCTTGGGAAAACCCAGAAGAGTTTAGGCCCGGGAGGTTCTTGAACAGCTCCATTGATTTCACGGGACAGAACTATGAGTATCTACCATTTGGTTCTGGCAGGCGGGGATGCCCTGGCAGAAACTTTGGTGTCGTGATAGTTGAGCTTGCATTGGCAAATCTCCTTCATCGGTTCGATTGGAAACTGCCTAAAGGGATGAGTGTTGAAGATATTGACATGGAAGAAGCTTATGGCCTTTCGACTCACAAGAGGACTCCTCTTTGCCTGATAGGAACCCCCATGACTGGTTGACGTTACATTCCGATACTACCAACAGAAAAGTTTGCTTGATTTGCTCCATAATAATGCAGACTTTATTCTGTCTTGTGTGCCTACTACAAGTTTTCCAGTTTCACTTTGAGGCAATTGCTGTTCCTAGATCTTGTAACCTGAATTATTCATAAACTTTGGAACAGCAAAGATCTTAGTAACAAATAGATGCTTTCTTTGTTGGGTGATATATTCATTTTTCTTACTGAACTTCATTGTATCATTTTGGTTTAATGGACTTCCACCAAGGAAAAGATGCGATAAAAGGTTGCAGCACAAGTTTTCTGTCACGTGGTAGTTTTAAGCTTCAGTTTCATTAAAGAATCAAAACTAGAACGATAGCGTTTGTATAGCTTGATAACCCATGTCTCTACTATACCTTTATTGTACAGACAACTGAAAGACATCATTTGATGATGCTGTTCATCTTTTGAACCAATCCTATGAAATTAATCGATCTAGTTCCACAAAAACATTAAAGAACCAAAATGAATTTCTAGATGATCCAAGCACCTTTTAAATAGTCAAAAGCAACTGTGCTAAGCAACTTGTCTACTCAAGTCACGGAAGGAATAATAAAGATTTATTCTGGCAACGAGTTATTTGTGTTTACTTCGAAGAGATTAATAAAGACCGGGACAGTGACATGGTTTGGCTATATATTCGTGCGAACCAATAGATCTTCTGTAGCTCAGCAGCATTGATGATTAAACTAACCCAAAATAAAGCTCATTTCAAAGCACAAATATTACTTACCACTGTCGCAACCTACCCCTTAGTATGGACGGAATTAGATTTAGGGATATTGCCAAATTCGAGCCAATGACCTTGAGTTCACTTGAATTCCCCAAACCCATACCTCACACGATATTGAACGTTTTGTTTTCATTCAATTAATTCTATACAAATTTATATGTAATGAGTCGTCAATAACATATTTAGGTCAACTGGAAACCTGATGAGATATGGGAAAGTATCTAATTTCATGCGCAACTAGAGATCTTGAAATGGGGACTTGGTTATATTAGTCCTAAGACTATTGCCCTTTCGATTTGGAACTCGATTATGTGCTAACCAAAAAGTCTAGGTAGCTTAATAAAGATTTTTAGGGTTCGTCCTAACTATTCTAAAATGAAAATAATACTCATGATATTAAGATGCGCAACCAAGTATAAGCGAAGTAAAAAAACACAAGTAACCCAATATTGTCTCTAAAAGAAAATGACAATCTAAAAACTCCTATTATAAAGCTCTAAGGGGTTGCTCAATTTTGGAATTTTAATTTTTTAAAGATTTTCCAAACTTTAAGAGAAAAAGTATTCGAAGAACTAGCAAAACTTTTAAGGAACTCCAATTTTTCTAAATGAGCAAATTTTTCTGAAATTTTACGATTTTTCCTTTATTTTTTTATTTTTTATTTTATTTATTTTTATGATTTTCTGGATTTTTTTTAATTTTTTATTATTTTCTGGATTCTTTGAATCTTTTTTTTTTTTTGGTTAGTTTTTACGTTTTTTCTGATTTTCTAAAGATTTTTTAGTGATTTCTTTTTTTTTTTTTTTTGGTAAAGGTAAGTAATAAATTGATTTTGCAAGAAAGAAGACAAGAGGGAGGCCTGGCACCAACAAAAACAGACACTCAAGAAGACAAAAGTCTAGAACGAGTGTAAGGGTGCCATGGTTCCCAGAAAAAAGGAGCAACAACAACAAACAGAAACAAAAGACAACAAAAACTAGAAAACCTCCATTAATCAAAAATAGAAGGATGGATGTTCCAACTTCATTGAAGTCTTCTATTCATGGGCACATCGGGAACATGCTTAAAGGTCATAGCCTTATCTTTCATAGCCTTCTGAAGATGCATTTTCATTGCTGGAAGAAAGAGAGTCTGATTCCGAAAAAACACATTGTTCCGCTCTTTCCAAATGATATAACACATTGCACCAAAACTAAACCGAGCTAGGATCTGATAAAAAAGGCCTTTTTGAGTCTGAATACCGAGTCTGGTTTCCTTGGATCTTCAAACCTAGGTGGTTGTTCCACATAAATTTCCTCATGGATGAATCCATTTAGGAATGCACTTTTGACATCCATTTGGAATAACCTGAAATTCTTATGACAAGCAAATGCGAGTAATAAATGAATTGCTTCTAACCTTGCTACCGATGCGTAAGTCTCGTCATAGTCAATCCCTTCTTCTTGCGCGTATCCTTTGGCCACGAGTCCACGAGTCTTGCCTTGTTTCTTATGACTTTTCCTTTCTTGTCCATTTTGTTCCTGAAAATCCATTTAGCCCCAACAATTGATTTACCTTTTGGTTTAAGAGTCAACTCCCAGACATCATTAATTCTGCATTGTCTAAGTTCTTCTTGCATAGCTTCAATATAGCTTTCATCGGATAAAGCTTCATCTATGTTTTTAGGTTCTATTTCAGAAATAAGAGCCACAGCACTAGACTCTTCGTGGCTTTTGGATCTTGTGCGAATTCCTTCATTGATGTTGCCAATAATAAGATCTTTGGGATGACTGGACTTATGTTTCCAGTTGCTGGTTAATTTGTCAGATTGATGGTCACTTCCTTCACTTGAATCTTCAACAGTCACTTGTTGTTGGTCCTTCAAAGTCTGAGCTGCTTCTTGGGATTTAGACTTTGTAGAGTCTGGAGCAGGTTTAGTCTCTTCAAGATGAGTCTGAATAGATTCATATTGTATAGAGTCTTGGAATTTGACATTCATTGATTCTTCCACAATTTGAGTCTTCTTGTTGTAGACTCTGTACGCTTTACTTGTGGTTGAATATCCAAGGAAGATGCCTTCATATGACTTTTCTTCAAACTTACCAACTCGATCATTTGCATTTTTCAGTATGAAACATTTACATCCGAATACATGAAAATATGAAACAATAGGCTTCTTTTCTTTGAATAGTTCATAGGGAGTCTTTTTAGAATAGGCCTTAGAAAAACTCTATTGATAATATAACATGATGTTGAAACTGCTTCCTCCCAAAGTCGTAAAGAGATATTGCTTTCAATTAAAAGAGTTCTGGCCATTTCATGAAGAGATTTATTCTTCCTTTCCACAACTCCGTTCTGCTCTGGAGTATATGGAGATGAGAACAAATGCTGAAAACCAGATTCATCACAAAATTTTGTAAAATCTTGATTTTCAAATTCACCTCCATGATCTGTTTTTATACTTGAAATAACATACCCCTTTTCATTTTGAACCTTATTAGCAATTTTTTCAAAGTAAGAGAAAGTTTTAGACTTACTTGCCAAGAAATATACCCAAGTAAATCGTGAGTAGTCATCCACAATTACTAGGCAATATTTCTTACCTCCAATGCTCTGTGTTCTTGTTGGTCCAAAGAGATCCATATGCAAGAGCTGCAATACACGGTTAGTGGAAACTTGATTTATTGGTTTAAAGGAATTTCTTACCTATTTTCCCAATATATATGGTGTACATAGATCAATCTTTTGGTATGATAAATTTGGTAGACCACGAACAAGCTTCTTTGCTGAGATTTTGACTATCTGCTTCATGTTAATATGCCCAAGCTTTTTGTGCCATAAGCTCGCTTCATCTTGGATTGAGATTAGATATTGCGATTTATCTGGTTTCACGTCCAAGAGGTAGATATTTTCATGTCTTCGACCCATAAATGACTGGGTAGAGTCTTTACTGGTTCCTGAACAAATACCCTCTTGAAAGTAGATTCTGAAACCGGCATCACATAGCTGACTGACACTAAATAGATTGTAGTTGAGCCCTTCAACTAAAGAAACATTGCTTATTGTGAGGTTCCCAATCTTTACAGTTCCAAATCCCACAATTTTTCCTTTGTTGTTTCCTCCAAATGAGACTTTTCCACCATTCACTTGAACAAGTTTTATGAAGCAATTTAAATCTCCTGTCATATGTCTTGAGCATCCACTATCCAGATACTATTTTACCTTTTTCTTGATAGTGACCTCGAATTCAATTTCTGAATCTGAATCCATCTCGGAGTTTGATTCTGAATCCGATTGTGCCATTAGACATATGTTGGCATAATCATCATCACTATCTTCGCACTCTGTATCACTCCAAGTTTCTGCTTTGAGAGCCTTTCAATACTTTTTAGTTTTTCCTTTCTTCTTCCACATAAGAGGACAGTTAGGTCTGATGTGTCCCTTTTTCTTACATTCAAAGCAGACTACATCTTTGTTTAATTCATCATCTTCAACAGACTTGGTCTGTTGCTTTTGAAAACTTTGTTTCTTTGAATTGAATATTCTTCATTTTCTATTTAGCTTTCTGAATCTTTTTATCATGAGAGCAAGCTCCTCATCATCCATATCGTCTTCAGAATCTGTTACATCAGAATCATCATTAGGTTTTAATACAATGGATTTCTTACCTTTAGGATCTTCATTTTCATTGATTCGTTCTACTTCATAAGACTGAAGAGTTCCAACCGACTCATCAACAGACAGTGGCATGATTCTTTGGGTCTCTTTGATTGAGGTCTTTATGTGATTCCAATCCTTGGAGAGTCCACGCAGTAGCTTATTTACTTTCATGGGATCAGAAATTGGTTGACCTTGATTTTCAAGACCATTCACAATTTATGTAAAACGACTAAACACGTCAATTATAGATTCTCCCGATTTCATTCTAAAAGCTTCATATTGACCAAGGAGAATGTTGATTCTAGTCTCTTTCACTCGATCGGTTCCTTCATAAGTAATGTGTAATCTATCCCAGACTTCTTTGGTTGTATCACAAGAAGATATTTTGTTATATTCAGTAGGTGATAAAGCACAATATAAAGAATAAATTGCTTTTGCATCAAGAGCTTGTCTCTTGATTATCTCTTCCTGAGTCATTTCGCTAGACTCAACCGTATATTTTCCTCTTTCTAAGACAGGTGCATCTTTAGGAATGATTAATTTTTCTACAACGTCCTATTCCAGAGGATCATTTGATCTTAGGAACGCCTTCATCTTGTTTTTCCATATGTTGTAGTCATTTCCATCAAAGTAAGGCGATCTGGTATTACTTTGCCCTTCTACCAGCCCTGAAGCCAACATACTAGCCATGGATCTTTAACTCTGAAGTAAAACACTTTAAACAAAGTGAGTACACTAGCTCCGATACCAATTGAGATAGCTAGTATAAGCACCTAGAGGGGGGTGAATAGGTGCACAAATAATTTTTCGAGATACGAAAGTGATTCTAGGCAAACGATAGAAAGGGAGTTCTCTATTGATTAACAAAATGAAGTACGATCAAAGTAAAGTAAAGAGTAGGGAAGAGAAAATTGAACACAAGGTTTATAGTGGTTCGGCTTATTCCAAACCTACGTCCACTTCTCTGCACTGACAGCCCACCGGCTAGATTTCACTATGAACAAAAGAGAAGTTACAGCACAGCTTTTCCTTAATTCCACAGTGTAGATGTTCTACCACACTTTCTCAAGGTTTCTCACAAATATAGACTCTCTTTTGCGTACAAGATTTCGCTCAAAAGAATTGACTCAACAACAAGGAGCTTCAGACTTTGGAATTCTTATATCGTGCACACCTCGAACAACTTAGAACGTTTTCCTTGTATACTCCTTCATGCCATCATACCCGTTGGCACTTACCAAAGGAATTCCTTCAATCTACCCGTTGGACGGAATCAATTAGGAAGATCATTGAGCTATTAAAGGAACATGTCGATAGCCCATCAATTCTGTTTGCCCATACAATCAGGATCTTGGTTTCCATAAGTAGAATCTTCCAAGAATATTTTGCTAATCATCGGATCCTTAATCTTCGAATCAATCTCGATCAATCAAAGGATTTCATTATGTCATATCCAGCCAAGAGATCTTCTCCAGTCGATAAGGTCATATCCTTAATGAAACATCCAGTTCTGGATAACCTTTCTTCAACGGATTAGAGATTGTCAATGAAGATAGACTTTGAGTCTTGAGTCTGACTGTCCGGAAGTCTTCAGATTTTAAATAGCAGAGTCTGCAAACCTTCAGACTAGACTGATGGAAACGTTTTGTCAGCTTCAAAACACTTCAAGAAGATTTTCTCCAACAATGGTGTGCAATGTATATATGTGTGGTTGTTTCATGTTCAAAATTTATGGTCCTACTTTCGTATCTCATTGTTTTATTGTCTAAGGATTATTTATATGCTTTCGCATGCGTACTAAAATGAAAGGTTCGGTGATGCATCTTGGGACATCACTATTTAATCGACTAGTGTGGGATGGACACGCACTCGAGGATCGGGGTGTGAAATCTCCGTTTAAATGGTATCAGATCAATGGTTAAGGATTTGAGTGATAAGGTGCAATGGTTTATGGGATAGTAGTAGGAATAGCCTTTAAATTCATGCTGGTGCATGTCTATGGTAGCCGATTGGTAGAATTGCTTATTATTTAAATCACTATATTTCTAATTTGGTGTGGAATTGGAAGCATGCTTCAGTAGAGAAAGCTGAGCCATGAGTGATCAAAAGCCGAGGACTCCTAGTAAGAGGACCATCAGGGCCGTGACTCGGGGTAGGACACTGACCAAGGTCGATACCCGAGGAGGCCGAGGTAGAACGCCAACTCAGGCTAGCGCGAGTGGAGTGGCACCACCTCCGTTGGTGCTAGGGTAGCAGCCTTTGGTGATCCCAAAATTGAAGGGATCATGTAAGCGCTTGAAGTCATGGGAGATGCGATAAGACAGCAGGCACAGAATCAAGCCGTTATTATAGCTACTGCTACTATTGCTACCGCTGCTACTGCTGCCGCTGCTATTGCTGCCATTGCCACCTCCGCTAGGCCGGGCCGCACCTATTGCCACACCTACCAAAGTTCAGCTTGAGAATGCAGTGGTGTAGAGAGAGAGACCGATACATAAGCTAGTGAAATAGTTCTTGAAATTGAACCCACTAAGGTTCACAGGTACTGGAGACCTCGAGGCCGTGTCTCTTTGAATCCAAGATCTAGAGAAGGCCTTTACACTCTTGATGTGCATCGAGGTAGAGAAGGTAACCCTAGCAGTCTATCAGTTGCAGGGTAACGCCAATACCTGGTGGAGAGCCGCCAAAGAGACTATATCTCCTAAAGGAGTGGTCCCTCTATGGGTTGCCTCCTAAGGGCATTCAATGAACAGTATTTCTCTAGGAGCGCTAGAGAGCAAAAAATGGAAGACTTCCAGCATCTCCGTCAGGGGACAATGACCGTTGACTAGTATATGGTCAAATTCGCTGAGCTTTCTCAGTATGTTCCAAGGCTAATTAAAGATCCTGAAAAGAAGGCTCAAAGATTCAAGAATGGCCTTCGACAAGAGTTAAAGCAGCCACTGTTGCCATTTGGTTTGATTGATTATTGAGAAATTTACCATCGAGCACAATTGCTCGAAAGAAGCCTGAATGAGCAAGTCACCTCGTCTAGGTCGAGGTTCGATTCGCATCTAGAAGGGATTCGCCATGGGAAGAGGCCCATGACTAGAGGTAGATTCAAGTTCCGCCCAATAGGAAGAGTGGAATTGGAAAATCGAGGCCGAGTCAGAATAGCCTGTTTTGCTTCTATGGAAGGCAACATGATACAACTCCGAGTCCTCGAAGACCGGGTGTTTGTTTTGGATATGGCCAACAAGGTCACATGATCAGAGATTGTCCTAACAGGCCAAGAGGACAACCACAGTTGCCGTCAACGCCACTTTTGGGTCAGATCAGGGGGTACACACCTCAGAACGCACCGCAAGGAGGACAGCTTAGACCCCTAGTTCAAGGCACGATGTATGCCATCACACAAGGTCTGGCAGAAGCTACGCCTAACATTATTACAAGTATGGTTTCGCTGAATGACCATCCTATATATGTTTTATTAGACCTAGGAGCAACTCATTCCTTTATTGCCAAGCAGTATGTTAAGTTGATAGGAGTAAGTCCTATATAATTGGAGTCAGTGGTTAGAACATCTACACCGTTGAAGGATAAGGTGTTAGCTACTTTAGGTTGTTCTGGTTGCAAGTTAGTGATTGGTAAGTGAGAGAGGAAAATAGACTTGTTAGTCCTAGCCATATATGACTTTAATTTGATAATTGGCATGGACTGGCTTACCAAGCAACAAACTAAGATGGACTGCTATTGCAAGGCGATTCAGTTTGACCAATTAGAGGGTGAGAGTTTCAAGTTTGTTGGGAATCAAGGATGACCCTCGATTATTTTGATCTTGTTGCTAGAGGCAACTTGTTTGTTAGATGAGGGTTGTCAAGGTTACTTGGCAACTATCATGGATACGATAGTTGAGGAGCTGAAGATGGAAGACATTGTAGTGATGCAAGAATTTCCAAATGTGTTTCCGAAGGAATTGCCATGTCTGCCGCCGGAAAGAGAGATAGAGTTCGTGATTGAGTTAGCCCCCAGGACAAAGCCCATCTCTAAGGCTCCTTACTGGATGGCATTGTCTGAATTGAAGGAATTGAAAGTGCAAATGCAGGTTTTTTTAGATAAATGATTCATCTGTCCTAGTGCATCACATTAGGGAGCACCGGTCTTATTTGTAAAGAAGAAGGATGATTCATTGTGTCTATGCATTGACTATCGCCAACTCAATCAGGTGATGATCAAGAACAAGTATCCGTTCCTAAGGATCGATGACTTGTTTGATTAGTTAGAAGAAGTGTCAATATTTTCAAAGATCGATTTAAGGACAGGATATCATCAGCTGAGGATCAAAAAAGAGGATATACCAAAGTCAGCATTCCATACTCGATATGGTCATTATGAGTTCACTGTGATGTCGTTCGGGTTGACGAATGCTCCAGCTACTTTTATGGATTTGATGAACAAGGTGCTCAAGGAATATCTGGATTAGTTTGTGATTGTGTTCATCAATGATATTCTAGTGTATTTAAGGAATGAGGAAGAGCATGAGAGTCATCTAAGATTGGTACTACAAACTCTGAGAGTTCATCAATTGTACACCAAACTCAACAAGTGCGAGTTTTGATTGACTCGTGTTGCTTTCTTAGGTTACGTGATTTCGGGCAAAGGAATCTTTATGGACCTAAGTAAGACTGAAGTAGTGATCAACTAGCCGAGACCGACTATAGTGACAAAGATCAAAAGTTTTCTGAGTTTGGCAAGTTATTACAAACGGTTTGTGGAAGGGTTTGCAGCTTTAGCGTCGCCAATGACTAGACTCCTAAAGAAAGAAGAGAAGTTTGTGTGGACAAACAAGTGCAAGCGTAATTTTCAAGAGCTTAAGCAAAAGCTGACTACCGCACCTGTGCTGACCATTTCATCTGGTCCTGGAGAATTCGAGATCTATAGTGATGCGTCATTCAAAGGGTTGGGTTGAGTACTGATGCAACATGGCCGAGTTATTGCATACGCATCCTATTAGTTGAGACCTCATGAACAAAATTACCCGACACATGACTTAGAACTTGCGGCAATTATTTTCTCGTTGAAGATTTGGAGACACTATTTGTGTAGAGAGAGATTCCAAATCTTCACGGACCATCAAAGTCTTAAGTACCTATTCTCTCAAAAGGAGTTGAATATGAGATAGCGTCGATAGATGGAACTTCTGAAGGATTATGACTATAATATCGTATATCACCCTGGAAAGGCAAATAAGGTCGCCAATGCTTTAAGTCGAAAGTCTTCAGCTGCTCATATACTGGTTAAGAAGTGAAATTTAATCGAGAGAACACGGGATTTGGTGTTCAAATTTGAGGTAGGTCACATTTCTAATCTTATGGCCACCCTCAGAATTGAGCTGGATGTTCAAATTAGGATCAAGCTACTTCAGCCAATAAACCCAAATGTTCAGAAGATTTTGCAAGAGGATACTGATAAGAGAAAAGTTGACTTTCAAGTTTCTGATAATGGAATATTGAGGTTTCTAGGACGATTAGTTGTACTTGACAATGTGGAGCTTAGAGAGGATATTTTGTCAGAAGCTTATCGTAGTAGTTACAGCATTCATCTTGGTAGTATCAAGATGTATCAAAATCTATGTCAACACTATCGATGGTCGGGTATGAAGGCAAACATCGCCAAGCATGTCACCAAGTGTTTGACATGGCAGCAGGTCAAAGATCAACATTGCAAGCCGGGAGGACTTCTACAACCTCTTGAGATCCCAGAGTAGAAGTGGGAGCATATGACAATAGACTTCGTGACCGAATTACCGAGGACTCAAAGATGTAATGATTCCATTTGGGTAGTGGTCGACAGACTAACCAAGTCGGCCCACTTCATTGCAGTTCGAAAGGACCTTAGTTTAAATAGACATGCAGATCTATATGTACGTCAGGTAGTTTGTCTGCATGAAGTTGCCAGTGACAATAACTTCAGATCGAGACCCAAGATTTACCGCCGCTTTTTGGAAGAGCATAGTGCTTTAGGTACAAAGCTGCAATACAGTACGGCATATCATCCTCAGACGGATGGCCAATTTGAGAGGATGATTTAGACCCTTAATGTGACTGCCTGAATTTTCAAAATTTGTTTTCGATTAAATAAATCGAGCATTTCGTCAATGCGCCGATAGTGCTATTCTCTAAACTGATCACTTACGAGATAAATGGGTTATCTAGGAAAGCAATTAAGAAATCTAAATGCAATGGACTTGAGAATTCGACCAAGAATCAACTGCTCGATCGTGTTTATCTATAAAGGTCATTATGGCACTGTCGAAATTGATCAAAGACCAAATATGGGTCAATTTGATTGAGATATGTGATCAAAATGTGGGTGATTCCACCTGATTGCAAAATACTCGTCGATCGGTACTAGACCGATTTTTCTATCATTTGGTACTCGGTGCTTGTAATTGAAACCTCGAGATTTTTACGACAACCAAGAGTCGCCAATGTGTCGAAGATGTATATTGTGACTCGAGATAAATAGATCACAGGTTAATTGCACCAAAAATTTTTAAAAGTTACTGGTAGACTAGGTCACACTAAAAGCGTGCCGGATTGAAATTAACCGCAAATTTGAACCCGATTTCATAAATTGAAAGTTCTGTCGTGTCACAATCTATTTTAGGAACGTCAACTTATCATCCGAAGAATTTTCGGAGATTCTGGAATTTTTACTAAAAATCAATTCGGATGTTGCGGAAAATTAGAAGAAATCTAGATGGGCTTAATTGAATGAAATTTGGACTTCTAAACCGAGCCTTTAAGTGTCAGGGATTTACAGAAAATAGTTTGGGATTTTTCTTCAGCAAAAGCGAATCTCGATTTCGATAATTGAAGAAGAAATTGAAGTGTATATGGTGAAATTCGTATGCTATTTTAGAGGCTGCATTTTTGGCTTTAAATTGGATATTTTTGTGGGAAATTAGAGCAAGAAAGTATTTGAGACAAGAGGATAATCTTGTGTGGGCTTTAAGAGGACCAAACACTCAATTAGTTGGCTAAGGATTATTGACCTTTCTTCCCTTTTTCTTTAGCTTCTGTGCACATCCCCCGCAACCCCATCCTCTCCGCTGGCTTCAGCTTTGCTTTTATTTCATTTTACTTTGAAGCCGCCCCATCTCTCTCTCAATTGTTAATTTTCATTTTGCTGCCATCCGCGCCCCACGCCTGCTCTCCACCACCAGTTGTTCCCCCACAAGTCAACCTAAAACTCCATTGAAGACTTTCCCTTTTGCTGCCCCGCGTCCCCTTTTCACGGAGAAAATATTGGGTACGTCTAACGTTCCAGCCTGGCAAACAAGAAGGCGTTCGGAGTGCGACACGTGTCCTCGTGGGACCCACGTCCTGGAGGAGAAAAAAAGGCGCTAATTTGAAAAAATTTCAGTCCCGGTTTTCTTTCTTCATGCCTTTCTCTCTCTCTCTACCCTCGCTCTCTCTCCCCGACGAACTCCCTCTCTCTCTCTGCCCTCCCTTTTTTCCGACCGGCGAACCAGCGCGGGCAACCGACGAACCAGGAGGATGCCGGCGAGACGACCGCGAGCAACCGACTGGCGTGCGACCTCCCCCTCTCTCTCTGCCCTCCCTCTTTCCGACCGGCGAACCACCGCGCCGCCCTTCCGGCTCTGGATTTGGCCCCTACTCGTCCGTCCCCTGCTCTCTCTCTCTCCCCTCGCGTCTCTGTCTGCCCTCCCTCTCTTCGGGGCGAACCAGCGCGTGACCGGCGAACCAACGCCCCCCTCCGGCTCCAGATCCGACACCGGCTTGTCCTGTACGTTGGAACGTTTGCGCCCGACCGCCTCACACCCACCGGCCTCTTAAAACACCCACCGCCCGACCACTTCTCTGTCTTGTGGTTCTGGTGAGGTAATACAGATCATGGGCTTAGTAAATAATGCAATTTGCTGAGCAGCGACACTGAGCACCAGTTCAGCACCAGAAAGGACATGGGGCTGTAGAGAGCCCTTTTGAGATTGACCATTTTGGCGATTTCCAATTAGATCTGTAACCCCTGTCAACTTCGGCACGTTGGCCGCGCCTCCCATCAAGGTACACGTTCTCTACAGCTTTCACCACCGAGGCGCCAAGCCGTTGGCCCCTGCCCTCATGATAAGCACACGAGATCGTTGGTGATGGTGGATTCTCTGCGTCCATCTTTTGCTTTGTGCGTTCGTAGCCTGTTCTTTTCCGGCTTTTTGCATCTGAACGAACTGTGATAAACTAATCACATATCTGGAAGCTGCGGAGTCCGTGCTGGGTCTCATAGATAACTCAAATTTCGATATGATCATTGCACTGCCATTTATGACCATTTCCTCTAATTTTTTGGTCACGAAAGTCTGCATAACATTTCCTTTCCCAAAATATATAGTTGTTTTTTGTGATGTGCTTACCAATTCCTGTTTTGAACACATTGAATTGATCAGTCTATCAGCCCGGGGGAGCTGCACCATTGTCGTCAGCAGACAAGCCAATAAGTCAAAGGTGGATGATCTTGATGCCAGATGGGTCTCATGCCATTTATCCCAAACCCAGAGCTTTGAACCACTCTGAGATACAAGATATGGTCGAGCATTATTGCCAGGCTCCCATAAATGCCATTCGAGCTGGTTAGTTCATGGATTGCCTTACCTTCATTAGTTCCAGTAGAAGAGTTTCCCTTAATGAGTTTTCTGCCTTCGAAAGTTTAGTATTCGCATTGCTCTTCAATAAATAAATAGCAGCTCGAATCGAACTTAGTTTATACTTCTGGAACCCCATGTTCAGGTAAACTTAAACTAGCATAGTTGGGAAAGAAAACGTTCAATCTATTGGCAGGGTGGGACTTCATAGAGAAACCTTTGAAGAGACATGATGGATATTATGCAATTGCTTCGTTGACAAATGATTTTGCTTTTTTGTCCTGTTTACTTGTGAAAAAGCATCATCCAAAGGGGGACATATTGAGTGACGAAGTCTCGCTTCATTTTTCTTCGCAGAAGTTGGTTTGGTCACTGCAGGAGGCTGCCTAGTAACTTTCTGCACTTTTGACTCGCAATTTATCAGTCGAAAAGAGATGGAATAGCACGTCTTATGAGTCATTTGAATGCTTTACTTGTGCTTTAAGCGGTTGCATTGCACATGATTTTTCACTGTAGAGGCTTGAAAGGTTTTAAATCTTGGGAATCTCTCTCTCTCCCCCTCTCTCTCTCCGACTGAGGGACAAACTTCTTTTCAGCATATCCCTTCTATTAGTAGCTTGTATCAGTGAGTCATTGCAATGAAATATCTTGCTTACAAATCCTGACATTTTCTCCTTATTTTGTGAGATCAAGTCATTAATATAGAGAGAGAAGATCATAGATTGATTCTGTTAGCTTATGCATAAATTAAATAACCAGCTACACATTGATCATAGTTCTATCCTCACATGGATTAGTCTTTCTGGTGCATATATGCATAATTTCGCATCTCTAAGGGGACGAAATTTTGAGACATGTACTGATAAGTAGCTTCAACACTGATTTCTTCCAGACCATGGGTTTCATTTTCATTGAACCTTCTCCTGCTGCAATCTGTTAAAATTTAAATGTCTTCCTGATGTTTCACTCTACATGAATAGGATAGGGAGTCCAGGAAATGGCATCACTTCGCAGAGTCTTCCTGATGTTGATTTTGGCATCTGTCCTCAGCCAAATTCTCACTGCAACAGCCTGCCTTGGTGTTTGCTATGGAATGCAAGGAGACAATCTGCCTAATCTGGCTGAGGTGATACAGCTCTACAAGAATCACAATAGTGGGACAATGTGGCTCTACGATCCCAACCCCAAAGCGCTCCAAGCTCTAGTGAACTCCGGCATCAGCGTGATCCTAGGCACCAAAAATGAAGACCTACACAACTTGGCATCAAGTGTGGAAGCTGCAAGTCATGGATCGACGCTCATGTTGAGCGCTACTAAGGTGTAAACATCAAGTACATAGTCGTAGGCAATGAGGTCATCCCTGGAGAATTGGCTCAGTGCGTGTTGCTTGCAATGCAGAATCTACAAAGCGCCCTCAGCAGCTCCAGTTTCTCATCTGTGGTGATGACCGCGGTGGTCTCGGGGACTATCTGACAACCATGCCCCTTTGTTGATCAATTTGTACCCTTACTTTGGCAATGCTGCAGACCCCACCAACATAAGATTGGACTATGTGCAGTTCACTGCGCTGGGGCCAGTGGTCCGCGATGGGGACCTAAGCTATTGGAACTTGCTTGATGCGATGGTGGATGCTTATTACACGGCAATGGAGAGAGAGTATTTCCCTATTGTGGGCATGGAGATCTCCGAGTCCAGGTGGCCTTCTTCTGGAAATTGGAATTTCACTACTCCACAGTTCGCACTGACTTACAACCAAAATTTCATGAAGAAAATCAAAGCAGGGACAGGGACGCCAAAGAGACCAGATCGCTGCTTGGTAACGTATTCGTGATGTTCAACGGGGATCTGAAATCCACCGGCGCGGAACAAAATTTCGGTCTCTTCTATCCAGATGGAACTCCAGTTTACCCCATTTTTTTGTAGCTCCAATCGACAGGACTCAGCTCCGACACCTTCTTTTGCCATATGCTGTGTAGACTTTCAGAGATAAGATCTTATCACGTGTAACTTGGAAGCTAGAGTGAGTATCAATAAACGATGCAATAACCGGTAAACTGGATCACCTGTTATCTACATCTGCAATTCTAGAATCTCATGTTTGCAGCGGTGATGCAATGAATATGGGAATTCTGATTCTGGATATTCAAGGTCAAGTCATCAACACATAGCGAAAAATCCATTTCCTTCCCTTGTACGTCTCCCTTATTCATGTTATATTTGTTAGGGCAAAGCACTAGGTAAAGCTCTTGCGAAGGAACCGCTTGGCTTAATCTTCCGGTTAGCAAATTCAATCCCGCCAACTAAAAGCAAAACACAGCATCTTATACAACAATAATAATCTGAACAAAAAACCTAGTCATGGACTCATAGGCGCGACAATAATTTCTGCTTCCTGCTATCGAGAAAAGGGTAGTCCGTGTACCCAACAGCAGGATCTTGGGTATAGAAAGTCTTCCTAACATACTTGTTCAGAGGTGCATTAATCTTGAATCTCAGGACCAAATCTGGGTTGGCGATGAAAAGACGACCGTACAATACCAGGTCTGCATTGCCATCGGCTATGGCTTTCATACCGAGCTCTCTTGTGAACCCTCCACTGCAAATAAAAGTGCCCTGATAAGCCCGTCTCCAAGTCCTCATCAACTGGATGTATCAATTTGTGTCTTGGTGGTCAAAAACTTATTTTGAAATAAGTTTATCACATTTTCTGTGGCGTCAACTCTTTCTCTTGTGATATAGTATACATCTCCATCAAATTCACCTCACACAACACCACATGCTGCAAGACAATGCGTGAAAGAGCTGCTCACACAGGCAGCCGAACCGCAGTTGCGATTCAATGGCTGTACACGGGAGGAACAGAAGGGGACTCAGATTGTCGCAAACACGCACCAACTTGTGCACACGCTTTCGTGAAGCAGTAACTAATGTTTGTCCGGCCTAAAAGAGCCATCACATTACAAGTGGTTACAAATGATATTACAAATGAAATGATACACATGATAAATTTTGCCAAAAAGAAAGAACTTATCGCGAACAGAATGTGTGCCGATTCTTGCTATGATTGATTGGTCGACCACACCCCCCGAAGACAAAAATGGACAGGCTCCCAGATTCTTCTAGCGTTCCTGTTTCTTGATTTGTCTGATTTACACTCTGGATGACGATGTCCGGTTTATTCTGTGCGATCGGCAGCAAATAGCATTATCAAAATCAAAATGCAAAAGTTATTAATTGCAGTAAAATCTCATTTCTAACAACAATCCTTCGACGTTAAAGGACCAAAAGATGATTACCACCACGACCTCTTAACTTGAATACTCTGTAACTGGCCCTCACACACACACACACACACATATTCATGTGATTCAGAACCAATTATCCAGAACAGCAACTCATTCTATAATATTCTAGTTACTATTGAAGATCGCATACTCACTGGACATTACAGATACCGGAAACAACTATAATGATTTGAAATGAATTTTTCAAACAGAAGATAGCATTTTGGACTAAAAAACTGTCTAATGGTTCAGTCGTCAAGTGACAAATCATCAGTAGGTCTTTATAGTCAATGCACTCTCACAGCAAACTATGAGCATTCATCACGATCGGCATCAAGCAAAATATATTCATATTACCTGGCAGCTTGGAGTGTGAAACAGGTTGCGACACTGATCTTTTCTGAGCTGCTTGGATGTTAGCAAGAACAGGAGATGG
Organism: Eucalyptus polyanthemos subsp. polyanthemos; assembly: GCA_017140185.1. Lineage (NCBI taxonomy): Eukaryota > Viridiplantae > Streptophyta > Magnoliopsida > Myrtales > Myrtaceae > Eucalyptus > Eucalyptus polyanthemos. The sequence goes on from CM029459.1 coordinate 26,291,645, forward strand.
CTTGGCTCTTCAAGGGGTTCAATATCATCCCAACCATCCTTGTCACTTTCATGCTCTTCATGAATTCCATTCTCCACTTCTCCCCAACCATCGGTTGATGTCGATGACACAGGTACGGGCTGATCAGACAAGTCTGTGCTAGAACTAGACAGTCCATAATGTAGGAAGAAACATCTTGCGGAGTAAAGGCATGCACTGTGACTCTAAAGAGAATTTATGATCCATCTGGGCTTAGTCTTGCTATTGATTTTTCAAAATTTAGAGAAAACACTGCAGCAGCTGCATATAGTAAGACTGCAAGAAAGTCAATCCTAGCACAAACCATTCATGCACAACAGTGTCGGTAATAAAATTTACCATTACCAAAACCAGCTCAAGCTTTATGCAAACAAATTATAACTAGACTGGTATCAATATCCACTAAAGGCTTCTGGGGAACACATTCAGCGAATATCAATGAATGAACAGCAGCCATACCAAAGCTGGAAGTGGAAGCTGAAGAAGTAAGAGTAGTGCTGGAGTTCGCAGTTGCAACAGGTGCTTATTCTGAAGGTTTTCCTTTGAGAGTCAAGGAGCTCATTGCCCATCTGCATAATATTGCAACCTTAGGTCAATAAAAATTCATGAAAAAACACCATATAAGAGAGGATAAAATCCTGACTCAAGATACTCCCCTACAATTGCAAGAGAAACAACCACCATTGTAACCTGTGGCCGCCTAGTTCTGGCACAGACAGAGTACTTCTCTAATCATAAAACTTCAAGATTGTATTTGATCTACAATGCTCTCAGATTCCCTATCTCAACAGCCCTAAATCCCGAGAAAATTACAAGGAGAATGCATCCTTTGACTACCACCATTTTCAGTGCTTTGAAAGGTGTTACTGAAAAAACACAGAATTGCTTTCTGTGTTTTCAAGCTTAAGGAACAGCCAATCACCAGCAGTGTTGTTGAAATCCTATGATTTCAAATCGATTTCACCCACAAAACATTTCATTCTGCAACTAGAAGTGGAGATGCATCTGAATTGCAAATGAATCTTATGATCCGTATACCATTCATTATGATTAGGTACGATTCACTACAATTCAGTCAAGACTTCTACATTTGTGATTGTTGGCCCTGAACGTTATGACACCAAGATTTAAACATGAATCATAGCATGGATGTTTTCAAATCACAATTTTACTGATAGAGGGGTTATTTCCTTGAATATCTTACATAGGTCGTCTGGGTTCATCTGGCATGATCAGGTGATATTTCTTCAAAATGATCTGTTCAATATTTTTCTATATTCTCACAAATAATAGCTAGGCTTCAATAAGATATCCTTCTATTTATTTATTCTATATCTTACCATTCATGATTCAATCAGATTCACAATTCAAAAAATGCGGTTTAAATTTCCTATTTGAATCCCAATTAACAACATTGATCACTGGTTCTTCCAGGAGGCACCTCATCTGCATATGACGAACTTGCAGATAAGCAGTGACAATAATTGTCATTTTGTGCAGTTGTGAATTTCGTTGTTGAAGATGTGTGGGCTTTGAAAATGCCAAATCCAACCTTGACTGGTTGCAGGGAAAAATTAATTTCGGACTGTTGAAACGATAATAAACTGCTCGTTTCCATTTACATCTACAGACATCTCTTTCCTAGATTGCTGCTGGGATTATTTTCGCTTTTTCTGCATGGTATGATGTGCAAGGCCTAAATACTAATATGCATCACAAAGAATGAACTTTTTCCATCAAAGTGACAGAGAGAGCCTCCAAGCCATTTCATTTTACTTTCCAACCACAATAATTTGCCATGTAAGCACAATGCACTGCTAAAGAAGAATGAACTCACCCAAGTAAACCTGCATTTCCAATGTCCGAAGAAGTTCTAGTGCTCATGCCAGTGGTATCCCCAGAACTTGTCTGCTGAAAAAGAATAAGGAACAGAAGATTTTATTACTAACTGATGAAAAAACTAAACATTATCAATGAATCAGAGTATCTTAAATAAGTGAAATCATAGCTCGGAAAAAGACAAGGACTGGTAAAGATCTAAAGTGATATAATTAGCACTTCCAAGTGCAGAAGTCCACCACAAATCATAATGGCACGAAGACGGACACTTAAGCCGCTAACTTCAAAGCAGTCGGTACACTTAAGTCTTTTTTTTTTCGAGTGGGACACTTAAGTGCCACCTCAGGCGACCCTTACCGGAAATCCTACGTGGCAATATTTTATTATTATTTTTTGTCTACGTGGCTGTGGGAGCTCCAAATCAGCATAAAAATTAAAAAAATTAAAAAAAAAATTAAAAGTTTTAATTTTAAAAAATTTTAAAACTTTTTTTTTAAAAAAATAAAATTTTAAAATGTTTAATTTTAAAAAATTAAAAAAATTTAAAAAATAAGAAAATTTAAAAAATCTTAATTTTAAAAAATTTAATTTTTTTTTACAATAAGAAAATTTTAAAAATTTTAATTTTAAAAAATTTTAAAACTTTTTTTAAAAAAATAAATTTTAAAAATTTTATTTTTAAAAAATTTTAAAATTTAAAAAATAAGAAAATTTTAAAAATTTTGATTTTAAAAAATTTAAAATTTTTTTTAAAAAATAAGAACATTTTTTTTATAAAATAAAATTAAAAAATAAAAAAAAAATAAAAAAAAATAAAAAAAAATTAATTTTAAAAATTTTAATTTTAAAAATTTAAAAAAAAAAATAAAAAAATTTTTAATTTTAAAAAATTTAAAAATTTAAAAAAATAATAAGAAAATTTTAAAAATTTTAGTTTTAAAAAATTTTAAAAATTTTAAAAAAAATAATAAGAAAATTTAAAAAATTTAAAAAATTTAAAAAAAGGGGGGGGGAGGCGGCGGCGGCGGAGGTGGCGGCGGTGAGGCGCCAGCGGTGGCGGCAAGGGAGCCACCCCGTTCGGCCTCCCACTCCCCCCTTTTTTATAATTTTTTTTTTTTTTAATTTTTTTAAATTTTTCTTAATTTTTAAAAAAAATTAAAATTTTATTAATTTTTTTAAAAAAAATTAAAATTTTCTTAATTTTAAAAAAAATTAAATTTTCTTAATTTTTAAAAATTTTTAAAAATTTTCTTAATTTTTTAAAATTTTCTTAATTTTTTAAAATTTTTAAAATTTTCTTAATTTTTTTAAATTTTTTTATATTTTCTTATTTTTTAAAATTTTAAAAATTTTGAAATTTTTTAAATTTTTCTGAATTTTTTAAATTTTTTAAATTTTCTTAATTTTTAAAATTTTTCTTAATTTTTTAAAATTTTTAAAATTTTTCTTATTTTTTTAAATTTTTTTGAATATTTTAAATCTAATTTAATTAATTTATATACTATTATTTACACGTAGACGCGAAACGGCGTCGTTTTGCATTTTCTCCGCCATTTGCAAAACGTTTTGGACCAAGCCAGTCCGTCGCCCCACGCCTGCTCTCCACCACCAGTTGTTCCCCCACTCTATTATACATAAAAGAAAAATGAAAACTAAAGGGGGATAAAAGAATAGGCTACCTCATTCGAACAAAGTCATCAAGAGTGCATTCATACCACCATATCAGACCACGGGACTATCTGATGGATGCGCGCTTTTTTGTGCCGCGCGCGTAAAGAGAGAGATATCCGGTGTACGGGACAAGCCGATGCCGGATCCGGAGCCGGAAGGAGGGGGCGCTAGTTCGCCGGTCACGCCGGTTCGCCGCGAAGAGAGGGAGGGCGAGATAGAGACGCGAGGGGGAGAGAGCGAGGGACGGACGAGTAGGGGCCGATCCGAGGCCGGAAGGGCGGCGCGGTGGTTCGCCGGTCGAAAAGAGGGAGGGCAGAGAGAGAGGGGGAGGTCGCACGCCGGTCGGTTGCTCGCGGTCGTCTCGCCGGCATCCTCCTGGTTCGTCGGTTGCTCGCACTGGTTCGCCGGTCGGAAAAAAGCGAGGGCAGAGAGAGAGAGAGTTCGTCGGGGAGAGAGAGCGAGGGTAGAGAGAGAGAGAAAGGCGTGAAGAAAGAAAACCGAGACTGAAATTTTTTCAAATTAGCGCCTCTTTTTCTCCTCCAGGACGTGGGTCCCACGAGGACACGTGTCGCACTCCGAGCGCCTTCTTGTTTGCCAGGCTGGAACGTTAGACGTACCCAATATTTTCTCCTTTTCACGCTGCCTCCGTCAAAGTGCAACAGCGTCGAGTCAAGCCCAGCAAGGAGCCGCAGGCGTTGACTCCTTCTTTGGCCCAATGTCTACAACAGCTTCAGCCACGCGTCTTCTCCCTCTCCCCTTCGAATCCTGCTGCCAGCGAAGCCGCACGCACTTCGGCCACCTGCCCCCGTCCAGCTTGTCCAGTCAAGCTTCTTCTTCAGCGAACTCCCTTCCTTCGCGTGTCTTCCTTGGTCAAAGCAGCAGCCCATCTTCGAGCTTTCTTGTTCAGCCCACAAACCAGTGGAGTCCAGCCTAGCGAAATCTTCAAGCCCAGCTCGCAATTGTCCTGGTCAGCCCAAGTTTCGGTCCAACAGCCCAGCCAAGTGAAGCCTGCGAATTTCCCAGCCCATCCGAAGACAGGCCCACTTGAAGTCCAGCCCAATTCCAGCTCACTTGAAGCCAAAGAAGCACGCCCAAGCCCAAGTCTAAGCCCAGAAATTTATGTGGGCTTACAAGGCTTTTACACCCAGCTCGAGTGTCCATCGACGTCGCTAAAAATTTGGATTTTGGCCACCGTCACGCCACCGTCGTGGTAAACCGGTTTCCCCAATAAACCGGTGAGTTTATGCACTAAACTCTTCTTAGTAGACTAATGATGTTTAAAGGGTGTTTAGATTTATTTAAGTTTAGATTAGTGTAAATTAGTTTATTTAATTAATTTAGGTTAGTTAGATTAGTAAATTAGGTGGTTAGAGCTTAAATTTAGTTAGATCGTTAGGTAGCTTTATAGTTAGAATGGTTAGGAAAATTTAATTAGTTCAATAGGTGGTTAGATTAGAATTATTTAGCCTAAGTTAGCATTTTTAAATGTTTAATGTACCTATTTAATTAATTTTAGAAATTATTTAATTATTGATTATTTTTTTGGAAATTAGACCGGGATAGCCAGTGACCAGAATTTTGTGCTAATTGCAATGATGTGATTAATTTCTGTAATTGAGTGTTAAATTATGCCAATTGAGTGCTAATTGAAAATTTGAGTATTTAATTCAAGAGTTTATGAATTTCCAATATTTATTCAAAAAATCCCGAGTGTCGGTTTGTGACACCGAAAATAGTTTTATATACTATATAAAATAGCGGAAGTTTAAAAGAAAAGATATCAATCTTTCTAGGTTGAGTTATGTACCCACACACGACTATTTGACCGTATATTTCTAATATGAAGAAAAATGCCAGGTTCACTATTTTAATTGAGACATTTAAGTGCAAGGCACGGTGTCATGGGCCAAGATTGAGTAGTCATGTGTTGATTAAGAGAACCCATCCCCGGCTGTTAAGCTGGATGTTACCCTATATGGGATGCCCCTAGACAACAGGAACGGTTGCAGTAGATTATGGACCCGTGCTCCTTCTAGAAAGTCATTTGATGGAGATGTGCAGTACTCAATGGGGTGAGACGATGCCTAACAATGCCAAAAGACCGTCGAACAAGAGTAGGCCATGCTATATGCCGAGGTCAAAACTAGGAACGCATGATTAATTGAGTGAATGTGTTAGATTATGGGACAAAATTATGTGGCACAGAACGGGACGTGTCATAACAATTTGGTCCTATAATCTGGACCTTTGTACTAGTTTGAGAATTTAGTGTGACATTCTAGTTGTTGGAGCTTATTTGTTGCTCATGCTCTCATGCTGTCTATGATATAAATTGTACTAACTTGCAAGATAGATCTGAGACGAGATAAGTCTCTATGATTATATGATTGTGTGGTTAGGACGCTTCTTAGTGTCTTTCCCTTAAAATCGGTGTTTAGAGTGTGAACTCGCTAAGGTTTATATCTCACCCCGTTGTCCGCTCAATTTTCAAGATCGTAGAGCTGAGGACCTAGAGCCGTGCTCAAGTGATTCAAAGTGTAGGTCAGTTAGGACCACTTCTTTTTGGAAAAATAGTCTTTTGTAGTCTTTTGATCACAAACTTTGTACATGACTCAATGTGTATATAAAGGCGTGTTTTGTTGTGAATTTGTTGTCCTGCTTTTCTATCCTAATATGGTTATAGTCAGGGGATTTATTATTCGCTTCCACATGTGCAATAAAATGAAAAAGGTCAACAACTAGTCCTGAGAAGTCACAAAGTTTTATCGACCAGAGAGGGATGGGTACGCACTCGAGGATCAGGGCGTGACACTTGAGGATGTGTTATGGGCTTGCGTGCTAGATTTTAAAGGAAGTTGGGAAAAACAACTTCATCTTGTGGAATTTGCCTACAACAATAGTTATCAGCAAAGCATCCAAATGGCTCCTTTTGAAGCATTATATGGCAAAGGGTGCAGGACACCAGTGTGTTGGGATGAAGTCGGGGAAAGAAAAGTTACAGGCCTATAGTTGGTTCAGCAATCAGTGGATGCCGTTGCACTAATCACAGGCAGACTAAAGACCGTTCAAAGCAAATAGAAAAGCTACGCAGATAATTGCCGGAGGCCATTGGAATTCCAAGTTGGTGATCACGTTTTTCTAAAGGTGTCGCCAATGAGGGGAACTTCGCTTTGGTAAGAAAGGGAAATTGAGTCCAAGGTATATAGGTTCATTTGAAATTCTAGAAAGAATCAAGACCCTAGCGTATCGTCTTGCGTTGTCGCCGAGACTAGTGCAAGTACACAACGTCTTTCACATGTCAATGATGAGGAAGTACAAGCCTAATCCGACCCACGTGCTTAATTTTGAAGAATTGGTCATGGATGATCGTGTGTCATACGTTAAAAGTCCTGTTCAAATTATGGATAGAAAAGAGCAAGTTTTGCGTACAAAAACCATTATGTTGGTCAAACTGGTCTAGCAACACCATGGCATTGAAGGAGCAACCTAAGAGAATAAAGAGTTGATGAAACAATTGTGCCCCCACCTTTTTGCTTAAGTTTTATAAATGTTTAAATTTCAAGGACAAAATTTTTATAAGAGAGGAAGAGTTGTGACATCCTGAATTTTATAGTTCTGCTTTCAAATTAAATTAATCTAGCATTTCATCGACACACCTATAATATTATTTTCAGAGCTGATCACTCTTAAGATAACTAGACTATTTGGAGAAATCATTAAGAAAATTTAATGCAATAGACTTTAGGATTTGATCAAGACTGACTACTTGACCGTGCTCATCTACTAAGATCATTATGGCACAATTAAAAATCAATTTGAGAATAGAGATAGGTCTGTTCGACTGAGATGTATGGTTAAACGTGGGTGACTCCACTAAATTGGGAAATTCTCGTCGACCGGCACTATACTAATTTTTCTATCGTTTTAATACCTTGTGTCCGCATTTGAATTCTCGAGATTTTCACGATAACTGAGAGTCACCAATGTGTCGAGTGGGTTCATTGTGGTTCGAAGAAAATCGACCACGGGTCATTTGCATTAAAAATTTTTGAAAACTACCCGATAGCCTAGGTCACGCTAAAAACACGCCAGAGTGAAATTAACCGTGAATTTGAATCCGATTTCAGAAATTGAAAGTTCTTTCATGTCACAAGTCATTTTAGGAACATCAACTCAATCTCCAAATATTTTTTTGCAAATCGAGACTTTTTGGGAAAAAGTCGTCATAGGGCCTTTTTGTTCAGAAAATGTCAAGGACCGTTTTTATCACGAAATTGGGATATAAGTAGGATCAATTGGTGAGGAAAAATACCAATTAGATCTATGAGATGTTGGTTGAATTTATAGAGGCCAATTTGTGTTGATTTAAGAGGCATTTGGTGTCCAATGGAGGATAAAATACATGAAATTCATAGCCCCCCACTACCCATGACTTATGGACCAATTCAAGCCTTCTAGAAGAGGCCTTGATGGATGAATTGAGGCCTTGAAACACAGCTGGTGGTGGAGAATGGTCTTAGGGGACAAATTGAGAGAAAAAGAGACCAAGTAGGCCTCCTTTTGTTCCCTTATCTATCTCTCTTCCCCCAGCTAGTCGAGCAACACTCCCTCAACCCTACTTCTAGTCGTTCGAAGCTCCTCCGTCAGCAGAAGCCAACCATGAGCCATTGCCCATCACCGTTTGCCGCCCCTTCCTTGCGTGCACCATTGTTGCCCCGTCCTTGCCCGCATGTGCCTTCCGCCTCAGTCATGTCCAACTGCGTCGTTCCTGTCCTTGCTCACTGTCCAACAAGCTACTAGAGCCATATGGAGGTCACCGAAGTTGCTTGGCCATCTATCCGTCACTGTGAGTCCCCGCCATTGGCCGCCTAATCCGCTGCAGCTCCACCGATCCTTGCTTTACCGTTTAGCCACTGAAACAACCTTCAACTAACCCTAGTTAGTAGCAAAAATAGTGGGTTTCCAGCAGTGGTTTAGGCCCGTTTTAAAGGTGTTCCCGGCCTCAAAAAACAAGCCCGTTTTGGAGATAGTTGATCCCTGTCACATCCGTGTCGTTTCGAACCAAGCAAATCGTTAATCAAGTGAGTTTAACTCACTAATCCTTGCTTAGTAGGTTAATGATGCTTAAGGGTTGATTAGTTAGACTAAGATTGGTTTAGTGGATAATTAGAATGGTTTAGTGAATTAGTTAACTACCAATAAATATTAGGTGGTTAGTTTTGTGTAATTAGCTAGTAGATAGGCTCTAATTGTCACGCCCCGAACCCCGAGCACGTGCCCATCCCTCTCTGGTCGATAAAATTTTGCGACTTCCCAAGACGAGTCATTGACCCATTGATTTTTAAGCACATGCGGAAGCGAAAATAAATCCCCTAACAATCACACAATTAGAACAGGGAATTTACCTCGCCTTAGTTCCTTCCTGTAGGTCAGCACAGTTCATATCTCAAATGCATGCAATTTATGCATACGACAATTGAAACGCCTTACTTTTCTCAATCAACTACAAGGGTCTCAACTCAATCCATCACAAGAGTCTCGATTATAAGATCAAACCATTATGACCCAACCCATATCATGCCACATCTTTTTGTCTCATAATTAGGTGCATCAAACTCAGACAATCATGCATTCCAATTGTTAATCAAGCCACTCAAGGCATTGTCGACATCCATGTTCGGTAGTCTACTAGCATAGCTAGGCATCGTCTCTTCCCCCATAGAGCACGGCTACGTCACAAAGACGACTATCTCGAAAGAGCTTCGGTCCATAATCTACTGCGACCTGCTACCCTAATGCATGGGTAACCCAAAAGTAGGATTTAGTAACATCCAACGTAAACGCTAGGACGGGTTCACTTTAATCAACACACGACCACTCAATCTCGGCTTCGGACACTGTGCATTGTACACAAATGTCTCGATTAAAATAGTGATACTAGCCTATTTTCTTCGTATTCAAAACATTCGGAAAATAGTCGTGTGTGAGTACACAGTCAGATTGGATTTGGAAAATTCATAACATTCTTTTCAAAATCCCACTAGTTTATATAGTATATAAAACCATTTTTGGTGTTTAAGACCCGACACCCGGGATTTTCTAAATCAATAATGAAATTTATAAATTTTTGGAATAAATGTCCAAAAATCTAATCAACACTCAATTTGCGTAATTTAACACTCAATTGCAGAAATTAACCATACCATTGCAATCAGCACGAAATTCTGGTTACCGGCTATCCTGGCCTAATTTCCGGAAAATATTTAATAATTAATTAATTTCTAAAATTAATTAAATAAATCAATTTAAATACTAAAATGCCAACCTAGGCCAAAATCACTAAATTAAATACCAATACGGACCCGGAAAATTCCCGAACCCTTCTAGATAAATAACACAATTTATCTAGGCCTCACTTAATCTAATCTAACCACCTAACATACATAATTGCATAATTAAATTACTAAATTAATCTAACTAACCACCTAATTCCTAATTAAATAAATCTAAACACCCCTCAGATGTCATTAACCTACTAAGAAGAGTTTAGTAAATAAACTCACCGGCAAATTGCGGAAACCGGTTCACCGCAACGACAGTGCGACAACAGCTGAAACTCGGGTTTGTGACGGAGTCGATGGAGCTTAAACCGGGCCTAGAACCGGCCCAATAAATCTCAGCCCAAGCTGAGGTTTATTCTTGAGTTGGGCTGGACCAAAAACTGACGTTGCAGGCTGGGCTTGTGGACTTCGCGGGCTGAACCAGAAAATTTCGCGGGCTGTTGAACCAGGCCCAAGACGCTGGGCTCACTTGATGGGCTGACTGCTGTACTGGGCTGCTGGAATTCTCGAAGATGTTGGGCCCGCTTCGTGAAGATCAACAGCGAAGGAGCAGCTACTTCGTGTGGCTTCGGTTCGGTGGAAGATTGCTCGGTCTTCTTCGGTGAGGGACTTCGGACGTGGCAGATGAAAGAAATCGCTGGTGGAGGACGTGCGGACGTGGACTGAACGAAGAAGCAACAACGCGAGAGAGAGAGAGAGAGAGAGAGAGAGATTGGGTGGAGAGCTTCGGTGAAATTGAAATGGATGAGTGGGGGTTTACGGTCAACAAACCGATGGAGGGAGAAGCACCATTGACCGGAACGTGGGGTTTCGGTGAGCCGCAGGGGCGTGCGGACGTGTGGGAGGCTTGCAGTTGGCGTGAGGCAGCTGGCAATGAAGAGAGGAGCAGCTGATGGCGTTGGTAGGGGTGCTCGCGCACGGAGAGAGAGAAGCAGGCGTGAGAGAGAGAAAGAGATGTGCCAAATTGAGAGACCGAAGGAAGAAAAAGGAATCGAAGCAGGAGCAGCGAGCGGATGGGGTGTGCCGACTAGCATGTCCGAGAAGCCACGGAGGAGGTGCCCAATATTATCAACCTTAGCCATTACACTAACTCACTTGTCTCCTATTTCTTTCCACTTAATAAATCCATACATTATCCAATTAAATGCCCAAAATTCCAGCCCCTTACTCAAAACCAAATTTCACAACTTTAATTTCAATCTCATCACTCAATTTCCCAAATTGAGGTCGAAATTTTGATGAAGAAAAATCCCATATAATTTTCTGCAAATCTCTGACATTATATAGCTTGGCTTGGAAGTCCAAATTTCCTTCGACTTAGCTCATCCAAATTTCCGTTAATTTTCCGCAACATTAAATCGATTTTCCGCAAAAATCCTGGAATCTCTGAAAAAGTTTTTTAGAGGATGAATCAACATTCCTAAATAGATCGTGACATGAACAGAACTTTCGATTTTTTAAATCGGGTTCAAATTTGCGGTTAATTTCAATCCGATGCGATTTTAGCATGACTAATCTATTAGTAGCTTTTAGGAATCTTTGGTGCAATTGACTCGTGATCGATTTATCTCGAGTCACAATGTACATCTCCGACACATCGGCAACCCTTGGTTGTCATGAAAATCCCAATATTTCAATTACGGGCATTGAGTACCAAAACGATAGAAAAATCGGTTTAGTGCCGATCGACAAGTATTTTGCAATCAGGTGGAATCACCCACACTCTAATCACATATCTTAGTCAAATCAACCTATCTCTAGTCTCTAATCAATTTCGACAATGTCGTAATGACCCTTGTAGATCAACACGGTCGAGTAGTTAATTCCTAGTCAAATTCTCAAGTCCATTGCATTTAGATTCCTTGATTGCTTCCCTAGATAATCCAATTATCTCGTGAATGATTGGCTCAGAGAATAGTACTATCTGCGCGTCGACGAAAGGTCCAATTTATTTAATCGAAAACGGTCGCGACCAATATTTTCCGAGTGTGAACCACCTAGAGTTTGGCTAATGGATTGTTAAGCCTAGACTTAACTCAGGCTCTCCTAAACCCATACCAATTCGCGACTTAGGTTTAAGTTCTTAATATGCAATTGATTTTCAATTAGGAGTCGCCACTAATCTATTTTTGGTGGGTCGATTAGAAACCCAAATAAAGTAATGGGAGATTTACTTTACTCCTACGAACCAGAGATTTATGAGTTCGGGGACTTGGTTATGCTAGATTTCTCTAACGCCCTTTCGGTACGTTTATCTTTTATTTAGAAAAAATTGTTTGGCAAGCAACTTGAATTGATTTTAATTCCTTAACATGTGAGGTGACCATGCAGATGCACAAACCATCAATTTAATACTCAAGAAAGTAATAAATAAATTGCAGGACTTATCTCATAGCAATGAAAGTATCTGCAATGTTAAAATAAAATCCACATCAACAACCCTAGATATAGTTTTTAATTAACACACAATTTTTTTGTTTTCAATTATTTAATGAGAATCATGCCTTATGCAATGCATGCTACTAATCTACCATAAAATGATATGACATGGCACTATAGCCTAAACTATATGAATGAATAAGATAATTTTTTTGTTTTTTTCTTAATGAACATGCAATAATTAAATATGCAATCTAAATAAACCAAAATGACCTAATCCAAATGATGGACGATTTCTAATTAAATAAACCTAGCGACAATTGCTAAATGACGTGCATTTCGTGAACCTAATTCTATATGATGTGCACATGATTTTTTTATTTTCTTAATAAGCATGCAATCTATCCTAATATGCAATGACATGCAAAGAATGCTCTAATTCTAATTTTTTTTTCTTTTTTCCTTTTATGAAATTTGAAATTAAAATTGCCACATAATTAAACATGCAACTTAATTTAAAAAAAAAAAAACAAATAACATCCTAAATGAATGCATTTTTTGATTTTATTTCTTTTTCAAAGTTCGAAATAATAAACCTCCAATTCTAAATATGCAAGATAACCCTAAACGGGAAATATTCTAAAACGAACCTAATCTAACTCAGATTTTTTTTTTCCTTTTTACAAAAATAAAATTGATTCAACCAACACGACGACAAATTAATATCCACAAATTGGCGACCATATCATGCATAAGATTGGGTTTGGCAATTTTATATAAATCGCGAATTGAATCTCGGCGGAAGATCGGATTGGCGATTTTTCAAGTGATTACGGTCGGATTTGGTGCGAAAATTGGGTGACAATCACAAATTTCTGAGGCTATTTCATGTCGAAATCTCAATCACACATTGATGATTATTTCAAATAAATAAACAAGATGAATAATAAATAAATAAGAAATCTACCAAATTAGCCAATGGCGGCTCGTAACGGTGGCTTGGCGTGGCTCGACGATGATGAACACGGCTTCACGACCCACGACCAAGGCTGGCCAGCGGTGTACTCGCGGAGACCCGAAGTCTGTTCTCTATTTTTCCACTAAAGAATATCTCCACACGTCTAATTTCTTCATGAGCTCCCGGCCTAAAATTAATCTTCTTCTTGCATGAATCATAAAACACACAAGTTGTATATACGAGACAAAACTCAACAGAAGACAAATTCACCGCTTGCGCCTATTTGACCAAATTGTGATCTTTTTCCACCTGCGGCAACTTTATCTCTCTTTTCCGAACACGTGAGACAGTTTAGTTGCTGGACGTAGACAAAGGCACCGGTAAACCTGCAAAAACAGAGAGTAGTAATCTTCGGGGCGTGGCTCAACAATTCGGGGTGTTGCTGGGATGTTTGGGATCAGCCGGAGATGTTACGGTGGTGTGGTGACTTCTAGCGTCGGGTCGCAGCAGCGGTGGTGCTCGGAGACGGCGAGCGGGGGGCACAGCTGTTGCAGGTCACGGGCGGAGCAGAGGCACTGCAAGCGGCGGACGGCGCACGCGAGCGGTGGCTTCTGGCCTCAGGTTGCAGCGGCGACGAGGTGGACGGGGTCGCGAGCATCAGCGGCGGGCGTTAGTGCTGGGTCACGAGATCTGCAGATTGCAAACGAGGCGGAGGCGCAGGCAGAGGCGCGGGATCTGGAGGTTGTGAGCGGCGCAGGAGCAACTCCGAAAGCGTAGATCGCAGTAGCAGGGGACGGCTCGTGGAGAAGGCGTAGCAGGACAGAGCGGCTGAGCGGCCGGGCGTCGCAGAGGGGAGTTCGGAGTGACGGTGGCCGACGGTAGCGACGGCGAGGGAGGCTCGCGGGTGCTGCGAGTCGCGAGGGAACGAGCGGCGGCTGCCGCGGTTCAACGAAGGATCGAGTGCTGCGGCGCGGAGGTGATGAGCAGCAGCGTCGAGGGGAAGCTCTGGAGAAGACGAACAGTAGTTATTTTCCTCTTTTTTTTCTCTCTCTCTGTCTCCTGATGTGCTCTGGTGCACTTTTCAGCAGAAGGAGAAATCCCTGCTGACTTTTGCCTTCCCCCAACGACAGAACAAAAGGAAAAACCAAGGGAGAGCTTTTTCTTCTTTTGACCTAAACTCGAGAGAAACCCCCTTTGTACGGCCGTATATTCAACGTATGGCCCCCTTTGCTCCCCACCGTATGCAACTCCTTTTATACACCAAAAAATTGTATCTCCGTGGTATATTTCATTGCCAACTTTGCTCATGCAAAATACTATTGAATATACCACCCCACCACGCACGATATTTTTTGTGTTTTTTTTCTAATATTTCATTCGAGAATTTCCTTTCCATAAAAAATACATCACTTGGTGTATATTGCCTAAATACATGAAAATCCCAACGGAATATGTGAAAAATTTTGCACTCGCCGTCGGTCCAATAAAATAAACAAAAATGTTCCTAAACTATATGCCATGTGATTTTATTTTTTCAAGGATAAAATTAACCCTTAATTTTTTTAATACAATAAATGTTTAAATGGATCGCCAAAATTTAGGTGTCAACAAAAACGAATTTTGAAAATTTAGGCCGTCACACTAATATTTATTTAATAAGTCTTGGAATTTTTTCGGGCCCATTCCGACATATAATTAGGCTTTATGGGCCTTAATATGCATTTAGTTAACCTTTAAAGCGTATTTTCTTCCTAATCGAGTCTTAAGGGTGGAACTTCTGAGACGTTGTCTCACCCTATTGTGGGATAACTTTTCAGGTCCTTAGATGGTTGCTCCTTAGTTTTTTGGACGACCCAAGAGCATTATAGAGTAAACATCCTATATTCTGATGAATTAGGACCTAGGGGTTGGGACTCCAAGTTGGTAAGGTCCATAGTCTGGGTTGATGCGAATCTCGCCCATAAGGTGCCCCATCGATACAAATCATGGTATCGCCGAGCTTGAGATGGCCAAAGAGAGGGTCCTATTCCGGAGTCTGAGATTCCTCTATACGCTCTAAAAGTCGCTTTTGGAAAAGGCACAACTGATCCTTCTCAAGGCTCGATAGTAGATGCAGTAGACCGAAATGAACAATGGAAGTGTGCCGAATAGTAATTCAAAGCTTCAATCTTGAAGGAAAATTGATAGAGATGCAACTGGCATCGTAGCAGCCATCTTGTAGCAGACTCAATAAGCATACCTTAGGTAATAATAGCTCTAATATAGAGTTGAGATTTATAAATGAAGAGAAAAATAATATTATGTTCATTAACTGTTGAATAGTGCATGTGTTTATTTAAAGACCTTACATAACAACTATTTAAAGAGACAAACAAGAATGAATTAAGGAGAATATAAAAAATCACAGAATCATAGAATACCTTAAATATATCGTTAACATAAACAAAATAAGATTGAAGTACCTCTAAAGTTGAAGAATAGCACTTCTATTGTTTTTCCTTTACTTTACTTCTCTATTTATAAGAACAGAAATATATTTTCTCTCTTGGCTTCCTTTTACACACACACACAAAACTCATAAAAAATTGGGTCAAGCTATGTCGATTGATTTTGGCCCAAAAAAATGAGCTTCGTCAAGCTATGTCGGTAACATTGAGCCTGGCCTGGGGAATTTCCTGCATGTAAATATTTTTCTCTTACCGGTAATTAAATTTTTATTATAATGAAATTCATCGGTGACTTTTGTTGATATTGGAAGAAGCCTTTATGTTAGCAATAGAATAGACTTGCATGTGGACCTCAGTTTCGAGGTCAATTGTCTGTCCTCGTAAGTTGCTTAAATAGTAGCCCATTGCAATCGGGCATTAAAACGTCTAATTTGTCCGTAAGATGCACTTTACTAGTTTCAACACAGCGGGTGGACGAGAAATGTGAAGAAACTAGTACCTAAAGAGCAGGTTTGGAGAAAATAAGGCAAAAGATGGACTCAAAACTTAAAAATACCTTGGGAACTAGTCTTAGATCGCCAAGAATCGGTCAAAAAGTTCTCAAACCGGTAAGGAAAGTGCCTCAGAACCGGTAAATTGGGTCTAACTGAACTGGTCATCACCGGTCCTATCAACAATCAACGGTCACATGTTGACGTGGCGGTGCTGATGTGGCGGATGACATCAGCACGCAGGAGGAGCTTTTGTCTCGTAGAGCTCTGATGATGCATGGATCTCCCGTGCAATGGCTTCTGGCGGTGCATATGGCGTGTGCGACGGGTTATGGCAACAAAATTTGAGTGGCGGGCTCTGGTGACGATGGCGAGTCTAGTAGTGGTGTTAGCATTTCGAAAGAACAACCAAAATGCGTCAAAATAGTGCTGAAAGGTGGTAGGCTCAGTAGATTAGGATCTGGTTCGTCTAAGGCCGGTGAGTCTGGTGGTGTTGTATGTCTTCCCAGATGAGCAACGAAAAGAGTCACGAACAGCAGCTGAAGTTGAGGGCTTGGCAAAGAAATGAGAGTGACGTGGCCGATGTGGTGAAAAATATGGCCGATTCAGCTGGCATTATTATGATTCAGACTCGCTGGACGCTCCCTCAAAACACAATGAGACTTCGACACCAGATGAAAATTGTGATGAGAAAAAAAAAAATGTAATGTAATATTTTATATATTATCGAATATGGAGTACTGAGTGGTTTATAAGCTTTACTAATAAACTATCTAATGTAGCACAATATCAATTACAATTACTATGTACCAATCAAGGAAAATATACAAAATCTCGTAAATATACTAAAACGCGGTTGCTCTATCTGCATTTTTGTTTGTCTTTTGTTTGTTTCCAAGCTTCTTCTTTCGCTTCAATTTTGGTTTGGTCTGCTTTAAAATTTGAAGCTAGCAGTCTAGATCCCGGCATTGCTGTTGAATTAGTTCCGAGACTCCCATAAATTATTGGAAACTCTAGTGGTGGAACCTACTTTCCGAAGATCAGCAACTCCTTACAAGCATTATTGGAAAGACCAAGCATTTCTGGTAATTACTGTTCTGGATCTGAATCAGCATTCTCCATTCCTTCCATTAGATCGTCAGTGATCCTGCTTCTCTGGTCAATGACCTGACATTTTGATTGTTCTCTTTCTGGTGATTGCTCGTTCCGTTCATGAGCGTTATTGTGTTCTAGTGTATAGTCAACCTTTCTGGCAGCGAAGAAACTTAAGTCAATAGTTATGCCGGGCTTCATTAAGATCTCTTTCGTGGTCTTTACACTCTATTTCGTAAATGATGCGGCCATCGATAAGTGTGTTTAGGATATGCAAATCTAGTTTGAGACTTTCTATTCCATGGATCTAGTAATGGCTTTTGCGCCTACGGAACAATCTCCGGGCGTCACCCGCGTATATATCCAAAAAGGAACACGCAGTTTGAAACAAGGTCAGAACGAGCAGCACCACCGCAGCGACCACGGAGATCCCAGACCACGGGTTGCTGAAGTAGTCTCGGTGGAGGATGACCCTCCACCGGTACCAAGCAGCCTTCCACTGGTGCCACCGGTTCCTGCTGTACGCGTTCAGGCCCAGGCACTGGCTCGAGTAGACAAACTCGCTAGAGTCCCTCATGGTCTCCTTGTACATGCTGTTGAAGAGATGAGCCACATCATCCGCGCTTCCAAGCCGATTTTCCAAAATTCCACAGCTGATTAGAAAGTCGACGTCTTCGGGCGTGTTAATGAGGCTGTCCATGAGAATGGCGTAGCTGCTGATGTACTTTTCATCATGGTGGCACTGCTCGTACGCAATCATGTTCCTGAAGTACGGCTCGGTCCACTCGTGCACAACCACACGCCGCATCACAAGGATACCATCCTTGAAGTCAACATCGAGCACGGAGGAGGTTCCCTCGCCCTGTCTGAACGTGACCCCGGCCTCTTGCAGCTCCTTTGCACTCCGAGTCAGCTGGAATTTCTTGCCCTCTTTGAGCGTCACGCGCCGAGGGAATGCAGGCAGTTGCAGGGCTCGCACGTAGTCCACCAGGTGCTTCACCTGAACTCTCGTGCTTACAAGCTCATGCCCGTGCAGGACGTCTCTGAAGTACTCGTAGCTAAGCTTGAAGAATGTGACAGTGGTACTCAATGTCGTGAGGCTGTATAGATACTCGAGGACAAAGAAGGGGACTTGATTTTCCAGCAGCAGGAGGTCGTGGAATACAGCGTTGCTCATCCACTGCTTGCTGAATATCTCGTCGTTCAGGTCTCGGTGCTCAGGGTCGTGGTTCCAGTAATGGTTCGTTATGAACAGCTCAACTAAAAAAATTGCGTCCACTAAGATAATTTCTACGAGCTCATAGCTGCCTTGGGTGAGCTTTTCTTGGTAGCATTGCCGAATGCGGTCTTCCGATTCGCTGATCATTCTGGTACAAGCTGGGAGGTCGGCCTTGCAATGGCGAAGGAAGCCTGTCACGTACCTCAGTTTGATCTCCTCCGTCAACTGAAGCTCTTTCTTACCATAGTGGAACGGCCCGATGGAGATGACTTGAGGCGTGTAGGCCTCTGCGTTTGCTCTACGCAACTTCTCAGGCACTCGATAGATGCAACGCTCGGCGGAAAATGGAGGCAAGTTGTCCATCTTCGTCTTCATGGTAACCACAACTTCCTTGACAATCTGACTCATTTCTAAACAAGTGAAAGAAAAGATTACAAGCCCATGAAACTAGAAGGAATGAAAGGGTAAATCTGGGCATAATTCAATCGACATTCTCGTCTGTGTCTCGGTGGTGCCCAATGGCGAGAATAAATTAAGCACATGTTCTTTTAATCCATTTAACAGGACTCGAGACCCGTTAAAAAAGAAAAACAAAACCAAAAACAACGTGAAAATGATGTTTTTTCTAGTAGAACAGAAAACATGCCCAGCTCGCGATGCATTCACTCTACTCTAGAAATGGCACAAAGGTCTATATTGACAGAATAATGTGATCTGATTTTGATTGTCATGAAGAAACCTTTTTGCTCTCGAAAGATTTTACCTGCGGGCTGTGTTTTTGCCATTGGGCGAATCGGAAAAGTCGTTCAGGTTTAGGAGGCCTTGCGCCTCAACTAATTGAGGAAATATCTGAAGAATCTGCAAAGCTTGAGAAATGAGTAATGGAAGACGTCAGCTCCCCAGATCTCCCAAGGCCGTGCAGCAAAGCCAATTTGCCGTTAAAATCACGTGGCCGCAAATAATACAAAATCATAACTCCTATAAATTCTACTGGAACATGCATGATCTAACCTTCTATTTCTCTGTCAAATGCATACATAGTTTCTATACTATTTGATTTGAAAATACTTGCAGCATGTAGTTACTAAACAAGAAAATTGCCCAAAAAGCCCTAAATTTATTATACGGCAGCCAATTGTCCTAAATCTTTCAATTGTACTAATTTAGCTATAAATTTTTTAATAATTTATCAATTTAGTCATAAACATTTTCACAATTTGTCAATTTCGTCATTCCAGTCAATTTTGGCTAATAATCGCTAACATGGCGGTCTAATTTACATTAGCCATTCTACATGATATGATCAGCACTAGTACAATATTTACAATTTTTGTATTTTATGAGTTTTTCTTCTTTTTTTTTTCCTTTGCCTTTCTAATCTTTTCTTTTCCTTTTTTTCCCCTTTTTCCCTCCACCAGCCTTAGGCAAGGGCTGCCCTCATCATCCCTTGGTAAAGGTGGTGAGGGTGGCCGTCACAACCCAAGCGCAAAAGTCCCTCGCTTGAGGCCAATGGAGGGAAAAAGGGAATAAAATAAAATAAAAAATAAGAAGAATATGAAAAAAAAAAAAAGTATAAAGATTAAAAAAAATCATAAGATGAAAAATGTTCCATATCATCGATGGTCGGTACTAACTAGACTATTACATCAACAATTTCTAGCCATCATTAATCAAAATAACCAAATTAACAAATCATCAAAAGATTCGAGACTAAATTGATAAATCATCAAAATATTGAGTACTCATTGGGCACAATTGAAAGATTTAGAGCTAAATTGGGAAGTTATCAAAAAGTTTTGTGACTAAATTAGCATAATTTAATGTTTATGACTAATTTGGCCCTCATACAATAAGTTTAGGACTTTTTAATAATTCTCCTGTCACTAAACATAATACTCTATCTGCACAAGAAGAACAGAGTTGAATGATGTTGCATGAAAAATTAAGAAGGCTTACCTGAGAATCAAGATTAAGAATGCACTCTTCCTTCTTGCCGTCACTGGAGAACCCTGGCTTGCTTCCCAGACTTATATAGTGAGAAACCACGCAATCCATGAAACAGTCCCTATGAGGGGACAAAAGAAAGGTACAATATTCTTTAACCTTCTATGAAGTATTATTAGCTTTGCACACGAAAGAAGGTCTGACAATTACCGTTAACCACAAAGGAAAAGACGGGGCAAAACACACAGAACCGAGTTATTTGGTTTCTTTGCCATTAAGGCGAAAAGATTCCTATTGGGCCGACTTTATCTAGACCGTAAGAGAAGTTTTTGATGCAGAAAATGGCATAATCCTTTTGTCACGATTACACTGCAACTAAGAAGTGCTTTAGTTATTCTTAGTGATACAACAGCAAAAGCAAAATTCTTCTTGTTGTAATGTTTTTTCTAACACTTTTCTGTAGGTACATTTACCCTTATGACTACTTTAAGGCTTATGACAGGGATTAGCTCCCCTGTGCTTGTTGTGTGTTAGTAAATACTCTTACTTATTTATAAAAGAGAAAATTATGACAAGTTATTTTGTTAATAAATGATTTAAGGCTTGAATTATATACTTTTTCAATTTATTCAATTTATTCAATTTGATCTTGAGCTCCTTTTTATTGTCCAGTTGAATCCTTGAACTATAAATTTTCTGTTTAAGTTAGGACTGGACGAAGTGGACGCCGAAGAAGCCGAGGAGGTAGATGGTGGCAGTGATCTCGAGGATGGTGACGATGTAGAGGGGGATGGAGCTGCGGATCTTGTTGTGCCATCATTGGAGGAGATAATATGGACGGAGAAGAAGAGCGTGAAGAAGACAGCGTTCATGAGGTACAACAGCAATGGAGCGTGTCCGATGCCTTCAGTGATGAAGGCTCGCGACAATAGATGACGATATCGATAGTCGGAGATTCTTCCGGTTGTAGTGGTGGTGGCGATGGTGGGGACCGCCGCCCTGCAAGGCCGCGCACCCCACGAAGCTTTGTTTGCCACCGACGGACGTCCAACCGGCAGTGAGGTTGAGAGTGAAAGAGGAAGGAGATCAACCTTCCAAACCTTCTAATAAAAGAAAAAGAAAAGGAAAAAGAAAAAGAAAAAGCAAAAGCAAAAGCAAAAAAGAAAAGAAAAGAAAAAGAAAAAAAATTGTTAAAAAGAGTTCACAAAGGGAACAAGTTTGATCTAGGTGAAAAAAAAAAAAAAAAAAAAAAAAAGAGGAGGAAAATGATTTCCTCTTTTCAAAAAGAATAAATCACTTTCCCTATTTTTGAAGGTATTTTTTCTAGATGGAAAATGTTTCATTGACTTATCGATTTTCCATGAATCGAATGCCCGAAAATTTGAAAAATATTATCTTTAGCAGTTGTTTTCTGCAAAAGGAATAAAGCTTGAATCTCATATCTTCCTTCTTTTTTCCCGAACGTGTAAAATGTATGTAGCTGTTGCCGAAGGATTTTATGTATTTCTATTCTAAAGACATGAAGAGACAAAGACGTGATAAAATCGAACTGCTTGTATTTGTTTTTCTATCCCTGTTACTTCTCTTTTCAAACAAAAGCAATATAATTTCTCTCCTGACTCCCTTATGCTCTGGAAAAAGCTTCTTTTTTTACACCCTGTCCATTCATTAATTTTGGCAAAAAAATAAAATATCGTCTAGATTTTTCGGAAACTCTAGTTCCGGCATTGGGGAAATAATGATATTGTTTACAAAATCTATAAGTAACTGGTTTGTTTATTATAATTAAATTTATAGTTGGCAGCCAAAAGCGAAATCCACGCTATTATTCCACCTGAAATTTGTTAAAAAGCGAAAATTGAGACCCCCAACGGTAATTATATAAACAAGTAGAGTCTACGGGCAGTACCCAAGACTGCAAAAGTTTTAGGGATAAAGGCATGAGACCTTCCAACTTTTTTGGGTTTGTGCAACCTCGTCTTTAAATTATTATTATTATTATTATTATTATTATTATTATTATTATTATTATTATTATTATTATTTACAATTCCGTCCTTGAACTTCTTCGAATTTGCCCATTAGTAATCCTTCCGTTAGGTGCTAAGACAAAAATGTTGATGTGACAATTAATTACGTGTGAAGCACTTACATGGTGGCTTCATGCCGCTGACACACTGCTTACGTGGCTTTATGAATTTAAGGAATTTAAAAAAAACAAAGTCAAGGATTTTGAAAAAAGAGAATTGAAAATTAGATAGAGGAAAAACCATCTTCAACTCGCTTCAACAAGAGAGGGTGATCACTATTTTACCAGCCATCGACGAGGGTGGCCAAACCATTGCTGGCCACAAGCCATGGTGGCATCACCGTCATAGATCACACGAAGTGGAGAGGGCGGCAGCCATCATGAATGTTTGCCAAGGGCTTGCCACCCTTACCAGCAACGGCCAATAGAGACAATACAAATACTATAACTTTCCTATGATGCTCACTTCAATGGCATAACTTTTTTTTCACTTGCCTAAGTGTCCCATCAAAATAAAAGCGATCATTTGATGTCATTTTTGATAAATCATCATACATGGATATTTTTATTAATTTCCCATCCGGCGTGAATTTTTTATATTTTTAATAAAATTGAATTATCTATTTTGATTTTGTTTTTCTTTTCCCTTATTTTAGGGTCGGTCACTCGCGACCCTCCCGCTCACCCATGGCCAGCGAGGCTGCTATGCCCTCCTCATCCAAGGCCCTTGTGTTCACACTGGGCGAGGGCCACCTCATCCAACAAAATATCTTTATGCCTTGAAGATTTAAGATGAGCATCCATGCTCCTAATGAATCGAATTGAACTTTTGAAAAAATATAATAAGTTATTAGGTTTCGCTATATTGTACCTCGCAAAAAGCGACACTTTTAAATTTAGCTTAGTATAAAACATCATGTAAGTATATGCTTTCTCCTCGGTGAATCCTATAAATAAAGATTTAAGTGTCTAGTACATATTCAAGATGTATAATGACCCGCAAACTGTCATAATAACATTTAACTGGGGTCGAATTATCATAAAGAACAAAAGAAAAAGTTATCTTTCGTCGGCAGATGTGGCATATCTTGACTGTTTGGATAAATCCTCGACTACTTCATGCAATCGACTAAATTTGTTATTAGACATAAATTCGTAGAATTGAATATTGAGAGCGAGACAATGTCAAGCGCCACTACGGGCTACCTGCTCCCGTGGTCAAAAGAAAAAAACCAACCCCTAATTTTCTAAGAAACCAAAAAGAGCGGAAACAAACATAAACAATGACGAAATTACAAGCATTGAGTAATAGCTGGAACAGAAAGACTGATGCTAGAGAGATATAGAGAGAGGAGTGACGTAGAAGCTTCTCCTACTTCTTCAACAAGTGTTCGCTCTCTCTCTCTCTCTCTACACCTCTTGTTGGAGTTTATCCCATATCAGTTGTGAAATGAGTGGATAGTCAGTTTATAAGTGTAAGAAAAAATCTCACTTTTTGAGCTAATTTTTGAAGAGAGAGAAACTCAAGACCACCTAACACTAGTATTCCAATCTAGGTTACCAACGAGGCTGGACCTAAATGTCACACATGAGATACGAGTTATTGCTACTCCAACCTAGGGCCCAATATTTAAGGTGGAGATTGTATTACTTATCAATAAGTATAGACCCAACAATCATACGGGAGATAAGGATTGTCACTATTTCAACCCAGGACCTAATGTTTGAGAGGGAGATTGTTGGGTTATCCCACATTGATTACAGAATGATTTGTGCTTGGTTTATAAGTGTGAGAGAAAATCTCACTCTTTGAGCTAGCTTCTAGGGTAAGAGAGGCCCAAGATTACTCAACACTAGTATTAGAGCTCAGGTTACTAACAAATCTAGACCCATAGTTACTTGGGAGATACAAGTTGTTACTCCTCTGATTTAAGGCCCAATGATTGAGGAGGAGATTTTTAGGATTATCCGAAATCGGTTTTGGAAGAGACAAGTTGTCGATATATAAGTATAAGAGAAAGCCTCGGCCTTTTAGCTAATTTTGGGATGAGAGAGACTGAAAACCGCCCAACACTAGTATCAAAGTAGATGATTGATTGGTAGCCTACTCCCAATGTGTATAGATGTTTGATGAATATCTCAAGAAAAGAATCTAGTGACCAATGCGGATTCTAGGTAGGTAGGCATTGTAGTGTAGTAATGCCGGCTCGATAGTCAACTTCATGGTTTGATTTGGAGAAAAAGACTGGGGATGAAGTTGGGTATTGATAGATATTCAAGTCGAGATAAGTTGATGTAAAATGATTTCTAAATTAAAGGGTAGCAATCCTAACACTGAGCTCATATGTGATGTGGAGATTGTTAGGATGCATATATGAGTTGTATTAAAGTAATCCCATATTAGAGAATTGGTATGGTATTGAGCGGTTATTGTATACTAGTTCTCTATGAAGAAATGTGTTCTTAACATCCATTTGAAACAAAAACCAACCACGATTGACAACAATTGTCGTGAGAAATTTGATGGTTAATTTTTACTATAGGAGCAAATGTTTCTTTGTAGTTTATTCAGTACGTTGATGTATCCCTTGACTACCAATCTAATTTTGTGCCTTTCAATTCAACCATCACTTTTGTACTTGATCTTGTAAATCCATCGACAGCCTATGGGACATTTTTCAATAGGTTATGGAATAATATGTTGAGTCTGATTTATGTCAAGGGCTTGGAATTCCTTATCCATGATCTTTCTCCACACAGTTGATTGTTACCGCTCAAGAAAATTTGTAGACTCAATGTTTGTAACTATAGCTTATAGAAAGGTACCAAAATCTAAAGAAATGTAATTATAGCAAACGTCATCCTGTATGGGATGGATCGTAGACAAATGATATGTGACAAAGTCCCAAAGATGAGTTGAGGGCTGAGAAGCTCAAATTGATCGATAAACTGGAGCTATATCCTGGATAGGGTTGGAAGTAAAGCAGCCATGTCTAGATTAAGGGCGTCTTTCCTCTCTCTCCAGTTCTTGTCAATCACAAAATCATCGGAAACAATCTGTAAGGGAGCAAAATCCCTACCAAATCTGCTACAATCATAGTTGTTAGTATTGTCACTACTATTCTCCCCTTGAATTTGATCCCTGGGAGAAAAATACAAGAGTTTCATCAAACGTGACATCTTGAGAAAGAAGCATTATTTTCGATGAAGAGATCAAAACATTTATGAACCTTTTTAACACTAGAATATCCCAAAAATGCATTTGTGTGCACGAGAATCTAATTTACTCCCCAACGAAGTGTGAATGTGGCACATACCATCGAATACACGAACATAAGAGAGATTAATCGACCAGCCAAGGAGCACTTCTGGGGGAGATTTGTATTGCAACACTTTACTAGGAAGATGATTGGTCAAATAGCAGCTTGTTAGTATCGCATCCGACTAAAATTGTTGAGGTAAGTTTCCATGGAAGGGATCATGTTACCTTAAGAAGATGACAATTTTGCCTCTTCGCAACCCTATTGTGTTGGACAGTTTTGACACGAGAAGTCTATGTACAATACCTAGACTTTTGAGGAAAGACTCAAATGGGTGATTGGTGTATTTAGTCTCATTGTTAGTATGCAATATTTTAATTTGAGCACCACGCTATGTGTGGATTATCCAAGTAAATTTCTTGAAGAAAATCTATACTTCACTTTTATAGGTAAGCAAATACAATCAAGTATTTGAGATTTATCATCTGTAAACGTAATAAAGTACTTAAACTATCTCGATATTCAATTGGTGCATTACCGAACATCATAATGAATCAACTCAAATAGTTCATATGCATTATTTTTCCTTTGATAAAAAGGCAATCTATGCTGTTTAGCAAAATGGCAAGTTTTATGAGAACTTGAATCTACAGAAAATGAAAGATCAATAGACTATAACACCCGATCTGATGGATGCCCCATATGCCAATGCCATAGTTGAGATGTCAAGCCTTTATTCTAACTAGCAACCAAAACTTTACTAAAAAAATGAAGAGTGCATAGCCCCTTTTGAAACCAGACTTCACCAATCTTCCTTCTTGTGGTTCTGTCCCGAAAGATAACCTTTTCACAGGAAAAGATAATGCCCAGTAATTTTGCTAATAGATAATAAGTTAGACGATAATGAGGGCACAAAAAACATATTAGAAGAATTAGAAAATAAATCCAATTTCCTAACCCCTTGAATAGGGACCTTTTCACCATTGACAACCATAATAGGAGAGTAGAAACTAGTAGGAACCTCACGCAAGGAAGTTATCTAACAAGCACTACTACACATCTAGTTAATAGCTCCTGAATCAATTATAAAATAGTCCATAAATGATGTAAATAAGACAAAGACAAGGACAAGTAAAGTATGAGCACCATAATTTTTGTACAACTCTTACTTGAGTGTCATAACTTTTTCTTCACTCGCTTAAGTGTCACATCAAAATAAAAGCAATCATTTGAGTGTCATTTCCGACAAATCATCCTATGTGAATTTTTTTTTATCAATTTCCCATTCAGACATGGATTTATTTTTTATTTTAGACTTTTTTTATTGATTTGCCACATTAGCGGTGGCAATGCCATGTAAAACAACCAACATCCATATTGGATTTTTCGGAAAGGCAAATTGCTGATAGCATTAGTTATCAATTTTTTAAATTTGTGGCGCTCAAGTGAACGTAGTACAAAAGTTATGGTACTCCCAGTGTACTAATCCCTAAAATGCTTATACAGGTGTCCATTGAAGGAGTGATTATTTGAATATTTGAGAAAATTCTCAATTTAGTCTTAAACCTAATTCAAGGATGTCAATTCAGTTTTAACTTTCTAATTTTATCAATATAGTGCTACACATTTGCGCAATATTTAAATGTAGTCTTTCTTGCCTATTCTCGGTCCAAATTGCGACATGCAAATCAACCAATTGCCTATGTTAGCATGCTGTTTAGAAGGGTCGGTGATAACTAGATGCCATGTCAGTGATTTTCAATGGTAATTGATGAAAAATATTACATTGGAATATCACCCAAAAGTTCAGGACTAGATTTACAATACTGAAAAGTAGAGCTAATTAAGTGGAATAATTAATTGTTGACAAGAAATTATGACAATTGTAATTGCATTATAAGACCATCCAATCAAACCATTGGCAAAGAAAGAGAAGAAAAAGGTTAAAAGAAAAATCTTAAATTTGGCAAATGTAAGAGATATTAAAGTCAATTTAAGGTAACAAGGGGCATCAGAAATTAAAAAAAAAAATGGATAGAAAAAGAGCGAGCCCTTATGCTTTTATCATTTTCACATAATTACTCATTTAAATGTTAAATCTAACCTATTTATTTATATTCAAGTTAATGTGAGTAAAAAAAGGAGAGAGTATGATAGATTTTTAGAGTCAAGGCCATATGGTGATTGGGGAAAAGGAGAGGTGAAGGAAGTAATTTATAATTAATACTACTTATGTAGTAGTGCATAATAATTGTTTTGCGATATTTAATTTCAATCTTGATTGAAAATTAAATTTAAAATATTTTGGATTTTACATGTAATGGGCCTAATTTATGAGAAGTACCTAGTTTTATATATATGGCACAACTTCTATTAAAAGAAAAAGGAAAAAAGAAAAAATTGTAAAAGTTGTTCACCTTAATGCCAAACATGCCACGGAGAATAGTCAGCATTGACTAAACCTCCATGTCAGCAATAAACTGTCCAAAATTGACCGAAATGACTAAATTGATAAATCATTAAAAGATTTAAGACAAAATTATCATAAGATTAAGGACTAAATTGACACAATTGACGGGTTTATGACAGGCATAATTTAAAAGTTTATGACGAATTTGGCTACTGTGAAATAGATTTAACACTTTTTGGATATCACTAAGCATAATTCTCTTACGTCTGCGGAAGGAGCACTGAGTTGAAAGATGTTGAGAGAATAACAAAGAAGGCTTACCTGAGACTGGAGATCAGTATGTTCTTCTTTCTTGTTGTCACTGGGGAAATCCCGTTTGCTTCCCAGACTATATACCGAGAAACCATGCAAACCATGAAACCAGCAGCTATGGAGGGATAGAAGAAAGATATGATATTCTTTAACCTTCTATGAAGCAATATTAACTTGTGCCCACAAAAGAATGTCTGCCCATTACTATTAACCCCAAAGAAAAAGGGGAAGGGGGAAAAGAACACAAAACAGAGTTAATTGGTTACTTTGCCATTGAGCTGAAAAGATATCTTGATCTAACTTTATCTAGACTGTTAGAGAAGTTTTTGATGCAGAAAAAGTGATAATACTTTTGTCACAATTACACTGCAACTGTGAAGTATTCAAGTTATTCTCAATATCGCAACAGCAAAAGCAAAATTCTTGTTGGCATATTGTTTGTCCTGAGACTTTCTCTATGGTTCCATATACCCATATCCCTAATTTAAAAAAGCTTATGAAAGGGATTAGCTCCCCGTGCTTATTCCATATCAATAAATACTCTTATTTATAATTTAAAAAAAAGAACATTATGACAAGTTTCTTCGATAATAAACGGTTTTAGCTCGAATTATATACATTTTCAATTTGTTCAATTTGATTGTTGAATTCTTATTATTATTTTCTTTTGGGTCCAACTAAATCCTCCAACTATAACTTCTTTTGTTTAAGTTAGTCCTCCCGTCAAAAATGTGAACAGAAATGCTGACATAGAATCGTGTCAATGTCACTTCGTTACATGGATATCCATGAGACAAGTATGACGCGGCCCTTGTAGTTGGATTGACAAGTTTTGTTTAGAACTTGCAAGTTCCATGGCCCGAATCACAGTTTGATTTACGTGCTCATCGTGTAGTCCTGGCGGACGTTGATGAGATGTTTTCATTCATTGTATTCTCCTCTGGTGGTTTGGAGAATAATTTAGTGAGATTCAGTCTATATATTGTATTCTAAGGGCAACTTTTTGGGGGGTTTTAGCGACTTGGCATGCAGCACATGTGCGCTTTTGGGACTTCGGGAAGCTTCTGAATGAATGGTGAAATGAAGCTATCGTCCATGGTGTTCGAGATTTGGGTATTTGAAGCCTCCTCCTTAACTCGTTGACTATGACCTGTTTGATGAAATGCGTCCATGGCATTTTCATAAAATAGGTCCTCAAAGCGTTCAAACTGAATGAGTGTTGATATAGTTTATACCTTGCTGATTTGTTCATTAATTATTAACCATGATTTCGAGTGTAATTGACCGTGGTGGGTGATGAGAAAAAATGACCCGGAGCTATTTATCAGTGATGATTCATGATGATTTGTTGGGTCACATCCCTCTTCCTTATTCATAAGCCGTGAGTTTTTCAAAATTTCGTGATAATATGGAGATGGTGATTTCATTAGCTATGAGTTAGATTCTCCAACGATGATCCAGTGGTGGTGGATTGATATAACTCGCGGTGATGTCTTGGCTGTGCTCTGCTTGAAAGTGGAAAGCGTTATCTGTTGATTAAAAGCTTTAAATATTCTGAATTTAATGTTCAGTTTTCAGAGTTCTTGGTCTGTAATGTGAAGAAAGGCGATAAAACTGAATAAGGAAGAAGATAATATGTGGAGAAAGAGGGGAAGATGGAGACCCAAACCTTAGTTTTTTTTTAAGGAAGGTTGGGCTTAATTCAAGTCATAATTGTATTGATGTTTTTCGGCTTTGATCTACTTTGATGGAAGCATTGGATTGTTGATGAGTTGGGCTTAATTTGCTTTTAAATTGAGCTTGAATAGCGCATGGACCATATTTGGACCAAGCCCAAGGGCCCACCCCATGCCTCCCTCTTCCAGAATATAAAATAATTTTTAAAAAGTTAATTTAAAAAATAAAAAAATAAAAATTTCAAAAATTTTTAAAGTGTTATAAAATATATGAATGAATGAAACACATAAATGAATATTCATTATATTCATCTTATCTAATGTACTTATTATGGTACATTTATATACATTTTAAATATATCTCCCTATACAATGAATGTTCATCTCCCTATTCAATGTATGTATTATTCAATATTTTCTCCTCTTGCTTTCTCTACTCAATCTCTTGATTCTCTCTATTATATATTTGTAACATAATATTTTACAACACGTTATTTGCACGAAGACCTATCAACTAAGTAAGTAATTTTTGCAAGGTAGGTGTTCTTTTTATTAATCAACTTATACTTCATTTTCTCCTATCAATTCTTCATTTTTATTTTTCTTGTCTGAAGCCAATTTTAAATCTAAAAGTAGTATTTTGCTCCTAAAGTAGCAGTGGATATTTGGAAGTCCTTTTACTTAATTTAAGGATTTATTTTTACAAGTATTATGGTAAATATTGAAAAGCCCAAATTCCACATCCTGAAAGTGAGTTGAAAGAATTATCTATCATGATGCCTTGACATGGAAATGCACCTCTAAGGGCAAGATCTCGCTAAAGCAATTACAGAGGACGGAACCTCAAATGCAAAAGATAAAGCAAATGTACTAATTTTTATTCGTTGTCATTTGCATGAGAGCCTGCAAACTCAATATTTATCTGTTTGAAACCCTCAGATATTGTGGAGGAAATTAAAGGATAGGTGTTGACACCTAAATTTTGGCGACCCGTTTAGTCATTTATTGCATTAAAAAATTAAGGGTTAATTTTATCCTTGAAAAAATAGTCAATTGCATAACATATAGTTTTAGGTGCATTTATGTTTTAATTTGCATTTACATTGGGTCGGTGACAAATTGGTTTGATTTGGTGGTTTTGAACTTTAAGCTGACAAGTCGGACTAAGCCCACGAAGAGAGCAATTTAGCCTAAGCCCGTATTTGAAAAAAATCCTATTGCAATTTTTGAAAAAAAATCATTGCAAAGGAAATCTAGAAGAGGTGTGGAAAATAAAAAGTGATATTGCGTTCAGAAAAAGGAATTTTCATGGATATAAATTTGGAAAGAAATTAAAATCCTAACTCATGGCCTATAAATAGATTAGATGCGTAGGGTTTAGTGAGGCCACACAATTGACTACACGGCCGCATATACGGAGACTTCTCTAGGGTTCGAAGAAGAGAGAAAAAAAAAGAGAAAAAGCTTTGGGGTTTCTCCATTCGTTCCGTAAAAAATAGAGGAGGAGAAAAGCTTATTGGAAAAGGGGAAAAGTCAACGAAGCTTTTTGCTTCTGCAGATACAGAGAACAGAACAACACAGCAGGGAGATTGACGTGAGGGACGTCGATCAACAGGAAAAAATAAGAAGAAAAAAGGTGCTCCTGTTCCTGTTCATCTTCCCTACCACGCTTTCCCTGATTCTTGCCGGCGCAGCAGCAGCCGGGTCAACGCTCCCACCGGCTTTTCTCCCACTTGCGCCACCGTCGTCGCGCCTTAGCCGATCTCCCTCGCTACACGAAGCCCGTCGTCGTTATCGTCACTTGAAGCATCTCTTTGCGACACTCGGGCCGCTCCGCCGCTTCCTCATCAGCTCTGCACTCAATCACTCCACCCGCGACGCTCCTACTCCGACGCCTAGCGGATCTGTCCCGGACCCACGAAGCTGTCTCTATCCCATCTCGCCGGGATTCCTGCCCGCGAACCCGCATCCGTCGCCCTTTGCCTCGTCGAAGCTTCGCCCCCTGACGCCACTCTGCTCTGCCATCCGTCCACTGGAAGCCGCATCGCTGCCACACTAGCTGAGTCACCGAGCCCTCCTCTGCCGCACCTCTGTCTGCTACCCCCGTGTTGGCTGCTGCTGCTTCAAATTTGCCCGCCGCAACAACCTCCCCACGACATCAGGTCCAGATCCACCGCAGCCGGCCTGCGCGCTCGCCACCACAGGGACTCGTGACGCCAGTAGCCCGTCAAAGCCGCAGATCCGTCTCTGTCATCGCTCGAGGCGCGTCCCTGCACCGCGCCACACCCCGGATCTCCGTTCCATGACGCTGACGTCCCCCCTTTGCAGCCCGCATGACCGATGCCAGGAGACCCGAAGCTCCAGCTCCGCCCGCGACGCCGCCCACCGGTTTTGCCGTGCCGCCCGCGTCGCCCTGTGCTGATCTCGAAGTCCCCTGGTGCCGCGCCGCCGTCGCGCCGCTCCTGGTGCCCTCGTCGGAACCCTAGCCGGCGATCTCCCCTCGCCGGACCGGCCACTAGATTTATTTTTCTTTTTCTTTTTCAGAAAAAAAAGGAAAGAAAAAAGAGAAAAGCAAAAGAAAATTTAGGTATTTTCTTTATCTTATTTTTGTTTTATTATTTTTGCTATTTTATTTTATCTTTTTAGTGTAATTATTCCTTTAATGTGAAATTGAAATTCCATGATATGAAATTGCCTTGAAATTAGTGATTGTCAGTCCGATTTTCAAGCTCGAAATCTGACTCGCAAACTTAAAAAAAATTGCCAATTCGATCTCCCGCTCGAGATCCAATTCGTGATTTATGTGAAATTGGCCAACCCGATCTCATGCGCGAGATATGGTTTGTTGATTTGGGTATCAATATGGCTTGATTTGCTGTGGTGTTACTTAAAATAGTTTTCTTTAAAAAAAAATCAAAAAATGTAGTTTTAGGGTTTGCATGTTCATAATAGAAATTTTATTTCGAATTTTCAAATCAATTAATTTAGGTTGCTAATTCTTTTTTTAATTTGGATTGCATGTTTAATTATTTGGCAATTATTAATTTTGAAATTTTAAAAAAAAGGGAAAAAAGGAAAAAATACAAAAAATAGTCATTATGCATATGTCATGTAAAATTAATGCATCTTTTGCATGTCATTGCATATTAGAATAAATTGCATGCTTATTTAGAATAAAAACCATGTGCACGTCATATAAAATTATGCTCATACAATGCACGTCATTTAGTGATTTTTGTTAGGTCCATTTAATTAGAAATTGTCAGTCATTAGATTAATTTAGATTGCATATTTAAATGTTGCATTTCTTTAATTTCGAATCTCATAGAAAATACAAAAAAATTATTTAGAATAAATCATCTCATGCTTAGGATAGACTACATGCTTAGTTATGTCATATTGCTTAGGTCATATAGCTAAGTCATGTTGCCATGTCGTATCATTTCATGTTAAATTAGTGGCATGCATTGCATATTGCATGATTTTCATTAATTAAGTGAAAACAAAACAAAAATTGCGCGTTAATTAGAAATCATATGTATGACTACTGATGTGAATTCTAAACTAACAACGCAGATGCTTTCGTTGCTATGAGGTAAGTCCTGCAATTTATTCATTTGCTTTTTTTTAGTGTTAAATTGGTGGTTTGCGTACCTGCATTGTCACCTCACATGTTAAGGAATTAAAATCAATTCAAGTTGCTTGCCAAACAATTTTTTCAAAATAAAAGATAAAGATACCGAAAGGGCGTTAGAGAAATCTAACGTAACCAAGTCCCTGAACTCACAAATCTCTGGTTCATAGGAGTAAAGTAAAACTCTCATTACTTTACTTGGGTTTCTAATCGACCCACCAAAAATAGATTAGTGGCGACTCCTGATTGAAATATCATTTGCATGTTAAGAACTTGAACCTAAGTCGCGAATTGGTATGGGCTTGGGAGAGCCCGAGTTAAGTCTAGGCTTAACAATCCATTAGTCAAACCCTAGGTGGTTCACACCCCGAAAAAATTGGTCGCGACAATAGGTATGATCATACTAAGACTGTTATTCTCCCTTAAGCACAATATGATTGGCAAAATCTTTGACTGCAATATTTTAAATCAGTGTCTGACTATAACTCCACTTTATTTGATATTGTTTCTCAACTTGAGTTATGCAATATCAGACTCACTGATGCAGAATTGTTAGAGAAAACTTTCTCCACCTTCCATACTTTGAATATTGTATTGCAACAATAATATCGGCAGTGTCAGTTTGCCACATAATCTAAATTAATTTTTATGCTCCTCACTGCCTAGCAAATTAATAAATTGCTATTAAAAAATCATGATCTTATACTTGTTGGCTCAAAAGCAATGCCTGAAGCACATGCTAACTCTGAGAGAAATACTAACCATTTTAAGGTTTATAAGCGTAGGCAAGAACATAATCTAAAAGGGATGGTAAGAAATTTAACCGCTCTAGGAAATCTAACTTTGGCCCAAATCATGGCAAAGAAAATAAGCCAAATAAGGTAATTAATGAAAGTATTTGTCATCAATGTGCATGACTGGGCACTGGTCACGTACTTGTCGTACACCAAAGCACTTTATTGATCTATACCGGGCATTTTTTAAAAATACGGGTAAACGTGGTGAATCTCATGTCATTAACATTGTTGAGGCCAACAATATCTTTATTGGTGGGACTCCTCTTGCTCCTGAAGTAGTAAATGCATCCATGGATGTCTCTAATTTCTTTAAGGACCTCTGATTAATTTGATGAGGCATCAGACTGGTGGATGATAACTTGGATTTCAAATTTTATGATTCTAATAATTTCTTTTCTAGTTGTTTAAATGTATTACCTTTTATTGCTCTCTAATATTGTTATGTAATATATATTTATTATTTTGAAATTTTATTTGACTATATAACTAATATGCAAATTTTATGATACTTGACACCTGAAGTTGTCAACGTAAATGCAAATGGAAAATAGTGAGAAAAAGGAAGATGTTTGTTTGCTTAATAGTGCAACAACATCTATCATATTTCGTAGTAGACACTTTTTCTCAAGTATGACACTGCGTAAGGTACAAATCCATACAATATTAGGTCATGTTTCGATTATTGATGGTTTTGGGAATGCCACAATTGTTTTGCCAAATGGCACTATCTTGCATATTGATGATGCATTTATAAGCAGTAGATCAAAAAGGAATCTGCTCAGTTTGAAAGATGTACACCGTAATGGGTACCATATTAAGACTATTTATGAGCAAGATGAAGAATATATTGGCATTACCTCTTATAAGATGGGCCCAAAGACCATCCATGAGAAGCTAAAAACTTCTTGTATAGGTTTGTTTTGTGTCATGATTAAGGCTATTGAAACCTACGCCACCACATCTTAGAGATTAGTAAACCTTGATTAGTTTGGATTACTATGGCGCTTCAATGATGTGAAGAATAATTCAAAATACAAAAGGACACCATGTAAATGATACAAATGTATTGTTGTCCAAAGATTATAATTGTGAGGCTTGTTCACAAGGAAAGCTCATTACCAAACCTTTTATACAAAATGTTAATCTTGAATCCCCTTTTATTATTGCAAAGAATTCAGGGTGATATTTGTGGACGAATACAACCACCAAGTGGACAATTTTGATATTTTATAGTACTAGTGTACGTATCTTATAGATGGTCTCATATTTGCCTATTATCTATGCGCAATCTCACATTTGCACGTTTATTTCCGTAGATTATAAAGCTCTAGGCACAATTTCCTGATTATCCAATTAAGAACATAAGGATGGATAATGTTGGTGAATTTACATCAAAGAGTTTTGATACTTATTGTACTTCACTTGGAATCGAGGTTGAGTACCTGGTTACATATGTTCATACTTAAAATGAATTGGCATAATCCTTGATTAAACATATCCAACTTATTGCTCTCGCTCTACTATTGAGAACGAATCTCAACGACACAACATGGGGTCATGCAGTTTTGCATGCGGTAGCCCTAATAAGATTACACCCCACTGCTAGTCTTTTACAATCTCCCCTTCAAATGGTTCTTGGTTGTGAACCAAATATTTCACATTTACGCACCTTTAGTTGTGCAATACAAGTGCCTGTAGTGTCATGTCCTGATACTCGGAGACGCACCCATCCTTCTCCTTGGTCGATTTAAAATGCGATATCCCAAGACTATGTATCGCCAATCCTTTCATTTTAATATGCATGCGGAAGCAGTGATAAATCCCTAGACAATAAAACAATGGGATAGAAAAGCAAGCCATATTTTTCATATTGAAATTCACAACCATACTTTTATACACACGCACCTCATAGTATCTTACAATACTATTAACATAGGTCTGTTTTAACACCTATCCACAAGTACACAAGGTTCACAAAACGGGATGGGATCTCAGTCCTCATCCAAATCGTACTCGGGATCATCATCTCGATCTTCCTCAGACTCTTCTTCACTAAGTTCGTTTTCTTCAAGCTCTTCATCCTCTGTTGGCTCGTCATCAGGGTCATCCAACAGGTACTCCTCCTCTAGTCCCTCTACGGACCTGAAATGGTTATTCAATAACCAATGAGACTACGTCTCAGTGAATTTTATCCCCTAAGACCCAATTAGTAAACCAATACGCTATACGGTTGCCTAAGCATAGCACAAGTTAGAAGACTTACCTTGGCCTCAGTCCCAACCTCCAGTTTAAGGTTAAATATAGATATTCAAACAATTCACGACATCCAATCAAGCATTGATTAATCGACTTAGTCGATTACATGTTAGTCGGACCATCTCAAGGTCATTCCCACTCTTACCATGATTCTCAAATGGTGTACTCATTCACCAAATCACATGTGTTTCTTGAGTGTCATTTTCGCCAATGACATACCGCTCACCAACACTGTGCATTATTTAAGGCACCGTTTTTACTAGTGATATCCTCTATCACTGAACCACGTGTCATTTATAGGGCGTTGTTTTCACCAAGGTGATATCAATAATAGACAATATCATGGATTTTTTAAGGCGTTGTTTTCACCAGTGATATTTCTTAATCACCGATCCATGTTTGTCTATAAGTTATTCACATGCGTTCTTTAAGACGCAGTTTTTGCCAGTAATACTTCCAATTACCGAACCACGTATGTCCAATAATATTGTACCTGATTGGTCTCAGCAAAAAATATTCCAGGTTAGCTCTCACCATTCTCTCTACTATATAGCCCATCAACGTAACTGGCGCTATATACCCATACTCAGCCATTTACCAATCAATCATTCAATTACACTCAATTTCAATCACTTTAGGAACAATTCCTCAAATTGCACAATTAATTCAATTCGGCACAAAGTGGAGCTCAAATAAATAAATGGATTACAGCAGACGATCAGCATAAAATTCTGGTCACCATCCGATTGAATTTCTGAAAAAATAATTAATTTCGAAAATTAAATAAATAAATATTAAAAATCCAATTTAGATCTGTAATGCTTGATTGGAACCCGAGACAGGTCGGGAAAAATCCTGAGATGCATTCAGTAAATAACCGAACCTTTCTACTTGCCAAAGACTAGGTCTAACCACCTAACATGCATCATTCAATCACTAATTTAATTGTCTAAACTAATCTAACCACCTAATTGTACTTAATTAAATCTAATCAACCATTAAACATAATTAGCAAACTAAGAAAGAATTAGTAAGGAAAACTCACTTGATTAAAAGTGGGGATCGGGACACCGCGATGGCGGCCAAAATTGGGCATTCAACAACACTGGTGGGCTTGGACCAGGCCTTAGACTTGGCCCAACAAATCTCAGCCCAACTGAGATTTGTTCTAGATTTTGGGCTGGACCAAAAGTTGGTGTTGCGGGCTGGGCTTGCGGACTTCGCGGGTTGAACCTGAAATTTTCGTGGGCTGTTGAACCGAGCCCAAGACGCTGGGCTCACTTAATGGGATAAACTTGCTCGAAGAAAGGCTGTTCTCTCTTGGGCTAAAGACAGGCCCAGCTGATGGGCCACGAAAATTGGTATGGGCTGCACTAGAAAGCCCGAAGGTGAGCTGGATGGGCTGACTGAAGAAAAAAACCAAACTGAGTTGGAATTCTACTAGGCCGAAGATTTGTTGGCTTTGCTAGGCTTGAGATTGCCCCCAACTGGACCGAAGAAATACTAGAAACTGCTGAAGAAGCCCACACGAAAATGAAGCCACTTCGGCTTCAATTGGCGTCGAGCTGAGGGAAATGATGGCAAGCTGGAAGCTGGACTTCAGTGGAGAATCAGCAAGCGTTTGGTGGAAGAGTAGGGGTCAACAAAACTAGCCTCTACTGACCGAAGAAGTGGAAGACGCGTGGCAGAAGACACGGACGAAAGATGGAGCAGGGAAGCAGCTGGCAGCTAGTGTCGAGCTGGGGAAAAAGCAGCAGAGGGATTTCGTTTGGTGCTGAGTCAACCTCGGTGTCTTTAACGTTGCTTCGGTTGACTAAAACGTGGCAGAGACGGGGAAGCAGCTAATGGCGTCGGACCGATGAAGACACACGAGCTGAGGTTCGGTGGAGAATCAGCAAGGAAGACAAATGAAAGGAGAGGAGCATAATGGTTCGGTCCACCGAGAAGAACGAAAGCAAGGCAGAAGCAGAAATCGTCGCACGTAGGGAAGAGATAGGCAGTCCAGTTGTGGTCAGAGAAAGAGAGATGGATAGAGATGAGAGGTGAGGGGGCTTCAATTGGCTTGATATTCCACAACAAATATCTCTTTTGTTCCCTAATCTTGGCCAAAGCCATAGCTGTCTTCCACCAACTCTTTGCAGCCCAAAATGCCCCCATCTAGAAGGCTTAAGAGGTCCAAAAGTTAGGTCCTGTGGGGTGCTACGAATTTCTTAGCAAATGCTTCAATTGCACAACCATTCTCTCTTGATTCACTCTCACTTGCCTCCATAAAATTTATTAACATCTCACTTATCAAATTGATAATCTCCCTCACCTAATAACCTATCTTGCATCCCAATTTTGTGACCGAAAACCGTCTTCGGCATTTTTTGCATAAAAATGACATAGCGACGACTTTTTCTCAAAAAGTATTGGTTGTCAGAAAAATCTTCTAAGACTGAGTCGATACTCCTGGAATTTATTGTGACATGACAGAAACTTTAATTTCTGAAATCGGACTTAAATTCTCAGTTAATTTCAACTTGGCATATTTTTAGCGTGACGTAGGCTACCAAGTAACTTTCATATATTTTTAAGTGCAAACGACCCGTGGTCGATTTTCTTCGAGCCACTATGAACCCACTTGACTCTTTGGTGACTCTCGATTGTCGTGAAAATCTCGAGGATCCAAATATGGACACAGGGTACCAAAATAATAAGAAAATCACTCCAATGCCAATCGACGAAAATTTTCCAATTTAGTGGTGTCATACGCAATTAGCCACACATCTCTGTCGATCCAGTCTATCTCTCATTTCAAATTGATTTTTAATTGTGCCGTAATGGTTTATAAAGATGGACATGGTTGGGAAGCTGATTCCTGACTGAGTTTTCAAGTCTATTGCCTTAAAATTTCTTAATAATTTCCCTAGATAGTCTAGTTATCTCAAGAATGATCAATTCTAAGAATAGCCCTATAGGCATGTTAATGAAATGCCCGATTCATTCAGTAGAAGACAGGGTTGAAAAATCTGGATGTTACAACTCTTCCCTTCTTATAAAAAAATTTTGTCATCGAAATTAAACTCTTACAAATTTAAGTAAAAAGATGGGGGTACATTTCTCTCATCGACTCTTCAGTCTCCAAGTTGCTCCTTCTGTACCGTGATGTTGCCAAACCACTTTGATCAACAGAATGATCTTTGTACGCAGCATTTGTTCCTTTCTGTCCACAATTTGGACTAGGCTTTTCACGTATGACACACGGTCATCCACGTCCAATTCTTCAAAATTGAGCACATGTGTCGGGTCAGGCTCGTACTTCCTCAACATCGACATGTGGAAGACATCATGCACTTACGTCAACCTTGGTGGCAACGCAAGACAATATGCTAAGGTCCCGATTCTTTCAAGAATATCGAGTGGGCCTACGTACCTCGGACTCAATTTGCCTTTCTTTCCAAAGCGGGAAGTTCCCCTCATTGGTGACACTTTTAGAAAAACGTGATCACAAACTTGGAATTCCAAAGACTTTCAATGCTTATCTGCGTAACTTTTTTGTTTACTCTAAGCGGTCTTTAATTTGCCTCTGATTACTGCCACGGCATCTACTGATTGCTAAACTAACTATGGGCATGTTATCTTCCTTTCCCCAACTTCATCCCAACACACTGGTGTTCTGCATGCTCTGCCATACAACGCTTCGAATGGAGCCATTTAAATGCTCTACTGATAACTGTTATTGTAAGCAAATTCCACTAGATGAAGCTAATCTTCCCAACTTCCTTTGAAGTCTATCACACAAGCTCTCAGCATATCTTCGAGGGTCTGAATTGTCCTCTCGGATTGGCCATCCGTCTGAGGATGATATGTCGTACTGTACTAAAGCTTTGTACCAAGAGCACTTTGTAAGCTCTTCCAAAAAGCGGCTGTAAACCTCGGTTCTCTATTTGAGGTTATTGTAACTAGTACTCCATGCATTCGAACCACCTAACGCACGTACAGGTCTACATGCCTATAAAGACTGAGGTTCTTTCAAACTACAATTAAGTGAGCCGACTTCGTTAGTCTATTGACTACTACCCAAATCAAATCATTCCCTCTCTGACTCCTTGCTAGTCCAGTCACGAAGTCCATCGTGATATGCTTCCATTTCCATTCTAGGATCGCGAGAGATTGCAGAAGTCCTCCTAGCTTGTAATACTAAGCTTTTACTTATTGACACATCAAATACTTGGCGACATACTTGGCGATATGCGCCTTCATACCAGACCACTAATAGTGTTGACGCAGATTCTGATACATCTTAGTGCTTCTAAGATGAATGCTATAACTGCTACGATGTGTTTTAGATAAAATTTCTTCTCTAAGCTCTACATCGTCAGGTACAACCAAACATCCTTGGAACCTTAGTGTCCCATCATCAGCAATCTGAAAGTCAACCTTTCTTTTCTTAGTGTCCTCCTGAAGAATCTTTTGTACATCTGGATCTATCGGTTGGAGTTGCTTGATTTTAACCTGGACATCCGGTTCAATTATGAGGGTGGCCATAGAACTCGAAAGGTGGCCAACCTCAAACTTGAAGACCGAATCTCGGGTTTTCTCAATTAAGTTCCACTCCTTAATCAAGATATGAGCTACTGAAGACTTTTGACTTAAAGCATTGGCGACCTTGTTCGCCTTTCCTGGGTGATATAAAATATCACAATCGTAGTCTTTCAACAATTCCATCCATTTTCATTGTCTCATGTTCAACTCCTTTTAAGAGAATAGATACTTGAGACTTTGATGGTCCGTGAAGATCTAGAATCTTTCTCTGCACAAGTAATGTCTCCAAATCTTTAGGGCAAATATAATAGCTGCAAGTTCTAAGTCATGCGTTGGGTAATTTTGTTCATGAGGTCTCAACTGGTGAGAAACGTATGCAACAACCCTACCATGTTGCATTAACACACAACCCAATCCTTTGAATGATGCATCACTATAGATCTCGAATTCTCCATGATCAAATGGAATTGTCAGCACAGGTGCAGTATTTAGCTTTTCCTTCAGCTTTTGAAAACTATTCTCGCATTTGTCTAACCATGCAAATTTCTCTTCTTTCTTCAAGAGTTTTGTCAGAGGTGATGCTAACAATGAGAAACCTTCCACAAACCATCTGTAATAACCTGCCAATCCCAGGAAACTTTTGATCTCTGTCACTGTAGTCGGTCTTGGCCACTTAATCACGGCTTTTATCTTGCTTCAGTCAATGGAGATTCCTTCTCCGGAAATTACATGACCTAAGAACGCAACACGAGTCAACCAGAACTCGCATTTGCTAAACTTAGCATACAACTGATGTACTCTTAGTTTCTCCAACACTAATTTCAAATGAT
Organism: Eucalyptus polyanthemos subsp. polyanthemos; assembly: GCA_017140185.1. NCBI lineage: Eukaryota > Viridiplantae > Streptophyta > Magnoliopsida > Myrtales > Myrtaceae > Eucalyptus > Eucalyptus polyanthemos. Next base: position 26,333,775 of record CM029459.1, read on the forward strand.
TCTCATGCTCTTCGTCACTTCTTAAGTAGACCAAGATATCATCAATGAACACAATCATAAACTGATCTAGGTATTCCTTGAATACTCTGTTCATCATATCCATGAAGGCACCTGGAGCATTCGTCAACCTGAATGGCATCACTGTGAACTCATATTGACCATATCGAGTACAAAATGTTGACTTAGGAATATCCTCTTTCTTAATTCTCAACTGATGGTATCCTATCCTTAAGTCAATCTTCGAGAATATTGCCGCTCCTTGCAACTGATCGAACATATCATCGATCCTTAGAATGGGATACTTATTCTTAATGGTTACCTGGTTGAGTTGTCGATAGTCGATGCACAAACGCAACGAATCATCTTTCATCTTAACGAACAGAACTAGTGCTCCCCAAGGTGATGCACTAGGACGAATAAATCCTTTATCCAATAATTCTTGCATCTCAACCTTCAGTTCCTTCAACTCATATAATGCCATTCTATAAGGTGCCTTCGAGATTGGTTCTGTCCCTGGTGCTAACTTAATTACAAACTCAATATCTCTTTCTGACGGTAATCCTGGCAATTCTTTTGGAAAGACATTTGGAAATTCTTGCACAACTGAAATGTTTTCCATTTTTAGTTCCTCAACTGTTGTATCCACGAGAGTTGCCAGGTACCCTTGAAAACCCTCATCTAATAAATGAGATGTCTCTTGCGATGAGATTAGGATGATCGAGGGTCCTCCTCGACTTCCTACAAACTCGAAGCTCTCACCCTCTATCGGGTCAAACTGAATCGCTTTGCCATAACAGTCCATTTTAGCTCTTTGCTTGGTGAGCCAGTCCATGCCAATTATTAAATCAAAGTCATATATGGCTAGGACTAATAGATCTATTTTCCCTACTCGCTCACTAATCATTAACTTGCACCCCAGACAATCTAAAGTAGCAATAACCTTATCTTTTAAGGGTGTAGATATGCAAATTGCTGACTCCAACAATATAGGACTGACTCCTTTCAACTTAACGTACTGCTCGGCAATAAAGGAGTGGGTTGCTCCCGGATCAAACAAAGCATAAGTAGGTTAGTCGTTAAGCGAAACCATACCTATTATCACGTTAGGTGTAGCTTCTGCCTGACCTTGTGTAATTGCATACACGATGCCTTGAACTGGAGGTCTCAGTTGTCCTTCCTATGGCACATTCTGAGGGGCATACCCTCTCATCTGTCCCCTTGATGGTGGCGGCGGTAACTGAGGTTGCCCTCTTGGCTTCCTTGGACAATTCCTTGCGATGTGGCCCTGTTGGCCACACTCGAAACAGGCTCCTCTCCTGGCTGGGCATGGAGCTGTCCTGTGTTGCCTTCCACAAAAGCGACATAAACCCATGTTATTGTATCTGTCCATTGAATCCACTTCTCTTGAAGGGCGGGGCATGGGATTTACCTCCGAGCATGGGCCTTTTTCCCTGACGAATTTTCTCTCGATGAGAGCTAAACCTCGACCCAGATGAGGCTACTATATCATTCTGATCTCTCTTGATCATCTGGGCCCTCTCATAAAGGTCATTATAAGATCTCAGGTTCAGGGAAATCAATTGACTCGTTAAGTCTAGCTTGAATCCTTCTCTGAACCTTCTCACTCGATTTGCTGGATTGGTAATTAATTCAGGAGCATATTGCAAAAGTTCAGCGAACTTCACCTCGTATTGATCGACAGTTAGGGAACCCTGGCGAAGACGTTGAAATTCCGCTATCTTCACCTCTCTGGCAGTTTATGAGAGATATTTGACATTAAAGCCCTCTAGAAAGGCATTCTACTCCGGAACAACGCCTTCTCGGAATATGGCTCCTCAAGTCGTCTTCCACCAAGTATTTGCAACTTCTTCCAGTTGATAAGTTGCAAGTACTACCTTTTCAGTCTCATTGCACATTAAAAGTGCAAAGGCTTTCTTTAATTTCTGGATCCATGAAGCAGCAGCTTCAGGGTCTCCAGTCCCGGTGAACTGAGGCGGATTCAGCCTTAGGAATTGTTCTACTAGCCTATGAATTGGTCTTTCCGTGACCATTATTCCGGGAAGACCTTCAGCGTGTGCTATGGCAGGTGCAGTGACAGGTGCGGTAGCAGGTACGGCGGCAGCTATGACAGCAACGGCTGCATTTGCAGCAGCAGTGGCAGCGGCTTCAACAGCGGCGATAAAGGTGGCAGCTTGATCTCGGGCCTGTTGCCCCATCATCTCCCGCATAGCATCTAGAGCCTGGTTGATTTTGACAGTTCTTTGCTCACCCGGGGCTGCTACCCCAGCATCTACAATTGGTGGAATCACTCCACTCGCGCTAGCTTGTGCTAGCGCTCGACCACGGCCTCCTCGGGTACCGACTCTAGTTGGCGCTCTAACCCCAAACTACGGCCCTAATGGTCCTCTTAGTAGGAGTCATCGCCTCCTGATCGCTCCTAGTGTTGTTTTAAATCTACCAACACCTGCTTCCAATTCAACACCAAATTAAAAATAGAGCGATCCAAACAACAAGCAATTTTAGCACCCAACTGACACAGACATGCACCAGCATGAATTTAAAGGCATTTCCTACCAACTATCCCATGGTCAACGCTCCTTATCACTCTAATCTTGAACTTCGCTCTAATACCACAAAAAGAAGATGTCACGCCTCGATCCTCGGAGACGCACCCATCCTTCTCCTTGGTTGATTTAGAATGCGATATCCCAGGACTATGTATCGCTGACTCTATCATTTTAATAGTCATGCATAAGCAGTTATAAATCCCTAGACAATAAAACAATGGGATAGAAAGGTAGGCCATATTTTTCATATTGAAATTCACAACCATACTTTTATACACACGCACCTCATAGTATCTTACAATACCATTAACATAGGTTTGATCTAACTCCTATCCATAAGTACAAAAGGTTCACAAAATGGGATGGGATCTCAGTCCTCATTCAGATCTTCCTCAAACTCTTCTTCACTAAGTTCGTTTTCTTCAAGTTTTTCATCCTCTGCTGGCTTGTCATCAGGGTCATCCAACAGGTACTCCTCCTCCAGTCCCTCTACGGACCTGAAATGGTTATTCAATAACAAATGAGACTACGTCTCAGCGAGTTCTATCCCTTAAGACCCGATTAGTAAACCAATACGCTATACAGTTGCCTAAGCACAGCACGAGTCAGAGGACTTACCTTAGCCTCAGTCCCAACCTGTAGTTTAAGGTTAAACACATATATTCAAACAATTCACGACATCCGATCAAGCATTGATCAATCGACTTAGTCGATTACATGTCAGTCGAACCATCTCTAGGTCATTCACACTCTTACCCTGATTCTCAAATGGTGTACTCATTCACCAAATCACATGTGTTTCTCGGGCGTTGTTTTCGCCAATGACATACCGAGCATAGATACTGTGCGATCTTTAAGGCACCGTTTTCACCAGTGATATCCTTAATCACTGAACCACATGTCCTTTCTAGGGTGCCGTTTTCACCAATGTGATATCGGTAATAGACAACATTGTGGGTTCTTTAAGGCATTGGTTTCACCAGTGATATTCCTTAATCACCAAACCACATTTGTCTATAAGTCATTTACGTGCGATCTTTAAGGCGCCATTTTTGCCAATGATACTTCCAATCACCGAACCATGTATATCCAGTAACATCATACCTAATTGGTCTCAGTTAATAATATTCCTAGTTAGCTCTCACCATTCTCTCTACTATATAGACCATCAACGTAACTGGTGCTATATATCCATACTCGGCCATTTACCAATCAATTATTTAATTCAACTCAATTTCAATCACTTTAGGAGCAACTCCTCAAATTGCATAATCAATTCAATTCAGCACAATGTGGAGCTCAAATAAATAAATCACTTGATTAAATCTAATCAACTCTTGAGCATAATTAGCAAACTAAGAAAGCATTAGTGAGTAAAACTCACTTGATTAAAAGCTGGGTTCGGGACACCACGACGGTGACGCAATGACGGCCGAAATCAGGCCTTCGACGACACCAGTGGGCTTGGACTGGGCCTTAGACTTAGCCCAATAAATCTCAGCCTAACTAAGATTTGTTCTTGATTTTGGGCTGGACCAAAAGCTGGCATTGCGGGCTGGGCTTGCAGACTTCGCGGGCTGAACCTGAAACTTTCGTGGGCTGTTGAACCGAGCCCAAGACATTGGGATCACTTAATGGGCTAAACCTGCTTGAAGAAAGGCTGTTTTCTCTTGGGCTAAGGACAGGCCCAGCTGATGGGCCACGAAAATTGGTATGGGCTGCACTAGAAAGCCCGAAGATGAGCTGGATGGGCTGACTGAAGAAAAAAAACGAAACTGAGTTGGAATTCTGCTAGGCCGAAGATTTGTTGGCTTTACTGGGCTTGAGATTGCCCCCAACTGAACCGAAGAAACACTGGAAACTGCTGAAGAAGCCCACGCGAAAATGAAGCTGCTTCGGCTTTAATTGGAATCGAGCTGAGGGAAACCATGGCAAGCTGGCAACTGGACTTCAGTGGAGAATCAACAAGCATTTGGTGGAAGAGTAAGGGTCAATAAAACTGGCGTCTGCTGACCGAAGAAGTGGAAGACACCTGGCAGAAGACACGGAAGAAAGAGGGAGCAGGGAAGCAGCTAGCAGCTGGTGTCGAGCTGGGGAAAACGCAACAGAGGGGTTTAGTTTGGTGCTGAGTCAACCTCGGTGTCTTCAAAGTTGTTTTGATTGACTGGAACCTGGCAGAGACGGGGAAGCAACTGATGGCGTCGGACCGATGAAGACACACGAGCTGAGGTTCGGTGGAGAATCAGCAAGGAAGAAAAATGAAAGGAGAGGAGCATAATGGTTCGGTCCACCGAGAAGAACGAAAGCAAGGCAGAAGCAGAAACCGTCGCATGTAGGGAAGAGAGAGGCTGTTTGGTTGTGTTGAGAGAAAGAGAGATGGATAGAGATGAGAGGGGAGGGGGCTCCACTTGGCTTGATATTCCACAAAAAATATCTCTTTTGTTCCCTAATCTTGGACCAAAGCCATAGCTGTCTTCCACCAACTCTTTGCAGCCCAAAATGCCCCCATCTAGAAGGCTTAAGAGGTCCTAAAGTTAGGTCCTATGGGGTGCTACGAATTTCTTAGCAAAGGCTTCAATTGCACAACCATTCTCTCTTGATTCGCTCTCACTTGACCTCCATAAAATTTATTAACATCTCAATTATCAAATTGATAATTTTCCTCACCTAATAACCCATCTTGCATCCCAATTTGGCGACCGAAAACCATCTTCGGTATTTTTCTGCATAAAAATGACCCAGCAATGACTTTTGCTCAAAAAGTGTCGATTGTCAAAAAATTTTCTGAGACTGAGTCAATACTCCTGGAATTTATTGTAACATGACCGAAACTTTAATTTCTGAAATCGGACTTGAATATTCAATTAATTTCAACTTGGCACGTTTTTAGCATGAAGTAGGTTACCGGGTAACTTTAAGATATTTTTAAGTGCAAATAACCCCGCAGTCTATTTTCTTCAAGCCACTATGAACCCACTTGACTCATTGGCGACTCTCGATTGTTGTGAAAATCTCGAAGATCCAAATACGGACACAGGGTTCCAAAACAATAAAAAAAATCAATCTAGTGCCGGTCGATGAAAATTTTCCAATTTAGTAGTGTCACCCATAATTAGCCACACATCTATGTCAATCCAGTCTATCTCTAATTTCAAATCGATTGTTAACTGTGCCGTAATGGTCTCTAAAGATAGACACAATCGGTAAGTCGATTCCTAATCGAGTTCTCAAGTCTATTGCCTTAAAATTTCTTAATAATTTCCCCAGATAGTCTAGTTATCTCAAGAATGATCAGTTTTGAGAATAGCCTTATAAGCGGGTTAATAAAAGGCCAGATTTATTTAGTAGAAGACAGAGTTGAAAAATTTTGATGTCACATGTAGCACCGCCAAAAAGAACGAAATGGGCCCCTAACACCGTTTGGGCATTTATATTGGGCTTAATTCACCGTCCATCATTAGGTTATTGAAACCAACTACCGATGATCCTTTTACTGCAGATTTGCAGATTGTCATTTCGATGAGATTAGGTTTCCATCAATTGGGACACCTACAACTTCCATGATTACAAAACAAAAACCAGTTAAGGTTTTCTCTTGGAATGAGAAAATTATCTCAATTAGACCCAAGGACTCGTAAGTACAAAAATGAGGTGCAGCGCATAATCCATTTATAGGCTATGGCCAATAGACTTCCTGACGCATTTAATGATGCTACTAAGGTAATGAAGTCTCATATTCCAACTGCAAATGCTCCAGCTAGGATAGCTGTTCCTGAAGGATAAGCTAAAATGGATCAAAATCCCCTGCACTTGAAGCGTGGTAAACCGATAAGGTTAAAAGATACTATTCCTCGAAAACGAAGGGGAAAGAATCAAGAATTTGCTCTAGAAGAGCCTAGTGTTGTGCTTGCTCCCAAACAGCTTATCATCCCTGAAGAGGTGAAAACCCATGAAAAGAACACCAACCCCGAGAATGTTGAGAATTCCATTACATATTGTAATGAAATTTGGGATCGAAATGAAATCATCATTAATGATACTTTTGCATTCTTAGTTGCTCATAAAATTATGTATGATGATTATGAACCGTAATTTATTATTGAATGCCATCAAATGCAAGATTGGCCTAAATGGGAGGAAACAATTAAGGCTAAATTAGCTTCTCTAGCTAAATGAGAGGTTTTTGGACCCGTGGTCCTAACTGACCTACACTTCAGATCACCTCATCTCAGTTCTAGGTTCTCCACTCGATGACTCTGAAAATTTAAGCCCACGACGGGGTGAGATATAAATCTTAGCGAGTTCACACTCTAAACCCCGATTAGGAGAGTAATACGTCTCAAGGGCTACCTAAGCACAAACACGAGTCAAATGGCTTACCTTCGCCTCAGATCCTTCTTGCACATCAGTATAATTCAAATACTAGATTAAACAATTCAATTTAATCCAATTCAATTCAACCATTAATTAGTCGACTCATTCGACTCCATGTCAGTGATGGCATCTATAAATTCTGTCGATTCGAACACTGCTCGCCTAAGCTGAAATAGATATATTTATATATCATTGCTCCCCAAAGGTGATGTCTAATTTTTGCTCATCGAAGCTGCTAGAGATCTATAATGGTATTAATGCTCCCTAAAGTTGAACCACGATACATTACTCCTGGCCAAGGATCTTGTGCTTTGCACATTCATTCCTCAATTAAATACCCAACTTGGCCTAATTCCACCGTATTAAAATGTACTTGATAAAAATGATCATGTGTAAGTACACGGTCATCTTGAGCCAAAAATATCATATCTTTACTTTAGAAAATCCCACTATTTATACAGAGTTTGAAAACATTTTTGGTGTTGTAAACGACGCCCCGTAATTTATAATTAATTAAAGAAATAATACAATTTTGGGATAAATTTCCAAAATTACAACTTATAATCAAATTGCACAATTTAACACTCAATTGCAGAAATTAACCACACCATTGCAATCGGCACGAAATTTCGGTTAGCGACTATCCCGCCAAATTTCTGAAAAATAATTAATACATAATTAATTTCGAAAATTAATTAAATAATTCAAATTATATTATAAAAATACCAACCTAGACTAAAATCACTAAATTAAATACCGATACGGGCCAAGAAAATTCCCAAACCCTTCTAGATAAATAGCACAATTTATCTAGGCCTCACTTAATCTAATCTAACCACCTAACATGCATAATTGAATAATTAAATTTCTAATTTAATATGACTAACCACCTAATACCTAATTAATTTAAACTAAACACCCCTTAAACGTCATTAGCCTACTAAGAAGAGTTTAGTGCATAAATTCATCGGTGTAAAACAAAGACCAGTTCACAGCGACGGCGGCCGAAACTTGAATTTTCGATGGCTTCAACAGACACTTGGGCCGGGCCCAACAGGCCTTGCAAGCCCACAACAAATTGCTGGACTTGGGCTGATCGTGCGGTTGGGCTTGGCTTTGCGGGCTTGGGCTTGGAATTGGACTTCTAATGGGCTAGACCCAAGGCTGAAATTGTAGACTGGATTGCTGAAATTCACGGGCTTGGACTGCTGAATTCTTGGGCCGAACTGTAGCCGAATTTGCAGGCTGAAGAACTCAATTAATGGGCTGTCCTCTTGGGTTGAATAAGCCAAATTTCACAGGCTGGCTTGCACGAAGATGGGCTGTAGAAAAGTGGCAACTTGGGCCATTCGACTGAGCTCGTGGCTGAAGGATGAGGAGCTGCTTCGATCAGTTGATGCTGGACGAGGAAGCAGCGAAGGCGAGCGAAGATCGGTGGCAGCGAGACGAAGACACAAGCTGGTGGATGGCGCGAGCTGGCATGCGGTCGAAGAGTAGCTGCACTCGGTGGAGATGGAAATGCTAGCAGACGGTGGAGGAGCTTCACTGGCGCACAGAAGGAAAGCAGCTGCTAGCGTCTTCGATTGAGAGGGAACGGACGCAATTAGGATAGCTACAGGATCAACAAAGGGGGCTTCAATTGATGATGGTTGACCAAGGGATGCTGGATTATGGACAAGGGCGTGGATGAGGGGAATTCGGTGGATGGGCAGCTTTAAACGAAGAACAATTGATAGGAAATGAAGGAAAGCAAACTAGAAGCAAAGAGGGAGAGTGGTTCGTTTGATTTGTGAGGGAGAGAGTTCGAAGCAAAAGGAAGAGGGCGGCGGCAGAGGCATGCAATGAAAGATTTGAATAAACAAAGAAAAAAGTAAATAAAGCTTATCCCAATTTTTAAATGCTTGGTCCCCCAATTAGCCCTCAACTTATCCCAATGTCTCTTAATACTTTCTTGCATTATCTACACAAATAGACCCAATTTTGAAGCCCAAAATTGCTGTCTTGTTATAGATCCAAATTTCACATTTTTGGGACATCAATTTCTTTGACAATTTCCCAAATTCGACGTCCAATTTTGATGTAGAAAAAGCCCAAATAATTTCTACAAGTCCCTTTCGCCAAGTAGCTCGGTTCGCAAGTTAAAAATCACTTCAATTTGGCCAATTTGAATTTCCGTTAATTTTCCACGACATGCAAAACAATTTTCTGTAAAAATCTCGAAATCTCCAAAAATCTTCAAAGAATGAGTCGACATTCCTAAAATAGATTGTGACATGACAGAACTTTCAATTTATGAAATCGGGTTCAATTTCGAGGTTAATTTCAATCCGGTGTGCTTTGAGTGTAACTTAGTTTACCAGGTAGCTTTTAGGAATTTTTTTAGTGCAATTCGCTAGTGATCGATTTATCTCGAGTCACAAAGTACATCTTCGACACATTGGCGACTCTCGGTTGTCGTGAAAATCTTAAGGTTTCAATTATAGACAAAGGGTACCAAAAACAAGAGAAAATCAATTTATTGCCGATCGATGAGAATTTTGCAATCATGTGGAATCACCCATACTTTGATCACATATCTCAGTCAAATAGACATATCTCTGATCTCTGATTAATTTTGACGATGCCGTAATGATCCTTGCAGATCAACACAGTCGAGTAGTCGATTCGTAGTCGAATTTTCAAGTCTATTGCGTTAAAATCCCTTAACGGCTTCCCCATATAGTCTAGTTATCTTGTGAGTGATCAACTTAGAGAATAGTACTATCAGCATGTCGATGAAAAGCCTGATTTATTTATTTATTTATTTATTTATTTATTTTTTTTTTGATGACCCAGGGAACCTCCGAACGCCGCTTCGCGGGGAGAGTAAACCCTGGAGCGCCGGGGGCCCCCACCGCTGACCCCCAAGCGCAGGTAAGACGCGCGTTATGCATTGAAGCATCGCTTCCACGGAGGTTCGAACCCTTCCCCCTGCGTTTGGGGTACCAAGCCCTAACCAACGCTTCCACCGCGGGCGGTGGTGAAAAGCCTGATTTATTTAATTGAAAACAAATTCTGAAAATTCAGGCTGTCACACTTATGGTCGTAAGATCTTTAGATCCCCTAAAGAATCTATTTCGTCCTAGAGAATCTGATGAAGAGATATTTAGTCTTGAAGATACTTGGCACAATGTACGAGACCATATATTGCTTTTGCGGTAAATTTATTGGCATGTTTTAGTTCTAAGCCAACTCGGAGATACTAGAATAGAGTTGAACATATTTTTTGTTATCTCCGAGGAACCATAGATTTGAGATTATATTATTTTAAGGATTCCACTAACTCTAGATTAATTGGATATGTTAATGCTAGATATAAATCTGATCCACATAAAACTCGTTCTCAAACCGGTTATTTATTTTATTTTAACGGCATCACTATTTCTTGGCATTCTACGAAGCAATCGCTAGTAGCTACATCTTCTAATCACTCTGAGATTATTGCTTTATATAAAGCTAGAAGAGAATGTCTTTGGTTAATATCCGTTATAACGCACATTCATAAATCTTGTTGTTTAATACCGGTTACAAATTCTTCCACAATAATTTATGAAAATAATGTTGCTTGGGTTGCACAAGTTAGGGGAGGATATATCAAAGGTGATAGGACCAAGCATATCTCGCCGAAATTTTTTTATACTCATAAACTCCAAGAAAGTCGACAAATTGATGTTAAACAGATTTGATTCATAAATAATCTTGCAAATCTTTTTACCAAATCATTGCCAACGTCCACTTTGAGAAATTAGTATATGGCATTGGTATGCGGTGAGTTCACAAGATGCAAGATTGACTAGCCCCAGCAGTGACTATATGGCTCAATTGAGGGGGAGATATTATGAACTATGTATTGCATTCTTTTTTCTTTCTGTTCGGTTTTTCGCACAGGGTTTTTCCGGTTAAAATTTTTAACGAGGTAATTAATGCATTCTTAAAAGGAATAGATCATAAAATTTGTGCTTTGCACTCTTTTTCCTTTTTGTCCGGTTTTTGTCCCATTGAGTTTTTCCAGTTAAAGGTTTTTAATGAGACAGTATCATTCGATACACATTCATAATATAATGAATACAATGAATATTCAAGGGGGTGTTATGAAATATATGAATAAAAATTCATTATATTAATTTTATCTAATGTACTTATTATGGTACATTTGTATCATACATTTCGAATACAACTCCCCATATAATGAATGTCCATCTCCCTATCCAATGTATATATTATTCAATACATTGATATTAATGATAAGTGCATCCTTGTTTTCTTATGAACATGAGCTTAGTTTTTATTATAGATATAAGGTGACATAGTGAAAATAAAATTTTCTCCTCTAGCTTTCTCTACTCAATCTCTCTATTTTCTCTATTATATATTTGTAAGGTAATATTTTACAATGAGGAAACGAAAAAAAAAGAATTAGTGAAATGGAGAGTAGTTGGGTGAGGTTCATTCCGACGGGCATTACTTGTGCCAGCGGAACAATTGCCCTGGGTCGCCTGCGTAAACATCCATCAAGGAACACGCAGTTTGCAACAAGGTGAGCATGAGCAGCACCGCAGCAGCAACCACGGAGAACACGGACCAGGCTGCCTTCCACTGGTTCCACTGGTACCTGCTGTACGCATTCAGTTTCTGACACAGGTTTGAGTACAGGAACTCGCTGGAGTCCCTCATGGTCTCCTTGTACAAGCTGTTGAAGAGACTAACCACGTCTTCCTTGCTACCGAGCCGATTTTCCAAAATTCCGCAGCTGATTAGAATGTCAATGTCTTCGGGCGTGTCGATGAGGCTGTCCATGAGAATGGCGTAGCTGCCGATGTACTTTTCATCATGGTGGCACTGCTCGTACGCAATCATGTTCCTGAACCACGCCTCAGTCCACTGGTGCACAACCACGTGCCGCATCACGAGGGTCCCAGCCTTGAAGTGGACATCGAGCAGGACGGAGGTTCCCTCACCGGGCTTGCCCCGTCTGAACTCAACACCGGCATCTTGCAGCTCCTTTGTACTACGAGTCAACTGGAATTTCTTGTCCAGTTTGGACGTCATGCGCCGTTGGAACGCAGGCAGTTGCAGGGCTCGCACGTAGTCCACCAGGTGCTTTACCCGAACTCCCGTGCTTGCAAGCTCATGCCCGTGCAGGACATCTTTGAAGTACTCATAGCTAAGCTTGAAGAACGTGACAGTGGTACTCAATGTGGTGAGATCATAGAGATTCTCGAGGACAGAATGGGACTTGATTTTCCAGGAGCAGGAGGTCGTGGAATACGGCGTTGCTCATCCACTGCTTGCTGAATATTTCGTCGTCCTCGTCTCAGTGCTCGAGGTAACGGTTCCTTATGAACAGCTCAACTACAAAAACTGCGTCCACTAAGATCATTTCCACGAGCTCCCTGCTGGCTTGGGTGAGATTTTCTTGGTAGCATTGCCGAATGCAGTCTTCCAATTCGCTGATGATTCAGATACAAGCTGGGAGGTCGGCCTTGCAGTGGCGGAGGAAGCCTGTCAAGTACCTCAGTTTGATCGCTGTCATCTGAATCGCTGTCTTATCACGGTGGAACGGCCGATGGAGATGACTAGAGGTGTGTAGGCCTCTGCATTTCCTCTGCGCAACTTCTCAGGCACTCGATAGATGCAACACTCGGTGGACACGGCAGGCAAGGTGTCCATGTTCGTCTTTAGGGTAACCGCAACTTCCTTGACTATCTGACTTATTTCTAAACAAGTGAAAGAAAAAGATTACAAGCCCATGAAACCAGAAAGAGTGAAAAGGTACATTTGGGCATAATTCTGTCGACAATCTCGTTCGTTTTCAAGGTGATTTGGTGCCTCGCGACGAGAATGAATTAAGCATATGTTCTTTTTTCCATTTAAGAGGACTCAAGTCTCGTCAAATAGAAAAACAAAGCCAAAAGAAACGTGAAAATGATGTTTTTTTCCTAGTAGAACAGAAAACACGCCGCGGCTCGTGATGCATTCAATCTGTTCTAGAAATGGCACAAAGGTCTACATTGACAGAATAACGTGATCTGATTTTGATTATTATGAAGAAACACCTGCTCTCGAAAGATTATACCTTTGGCACGTGCCTGTGTTTTTGCCATTGGATGAATCAGAAAAGTTCAGTTTCGGGAGGCCTTGCACCTCAGCTAGTTGAGAAAATATCTAAAGAATATGCAAAACCTTGAGAAACGAATAATGGAAGCCCGTCAGCTCCCTAGATCTCCCAAGGCCGTGCAGCAAAGTCAATTTGCCGTTAAAATCACGTGGCCACAAATAATACAAAATCATAAATCCCATAAATTTCCCTGGAACACGAATTATCTAATCTTTTATCTCTCGGCTATACTACGAGCAATCAGTAAAGTCGAATGCATATGAAAATGTGATACTATTTGATTTTAAAATAATTGCAGCATGGCAGCCCTAGCAAGGGTGGCCCTCATCAATCCAAAAACTTGGACGTCCCTTGCCTAAGGCCGATGGAAGGGAAAATAAAAGAAAAAGGGAAATTTTTTTTTTGAAAAAGTTGTTCACCTTAACTACGAGCATGCCACATAGAATGATCAACATTGACTAGAGTTTCGCGTTAGCAATTTTGCATCCAAACTTGATTGAAATGACTAAATTGACAAATCATTAAAAGGTTTAAAACTAATTTAATAAATTAACATAAGATTGAGGACTAATTGGTACTTTTGCTTATCTTCGTATATTGAAACTTAAAGAAGTGCTTTCTAAACATATGTATAAAAAGAACACATTTCATTTAGCTCCTTCATTTGCATGCTACTATAACTAGTTATTTCGGTTTTCTACTAGCAGCTTTAACTATAACCTCCACTCTCTTTATTGGTCTGACCAAGATATGACTTATTTGAAATTAATTGAATGAACAGAACGCATAGGCACAATTAATAGGTTCATGACAAGGCATAATTTAAAAGTTTATGACGAATTTGGCCACGGTAAAATAAGTTTAGGACTTTTTAGACGATTTTCCCATCACTAAACATTATTTTCTTATGTGTACAAGAAGCAATGAGTTGAAAGATGTTGAGCAAAAAACAAAGAAGGCTTACCTGATATTCGAGATTGATGTGCTCTTCTTTCTTGTCGTCATTGGAGAAATCCCGTTGCTTCCCAGACTATATAGTGAGAAACCATGCAAACCATGAAAACAGCAGCTATGGAGGGAGAAAAGAAAGATATTATATTCTTTAACCTTCTATGAAGCAATATACTACGCGCACGAAAGGTCTGCCCATTACTATTAACCCCAAAGAAAAAGGAGAAGGGGAAAAGAACACAGAACCTAGTTAATTGGTTTCTTTGCCATTGAGCCGAAAAGATCTCTTGATCTAACTTTATCTAGAATGTTAGAGAAGTTTTTGATGCAGAAAAAGTGATAATACTCTGGTCACAGTTACACTGCAACTGTGAAATGTTCAAGTTATTCTCAATATCGCAACAGCAAAAGCAAAATTCTTCTTGGCATAATGTTTGTCCTAAGACTTTCTCTATGGTTTCATATACCCATATCCCTAATTTAATAAGGCTGATGAAAGGGATTAGCTCCCTGTGCTTATTCCATATCAATAAATACTCTTATTTATAATTTAAAAAAAAGAACATTATGACAAGTTTCTTCGATAATAAACAGTTTAAGGCTTGAATTATATACATTTTCAATTTGTTCAATTTGATTGTCAAACACTTTTTTTTTTTTTGGTCCAACTAAATCCTCAAACTATAACTTCTTTTGTTTAAGTTAGTCCTCCAGTCAAATATGTGAACAGAAATGCTGACATAGAATTGTGTCAATGCCACTTTGTTACATGGATATCCATGTGACAAGTGTGACGCGGCCCTTGTAGTAGGAATGACAAGTTTTGATTGGAACTTGCAAGTTCTATGGCCCAAATCACAGTCTGATTTACGTGCTCCTCGTGTAGCCCTGCGGACGTTGATCAGATGTTTGCATTCATTGTATTCTTCCCTGGTGGTTTGGAGAATAATTTAGTGAGATTCAGTCTATTTATTGTAGTCTAAGGGCAACTTTTTGGAGGATTTTAGCGACTTGGCATGCAGCACATGTGCGCTTTTGGGACTTTGGGAAGTTTCTGAATGAATGGTGAAACGAAGCTATCGTCCATGGTGTTTGAGATTCGGGCATTTGAAGCCTACTCTTTAACTCGTTGACCACGACCTGCTTGACGAATGCATCCATGGCATTTTCATAAAATAGGTCCTCAAAGCATTCGAAGTAAATGAGTGTTGCTATAGTTTATACCTTGCTGATTTGTTCATTAATTATTAACCATGATTTCGAGTGTAATTAATGGTGGTGGGTGATGAGAAAAAATGAGTTAGAGCTATTTATTAGTGATGATTCATGATGATTTGTTGGGTCACATCCCGCTTCCTTATTCATAAGCAGTGAGTTTTTCCAAAGTTCGTGATAGTATGAAGATAGTGATTTCACTATCTGTGAGTTAGATTCCCCAATGATAGTCTAGTGGCAGTGGACTGACATAACTCGTGGTGACGTCTTGGTTGTGCTCTGCTTGAAAGTGGAAAGCGTTATCTGTTGATTAAAAGCTTTAAATATTCTGAATTTAATGTTCGGTTTTGAGAGTTCTTGGTCTGCAATGTGAAGAAAGGCTATAAAACTGAATAAGGAAGAAGAAAAGTATGTGGAGAAAGAGGGGAGAGTGGAGACACAGTCCTTAGTTGTTTTTTTCAGGAAGTTTTGGCTTAATTCTAGTTATAATTGTATTGATATTTTTTGGGCTTTGATCTGCTTTGATGAGTTGGGCTTAATTTGCTTTTAAATTGGGCTTGAATAGCACATGGGCCGTATTCGGACCGAGCCCAAGGGCCCGCCCCATGTCTCCTCCTTCCAGAAATAAAATAATTTTTAAAAAAATTAATTTTAAAATTCAAAAAATTCAAAAAATTCAAAAAAATTAAAAGAAAAAAGAAGGAAATAAAGAAACAACAACAACAACAATGAGGAGACGAAAAAGAAAAAGAAAAAAAGAAATAGCGAAATGGAGAGAAGTTGGGCGAGGTTCTTCCGACAAGAAAATATTGGCTGCAGCTCTTATTCCACTATGTCATCATACTAGTCCACTCATCGCGCGACATGTGTTGCGCGGGCCCCACCATGCACAGCCCTTTGACACACCCTCTCTCCTCTCGTCTCTCTCTCTCCACTGCTCTTCTTTCCTTCATTTCTTCTTCCTCTTCCCTCTGCTTGCGCTTTCCTCATTCTCTCTCTCTTCCGCTTGCCTCACGGGGACAACAACAGAGTTCGTCCACCACCACATTTGGGTATCGGAACTCTTGATTTCTCGTTGACGACGGGACCCGATGTCGGCTCTGTCATCGTCTTCCTCCTCCGTGAAAACAGAGTCCATTCTCTCATGCACATTTCTCCTCTCCTCCAAATTGAGACCCCCATCTTCCTCACCAACCCCGATTCCCATCTCCCTCCCTCTCTCTCCTTCAAAGATTGTTCCTTGATTGATTTTACTCTTTTGGGCCATGCTTCTGTCTCCTCGCTTTTGTCTGAAAGAGGGAGGGAGATAGATTTGACACGCAAAGTTCAGATTCAAACCGAGGAGAGAGACAAGATAGAGGGAAGAAGTGTGATATCCCAAATTTTCAATCATGTTTTCTATTGAATAAATTGAGCATTTCATCGACGTGCCAATAGGGCTGTTCTCAGAATTGATCACTCTCGAGATAACTAGACTATCTAGAGAAACAATTAAGGGATTTTAATGCAATAGACTTAAGAATTCGACTTCTCGACCGTGCTCATCTTTAGAGGCCATTACGGCATAGTTAAAAATTGATTAGGGATTAGAGATAGGTCGATTCGACTAAGATGTGTGGCTAAATGTGAGTGACTTCACTAATTTGGAAAATTCTCGTTGGCCGACACTAGACTGATTTTTCCATCGTTTTGGTACCTTACGTCCGTACTTAAATCCTCTAGATTTCCACGACAATCGAGAGTCGCCAATTTGTCGAGGGGTTTCATTGCGGCTCGAAGAAAATCGATTACAAGTCATTTGCACTAAAAATTTCTGAAAACTACCCGTAGCTTAGGTCACGCTAAAAACGTGCCGATTGAGATTAACTACGAATTTGAGTCAGTTTCAGAAATTGAAAGTTTTGTCATATCACAATTAATTTTAGGAGAATCGACTTAGTCTTAGAAAATTTTTCTACAAGCCGAGACTTTTTGAGAAAAAGTCATCCAGGGTAGTTTTTGTCCAGAAAAAGTCAGGGACCGTTTTTTTTAAGAAAAAATGGGAAGCAAATGGGATCAATTGGTGAGGAAAAATACCAATTTGATCGGTGAGATGTCGGTTAATTTTATAGAGGCCAAATTGGATTGAATCAAGAGGGATTTTATGTCCAATTGAGAGAGAAGACTTGTGAATTCGTATGCCCCCCCCCCCTTACCTACACTTTTGGACCATTACAAGGGTTGTAAAGGAAGCATTGGTGGCTAAATTTGGTCCATGGAAGGCAGCTATGGATGGGATAAGGTCAAGGGGACATTTGAAGAGAAAATAAGGCTTGGTGGTCTCCTCTTGCCCCCTCTCGCCCCCTCTCTCTCCCTCAAGGTTGCCAACACTCCTTCCTCCCTCTCTCTTGTTGCTGTTCGATGTCCAACACCTGAACAAGACCAGGAGAAGCCAACGGAGGAGCCAGCGGAGACTAGCTGCAGCCCATCCGATTACCGTTCGCTGCTCTTGCCCCGCGCACATACCGCCGCTGCTCCGCCTTCGCCGTGCGCGCCACCGCCTCCCTCTCGCCAGTCCCGACGTCCCAAGGAACTGTCTTGTCCAGCTCAGGCCGCCGTGAACCACCTCTGACCACCATGAGTCCCTGCCTAGGCCCAGTTTAGTCCTTTCAACATTCCCCGACCCCTACCCACCTTAACCAGCCCTTGTTGCCCTCTGTTTCAGCCAAAAACAGAGCAGAAACCAGTGGGTTTCCAGCAGACTTCAAGGTCCGTTTTGAGGTCGATCTTGACCCCGAAAGTTAGGGTCGCTTTGGAGTTAGTTGAGCCCTGTTGTGTCCACGACGATTTGAGCCGCTCGGATCGCCGAACAAGTGAGTTTAACTCACTAATCCTCACTTAGTAGGTTAATTGTGCTTAAGGGTTGATTAGTTTAGGCTAAAATAGATTAGGTGGTTAAATAAGATTAGATTAGTGAATTTAATTAATTGCCATTGCATGTTAAGTGGTTAGTTAGTGCAATTAGCGAGTAAATAGACTATAGTATTTATTTAACGAGTCTCAGAAATTTTCCGGGCCCGTTCCAGCATATAATTAGGCATTACGGGCCTAAGTATGCATTTATTGTATTTATTTAATATTTTCCGTAATTATTTAATTAATTAATTATTTTTCGAAAATTAACCCGGGATATCCGGTGACCGGAATTTCATGCTGATCATAGTGGTGCTCTTTGTTTATTTAATTGAGTACCTGAATGTGTAATTTGATTGTGATTGGCGGCTGTGGGTATTAATTTCCAAAAATTGATAATTATGGTATTTAATTGGAGAATTACTGGGCGTTAGTCTACAGCGCCAAAAATTTATTTTTGGACTGCTGAAATAGTGGGAGGTTCAAAAGTGAAACATTGTATTTTGGCTAAGGCTGGTCGTCTACCCACACGCATGTATTTTTATCAAATATGATAGAAAGGGTAAAATTGATTGTATCTTTGAACCAATATACTATAACGGCTCGATGATTCGTATGTCATCTTGAAGAATGGACGTTATACTATTACAGCTCGATGACTTTTCTGTCATCTTGGAGAAGGAACGATATGTTATAACGGCTCGATGACTCTATATGTTGTCTTGGAGATAGAACATTATGCATACTCGTTCGATGGCTCTATATGTCATCTGGACATAGGATAATATACTATCTATATTTCAATTACAATGAGGAGTCTTGGATTTTGATCGAATTCATAGATAGTATTGAATGGGCCGACCAAGAGATGGTCGTGATGACATGTAATCGACTGGGTCGATTGATCGATAATTCGATTTGATTAGATTGAGTGATATAGTTGTCAGTATTTATTATTTGAATTGACTTGTAGGAAGGAACTGAGGCCAAGGTAAGTCCTCTGATGCCTGATTGTTCTTAGGCAACCCTTAGGGTGTAATTTTCTTCCTAGTCGGGTCTTAGGGGGGTAGAACTCGCTGAGATGTCGTCTCATCCCGTTGTGGGATAACATTTCAGGTCCATAGATGGTAGCACCTTTAGCACCTCTCGAGCATTTTGGTATACTGGAGGAAATTACATAAATAGGTTATCATATTCCGATACATCCCCACCCTAAAAGATTGGAATATGTACTGGTGAAATCCACCGTTTGGGTTGATATAGGTGAACCCAAAAAGGTGCCCCATAAGTACCAGTCATGGTATTATCACTATCATGATGGACGAAGGGAGGGTCCTATGCCAGAATCTGATGTACCTCGGTACATTTTGGAGTTTACCTTTGGTAAGGGTATAACACACCTTGAGGGTGGAGCAGTAGGGGATGCGAAGGACCCAAAGCTCGAAGAGTCAGAGTCCTCGGTGTACTTGGCAGACAGCTCCAATGGGGACGAGGATGTGGAGAAAGACGAGTTTAGCGATGATGAGCAGCCGTGGTTATTTGGCCCCCACCCCTTTCTGTTAAGCCTTAGTGTGTTTGGATAAACAAAGTTTGGTTTGGCTTGTATTATATATGACTAGTTGTGTTATATATATATATATATAAGTGTGGTTTGTGAATTTTGAAATTTTATGACCCTGCTTTCCTATCCCATTGTTTTATTGTCTGGGGATTTATATCTGCTTCGCATGCATATATTAAAATGAATGGGTCGACGATGCATCCTGGAACATCGCTATTATATCGACCAAGCAAGGATGGGCACGGGTCCAGAGGATCGGGACATGACAAGAAGAAGCAAGAACATGTGAGCGGAGGTATAGACGAGGTGACGTGCTGGAGGCAGGGCTGAGGTCGAAGAAGGACCATGAGGCAGGCGGAGGAGAAAGAAAAAATGAAGAAAGCATGAGCAAAGGGAAGAAGAAAAGAAGAGCAGTGGGAAGAGAGAGACGAGAGGAGAGAGGGTGTGTCAGAGGGCTGTGTGTGGTGGGGCCCGCGCGACACATGTCTTGCGATGAGTGGATTAGTATGATGACATGGTGGAATAAGAGCTGCAGCCAATATTTTCTCCATTCCGACGGGCATTACACGTGCCAACGGAACAATCGCCCTGGGTCGCCCGCGTAAACATCCATCAAGGAACACGCAGTTTGCAACAAGGTGAGCATGAGCAGCACCGCAGCAGCAACCACGGAGAACGCGGACCACAGGTTGCTGAAGTCCTCTCGGTAGAGGATGACCCTCCACCGGTACCAGGCGGCCTTCCATTGGCTCCACGGGTGCCTGCTGTACTCATTCAGGTTCTGACACAGGTTTGGGTAGAGGAACTCGCTGAAGTTCCTCATGGTCTCCTTGTACAAGCTGTTGAAGAGACTAGCCACGTCTTCCTTGCTACCGAGCCGATTTTCCAAAATTCCGCAGCTGATTAGAATGTCGATGTCTTCGGGCGTGTTGATGAGGATGTCCATGAGAATGGCGTAGCTGGTGATGTTCTTTTCCACCTGGTGGCACTGCTCGTATGCAATCATGCTCCTGAACCACGCCTCGGTCCACTGGTGCACAACCACGTGCCGCATCATGAGGGTCCCAGCCTTGAAGTGGACATCGGGCAGGGAGAAGGTTCCCTCTACTGGTATGAACTCAACACCGGCTTCTTGCAGCTCCTTTGCACTCCGAGTCAGCTCGAAATTCTTGCCATCTCTGGACGTCGCACCCTGTGGGAACGAGGGCAGTTGCAGGGCTCGCACGTAGTCCACCAGGTGCTTCATCTGAACTGTCGTGCTTGCAAGCTCGTGCCCTGCAGGAGGTCTTTGAAGTACTCGTAGCTAAGTTTGAAGAACGTGACAGTGGTACTCAATGCGGTGAGATTATAGAGTCTCGAGGACAAAGAATGGGACTTGATTTTCCAGGAGCAGGAGGTCGTGGAATACGGCATTGCTCATCCACTGCTTGCTTAATATTTCATCGTCCTCATCTCGGTGCTTGAGGTAATGGTTCCTTATGAACAGCTCAACTACAAAATCTGCGTCCACTAAGATCATTTCCACGAGCTCCTTGCTGGCTTGGGTGAGATTTTCTTGGTAGCATTGCCGAATGCGTTCTTCCAATTCGCTCATGATTCTGATACAAGCTGGGAGGTCGGCCTTCCTTCGACCAAGGAAGCTTGTCAAGTACCTCAGTTTGATTGCCATCAACTGAATGCTGTCTTATCACGGTGGAACGGCCCGATGGAGATGACTTGAGGTGTGTAGGCCTCTGCATTTGCTTTGTGCAACTTCTCAGGCACTCGATATATGCAATCTTGGTGGACCCGATAGTCAAGTTGTCCTTCTTCCTCTCTATGGTAACCGCAACTTCCTTGACAATCTGACTTATTTCTAAACAAGTTGATGTGAATCGTTGCGGAAGGATCGTTCTACGAAGGTCCAGATGGTGCGAATTGCAAACCTCGACCTCCAATCAAACTTGTGATTGGCAACCTTGGTATGAACGTGACCTGTTGACGAACACGTGTCAACCAACCAACGTTATAGACGCCACGAGCGAAAGAATTCGCTATCTCGCTCAATAAGTCGAAGAGAATCTTGATTAGGTCAAGTCCTCAAAAGAACAGTAAAAAGAGAACCTCTCAATTCTTTTCCTCAAAAATAAAATATATCTGTCCTCAAAGAAATTTGGCAAATCCTTTATATAGGCTACCACACAAACCCTAAAAACCAACCCTAAAAATCTAATGCGTTATATTCTAAAATATTCCTATTTTAGAATATTCTTAAACAAGAATATATATATATATAAATTGACTTGGTCAATTATTTGGTGACAAGATAATTAAATTGCACCAAGATTTCCAAGATTCTTCAAGATTTGATCCAAGGTCATCTTCACGCCAAAGATCACGAACCATGACGCCAACAGCTTGCTTGAATTGTTTGGCCCATGCTCGAGTAATCGAACCAGTAGGAATAGACAATGGGTCCCTAGCACCTCCTCCTCGATATGACTTGATGTCCACATCATTCCCTCCCCCATGCAAAGGATTTGTCCTCAAATCATCACTGGCATCAAAAAGAGTCAAGTCAGAAACATTAAATGTGGCACTAACGTCATACTTACCTGGAAGATCAAGCTTGTAAGCATTATTGTTAACTCTTTCCAAAACCATGAATGGTCCATCCCCTCGCAGTAATAACTTAGAATGTCGCTGTTCAGGAAATCTCTCTTTGCGCATATGAACCCAAACCCAATCGCCAGGTTCAAACACCACTTCCTTGCGCCCTTTGTTAGCTTGCCTTGCATATTGCTCAGTCTTGCGCTCAATATTTGTGCGCGTCTTCTCATGCAACGACTTGACAAATTTAGCTTTCTTTGCTCCATCTAAATCCACACGCTTATCAACAGGTAAAGGGGTTAAACCTAACGGAGTTAATGGATTAAAACCATAGATAACCTCAAATGGTGTAAATTTAGTAGCAGAATGCATGCTCCTATTATATGCAAATTCAACATGTGGCAGACAATCTTCCCAAGATTTTATGTTCTTTTTAATAATAGCACGCAACAATGCCCCTAAAGTTCTATTAACTACCTCGGTTTGACCATCGGTCTGTGGATGACAAGTAGTAGAAAATAACAACCGTGTTCCTCGTTTTTTCCACAATGTTTTCCAAAAGTAGCTAAGAAATTTAGAATCTCGATCTGAAACAATCGATCTAGGCATGCCATGCAAACGTACAACCTCCTTAAAGAACAAATTAGCAATATGGGATGCATCATCAGTTTTATGACAAGGTATAAAATAAGCCATCTTTGAAAACCGATCAACAACCACATAAATAGAATCTCTACCATACTTAGACCTAGGCAATCCTAACACAAAATCCATAGAAATATCAATCCAAGGATGCGTTGGAATAGGTAATGGTGTATACAAGCCATGCGGTTTAGTTGTAGACTTCGATTGCTTACAAGCAATGCATCTCTCACAAACACGTGTGACATCTCTCTTCATATGTGGCCAATAAAAATGTTCATACAGCACTTCATAAGTCTTATTAATGCCAAAATGCCCCATTAAACCACCACTATGAGCTTCTCGCACCAACAATTCACGCAAAGAACACTTAGGCAAACATAGTTTGTTTTCACGAAAAAGATAACCTTCATGCCTATAAAATTTATCAAATGCAGCGTGTTCACATGCTTCATAGACTCTCCCAAAGTCATCATCATCAATATATAAGCCCTTGATATGCTCAAAACCTAGACACTTTGCTTCTAAAATAGTTAGAATCGCATACCTTCGAGAAAGTGCATCGGCTACCACATTTTCCTTACCTTTCTTGTACTTTATCACATATGGAAAAGTCTCAATGAACTCCATCCATTTGGCATGTCTTTTATTCAACTTTTGTTATCCTTTCAAGTACTTCAAGGTCTCATGGTCGGTGTGGATCACAAACTCCTTTGGCCATAAATAATGTTGCCAAGTCTCCAAAGCTCGCACTAAAGCATACATCTCCTTATCATAGGTAGGATAATTCAATGTTGCTCCACTCAATTTTTCGCTGAAATAAGCTATGGGACGCCCTCCTTGCATCAACACGGCTCCAATTCCTGTACCAGAAGCATCGCACTCTATCTCAAAAGTAAGCCTGAAATTTGGCAAAGATAACAAAGGAGCAATAGTTAACTTATCTTTTAGCAGATTAAAGGCTTTCTCTTGCTCTTCTCCCCACGTGAAACCCACGTGCTTCTTGATAACCTCAGTTAAAGGTGCGGCAATGGTGCTGAAATTTCTCACAAATCGTCGATAAAAACTCACCAATCCATGAAAGCTACGCACCTCTCCTATGGTCTTAGGCGTTGGCCATTCACGGATTGCTTTAACCTTTTCTTTATCAACCTGTATACCATTAGCACTAACAACAAATCCTAGAAATACTAATTTGTTGGTAACAAAAGAGCACTTCTTTAGATTAGCATATAATTGCTCGGCCCTTAAAACCTGCAAGACAGCTCGCACATGCTCAATATGGTCATCGGGACTTCGGCTATAAATCAAGATGTCATCGAAATAGACAACCACAAATCGACCAATAAAAGCACGCAAAACATGATTGAAAAGTCGCATAAACGTGCTCGGTGCATTAGTTAATCCAAATGGCATTACTAACCACTCATATAATCCATACTTGGTCTTAAATGCAGTTTTCCATTCATCACCTTCTTTCATCCTAATTTGATGATAACTAGTTTTCAAATCGATCTTAGTGAAAATACAAGAACCATGCAACTCATCCAACATGTCATCTAATCTAGGAATAGGATGTCGATACTTTACCGTAATATTATTGATTGCTCGGCAATCGACACACATTCGCCAAGTTCCATCCTTCTTTGGCACTAACAAAATAGGGGACGGCGCATGGGCTAAGACTCTCTCTCACATGCCCTCGTTCCAATAATTCACTAACTTGCCGCTAAAGTTCCTTTGTCTCCTCGGGATTGCTTCGATATGCGGGTCGATTAGGTAATGGCGCACCAGGAATCATGTCAATTTGATGTTCTATGCCTCGAATAGGTGGTATCCCTCCAGGAAGTTCATCAGGAAAGACATCTTCAAATTCCTGCAATAAAGACACAATAGGACTAGGCAAACTTGGGTCAAGATCGTTAGTAGAAAACAAAACCTCCTTGTACACAAGTACAAGTATTGGTTGATTTAGAACTAAGGCTCTCCTCACTTCACTTGATTTTGCATAAAAATTATTTTGCCTCTTTTCTTTCCTCTCTTCTTTTCCCTCAGTTTTTACCACA
This sequence comes from Eucalyptus polyanthemos subsp. polyanthemos, assembly GCA_017140185.1. Classification (NCBI taxonomy): domain Eukaryota; kingdom Viridiplantae; phylum Streptophyta; class Magnoliopsida; order Myrtales; family Myrtaceae; genus Eucalyptus; species Eucalyptus polyanthemos. The sequence continues at coordinate 26,358,789 of CM029459.1, forward strand.
ATCTTTCTCTCGGCCTCTCCTTTTCCTTGCATCTCAAACACACCACGCAAGCCCTCGGATTTCTCACCTTTTCTCTCTCTCTCGGCTTCTCGTTGTAACTTTAATTGATCTTGATACACCTCACTAGGTGTCATTGGTACCAAGGTATAAGTCTTTTGATTCATCACCAATGAATAACGATTAGTATATCCATCATGATGTACCTTTCGATCATATTGCCATGGTCTTCCAAGCAAGATATGACCCGCTTGCATAGATACAACATCACACTCTACCTCGTCCTTATATCTCCCTATCTCAAATGGAATTCGAACTTGCTTCGATACTTTCACCTCACCACTATCATTTAACCATTGAAGTCTATAAGGCCTAGGGTGCTTTGTTGTCTTCAAGCCTAACTTATCCACCATAATACAACTTGCCACATTCGCACAACTACCTCCATCAATTATCATACTACAGATCTTACCATTCACCACACACCTTGTATGAAACAAATTATCTCTTTGTTGGTGATGCTCCTCCTCCTTTACTTGCACACTCAGAGAACGCCTAACCACCAATAAGTCTCCTTTTATAGCCACTTCTCCATCACTACAATCCTCCAATGGTGGCATCTTATCATCATCTTCTTCCCTTTCACTTTCGGACTCAATAACACCATGTCCAGTCATGATCATCACCCTCCTATTAGGGCATTGATTCGCCATATGACCCCTGCCCAAACACTTAAAACATTTAATTTCACGAGTTCTAGTGTTATGATTTTCGATTTTACCTGAAACCGGATTCGTTCCAACTTTACCATCCCTCTCCTTCTCCTTTGAGGTTTTGGTTTTGGTGTCGTTTCCTCTCCAATTTGGCTTATCATCTCTCTTCCAATTGGATCTCCAATTCTGATTTGAACCTCCTCCACTCTTGTGATTTCGGTCCAACTTCAATTGCCGCTCAACTTTGATAGCTTTGTCCACCAATTCCTCCAATTCAACATAGTGTTGCGGCTCTACCACCCTTGCTATGTCTTGACTCAAACCACTCAAAAATCTTGACATTGTGGCCTCACGATCCTCCATCACATTAGCATGGATCATGGCAATCTCCATCTCCTTGTGATACTCTTCCACGCTCTTATTGCCTTGTGTGAGATTTTGTAGCTTTTGAAACAAATCTCGGTGGTAATGACTAGGTACAAAACGCCTTCTCATCACCGCTTTCATCTCATCCCACGTCTCTATCGGTCTTTCACCATTGTGCCTCCTACTAGTCACAAGTTGATCCCACCAAATTATAGCATAATCAATAAATTTAATAGCTGCAATTTTTACCTTTTTGAGCTCAGAGTATCATTGGCAATCAAATACCATCTCCATGTGTTTCTCCCACTCTAGATACGCATCGGGATCATTCTTCCCTTGAAAGGAAGGAATCTTCATCTTGATGTTGCCAAGTTCATCATCTCCTTGGTGTCTAAACCTTCGGCCTCCATTCCACCTTTCAAATCGAGCATCTCGATCATCCTCCATGTCGGCCTCATCATCATCATATTGTCGTTGCCTTCTATGTTGTGTTCTAGAGGCATCTCGCTGATGTTGCGGCCTTCCTCGGGGTATCTCTTGGTCACCATCAACCCTCATGCCATTCCCCATCATTTGGCCACTAAGCTCCTCCACTACGACCCTCAATTGCTGGATGCTTTCCACGAGCGCTTCATCCCTTCGTATGGAGTCAACCTCCCGTTGATTCACGCTTTCTTCGCGTGACATTTTTTAGACCTGCAAGTAAACGTTAGTCTAAAAAAAATCCTCACCAATCGCTCCCTCACGTGTTTCTCTCGAGATGTTTGTCACTCCTCTCGTGTTTAACTCAAGTCTAGGCTTTTTCCACCCTCAATTAAGCTTACACACTCTTGCCTTTTTCCTCTTGTATTCTCTTTTCACAAGTTCTTTATTGGACTTAAAACCTGTCTCTCAACCCCCTCACGACAATCAATCAAACTAATCAAACAAGATTAGATCACTATTGATTTTGTTTCAACAAGTAACAATTTCAAACCAACAAGTACAACTTTCGAAATTCCAATTGAAACGCAAATCACTACTGATTTTGTTTCAATTTGGTCTACTAACAAACGAGTCGCCTTCTTGATTTTTTTTTTTGTTTGGCTAATTTTTTTTTTGCCGAATATGTTTTTTTTCTCTTGCACACTTTTTTTGTGCGTTTTCTTTTCTTTTTTTTTTACTTTTTTTCTTTTTTTTTTTGACGAACTCAAATACAATTTAAGATGCTAGAAAAGAAAATTTTAAAACTAACAGCAAACAACTACGTATGGAAGCACAAAAGCAATCTGATCCCTAAATTAGCTAGAACCGAAACCCTAACTCAATAAATCTCAAATTGCTGAATATCAACAGAAAATTAAAGATAAATAGACCTTGTAGAAGCAAGCTCTGATACCAAACTGATGTGAATCGTTGCGGAAAGATCGTTCTACGAAGGCCCAGATGGTGCGAATTGCAAACCTCGACCTCCAATCAAACCTGTGATTGGCAACCTCGGTATGAACGTGACCTGTTGACGAACACGTGTCAACCAACCAACTTTATAGACGCCACGAGCGAAAGAATTCGCTATCTCGCTCGATAAGTCGAAGAGAATCTTGATTATGTCAAGTCCTCAAAAGAACAGTAAAAAGAGAACCTCTCAATTCTTTTCCTAAAAAATAAAATATATCTGTCCTCAAAGAAATTTGGCAAATCCTTTATATAGGCTACCACACAAACCCTAAAAACCAACCCTAAAAATCTAATGCGTTATATTCTAAAATATTCCTATTTTAGAATATTCTTAAACAAGAATATATATATAAATTGACTTGGTCAATTATTTGGTGACAAGATAATTAAATTGCACCAAGATTTCCAAGATTCTTCAAGATTTGATCCAAGGTCATCTTCACGCCAAAGATCACGAACCATGACGCCAACAGCTTGCTTGAATTGTTTGGCCCGCGCTCGAGTAATCGAACCAGTAGGAATAGACAATGGGTCCCTAGCACCTCCTCCTCGATATGACTTGATGTCCACATCACAAGTGAAAGAAAAAGATTACAAGCCCATGAAACTAGAGAGCGAAAGGGTACATCTGACATTCTCGTTCGTGTCGCAGTTCGCGATGCATTCAATCTGTTCTAGAAATAGCAGAGGTCTACATTGACAGAATAACGTGATTGGATTTTGATTGTCATGAAGAAGCCCCTGCTCTCGAAAGATTTTACCTCGGGCACTTTGCCGTGTTTTTGCAATTGGGCGAATCAGAAAAGTCGTTCACTTTGAGGAGGCCTTGCGCCTAAACTAGTTGAGGAAATATCTAAAGAATCTGCAAAGCTTGAGGAACGAACAATAAAAGACCGTCAGCTCCCTTGATCTCCCAACAACGTGCAACGAAGACAATCTGCCGTCAAAATCAGGTGGTCGCAGATCATACATGATCATAACTGCTATAAATTCTACTGGAACACGCATAATCCAACCTTTTCTTGGCTATTCTATGGGCAATCAGTAACGTTGAATGCATGCATGGTTTTTGACTATTTGCTTCGAAACGAAGTGCAGCATCCGGTCACTAATCGTAATGCTCTATGTATGCAAAAGAAGCACCGAGGTGAAAGATATTGAGAGAAAAACAAAGAAGGCTTACCTGAGATTCGAGATCAAGAATGCGTTCTCCCTTCATTCTGTCACGGGAGAAATCCCGTTTACTTCCCAGAATATATAGTGAGAAAGCATGCCAACTGTCGCTATTGGGGGACAAAAGAAAGATCTGATATTCTTTAACCTTTTATGAAGCATTATAATGTTATGCACACAAAAGGTCGTCTGACCATTACTATTAACCCCAGTGAAAAAGGATAAGGGGAAAAAAACGCAAAAAAGAGTCATTTGGTTTCTTTGCCACTAAGCCGAAAAGATCTCTTGGTCCAACTTTTTCTACAGTATCAGAGAAGTTTGTGATGCAGAAAAAGCGAATATATACTTTGGTCACAATTAAACTGCAACTACGGAGCATTCTTGTTATTCGCAATGAGACAACAGCAAAATAAAAATTCTTCTTGGCGTAATGTTTCTTCTAAGACTCTTTCTATGGTTACATTTACCCGTATCATTAATTTAGGGCTTATGACAGCCCTGGGCTTATTTTGTATCAATGAATACTCTTTAACTTATTTTTAAAAAACAACATTATGACAAGCTTCTTTAGTAATAAATGGTTTAAGACTTGAATGATATACTTCATTAATTTGTTCATTCTAATTCTTGAACTCTTTTTTTTTTTTTTGTGTGTCCAGCTAAATCCTTGAACGATAAATTCTTTTGTTTAAGTTAGTCCTTCCATCAAATATATGAATGGAAATGCTAATGTGGAACTGTGTTGACACCACTTCGATACATGGATATCCATATCATTTGCATTCACCACAGAATTGAGTGAAGGCCACCCTCTTGCAATTTTGTGGCAAGGGACGTTGTTATGACTAAAACTATCATCTACAAAAGGTGCATATGTGATTGAGTAGAAATGAAAGAATTTAAATAAATATTGCATTGAGACAACTTTTGATAAAGTGATCAGATCTTACTAGTATGCAATTCTATCACAAAATTAAAAATGAATGAGGAATAGAGAACTGCACACTTAAGATTATAGTGGTTTGGCTTTTGCAAACCTACATCTACTCTTTCGTGCTATAACTTATTGGTTGGAATCCACTAATAAAAACTTATCAAAAGTTATAGGATCTGAGCTAAGAACACTTAAGTTTGTGTGAACAACTCCTCACACTCTCAACCTCTAAAATCTTATACAATTTCGCTTATAGAGATGCATGTATAAGATCACAAAACACTACTTTGGAATTAAAAACTACAATTCTCATGAATGCGAATTAATCCCTTCAGCTTCGAAACCTCCTCTTATACTCCTCCTAGTCCTAGCTGACCATTGGACATATCACTAGGGGGATTATCTAGCCAGTCTACCTGTTGGCTTGGATATGGTCGAGAATATCTTATTATTTCAAGATCACTGAGGGTGAAGCTTCCCATAAATTCTGCTGCCCATACAACAGTTCCAGTTTTCAAAAGTTGAGTGTTTAAGATTGGAAAAAATGTTTTGCCTCTAATAAGATATTCTAGGAAAGTTGAATCTTCAATGAATATTAAGAAGACTTTCCTTTTGAAACTTCTTATAAATATAGTAGGGTATCCAACCAATTGCCATTAGCCGTTGCACGAGTATTTGACTCCTTCCAAGCCATTTTGCAAAATATATAGGGAATGAAAATAAGCCATGACTTTAATTTTGATTAATATCGTCTGATCATATTCCATCAAATTTTTCACTTGAAAATACTTTTTATCAAAAACAAAGTCTTGAAATTTTGTTAATCATCAAAAACACTTATGGAATGTTTTCTCAACAATCTCCAATTTTTTTATGATGACAAAACTTGTACAAGCATGACTTTTAAAGAGATAAAATATTGTGAAATTTAAATAGCTCTTGATTAAAACCAATTTTGAAAATGAAGTGCAATCAAACTATAAGAATATGAAAATTTTGGCAAGATTCTTATTGCTAAAGCTTTGAAATTAATAGATAAGGGATAAGAAAAATTTATAATTGATCCCCTTAGTTTTTGCTGCGCTCAAAGTTTTAGACAACCTGCAAAAATAATGTCAGTGTAGTAAAGTTCGCAACCTCAGTTTTGCTGGTTCACCTTCTCCCCCTTTTTGTCAACAACAAAAAAGATAATAGATAAAGCATAATATTATAAGCAAACCATAGTACAAAGGTTAATCCAACATGTTCAAAAACAATCCTCAACAATTACAAACAAACTGCAAAACAATCCAAACTTCGAGAAATAATGCAAACAAGGAAATTTTTTTGGAGGAGGATGGTTGATTTGGGTAGGGTCTGAACTGGGAGCGGGGTATGGAACTAGAGTAGGAGATGAAACTCTGTCTTCTAGAGGCAATTGAACAAGGACATAGTATTGCATATTTTCCAGGGTACGCTCGATGTTTGTCATTTTGGTATGAAACGCTTCAACTTGAGTTCGAAGAAAGACATTTAAGTTCTTCAACTCTTTCTCCATTTTGTCCTTATGTTCCTTCATGCTTGTTGACACCTGATTTTTAGTCAACGCGTCATTAAAAAGTGAAAATCGAGGTTTGAGTTTCTAATCACGACAGAACCCCATCTATTGACCAAAAAGTATCGTTTTTCATTTCTTTCTTTTGCATTATCATTTTAAGCAATTTCTACCTCATTTTCAAGAAAAACCCGAAAAGTCAAACGGTTGACTTTCGAGTTGACTTTTTGGTCAACCTTTTGACCAAAAAAACAACCTTGGATCAAAAATTGACTTTTAACCCAAAAATATTCCATTTAACTTTAATTTCACTTTTATCAAATCAATTTCTTGAAAATTAAAAGATTTGACCAAAAAATTAACCTTTGAGGAAACATTAACTAAATGGTTGACTTTTGGTTAAACTTTTGTCAAAAAAAAAATTTGAGAAATGCACAAATACATTTCTTTCAATGCCAATTTGACTTTTGTGTCAAAAATTTCACAAAATTCAATTAAGAACCTTGATTTTTGAATTTTTGAACTTTTAGGTTCTAAATCGACTAAAAATAAAATTACTTTTATTATAGTCATAATTAGTAGTAGTTCTTTATTTGACATTTGGTTTAAAGACTATCTAAAATCTGCTTGTGCATTCAATCTCGCAATTTATTGAGTCAAAATATGAATTGTCGTTTTAAGCCCTCATTATAAGATGAAAATCGATTCTCCATAACTTGCAAACGGATGATTGTTTCTCACTCATTTTCTTAAGATAAGTTTAAATTCAAAATCGATTTTGTGAAATTCACACTAGAATTTAATAATTTGAGAATTTTATCCTTCCAAGTATTGGAAAATCAAGCAATTAAGTTTCAATCGACAAAATTCGGATTGACAAATTCATGGCTATGGTTTAATTTCATGAATCTAGGTCCAATTTAATATTAGACTTAGATCCATTTTTTATCTAAGCTTGAGCTCTTCAATTCAAGGTCAATTTGAATACAGTAAGTGATTTTACATATGGGTATAGGCAAATCATGACACTAATTAAGTTCAATTTTAGTTAATTTGCAATTTTGCCAATTGAATTGCAAATTTTACCATTTTAGCCCTTTTAGACCCAATTCAAAGCACCCATGGTTTCAACTCATTGTTTTTCATAATAATCATTCAGCTAGATCAATAAAAGACCCCTAGATCACGTTCATAAGGTTTGAGTAGCTTAATTGTATCTTAATTGGCCAATTTTTTCTTAAAAGTGATAAAATTCACTTTCAACTTGGTCCTTAAAGATTAGATTGCTTAAATTTTAGACCCACAGGGATCCTAAGTGGACAAGACAGCAGAACTGGACCACATCGGTCAAAATTCGATCGAACCGGACCGACTAGTCTGACCGGCTGATAGCAAAATTGGTCGGTTCAGGCCCTTTTCGGTCGATTCCTGACCTTTCGTGCTCGGTTTTGAAGTCCTTTCAATGCCAATTTCCCTTTTGCACCTTCAATTTCCCAAAATTTTACAGATTGCTCCTTGAATTTCGATAAATTGCAAATTAACCCATAATTGGACATTTTGACGCAATTCTCGGTTTTAGCTTGGGTTTTTGCAAATCAAACCCACTGGATCAATTACCCAACACCTCGAGATCATGATAGAGCTGTCAAAAACGATTCTCAAGCGTTGGATTGAAATTTCGACGGTTGAATCGAACCAACAAATGAAATCACTTAATTTGGAAAGTATATAAGCGAAGTTTTCCCTCCATTTTAAGAGGGGGCTCATTTGGCACAAAACCTATTCTTTCTCTTCAGATCTCTGTCTCTCTCTGTCTCTCTCTCTGTCTCTCTCTCTCTCTCTATTTTTCCCGTCTAAACCAATCCTTTTCTCTCCCGCTCCTCACGAACCAAACCGGTTCATCGCCAGTTTAGGCTCGTCGGCCTCACATTGGCAGTTTTCCAGCTGCTACTCAACCCCATGACCATCTTTTCCTCCTTGCCGATCCATTTGTAGCCGAAGATTGACTAGATTTTGATCAGAAGTTGTTCGATCGAGAAAACTCCCCTCTCAACATCCATAGCTAGTCCAATTCGGACTGATGGTTCCGACGATCCTATTAAAAGGTTAACGGCAGTTCTATGGTCGTAGGTGATTCAAATCTAATCCCCGGCGGTCCGTGGAGATTTGAAAGTGTTCCGGCATTTTGATCGATTGATCACGAAAATTGCGACAAAGGTACCGATTTGAAACTCGAATCCGATGAAGTGAGGTCGAGCAAGTCAATTGGGGCTAGGATTCAAGATTATGAACTTTACATGCTTAAGATCAATGATTATGAATGCTGCAATGATTTGTTGATGATTTGAGTGATGATTGTGTTCTTGAATTTATTTTAGAAATTTGTATGTCTTTGGAACCGACTCTCTGTTAAGGCAGATCTGAGGTCTTAAACCTTAGTTTTTGACCTTGAGTCCTTCTAGGCTTTGAAAATACACATCACGAGCTTCAAAATTGATAGATTGTACACCTCGATTGAGCGATGTTCGAATCTGAAAAAACACCTCCAAAGATGAGCGATTCTGCAGTAGTTTAGGTTTTTTTTTTTTTTTTTTTTTCAATTCTATTTCTGTTCCGCCTTCTGTCTTTTCTATTTTTGTGCTGACTTTCAAGGTCTATTTTTGACAAAATTATCTTCATGATTTTTGTTCTAAATCATCTTGTGCATCTTTTGTAATTTTTTTCATGATTTGTGGATGTGTTTAACTAGGTCAAATCTACTCAGATCCAAGCCTAGGTCAGTTTGTTCGGTATTGATCTTTGGTTTTGTCAATTTTGTGCTGATTTCTGTGTTGAATTCTGGGAGAAATTTCCTTCATGAAAGTTGCTTGTCATTGGTGGAGAACGTCTTGTAATTTTTACGTGATTTTTGAATGAGTTTAACTAGGTCAAAATCGCCTAGATCTAAACATAGGACAGTCTGTCTTGTATTGGTCCAAATTCTATTTTGATAAAATTGAGTCCACAAATGAACTTGTTTGGTCTCAAATTCTTCATGAAAATTGAAATAAATGATGTACAGGGTCAATTGATGCATGCTTTGCAAGGTTTTTATGTCGGCAAAGTGAGTCAATTGCATGCATTATAATAAAAGGGCATTGTGGCAACATGAGCTTGCATTTTTGCTATGACTCATGATCTCAATTGAGTTTCGAACTCTTAACGAGAAATTTTCATCATCACATGCTCTATATGTGAGATTTTTAGTAGGATTTATGCATGTCTTGAGGATGGCTGAAATCATGTTCATTCTATAAATTTAATACTGAAATGAAACCTTGTCATATATGCACTTTTCCATGCTTGTTTGAGTCATCTAGAGACCAAATCTTACTATCGTGCCTTTTTGATGATTGAACCGCATGTTGCAAGGTTTGTATACAAAAGTGTTCATCACACTTAGGATTTCCAAGAATACCATTAGGAATCATGAATCATTTCATAATGTCATTTAAATTGTATGACATTTTGTATGTAGACTTAGGATTAGATGATTATCCAAACTTTCCATCGCATCCAATCTTAAGTCCCATGTGATTCTTTCATGTCATTTGTGCATTATTTGAGTGATTTTCAGGTTTTCTAATGAATGATTGTGTTATGTTTCCTTACATACTGATGCGAACACCTTTAGAGATCTCGATCTTAGGATACCAAATTGACCTAGTTCGGACTCGAGCCCTTCTAAGAAGTTGTAAGACACACTTAGAGCTTTCTGATGCGACTAATTTCACATAGAACACTTATCATTTGGACCACTTCTCCATTTTTTCAGTACTAGATTAGAATCTGAACAAGGGAACAAAGTCGGACCCTTGTCCTAACCCTTGTTTGGACATAATTTGATATTTTTGTTCAATTTTTTCTGTGAATTTGCAATTGGCCTCTTAATGAAACTTTCTTTTCATCGTGTTGGCTAAGTTGTGAGTAAATTTGATGATTTTTAGACATATTTTGATAGGACAAATCTTTGTAATATTAGCTGAATGTCCTGTTGTTCTAACAATTTCCTAACATGCTGTTGCTTGTTGTCAGATTTTTGTAACTTTGTGTGTAGCTCATTTAAGAAAACCTTTCTCATGAAAGTTGTTCATTTTCATATTGTACATATTAGGAAATTTTTTCATAGTTAGATTGTCAATGGGCTCAATTTTGTTATCTTTATACGCTTGTTATGAAATTTCCTGATATAAACATGATTGTGATTGTTTAATTATACTTTTTAGATTAGTTTGTACAAGAAATTAGGCTATGCCATCTTCATGGAAGTTGTTTTAAATGCTTTGATCTTTGTTTTCAACTAATTGGCATTTTCAAATTGCATCTTTCAAAAAATACTTTGGTATATGTGATGTTTCTCAAAAACAATTTCTAAGAAGTTTTTCTCCAAAACTCGATTTGGCTTAAGGAAAAATTGTGATTTGGACCATATTCAAAATACTTGCGATGCTTGTGAGTACATTTATACGAGCTCGGGCTAGCCTTGGCAATTGAATGTGTTCTATAGCTTAGATATTCCTTAATCCTAAATATTCTCAAGCCTTTTTTAAAATCCTGATTTGACATCGTGAAAGTCACGATTTGAATTATATTCAAAATGCCTGCGATGCTTGTGAGTGCATTTATGTAAGCCCTAGGCTAGCCTTGGCAATCGAATACCTTTCATAGTTGAGACATCACGTTGCCTCAAAACTTTTCATGGATGATTTCAAAATGAGTTTTTGAAATATCACATGTACTCCTCATACATATAGTCACACTATCCATTAGAAATGTATGTGTTTGTGATTTGCGTATGACTTTGGCAATAAGTGATCCACTGATGGCTCACTCATCTGTTTGATTGGTTGAGAAACAAGGTTTAAAAGACCTGCATGCATATTTAAATTTCTACAATGCATGTGACTTTTAGATGAGTGATAGGGTTGATGCATGATATGAAAAACTTTGGAATCACACAGATTGTTTGATTATGAGACTTATAAGCATTATTGGCCATGCGAGAACACAATTGGTCAATAATTGCTATAAGTCACAAAAAATGGATTGGATAGGTGTCTTAATAGGACCCTTGCATGAAAGACAAAGGCCAACCCCGAGACTCCAAAATTTGACTTTCGTATTGAACTTTCTTTAAATAATTGCTCTTAACATGATGTCATATTTTTTTTAATCATTTTGATGTGTATGCTTGTTTCTTTCCATTGTATGCACCTAGTTATAGATTTCTAGATTAGGTTTAGATTAAACTGCGAAGATGGAGAAAATGCAAAGTCGGTGGAGGTCGATGTCCATTCTGACTATTATCATGTATTATTTATTTCCCTTGACATATGTCTCGGGTTTCCTTTGTTGTATAAAGTCCAACGAGTTGCAGGTTTTCTCTCTTCCTCTTATATTTTTCAATTCTGTTTCTCTTTTATATTTTCTAGGATTGCATGATAGATTTACCGCTTTCCTTGATTGTTTACTTACTATTTCGAAATTTTAATTCCATTGACTGCTTTCTTTTCTTGTTTTCTAGAAATATAATAGTTTGAAAATGACCAACCACGCATGATCATTTAGTTTAGGACTAACAATCCCGAAAATGTAAGAAGAAACGCATGGACACATTAGGAAAACTCAATATATAGTTTAGATACTGAAAGGGCGCTAATAGAAATATTAACGTAACCCAAGTCCTTGTGTCACGCCCCGATCTTCGGAGACGCGCCCATCCTTCTACTTGGTCGATTTTAAAGTGTGATATCCCAGGATTAAGTATCGCCGACTCTTTCATTTATTAAGCACATGCGGAAGCAGTTATGAATCCCCAGACAATAAAACAATGGGATAGAAAAGCAGGCCATATTTTTCCTATTGAAATTCACAATCACACTTTTATTAACAGCACAACTTATAGTATATTTACAATACTATTCACAGTATACTTGTCTCACACCTATCTACTAAGACAGGGTTCACAAAAGGGATGGGATCTCAATCCACATCCGGATTATACTCAAGATCCCTCTTTGGATCATCTTCTTCTTTAAAAGTCTTTCTTCCTTTCAGGTTCCTCTTCCTCAGCTTCTCCTCAGGGTCCTGAAATGGTTATTCAATAACCAATGAGACCACGTCTCAGCAAGTTCTACCCCCTAAGACTCGATTAGTAAACCAATACACTTTAGGCTACCTAAGCACATCACGAGTCAGAGGACTTACCTTGGCCTCAGCTCCTTCTTGCAAGTTAGTATATATATCAAATATACATCATCACATCACATTACCCAATCAGATCGAATCATCGATCAATCGACCTAGTCGATTACATGTCATCCAAATTATCTCTTGATCAACCCCTTCCATACTTTCTATAAGTCTGATCAATATCCAAGACTACTCACCCTAGGTGATATATAGATAGTATGTTATCTTATCTCCAGACGACATATAGGGTCATCGAGTTGTCAAATCATACCGTACTGTCTCCAGATGCTCCGTAGAGTCATCGAGCCAGTAGATCATACCGTCCTGTCTCAAGATGACATATAAAGTCACCAAGCTGGTATACACACAATTTATCATACCGTACTGTCTCCAGATGCTCCGTAGAGTCATTGAGCCGGTAGATCATACCGTCCTGTCTCAAGATGACATATAAAGTCACCGAGCCGGTATACACACAATTTATCATACCGTACTGTCTCCAGATGCTTCGTAGAGTCATCGAGCCGGTAGATCATACCGTCCTGTCTCAAGATGCTCCGTGGAGTCATCGAGCCGGTATACACACAATTTATCATACCGTACTGTCTCCAGATGCTCCGTAGAGTCATCGAGCCGGTATACGCATCATTCCAAGCAAACAATCAAATAATTAATTTTATCCTTTCCAATAAAATGATGTGTGGGTACACGATCGGCTCTAACCAAAATATAATAATTTCCTTTTTATAAATCCCAACATTTTCTGTAGCCACTAAAACAGTTTTGGTATCATTAACTGATGCCCGGATTTTCCAAGATTATTTAAATTAGGGAATAAATCATAAATTCACGAATAAATCATTTCCACACAAAATAAAGCTCAATTAAATAAACGGACTGCACCACGACAATCAACATAAAATTCCGGTCACCGACCATCCTAGTTGAATTTCCAGAAAAATAAATAAATAATTAATTAATTAATTTCGAAAATTAAATAAATAATTATAAAAATCCAATTTAGGCTCATAATGCCGAATTGGATGCCGAGACGAGCCCGAAAAATTACCGAGACTCATTCCATAAATAACATGGCATGTCTACTTGCTAATGTCGATTTCTAACCACCTAACATGCATCATTAAGTCTCTAATTTAATTGATCTAAACTAATCTAACCACCTAATTGCATTTAATTAAATCTAACCAACCTTAAGTATAATTAGCAAACTAAGAAAGTTTTAGTGAGTAAAACTCACTTGATTAAAAGCGGTGACTGGATCACTGCGACGACGGCGCAACGGCGACGCGACGGCGGCCGAAAACCGAACTTTCAGCGATACCGGCGGGCTTGGACCGAACTCCAATCGGCTGAACTGCAGGACTTTGGGCTTCAATTGAGATGGGCTGCTGGGCTGAAAGTGAGATCGCGGGCCACAGCTTGGCTTCGAATGGGCTCAACTACTGAGCTTGTGGGCTGATCTGGGCTTGATGGAGAGTTGGGCCGAAATTGCTGTGAAGATGGGCCTCCAAAAACTAACTGAAACTGAACTCGCGTGGGCTGGATGCTGGGCTGTGTTTGATGGAGATGGGCTCATGAAATTCGCTGGATGGAGCTGCACGAATCCATGGGATGTCGCTGCATGAGGGCATCTGCAGGAGCTTGGAAAATGCTTCGGTGCTGCGAGTGAAGACGCTAGGTGGTGGGGGACGCGTGGCCAGAGACAAATGAAAGTGGAGCAGGGGCGTGCGTATTCGGTGGTGGAGCAGAACCGACGAGATGGACGGCAGAGAGAGAGAGAGAGATGGGCTGAGTCAACGTTTGAAGCTTGTTGGGGAGAGATCCACCGAGGTTGACCAGTGCACGGCGCCGATTGTGGCTTCGCTGGTGGAGGTGTGGACGAAGGCAGCTACTTCGGTGGTTCCAAGCTTCGCTGATAGCTGCTCGTTTGTTTCCGTGACTGGATTTCGTGGGGGGTGAAAGCTTGAACAACAAACCAAGCTTGCTAGAGGAAGATTTGACCGAGCAACTGAAGCTGGTGGAGAAGTCGAACTATAGACTGTGGTGAGGGCGAGCTGATGGAGGTGGGCTCAAGCTTGTTGGGCCGCTGAAATACCGAACTAGCTTGCTGCGACAGAGACGTGAAGCTCGCCGGATTTCTGTTTGCTTCAGTTGACGGTGATGCTGCTCCGCTCGGTGGATCGTTGGACGTGGCCGACAAACTCGCTGGATGAGCAGCTTCGTGGAAAGGAATTTGTGGGCTGAGGGCGTGAGAAAAAAATACACGGAGAGAGGGAGAGAGTTTTGAGGCGGCGAGATGGGGATTCGGTGGAGAGAGCTCGTGCGAGGAAGATGGGGACGGAGGAGGCGTGCACAGCAAGCTTGGAACGATGAGGCCTAAAGTCAACAAAGCCAACCCATTTCATTGAATGCATTGTCCCCCAAAAGCATCCATGTTTATCCCTTGGTCCTTTACTTCTTTTTAGATAAATAAATCCACCAAATAATCCCATTTTGAGCCAAGAATATTCAGCCCTCCCACAACTCCGAATTTTACATTTTAGTCTTCAATCTCTTCAACAAATCCCCACATTCAAAGTCCAATTTTGGTGTAGAAAAAGTCCATATAATTTCTGCAAGTCCCCTTCGTCATATAACTCGGTTTGCAAGATGACAATCTCTTCAATTCGGCCAATCCGAATTTCTGTTAATTTCCGCAACGTCCGAAACGGATTTTTGTAAAAATCCTGGAATCTCCGAAAAATCTTCTATAACTGAGTCGACGTTCCTAAAATAACTCGTGACACCACAGAACTTTCAATTTCTGAAATTGGACTCGAATTCACGGTTAATTTCCATTCGATGCATTTTTAGCGTGACCTAAACTACCGGGTAGCTTTCAGAATTTTTTAGTGCAAGTGACTCGTGGTCGATTTTCTTCGAGCCACTATGAACCCACTCGACTCATTGGTGACTTTCGATTGTCGTGAAAATCCCGAGAATTCAAGTACGGACACAGGGTACCAAAACGATAAGAAAATTAGTCTAGTGTTGGTCGACGAGAATTTTCCAATTTAGTGGTGTCACCCACGATTAACCACACATCTCAATCGAACCAACTGGTATCTGATCTCAAATCGATTTATATCTGTGTCATAATGGTCTCGACAGATGAGCATGGTCGAGAAATCGATTCATGGTCGAATTCTCAAGTCTATTTTTGCCTTAAAATTCTTAATGGCTTCCCCAGATAGTTTAGTTATCTTGAGAGTGATCAGCTTTGAGAACAGCCCTTTAGGTGCGTCAATGAAATGTCCGATTTATTCAGCATAAAACATGATCGAAAATCTGGGATGTCACGCCTTGAATTTAGATATTTGGTTGCGTAGGAATCGAGGGAACACTCCCAACCCTCAATTGGATTTTTTAGCTGACTCCCAAAACGAGGCTAGTGGTGACTCTCGTCTTACTTTTAGGTTGTCATAAACAACTAGACCATATAGATAAACTCATTGCGGGGGGTACGAGTTTCGATGAAACTCACCATGGTTTAGCATATTCGATATGAGAGTACCCCAAATGATGAAATGATGCCATCCTTATAGGCGAAGTGTACTTTCAAGAGGGCTACTGGGGTAAACGTACCCTTAAATCCAATATCCACACCCGATCTCTTCTCCCGAGATGTGTCGATCGTTTGGATATGGATCACGATAGTCCGTTGTCACACAGGGTACGAGCTTGGGAGAGTTCGCGATCTCATGAAGGGAACTCACGGAAGGCTTGATCTAAAAGGCGATGTGATGACTTCTTTTGGAATGTGAGTTGCGAGGGAACTCTTGTGATCAAGTACCCCTAAATCTGACCTTTCCCTATTTTCTCTCCTCATGATGGTGAGGGATTAAGGGCGGCAAGATTGAGTTGCGACAGGCTTGGCGACTGGTTACTAGATTAAGAGGATTTGAAGCCATTTAAAAATGGTTGTTGTGTTTTAACTTGTTGGAGAAATCTTTCCAGTATATTTTGAAGCTGTCAAAACGTTTCTTTCAGTCTAAGTCTGGATGTTCGGAGACCGTCAGTTTAAAGTCTGAAGACTTTGTACTCTCGAGACTCAAGACTCAAGACCCAAGACTCAAGACTCAAGACTCAAGACTTAAGACTCAAGACTCAAGACTTAAGTCTATTCTCACTGACAGTCTTTCTAATCCAGCGACGAAGGAAATCCAAAGCCAAGGTATATGGTTGAGGATTCGATCCTATCCTCTGGAATAGATTCTTTGGTTGGATAATCATTTCGGATTCTTTAATTCTTATCTAAGATCGATTGAAGATCCGATGGTCGACGAAATAATCTTGGAATGTTCTATTCATGGAAACCAAGATCCTGATTGTATGGGCGAACAGGATTGATGGGCTATCATCAGATTCCTTAAATAGCTCGGATGATCTTCTTGATTGATTCCGTCCAACGGGTAGATTGGAGGAATTCCTTTGGTAAGTGCCAACGGCTATGATGGCATAAAGGAGTATAAAAGGAAGACGTTCTAGTTGTTTTAAGTGTGTGATCGATAGAGAAATTCCAGTCGAAGAACCTTGATTGTTAGTTGAGACTGTTCGAGCGAAATTGTATACACAGAGAGTGTTTATATTTGGTGACACCTTGAGCGAGTGTGGTAGATCATCTACACCTAGAATTCAAGGAAGATCAACACTGTAACAGCTCTTTGATTATAGTGGAATCCAGCCAATCGGCTGTCAGTGCAGAAGAGTAGATGTAGGCTTGGATCAAGCCGAACCACTATAAACCGCGTGTTTAATTCTCTCTTTCCTTGCTCAGTCTTACATTGATTATTACTCTTTGCAAATCCTTCAACTGTCTAAGTAATGCGCAAGTATACAGAAATTATCAAGAAAAATCTTTGTATACCTATTCACCCCCTCTAGGTACTCATACTAGTAATATCAATTGGTATCGAGCCCGTGTTCTTACTTTGTTTGAAGTGTTTTACTTCGAGTAAAAGATCCATGGCTAGTATGCTAGCACCGGGGCTGATGGAAGGGCAAAGCAATACCAGACCACCCTACTTTGACGGAAAGGATTACAACATCCGGAAGAACAAGATGAAAGCTTTCCTACGATCCAAGGATCCTCTCGGAATGGGATGTTGTGGAAAGAGGAATCACTCCCGCTGTTGCATCGAGTCTACGAAAGAGGGAAAGAAACTGTTGAAGCCAGCGGAATGCCTCAGGAAGAAATAAACAAGAGACAAGCACTCGATGCAAAAGCAATTTACTCTTTATATTGTGCTTTATCTCCAACCTGAATATAACAGAATATCTTCTTGTGTTACAGCAAAAGAAGTATGGGATAGATTACATATCACCTATGAAGGAACAGATCGAGTGAAGGAGACTAGAATCAATATTCTCCTCGGTCAATATGAAGCCTTCAAAATGAAACCAGGAGAATCAGAATCGACATGTTTAGTCGTTTTACGAGATATTGTCAATGGTCTTGAGAACCAAGGACAAAAAATTTCTGATCCCATGAAGGTGAACAAGCTTCTGCGTGGACTCTCCAAGGATTGGAATCATATAAAGACTTCAATAAGAGAGACGCAAAGAATCATGCCATTATCTGTAGACGAGCTAATTGGAACTCTTCAGTCTTACGAAGTGGAACGAATTAATGAAGACGAAAATCCAAGATGTAAGAAATCTATTGCACTAAAATCAAATGATGATTCTGATGATGCAGATTCTGAAGATGATATGGATGATGAGGAGCTCGCCCTCATGATAAGAAGATTCAAGAAACTGAATAGAAAAGGCGAAGGTTCAACCCAAAGAAACAAAGTTTTCGAGACAATGAGACCAAGTCTGTTGATGATGAGGAACCAAATAGAGATGTAGTTTGCTTCGAATGTAAGAAGAAGGGACACATCAGACCCAACTGTCCTCTTCTGAAAAAGAAAAGAGGAAAAGCTGAGAAGTTTCGAAAGGCTCTCAAAGCCGAAACCTGGAGTGATACAGAATGTGAAGAAAGTGATAATGAATATGCCAACATATGTTTGATGGCACATTCAGACTCAGACTCGATCAGTTCTGGATCGACTCAAGACGAGTGAATTTGAGGTAAGTGATTTTAAAATTCCTGTCAAAGTCTCTAAATATATTGATGAACTGTGTTTCGGTCTTAAGACTTCTCTCAAAAGGATTTCCGAACTTAAAAAGGAAAACTCAATTCGAAACAAAAGGAAGTTACTTTAGAAGAGAAAGTTAAAAGTCTAGACCTAAATGTTTCTGCTCTTAAAGAAAAAGAAGATGATCTTTTGAAAGAAAATATTTTCTTAAAAACGGACTTATCAAATATTTCAAAGAAGTTTTCGATAGGGTCGGAAAAACTTGAAAAAGTTCTTTCGGTCCAAAGACCTTACTTTAATAAGTCCGGTCTAGGTATGACAGCGGAAACAATCCCCTTGATTGATTTTCCAAAAGTAAAAGAAAGAATTAAGAAAAGACCGTCAAAAGAGGCTTACAAAAATCATTTCAAGAAAGTTTTTGTAAAGTCTCGTAGGTCGAAATGCTCTAAGATGTTCAAAATGTAACATGTGATCAAGATCACTTTGAAAAAGACTGTCCTATGGTTTGGAAACCTGTTAAGAAAGTATGGCCTAATAATGCTTATCCTACTAACATCAAAGGACCCAAGAAAATTTGGGTACCAAAGAAAGCTTGAGACTCTCTTTTGAATGCAGGTCTCCGTCAAGAAAAAGATAAAATGGTATCTTGACAGCGGATGCTCAAGACACATGACAGGAGACTCAAAGTGCTTCGTAAAGCTTGTTCAAGTAAACGGTGGAAATGTTTCATTTGGAGGAAACGGCAAAGGAAGCATCGTGGGATTTGGAACTGTGAAAATTGGAAATCTCACAATAAGCAATGTTTCTCTAGTAGAAGGACTCAACTATAACCTTCTCAAAGATCGCCAATTTGTGTGATCTTGGTTTCAAGATCTCCTTTCAAGAAGGAATTTGCTATGGAATTAGTAAAGATTCTACCGAGTCTTTCATGGGTCGAAGACATGGAAACATCTATCTCTTAGACATGAAGTTGAATGAATCACAATGTCTAATTTCAATCCAAGATGAAGCAAGCTTATGGCACAGAAAGCTTGGCCATGTCAATATGAAGCAATTAGCCAAAATCTCATCAAAGCAGCTTGTTCGAGGTCTACCCAAATTACCATATCAAAAGTTCGATCCATGCACTCCCTGTGTTCTGGGAAAACAGGTAAGAAATTCATTTAAACCAATGAATCATGTCTCTACTAATCATGTACTACAGTTGCTGCATATGGATCTCTTCGGACCAACCAGAACTCAGAGTATTGGAGGTAAGAAATATTGCCTAGTAATTGTGGATGATTTCTCTCGCTTTACTTGGGTATATTTTCTTGCAAATAAGTCAGAAACCTTTTCATACTTTGAGAAGTTTGCTAAAAAGGTTCAAAATGAAAAAGGATGTGCTATTTCAAGTATAAGAACAGATCATGGAGGAGAATTTGAAAATCAAGATTTCACAAAATTGTGTGATGAATCTGGTTTTAAACATGTATTCTCTTCTCCATACTCTCCTCAGCAAAATGGAGTTGTGGAAAGAAAGAATAGATCTCTTCAAGAAATGGCTAGAACACTTTTAATTGAAAGCAAAATTTCTTCACGATTTTGGGCTGAAAGTTGTTTCAACAGCATGCTATATTATAAATAGAGTCTTTCTAAGACCTATTCTTGAGAAAACCCCGTATGAATTATTCAAAGGTAAGAAGCCTATTGTTTCATACTTTCATGTATTTGGTTGCAAATGCTTTATTTTGAAAAATGCAAGTGATCGAGTTGGTAAGTTTGAAGAAAGATCAGATGAAGGCATCTTTCTTGGATATTCTACATCAAGCAAAGCCTACAGAGTCTATAACAAGAAAAGCCAGTCTGTGGAAGAATCAATGAATGTCAAATTCCAAGACTCAGCGCAAGATGAATCCAGCCAGACTCAATATGAAGAGTCTGAACTCACTCTAGACCTTCCAAAGTCTTCAACTCAAGAAGCATCTCAGACTCTGGAAGTCCAACATCAAGAAGCTCATGAAGATTCAAATAAAGAAAGAGATCATCAACCAAGCAAATCAACCAGCAACTGGAAACACAAGTCCAGTCATCCTAAAGATCTCATTATCGGCGAAATTAATGAAGGAATTCGCACCAGATCCAAAAGACGTGAAGAGTCTAGTGCTGTTGCTCTCATCTCTGAAATTGAACCCAAAAGCATAGAAGAAGCTTTATCTGATGAAAGCTGGATCGAAGCTATGCAAGAAGAGCTCGACAGTTCAACATTAACGATGTGCGGGATTTGACATCTAAGCCAAAAGGTAAAACTGTTATTGGAGCCAAATGGGTATTCGGGAACAAGATGAACGAAGAAGGAAAAGTCGTACGAAATAAAGCAAGACTCGTGGCCAAAGGATATACGCAAGAAGAAGGAATAGACTATGACGAGACTTACGCACCAGTAGCAAGGTTAGAAGCTATTCGTCTATTACTTGCATTTGCTTGTTACAAAAATTTCAGGTTATGGACGTCAAAAGTGCTTTCCTAAATGGATTTATCCAAGAGGAAGTTTATGTGGAACAACCGCCTTGATTTGAAGACCCAAAGAAGCCAGACTCAGTCTTCAGACTGAAAAAGGCTTTGTATGGTCTAAAGCAAGCTCCTCGAGCTTGGTACGATAGACTAAGTAAGTTCTTATTACAGAACGGATTTGTCAAAGGTAAAGTAGATACTACTTGTTCATCAAAAAGGAAAACAAAAGTTTCTTACTCGTTCAAATATATGTTGATGACATTATTTTTGGATCATCTAATGAAAGTCTTTGCAAGAAATTTTCTAAGTCTATGCAGGATGAGTTTGAATTGAGTATGATGGGAGAATTAACATTCTTTCTTGGCCTTCAAATAAAGCAATTGAAGGAATGAACTTTTATCTTCCAAGAAAAATATGCTAATGATCTTGTCAAAAGATTTGGATTGGAAAATTGCAAGAAGACCGACATACCAATGTCAAGTTCCTTGAAGATAGACAAAGATGAAGAAGGGAAGAAAATTGATCAAAAGCTGTATAGAAGCATGATCGGTTCACTTCTTTATCTCATCGCTTCTAGACCTGATATTTTGTTGAGTGTTTGCATCGTGCTAGGTTTCAATCAGATCCTAGAGAATCACATCTCATTGCCGTGAAACGTATTATCAAATACGTTGCTTCATCTTCAAGCATCGGTCTTTGGTATCCAAAGAGGGGAGACTTTAATCTTCTAGGATACTCAGATGCAGATCTGGCCGGTTGCGAGTCGATAGAAAGAGCACTTCGGAACTTGTCAGCGCTTGGAAACAGGGACAGTGTCTTGGTTTTCAAGAAAGCAAAGCTCTGTAGCTCTCTCAACGACAGAAGCAGAGTATGTAGCTCTTGGAAGCTGCTGTTCGCAAATTCTATGGATAAAACAACAGCTACAAGACTTTGGCATTGAAGACTCATGCATAGAAATCAGATGTGACAACACCCAGCGATCAATCTCACCAAAAATCCAATCCTTCATTCAAGAGCAAAGCATATTGAGATTCGACATCACTTTATTAGAGATCATATTCAAAATGGAGAAATCTCGATTCAATTTGTTGATTCAAAGAGTCAACTAGCGGATATATTCACAAAGCCTTTGGAGAAAAATCAATTCGACGTTATCCGTACAAGACTCAACATTTTGAAGCTTGAAGAAGTTAAAGTCTAGAGACTCACCAACTCTAAGACTCTGGTCTCTCAGACTTTAAATCATGAGACTCAAACATTCATGGCTAAAGACTGTAAGTTGTTATTTCATCTAAAAGGTACGAATTCTTGTTTAGTTATTTTATCTAAATTTGAAAAGGTACGATCTTTCGTTCGATTATAATCCGTGTGAAATGCGAAATCTTGTCTTTTTTAAAAAGGATTAATTTTAGGAGTTATTGATTTTGAAAAGAAGTGTTCGTACACTTTCCTTGTATCGATTGAACTTCCTTTTCAAAAACTGAGTTATATATATACAGTTTCTCTTCGCCCAATCTTCAAAACCCTAAAAGGTACTCTCCTCCCGATACTGTTTTTCTACTTCTTGTTCGTCGTCGAGAAAGTGGTCATTTTTCTTGGGAAAAGCAAGTGAAGGAATCTTCCAATAGACAAAGAAAGATGTCGTCTTCGAGGAAATCATCAAGAATCGCAAGCGGGGACCACAAAGAATGGAGAAGGGACCAACTCACTTCGATCTTGCGAGGAAGAAGACTTATCAAGTCAGCGACAAAGTCCGATTCGCTCTCCTCCACGTCATTCAACACCTCCCGCCCCACAAGGTGGAAGTCAATATCTGGAAGAAGAGTTAATCGAGGAAGCCGACCCAAGAAGAGTCCAAAGACCCTCCTTTATCTATAAGCTTTATCGTGCGTTGAAAAGCTCGGTTCTTCATTAAAATATATAGATGACTTCCTTAAGGACAAAAATTATGGGAATGAGTATCTTTTTCTGCGGAAAATGGAAGAATTGGGAGTTGCTCTTAAAGGAAGGGCAGAGGAGGCTCTTGCAAACATTCCCAGTGACTCTCGTTTGCCAGGACAAAATCTGATTGACGGGAACGATGATGACAAAATGTTCCTTGAATTTAAACCTAGAATGGGTGTGGCGAGAAAAGGTGAAAGGAAATCGGATGGATTTGTTTAAATCCAAGGATCAAGAAAAAGTGTATTTCAGCTGTTGAAAAGAGGGGTGATAAACCCTAGAAGTGTTGATTTTGACTTCCGGACACCATCAACATGAATGTAAGAGAGAAGTTGAATTTGCTTCAACTTGAGACTTTTTGCTCTGACTCTACGGACGGGTATGCTCAACTGACCGCTTATTTCTATTCAAATCTGAGCTTTTTGGATGCGGATAGAATTTCATTCAGTGTTCGAGACAAAGTCTACGTGGTAGATGTGAATATGTTGGCGGACATAGTTGGAGTTGAACGGGGACGCTATCTCCCAATCAAAGTCTCACCTGCTCGTACTACTCTGGATCTTGTCAAAGATATGGATGCAGAGAAGAAAATTACCTACTCGAGGATGAAGGCCATCAACATCGTGCTTCATAAGATTGTGATCAACTGTCTCAGACCGAAGTCTACATCAAAGACTTCTGTGTCTCTTTCTGAAGCAAAGTTGATGTACGCGATCAACTCAGGACGGAAGTTTTCTCTCCCGCACACTATTCTCTTCCATATGTACAGAGCAATGTCAAAAGACAAAGGACAATTGCCTTATCCTGGTCTGGTGACCAAGATCTTCAGACACATGAACATTGAACCGCCACATACTTTTTGTGTTCAACCGTGTGATAAGATGGTGGTAGGGTTGAAAATGTTAATGAAGATGCGTCTGCAAGAACTCTCCAAGGCAATGGAGAAATTCAAAGTGAAAACTCCAGTTCAGTCTGCCACAAAGAGAAAAGGAAAGGAGGCCATTAGTGCTCCATTGAAAAAGAAGAAAAGAACTCTCATCCTGGAGGATGAAGATGAAGATGAAAATGATGAAGATCCCTCTATCCATCCACTGACAAGAACCAGACGTTATGTGTCTCAATCGACAGAACTTCAGCAGAGCAGAGAAGAAGAAGAGCAGAATAGAGAAGAAGAAGAACAGAGAGAGAAGGAGAGAAGTTGAAGAAGAAGGAGAAAAAGAAAAGTCTGCGGATGAATCTGGAGAGAAGGGAAATCAAGAGAATGATCATCACTCTTCCTCTTTCGATGTCCTAGAGACAGGGGGAGTTAGCGAGCAAGAGAGGTCTACACCTCATGCTGCTGCCAGTGAAGATCTAAGACAATCTCCAGAAGACCCAGAAGAAGTTCAGGTCTCTCAATTGCATGAAGAAGGTCACGATACGTCAGAACCAAATCTGCAAGACTTAACAGAAGCGCCATCGCCTGCATACACAACTTCTGAGAAAGCCAATGCTAGTACACAGACGGAAGATTCTGCAGATTTTCGTCGTATCATGGATATTCTTCTGGAAATGCGTGGCCAGATATATGCTCTGGACTGTGAAATCCAAGCCTTGAAGAATGCTGGACAAGCATCTTCAGTCTCTCTGGAGGATAAATTCAAAGACCTCGCTCTGCAACTTCAAGCCAATGCTAAGGGAGAAGAGGTAGCTCAAGCGAGGGAAGACTGAAGAAGCTCGAAGGAGTAGTCCGGTCCATTGGGGATTTCGAGATCGTGCGCATTCCCAAGCGAGACATGATTCCTTTCTCACCCTTTTTAATGTTGACAAAAGGGGGAGAACCAATTTGAACCAACAACTATCTTTTAAAATTTTTTGTGATTATGTTCATTTTTGAGTATGACTTGAGAACTTGAACTTGGGTGTGAATTTGACTGAATTGATTTGTGGATTGTGATGCTTGACTGGTTGCATTTATTCAAGTGTTGTTATATGGTGTTTCTCATGAAAGACTAACCAATTTTTCGTGGATGCGAGTCCGGTTGTTTTATTAATCTTTATGAGTTAGCCATATTGCTTGAGAAATGTTTTTGCAGGTCAAAGTTGTTCAAATCTACAAGAAAGTTTTGTCACCATCAAAAAGGGGGAGATTGTTGGAGAAATCTTTCCAGTATATTTTGAAGCTGTCAAAACGTTTCTTTCAGTCTAAGTCTGGATGTTCGGAGACCGTCAGTTTAAAGTCTGAAGACTTTGTACTCTCGAGACTCAAGACTCAAGACCCAAGACTCAAGACTCAAGACTCAAGACTTAAGACTCAAGACTCAAGACTTAAGTCTATTCTCACCGACAGATCTTTCTAATCCAGCTGACGAAGGAAATCCAAAGCCAAGGTATATGGTTGAGGATTCGATCCTATCCTCTGGAATAGATTCTTTGGTTGGATAATCATTTCGGATTCTTTAATTCTTATCTAAGATCGATTGAAGATCCGATGGTCGACGAAATAATCTTGGAATGTTCTATTCATGGAAACCAAGATCCTGATTGTATGGGCGAACATGATTGATGGGCTATCATCAGATTCCTTAAATAGCTCGGATGATCTTCTTGATTGATTCCGTCCAACGGGTAGATTGGAGGAATTCCTTTGGTAAGTGCCAACGGCTATGATGGCATAAAGGAGTATAAAAGGAAGACGTTCTAGTTGTTTTAAGTGTGTGATCGATAGAGAAATTCCAGTCTCGAAGAACCTTGATTGTTAGTTGAGGCTGTTCGAGCGAAATTGTATACACAGAGAGTGTTTATATTTGGTGACACCTTGAGCGAGTGTGGTAGATCATCTACACCTAGAATTCAAGGAAGATCAACACCGTAACAGCTCTTTGATTATAGTGGAATCCAGCCAATCGGCTGTCAGTGCAGAAGAGTGGACGTAGGCTTGGATCAAACCGAACCACTATAAACCGCGTGTTTAATTCTCTCTTTCCTTGCTCAGTCTTACATTGATTATTACTCTTTGCAAATCCTTCAACTGTCTAAGTATTGCGCAAGTATACAGAAATTATCAAGAAAAATCTTTGTATACCTATTCACCCCCCTCTAGGTACTCATACTAGTAATATCATAACTAACATGTCTCGTGTAGGATTGCCTACATGTCAAAGTTGTGTAGAAAATCAAGTTAGTTGCTAACCTCGTGTTAAATGGTTTTGTAGGTGGGAGTTATAAGGGAAGGCATGCTTGTAAACCTTTTTTTTTTTTTTTGGCAGGTGGTGTAAGGGTGTATGAATGTATAAGGTTTTATATTAAAGTGCTGGATGTTAAAGTTTAAATACATGTTTACAAGCTTTAGCACGACACTGCACATACAACTGAGGTCTAAAACCTCGATCACCCAATTTAGGACCTTAGGAGGGTTTATGGGTGGAATCTGTGAGTGAATACTTGTGGTAATCCATTACTTACATGAACCCGCTGGTCTCAACCTATAAAAATAGCACTGACTGACGATAGTGGTGGTGGGTAAACTATTTTTATCCTTTGGGATGGGGACCTTGAGCCTTTAGCACCCTTACCCTAGGTGTCAAAACCTCACAGTTTCATGCAACATGTGGTTGGTAAGAGATTATTCCCTTTTTATTATTACCTTGTTCTTTAAATTTCGAACTTTAAATTTCATGTTCTTTACTCGTTTATATGACAGTAAATCTTTAATCACAAATGCCCCTATTAGGTTTTAGACCTAGATGGATAAGCCTAAGATCAATATAACCCTAAGGTGTTTCGAGAGCATATGGGAAAGTTTTAGCCCCACACATCAAGAGTATGTGAAGGAAATGCTCGGATTTCTTTCATTAACTACTAAGGATCGATCTTTACATCTTAATGGTCAAAGCATTGGTTCATTATTTGGAATCACCTGATTTCCACATTTGTGGTTAATTGGAATGAAGTGAATTTTACCATTAAGGAGTATGATATAGCCCTTGGATTAGGTAAGGATTCCTTAGATTTAGTCTTGCCTTTATCTAACAAAATCCAATCGTCCTTTTGAGCCTATTCCTAAACATTCCTTCCAATAGGTCTAGAGCCATTCTTAAGGGTAATTGCAATTCCATGCCATACGCCTTTCTTGGACAATATTTCCCAAAATTTAAACCTTAATCTAGAAATCAAATTCCTTGCACTTTACTCCTCATTTTTTTTTTCAGCTTCGTCATATACCCACATGCTCGTAAAACGATGGATCCTTTAGTTTCTCAAATTGTCGATCAACTTTGCACTTTCAAACATTTTACGCGTATGATCTTAGACAAAACCTTTGTTTGCTCAATCGTTTTGAGGAAATGGATGATGAACTCTTAGAGCCCCAATAGGCCTCCTATAGATTTGGCTTTTCTCCCATATTGAGGAATTCTCGCCTCATTTGAGGATCATCCAAGTCACAAAGAACTATAATCCTATCCAGATGTTCCATCAAAGGAACAAATTCTTTCCCACTTGGTTCTACTTTATTTGGTTCCATTTCCTTAAAAGACTCCTCCCGAACTAAATCCAATGGCATGTCAAACGGTCAGGGATTCCTGAGTTGCGCTTTGTTGATGGGATGGATGACCCTATCCTTCTAGTAGGATTAATTGGTTTAACTTCCTATTACCCTTTAAGGGTTCTTCGCTAATATCGCACACTTCAAATGATTCCTCCAATCCTCAAACTGGAGTCATATCGTTCTGATTATCGTAAGGAAGTCTTAGTGGATAACCAAATTGACCACGTCAAGACCCTAATTGGAGAAGCCATCGAAGTGTGGTATCACTACACTCCACAACATGTGGCCAAAGTCGATGAGACTGAACTGGCAAGTAAGATGAAGACCTACCACGCTTCCATTGACTATATTCATCGTCAAGTGAAGCCAGAGCTTGAAGTGGCCCTGCCTGAAATTCCCGAGCCTTATGGTCACCGACAAGGATATATGGTTCAACTCATTAGAGAAAGAGACAATACCTTAGCTAAAGTGGGATGCTTGGCCCATGACAATAGGCCCTTCTTGTTCCTCTAGCTCGTGACTCTTAGAGACTCTGTATAGGATTTTCTATGCAACGCATTCTTGTTTCATGTAATTGGATTTTCCTTGTAATTTCTAATTTCAATTTCTTGTAATTGACGTTTCCATGTACTCGTTCAATCCTATTTCCCATGTAATTGGAATTTCCCTATATTTTCTTGAATCAATGTAACCAAGTTTTCTTGCCTTGTAGGGGTTCAATGAAATTTCATTTAATTTTCAATGTAATTTTAGAGAAGGGGCATTCCGATTAAATATTCCTCATCACCCTTTCAATTGTATAATTTCTTTTGAAGAAATTTTGGAAAGAGTTTATATGATATTAAAGTCATATAAATTTCCTTCCCATTATTTCATCTCAAGAAAATTTAAAATTGAAAGGTTTATATTTTCTTGCCAAATTCTCGATCACATACTAATCATTTACTTCTTCCATTTGAAGGTGATTAAAAAATGGCTGAAAGGCGTTCTTGCATAAAGACTCATTCTCAAGCAGGAATGGAGAATGAAGATACCCATGTTTGATTGATG
The DNA here is from genome assembly GCA_017140185.1 of Eucalyptus polyanthemos subsp. polyanthemos. Taxonomy (NCBI): domain Eukaryota; kingdom Viridiplantae; phylum Streptophyta; class Magnoliopsida; order Myrtales; family Myrtaceae; genus Eucalyptus; species Eucalyptus polyanthemos. The sequence goes on from CM029459.1 coordinate 26,387,329, forward strand.
AATGTCGAAAATCAATTAGCTCAAATCACTATCATGTTGGCAGAATTATCCAAGCAAATGAAAACTCCTACCGTCCTACCAGTTGCTGATGCCGTTCCACTGTCATCTACCTCATTTAAATCATCAACGAATGACTATGCTGAAAATGGAGTAATTAGAGAAACTTCATTGGGCACGCTTGTGATAGTCGACCTTGTGTGTGTTCCAAAAGAGGAGGTTGTCCTTGCTAAAGAAAAGGGAAGAGTTTTGGCTAAGTTTGAAGAACACCTCCGTTTTATTCAAAATTATGAAATGCAAGGAATCGACAATCAATCTCCATATCACAAGGTTAAGATTCTTGAAATGGTAAAAAGATCTAAATTCACCAAGAGGTATGATGGTATTGGATGCCCTGGAGCTCACCTCAAATACTATCTTAGGAAGATGACTCATTATTCGGATAATGTCCCACTCTTGATTCAGATCTTCCAAAATAGCTTAATTGGTCATGCTTTACTGTGGTTCATCACATTGGACATAAACAAAATTCAAGAATAGGAAGATCTTGTGGATGCATTCATACAACAATACGGATCCAATTTGGAGGAACTATCATGTATTGAGAAATGAGAAATGAAACTTTCAGAGCATTTTCCCAAAGATGGAGGATAATGGCATCTGAAGTAAAGCCCCCGCTGGATAAAGAGGAACTAGTGATGCTTTTCCTGAAAACATTACCGTGGGAATATTTTGATAGGTTCTTTGCATCGAACTATCAAGCATTTTCACATCTTGTGGAAGTTGGTGAGAGAGTTGAATGGATAATACGAGACAGATGAGTACCTAAAAATAATTCTAGAAGACTTTCGATAAAGAAGGATAAAGAACCTGCTATTGAAATGTCGTTCATTCAAATCCTCCTGTTTTGAAATCACATTTGGCTCCCTGCAAAAGCCAATTGTACCGTTTGAAGGTTCATCCCGAGATTACCATTGGAAAGGAAGAATTTCGAAAAGGCAGTTCTCTCAATTACTGAAACCACTATTCGAATTATTGCCTATGCTTTTGGAAGAGAGATTGGTGGCTAAGGAAGTTTTGAGAGAAAAACCCCCGAAGTTTACTGGATTCGATATGTCCAAAGCATGCACATATCACATGGGAGAAAAAGGACATGATGTTGATAACTGCAAGGTCCTTAAGGTCAAAGTTCAAAATCTATTTGCTAAGGGGATTCTGATTTTTAGGGATGCTGCACCAAAGGTATAAAGAAATCTACCATCCTGCAGCTATGAATGTGATCATAATTGACGTTACTAGACCAATTGGAAGCACGCCCACTTCTCCTTTAGTGTAGAAAAAATTGCTTTAATAGTTTCTCATTTCATTAATTCTGCCATATAAGGGAATCTCCATCTGTTCAATTCAATTGTTCAAGCTTGTTCTTTCATTTGTCATCTTTGTAAACACTTGGATCTTGAGCCGTTGATTCAAGATAGTATACTTTGTAATATGGCCTTATCATTTTAGATTTAATCAAGCATTCGCACGTTTTATTAAAGGCGTGTGAAAGCACTCTAAACCAATCCTATGATGATGCTTTGAGGCCTAGATTGCCACACGTTTCTTAGTTTTCCCAAATGGATTTTTGGAACAAGGATGTTTGAGGATATGAGTACAAGTTCCCTATTAATCATTTTTTAAAAATGGCATTCGAAAGGATTTTTTCACAAAAACAACATGCACTATATTTGTTGTTACTATACTGATAATTTTCATTACATCTCCTGCATTACACTTTGCATAGTCATGATAGTCATATGCATGGCTCGGATTCACCCCTTGGGAACTCAAGTGGACCCGATTATTTTGAGTTTGAAGATGTAGACAATTCAAAGGTTATTGAAAAGGAATAGATCCATCATGAGGAATCTAAACCTTTCATAGCTGAGTAGACTGTTATAGTGAACTTGGATAATTCTAAGAATCCAAAAGAAGCACAAATTAGGGCAGACCTTTCCAAAGTCGAAACCAAAAGAATGGTTGAACTTCTAAAGGAATACCAAGATGTGTTCTTTTGGTCATATGCTGATATGTCGAGCTTAAATACTAATATTGTGGAGCATTCGCTACCTTTTGATTCGAATATCCTACCTAAGAAGCATGAACTTAAAAGGACAAAACTGGAATTATCCAAGAAAATTGAAGAAAGTGATGAAACTCTTGAGAGTAGACTTTATTGCAGTCACACATTATGCCGATTGGACTGCAAATATTGCCCTAGCTATGAAGAAAAACGGATGATTTCAAGTGTGCTTTGACTATCGTAGCTTGAACAAAGCAAGCTCTAAAGAGGACTTCCCATTACTGCATATTGATGTCTTAGTTGATTGTGCAGTGTGATTCAACCTATTCTCCTCTATGGATGGCTATGAAGAAAGACGGATGATTTCAAGTGTGCTTCAACTATTGTAGCTTGAACAAAGCAAGCTCTAAAGAGGACTTCCCATTATTGCATATTGATGTCTTAGTTGATTGTGCAGTGTGATTCAACCTATTCTCCTTTGTGGATGGCTATGAAGAAAGACGGATGATTTCAAGTGTGCTTTGACTATCGTAAATTGAACAAAGTAAGCCCTAAAGAGGACTTCCCATTACTGCATATTGATGTCTTAGTTTATTGTGCAGTGTGATTCGAACTATACTCCTTTGTGGATGGATTCTTTAATCACAACCAAATCCGCATGAAGGAAGACGATAAAAGTAAGACCTTATTTATCATCCCATGAGGAACTTTTTATTACAAGGTGATGCCCTTCGACTTGAAGAATGCTGGGGCAACCTATCAAAGAGCCATGGTAACCTTATCCCATGACATGATGTACAAGGAAATCAAAGTGTATGTTGATGTCATGTTCCTAAATCAAGACAAGGCGAAAACCATGCTAAACTAATCAATTAAAAAGGTTTAAGCTGAAGCTTAGCCTTGCAAAGTGCATATTTGGGGTAAAGTTTCAAAAGCTGTCAAGGTTCATGATTATTAACTGAGGCATTAAAATTGACACCTCAGTAGTGAAGGCTACTTGTGATTTAAAACCTCCTTCTACTATCAAATAGGTGTAAGTGAGTTTCATTTCCCAATGATCTAGGACTGCCAAATTGTTCTTCAGACTTTTGAAGAGTAATGTCAAAGTTGAATGGGATCAATGTCAAGTTTACAAGGACAAAATCAATGGTCCTCCCAATAAACAACATCAAATGTCCAAGACTTGGCATTTCTTAATGTGGGGCATCGATATCATCAGATTAATTAACCCCAATCCATCAAATGGACACCGCATTATTCGGTTGGCCATTGTCACGCCTCGATCCTTGAGCGCGTGCCTATCCCTCGGTGGTCGATAAAATTTGCAATGTCCCAGGATGCGTCGCTGACTCTTTCATTTAATATGCATGTGGAAGTGAATAAATAAATCTCCTAATAGTAAATAGAGGGATAGAAAAGCAGGAAAACAGATTCACAACTAAAATACTCTTTTATATACAAACCGAGTCATGTACAAAAGGTCAACAACCAAAAGTCTACAAAATACCGACTCTCAAAAAGAAGTTGTCCTATCTGACCTACACCTCAGATCCTCTCAGCTCGGCTCCAGACCCTCCTCCCTATGGTCTTGAAAAGAAATGAGCCCACGACAGGGTGAGATATAAATCTCAGCGAGTTCACGCTCTAAACCCCGATTAGGAGGGTAATATACCTAGAGGGGTCCTAACCACACAATCATACAACCATAGAGACTTATCTCGTCTCAGATCCTCCCTGCATATCAGCACAATTGATATCATAGATAGCACGAAAGCATGAGCAACAACCAAGCTCAATCAACTAGAATGCCACACTCAATTCCAACAAACACAGAGGTTCTGATTATAGGGCCAAATCGTTATGATACGTCCTATACCGTGTCACACAATTTTGTCCCATAATCCGACACGTACAACTCAATTACACATGCGTTCCCAGTTTTGATCTCAGCCTCAAGGGCACGGCCTACTCGCTGTTCGGCAGTCTTCTGATATAGCCAGGCGTCGTCTCACCCAATTGAGCACAGCTACGTCTTTCCTAGATGGCTTTCTCGAAGGAGCATAGGTCCAGAATCTACTACGACCCGCTTCCATTGTCCAAGGGCATCCCATATAGGGGTAACGTCCAACTTAACAGCTCGGGACGGGTTCTCTTAATCATTCATGCACCTATTCAATTCTCAGCTAAGACACCGCGCTTTGCACTCCAAATGTCCCAATTAAAATAATGTACTTGGCCCCTTTACTTCGTATTAAAAACACACAATAAAAATAATCGTGTTTGGGTATATGGTCAGATTGAACCCAAAAAATTCATATCGTTTTTTTTTTGAAATTTCACTGCTTTATATAGTATATAAAACTATTTTCGATGTTAAAACCCGAAACCTTGGATTTTTTAAATAATTATCGAAATTCACAAATTTTGGAATAAATGACTAAAATTTCAATCAAGCACTCAATTTGCACAATTTAACATCCAATTGCATAAACTGAACACACCATTGCAATAAGCACAAAATTCCGATCATCGGCTATCCCGGTTTAATTTCCGAAAAATATAAAATAATTAAATAATTACCAAAATTAATTAAATAATTCAATTTAAATACCAAAAATGCTAACTTAAGCCGGAAATGCTTAATTAACCGCCTAAATAGGCAGGGAAAATTCCCGAACCAACACAATAGCCGCCCTTACGAATTCGCACCCATCTCCTCTCAAATTCTTTACAATTAATTCCAATTTGATGGCCCAAATTTATGGGGAGGTTGCCCATACCAATTCCCACAATTTCCTTCACCACTTGATCCATCTTGGAGGCCAAAAAGTCCTTCAATTTTGCACATCCGAATTTCCTTGAATTTAATTTGCCAAATTTTGATCTTTTGCCAAAATTCCGAGCTCGCTGAAAATTTTTCAAAGGATGAGACAAGGTCCTAAAAATAAACCGTGACATGCTCGAACTTTCGATTCCCAAAACCGAGTTCAATTTCGTGGTTAAATTCAATCGGACGCGATTTTAGCGTGACTTAACCTATTGGGTAGCTTTTATGGATTTTAGCGTGTTTGACCCATAGTCGATGATTTCGATCCATGTTTGTGCATCTCCGACTCATAGATGACTCTCGATTGTCATAAAATCTCAAGGTTTCAATTACGGGTACCAGGTACGGAATCGACAGAAAAATCGATTTAATGTCGTTTAATGTGAATTTTGCGATCAGGTGGAATCACCCACAATTTAATTACGTACTTTTGTCAAATCGACTTATCTACAGTCTCTAATTGATTATAACGTTGTCGTATTGACCCTTTCTAATAATCATGATCGAGGAGTCGATTTTTGATCGAATTTTCAAGCTTGTCACGTTTATATCCCTTAACAGCTTCACCTGACAAATTAGTTATCTTGTGAGTGATTAGCTCAAAGAAAAAGACCATAGGCGTGTCGATAAAAAGCCCAGTTTATTTTATTGAAATAGGGTCGAATTTTTAGGATGTCACAACTCTTCCCCCCTTATAAAAATTTCATCCATGAAATTTAAACCTTTAGAATTCTTCTTCAAAAAAGTGGCGGTATTGTCGTCTCATCGATTCTTCGCTTTCCCATGTTGCTCCTTCTATCTCGTGGTGTTGCCAGACCACTTTCACCAAAGAGATCATCTTGGTGCGTAGAACTTGCTCCTTCTAATCCACGATTCGAACTGGTCTCTCCACGTACGACACTCTGTCGTTCACGTCTAATTCTTCAAAATTCAGCACGTGGGTCGAGTCAAGTTCATACTTCCTCAACATCAACACGTGAAAGACGTTATCCACTTGAGCTAGTCTCGGCGGCAATGCAAGACGATACGCCAAAGTCCCTATTCTCTTTAGAATTTCAAAGGGACCAACGTACCTTGGGCTCAACTTCCCTTTCTTGCCGAAGCGCGAAGTACCCCTCATTGGTGACACCTTAAGGAAGACCTGTTTACCAACTTGGAATTCCAATGGTCTTTGACGCTCATCAGCATAACTTTTCTGGCAACTCTAAGCAGTCTTTAGTCTTTCTCGAATAGCTTTGACGGCATCCACTGACTGTTGAACCAACTCTGGGCTAGTGATCTTCCGCTCTCTCACTTCATCCCAACAAACTGGAATTCTGCATACTCTGCCATACAACGCTTCAAACAGTTGTATTTGAATACTCTACTGATAACTGTTGTTGTAGGCAAACTGAACTAGATGAAATTCTTCCTCCCAGCTTCCTTTGAAATCCAACACGTAAGCTTGCAACATGTCCTCGAGGGTTTGAATTGTCCTCTCAGACTGGCCATCCGTTTATGGATGATAGGCCGTATTGTACTGCGGCTTCGTTCCCAAGGTAGTCTATAGACTTTTCCAAAAAGCTATTGTGAACTTTGGGTCTCGATTAGACGTAATCGTCACTGGTACTCCATGTAGACGACCTATCTAACGCACATACAACTCAGCATATCTGTCCAGCATAATCCTTTCGTACTACGATGAAGTGAGTAGAATTTGTTAATTTGTCAACCACAACCCGTATGGAATCATTACCTCGATGACTCCTTAGTAATCCCATCACAAAGTCCATTACAATATGTTCCCATTTCCACTCGGGAATCTCGAGAGGTTGCAATAGTCCTCTCGACTTACAGTGCTATGCTTTCATTTGCTGACACTTAGACACTTGGCGACATGTTTTGCGATATCTGCCTTCATACCGGTCCACCAATTGTGTTGACACAAATTTTGATACATCTTTGTACTACCTGGATGAATGCCATAATTGCTACGATGAGCTTATGACAAGATCTCCTCCTTAAGCGCTACATCCTCCGGTACACACAATCGTCCATAAAACTTTAGTGTTCCATCATAAGAAATCTGAAAATCAGCCTTTCTCTTTTCTACATCCTCCTACAAAATCTTTTGGATCTCCAGATCTATCAATTGCGACGTCTTGATCCTTATCTGCAGTTTCGGTTCAATTCTGAGGGTGGCCATCAGACTTGAAAGGTGGCCTACCTCAAATTTGAAAACTGAATCTCAAGCTATCAAAGACTTTCGACTTAACGCATCTGTAACCTTGTTAGTTTTCCCGGGATGATACAGGATGTCGCAATCATAGTCCTTGAGAAGTTCCATCCAACGACGCTGTCTCATGTTCAACTCCTTCTAAGAGAATAAATACTTGAGACTCTGATAGTCTATAAAGATTTGGAACATTTCTTCGCACAAGTAGTGTCTCCAAATCTTTAGAGCGAAAATAATCGCTGCAAGTTCTAAGTCATGCGTCGGGTAATTCAACTCATGAGGCCTCAACTGACGGGACTTGTATGCACAACTCTGCCATGTTGCATTAACACACAACCTAGTCCTCGAAACGACGCATCACTATAGATCTCGTATCCTCCAAAACCAGACAGAATTGTCAACACTAGTGCAGTAGTCAGCTTCTGCTTAAGCTCTTGGAAAGTACGCTCGCACTTATCCGTCCATACAAACTTCTCTTCCTTCTTCAGCAGTCGCGTCAACGGCATGGCTATTGCTGAAAATCCTTCCACGAAACATCTTTAATAACCTGCCAATCCCAAGAAGCTTCTGATCTCTGTCACTATCATCGGTTTTGGCTAATTAATCACTACTTCGATCTTAGTTGGGTCCACAAAGATTCCTCCACCTGAAATTACATGACCAAAGAAAGCTACACGAGTTAGCCAAAACTCACACTTACTGAACTTAGCATATAGTCCATGATCTCGCAGAGTCTGAAGCATTGTCCTCAACTGTTTTTCGTGCTCCTCTGGACTTTTTGAGTATACCAGAATGTCATCAATAAACACTATCATGAACTAATCCAGATACTTCTTGAATACTCGATTCATTAGATCCATAAAAGCAGCTGGGGCGTTGGTCAAACCAAACAGCATTACGATAAATTCATAATGGCTGTAACACGTACAAAATGCCGTCTTCGGTATTAGAAAATATTGATGCTCCCTACAGGTGGTCAAACAAGTCGTCGATCCTCAGAAGTGGGTACTTGTTCTTGATCATCACCTGATTGAGTTGTTGATAATCAATGCAAAGACATAATGAACCATCTTTCTTCTTTACAAATAGAACTGGTGCTCATGTCCTAGAGGCCAACTCAATTATAAACTCAATCTCCCTTTCTGGGGGCAGACCAGGTAATTCCTTTGGAAACACATAAGCAAACTCTTGTACCATGGCAATGTCCTCTATCTTCGGCTCCTTAACTGTCATATCCACGTTAGTTGCCAAGTAACCATGGCAACCCCCGTTTAACAAACGGGTTGCCTTAAGTGATGAGATTAAGGTAATTAAGACTCCTCGACTTCCAATAAACTCTATGAAGGCATTCTACTCCGAAACCATGCCTTCAGGGAACACTCTTCCTTTGGTGGCCCTCCACTAGGTACTTGCGTTTCCTTGCAACGGATAGACTACAAGGACCACCTTATATTCCTCCGTGCAACTCAGCAGCGCGAAGGCTTTCTCCAACTCTTGGATCTAGAGGGTTGCAGCCTCAGGATCGCCCGCTCCTGTGAACCTCGGCGGGTTCAACTTCAAAAATTGCTCAACTAGCTTGTGCATCGGTCTCTCCCCAATCACGTTCCCAGGTGGAACCTTGGCAGGTGCGGTTGCAGCAACGGCAACGGCATTGGCAACGGCAACAGCTTAATGGCTTGATTCTCAGCTTGCTATCCCATTAGATTCCCAAGGGTCTCAAGTGCCTACACGATCCCATCGATTCTTGGATCGCCAGGTGCTGCTACACCAGCACCGACCAGTGGCGGTACTATCCTACTAGCATTGGCCTGAGCCTGTGCTCTACCTTGGGCATTGAATCTAGTCGGTGTCCTACCCCAAGTGATAGATGCTACCGTCCTCTTTTTAGGATTCCTTTGCTCTGAATCACTCATAGTGTAGACTCTTTATGAAACCTCATTTCCAATTCCAACTTAGAATTAGAAAATTGAGTGACCCACACAAATAATCTACCAATTAGCTAATCATTCACATGCATGTGCATAAAGAAAATGTCATTTCCTATTAACTATCCCATAACCCATCGTACCTTATCACTCCAGACACTGACTAGCTTTGATACCACTTTGGGCGCAGATGTCACGCCCCGAACACCGAGCACGCACACATCCCTCAATGATTGACTAAATTGTGATGTTCCTAGGATGCGTCGCCGACCCAAACAATTTATGCACATGCGCAAGCAAAATAACAATCTCTAGACTACAAACAAACATGGGATAGAAAAGTAGGACAATCAATTAACACAAGCCACACTTTATAAACACATTAGGTTTATATACAGTCAAGCAAAACCTAAGCCACCTAAGCTACTAAGCCACAATACAAGAGGTCTATCTCAAAAAGAGCTACTAACCCACCTAAGCTTTGGACTTTCCAATCATGGGCTCGGGGTCCTCCACAACACCGTCAGAGGTGTCGATATCCATAGTATGCCCTATTTCCCACTCCCCGGTCTTGATGGGAGGCCCGTCAAAACCCTGTATGGGAGCCTCCCGAGCCCCATTAGGAAAGTTAATGAACCACGCTCTGAAGCGATAAGGTACCAAGTGAGGTAGGCCCTCCTCGACCTAGACCATGGACTCAACTAGCTCACGAGTTAGGTTGGTCCCTGGAATAGGGAAATAGGAAGTCTGAAAGTCCATCTCCCGCGGGACCCCATAACGTACATGACATACCTCCATCTAAGGATGCGAAAATTTAAACCACGATGGGGTGAGACAAAGTCTCAACGAGTCAACACCCTAAACGCCAATTAGGATGAAAATTCACCTACAGGAAGCCTAGACATACACCATATAAGACTTACCTCGCCTCAACACCTCCTTGCACATTAGTACAGCTCATATAACATATGCATACAGTAAATGCATTCAATAATTGGAACACTTCACTTTCATATATCAATCAATCATAGGGGCCTCGATTATAGGGCCAAATCGTTATGACACGTCTCATTCCGTGCCACACAATTTCATCCCATAATCAGGCACGGTTATCTCACTCATTCAAGCATTCCAATTAATTACGACCCAACAGTCACAGCTAACTCAATAGTTAGTGGTTATCCGGCATAATCGGGCATCGTTCTGCTTCGTCGAGCATGGCAACGTCTACATCTAGACAGCATTCTCGAAGGAGCATCCGCCCAGCCTCCACTACGACCGACATCCGTTGACATGGGGCATTCGCAAAGGAGCATCATCCGGTGTAATCGCATTGCGACGGTTTCCAATAGTGATCACACGCACATCCATGTTCGGCCAAGAATATCGTGCTTTGCACTCAAATACTTCCATTTCAAATAATGGACTTGAACTATTTTCTTCAAATTAAAAACACCCGGTAAAATAATTGTGCATGGACACATAGTCAAATCGATCCACAAAGCGTGATACTCTCCCATTTAAAAATTCCACAATTTGATATAGTACTTAAAATATTTTTGGCGTCAAAACCCGACACCTGATATTTTTTCTAATTAAGTACCAAAATTCCATATTTTTGAAATAATAATTCAAAAATCATTACCAAGCATCCAATTGCATAAATTAGCAATCAATTGCACAAACCATTGCAACCATGACGATCAGCACAAAATTCTGATAACTAGTTATCCCAATATAATTTATGTTAAATAATAACTAATTAAATAAATTGCATTTAATTAAATAAATAGCAAATTCTTTAAATTAAACCATTAATTAATCAACATGAACTAATCTAACCACCTAATTGGACTAATTACATTAATCCACCTAGGCTAGCTACATTTAATCTAACTAAACTAACTACCTAATCTAATTAATCCCTAACTAAACTAATCTAACCACCTAGTTAATCTAACTAACTAACCTTAATCCTAATTAGGTCTAACTAATCCACTAATCCCTAATTAACCTCACTAATCCACCCTTAAGTGCAATTAGCCCCTTAATTATAGCTTAGGATGTTAACTCCCTAGTTAAGCAAGCTAATTGGTCCACAATGACGGTGGCACGACGATGACCAAAACTCGGGCCTACGGCGACACCAAAGGAGGCTCGGAAGGGGCGAAAATGACCCCACGAGTTCACAGCTTGAGTTGTGAGTTCGATTTTGCAAAAGGCTGAATCGGTAGGTTGGCAGAACCAGACGGCTAGTTGAGGCAGTTGGTAGAGCCGGGCGATGCTAGCGGGGTTGGCGACCGGTTTAGACGCGGCTGGCACAAGCAACGGCAGCTGAGGCGGTCGGCAAAGGAGTTGGTCGACAGGCGAGCAGGGGCTAACATCGAGCTGGAGTGGGACATGGTGGACGCGCAGGTGGCTAGAACAACGCAAGGGAGTCAGGCGGCGGCTTGCGGGGCTGCTAGCTGGTTCGGCAAGGGGCTGGAGGTGGTGGTTCAACAACAATGGAGGAAGAGGAAGGAGGAAGAAGAATGAGTGTTCTGCAGAGGGAGAAAGGAGTTGATTGCATACAAGGAGGGAGGAGGGGACAAGAGGCTTGAAAGTCTTGGCTTGAGCCAATGAGATGTCACTCCAAATATCCTAAGCACTCAAGTGGTCTAACCCCAAAGGCTTCCGCCCAAGCTGTCCAAGCTTCCTCCACAAGCCAACTTATTCACAAAACTTCACCACATGACTTCAAGTTGATGCCCAAAAACAACACAGCAGTTGCCCCTACGAATTTGCACCCACCTCCTCTCAAATTCTTCACAATTAATTCCAATTTGATGGCCAAAATTTCTGGGAAGGTTGCTCATACCAATTCCCACAATTTCCTTCACCACTTGATCCATCTTGAAGGCCAAAAAGTCCTTCAATTTTGCCCATCCAAATTTCCTTGAATTTAATTTGCCAAATTTTAATTTTTGCCAAAATTCTGGGCTCCCCGAAAATTCTTCAAAGGATGAGACGAGGTCCTAAAAATAAATTGTGACATGCTCGAACTTTCGATTGCCAAAACTGAGTTCTATTACGTGGTTAAATTCAACTAGACGCGATTTTAGCGTGACTTAATCTACATGGTAGCTTTTAGGGAGTTCAGCGCATTTGTCCCATGGTCAATGATTTTGATCCACGTTTGTGCATCTCCAACTCATAGATGACTCTCGGTTGTCATAAAAATCTCGAGGTTTCGATTATGGGCACTGGGTATGGAATCGATAGAAAAATTGGTTTAGTGACGTTCGACATGAGTTTTGAAATCAGGTGGAATCACCCACAATTTAATTATGTACTTCTATCAAATCGACCTATCTCCAGTCTCTAATTGATTATAACGGTGCCGCTTTGACCCTTGCTAATTATCATGATTGAGTAGTCGATTTCTAATTGAATTCTCAAGTCTGTCACGTTATATCCCTTAACGGCTTTACCTGACAGATTAGTTATCTCGTGAGTGATCAGTTCAAAGAAAAGGACCATAGGCACGTTGATGAAAAGCCCCGTTTATTTAATCGAAACAAGGTCGAATTTTCAGGATGTCACAATTTTGAATCTCAAATCATCTTGTATAGTCATCGAATTGTATGACAACTTTGCATGTCTACTTAGAGTTAGATGATCACCCCAATTGTTTATCGCATCCAATTCTAAGTCATGTGTAATTTCTTCATTTCATTTGTGCATTACTTGAGTGAGTTTGAGGTTCGTTAAGGCATGCTTTACCATTTTTTAATTACTCACATGCACACTTTTAAAGATCTTGGTCTTAGAGTACCAAATTGGCCTTGTTTGTACTTGAACCCTTCTACAAAGTCGTAAAGCACACCTAGAGGTTTCTAGTGCCACTAATTTCATATCAATCACTCATTGTTAGGGTCACTTTCCATTTTTTCCAAACTAGACAAAAATTTGGACATGGGATCAAATTCGAACACCTGTTCTAGCCCCTGTTTGGACAGACCTTTGATGTTTTTGTTTCATTTTTTCTATAAGGATTATGTACTTGATCCCTTAATATAAAAAAAAATTTCATCATGTTGGCTATGTTGTGTGAAAATTTGGTGATTTTTAGACCTGTTTTGATAGGACAAATCTTTGTGAAAATTATTGAATGTCCTGATGACTTGACAAATTTCTGATGTATTGTTGTTTGATTTTTGTAAAATCATTTGTAGTTCATTTGAAAAAACTTTATTCATGAAAGTTATTCATTATCACATCATGCATCTTAGAGAATTTTTTCATAATTAGATTGTTGATTGGCATTACCCAATTTTGCTGTATTATCATGCTTGGTCAGCAATTTCCTGATATGAACCTTTGGTTGTGATTGTTTAGTTAGACCTTTTAGGCCAGTTTGTGTATGCAATTATGACATGTCATCTTCATAGAAGTTATTTTGAATTTTTATCTTTGTTATTGAAAAATTGGCATGTAATCCTAAGTTCGCATGTAAAATGTCATACAATTTAAATGACATTATAAAAATATTTATGATTCCTAATGGTATGTTTGGGAACCCTAAGCGTGATGAACACTTTTGTGAGATAAATTTAATGTGCAAGATGATACTCAAAGGACATGACCTAAACATATATACAAACCTTGCAAATGCAGTTCAATCGTCAAGAATGCATGATTGTAAAATTTGGTCTCTGGATGACTCAAACAAGCATGGACATGTGCACATATGACAAGGTTTCATTTCAGCATTAAATTTACAATATGAGCATGATTTCGGCCATCCTTAAGACATGCGTAAATCCTACTAAAAATCTCACATATAGAGCATGTGATGATGAAGATTTCTCATTAAAAGTTCGAAACTCAATTAAGATCATATGAGTCATGGAAAAAATGGCAAAACCGACAAACTATATGCCTAGCTCATGTTGTTGCAGTGTCTTTTACTCTAATGCATGCAATTAACTCACTTTTCCAACATAAAGACCTTGAAAGGCATGCATCAATTGACCATGTACATCATTTATTTCAACTTTCATGAAGAATTTGAGACCAAATAGGCTCATTTGTAGTCTCAATTTTACCAAAACAGAATTTGGACCAATATAGGGCAAATTGTCCTATGTTCAGATCTAGGAAATTTTGACTTAATTAAACTCATCCAAAAATCACGAAACAATTACACAATGTTTTCCACCCAATTATGAGAAACTTTCATAAAGGAAAGTTCTCCCAGAATTCAACACAGATATCAGCACAAAAATGAAAAGACCAAAGATCAATATGGAACAGACTGACCTTGGCTTGGATCTGAGTAGATTTGACCTACATAAACACATCTACAAATCATGAAAAAATTACAGAAGATGCACAAGATGATTTGGACTAAAACTCATGTAGACAATTTTATCAAAAAATTCCGAAAATAGTCGAAATAAAAATAGCAAAGACAAAAGGTGGAACAAAAACAGAATTGAAAAAAAAAAAAAAACCTAAACTATTGCAGAATCGCTCATTTTTGGAGGTGTTTTTTGAGGGTCAAACATCACTCAATCAAGGCATGCAACCTATCGATTCAAAACTCGTGATGTGCATTTTCAAAGCCTAAAAGGACATGAAGTCAGAAATTGAGGTTTAACCTCATATCTACCTTAATAGAAAGTCAATTCCAAAGACATGCAAATTTCCAGAATAGATTCAAGAACACAATCACCACTCAAATCATCAAGGAATCATTGCAGCATTCATAATCATTGATTTTAAGCATGTAAAAGTTCCTAATCTTGAATCCTAGCCTCGATCAACTAGCTCGGTCTCACTTCATTGGATTCGAGTTTCGAATTGTTACATTTGTCGTGATTTTCGCGATGAATCGGATCAAAATGCCAGAACACTTTTGAATCTCCATGGACGACTGAGGATCATATCTAAATCTCCTAGGACCATAGAACTGCCATTAACCTCCGGCTAGGATCGTCGAAACCACCCGTTTGAGTTAGATTAATTATGGACGCTGAGAGGGGAGCTAGCTCGATTGTACAACTTCTGATCAAAATCTGGTCAAACTTCGGCCACAAATGGATCAGCAAGGAGGAGGAGATGGCTGCGAGGCTAAGCAGTAGCCGGTAAATCGCTAGCGTGAAGCTAGCGAGCCTAAACCGGCGATGAACCGGTTTGGTTCGCAAGGAGTGGGATAGAAAGACGGATTGGTTTCGGTGGGAAATATAGAGAGAGAGAGGAGAGAGGGAGAGATCTGAAGAGAGAGAATAGATTTCGTGCCAAATGAGCACCCCTTAAAATGGAGGGAAAACTTCACTTATATACTCAACAAATTAAGCGATTTTGGCCATCGGTTCGATCCGATGGTCCAAATTTCAATCCAATGGTTAAAGTTCGATTTGCAAAGGCTTTATCATGATATCGAGATATTTGGTAATTGATCTAGTGGGTTTGATTTGCGAAAACCAGAGCCAAAATCGAGAATTGCGTCAAAATGTCCAATTAGGGGTTAATTTGCAATTTGACGGAATTTCGAGAATCGATCTGTAAAATTTTGGGAAATTAAAGGTGCAAAAGTGAAATTGGCATTGAGAGGATTCTAGAACCAATCACTAGAGGTCAAGAACCGATTGGAAAGGGCTTGAACCGGCTAGTCCCGTCGGCAGTTGGTCAAACCGGTTCAGCTCGATTTGGCTGAATTTTAGCCGGTTCTTGACCGGTTTGGTTCGGTTATGGCTTTATTGTCCACTTAGGACCCATGTGGGTCTAAAATCCTTTTTAAAAAGAAATTGGCCAATTAATATGCAATTAAGCTAATCAAACCTTATGAACGTGATATATCTTTTATTAACATAATTGAATGATTATTGTGAAAAACAACGAGTTGAAACCATGGGTGCTTTGAATTGGGCCTAAAGAGCTAAAATAGTAAAATTTGCAATTCAATTGGCAAAATTACAATTAACTAAAATTGAACTCAATTAGTGTTATAATTGCCCTATCTAATGAGCTACCCATTTGTGAGATTACTTATCGTATTCAAATTGACCTTGGATTGAAGCGCTTGAGCTTAGGTCAAAAATGAATCTAAGCCTAATATTAAAATTGGACCTAGATTCATGAAATCAAACTATAGCCATGAATGGGTCAATTCAAATTTTGTCGATTGAAGCTTAATTGCTTGATTTTCTAATACCTAGGAGGATACAATTCTTCAAATTGATAATTTCTTGTGTGAAATTCACAAAATTGATTTTGAATTTGGACTTATATTAAGGAAATGAGTGAGTAACAATCGTCTGTGTGCAAGTTATGAATGATCGATTTTCATCCCCTAATTAGGGCTCAAAAAGACAATTCATATTTTGACTCGATAAATCGTGAAATTGAATAAGCAAGCAAATTTCGATAGTCCTTAAACCAAATGTCAAAGAATGAACTACTACTAATTATGACTGGAATAAAAGTAATTTTATTTTTTGTCGATTTAGAACCTAAAATTGAAAAAAATCAAAAACTTAATCGAAGTTTTCTGAAATTTTTGACACAAAAATCAAATTGGAATTAAAAAAAATGTATTTGTGCATTTTTCATTTTTTTGGTCAAAGGTTTAATCAAAAGTCAGCCATTTAGTTGAATTTTTTAAAAAGGTCGATTTTTTGGTCAAATCTTTGAATTTTTAGGAAATTAATTTGACAAAAGTGATTAAAGTTAAATGGAATAGTTTTGGGTAAAAAGTCATTTTTTAACCTAGGATTGACTTTTGGTCAAAGGGTTGACCAAAAAATCAACCCGAAAGTCAACCATTTGACTTTTTAGGTTTTTCTTGAAAATGAGCTAGAAATTGCTAAAAAACGACAATACAAAAGAAAGAAATGAAAAATGATACTTTTTGGTCGAAAGATAAGGTTCTGTCATGATCAGAAACTCAAATCTCGATTTTTACCTTTTAATGACGCGTCGACTAAAAATCAGGTGTCAATTGCTGCCTCTCTTTGAGTGGGAGTTTGAAGAGGTTCCATTCAAAGACAAAATTGATACTTATAATTTTTAGTCGACTCCACTTTGGAAATACAAAAGAAATGATATTTGGTTAGGGATGTACCTGACACTTACCTTTGCTCATCGGGATATTTGAACTCTTGATGGGGTTTATTCACTCTGTTTCTCTCTTGTGGAATAGAATGAAGGAAATGAAATCACTAAAGAAAGTAAAGAAAGAAAGGGTAAGGGATACTTACCTGTGATAAACGAATTGGAAAGTTGAAGGCTATAATCTCTCGGAAGGTGAGAGACAAGCTATTCAAAACTAATCACTTCCAAAAACCGTAACTCACGGTACCTCATGAAGGGTGAAGCTCCGCTGCCACGAGTTCATGGATTTTGGAAAGCATAAGAAATTTTGAAATCGACATACCTAAAAAGCCACAAGTTGCGGTCCTTCGTGGAAGGTGAAGCTCCAATGCTACGAACTTGTGATTTGATTTAAGATACCATATTTGAAATCACCATATTTTAAACCTACAAGATGCGGTTCCTCACGGAGGGTGACACTCCGATGCTACGAACTCATAATTTGCTTTAAAACACATATGAGAAGAATCTAGATGTCACCATGTTGGAAAAAAAGGTTCCGTGAGTGCGTATAGCACATCAGACGGAAAAGTTTTGAAAGAGTTAGGTGGTTACGTATGGTGAACCAACAGAAAGGGATTTTATAGAATTCCGTGACTACGTATGGCGAGTCAACGAAATGGGTTTTGAAAGAATTCCGTGGTTATGTATGGTGAAGCAACATAAAGGGATTTGAAAGAATTCTATTGTTACGTATGGTAAACCAATGGAAAGGAATTTGAAAGAATTCCATGACTACGTATGGTGAGTCAATGGAATGGACCTTGAAAGAATTATGCGGTTACATATGATAAACCAACAAAAATGAATTTGAAAGAATTCCATAACTACGTAAGGTGAGTCAATGGAATGGGTTTTGAAAAAATTCCAAGATTGCGTAAAGCTAATCAACGGAGTGGATGAAAGGGGACTGCACTTGAAGCCCTTGGCATACCAAGCATAAATTGTTTTATCATTGAAAGAATCTACATGGGATAGGTCTTGAAAAGAGCTCCGCGTGTGTATGAGCATATCAAACGAAATGTAGACAAATTGTTCCACTAGGGAAAGTTAATTTTCGGGAAAAAGAGTCCAAGATTGTGCAAAACTATTTTAATTGAACCTTGGTTTAATCCATGACACTAGGACTTTGAATGTCATTCAAGCATTTTGACAAATATCATCAATCGTAAAATTCCATAGGCAAGAAACTTTGAAAATGATTTTGGTAAAACTTTAAAGAGTTTATTAAACATGCCAAGTTGAAGTATCCTAATCGAAAAGGTCTTCTCTCAATAGCTCTTAAAAAGATTTTGTTCCCATCCATTTGGAATATCTCACATTACTTATGTCATTGGCCTTCGGAAACATTCGCAATGAATACAATTTGATCAATCAAAAAGATCTTTAAATGGGACCGTAATGTAGGTTTGGTCATGGGCTTACACAAAGGGTTACTCGCTTTGAGGCCAAGAAAATAATTTTCATTAATATCTTCGTTGGGTTTACAAGTCAAGAACCTCGAGAAAAAAAAAAAAAAAAAAAGATTGGATTGCTTCCAATCCTTCTAGCAGTAGCTCCTGTGTGAGATTCTTACTTTGACTCGAACTATCCCAATCGAAAGAGACTTCAGATAAGGGTTGTAATGTTGGTTCGGGTAAGGCTTTGAAAGGCTTGAAATTTTTTCAGATATGAAGGGGTTTAAAAGTGAATGATTATCTCGGCATCATTACCATCACACGATTTTTCAAAAGTTTGACTCTTGAAGTTTAACCTATCTCGAGAGTCCTTTTGACTATTTTATTTTGAGACATAAAAGCTTCGCTCCCTTTTCTAATGACATTGCTTGCAATATATGTTTTGCAAAGCTTTTCTTTTGTTTTTCTAAATGAGTGATCTCTTGCATGACCATCGATTTTGCTTTTCTTTGCATTTTTCATGGGCATTGGCCTTA
This sequence comes from Eucalyptus polyanthemos subsp. polyanthemos, assembly GCA_017140185.1. Classification (NCBI taxonomy): domain Eukaryota; kingdom Viridiplantae; phylum Streptophyta; class Magnoliopsida; order Myrtales; family Myrtaceae; genus Eucalyptus; species Eucalyptus polyanthemos. Next base: position 26,406,427 of record CM029459.1, read on the forward strand.
CTTTTACTAAGGACACTGCTTTTTCATGCCACTTAGTTTTCACTCTCTTTTGAATACCAAGTACTTTCGAGTGTTATTTACACACACAACCAGCATTCTCAATTTTGTTGGTAAATCACATGCCTTACCCCAGTGTGGGGAGATAATCATCACTCGAGGTTATGAAGGAATTTCATAAGGCTCAAATTGGTTAAACAAAGGGTAATTGTGTTTGGGGTAGTGAATGGAATGCTCTTCATCACTTCAGGATGCTTCAAGCTTCGATAACAAATCACCTAAAGTTAGCACAAGAAAAATGATGCAAGTAAAAGCAAGAAAATATTTCTTCATCTTTTGCTCCATAATTTTCAACCAAAACCTTTTTTTTTTTTTTTTGCCCTCAAAGTGGGGTTGTTCTTAATAGGGTTATTTTAGAAATGCTCCTTATTTGGCTCGAAGTAGTTTGCAAGGGATTTTATTAGTGTTTAGGATTGAGGAAGAAATGTCTTTATCATTTCAATCCATGTATTCAATGCGAATAAACCCTATATCCTAAGACATAGTTCTTTTCATTCGACTCTCAGTGTATATGTGTAAGGACATGTTTGGGCAAAACTTGCCTTTCATCATCTTAAGTGCTTCTATTTGGCATGTTTAATACTCTTTTGGTTTTCACAAATCATTTGATCAAGTTCTCCGCGTGAGGAATTTTGACATAAATCAAAGTATGAAGAATGTCATTCAAAGTCTTAAAAGCCATGAATTTTTCAATCCGCATGAGGAGTTTTTCAAACGATGGTTTTTGGCTTTGAAAACCTTTCAATTTTTTTTTTCAAAATTCGTTTCTAAGGAGCTTATGGGTACTAAGAAGGGTTATTTAGCCTTATACCCATTCCCTTGAGAGTTGTTGCTTTGAAGAGTGATAACTTTCTTTTCCGGGAACTCTTCAATACCTGCAAGACGGAAACATATGTGCAAATATGCGATGTGTGCATAATATGCATGGTGCAAATGACCTAAAATGGCTCGGATTCAATCCAAGGAGTAGCTCGAAGGCCTTTCACTCTATTTATGGAAAGTATTTCTTGACAACGTCCGCATTTATAAGTTTTGGAAACTCACGACCATCCATTTCTATAAAAATTAAAGCTCCACCAAGCAGCACCTTCTTGACAACATACAGTCTTTCGTTGCTTGGAGTGAAATTTTTACAAGAACCATGAATAATTGGTAGAAATTTCCGGAGTACAAGATCTTCAACCTTGAAATATCTTAATCAATCCTTGCAACTAAATGACTTAGCCACTCATTTTTGGTAGCTCTATTCATGACATGAGGCTTTTAGTCTCTTCTCATCAGTCACATTCAACTATTCAAATCTTCAATGGCTGTGACATCCTAAATTTCAAGTTTCATTTTCAATTGAATAAGTTGGGCTTTTCATCGACGTGCCAATAATTCTTTTCTCTGAGTTGGCCACTCACGAGATAACTAGTCTATCAGGTGAAGCCATTAAGAAATTTAAATGCAATAGACTAGAGAATTCGATCAAGAATCGACTACTCGACCGTGCTAATCTACAAGAGTCATTACGGCACCATCAAAATCAATCAGAGACCAGAGATAGGTCGATTTGATAGAGGTATGTAATTAGTGCGTGGATGATTTCACCTAATTGCAAAATTTCACTAAACCGATTTTTTTGTCATTTCTGTACCCTGTGTCCATATTTGAAACCTTGAGATTTTCACAACAACCGAGAGTCGCCAATGTGTCAAAGACGTACAATGTGACTCGAAAATAATCAACCATGGGTTAATTGTGCCCAAAATTCCTAAAAGCTACCCAGTAGACTAGGTCACGCTAAAATTGCGCTAGATCGAAATTAACCACGAATTTGAACCCGATTTTAGAAATTGAAGGTTCTGTCATGTCACGATTCATTTTAGGAATGTCAACTTAACTTCTGAAGATTTTTCTACAAACCGAGATTTTCAGCAAATTTTCAAAGTAAGGGTATTTTGGATTGGGAAAATCCGAGGGCCGTTTTTGGTTGCATTTTTAGGATTCGAGTTGGGTGGATTGACGAGGAAAAATGTGAATTAAAGTGTTGACACCTTGGGTTGATTTATGGACTCCAATTTAGGTCCAATTGGAGAGGAATTGAATCAAAATTTGAGGGAAGTGGTGCAAAATTCGTAGGCCAAGGGTCCCTCAACCTTTTGGACCCTTTGGGAAGCTTGTTGGGGAAGCCAAGGGGCTGCAAATTGGCTAAGTAAGACAGCCAAGGCTGGTGGGGCCTTGCCAGGGGACAAAGGGATAGAAGAGAAGACTTTTGTGATCAAATGGGCCCCCTCCAACCTTCAGCTGTCCCCTTTCTTCTTCCTCAGCCTTCCTTTCTCCATTTGTGTCCAAATTAAAGCTTAGAAAATTGCAGAGAAATCAGCAGCCCTTCCCATTAGCTTGTTGCACACCCGCTAAGGCTGTTGGAGCCCTTGCCACGCTTGTCGCTGGTCATCACGCCACACACCAACCCAGCCGCTCATCCTATCTATTATGCGCCTTCTCGCTATTTCCTAAGTTGCTCAAGCCACCGTCAAAGCCCCTGGTCACTGTTCAAGCCGCCAAAGTAGCCGCCATCACCCGCCGTTGCCCGCAGTAGCCCCGTCCACTCATCTTGTGCCGTTTCCAGCCCGTTTAGCTGCTTGGCCTAGCCCTTTCGATTCTTGGACAGAATCGAAAACCAACAAGGGTCGTAGGCCTTCGTGTCCCGTTTTGAGGCCTGTCCGATCCTCGCTTGGTGTCACCGCTGGGTTGTTTATTGCTCGCCTTTGCGTCGCCATCACCATGGACTCACTAGATCGCAAAACTAGTGAGTTTACTCACTAAACTCTTATTAGGGAGTTAATTATACTTAGGAGGTGATTAGTTTAGGTTAATTAATTATTATGTGGTTATTTAGATTAGATTAATGATTTAATTATTCAATTATACATGTTAGGTGGTTAGATTAGATTAATTAAGGATTAGACAGGATGTATTATTTCCTCCATTATTGTTGAACCACCTCCTCCAGCCCTTTCTCGAACCAGCCAGCAGCTCCACAAGCCACTGCCTCACGCCCTTGCGTTGCTCGAGCAACCCGTGCATCCACCATGTCCTACTCTAGCCTGACGCTAACCCATGCTCGCTTGTCAACCAGCTCCTTTGCCGATTGCCTCAGCCGCTGCTACTCATGCCTGCTACATCCAAAACGGTCACCAGCCCCGCTAGCGTTACCCGACTCCACTAGCTGTCTCAGCCAGCCGTCCGGTTCTGCCAGCTCGCTAAATTAGCCTTTCGTAGAACCGAACTCACAACTCAAGCTATGAGCTCGCAGGGTCATTTTCAGCCCCTTCCGAGCCTCCTTTGGTGTTGTCATAGGCCTGGGTTTTGGTCGCCGTTGTGCCGCCATCACCGTGGACCCGTTAGCTCGCTTAACCAGTGAGTTAACATTTTAAGCTCTAATTAGGGGCCTAATTACACTTAAGGGTGGATTAGTGAGGCTAATTAGAGATTAGTGGATTAGTTAGGCCTAATTAGGATTAAGGTTAGTTAGATTAATTAGGTTAGTTAGATTAGTTTAGTTAGGGATTAATTAGATTATGTAGTTAGTTTAGTTAGATTAAATGTAGCTAGCCTAGGTGGATTAATGTCATTAGTTCAATTAGGTGGTTAGATTAGTTTATATAGATTAATTAAGGGTTTAATTTAAATAATTTGATATTTATTTAATTAAATGTAATTTATTTAATTAATTATTATTTAACGTAAATTATACCAGGATAGTCGGTTATCAGAATTTTGCGCTGATTGTCGTGGTTGCATTGGTTTGTGCAATTGATCGCTAATTTATGCAATTGGATGCTTGGTGATGATTTTTGAATTATTATTTCAAAAATATGAAATTTTGTTACTTAATTAGAAAAAATACTGAGTGTCGAGTTTTGACGCCAGAAGTATTTTAAGTACTATATCAAATCGTGGAATTTTTAAATGGGAGAGTATCATGCTTTATGTATTGATTTGACTGTGTGTCCACGCACAATTATTTTACCGGGTGTTTTTAATATGAAGAAAATAGACTAAGTCCATTATTTGAAATGGAAGTATTTGAGTGCAAAACACGATGTTTTTGGCCGAACATGGATGTGCGTGTGATCGCTATCGAAAACTGTTACAATGCATTTACAGTGGACGATGCTCCTTCAGGAATGCCTCATGTCGACGGATGCCAATCGCAGTGGAGGCTGGGCCGATGCTCATTCAAGAATACCGTCTAGATGTAGACGTTACCGTACCCGACGAAGTGGGACGACGCCCGGTTATGTCGAATGATCGCCGACTGTTGCGTTGGCCGTAGCCGTTGGGTAGTAATTAATTGGAACGCTTGAATGAGTAAGATAACCGTGTCTAATTATGGGATGAAATTGTGTGGCACAGAATGAGATGTGTTATAACAATTTGGCCTTATAATCGGGACCCCTATGATTGATTGATATATGAAAGTGAAGTGTTCCAATTATTGAATGCATTTATTGTATGCATATGTTATATGAGCTGTACTAATGTGTAGAGAGCTGCTGAGGTGAGGTAAGTCTTATATGGTGTATGTTTAGGCTGCTTCTAGGTGAATTTTCATCCTAATCGGGGTTTAGGGTATTGACTAGCTGAAACTTTGTCTCACTCCATCGTGGTTTAAATTTTCAAGTCCTTAAATGGAGGTACGTCATGTACGTTATGGGGTCCCACAGGAGATGGACTTTCAGCACTCTTATTTCCCTATTCCCGGGACCAACCTGATCCGTGAGCTAGTTGAGTCCACGGTCTGGGTCGAGGAGGGCCTATCTCACTTGGTACCTCATTGCTTTAGAGCGTGGTTCATTAACTTTCCTAACGAGGCTCGAGAGGGTCCCATACAAGGCTTTGACGGGCCTCCTATCGAGACCGAAGAGTGGGAAATAGGGCATCCTATGGATATTGACACCCTTGATGGTGTTGTGGAGGACCCGGAGCCCATGACTAAAGAGTCTAAAGCTTAGGTGGCTCAGTAGCTCTTTTTGAGATAAACCTCCTGTATATAAACCTTAGGTTTTGCTTGACTATATATAAACCCGATGTGTTTATAAAGTGTGGCTTGTGTTAATTGACTATCTTGCTTTTCTATCCCATGTTTGTTTGGTGTCTGGAGATTGTTATTTTGCTTGCGTATGTGCATAAATCGTTTAGGTCGATGACGCTTCCTGGGAATGTCGCAATTTAGTCGACCGCCAAGGGATGTGTGTGTGCCCGAGGTTCGGGGTGTGACAATAATGACATGCTTGGGAGTTTCTAAATGTAAAAAGCACTTTTGCAACATAAATCTAACATTCAAGATGGCACTCAAATGCAATGACCTAAACATATACGTGAACCTTGTAATGTGCAGTTCAAATGACAAGAATGAACCATTGCAAGATTTGGTCCCTAGATAACCCAAACGAGCATGGCAATGTGCATACATGGTAAGGTCTAATTCTATCTTACGACAAGGAGTTCACGAAATCTAAGGGTATTTTCACAAAATCTAGAAAATCAAGGAATGCAGGAATAAAGTACACACGATAAGGAGTTGACGGCTAGTCACCGAAGATCGAGAAGAGGGCTGAACTAGCCTATCCCGCCAGAGGCTGATTGGATCGATTCAAGCCGATTCGACTTGTTCTAGGTTAGTTTTGGTTGATCAATCCTTGGGGAGCTAAATCTTATGCAATTTAGTCCCTAAATGACTATATTGAAAGGAAAACCTACTCAATTTGAAGGAAAATGGTCCAATTCTAAAGAGAATAGTTCAAGTAAACCACATAGATGTGATATATTGATTTTCTGTTGACCTAATTGCTTGGTTATCACGATAAATAATAGACCTACACCATGGGTACACATAATTGGATATTATATGGCAACTTGGATAATATTGCAATTTCTCGATCAAAATAGTAAATTAATCAAAATTGAATTCAATTAATATTGCGAGACCCCCGTTTGACTAATTGTCCATGCTTAAAATAATCTATTGCATCCAAATTGACCTTCAATTGACATCATGACTCTTATGCTAGAATCGAGGTTTAATAAGGAAATTAAACCTTGATTCATGAAATTAAATCTTACTCTCAAATGGGTCAACTTGAATTTCCTTAATTAAACTTATTAGCTTGGTTTTCATCCAAGAAGGCTGAATTCCTTAAATTGGAAAGTTCTAGAGTATATCTCTCAAAACAGGCCCCGAATTCAAACTTATCTCAAGAAATGAGTGGAATGAAAGTGTCCGTTCACAAATCATAAAGAATTTATTTAGACCCCCTAATTAGGGTCAAAATTGGCAATTTGCACTTCAACACGATTGTTCACAAGACTAAATGAACGAGTGAATGAGAAATAGTCTATACACCAAATGTCATAAAAGGAACTAGACTTGATTATGACTAGAATAAAAGTAATTTTATTTTTGATCATTTTTTAACCTAAAACCCAAAAATTCGGAAAACAATTTTTTTTATCAATTTTTGGAAAATTTTTGATACTAAAGTCAAATTGACACTAAAATGAAGTATTTTTTGGATTTTTAATTTTTTAAATTTTTTTGGTTAAACGTTTAATCAAAAGTCAACCTTTTAGTCATAGAAAGTTAATTTTTGTGTCAAATCTTGGAAATTTTGAAAATTACTTAGCCAAAGTGAAATTAAGATTATTTGACATATTTTTGTGCAAAAAGTCAACTTTTAATCCAAGGTTGACTTTTGGTCAAAGGATTGACTAAAAAATCAACCAAAAAATCAATTGTTTGACTTTTTGGGTTTTCAATAAAAATAAATAAGAAATTGTTGAAAAATGATAAAGCAAAAGAAAGAAGCGAAAAGCAACACTTTTCGATTAACAAATGGGCTCTGTTGCGATCGAAAATCTTAATCTCGATTTTTTACCTTGAAGGACACATCAGTTAAAAATCAAAAGTGAACACGGTCTTACCGAGTCAATGGTCAAAGATGACATGGCGCCTATGTGTTGGATGACGTCAGCGGATCAAAGGTGATGTGGTGATGACATGGCTGATGACGTCAGCTGAGCGGAGAGTGGTGGTGCGTGCAACCACGTGTCACTGGAGAGGTGCGTGGATCTCACATGCAGAAGCTTCCGATGGCACAAGGAGATGCGTGCGGACGTCTTTGGCATTGAAACTTCATGGGTAGCCTCGACGGACGACGGTGAGTCATGGGTTGGTGTTCGTTTTTTGAAAAATCCGTTGAAAGTGTCTCAGTCATGATGCAGTGATGGGTTTCCTGGTCCAAGATGCGACGGCGCGTGATGGCACGTGTGGCAGCATCCAGCATCATTTGATGAGAAAGTTTCAGAATTTCTCTCGTCTAAGGGCGGCGAGTCTAATGTTCGTGACCTTTTTCTGAAATGAACAGCGGAAGTGTGCCAAATAGTAATTCAAAGCTTCCTTCTTGATGGAGAATCAATAGAGATGCGATTGACATCGTGGTGGCCATCTTGTAGTAGACTTAATAAGCGCACCTCAGGTAATAATAGCTCTGATACAAAGTTGAGATTTATAAATGAAGAGAAAAATAGTATTTGTTCATTGACTAATGAATAGTACACATATTTATTTATAGACTTCACATAACGACTATTTAAAGTAACAAACAAGAATGAATCAAGGAGAATATAAAGAATCACAGAATCATAGGATATCATAAATATATCTCTAACATAAATAAAATAAGATTTAAGTACCACTAAAGTTGAAGAATAGCACATCTATTGTTTTTTGTTTACTTTACTTCTCTATTTATAAGAAAAGAAATATATTTTCTCTCTTGACTTCCTTTTGCACAAAAAAAAAAGAAAAAATACTCATAAAAGATTGGGTCAAGCTATGTCGATCGATTTTGGCCAAAAGAATTCACTTCGTCAAGCTATGTCGGTAACATTGGGTCTGGCCTGGGGAATTTTCCTGCATGTAAATATTTTTCTCTTGCCGGTAATTAAATTTTTATTATAACGAAATTCATCGGTGACTTTTGTTGATACTTGATGGGGGGGGGGGGTAGGTAACTCGAAAATTGAGCCCACTAACAGCAATTAGATTTAACAAGTAGACGCTATTGGCAGCGCCCAGCGACGACCCAATTTGATTGCAATAAGAACGACATGGCTTTTCCGGTTTGTGCAATGCCGCGTTTGAAATTTATTTTTTATGCAATTAAGCCCTTAAACCTTTTTCTTTTTGTGCAATATTAATCCTTCCGCAGATGTTTGGAAGAAAATGTTGATGTCGAAATCAAATAGCAGTTGAGTGCTTACTGGCAGCCATTTTTCACTAAAAGTACTATAACTTTTGTATAGTGTTTACTTTAGTATCAAAACTTTTCGATGGATCAATCAAGAGTCAACTTAGAGAAAAAAAATGATCACTTAAGTGGCTCTGATAACAAATTTCGATCAAAAGTCTTATGTGGCTTTTTTAATTATTCCAACGTGGCTATTTTAATTAGTAATATACAATTTCAAGGCTCTTTTTATGAAAAAGAAAAGCCAACTTGGAAATTCTAGCCACTCTCTTTCTTATAACCAAACGACGTCATTCCAATTAACCCATCCATCTTCTCCATCGCCACCATCTTCGTCACCTCCAGTTTTCCCTCGCTTGGCTTCATCTCCTTTCGTGCATCATAGCCGTGACACACCTTATCACTACTCAGCCCTCTTTCAGTTCCGACGCTACCTCCTGTGGGTCTCCAACAGTCGGCGACTATTGTTATTGTCCACGGAGAGGCGTGACCGAGAGGCTCTAATTAATTAAGGACTGTTCGGCAACTATCAAGGTCTTAAGGCAAGGATAGTGTAGATGTTGAAATGTTTCCTATATGGCTAACTCTCATTTGTGAATTATCATTTGTGTGAATAGTAGGGATGGGCAATGAATGACTTTGATTAAGATAAATTAGAATTAGAAATCATACGATTCCAACAAGCTGAGTAAAAAAACCAATAATTTATTTACATTAAGTGACAAAAATAAAAGAAGAAACAAGAAGTTAGAAGTACCAAATTCTCAAAGAATGGCATGAAGATCCTCTAATTAGAGAGTGACAGACTATCTATTGGAAGAAGCCTTTATGTTAGCAATAGAGTAGACTTGCATGTGGACCTCAATTTCGAGGTCAATTGTCTGTCCCCGTAAGTTGCTTAGAACGTAGTCCATAAGATGCACTTTACTAGTTTCAACACAGCTGGTGGACAAGAAATGCGAAAGAAACTAGTACCTAAAGAGCAAAGTTTGGAGAAAATAAGGCAATAGATGGACTCAAAACTTCAAAATACCTTGAAAATTAGTCTTAGATCGCCAAGAATCGGTCGAAAAGTACTCAAACTGGTAAGAAAAGTGCCTTAGAACCAGTAAATTGGGTCTAACTGAACCGTTCATCACCGGTCCTATCAACAATCAACGGTCAGATGTTGATGTGGCAATGCTGATGTGGTGGATGACATCAGCACGCAGGAGGAGCTTTTGGCGAGAAAATATTGGGTGGTCCGAGACCGCCACATCAGCGTGGTCCCCAACTACTAATGACAATCAACGGTCAGATGTTGACGTGGCAGCGTTGATGTGGTGGATGACATCAGCACGCAAGAGGAGCTTTTGGCGAGAAAATATTGGGTGGTCCGGGATCGCCACATTAGCGTGGTCCCTGACCACTAACGAAATGCCACGTGGAGGCGTGGCCTTGCTGGAAATCTTTTGTACAAAAGTGGACTTCTTTCCCCTCTCTCTCCTCTCCCTAGCCTTCTTCCCTCCTTTCCTAGGCTGCAGCCGTGCGCCAGCCTCCTCTCTCTCTCTCTCTCCTCTGCAATGCATTTATTACGGCATAGAACTTTGGAAAAATTTCAAATAAGTACCCAAAGTGCTATCATTTTTTGAAAAAGGGATCTAAAGTGAAGTTTGTCTCAAATAAGGACCTTAAGTGTCATCATTTTCTCAAAAGAGGTCCTGAAGTGAAGTTTGTCTCAAAGAATGACCCAAAGTAGTCATTTAGTCTCAAAGAAGGATCTCACTCGTCGGCCGATGAATAGATGCATCTCCAATATATATTCCGATGGCCTAATTAGGGTATTTTCGTCTTTTTCTTTTTTTTTCTTTTTTGGTTGCCCTATTCATCATCTTCTTCGTCTCCTGTTCACTTCTTCTTGCGCAGATCAAGAACGCCGGACTTGGGGAAAGGCTAGCAAGCGCCGGTCGTTGGTAAGGGCCAGCGAGGGCTCAACGCCCATCACTAGCAGCGAGCAAGGGCTTGACGCCCATCGCTGACAGCGGGCGAGGGCCATCGAGCCCTTGCTGGCCATAGGGGAGGGGGGCCGTCCAAATCGAGGCCCTACAAAAAGGTCCTTGAGGGCAAAAGGGGTAGTTGAAAAAGTCGTCGATCTAGGAGCGGTGGTAGGAGGAAGGGATGAAAAAAGCGACGCGAGCATCGTAGTTGTAGTCCTAGCAAAAGACGAGGTTATTGGTGGAGTAATGGGAAGAAGTGGGGGAGGTCGCCCCTCACGGCCATCAGCGAGGTCGCCCCTCACTAGCCCAGGGTAAGGGCTCGCCCACCTCACCGGCCAGTGATAAGGGCTGGCGAGGGCCTGTAAGCCCTCGACTACAGCCAGTGAGGGCTCGACAACCCTCATCGGCCGTAGCCGAGGCCACCCTCACCAAATCGGCTTGCAAGCCCTCGCCTACTGCTGGCGATGGGAGTCCAACCCTCGCCGGCCCTCACCAACGACTAGCGCTTGCCAACCCTTCCTAAGTCTGATGTTCTTGAGAAGATGATGAACAATGCCACCATTGACCCAAAAAATAATAATAATAATAAAGAACAAGACAACCGAAATTTTTTTTTAAAAATAATTAGACAAAAATACCCCAGGATCAAGCTACTGGAATATACATCGAAAATGCATCTATTCACCGGCCGACAAATGAGATCCTTCTTTGAGACTAAATTATCACTTTCAGTCCTTATTTGAGACAGACTCTACTCCAAGTCCTCTTTTGAGAAAATGAAGGTACTTTGAGTACTTATTTGAGACAAACTTCACTCCATGTCCTCTTTTGAGAAAACGATGGCACTTTGGGTCTTTATTTGAAATTTTCCCTGTAACTTTTCTCCCTTCTTCCTCCTCCTAGAGAAAACTTCAGCTTCCTCTTCATCTTCTCAAAAATTTCGAAAAAGGAAGGCCTCTCGCTCTTCCCTCCCATTTCTCCGAGGGCTTGTCTCTATTCAGGGATGGACCACGCTGCTGCCTCCGCCATCACCTCTCAGAGCCCCATCGGTGGCTCCAACAAGCTCGAGTCAAACTGTGTGCGTTTCCTTCCTCTCACTCTCTAACCCGAGTTTTGGGAAATGAGAAGTGAAGAGCGACGAAGAAAAGCTTCTTCATTTTTTTCTAAACCGTCACATTTGCCCCCTCTTTCCCACCGCCTTCCTCCGCTTCTTCCCTTATATAACCTCCACCCCCTCCATTTCCCCTTCCTCATCTCCCGATCTCTGACTTCCCTCCTCCCCCATCCTGGCCATGGCAATCGCCAACGGATGCCCCTCCTCCTCTGCCGTCGCCATCTGCCAGGTCTGGTCTTGGAACCTCGACGTCGAGTTCGGCCTCATCTATGACCTCATCGACTATTACCCCTTTGTCTCCACGGACACTGACTCCCCGGGAGAACTAGATTTCGAGGGACTCGCCCAGGCCAATGAGCCCACCACCAACGCCCTCCGCACCAACCTCGAGCAGGTCTTGGTGCAGGTCAGCAAGGACGACCGCCCCCGTAGAGGATGAGGTGGACGATGCCGTGTTGAGCTGCGGGAGCAACTACGAAGGTGGGGAGGAGGAGGCACCAAGACTCGACGTAACCGCTGAGACAGGGGATGGGTTATATAACTGGATGGATAAATACACAGCCAGATATAGCAAAAGCATTTTTGAGGAATTCACCCCCATGCTCTTCCAAGCGGGCGGAGATGAAGACCTCACACCGGCATTCCAATGCTGCAATGTGTTCGGCTTTGTTTGGCATCGAACCAGTAAAGAGCTGTGAAGAAAAATGGGAATATTAGTGTTAAAATTTTGGATTTGTGCGTGCGGAAGCATGATTTTAGATATGGATGATATATTTGATTAGTGATGTTGTGTAAGTGTACGGTATAATTTGTAAAGGATGGACAAGGGATAAGATAGGATAATTGAAGGATATAGGACATAAAATATGAGAGAAATATTTTCATTAGTTGAACAAAATAATTTGATAGAGATATAATGGAGATCTAAGACCTCTCACAGTGGAGGATTTTCCCACGCAAGGTGGACCTCACACCAGATGGAGGGTTTATCCCTCGCACACCTCAACTGATAAGTACAAGCCTATTTATAGGCGTGAATTCACCGCTACACAACCGACTTTGTACAAAAGATTAATATAAAATTACAAACTTGCTTCTTTATCTCTGCTCGTGCAGCTTCTTCGGATCTTCTGGTGGCTTCTCCATTTTTCTTCATTTTTCTATTCTCAGCAGCCTTTGTTGACTTTTCTTTCAAGATTTTCCATGCACAAATTTACCATGCACGAGACTTCTCTAGTTTGTTCTCCTTCAGCCGCTATTCTTGACTTTTATCCAAGGTTTCCCACTTGAATCTTCTCCAATTCCCACGTGAATGTTAGTAGTTTCTAGATTTTGTTGAAAATGGATCACCAATTTCCAACAATTAAATTAGAAATAAAAACCCCATTTGGCTTTTTTCTCTTCTTGTCAGTAAGGACTAATTCAATCTTACAAGCGAGAGTCGCCAACTGCTTACCTAGGAATATAGGACGCTGGAGAAAGCCGAAGATGATTATGGCTCATAAACCTCAGCAAGCCAAGACCTACACTAAGAAGCTGATTTTGCAGCTGATTTCCCGAGTGCTCTCTTCGTTCCATTTGATCAATCCACAACAATGCTGTTGCAGAACAGCAGGTCCTGCCCAGAAATTACCACCATGAATCAAAGGCTAATCGTTTCTAGACACAACTTCATTGTCACAAGGTTTAGTTGAACTAGAAGATACAAGCCCAGATTAGGAATAGTGGAACAAAGTGTTTCTGAAATGCTTCCCTAAAATTTTGTCAGAAACACCGATAAGAGAATTTGGGAGGGGATTTCACAGCAAGAGATTGCTTCGGTTTGGAGAAACAAATAGGAGGAATTAACGGTGTGATTGGGCTCAAAAAGGGTCATATTAATTCGAGACTCGATTTTCCTCGTTCCTTTCCCTTCTTCTCGTGAGGATAGTGCAAGCTAGAAATCATCCGTAGATCACCTAAAGGCAGATATAAAAGTGATGAAGAAATGAACTGAAACTTTGACCTCCATAACTGCTCCTGCACAACAAATTTATAAGCCAAAGTCAGTATTTGATGCAACAAAAGCTGTGGAACATAAACAGCGGTCTCAAGTATTGAAGGTACCCTAGATACATACAAATAAAAAGACGCCCTGCGTTTGCCAAATGATCAAAGGAGTTTGCAACATGAAACTGTGTATAATGATGAGCGGCAAGCAAACGAATGAACTGAAGAATCTTCGCAAATTATAATGAGGGGTATGAATTTCGCCATTCTCAGCACAATATCAATCACTAATGCACGGTGCATTATGAATCAGGCTCATGTGGCGCTATCTTGACATGAAGAATTTCAATCACGATCAGGATACAAACTAGGTCAAGAACAGGCTTTTCCATTTCTGTTTTTTTTTTTTTCTTTTTTTTTTTTTTTCATTCACTCAAGTTGCAAAGTTCAAGTTACACCGAGAAAATCAGGACACTGCGATAGAACCATGTCCAGAAATGCACGATAAGCTGTCCCAGATTTCGATAAGTCATTGAACAAAAGCTATCAACGAGAGGCAAACGAGGTTGTAATGACCCGGCCAAATTTCATTCTTCAGCAAATGTAACTCCATTATCAGAAACAAGACACTCCCAAATCATATACGCACAAGCAGCCGATAGAAAAGCCAGAGGATTGAAGCCGACACTTACCAATTCAACATATTATGTGATGGCACAAAGTAAAAGTACAACGGGCGATCAATTCTATGAAAGTATGCTTTTGGTATTTTGATTGATTTGGATGGAGTCGATTGGCTACCGGATATCAATCTTGATTCAATTCAAGGTGCAAATTTGAGTGCACCAGTGATAAATATACCGAACAATATACACAAAATGTACCAACAAATTCGGTACGATACAAAAGAATGAACTGAATTTTGGGGATTGATCCTAATAGACCTCTAGGCCATACGACACGCCAGCATGCTTCTCCGGCCCGTCGTCGTTGGTGAAGTAGACGTCCCTAATCTTCCTAAACGCTTGCCATGTTAGCAAGCTGTCCGGAACCGGCCTGGTGGCACTTCCGACAGCCCAGTCCAGCTCCAAGGCCACTGCAGCGACCTGGTCCAGCCCGCCGTGCAGGCTGTGACAGAACCGCATGATGTTCTTCAGTTCGTACACCTGGTCCTCGAAGAACACCCGGATGACGGCGAGAAACTTGGGGAGCTCGCCGAGGAGCTCAAGGTGGGTGAGGGCCTTGACTAGGTACCTGAAGTCGTAGGTGCCAATGAACGTGACCCAACTGACGGCGTCGTTGCAGACGAGGCCGGACGACATCACCAGCTCGGCGAAGCAGGCGGAGTCGATCCCCTCAGTGCAGTTGCGGTCGAAGTCGACGCCCTGGCGGAGGAGGACGATGGAGTCAGGGGTGTGGGGGTCACGGGCGGTGTCAAAGTCACGGAAGTTGAACTCCCAGATGAAGCCCGGGAGGCCGCCATGGGCATCGGAGAGGATGAGGCCGACCTGGATGAGGGAGAGGGCGTTGACTTTGGACTTGAGGAGGCGATAGTGGTCGGAGGGGGAGGGGTGGCGGCCCCCCTCGGGGGTGGGGGGGCGGGCAGCGGATGAGGAGGCCGGGAACTCGGTGTCTCGCTCCTCCAAATCTAGTTCACTCGGGGAACTCGGTGTCCGTGGAGACGAAGGGGTAGCAGTCGATGAGGTCGCAGATGAGGCCGAACTCGGCATCAAGGTTCCAGGACCAGACTTGGCAGATGGCGACGGTGGAGGAGGAGGGGCGTCCGTCGGTGATCGCCATGGCCTGGATGGGGGAGGAGGGAAGTCAGAGATCGGGAGATGAGGAAGGGGAAATGGAGGGGACGGGGGTTATATAAGGGAAGAAGCGGAGGAAGGCGGTGGGAAAGAGGGGGCAAACGTGACGGTTTAGAAAAAAATGAAGAAGCTTTTCTTCGTCGTTCTTCACTTCTCATTTTCCCAAAACTCAAGTTAGAGAGTGAGAGGAAGGAAGCGCACACATAGTTTTCGACTCGAGCTCGTCGGAGCCACCGATGGGGCTCCAAGAGGCGACGGCGGAGGCGGCGGCGTGGTCCGTCCCCGAATAGAGAGACAAGCCCTCGGAGAAATGGGAGGGAAGAGCAAGAGGCCTTCCTTTTTCGAAATTTTTGAGAAGATGAAGAGGAAGCTGAAGTTTTCTCGAGCGGGAGGAAGCAGGTAGGAAAGTTCCGTGCCGTAATAAATGCATTGCAGAGGGGAGAGAGAGAGTGGAGGTTGGCGCACGGCTGCAGCCTAGGAAAAGAGGGAAGAAGGCTAGGGAGAGGAGAGAGAGGGGAGAAAATATTGGCTGGGTTTACACTCCACGTCAGCGAGATGTAAGACCATTCAGAATTCGACATGTGGCTCCACGTGTAAATGGCGTCAGAGGTTCAAAATTCGCTCGGCGCGCTCTCTCCTGCGGACCTGGCCCACCACTCTGATGCTCTCTCTCTCCTTTGTGACCCTGTCGACTCGTCCTCTCTCTCCTCTCTCTCTCTCCGTTCTCCATTCTGTTGCGGGGAGAGAACAAAAACCACAGGTGTGCTTTCATATGCTCTTCCCCCTCCTCTGCTCTACCTCTGCTGCTTGCTTCCTTCTTCCCCCCACCCTGATGCCGACGCTGCCGACGCTCCTCCGCACGATGCCGACGCCTCTCCACCCCTCTGTCGCCCTTGACTTCGACGTCGACGCCGCCAACGGCTTCACCTCCGCCTCCGCCTCTACCTACGCCCCCGAACCTAACGTTGATGCTGACGTCGACGCCCCTACATCCCTTTCGCAACCTCCAGTCCCTTCTCTCTCTCTTTCCTCCTCGAAGTCGGGCCTCTCTTCCAGTGAACCGTGACGCTGACGCCCCTCTACCGGTTGCCTCCGTCGCCCCCGACTTTGACACCTCTCAAGCCGATTGCCTCTGTCTTCGCGGTTCGGTGAGGTCTCGGGTATGCCCTCATGCTGCGTCTCTTCTTCCTTGCTCAGCAACACCGTACTGCCTCTCTCTCTTTCTGAGTGTGTCTCTCTATGCATTCTTTCATCCATGAGGCAAGCATTTCGACTAGGGTTCAGGGGTTTCGCCACCCCTTCTTCGAGGTTCGTCCGGATACCTCTTATTTTTGCGTGAACCCAGGGTGAATTTTATAGTCTTTCTTTTATCAGTCCTTCAGCAAAAGTGACTACTAAGCGACAATGCGACGGCGGTTTCAAATCCTGGTTTCACTCTGTGATGCTAAGCCTTGCTTTGGTTCCTTAAAAAGTTGCTGACTTTTCATACATTGTAGCTTTGCGGCTGCTTTGAGATTATGGGTTGGTCGTTCTATCGTCTTGCTCGGAGCGAGCGAAATGGTGTCCAAAAGGGGCGTGTCGAATTCGTCGACACCTGAGTCGGCGGCGACTTCTGAGGACAAGAAAGGGAAGAAATCGAAAGGATTGGTGGCTTTAGTTCCTAGTTCTACCAAAAGTCATGTCAAGGTATTGTCTTTTAATCGAACCTATCGTTCCACCCCTGTTTTGGGGACTTGACCATTTAGCATTCTTTTTTTCTGCAGAAAAATACAGGTGCAAGCATTGGTGAAGTCGTGTTGCCTAATAATGACCCGGCCAAAATTGAGGCAATGACATTTCACGAATTGAGAGCTACATTGAGGTGGGGATGAATTTTTTTAGTTGCAAGCGTGTGACAGTTGTTATAGTGTTTCCCTGCATAACCTTTACAAAAGTAAGCAAAAATCAAGTTTTTCTATTTGATGCTTGCAAGGGAGATTATTGAGCAGGGAAGTGAATATTACTGATGGAAAACCATGAGGTCTTGAGAATTTGCCTTCAACAAAGAGCAAGGTCTTGAGAATTTGCTTCGTTCGAGTCAAGATGGCAGGCTCTGCAACCGCACAAGTCTGCGGTCTTGCGCTGTATGGTTCGGGCTTGTAGCTCTGTCAACGGCAGAAGCAAGGTCTACAGAGAACTCGGTCTGTCTCCCTCGCCTAATTCCATTATGTTGGTCTTTCTCGAATGCTTTCATGTGGGTAGTTCTTCTTTTGGTCAGATTTAGATGGAGTGCTCAGTTCATTTGCAAATGCACAAGATTAATTGGTTTTTGGGGTGTTGGCAATAGAATGTCTGCTTTCAAGTGGGAGAAAAGGTGACGCCACGTGAACGGGCTGCAATTGCCATCCCTAGATTTAGGGCATTGGACTCTTTGGAATAAATTGTGTGATATTGTGTTGAGGATGCCTGTAGGGAGGAATAGAGTGGAGTGACTCTGGCTACATAAAGTTTAGGGGAAACACGAATTGAAGTTGCTTACCTCGTGTTTTCAACAATAGATGTGCTTTCTAGAGTTAAGGGCCATTCATGGGCAGGCCATGCTGATAATGTACAGTTCGTTGTTGCCATATCTGTTGTTCCTTTTCTGGTAGAGTTAAATTTGGGACTCAAAAAAATGACAGTTTCAATCACGGAATATGAAAAGAGAGAGAAAAAAAAAAAGAGGCTGTTTCTGGTTAAACAAACTATTAGGAAAAATATTCTCAAGACTGTGCGAAGTTGCACCCACATCAAAAAGATACTCCTAAGAATTATATTGATGTTTTTAGAATGAAAGAAAGTCTACGGAATGACAATAAGCAAGGATTTTTTTTTTCTAAGCTCATAAAATTCAAACTGAGAAGGCAACTGTCTCATACAAGAGTTGGGAGAGTATTTCATGTGCTGTTACAAATCATATTTGCAAGAATGATTAAGAAGTAAGGCATTGCAAAATATTTGTTTGCCTTTGCTATCAACTTATTGTTGGATCTACAGTCTTTCTGTTTATCAGCTTGCACACTCTAGGTATATTCCGTTAAGGACTAGCAATATCTGTGTTGATGCTTTCTTGTGAATTTTTAGTTGTCATTTCAAAGCTGTTGTGCTCTCGTGCTTGGGAGCAGTTAAAAACTCATTTTACTTCTCGTCTTCTTCCAATCAATGATCTGTGCAAAAGGGTGAGGCCTTTTTTAATGATTAGACCAATGAAAGAATTCACTATGATTTGAGATGGAGCACTCGATATCATACATATAAAAGAAGCTGTCATATAATCTAGTCAAGGGGAATTGAGTGATCAATGATTTTTGTGTTCAGAGTGAATTATCCAGGTTTAAGAATGCAGAAGCCTCTGTTTACTATCTCTCTCTCTCTCACTCTATAGGAATCTTTATGGCAAGTGAATATGCTAGACTCCAAAAAGTCCCATCCTTTCCATCAATAACTGAGGCTGTTTTGGAAGTGCCACAACAGCCAATATATTTCCTAACTTCCAAGTGCTACATGGACATGCTGCTGAGGCAAGAACAAGCTAAGCTTGCAGCTTGTCCTAGTAGCAACATTGTCACGGGAAGCTCTGGCAAGAGTGGGAAGCACACAGTTGCTAGTGCAATGGCTGTGCAAGGGTTGCGCTAGATATCAAAGTCAGTCTCCTCAATCGGAGTTCACCAAAATCCAATGCAACTGGTAATTCAGCTATAATGTTATTCAAAAGTTTTGGACCTCTTTGGGTGCACCG
The DNA here is from genome assembly GCA_017140185.1 of Eucalyptus polyanthemos subsp. polyanthemos. Classification (NCBI taxonomy): domain Eukaryota; kingdom Viridiplantae; phylum Streptophyta; class Magnoliopsida; order Myrtales; family Myrtaceae; genus Eucalyptus; species Eucalyptus polyanthemos. Next base: position 26,425,434 of record CM029459.1, read on the forward strand.
CACGATGAAAGCGGGTGGATTTGATTGGGTTCAACTGCGGTGCAGCAACTTCCTATAATTCAGCATGGGTGAAAAGATCCAGCTACCTGGAGACCATGCAATAAAGACAAATCTCATGAACTGATTAAATCTAGACCTTTGGCCTATGCAGGTGGCCCTAATCCAAAGCAGTTTGCACAAAATAGATGAGATTACACGGATGACCTCTGGTTGCTCTTCGAGATTGTGACATCATGAAATTCGACCCCATTTTGATAAAGTGAAATTGGCATTTCGTCGACGTGCCTATGGCCCTTTTTCTCTGAGTTGATTACTCACGAGTTAACTAACCTATTGGGTGAAGCTGTTAAGGGATGTATCTGCAGTAAAATCCCTAAAAGCTACCTAATTAGTTGGATTGGGCTAAAATCACGTCTGATCGATTTTTAACCATGAAATTTGATTTAGTTTCGGGAATCGAATATTCGAGCATGTCACAATTCATTTTCAGGACTCCGTCTCATCGTCGTCAATTTATTGACAAGTCCGAAATTTCAAGAAAGAAATTATCGGAGGAAAAATCGAAGACCGGACGAAATTAAAAAGGGAAATGGAAAGAGAAAAGAAAAATTAGAATAGAATTATTATTTTTTCTTTTCTTTTTTTCTCTCTCTCTCTCTTTCCTCTCTTCCCTCCCCTTCGTGCGGACGCCCCCACCCACCGCCCCACTTCTCTCTCTCCTCCCTTTGACCATTCAAAACCCCTTTCTCTCTCTCTCCTCTCTCTTCTTCCCCACCCCCTTCGTGACCGAGCTCTCCTTCTGCTTCTTCTTTCTTCTTCGCGTGAAGCCAGCGGACAAAAGCGGAGGAGCTTGCCGAAGCCGTCACCGCCCGCACCGCCGCCCGGACGCCCACCGCTCACCGCCGTTCTGCCGTCCGCACGCCCCCACGTCGGCAGCTCGCTGCCGTCCCTCCCCCGTGCGATTCCAGCCGTTGCCCAGCCGCCGTCCTGCCCCCGTCCGACCACCTTCGGCCGCCGTTCGACCCCGTCGGACCATCCCCGGCGTCCCCCTTGCCCTCCGCCGGCCTCCCCTCGCCGCCCTAGCCGTCAGATTAGCTCTGGCAAGCCTTGAACCGCAACCCACGAAATGGGTTTCCAGCTGGTTCGGGCCCACTTTTGGGCCGTTTCCGGGCCCCGAACCCGAGCCGTGCTTTGGGAAGAAATGTTCCTCGCGTCGCCCCCGTCGGATTGATCCGATTTGCACGCGATTTGGTGAGTAATCTCACTAATCCCTGATTAGTTGGCTAATTATGCTTAAGGTTGGTTTTAGTTTTAATTAGTTATGTTTAGGTTGTTAGATTAGAATAAATTAGCAATTATTAGTCAATTGTGATGCAATTTAGATAAATTGATTGTGCAATTAGCAAGTAGACGTGGTCTACTAATTATTGGAAGCATCTCGGGAATTTTCCGACCCCTAATCGGGCTTCAATTTGGCGATTCGGGCCTAAGTGGCATTTTTGGCATTTAAATATTACTTTTCGGAATTAAATTAATAAATTATTTATTTTCCGAAAATTCAACTGGGATGGCCAGGGACCGAAAATTTATGCTGATGACCGTGGTGAAGTCCCTTTATTTAATCAGACTTTATTTTGAGCTAAATTGAATTTTTAATATTAATTATTTAATTTTCGAAATTAGTTAATTATTTATTTATTTCTGAAAATTCAACTGGGATGGCCTATGACCGGAAATTTACGCTGATGACCGTGGTGCAGTCCGTTTATTTAATTGGGCCTTATATTGAGCTAAACGGAAATTTTAATATTTAATAATTAATTTTCGAAATTAATTAATTATTTTTCGGAAATTAAGATTGAGATGGCCGACGACCGAAATCTCGTGCTGATTGTCGTGGCGTAGTCCGTTTATTTATTTGAGGTTTGATTTGTGCCAAATTGATTTAATTGTGGATATTTAGGATATGTTCCTAAATTGATTATTTGGGTAAATCGAGTACGAATTAAGGTTGTGGATAATTACTTTAGAAATGGGATGAATCATCACGAAAGGCACATGGCTCGGTGAATAGTACATCATCTCGGAGAATGCACGTGGCTCGGTGATTTGGTATATCGCTTCGGAGAATGCACGTGGCTCGATGATTAGCACGTCGCCTTGGAGAATGCATGGGGCTTGATTATTGGATATGTCACCTCGGAGAATGCACATGGCTCGGTGACGAAGTATGTCGCATTGGAAAATGCATGTGGCTCGGTGATTGGTTCTATCAGTTAGAACTGAATAGCAATATATTATCAACTTTGGGTGAGCATATGGTATACTATATCGGCCTTCGGGCGATATTTCAGCTTTGGGTGAGCAGTATACCTTATTATCAGCTTTGGGTGAGCTATGCTATCTATTTATTAGCTTTGGGTGAGCAGTCCTGATTTGATAGGACTTCATAGATAGTATTGAATATGCCGACCGAGCATGGGTTGTGATGTCATGTAATCCACTAGGTCGATTGATCATTGCTTTGATTTGATGTCGTGAATTGATTGACTGATTGGAAATGACCGTGAGTTGTCCCGTTGGCATCAAATCGATTAGGTCGATTTGATCGATGCTTCGATCTGTGATTTGATTGATTGTGCATTGAAATATTTGAAGTATCTGTATATAACCTTTAATTGCAGGTTGAGACTGATACCAAGGTACGTCCTCTGCCTTGTGCGTGTATAGGTAGCCTATAGTATAATGGTTTACTAATCGGACTTAGTGGGGTAGAACTCGCTCAGACGTAGTCTCATCCCGGTTTAGGGAAAAACATTTCAGGACCCCGATGAGGAGCTGAGGAGGAGGAGTTTGGGAAGGAAATCTCGGAGGTGAAACTTAAGGAGAAGGACTTTTTGAAAGAAGAAGATATTACTAAGAGGGGCCTTGAGTACGGCCCAGATGGCTGAGAGTTTATCTTATTTTAAGATCTCCTTTTTGATGTGATTAAAGTTTAGAGTAAAAAGTTGTAAAGTGCTCTAGTTTGTGTTTTGTATAAAAGTTTGGTTATAAATTTAAATATGAAAAATATGGCCCTGCTTTTCTATCCCATTGTTTTATTGTCTGGGGATTTTAACTACTTCCGCATGTGCTTAATAAATGAAAGGGTCGACGATACATTGTCCTGGGATATCGCATTATATAATCGACCAAGGTAGAAGGATGTGTGCGTGTTCGATGGTCGGGGCGTGACATCTAGTTTAAGTGGTATCAGAGCGAAGTTGAAGATTGGAGTGATAAGGAGCGTTGACTATGGGATAGTTAATAGGAAATGCCTTTAAATTCATGCTGGTGCATGTTTGTGTTAGCTGAATGCTAAATTTGTTTGTTGTGTGTGGATCGCTCACCTTCTAATCCAGTGTGGGTTTGGAAGACAGGTTGCAGTGTAAAAACTAAACCATGAGCAAGCAAGAGTTGAGAACTCCTAGTAAGAGGACAATGTCCTTTGTGACTCGGGATGAAGCACTGATAAAGGTCAGTACCCGAGGTGGTTGTGGCAGAGTGTTCGCTCTGGCTAGCTCGAGTGTAAGAGTACCACCGCGGGTTGGTATTAGTGTAGCAACGTCGAATGATTCTAAGTTCGATAGGATCGTTCTAATGCTAGTGTTCCTTGGGAATTGATGAGCCAGCAAGCTCAGGATCAAGCCGCTGTTGTTGTTGCTATCATTATCGTTGTTGTCGCTTCACCTACTGAGATCTAGAGTGGAGATGTGATCCAGGAGTGAGTCATTGCATTCGAGCCGAGGTATAGATCCAGTTTAGGCAGAAATGTGAATCGGTCAGAGAAAAGACTGAGGTCGAGAGAAATGTATTCTATTCCACTCACGAGAAAGGGTGGGGTAGTCAAGTCAGCACTTAGTCAAATAGATCAGGTTGTTTCCGGACGTGATGATGGAGATTGGTCTTATGTCCTTCCTAGGACGCGAGATTGTTTGGAGTATAGCCAGCAGGGATATTTGGTCAGGAGTGGTCCTAGCAGATCGATGGGACAACCAGAAAGAGTGTGTGCTGTCACTTGGCAGGAAATAAAATACTCACCAGTTCAGTGTCTGAGTATGACCAGCATGGCCATCGGGTGAAGGACTGTCAGTGGAAGTCTAAGGTAGCATAGACATCACTACTGTGGCCAGAACGGCACTAGGATGGCAAAAGGAATGGGAGTAGAATGAACCTTACATCGATTAGAGAAAGAATGTGTTAGAGGTGATTTTATCAGAGCAGCGCAGCAGAATTTTGTGCTGAGTTGGTAGAACTTAAATTGTTGAAGTAAAAGTGACAGAGGGGAAATCATTAGCAACAGTTGTGCTTGATTAGTTGTTGAAGTGTGAATTTAATGCCACATGAATAGTGTGGGCTTATGGAGCATCTTGTGATAATGAATCATGGTCATTGAGTAATCCAGTTTAGTCTATTAACATGTGAAAGTGTCGAGGTTATTGGGAGTTGAAAAGAATCTTCGATTTCATTAATCTCATTGACTGGAGGCAACTTGTTTGTTAGACGGAGGTTGCCAAGGTTGCTTGGTGATTGTCTTGGGTAGGACAGATTGAAGAACTAGAGATGGATGACATCTCAGTGGTCTAAGAACATCTAGGTGTGTTGTCATAAGAACTGTCAGACCGCCGTCAGAAAAAGATATAGAAAGTGCAATCGAGCTAGCACCAGGATAGACCTACTCTCGAAGGCTTCTTACCAGCTGTTGTTGTCTCAATTGATAGAATTGAAAATGCAGATGTGAAGATTGATGAATGAGGAATTCGTTTATATCAGTGCATCACCTTAGGGAGCACCAGTTCTATTTGTTAAGAAGAAAGATGGATTATTGCGTCTGTGCATTGACTACCGACAGCTCAACCAGGTAACCATTAAGAACAAATATCCCCTCCCAAGGATTGATGATCTGTTCGATCAGTTGCAAGGAGCGTCAATATTCTCGAAGATTGATTTGAGGATGGGATATCATCAGCTGAGAATTAAGAAAAGGGATATTCCCAAGTCAGCATTTCGTCCTCGGTATGGCCACTATGAGTTCACAGTGATGCCATTCGGGTTGACGAATGCTCCAACTGCTTTCTTGGATATGATGAACAGAGTATTCAAGGAATACTTAGATCAGTTTGTGATCGTGTTCATAGATGATATCTTGGTCTATTCAAGGAGTAATGAAGAGCATGAGAATCACTTGAGATTAGTACACCAGACCTTAAGAACTCATCAACTGTATGCTAAGTTTAGCAAATGCGAGTTTTGGTCGACTCATGTTGCGTTCTTAGGTCATGTGATTTCCGGAGAAGGAATCTCTGTCGACCCAAGCAAGATAGAAGCCGTGATCAAGTAGCCGAGACCGACAATAGTGACAGAGATCAGAAGTTTTCTAGGGTTAGCAGGTTATTACAAACGGTTTATGGAAGGGTTCTCATCGATAGCGTCACCTCTGTCAAAGCTCTTGAAGAAAGAAGAGAAATTTATATGATCAGACAAGTGCGAGCGTAGTTTCCAAGAGCTGAAGGAAAAGCTAACTACCGTACCTGTACTGACGATTCCATTTGGTCTTGGAGGATTCAAGATCTATAGTGACGTGTCTTTCAGAGGATTGGGTTGCGTGCTGATGCAACATGGCAAAGTTGTTGCATACGCTTCTCGGCAGTTGAGACCTCATGAATTGAATTATCTGACGCATGACTTAGAACTCGTAGCTATCATATTTGTGTTGAAGATTTGGAGGCACTACTTGTGCGGAGAGAAGTTTCAGATCTTCATGGACCATCAGATTCTCAAGTATTTATTCTCTCAGAAAGAGTTGAACATGAGATAGCGTTAATGGATGAAATTGTTGAAGGATTACGACTGTGATATTCTATATCACTAGGGAAAGGCGAATAAGGTCGCTGATGCATTGAGTCGAAAGTCTTCAGTAGCACAGATCTTAGTTAAGGAGTGGAATTTAATCGAAAGAGCTCGAGATTCGGAATTCAAAATTGAGATAGGCCACCTTTCAAATCTTATGGCCACCCTTAGAATTAAACCGAATGTCCAAGTCAGAATCAAAGAACTCCAACCAACAGACCCAGATGTACAAAGAATTCTTCAAGAAGACGTAGATAAAAGAAAGGCTGATTTTCAAGTTGCTGATGACGGGACTCTAAGATTCCAAGGACGTTTGGTTGTACTTGACGATGTAGAGCTTAGAGAAGAAATTTTATCTGAAGCACATCGTAGCAATTACATCGTTCATCCTAGAAGCACTAAGATGTATCAGAATTTGTGTAAACACTACTAGTGGTCAGGTATCAAGGCAGACATCGCCAAGCATGTGGCCAAGTGTTTGACTTGTCAGCAAGTAAAAGCCCAGCATTGCAAGCCGGGAGGATTTCTGCAACCTCTTACGATCCCAGAGTGGAAATGGGAGCATATCACGATGGACTTCATGACTGGACTATCGAGGAGTCAGCTAGGGAATGATTCGATTTGGGTAGTAATCGACAGGCTGACAAAGTCGGCTCACTTCATTGCAATTCGAAAGGATCTGAGTCTGGATAGACACGCAGACCTGTATGTGCGTCAGGTTGTTCGTATGCATGAAGTGCCAGTTACGATAACATCTGACAAAGACCCGAGGTTTACTGCTGCTTTTTGGAAGAGTTTGCAGAGTGCTTTGGGTACAAAGCTTCAGTACAGTACGGCATATCATCCTCAAACGGATGGCCAGTCGGAAAGGACAATTTAGACTCTTGAAGACATGCTGAGAGCATGTGTAATAGACTTCAAAGGAAGTTGGGAGGATCAGCTTCATCTGGTGGAATTCGCCTACAACAACAGTTATCAGCAGAGCATCAAGATAGCTCTATTTGAAGTGTTGTATGGCAGAGCTTGCAGAACTCCAGTGTGTTGGGATGAAGTCGGAGAAAGGAAGATAACAAGCCCTGAGTTGATTCAGCAATCAGTAGATGCCGTGGCAGTGATCAGAGACAGATTAAAGACAGCGCAGAGCAGGCAAAAAAGTTATACAAATAAGCGTCGAAGGTCTTTGGAATTCAAAGTTGGTGATCATGTTTTTCTGAAAGTGTCACCAATGAAGGGAACTTCGCGCTTTAGTAAGAAAGGCAAACTGAGTCTGAGGTACGTAGATCCGTTTGAGATTCTTGAAAGAATCGGAAACCTAGCGTATCGTCTTGCGTTGCCGCCAAGATTGGCGCAAGTGCATGACATCTTTCACGTGTCGATGTTAAGGAAGTACAAGCCTGACCCGACCCACGTGCTCAATTTCGAGGAATTGGACGTGGATGACTGTGTGTCATACGTGGAAAGCCCGGTTCAGACTGTCGATCGTAAAGAGCAAGTTCTGTGTACAAAGATGATTCCGTTGGTTAAAGTGGTCTAGCAACACCACGGTACTGAAGGAGCGACTTGGGAGACTGAAGAGTCGATGAGACAATTGTACTCCCGCCTTTTTGATCAAAGTGTAATGGTTTAAATTTTGGGACGAAATTTTTAGAAGAGGGGAAGAGTTGTGACATCATGAAATTCGACCCCGTTTCGATAAAGTGAAATTGGCATTTCGTCGACGTGCCTATGGCCATTTTTCTCTGAGCTGATCACTCACGAGTTAACTAACCTATTAGGTGAAGTCGTTAAGGGATGTATCTACAGTAAAATCCCTAAAAGCTACCTAATTAGTTGGATTGGGCTAAAATCACGTCTGATCGATTTTTAACCATGAAATTTGATTTAGTTTCGGGAATCGAATATTCGAGCATGTCACAATTCATTTTCAAGACTCCGTCTCATCATCTGTCAATTTATTGACGAGTCCGAAATTTCAAGAAAGAAATTATCGGAGGAAAAATCGAAGACCGGAAGAAACTAAAAAGGGAAATGGAAAGAGAAAAGAAAAATTAGAATAGAATTATTCTTTTTTTTTTTTCTTTTCTTTTTCTCTCTCTCTCTATTTTCTCTCTCTTCTTCTCTCTCTCTCTCCTCTCTCTTCTTCCCCACCCCCTTCGTGACCGAGCTCTCCTTCTGATTCTTCTTTCTTCTTCGTGTGAAACCAGCGGATAGAAGCGGAGGAGCTCGCCGAAGCCGTCATCGCCCGCACCGCCGCCCGGACGCCCACCACTTGCCGCCGTTTCGCCGTTCGTGCGCCCCCGCGTCTGCAGCTCGCTGCCGTCCCTCCCCCGTGCAATTCCAGCCGTTGCCCAGCCGCCGTCTAGCCGCCGTCCGGCCACCGTCGGCCGCCGTTCGACCCCGTCGGACCATCCCCGGCGTCCCCCTCGCCCTCCGCCGGCCTCCCCTCGCCGCCCTAGCCGCTGGATTAGCTCTGGCAAGCCTTGAACCGCAACCCACGAAATGGGTTTCCAGCTGGTTCGGGCCCACTTTTGGGCCGTTTCCGGGCACCGAACCCGAGCCGTGCTTTGGGAAAAATTATTCCTCGCGTCGCCCCCGTCGGATTGATCCGATTTGCACGCGATTTGGTGAGTAATCTCATTAATCCCGGATTAGTTGGCTAATTATGCTTAAGGTTGGTTTTAGTTTTAATTAATTATGTTTAGGTTGTTAGATTAGAATAAATTAGCAATTATTAGTCAATTGTGATGCGATTTAGATAAATTGATTGTGCAATTAGCAAGTAGACATGGTCTACTAATTATTGGAAGCATCTCGGGAACTTTCCGACCCCTAATCGGGCTTCAATTTGGCGATTCGGGCCTAAGTGGGATTTTTGGCATTTAAATATTATTTTTCGGAATTAAATTAATTAATTAATTATTTTCTGAAAATTTAACTAGGATGGCCAGGGACTGGAAATTTATGCTGATGACCGTGGTGAAGTCCGTTTATTTAATCGGACTTTATTTTGAGCTAAATTGACTTTTTAATATTAATTATTTAATTTTCGAAATTAATTAATTATTTATTTATTTCTGAAAATTCAACTGGGATGGCCCGTGACCGGAAATTTATGCTGATGATCGTGGTGCAGTCCGTTTATTTAATTGGGCCTTATTTTGAGCTAAACGGAATTTTTAATATTTAATAATTAATTTTCGAAATTAATTAATCAATTAATTATTTTTCGGAAATTAAGATTGAGATGGCCGACGACCGAAATCTTGTGCTGATTGTCGTGACGCAGTCCATTTATTTATTTGAGCTTTTAATTGTGCCAAATTGATTTAATTGTGGATATTTAGGATATGTTCCTAAATTGATTATTTGGGTAAATTGAGTACGATTTAAGGTTGTAGATAATTACTTTAGAAATGGGATGAATCATCACGAAAGGCACATGAATCAGTGAATAGTACATCATCTCGGAGAATGCACGCGGCTCGGTGATTTGGTATATCGCTTCGGAGAATGCACGTGGCTCGATGATTAGTACGTTGCCTTGGAGAATGCACGGGGCTTGATGATTGGATATGTCACCTCGGAGAATGCACGTGGCTCAGTGATGAAGTATGTCACATTGGAAAATGCATGTGGCTCGGTGATTGGTTCTATCAGTTAGAACTGAATAGCAATTTATTATCAGCTTTGGGTGAGCATATGGTATACTATATTGGCCTTCGGGCAATATGTCAGCTTTGGGTGAACAGTATACCGGTATACTATATCGACCTACGGGCGATATGTCAGCTTTGGGTGAGCAGTATACCTTATTATCAGCTTTGGGCGAGCAATATATTATCAACTTTGGGTGAGCATATGGTATACTATATCGGCCTTCGGGCGATATGCCAGCTTTGGGTGAGCAGTATACCTTATTATCAGCTTTGAGTGAGCTATCCTATCTATTTATCAGCTTTGGGTGAGCAGTCCTGATTTGATAGGACTTCATAGATAGTATTGAATATGCCGACCGAGCATGGGTCGTGATGTCATGTAATCCACTAGGTCGATTGATCATTGCTTTGATTTGATGTCGTGAATTGATTGACTGATTGGAAATGACCGTGAGTTGTCTCGTTGGCATCAAATCGACTAGATCAATTTGATCGATGCTTCGATCTGTGATTTGATTGATTGTGCATTGAAATATTTGAAGTATCTGTATATAACCTTGAATTGCAGGTTGAGACTAATACCAAGGTACGTCCTTTGCCCTGTGTGTGTATAGGTAGCCTATAGTATAATGGTTTACTAATCGGGCTTAGTGGGGTAGAACTCGCTGAGACGTAGTCTCATCTCGGTTTAGGGAAAAACATTTAAGGACTCCGATGAGGAGCTAAGGAGGAGTTTGGGAAGGAAATCTCGGAGGTGAAACTTAAGGAGAAGGACTTTTTGAAAGAAGAAGATATTATTGAGAGGGGCCTTGAGTACGGCCCGGATGGCTGAGAGTTTATCTTATTCTAAGATCTCCTTTTTGACGTGATTAAAGTTTAGAGTAAAAAGTTGTAGAGTGCTCTGATTTGTGTTTTGTATAAAAGTTTGGTTATAAATTTCAATATGAAAAATATGGCCCTGCTTTTCTATCCCATCGTTTTATTGTCTGGGGATTTTAACTACTTCCGCATGTGCTTAATAAATGAATGGGTCGGTGATACATTGTCTTGGGATATCGCATTATATAATCGACCAAGGTAGAAGGATGTGTGCGTGCCCGATGATCGGGGCGTGACAGAGATGGTGCATCAGCATCACTATTCTGATATGCATGGCTGCCCCTTTGATCACTGGACCGCTGCCCAGGATGCTATTGCTAAAGGAAACCCCATTCGTCATCAAGGCAATAAGAATTTGATAATATCTTAGAATGCGGGAGCTGCGTTGAAGGCTCTCATACTCTAATCTGATGCTAGTTTGACTTCCTATGAGCGCAGCATGCCAGCTTGCTCATGTCTTGAAGCTTCAGCATTGAGGGCATTTTCTCATGTAAACAGCATTTGCAATACAGCTCATGATAGCATAATTTATTTGTTGCTGGGTATGGAATTTGTGTCTATAATGACATGCCACTCGGAATCTCGGATGGATGGTGTCATTCAGGTTGTAAAAATTTGTGATTTGAAGTATTACTAGTTAAGATTTGGCAAATCGTAAGCATGCAGAACGTCTCTTGTGCATTTTAGCATGTGAACTAGCCTAGGCTCGGCAAACAAAATCTGCACAAAATGTATCCAATTCGCAACTTGCTGATCGTCCTTGTGCTGGACACCCAGTTAAATTCTAGTTCTCCTTTCAACTGTTTCCAGCTAAGTCAAGTAGGACACATTGCTCCTATCCCCAAGATGCAGCCATGGCATTATACTAAAATCTTGATTGGTTCTAATCTGATTAGACAAAGACATTGCTCTGAAGTTGCAATCGAGAATTTTGACTGAATCACATAAGCTTTCACCTTATTCATCTCAGAATTGAGAGTTTAGTGCAACCTAAAATTGCTTGATGCCTACTTGTTTTGTGGGAAGCATTAAGAAGTTTTGTTTTGCCAAGCTAACAAAGAGATTTGAGAACAAGTCTTATAAACTAAAAATCTGGCTCCACTGTTTTATGACAATTGAGATGAAGTATATTGAGCAAGTCTTCTGCTCAAAAGATCATATGTACATCCCCCCTCTATTCAAGGATAGCATAAATATGGAATCAACTTAAACTAATCTCTCAAGGATAATCAACGAAATCTTGAGTTAATGTTAAAATAATATTTACTACAATTCGTTCATGCCATCACCTTATGCGATAGACCGAAATTAAACAGGTGGTTTTGATGAAATCATGAAAGCAGAATGAATAAAACCATATTCAAAATCCAAAACTTGAGCTTCTCTAGTTTTTCTTCAACTAGAAGCTGCTGAACATTCATTGGTGGTCTTTTTAATGTTCAAAGGAACCCCTGGAGAATGATCAGCCATTTGGTAGAAAAGTAGTCCAATCCCATTTGGGAAAGTAAAGTTCTTGTAACTTAAGCATGCACAAAACTATAGGCAGCAATTTCCAGTATTACAACAAATGTAGTTCTTGCGCTGCCAGATGATAAGGAAACAAACCAAGAGTGCATTGAGCATCTGTCATCCCAAAATATCATCCAAACAAAGGGGAAATCAAACACACCAATTTTGGCTACAGAAATTAGGAGCATAAGAGAGTGCTCAAAGCAACCAAAGCTATACACAGTTAATCCAATCAAAAGCTACATCACATGTTCCTGTTATTTCTGCCTGGACTTTTTGGCAGACTTTCGGCTCTCAAGTTTCTTTCTTGCAGCCTCAAACTCTTCTTCACTGGGTTTCAAACTCTGCATTCCACCACCATATTTATTCACCAGAGATGAAAACATGGAATCAAAATGCTCCTTTCGCTCGCTACGGCACTAAGATATAATTGCAAGAAGATCGTCTGACTTCTTCGCTCTATCAAAAATGGGAAACAAAGGTTAGCATTCCAATTCAAAAGAAGAACATACTACTAACGATACAGTCAAGAAATCGAAGCAAAAATTATGTAGAATAGAAAGCCCAGTGCAGCTGTGTCACTCACTTCCCCCTCTTTCTAAGAGGATCTGTAGGTGGTTCAGTTTTGGAAATTTGCCTTGCCCACTTCTCATATGCCTTGGTTGTCTTCAACGTTCCTGTAGGACACAGAGAAACAGAGCATGCATTAAGCACTATAACAGGATAGTGTACACTACATTATCAAGCACGCATAAGATCTAGGCTACTAAACGCCAGTATCCTCAGACCATCATTATTTAGAAACATAAAAAGACAAAAAAGGATGCTCTCCGTAAAAGTAAATGAGCAACCTGTGCTAAATATTATCATTGTGAAAGAAAATTATTTTTTACATATTGACCTCACTGTTATTAAACTCTATAAAACACGACGAAGCCCAGCCCTGCTTGAAGTCTCAAATTCTGACTGAGGTTTAAGAGTAAATCTAACGGTCAAGAAGAGATCAAATTGTCAAAAAACCAACTTGCTGCTATTGCATCATCAATGATATCCTTAAAGCGGTGGTAATCAAGCTCGGGATCTGAGCAGAGCATCGAACAGAAAAGCTTGTGATGGAAAAGGTACAAAAGATTTCAAATACTTTTATGTCAGATAGGCATCTATAAGAAAGGAAAAAAAAGAGAAAAAAGGACATATCAACCCCACCTGTTCATGTTACCCTTGAATTTCTCGTATAGTTTCGAGCTAAGATTCTATAGTTTGCCTCAAACTCTTCGATGTCTGCTTCAGTAACCACCTGGATGAAGCCATGTCAGATAACTTCAAAACTAGAGATATTCATGCAAGAGAATGTCATTCACGTCAAAAAGATGTCATTCCAGGTAGAATATGATCAACCTTGTATACAGCTCTAAAATACTCGTGCAGATTCTGAGCGACTTCCCCTGCAAGGTCCTAAGTACCAGGAAGATAGATGTGAGAAAAAACACTCGTAATAATGAAAGAAAACTCTAATTGCCCAATAATATAAACTATTATACTTGGGCTTAAAGTACATCACAATTTGATCATCTTTCATCACATTTTACTTAGGCCATTTCAAAGCACAGAGTCTATGGACCATGCTATCTTATATATATTCAACTAAGAAAAATAATTTCTCTCTTTGCTTGGAGCAGCTATTTATCTATCGAATAGAGATCAAGACTTAATTCTCTCCTCTTTTTTGTGACTATGCTTCTGCAGAGATTCAGGTGGAACTCACAGCATACAAAGTGCAACTCATGTTGATTTTATTATTCATCCAACGTCACTTGAGATGCTAATTATATCTCATAAGCAACTTAACTGATCATTAGCTGTGATCTTTATTTAAGATGAGAAGCATTTCATTCGAATAGACACAAAGCAAATGGACTAACCCTACTACAAGCATATTATTATATCAATTAACTAGATTAAAACATCAGAATATCTATACAGACTCCGACATTCTCGGTCAAAATATGACAATTCATTGGGGTCAAATGCACTCTCTGTAACAAATCAGAATGCCTCTGAACTGCAACAGTAGGTAGGGAGCCAGTCCTTAAACCCAGTCGTTCCGTGTACTCTTCCCACATGCTTTATAATAACAATTTACAAGCCTCAGAAACAACCATAGAAAGACAAAAAAGGACTTACAGGTTTCATTTTCATTTTGAGAAAAAGCGTGATGCAAAAAATTTCATTATCATAAACAAATTGCTCTCTGTTGAAGGCAAATTCTCAAGACCTCATGGTTTTCCATCAGTAATATTCACTTCCCTGCTCAATAATCTCCCTTGCAAGCATCAAATAGAAAAACTTGATTTTTGCTTACTGTAAAGGTTATGCAGGAAACACTATAACAACTGTCACACGCTTGCAACTAAAAAAATTCATCCCCACCTCAATGTAGCTCTCAATTCGTGAAATGTCATTGCCTCAATTTTGGCCGGGTCATTATTAGGCAACACGACTTCACCAATGCTTGCACCTGAATTTTTCTGCAGAAAAAAAGAATGCTAAATGGTCAAGTCCCCAAAACAGGGGTGGAACGATAGGTTCGATTAAAAGACAATACCTTGACATGACTTTTGGTAGAACTAGGAACTAAAGCCACCAATCCTTTCGATTTCTTCCCTTTCTTGTCCTCAGAAGTTGCCGCCGACTCAGGTGTCGACGAATTCGACACGCCCCTTTTGGACACCATTTCGCTCGCTCCGAGCAAGACGATAGAATGACCAACCCAGAATCTTAGAGCAGCCGCAAAGCTACAATGTGCGAAAAAGTCAGCAACTTTTTAAGGAACCAAAGCAAGGCTTAGCATCACAGAGCGAAACCAGGATTCGAAACTGCCGTCGCATTGTCTCTTAGCAGTCGCTTTTGCTGAAGGACTGATAAAAGAAAGACTATAAAATTCACCCAGGGTTCACGCAAAAATAAGAGGTACCCGGACGAACCTCAAAGAAGGGGTGGCGAAACCCCTGAACCCTAGTCGAAATGCTCGCCTCATGGATGAAAGAATGCACAGAGAGACACACTCAGAAAGAGAGAGAGGCAGTACGGTGTTGCTGAGCAAGGAAGAAGAGACGCAGCACGAGGGCATACCCGAGACCTCACCGAACCGCGAAGACGGAGGCAACTAGCTTGAGAGGCGTCAAAGTCTGGGGCGACGGAGGCAACCGGCAGAGAGGCGTCGGCGTCGCGGTTCACTGGAAGAGAGGCTCGACTTCGAGGAGGAAAGAGAGGGAGAAGGGACCGGAGGTCGTGAGAGGGAGGCAGGGGCGTCAGCGTCAACATCAGGTTCGGGGGCATAGGCGGAGGCGGAGGCGGAGGTGAAGCCGTTGGTGGCGTCGACGTCGGAGTCGGGGGCGACGGATGGGTGGAGAGGCGTCAGCATCGTGCGGAGGAGCGTCGATAGCGTCGGCGTCAGGGTGGGGGGAAGATGGAAGCAAGCAACAGAGGGAGAGCAGAGGAGGGGGAAGAGCATATGAAAGCACATCTGCGGTTTTTGTTCTCTCCCCGCAACGGAACGAAGAACGGAGAGAGAGAGAGGAGAGAGAGGACGAGTCGACAGGGTCACAGAGGAGAGAGAGAGCGTCAGAGTGGTGGGCCTAGTCCGCAGGAGAGAGCGCGTCGAGCGAATTTTGAACCTCTGACGCCATTTACACGTGGAGCCACGTGTCGAATTCTGAATGGTCTTACATCTCGCTGACGTGGAGTGTAAAACCCAGCCAATATTTTCTCAGAGAGAGGGGAGAGAAGCCCACTTTTGTACAGAAGATTTCCAGCGAGACCACGCCTCCATGTGGCATTTCGTTAGTGGTCGGGTACCACGCTGATGTGGCGGTGCCGGATCACCCAATATTTTCTCGCTTTTGGCTCGTAGAGCTCTGGTGATGCATGGATCTCACGTGCAATGGCCTCTGGCGGTGCATATGCGCGTGTGCAACGGGTTATGGCAACAAAATTTGAGTGGCTGACTCTGGTGACGATGGCGAGTTGAGTGGTGGTGTTATTTTTTCGAAAGAACAACCAAAATGTGTCAAAATAGTGCTGAAATGTGGTAGGCTCAGTAGATTAGGGTCTGGTTCGTCTAAGGCCGGTGAGTCTGGTGGTGTTGTATGTCTTCCCAGATGAGCAACGAAAAGAGTCACAAATTGCAGCTGAAGTTGAGGGCTTGGCAAAGAAATGAGAGTGACGTGGCCGATGCGGTTACCTTTGTGATGACCACCGTGGAGAAAAATATGGCCTATGCAGCTGGTATTATTATGATTCAGACTCGATGGACGCTCCCTCAAAACACAATGAGAATCTGATATCAGATGAAAATTGTGATGAGAAAAAAAAAATATAATATTTTATATAATATCGAATATGGAGTACTAAGTGGTTTATAAGCTTTACTAGATAACTATCTAATGTAGCACAATATCAATTACAATTACTATGTACCAATCAAGGAAAATATACAGAATCTCATAAATATACCAAAACGTGGTTGGTCTATAGTGTCTTTTGTTTGTTTCCAAGCTTCTTCTTTCGCTTCAATTTTGGTTTGGTCTGCTTTAAAATTTGAAGTTAGCAGTCTAGATCCCGGCATTGCTGTTGAATTAGTTCCGAGATTCCATAAATTATTGGAAAATCTAGTGGTGGATCATACTTTCCGAAGATTGGTAACTCCTTACAAGCATTATTGGTAAGACCAAGCATTTCTCGTAATTACTGTTCTGGATCTGAATCAGCATTCTCCATTCCTTCCATTAGATCGTCAGTGATCCTGCTTCTCTGGTCAATGACCTGACATGTTGATTGTTCTCTTTCTGGTGATTGCTCGTTTCATTCACCTGTTGCTTTCATGAGCGTTATTGTGTTCTAGTGTATAGTCAACCTTTCTGGCAGCGAAGAAACTCAAGTCAGTAGTTATACTGGGCTTCATTAGATCTCTTTCGTGGTCTCCACACTTTATTTCGTAAATGATGCGGCCATTGATAAGTTTGTTTAGAATATGCAAATCTAGTTTGAGACTTTCTATTCCTTGGATCTAGTAATGATGCGGCCATTGATAAGTATTGTGCCTACGGAACAATCTCCCGGCGTCACCCGCGTATATATCCAAAAAGGAACACGCAGTTTGAAACAAGGTCAGAACGAGCAGCACCACCGCAGCGACCACGGAGATCCCAGACCACGGGTTGCTGAAGTAGTCTCGGGGGAGGATGACCCTCCACCGGTACCAAGCAGCCTTCTACTGGTGCCACCGGTTCCTGCTGTATGCGTTCAGGCTCTGGCACTGGCTCGAGTAGACGAACTCGCTAGAGTCCCTCATGGTCTCCTTGTACATGCTGTTGAAGAGATGAGCCACATCATCCGCGCTTCCAAGCCGATTTTCCAAAATTCCACAGCTGATTAGAATGTCGATGTCTTCAGGCGTGTCAATGAGGCTGTCCATGAGAATGGCGTAGCTGCTGATGTACTTTTCATCATGGTGGCACTGCTCATACGCAATCATGTTCCTGAAGTACGGCTCGGTCCACTCGTGCACAACCACATGCCGCATCACAAGGGTACCATCCTTGAAGTCAACGTCGAGCACGGAGGAGGTTCCCTCGCCCTGTCTGAACTTGACCCCGGCCTCTTGCAGCTCCTTTGCACTCCGAGTCAGCTGGAATTTCTTGCCCTCTTTGAGCGTCACGCGCCAAGGGAATGCAGGCAGTTGCAGGGCTCGCACGTAGTCCACCAGGTGCTTCACCTGAACTCTCGTGCTTGCAAGCTCATGCCCGTGCAGGACGTCTCTGAAGTACTCGTAGCTAAGCTTGAATAATGTGACAGTGGTACTCAATGTCGTGAGGCTGTATAGATTCTCGAGGACAAAGAATGGGACTTGATTTTCCAGCAGCAGGAGGCCGTGGAATACAGCGTTGCTCATTGTTAAAAATTTTGGAATCTTGTGCTGCGGAAGCATGGTTTTAATATTAATGATAGTTTTTGATTAGTGATATTGTGTGCAATTGTATGGTATAGTTTGTAGAGGATGGACAAGGGACAAGATAGGATAATTGAAGGACAAAGAACATGGGATATAATTTATCAAGTTGATGGAAATGGATAGTACATGATATTTTGATATAATGGAGGAGTATTTCATGACTTAGAAACCATCTTAACTTTACTCCTCCACACATGGAGGTCTAAACCTCACACACACAAATGAATGAACTACAAGCCTATTTATAGGCATGAGTCACACCTTAGTACAACATTCTAGATTTCTATAGAATGTTGTCCATGTAGGTTTTATCTAGGTAATTCTAGATTGCATTTCTTCTAGAGACTTCTACATTTTCTAGGCCACCTAAGCTAGATTTTCTTAAGGATTTTCCTTGACTTTTCTAGCTAATATCAATCTTGAAGTTTCTAGAAAGTTTTAGAGAAAATGGATCACAATTTCCAACACTCCCCCTTGATCCATTTTCGGGATAATCTGGACGTTGTATCATAAATCCTCGAACATACCTTTAAATTCTCCTTGTAGTAAGTCCCATGCCTTTTATGTCGTCTTCATTCCACGATCCCTTGCATTCTCTTGTCAAACCACTTGCACTTGCCTTTGAACATGCATGACTTTTCTTCAACAATGTCCTATATGTCTCGGGGCATCAAAATGCTCTTAGTTGTAGTTGTTAGCTCGGGCTCTGGCTCTGGCTCTCGTAGGCTCTGGCTCTGGCTTTGGCTTTGGTTCTGGCTCTGGCTTCGGCTTTGGCTCTGTTGGCTCTTGCTCGGGCTCTGGCCTTTGATTCTGGCTCTGGCTCCGGCTCTTGCTCTGTTGGCTCTCGCTCGGGCTCTAGCCTTTTTAGTTGAGGATGGTGAGGACAAACGCCCATAACCATCCGATATGCCTGGCTCTGATACCATGTTAAAATTTAAATGTGTGCGGAAGCATGCTTTTAGTTATGGATGATAGTTTTTTATTAGTGATGTGGTGTGCAAGTGTATGGTATAGTTTGTAGAGGATGGACAAGGGACAAGATAGGATAATTGAAGGACAAAGAACATGGGATATAATTTATCAAGTTGATGGAAATGGATAGTACATGATATTTTGATATAATGGAGGAGTATTTCATGACATAGAAACCATCTTAACTTTACTCCTCCACACATGGAGGTCTAAACCTCACACACACAAATGAATGAACTACAAGCCTATTTATAGGCATGAGTCACACCTTAGTACAACATTCTAGATTTCTATAGAATGTTGTCCATGTAGGTTTTATCTAGGTAATTCTAGATTGCATTTCTTCTAGAGACTTCTACATTTTCTAGGCCACCTAAGCTAGATTTTCTTAAGGATTTTCCTTGACTTTTCTAGCTAATATCAATCTTGAAGTTTCTAGAAAGTTTTAGAAAAAATGGATCACAATTTCCAACACTCCCCCTTGATCCATTTTCGGGATAATCTGGACGTTGTATCATAAATCCTCGAACATACCTTTAAATTCTCCTTGTAGTTTGTCCCATGCCTTTTATGTCGTCTTCATTCCACGATCCCTTGCATTCTCTTGTCAAACCACTTGCACTTGCCTTTGAACATGCATGACTTTTCTTCAACGATGTCCTATATGTCTCGGGGCATCAAAATGCTCTTAGTTGTAGTTGTTAGCTCAGGCTCTGGCTCTGGCACTCGTAGGCTCTGGCTCTGGCTCCGGCTTTGGTTCTGGCTCTGGCTCCGGCTTTGGCTCTGTTGGCTCTTGCTCGGGC
This sequence comes from Eucalyptus polyanthemos subsp. polyanthemos, assembly GCA_017140185.1. Classification (NCBI taxonomy): domain Eukaryota; kingdom Viridiplantae; phylum Streptophyta; class Magnoliopsida; order Myrtales; family Myrtaceae; genus Eucalyptus; species Eucalyptus polyanthemos. The sequence continues at coordinate 26,445,155 of CM029459.1, forward strand.
TCTGGCCTTTGATTCTGGCTCTGGCTCCGGCTCTGGCTCTGTTGGCTCTCACTCGGGCTCTAGCCTTTTTAGTTGAGGATGGTGAGGACAAACGCCCATAACCATCTGATATGCCTGGCTCTGATACCATGTTATAATTTAAATGTGTGCGGAAGCATGGTTTTAGTTATGGATGATAGTTTTTTATTAGTGATGTGGTGTGCAAGTGTATGGTATAGTTTGTAGAGGATGGACAAGGGACAAGATAGGATAATTGAAGGACAAAGAACATGGGATATAATTTATCAAGTTGATGGAAATGGATAGTACATGATATTTTGATATAATGGAGGAGTATTTCATGACATAGAAACCATCTTAACTTTACTCCTCCACACATGGAGGTCTAAACCTCACACACACAAATGAATGAACTACAAGCCTATTTATAGGCATGAGTCACACCTTAGTACAACATTCTAGATTTCTATAGAATGTTGTCCATGTAGGTTTCATCTAGGTAATTCTAGATTGTAGTTCTTCTAGAGACTTCTACATTTTCTTGGCCACCTAAGCTAGATTTTCTTAAGGATTTTCCTTGACTTTTCTAGCTAATATCAATCTTGAAGTTTCTAGAAAGTTTTAGAGAAAATGGATCACAATTTCCAACACTCATCCACTGCTTGCTGAATATCTCGTTGTTCAGGTCTCGGTGCTCAGGGTCGTGGTTCCAGTAATGGTTCATTATGAACAGCTCAACTAAAAAAACTGCGTCCACTAAGATAATTTCTACGAGCTCATAGCTGCCTTGGGTGAGCTTTCCTTGGTAGCATTGCCGAAAGCGGTCTTCCGATTCGCCGATCATTCTGGTACAAGTCAGGAGGTCGGCCTTGCAATGGCAAAGGAAGCATGTCACGTACCTCAGTTTGATCTCCTCCGTCAACTTAAGCTCTTTCTTACCATAGTGGAACGGCCCGATAGAAATGACTTGAGGCGTGTAGGCCTCTGCGTTTGCTTTATGCAACTTCTCAGGCACTCGATCGATGCAACACTCTTCGGACATGGGAGGCAAGTTGTCCATCTTCATCTTCATGGTAACCAGAACTTCCTTGGCAATCGAACTCAATTCTAAACGAGTGAAATAAGAAGGTGACAAGTCCATGAATCTAGAAAGAGTGAAAGGGTACATTTGGGCATAATTCTATCGACATTCTCATTCGTGTCACGGTGATTTGGTGCCTAATGATGCGAATGAATTAAGCACATGTTCTTTTTTTCCATTTAACAGGACTCAAAGACCCGTCTAAAAGAAAACCAAAGCCAAAAAACAACAGGAAAATGATTTTTTTTTTCTTTTCCTAGTAGAACGGAAAACATGCCCCAGATCGCGATGCATTCACTCTGTTCTAGAAATGGCACAAAGGTCTACAGTGACTGAATAATGTGATCTGATTTTGATTGTCATGAAGAAACCCCTTTGCTCTCGAAAGATTTTACCTGCGGCACCTTGCTGTGTTTCTGCCCTTGGGCGAATCGGAAAAGTCGTTCAGTTTTAGGAGGCCTTGTGCTACAACTAGTTGAGGAAATATCTGAAGAATCTGCAAAGCTTGAGAAACGAATAATGGAAGACCGTCAGCTCCCTAGATCCCCCACGGCCGTGCAGCAAAGTTAACTTGCCGTTAAAATCACGTGGCTACAAATAATACAAGATCATAGCTCCATAAATTCTACTGGAACTTGCATAATCTAACCATCATTTCTCTGTCAAATGCATATGTAGTTTCTATACTATTTGATTTGAAAATAATTGCAGCATGTAGTTATTAAACAAGAAAAAGTCTTAAACCTATTGGATGGTGGCCAATTGTTCTAAACCTTTTAATTGTACGAATTTAGTCATAGACTTTTTTCATAATTGTTAATTTAGTCATGAACCTTTTAACAGTTTGTCGATTTAGTCATTTTGGTCAATTTTGACTGAAAATAGCTGACGTGGCAATCTAGTCAAGGCTAGCCATTGTACATGGCACAACCAGTACTGCTGTGTTGTAGTTTTTACAATTTTTGTATTTTATGATTTTTTCTTCTTTTTTTTCCTTTTTCCCTTTCCTTTCGTTTTATTTTCTTTTACTTTTTTCTTAATCTTTTTCCCTTTTTCCCTACACTAGCCTCATGCGAGGGGCCTCGTCCGGCCAAGCACAAATGTCCCTCGCTCGATGCCAATGGAGGGAAAAAGGGGAAAAAAAAAACAAGAACATGATAAAAGAAATGGTGAAAAGATAAAAAAAAAATACTTTAAAAATCATAAGATAAAAAAAAAAAAAAAAAAAACCACACTACTGTTGGCTATATCACGTAGGATGGTCAGCATAGACTAGATCGTGGTCAGCAATTTCAAACCAATGTTGATCAAAATGACTAAATCGACAAATCGTTAAATGTTTGAGACTAAATTGATAAATCATCAAAACATTGAGTACTAATTTGACAAAATTAAAAGATTTAGGACTAAATTGGCAAGTTGTCAAAATGTTTATAACTAAATTAGAACAATTTATTCTATAACTGATTCCCCCCCCCCACCCAGCGTACAATAACCTTATATTTTTTCAAATAATTTTTCCTGTCACTAAATATAATGCTCTAGCTGACACAAGAAGAGCTGAATTGAATGATGTTGAATGAAATATTAAGAAGGCTTACCTAAGATTCAAGATCAAGAATGCACTCTTCCTTCTTGCCGTCATTGGGGAACTCCGGTTCGCTTCCCAGACTTATATAGTGAGAAACAGTGCAATACACGAAACAATAGCTATATGGGGACAAAAGAAAGATACAATGTTCTTTAACCCTCTATGAAGCATTATTATCTTATACGCACGAAGGAAGGTCTGACCATTACTATCAACCGTAAAGGAAAGAAAAAGGGCACAAAACACAGTACAGAGTTATTTCATTTCTTTGCCATTAAGCCGAAAAGATTCCCCTTTGTCCAACTTTATCTAGACTGTTTGAGAAGTTTTTGATGAGAAAAAGGCATAATTCTTTGGTCACAATTACACTACACTGTGAAGTACTTTAGTTATTCTTAGTGATGCAACAGCGAAAGCTAAATTCTTCTTGTCATAATGTTTGTTCTAAGACTTTTTCTGTGGTTACATTTATCCATACGACTATTTAAGGCTTATGGCATGGAATAGCTCCCCTGTGCTTGTTGTGTATCAATAAATACTCTTTACTTATATATAGTGCGGCATCCCAAAAATTTAAGACAAGCTCTAAGGTGTATTAAAGCCCATAATTAGGTAATGAAATTACCTATGGTCTATGTTTTAGCCATTAGTCTCCTCTTGAGACTAAGTGATATATGCTTGTGTTCATGAATTTTTGAAATTAGTATTATAGGATGAATTAATGAGAATAATCTATTCTTGGCTATGCACCTCATAGACTGAGTTCCTATAGATAAAAATGTTACAAGATTTTAGCCATGTGAAATTTAAAATTTGGAATCTATGAAAGAAAGAATTAAAGATGAATTATTAAAAGTGAAATTAGGGTTTATTAGGGATTAAACTTTAGGCCCAAGAGTATGGACCTAAAGTGGGCCAAATTGGCCGGCCCATTGAAGCCCATGGAGAGGTGCCCGTCGACCAAGGAGGGGAGGAGTGGCCGGCCCACTTCTTCCAAGCCCAAGCCCATTTTGCATGAGCCTTGCCAAGTGGCAAAAAGGAAGGCTCCATGCATTGGCTTGTGGAGAGGCAAACCATCATTGCTAATGATGGGATTTAAGGGAAATAAAAGGAGGAGAGGGAGTGGCCGGTTGGGGGGTTTTCGGCCAAGCCAAAGAGAGAGAGAGAGAGTTGTGAGAGAGAGAGAGAGAGAGAGAGAGAGAGAGAGAGAGAGAGAGAGAGAGAGAGAGTGGTGAGAGAGAGAGAGAGAGAGAGAGAGAGAGAGAGAGAGAGAGAGAGAGAGAGTGGTGAGAGAGAAGGGGAAGCCGAGAGAGGAGAAGAAGGAGCTGTTGCCACCCGTCGCCGCTCGTTCGCCGTCCATGTGCCGTCCGTGCGCCGTCGTCCGCTTGATCTTAGAGGCAAGTTAGGATGAATTTCTACTCTTGCATGTGTGTCGCATGTGTGGTTGAATTCTTGGATGTTTAGAGGCAAGGAACCGAAGCAAATGTAGTTTGTTCTTGAAGATGCTTGCTGATTTCGTGTATACTGTCCGACCCAGAAACTTGTGGAGGCTTGTATGCATGTTTCGAGTTGTATTTTGACTTTGAATCAGTCACGAAAGTTGTAGAAAACATCTCAAAGTATAACATACTAAAATTTGAGACAAAAAGGCTGAGTTTTAAGGGGTGAAACCCTCCTCCTACGAAGACACTAGATCTGGAACTGCCTTGCTGACCTTTTGGTAGTTTTGTGGGTTGCATGTTACTTTTTACCGAGAATTTGCCTTCGACTTCCGCATGAAACTTGCAGAGAACATCCTAAAGACTAAAATACTCAAATTCGAGGTAAAATGAGCAAGTGTAGCGTAGTGAATCGACTTTCTCTTGAAGATGGTAAATCTGGAAACACGGTACTGGACACCCGAGACTTCTTGGACCTATATGGTGACTATTCTCTGGAAATTTCACTTGGATCCCTTAATGAAAGTTTTAGGGGATCTCTTGAGGCACAAGATATCCAAATCTCAGAGGAAACAAAGAAGGATAAGTGGGTGAAAACTTTCAGAGATAGCTATACTGGACGTTTCGGTGCTAGAATCAGGAGCTTCGGACGTCTATAGAAAATTATCTAGAACGAATATGGCCTAGATTTCTTCATGGAAAATCTACTTTAGTGTCTTCACTATAACTTGGTAATATTTCATAATTTTCGGAGGTCATTTGGGCATTTTAATCGAATTATTTCAAAAACTACGCAGTCTGTTTCTATCCGAAATTGCATGCTGTAGTTTTGTCTATCTCATGTCCTGATTTCATGATTTTTGAGAATCATATGGATATTTAATTCAAATATTTTCTAAAATGGTACAAGCTGGAATTTAGTAAACTTCAAAAAGGCACGATAAATGGACTATTCTCAATTGTATGGACTCCATGAATTGTATTGTTATGAATGGTTGTGTCTTGCTGCATGTATGATGATGATTGGAGATGCATGTGTGAATCAAAGGATGAAAATGATCTTGATTTGCCATCACATCACATGCATGTTAAAATTGAACTATAATTGAAGATGTGAATTGAGATAAGTGAGAAAGCCGTCGGAGGTGTGACCCAACGATGCCCTGGGAGTGTCGGGATGCTGGCTAGAAGGGTACAGCCGGTTGCCCAGTGGCCTGGAATGGCCAGATGCCGAAGGGTCCTCGGGAGTTTCGAGATGCCCAGAGAGTGGGGGAGTCGGAAGCTCGGTAGGTATTGTGCTGAGAGATGCCTCGCGATGCCAGTTGGGGAGCGAGATGCCTGGCTAGAAGGGTACGGTCGGATGCTCGGCGGGTATTGTGCCGGAGGGTCCTCGTAATGCCAGTTGAGGTACGAGATGCCTGGAGCGTGGGGGTGTCGGATGCCCGGCAGGTATTGTGCCGGAGGGTTCTCGTGATGTCAGGATTGGGCGCAAGTGTTGAATATGGGATGCAAACATTGATCCCGAGAAAGAGAAATGTGACAGTCCAATATGAAAGGATAAAATTGAGAAATCGAAATTGAAATATGCATGATGGTATATGCATGACATGATGATGATGAGTGCATGGATGCATGGTAATGATGATGGTACATGTGATATGATGATGATGAGTGCATGGATGCATGATAATGGTAAGTGCATGGATGTATGTGCAGCTATGGCTTGGTGATACATGTGATATAATGATGGTAAGTGTATGACATGATGGTGATGACTATATGATGATGTATGTACATGAGATATGATGACATGTGCATGATACCAAGGTAAATTGTGCATGGATGCTTAAATGACATGTGTTATGCTATGATTGCGATGATTGTATTGTATGATGCATTGAGTGGTTTATTGGTCATTTACCTGCTAAGTGGTTGTACTCACCCCTTCGGGGACCAACATTTTAGATTAGAAAGATGCCGCTTCCAACCGTCACGCGAGGCACCTTCTATGGCCTCCCATCGGATGTAGAGGTAGAGTGTTCGGAGATTGATTGCGTCCTCGTCCCTGGACTAAATTTTGTGTGAGTGCGAGTGCTGGTTATGTACGATGTGGGCCTGGCTGAGGACCCTGTTATTCAGGAGTTTCTGTCAGTTCATGTCCGCCGAGACAAAGAGTTTTGGGGGATGCTGCCGCCACCACCGCCCGACGCACCAGGATGGGTGTGATGGCCACGTGAGGGGTAGAGAGCTGATGTTTCTTTTTGGGAGTAGCCGCCACTGTTAGATGGAGGATGTCATGTGATCATTTTAGGGGTCATAATATCTTTTTGGGGTGTGGCCAAGTGTAGCTAAAAATCTTGGCTTTCTTTTATTGTTCCGACCCTAGAAAATCCATCATGAAAATGTGTAAATAAAAGTGGTATGGCCTTATCTTTTCCTATGGTACTTAGTGGTGTGCATTGTATCATGATTGTTGGAAGGAGAGATGGCGATATTAAATTTTGCTTCCACTAATGAATCGCGCTGGGACCGTTTTCAAAAAAAAAATGTCTATGAACTACGACGCTTCTTCTAAGAGATGTAACTAGTGTCCATTAGGTATAGCAATAGGTGCCTGTGGCGACCTAAGGTGTTTCGAGGTGCCACAGCCGCCTTTTTTGGTATCAGAACAATGGTTATAGGTGGAGTGATAAGGAGCCTCATTTGGAAATTGAAGAACATGATGACAATGCACACCATAGGATATAAAATGGAATAATTGATTAACTTTGAATAATGGGTGATGAGTGTTCACTCGAAGATCCCTAGTAGTTAATTTTGAGTTGTCTTTAGGTACCAGTAACATGTATATGTTACTTATGAGGTAGTAGTAGTTGCTTTGAGTGGGGATAGTGAATCTCAGATTATTCCTTAGGCAATGCTTGGAAATTGCAGGAAAGTCATGGTGCGAGCTGGAAGTGCTCATCCATCGAGGGCTGAAGCCTTTTCTGCAAGGGCTGAACCCCGAATGGAAGACATCCTGCAAGCATCGGCTGATATTGAAAATCTGATGGAAAGGCAGGCGCAGCAACAACCTGGAGCAGAACGCAGTACTCAGGTACTGGTGGAGTAATTTTTGAAGCTGAAGCCACCTAAGTTCAGTGGAATGGGAAGTCTTGAGGAGGCGGAGCATTGGATTGATGGAATGGAACAAATTTTCAGGTTGTTGGACTGCACTGCTGCCGAGAAAATAACTTTGGCAGAGTACCAGATGGAGGGAAATGCAAAGTTTTGGTGGAGAGCATCGAGGGACACAATCTTCCCACCAGGTACTGGGTTAACTAGGAAGAGTTTGTGAGAGCTTTCAACAGAAAGCATTTTTCTAATTGTGCTATGGATAGGAAAATTACTGAATTTGTTCAATTAGAATAAAAGGAGCTGACAGTAGACCAGTATGAGGCTAGATTTTCTGAACTGTCTAGATATGCTCCTAGGCTAGTTGAGGATCAAGAAGAAAAAGCTAAGAGGTTTTTGAAAGGGTTGAGGACTAATATCAGGAAACAACTAGTGCCTTTGAACATAAGAGATTATAATGAGATCTATGAAAGGGCACAGTTGGTGGAGGAGGAGCTGGTAAGGGAACATTTGGAGAATAAGAAACCATTGCCCTTTGGTGATGTGAGATGGGATAAGAGACCCTATGCAGGTCAAGGTTAGACCTCGGAACCTAAGAAGAAGGGCAATTTCGGGAACTTTGGAAGAGGCAAGGGTGGCCTGAGTTTGGAAAGGACACCTTATCAAAATGAGGAGTGTCGAAGGTGTAATGGGCGACATGGCTCAGGACCTTGCAATGGGCAACCGAAATGTTATAGTTGTGGATGAATAGGTCATATTAAGAGAAACTGCCCATAGGAAAGGTCGCACGCAAGTATGGGCTCGGTGCAGCAGCCGCAGTGGAATGCTGTTAGGCCAAACTTACCAAGGAATCCCCAGAGGCCACCAGTACAAGGAAGAGTGTATACGATCACGCAAGAGGAAGCGGAAGCTTCCAAAAATGTTATCTCAGGTACGATCCTTATAAATGATAAAAAGACATATGCATTGTTTGATATGGGTGCCACGCATTCATTTGTGTCAGAAAGATGTAGATAGTTGAATAAGATAGAAACTACGCCTCTTGAGACGCTTCTTTGTGTTTCTACGCCTCTAAAGGATATGTTATTGTCTACGCTGGTGTGTGGAAATTGTAAGATAATAATAGGGGGAAAGGATATGGAAATAGACTTAGTTGTAATGGCCATGTATGATTTTGATGTTATCATAGGAATGGACTGGCTTTGTAAGTATCGGGCCCAGATGGATTGTTATAGGAAAGTAGTCCAATTTACCTTACCTGATCAGTCTAGTTGTGAATTTTTGAGAGGACAAACCCACCTACTTGTAGCACTTATTTCTGCAATAGAAGCCTATGCGTTACTTGACAAAGGATGTCAAGGGTACCTAGCCATGGTTAGAGATTATACTAAGGAAGAGCCTAAGATTGATGAAATTCAGGTAATCAACGAATTTCAAGATGTATTCCCTGAGGAATTGCCTGGATTACCGCCAAAGCAGGAAATTGAGTTTGAAGTTGAATTAATGCTTGGAACATGACCAATATCAAAAGCCCCATATAGGATGGCCTTAGTCGAATTGAAGGAATTGAAAATGAAACTGCAGGAGTTGCTTGACAAAGGATTCATTAGACCAAGTGCTTCACCCTAGGGTGCAACAGTTTTGTTTGTGAAAAAGAAAGATGGATCGATGCGCTTGTGCATTGATTATAGGCAGCTAAACTAGGTGACCATTAAAAATAAATATCATTTGCCTAGAATTGATGACTTGTTTGACCAACTCTAGGGAAGTTCAGTCTTCTCTAAGATTGACTTAAGGTCAGGATACTATCAGCTAAGAATTAAGAAAGAGGACATTCCTAAGACTACATTTAGGACTCGTTATGGGCACTACGAGTTCCTTGTTATGCCATTTGGACTAACCAATGCACCGGCTGCATTTATGGATCTAATAAATAGGGTATTTAAACCTTACTTAGACCAGTTTGTGATTGTCTTTATTGATGACATCCTGATATATTCGAGAGGACCTAAAGAGCATGAGCGACACTTAAGGATAGTTTTGCAAACTTTGAGAGAGCATAAGTTGTATGCCAAGTTTAGCAAATGTGAATTTTGGCTGAGCCAGATAATATTTTTAGGGCATGTGATATTAGGAGAAGGAATTGCAATGGACCCGGCAAAAGTTGAGATGGTAATAAATTGGCCGAGACCGACAACACCTACTAAAATACGAAGTTTCTTAGGACTGGCTGGTTATTATAGGAGGTTTATTGAAGGATTTTCACGACTGGCGGGTCCTTTAACTAAGTTGACCCGAAAGAATATGAAATTTGAATGGAATGGGGAATGTGAAAGGAGTTTCCAGGAGCTTAAAAGAAAATTGACCTCGGCTCCAATCTTGACTATACCAACTGAACCTGATGGTTTTACAGTGTATAGTAATGCATCTCACAAAGGACTGGGATGTGTTCTGATGTAGCATGGCAACCTCATAGCCTATGCATCTAGGCAATTAAAACCTATGAGCTGAACTACCCAACTCATGATTTAGAGCTAGCAGTTATAGTGTTCGCTTTGAAGATATGGAGGCATTATTTATATGGGGAAAAATTTGAGATTTATACGGACCATAAGAATTTGAAATATCTGTTCTCACAAAAGGAGTTGAACATGAGACAAAGGAGATGGATGGAATTGTTAAAGGATTATGATTGTGAGATAAAATACCATCCAAGGAAGGCGAATAAGGTAGCAGATGCTCTTAGTCGTAAGTCGGCTATGGAGATGGCCAATTTAAGAATGGCGGAATGGAGCTTGTTAAAGTTCGTTACAGACTTAGAATTTAAATTAAAAGTAGATTGTCTTACTGGTATGCTTAGTGCATTAAGGATTGAGCCTAAAATTATTCAGAAAGTTAAAATCTTACAAGAGTATGACCAAGAGATTTTGAAAATGAAAGATGCAGTGTCTTTACGAAAAAGACCAAAATTTCAAGTCTCTGATGATGGAATAGTAAGATGCCAAGGACGACTCTGTGTTCCCGACAATGAAGATTTAAAGAAGGAAATTTTGTCGGAGGCACATAGGAGTAATTACAGTGTTCATCCAGGAAGTACAAAGATGTATAGGAATTTATGTCAGCAATTTTGATGGAATGGTATGAAAGCAGATATAACTAAGCATGTTTCTCAGTGTTTGACGTGCTTGCAAGTAAAAGCGGAACATAGTAAACCCGCAGAACTCTTGAGACCGTTAGACGTCCCAGAATGGAAATGGGAGCATATAACAATGGACCTTATACAAGTATTATCAAGGACGTCAAGTAGTCATGACTCTATTTGGGTCATAGTGGACCGTTTGACTAAATCTGCTCATTTCCTAGCGGTTCGCATGGACTACCCAATGGACAAATATGTGGATCTATATGTAAGTCAAGTGGTATGCTTACATGGTGTTCCAGTGACTATTACCTCAGATTGGGATTCGAGATTCACTTCGAACTTTTGCTAAAGTCTTTAGATTTCATTAGGAACTAAACTTCAGTTTAGTACTACTTTTCATCCCCAAATAGATGGACAAACGGAAAGAGTAATCCAGACATTAGAGGATATGTTGAGGGCTTGTATAATTGATTTCAAAGGAAATTGGGATGAAAGATTGCATTTGGTGGAGTTTGCCTATAATAATAGTTTTCAGAAAAGTATAGGCATGGCTCCCTATGAAGCATTATATGGAAGGAGATGTAGGACTCCTGTCTGTTGGAATGAAGTAGGCGAAAGGAAATTGACAGGACCTGAATTGGTACAAGTTACCACTGAGGCTATTAAAATTATCAGAAAAAGGCTTAAAACAGCTCAGAGTAGACAGAAAGACTATGCAAACAGGCATAGGAGGCCTTTGGAGTTTAGCATAGGAGACCATGTATTCCTTAAGGTATCTCCAATGAAAGGAATATCTCAATTTGGGATGAAGGGTAAGTTAAGCCCTAGATTTGTCGGACCTTTTGAGATACTTGAAAGAATATGGGATGTAGCTTATCATTCAGTGCTGCCTCCTAAGTTGGGAAATTTGCATAATGTGTTTCATGTATCGATGTTGAGAAAGTACCAGCCGGATCCTGGTCACATAGTTGATCATGAAGCCATCAAAGTGGATGAGAAAGTAAGGACATCGAAGAGCCTGTGCATATATTGGATCGAAAGGAACAAATTCTTAGGACTAATAAAATCCCATTGGTTAAGGTATTATAACAACATCATGATATGGAAGAAACCACATGGGAAAGTGAAGATCAGATGAAGGAAAAGTACCCCTACTTGTTTCAAGAAGGCACGAGTGGTATCTAATTTCGAGGACGAAATTCTCTAAGGAGGGGAGAATTGTGTCATCCCAAAAATTCAAGACAAGCTCTAAGGTGTATTAAAGCCCATAATTAGGTAATGAAATTACCTATGGTCTATGTTTTAGCCATTAGTCTCCTCTTGAGACTAGGTGATATATGCTTGTATTCATGAATTTTTGAAATTAGTATTATAGGATGAATTAATGAGAATAATCTATTCTTGGCTATGCACCTCATAGACTGAGTTCCTATAGATAAAATGTTACAAGATTTTAGCCATGTGAAATTTATAATTTGGGATCTATAAAAGAAAGAATTAAAGATGAATTATTAAAAGTGAAATTAGGGTTTATTAGGGATTAAACTTTAGGCCCAAGAGTATGGACCTAAAGTGGGCCAAATTGGCCGGCCCATTGAAGCCCATGGAGAGGTGCCCGTCGACCAAGGAGGGGAGGAGTGGCCGGCCCACTTCTTCCAAGCCCAAGCCCATCTTGCATGAGCCTTGCCAAGTGGCAAAAAGGAAGGCTCCATGCATTGGCTTGTGGAGAGGCAAACCATCATTGCTAATGATGGGATTTAAGGGAAATAAAAGGAGGACAGAGAGTGGCTGGTTGGGGGGATTTCGGCCAAGCCAAAGAGAGAGAGAGAGAGACAGAGAGAGAGAGAGAGAGGGAGTGGTGAGAGAGAAGGGGAAGCCGAGAGAGGAGAAGAAGGAGCCGCCGCCAGCCGTTCGCCGTCCGTGTGCCATCCGTACGCCGTTGTCCGCTTGATCTTAGAGGCAAGTTAGGATGAATTTCTACTCTTGCATGTGTGTCGCATGTGTGGTTGAATTCTTAGATGTTTAGAGGCAAGGAACCGAAGCAAATGTAGTTTGTTCTTGAAGATGCTTGCTGATTTCGTGTAAACCGCCCGACCCAGAAACTTGTGGAGGCTTGCATGCATTTTTCGAGTTTGATTTTGACTTCGACTCCTGCATGAAAGTTGTAGACAACATCTCAAAGTATAACATACTAAAATTTGAGACAAAAAGGCTAAGTTTAAGGGGTGAAACCCTCCTCCTACGAAGACACTAGATCTGGAACTGCCTTGCTGACCTTTAGGTAGTTTTGTGGGCTGCATGTTGCTTTTTACCGAGAATTTCCCTTCGACCTCTTCATAAAAATTGTAGAGAACATCCTAAATACTAACATCGAATTTGAGGTAAAATGAGCAAGTGTAGCGTAGTGAATCGACTTTCTCTTGAAGATGGTAAATCTGGAAACACAGTACTGGACACCCGAGAATCCTTGGACCTATATGGTGACTATTCTATGGAAATTTCACTTGGATCCCTGAATGAAAGTTTTAGGGGACCTCTTGAGGCACAACATATCCAAATATCAGAGGAAACGAAGAAGGAAAAGTGGGCGAAAAGTTGATATTTTGGAGATAGCTATACTAGACATTTCGGTGCTAGAATCAGGAGTTTCGGACGTCTATAGAAAATTATCTAGAACGAATCTGGCCTAGATGTCTTCATGAAAAATCTACTTTAGTGTCTTGACCATAACCTGGTAAAATTTCATAATTTTCAGAGGTCATTCGGGTATTTTAATCGAATTATTTCAAAAATTACGCAGTCTGTTTCTATCCGTAATTGAAGCTCGGCAAGTATTGTGCCGAGGGATGCCTTGCGATGCCAGTTGGGGTGCGAGATGCCTGGCTAGAAGGGTACGGCTGGATGCCCGGCAGGTATTGTGCCGGAGGGTCCTCATGATGCCAGTTGAGGTATGAGATGCCAGGAGCATGGGGTGCCGGATGCCCGGCAGGTATTGTGTCAGAGGGTTCTCGCGATGCCAGGATTGGGTGCAAGTGTTGAATGTGGGATGCAAACATTGATCTCGGGAAAGAGAAATGTGGCGGTCCAATATGAAAGGATAAAATTGAGAAATCGAAATTGAAATATGCACGATGGTATATGCATGACATGATGATGATGAGTGCATGGATGCATGGTAATGATGATGGTACCTGTGATATGATGATGATGAGTGCATGGATGCATGGTAATGATGATGGTATATGTAATATGATGATGATGAGTCCATGGATGTATGTGCAGCTATGGCATGGTGGTACATGTGATATAATGATGGTAAGTGTATGACATGATGGTGATGACTATATGATGATGTATGTACATGAGGTATGATGACATGTGCATGATACCAAGGTAAATTTTGCATGGATGCTTGAATGACATGTGTTATGCTATGATTGTGATGATTGTATTGTATGATGCATTGAGTGGTTTATTGATCCTTTACCTGCTGAGTGGTTGTACTCACCCCTTCGGGGACCAACATTTTAGATTACAAAGATGCCGCTTCCTACCGTCACGCGAGGCACCTTCTATGGCCTCCCATCGGATGTAGAGGTAGAGTGTTTGGAGATCGACTACGTCCTCATCCCTAGACTGACTTTTGTGCGAGTGCGAGTGCTGGTTATGTACGATGTAGGCCTGGTTGAGGGCCCTATTATTCAGGAGTTTCTGTCAGTTCATGTCTGCCGAGACAGAGAGTTTAGGGGGATGCTGCTGCCACCACTGCCCGACGCACCAAGATGGGTGTGATGGCCGTGTGAGGGGTAGAGAGCTGATGTTTCTTTTTAGGAGTAGCCACCACTATTAGATGGAGGATGTCATGTGATCATTTTAGGGGTTGTAGTATCTTTTTGGGGTGTGGCCAAGTGTAGCTGAAAATCTTGGCTTTCTTTTGTTGTATAGACCCAAGAAAATCCATCATGAATATGTAAATAAAAGTGGTATGGCCTTATCTTTTCCTATGGTACTTAGTGGTGTGCATTGTTTCATGATTGTTGGAAGGAGAGATGGCGATATTAAATTTTGCTTCCGCTAATGAGTCACGCTGGGACCATTTTCAAAAAAAAAAAAATGTCTATGAACTACGACGCTTCTTCTAAGAGATGTAACTAGTGTCCATTAGGTGTAGCAATAGGTGCCTGTGGCGACCTAAGGTGTTTCGGGGTGCCACATATAGAAAGAGCATTATGATTGTTATGAAATACGTGAATGGATATTCATTATATTCATCTTATCTAATATACTTGTTATAGTACATTTGTATCATACATTCTAAGTGCATGTTCCTATACGATGAATGTTAATCTCCCTATTGAATGTGTGTATTATTCAATACATTGATATTAATGATAAGTACATTCTTGTTTTCTTATAAATAGGAACTTAGTTTTTGTTGTAGACATAACAGTGATATACTGAAAATAAAATCTTTTCCCCTGACTTTTCTACTATATTTGGTGTTTACCTACTTTATCTTGTGAATCTCTTTATTCTCTCTATTACATATTTGCAATGCGACATTTTATAACATGTTATCAGCATGAAGATCTACTGATTGAGTAAGTAATTTTTGCAAGATATGTATTATTTTTATTAATCAACTTATATTTCATATTCTTCTATCAATTCTTTGTTTTTATTTTTCTTGAGTCGAAGCCAAATTTCAAATCTAAAAGTATCCTCTTGCTCCTGAAATTTGGAAATCATTTTAATTAATTTAAGGATTTATGTTTGCAAGGATTATGACAAATATTGAAAAACCCAAATTCCACATCCTGGAAGTGAGTGGAAATAATTATCTATCTTAGTGCCTTGACATGGAAATGCACCTCCAAGAGCAATGTCTTGCTAATGCAATTATAGAGGATGGAACCTCAAATACAAAAGATAAAGCAAATGTGCTGACTTGTATTCGTCGTTATTTGCATGAGAGCCTGCAAACTCAATATTTTATCCATTCGAGACCCTCAGATCTTGTGGAGGAGGTTGAAGGATAAGTATGATCATACCAAGACCATTATCCTCCCTCAAGCACAATATGACTAGCAAAATCTCAGACTGCAAGATTTTGAATCAGTGTCTGACCATAA
The DNA here is from genome assembly GCA_017140185.1 of Eucalyptus polyanthemos subsp. polyanthemos. NCBI lineage: Eukaryota > Viridiplantae > Streptophyta > Magnoliopsida > Myrtales > Myrtaceae > Eucalyptus > Eucalyptus polyanthemos. The sequence continues at coordinate 26,460,654 of CM029459.1, forward strand.
TTCTACTTTATTTGATATTGTTTATTGGCTTGAGTTATGCGGTATCAAATTCACTGATGCGGAATTGTTAAAGAAAACTTTCTCCACCTTCCATGCTTTGAATATTATATTGCAACAGTAATACCAGTAGAGTTAGTTTGCCACATACTCTGAATTGATTTCTATGCTTCTTACTACCGAGCAAACTAATGAATTGTTGCTCAAAAATCATGATCTTAGACCTGTTTGCTCAAAAGCATTGCCTGAAGCACATGCTAACTTTCAAAAAAATTCTAGCCATTTTAAGGGCTATAAGCATAGGCAATGACATAATCTTATAAAGGATGGTAGGAAATTTAACCGCCTTAGGAAATCTAACTTTGACCTGAATCATGGCAAAGAAAAGAAGCCAAAGAATGTGATTAATGAAAGCATTTGTCATTGATATGGCATGATTGGGCATTGGTCACGTACTTGTTGTATGCCAAGCATCTTTAAAAAATACGGGCAAGCGTAGTGAATCTCATACCATTGAAATCAATCATACTGCCATAACCACTGTCGAGGCCAATAATATCTCCGTTGGTGGGACTCCTTTTGCTCGCGAAGTAGCAAATGCATCCCTGGATGTCTCCGATTTCTTTGAGAACCTCTGATTACTTTGATGAGATATTAGATTGGTGGATGATAATTTAAACTTCGAGTTCTATGATACTAATAATTTTTTTTTTAGTTGTTTTTCTTTAAATGTATTATTTTTTATTGTTATTTGATATGGTTATGAAATGCTTATGAATCTTATATAATATTTATTTTGAAATTTTATTTGACTCCATAACTAATATGCAAATTTTATGATACTTAACACCTGAAGTTGTCAATATAAATGCAAATGGAAAATACTTTGAGAAAAAATGAAGATGTTTGTTTACTTGATAGTGAAACAATACATACTATATTTCATAGTAGACACTTTTTCTTGAGTATGACATTGTGTAAGACATAAATCTATATAATATTAGGTCATGTTCCAATTATTGATGGTTTTGGGAATGTCACCATTGTTTTGCCAAATGGCACTATCCTGCATATTGAGGATGCATTTCTAAGCATTAGATTAAAAATGAATCTATTAAGTTTCAAAGATATATATCGTAATGGGTACCATATTGAGACTATTTATAAGCAAGAAAAGGAATATATTGGCATTTCCTCTTATAAGATAGGCCTGAAAACCATCTATGAGAAGCTAGAAGCTTCTTTTATGGGTTTGTATTGTGTCATGATTAAGGCTATTGAAACATACGCCACCATATCTTGGAGATTAGTAAACCTTGATCAGTTTGGACTATGGCATGATCGCCTTGGTCACCCTGGTGCTTCAATGATATGTAGAATTATTAAAAATATGAAAGGGCACCCTTCAAAGGATATAAAGGTATTGTTGTCTAAAGATTATAATTGTGAGGCTTGTTCACAAGGAAAGCTCATTATCAAATCTTCTATAACAAAGGTTAATCTTGAATCTCCTTTATTCTTGCAAAGAATTCAGGGTGATATTTGTGGACCAATACAACCACCAAGTGGACCATTTCGATATTTTATGGTACTAGCAGACGTATCCTGTAGATGGTCCCATATTTACCTATTATCTACTCACAATGTCAGATTTGCATGTTTACTTGTGCATATTATAAAGCTCTGGGCACAATTCCTTGATTTCCAATTAAGAGCATAATGATGGATAATGCTGGTGAATTTATATCAAAGAGTTTTGATACCTATTGTGCTTCACTCGGAGTCGAGGTTGAGCACCCAGTTGCATATGTTCATACTCAAAATGGATTAGCAAAATCCTTGATTAAACATATCCAAATCATTGCCCGCACTCTATTATTGAGAATGAATCTCAATGATACGACATGGGGTCATGCAGTTTTGCATGCGGTAACTCTAATAAGATTACATGCCACTGCTAGTCTTTTACAATCTCCCATTCAAATAGTTCTTGGTTATGAACTAGATTTTTCATATTTACGCATCTTTGGTTGTGTAGTATAGGTGCCTGTAGCACCACCAAAAAGAACGAAAATGGGTCCCCAATGCCATTTAGGCATTTATGTTGGATTTAATTCACCGTCTATCATTAGGTTCTTGAAACTAACTATCGATAATCTTTTTACTGCTAGAATTGTAGATTGTTCTTTCGATGAGACTAGATTTCCATCAATTGGGATATCTACAACTTCCATGACTGCAAAACAAAAACCAGTTAAGGTTTTCTCCTAGAATAAGAAAAAATTGTCTCAATTAGACCCAAGGACTCCTAAATGTGAAAACGAGGTGCAGCACATAATCCATTTATAGGCTATGACCAATAGACTTCTTAACGCATTTAATGATGCTACTAAGGTAGCGAACTCTCATATTCCAGCTACAAATGCTCTAGCTAAGATAGTTATTCCCGAAGGACAGGCTAGAATGGATCAAAATCCCCCGCATTTGAAGTGTAGTAGACTAATAGGATCAAAAGATACTGTTCCTCGAAAACAAAGGGGAAAGAATTAGGAATCCACTTCAGAAGAGCCTGGCGTTGTGCTTTCTCTTAAAGAGCTTATTGCCTCTGAAGAGGCATAAACCCACGAAAGGAACACCAACCTTGGGAATACTAAGAATTCCATTACATATTGTAATGAAATTTTGAATCAAAATGAAATCATCATTGATGATGCTTTTGCATTCTCAGTTGCTCATAAAATTATGGATAATGATTGTGAGTCACAATCTATTATCGAATGTAAGATTGAACTAAGTGGGAGGAAGCAATTAAGGCTGAATTAGCTTTCCTAGCTAAACGAGAGGTTTTTGGATCCGTAACTCATACCACCAATAATGTAAAGCCCGTTTGATATAAATGGGTATTTATTCGGAAACGAAATGAGAAAAACAAGGTTGTTAGGTATAAAACCCAACTCGTTCCCCAAGGATTCTCCCAGAGACATGGGATTGATTATAATGAAACATATTCACCTGTGATGGATATGATTACATTTCATTTTCTCATTAGCCTAGTAATCTTTGAAAGATTGGAAATGCATCTTATGGACGTTGTGATGACATATTTATATGGCTCATTGGACTCTAATATTTATATGAAAATTCTTGAGGGATGCAAAATGCCTGAAACATGCACTCCTCACAATTTATTCTTAATAAAATTGCAAAAATCCTTGTACAGGCTAAAGCAATTCGGTCGTATGTGGTATCAACGCCTAATTGAGTACCTAATTAAGGAAAGGTACAAGAATGATCCTATTTGCTCATGCATGTTTATTAAGAAATCAAAAATCGGATTTGCTATTATAGCAGTTTATGTTTACGACATAAATTTAATTGAAACTCCAGAAGAGTTAGCTAAAACTACTGAGTATTTGAAAAGGGAATTTGAAGTTAAAGATTTGGGTAAAACCAAACTTTGACTTGGTCTAGAGTTTGAGTATAAAGCAAATGGAATAATCATCCATCAATCAGCATACGTTGAAAGATTACTTAAGCGCTTCAACATGGACAAAGCTCACCCATTGAGCACCCTTATGTTTGTAAGGTCTCTAGATCCCCAAAAGGACCAATTTCGTCCCAGAGAATTTGATGAAGAAATACTTCGTCCTGAAGTATCATATCTCAATGCAGTTGGGGCTTTGATATACTTGGCATAATGTACGAGACTAGATATCTCTTTTGCAGTAAATTTATTAACACTTTTTAGCTCTGAGCCAACTCGGAGACATTGGAATGGAGTTAAACATATTTTCTGTTATTTCCAAGGAACCATTGATTTGGGATTATATTATTTCAAGGATTCCACTAACTCTAGTTTAGTTGGACCATTTCCACGCCGCCGCCAACTACACCCCTCCACTCATCTCTGTCCACCAGCCCCATCACCACCAACAGCTCCTTCTCTCTTACTGCTGCTCAATCACAGGAACCCTAACGACTTCAATCTAGCCATCCAGACGTCCAGCAGTCCTACCTAGCTATTCGCCAGCCCCGCGTCCAACTGAGCCACATTCTTCACCTCTAACAGCCAGTAGCCGTGGCCACCTTCACTATCCCAGCTCCAGTTGTTGTTCCTGCCCGTCTATACCATTTCGTCCCGCGCTTGCCGTTCAGCCACCACACGGCCAGTTACCATTAGTCTCAGCACCCACCTGTCTATCCAAGTTTGCCCGCCACCCCAGCCAAGACCAACTTAGCCCAGCAACTCCAGAATCAACCAGCCTTGGCAAAAGGCTTATTGGGCTTTTTTCTTCTGTCGTGGGCCTCCATTGGAGACCCGATAGTTACGGGATCTCACCGCCGTCGCCGTGAACCCGTCACCTTGCTAGTTCGATAAGTTAACGCCCTACTCTTGGATTACAAAGATAATTGCACTTAGGGGGATTAGTTAGTGCTAATTAAGATTAGTGTAATCTAGTTAGATTAGCTAATTAGTTAGAATTAGTTAGTTACCTAGACTAGCTTAGTTAGGTTGGTAGTTAGCTCAATTAAGTTAATGTAGCTAGTCTAGTTAGATTAGTTTAGTTAGTTCAATTAGGTTGGTCCGATTAGTTTATTTAAATTAATTAAGTAATTTAATTTAAATAATTTGCAATTTATTTAATTAAATGTAATTTATTTAATTAATTATAATTAGCATAAATTGTCTTGGGATAGCTTCGGTTAGTAGAATTTTATGCTGATCGTCGTGGGTGAATTCATATATGAAATTGATTGCTTATTTGTGCAATTGAGTGCACGATTGTCGTTTTGGATTATTGTTGCCAAACATTGATTTTGTGGTATTTAATTAGAAAAATACCGAATGTCGGGTTTTGACGCAAAAAATATTTTTTATGTACTATATAAAATCGTGGAGTTTTGAAATGTGAGACTATTACGTTTTATGGTTCGATTTGAAGGTGCGACCACGCACAATTATTTTATCGGGAATTTTTAGTACGAAGAAAATTGGCCAAGTCCATTATTTGAAATTGAAGTATTTAAGTGCAAAGCACGGTGTTCTTGGCCAAGTATGTGCTGGTGTATGATCACCTAATACCCTGATGTGTTTACACGGGGTAGTGAACCTGTCTTAATGCGTTTATGCAGGACGATGCCTGATTAAGTTCGAATGTCCCTTGTTAATGGATGCCGGTCGCAGTAGAAGCTAGGCCAATGCTCCTTATGGAATGCCGTCCTAATGCGTTTACGCGGGACAATGCCGTGCTCGATGGGACGAGACGATGTTCGGTTATGCCGGATGACTGCCGACTGTTGAGTTCAACATGGCCGATGGGTCGTAATAACTAAGACATGTGTGAGTGATTGAGATAGCTACTCTTGATTATTGGACAAAAATGTGTGACATGGAATGATACGTGTCATAACGGTTTAGCCTTATAATCGGGACCCGTGTGATTACTTAAAAGATAAATTGATGTGTTCTAATTATGAAATACGTTTGCTATGTGCATATGATATATGTGATGAGCTAATGTGCAGGGAGGTGTTGAGGCAAGGTAAGTTTGTGTGTGACGCCTGTTTAAGCCGCATCTGAGTGAATTCTCATCCAAATTGGGATTTATGGTGTAGACTCATTGAGATTTATCTCACCCCGTCGTGTTTAACCCTTTTTCTGGTCCTTAGATAGAGGTACGTCACGTCCGTTTTGGGTGTCCACGGGAGGTGGAGATCGAGACTACCCTTCTCCCCATCCTCGGGACCACCTGGACCCTTGAGCTTGTGGTGACCACTATTTGGGTTGATGAGAGCCTACCTCACTTGGTACCTCATCACTTTAAAGTGTGGTTCCTTAGCAAGCCTAACGAGGTTCGGGAGGGTCCTTTGGAGGGTTTTGACAGGCCTGCCATCGAAACCGAGTATGTGGAGGTACTCCACCCCATCATGGATATTGATATATTGAATGATATTGTAGAGAACTCAAGGCCCGAGGCTGAAGGGTCTGGAGCAGAGGTAGTTGATCCTTTGGACATTGACATCACAGATGGGGTTGTAGAGGATCCAAAACTCGAGGCGGAAAGGTCCAGAGTGTAGGTGGCCCAGTAGTTTTCTTTTGGGACATACTTTTGTACATAGACTTGTAGGGCTAACTTGAGGTGTTTATAAAGTGCAGTTTGTGAAAAAGGTGTTGGCATGTGTTTTACTATCCTTGTGTTGATTGTTGTCTAGAGTTTGTTCAATTCGCTTCCGCATGTGCATAAAATGAGTGGGTCGGTGACGTGTCCTGGGAACGTCGCAATTTTAGTCGACCGTCGAGGGGTTTCCACGCCCTCGAGGTTTGGGGCATGACAATCCCTCTTGCCCATTTGCTCGCATGCACGTTGCTCGGTCACCTAGGCCATCCCTTGAAGTGTAGTAAATAGAACTTACTAATATTTGGCTAAGACGTTGTGTTACACTATTCCAAGTGTGTGACGAGTCCTTAACTAAAGTTGGTTGACTTGAAGTTCGGTTGTATTTGCTTAGATCAGTTTAGACCTTACTCCTTGATTGAGTTCGATCCTTGTTTGATAAGCTTTGGCTTGTGCTTTGGCTTGAATTGTTTTGAAAGAAGCCCGGTCTGTGTGTTTATTTGATATGCTTTGGTTTTTGTTTTGATACAAACCTATTCAAAAAGCATTTTTGTGAAAACTTGCTATTTCCTTACAAAACTATTTCCAACCGCTTTCACAAGTGCATGTTCTAGTTCATGCCCTAAACTCTGAAAAAGGGCTTTGTCATCCTTGATGTACGTAGGATCATGACGGATCGGTCCTTTCTTAGTCTTGGTCAATATCGAGGTATATCGTTCCCTAGACAACTTTGGTACTAGGTCGGTAAACATGTCATGACGAGCTAGTCCTTTCATGATCTTGGTGCTATATTGAGGCGTATCGCTCTTGAGCCAAGTATGGTACTAGGTCGGTGAACATGTCACAACGGGCCGGTCCTATCATGGTCTTGGTGCGATATCGAGGTATATTGTTCCCAAGCCAAGTTGGGTACTAGATCGGTGCTCAAACATGTCGGATCAAGTCACAATCCTTGATTCATGCTTAGCATGCCTAACGTCTCGATTTCAGTAAGTCATTTCACACACTCATGCATAGCATGCCTTCGAACCCTTGAACTAAAAGTGAAGATAAGAATTGGATTGTGATGCTTGATACATGAACACACGATGGACTAATTTATGCCATTGATTGATGGATTCAGCGATGATGCCCCCTTGCCAATGGGATGCCCCCATACCAACAGTATGCCTCGTTAATAAGAACGAGATGCCCCCACACCAACGGATGCCTCATTGGGAGGACGGGATGTTGTAATAATTCTAGCCATCACCCTTGGATTAGGGGACATTGCCCAATGGATTTTGGATGCCCGATGGATTCTGGAAGAGCCAATGGATTTCATTTGTTAATAAATGAACCTCATGTTATGAAAGGGAATTTTGGTCATGCTTGCATATTATTGAGTGAGGCATGAGTTTTTCATACTATGGAATGGATCTTGTTTATATTTTTATAATATTGAGTGAGGCATGAGTTCCTCATGTTGTGGGTGAATATTGGTTTATGCTTGCAAACTGTTAATTGAGGATTCCTCATGTTTCATCCAAGACAAAGCTTTTATTTTGCTATTGATCTGTCATCAACTAATGTTTTGGATGAGTTATATGCTTGTTGATAAGCAAAGCATCCTTCTACACGGAAATTAGTGGGTTTTACTTACTGAGTTAACGACTCACCCCATTGTTTTTCAGAATTGTAGGCATTGAGGTCTCCCACTAGTGCTAGAGTTGCAGTCTTGCTAGAGGAGTTAAGGTTTACCCAATCTTTAGAGCGTAGAAAATATAGTGGTTGTAAATATAATGGCTCGTGACAATTGGGCTTGTAAATGTAACTGATGTAATTGTATATTTGTAATGGTTGTTGTTGTCTGAGTGTTATATATACACTTCCGCATGTACTTAATGAAAAGATAAAAAGAAATGAGACGGCGACACTCCTGAGATGTCGCGAAAGTAACCCTTGCTACTCGTGACCCTAGGAATGGAGTTGGGGTCGTGACATCTGGTGATGATCATTGCCGGCAACTCTTGCAAGGAGGAGGGGACCCCATGAGAGAGGTTGCAGCACCAGTGGATTGCCGAAACATGACCACTAAACCACTGATCAAAGTGGCTAAAGATCTCGATCATTCACTGGCAAGGGACGCGTCTTTGAGCCCGAGAGGAAAACAACGCCAAATAGGAGGTTGTGGTGATGCTCTAGCTTGGCAACAACTATGACTAGACTGGGGGGTGTTCGGTGTTCATTGGTACAATGGGCAATGATCATAGCTTGGCCAGTATGAGGCCATGTGAGGCAATGAGAGATAAGTGGTTGAGAGAGAGAGAGAGAGAGAGACCATGAGCCCCCCGGCGAAAAATGGAGGGAAAATCATTATATAGTCTACCCTAGATCGAATCTCAACCATTGATTTGATCAGTGGTTGGGATTCAATCTTATAGGATAAGATCAAAAATGCTTAAAGATTAAGTAAGTTTATGATTGGTTAAAATTTTTAATCACATGGATTAGTGACATGGCACATTTAGCGGTCTAGATGAATCCTCAAATGAACATCAAAACGTATCCCTTTTACATTTAAAAGAAAAAAAAAAGGTCAAGGGCATTTTGGTCATTTTTGAAATGAAAGGGAAATTTTGTAATTTCGGTAAACCAAGGGCACATCAACACATATCCCTTTTACATTTTTTTTTTAAAAAAAAAGGTCAAGGGCATTTTGGTCATTTTTGCCATGAAAGGGCAATTTTGTAATTTTAGTAAACCAAGGGCATGAGAAGCTTGGCCATGAGCTAGGCCAGCTAAAGGTGGTCGCTGGCCATCGGAAAGTCATCGGAAGCCTATTCCCCACCAACAGCAGGTCTAATCCAATTTCAACCGGTTTGACTAGATTAGGTCAGATCTATCCAAAATTTTATGTAATTAGGTAACCTAATTGTAAAGGATTTCCACCCAATCAAAGAGAAAATGGGCTAAATTGAGAGGAAACGGTCCAAATTTGTACAAATTAAACCAATCAAACCCTTTTAACAATATCTCGATGGATTAAATTGGTCTAATTATCTAAAAAATATCAAAAATTATGCACGGATTTCATGGGCATGTGAACTCGGACCTTCCAAACAATTAATGCAATTTCCACAACTCCCATGCTCAATTGTCAAATTAATTGAAATTGAATGCAATTAATATAACATATTCAATTAATTGCACTCAATGTGGCCTAACACATTCAAATCAACATTGATATGATAATACAAACTAGGCGTCCAAATGAAATTGAAGTTCATTGAATCCCAATTGATCAAATTAAACCTTAGCCTAGAATGGGTCAAGTTCAATTGGCTCAACCGGAACATATTAACCCTATCTCGCAACCTTTGGATAAGTTTGCTAAATTGAGAAGTTTCAATGTGAATTTGCAAAAATTAACCCTAGATTTGGATTGACATTAAGAAAACAAATTGATTAGGGGTATAAGTACACCAATCATGAAATGACTCGTTTATGATTTGATATGTATATTAAAGAGTTGGTTTATGAGTTTCTAGTGTAGCTATATATATTATAGAAACTGTTTGATCCACTTAGAAGAGATGCGTTGCTCACTAAGCTTGTGATTGCCCACCCCTCTCTTTACAAATCCTTTTGGGTTCTTAGCTAGCAGTCAATGGAGCAAAAGCGACATGAATTGAGACTCTTGGGAGTTGGATTTAGTACTTTGAGATTGTGTCCTTTAGGATGAAAGACAGCTGTGTCATCCCCATTTTTGATGGTTTTGGGGTGTGACAAAATATTTGCCCGTCAAGTTGGGGTGAACCAGAAAAGTTAATTTGCAAGAGCGACATCAATTGAGTTTTTGGGTTCTCAGTTAGTAGTCAATGGAGCAAGAGCTACATCAATTGAGATTTTTGGGAGTTGGATTTAGTACTTTGAGATTGCGTCCTTTAGGATGAAAGACAGCTATGTCATCCCCATTTTTGATGGTTTTAGGGTGTGCCAAAATATTTGCCGGTCAAGTTGGGGCGAATCAGAAAAGTCAATTTGCAATGTTTGAGAAGGGAATAATGACAAACAGTCAGGTCCCCAAAGCTCTCACTCCCGTGCAACAAAGTCAATCTGCGATTAAAATCCCGTGACCACGACAATAATAGGAGATCATAACTCCCAAAATCTCACTGGATCATGTATAATCTAACCTTCTATTTCTCAGCTATTCTACGGGCAATCAGTAACGTCGACTGCACACATGGTTTTTGCACCATCTGATGCAAGAGTAAGTGCAGCATATGGTCACTAATCGTAATGCTCCATGTCTGCACAAGAAGCACTGAGTGGAAAGATGCTGACGGAAAAACAAAGAAGGCTTGCCTGAGATCCGAGATCAAGATTGCGTTCTTCATTCTTCTGTCATGAGAGAAGTCCCACTTGCTTCCCAGAATATATAGTGAGAAAACATGCAAACCATGGAAACAGTAGCTATGGGAGGACAAAAGAAAGACATGACATTCTTTAACCTTCTATGAAGCAATATTATCTTATGCACACAAAAGGAGGTCTACCCCAAAGAAAAAGGAAAAGGGTAAAAGATCACAGAACAGAGTTATTTGATTTCTTTGCCATTGAGCCAAAAGGATCTCTTAGGCTCCGTTTTGCAAAAAAATAAATGATTTAGAAAAAATTCTTTTAAAAATGATCGCTTGTGCTAATTAAAAAATGAATGAATGAAAAATATTTTCATCGTTTACGAAAATATTTAGATATAAAATTGTTGTTAATAATTAAAATATTTTCAATTGACTAATTACTTTAAGCGATAGAAACTAACATTTTTAGGAAAACTTTTTCCAAATCATTCAGTTTTCATGAAATCAATGGAGCCTTACTCTAACTTTGTCTAGACCATTGGAGAAGTTTTTGACGCAGGAAAAGTGACATTACTTTGGTCACAATTACACTGCAACTATGAAGTGTTCTAGTTATTCTCAATGACGCAACATCAAAAGCAAAATTCTTCTTGGTATAATGTTTGTTCTAAGACTGTCTCTATTGTTACATGTATCCATATCGCTATTTTAAGGCTTACAACATGGATTAGCTACCCAGGGCTTATTTTGCATCAATAAATATTCTTACTTATTTATATGAAAAAAGGGACTAATACCACAAAAAATCTCAAATTAGTACACTTGTGATAATTTTACCCCAAAACTAATTTTTCGATCATAAAAAATGCTAAATTGATATATTTGTGACAAATTTACCCTTCGTTAGTTTCCGTCAAATTTGATTAATATCACAAAAAATCACAAATTGATACATTTGTAATAAACAGAGGGTAAAATCCCAAAATGGTACATACATGTCAACTCAACAATTTGACAATAAAGTTTATTGGAAACTAATTGATGATAAATTTGTCACAAGTCTACCGGTTTTGGGTTTTTCACGGTATTAACCAAAAAGAAAGTTATGATAAGTTTCTTTGGTAATAAATTGTTTAAGGCTTGAATTATATATTTTTTTCAATTTATTTGGGCTAAGAACGGCACAAGTGTCATAATTATTGTACAGTGCTCACTTGAGTGTCATAACTTTTTTTACGCTTACTTGAGTACTATAAATTTGAAAAATCATTTACTTAAATACTATCAGCGATTTGCCTCGTCAGAAAATCTAATGTAGATGTCAATTACCTATATGACATCACAAACGCTGACATGAATAATTAATAAAAAAGCCAAAAATAAAAAAATCCACATCTAAATGGAAAATTAATAAAAAAAAAATCCACATTTGATGATTTGACGGGAATGGTACTCAAATCATCAATTTTACTTTAATGTGACACTTAAATAAATGCCTTACAAAAGTTATGGCACCCTTGTTGTTCTTATCCTAAGTTTTTTTTTTTTTAATAAGTGAAAAGGTTAGGGAGGGTCAATCAATGCAACTATCCCTCTAAACTTGACCCCCCAACTATCCCTCTAAACTTGACCATGGGGGTCCGTAGACAATGACTTGCATTAATTAATTATTATAATAGAAGTGAGTACCATATTTATAAAACTAGATACCTTGTGGCCCATTGCATATAAAATCCAAAATATTTTAAATTTAATTTTCAACAAAGAACGAAATTAAAATATCGTCAAAATAATCATTATGTACTAATACATAGGTTTAACATTTAAATGAGCAATTATGTGATAAGGATAAATGCATAAAAGGTCATGCTTTTTCCATCTATTTTTTGACTTCCAACGCCCCCTATTACCTTAAATTGACCACAATATCTCTTGCATGTTTTAGATTTAAGATTATTTCTTACATTTTCTTCTTCTCTTTCTTTGGAAATTATGATGCATTTAGAATTGACAAAAATTATGTATTTGCTAATGGTTTGATTGGATTGTCTTATGATGCAATTACAATTGTCGTAATTTTCTTATCAATAACTAATTATTCCACTTCATTAGCCATACTTTCCAGTTTCGTCAATGTAATCCTAATCTTTTCGACAATATATCAATGTATTCTTTCATGCCAATTGCCAACGAAACTTGCTAAGGTGGTGTCTAGTCATCGTTGTCTGTCCTAAGTGGCATGTTGACATGGGCAATTTGTTGATTTCCACGTCGCAATTTGTGATGGCAATTGGTAAAAGAGACTACATTTAAATATCGCACAAATGTGTAGAACTATATTAAATTGAAAAATTAAGACTGAATTGACATCCATACAATAGGTCTAAGACTAAATTGAAAAATTTAACAAATATTTAAATGATCAGTCCTTCAACAAGCACATGTATAAGCATTTTTGGATATATACACTAGGAGTGTCATAACTTTCGTACGATGCTCACTTATGTGCCACAAGTTTGAAAAAACAATCACGTAAATATCATTAGTGCTTTGCCTCACCGAAAAATTTGACGTCCATGCCGATTGTCCCACATGGCATCACTGGCGCTGACATGGACAATTAATAAAAGAATAAAAAAATCCACGTCGAAATATGAAATTATTAAAAAAAATCCACGTAAGATAATTTGCCGGAAATAGCACTCAAATAATTGATTTTACTCTGATGTGGTACTTAAGTAAGCGAAAAAAAGTTACGGCACTCAAGTGTGCGACATGAAAGTTATGGTACTCTTGCTATACTCATCCCAAATTTATTCAGTTTAATTCTTGACGTCTTTTTATTTTTATTTTTTTTGTCCGAATAAATCCATGAACTATAAATTATTTTGTTTAAGTTAATCCTTCGCTCAAATATATAAATAGAAAGGCTGAGGTGGAACCGCATTGATAGCATTTCGACGCATAGATATCCATGAGGCAAGTGAGGCAGCCCTCGTAGTTAGAGTGGCGAAGATTGCTTGGAACTTGCAAGTTCTAGGGCCCAAGTCCCAGTCCGATTTACATGCTCGCTGTGTAGTCCTGGCGGACGTCGATAAGATGTTTTCATATATCGTACTCTCCACCTGGTGGTTTGGAAAGTAATTTACTGAGATTCGGTCTATAGATTGTACTCTACGCGCAGCTTTTGGGGGGATTTTTGCGACTTGGCATGCAGTCACATGTGCGCTATGGGGACTTTGGAGAGTTTCTGAGTGAATGGTGAAAGAGAGCTATCGTCCATGGTGTTTGAGATTAGGGTACATGAAGCCTTCTCATTAACTTGTTGACTATGACCTGTTCGACAAAATGTGTCTCTGGCACTTTCATAAAATAGGTCCTCAAAGCATTCGAACTGAATGAGTGTTGATATAGTTTATACCTTGCCGATTTCTTCACTATTTATTAACCATGATTTTGAGTCAATGGCAAGCAATGAGAAAAATGACTGGGAGCTGTTTATCAGTGACCATTCACGATGACTCGTAGGGTCACATCTTGCTTCCTTATTCATAAGCCGTGAGTTTTTCTGAAATTCATGATAGAGTGGGGATGGTGATTTCACTAGCTGTGAGTCAGATTCTCCGATGACGGTCTAGTGGTGGTGGACTGACGTAAATCGTGATGATATCTTGGTTGTGCTCTGCTTGATGGTGCAAAGTGTTATACACTGATTAAAGCTATGAGTATTCTGAATTTACTGTTCATTTTTTAGAATTCTTGGTCTGCAATTGGAGCAAGGCGATAAAAAATGAATAAGGAAGGAGATAAAACACGGGGACAAAGGGGAGAGCAGAGACAGACCGTAGTTGTTTTTTCAGGAAGTTTGGGCTTAATTCTCGTTATAATTTTTAGTCCAAGATTCTAGCTGTAATTGAATTGATGCTTTTGAGGCTTTGATCTGCCTTGATAGAAGCATCCGGTTATTGATGAGTTGAGCTTAATTTTGCTTCTCAATGGGGCCCGATTTGCTCTGAAAATGGGTTTTACTTAAAAGCATGTCCTTGGCCCGGGTCAATGAGACCAGCATAGGGGGCCATATTCGGACCGAGCCCAAGGGCCCAGCCCGGGTTCCCCGTCTTCCAGAACATAAAATGACTTTTTATTTAAAAAATTGATTAAACGAAATTTAAAAAAAATTGGGAAAAAATAAAAAAGGCAACAACAGTGAGGAACTGAAAAAAGAAGAAATAGCGAATTGAAGAGTGGTTGGACGAAGTTTATTCCGATGAGCATTACTTGTGCCCAAGGAACAATCTCCCTACGTCGCTCGCATAGCATCTATCAAGGAACACGCGGTTTGCACTATGGAGAGAACGAACAGCACCCCACCGGCGAACGCGGAGATCCTAAACCACGGCTTGTTGAAGTACTCCCGGTTGAGGATGGCCTTCCACTGGTGCCACCTGGTCCTGCTGTACTCGTTCAGCCCTTTGCACAGCTCCGTGTAGTAGAACTCGCTGGAGTCCCTCATGTTCTCCTTGTGCATGCCCTTGATGAGACTAACCGCGTCTTCTGTGCTACCGAGCTGATTTTCCAAAATTCCGCTGCTGATTAGAATGTCAATGTCTTTGGGGGTGTTGATGAGGCTGTCCATGAGGATGGCGTAGCTGCTGATGTACTTCTCGTGGTGGCACTGCTCATATGCAATCATGTTCCCGAATTAGGCCTCAGTCCACCCGTGCACAACCATGCACCCCATCACGAGGGTCCCGTCCTTAAAGACGACATCGAGCAGGGAGGAGGTTCCCCCGCCCCATCTGAACATGACGCCTGCCTCTTGCAGCTCCTTTGCACTTCGAGTTCGTCCGAATTTCTCCCCCTGTTCATACATCACACGACGCTGGAATGGGGGCATTTGCAGGGCTCGCAAGTAGTCCACCAGGTGCTTCATCTGAAATCTCGTGCTTGCAAGCTCTTGCCCCTGCACGACGTCTTTGAAGTACTCGTAGCTAAGCTTGAAGAACGTGACAGTGGTACTCAATGCGGTGAGATTATAGAGAATCTCGAGGACAAAGAATGGGACTTGATTTTCCAGGAGCAGTAGGTCGTGGAATACGGCGTTGCTCATCCACTGCTTGCGGAATATTTCGTCGTCCTCGTCTCGGTGCTCGAGGTAGTGGCTCCTTATGAATAGCTCAACTACAAAAACTGCGTCCACTAAGATCATTTCCACGAGCTCCTTGCTGGCTTGGGTGAGATTTTCTTGGTAGCATTGCCGAATGCGGTCTTCCAATTCGCTGATGATTTTGATACAAGCTGGGAGGTCAGCCTTGCTGCGGCGGAGGAAGCCTGTCTAGTACCTCAGTTTGATCGCCATCAACTCAATTGCTGTCTTATCACGGTGGAATGGCCCGATGGAGATAACTTGAGGGGTGTAGGCCTCCACATTTGCTCTGCGCAACTTCTCAGGCACTCGATATATGCAACACTCAGATGGATCCGATAGTCAAGTTGTCCATCTTCCTCTCTATGGTAACCGCAACTTCCTTGACAATCTGACTCATTTCTAAACAAGTGAAAGAAAAAGATTACGAGCCCATGAAACTAGAGAGTGAAAGGGTACATCCGATATTCTCGTTCGTGTCACAGTAATTTAGTGCCTAATGACGAGAATGAATTAAGCAATCTTCTTTTTTTCTGGCAGAAGAACAGTCCAAGTGCCAAAACTTGGCACAGAGGGACACTTAAGTGCCAAAACTTCAAAAATGTACAAGTGTCAATTTTGAAGTTAAATGGAACACTTAGGTGCTACTTCGGCCAAAATCTGGCCAAATGGCTGACGTGGCAATTTTCCTGCGAGTTTGGCGGCATCGTTTTGCACACTGACGTGGTGAGAAAATGCAAAAACGATGCTGTTTCGTATCAGATATGTAAATAATAATATAAAAATTAATTAAATTAAATTTAAAATTATTTTTTAAAAATATTCTAAAAATTATAAAACTTTAAAAAAAAAAGGAAGGGGGGCCGAAGGAGGCGGGCCGAGGGCTGAGCCCTTGCCGCCGCCACCTCCCCGCCGTCACTGGGAAGAGATGACGACGGAGGAGGGAGGGTCAGCCAAGGTCGCCGGCCCCTGGCCGATCGGTGGCGGATCGCGGCCGCCCTCTCCCCAGATTTGGGGGAGGGTTCGCGAGCCCTCGCTGCCGGTCGGCTGGCATTGCTGGCCCCTGGCCAAGGCGTGGTGACCCCGGCCGACCCTCCCCCCTCCATCGCCGGTCCTTCCCAACGGCCGGGGGGAGGTGCCAAGTTTTGGCACTCCAGGTGTCCCAAACTCCTTTTTTTCTATTAAACAGGACTAGAGACCTGTCAAAAAGAAAAACAAAGCCAAAAAACACAGAGGTCTACATTGACAGAATAACGTGATTGGATTTTGATTGTCATGAAGAAACCCCTGCTCTCGAAAGATTTTACCTCGGGCACTTTGCCGTGTTTTTGCCATTGGGCAAATCGGAAAAGTTGTTCACTTTGAGGAGGCCTTACGCCTAAGCTAGTTGAGGAAATATCTAAAGAATCTGCGAAGCTTGAGAAATGAATAATAAAAGACCGTCAGCTACCTTGATCTCCCAACAACGTGCAACGAAGACAATTTGCCGTTAAAATCAGGTGGTCGCAAATCATACAAGATCACAACTCCTATAAATTCTACTGGAACACGCATAATCCAACCTTCTATTTCTCGGCTATTCTATGGGCAATCAGTAATGTCGAATGCATACATAGTTTTTGACTATTTGATTCGAAATGAAGAGCAGCATGCGGTCACTAATCATAATGCTCTATGTCTGCAAAAGAAGCACCGTGTTGAAAGATATTGAGAGAAAAACAGAGAAGGCTTACCTGAGATTCGAGATCAAGAATTCGTTCTCCCTTCTTGCCGTCACGGGAGAAATCCCGTTTGCTTCCCAGAATGTATAGTGAGAAAGCATGCAAACTGTCGCTACTGGGGCCAAAAGAAAGATCTGATATTCTTTAACCTTTTATGAAGCATTATAATATCATGCACACAAAAGGTTGTCTGGCCATTACTATTAACCCCAATGAAAAAGTATAAGGGGAAAAAAAAAACACAAAAAAGAGTCATTTGTTTTCTTTGCAACTAAGTCGAAAAGATCTCTCTTGGTCCAACTTTTTCTACAGTGTCAGAGAAGTTCGTGATGCAGAAAAAGCGAATATATACTTTGGTCACAATTAAACTGCAACTACGAAGCATCCTTGTTATTCCCAATGAGACAACAGCAAAAGCAAAATTCTTCTTGGCGTAATGTTTCTTCTAAGACTCTTCCTATGGTAACATTTACCCGTATCACTAATTTAGGGCTTATGACGGGGATTATCTACCCGGGCTTATTTCGTATCAATGAATACTCTTTAACTTACTTATAAAAAAGAACATTATGATAAGTCTCTTTAGTAATAAATTGTTTAAGGCTTGAATTATATACTTCATTAATTTGTTCATTCTAATTCTTGAACTCTTCTTCTTCTTTTTTTTTTTTTTTTAGGGGGGGTCTAACTAAATCCTTGAACTATAAATTCTTTTGTTTAAGTTAGTCCTTCTGTCAAATATATGAACAGAAATGCTGACGTGGAACCATGTAGGGGTGCCAAAAACCAAACCGGAAACCAAACTGAACCGAACCGGAAAATTCGTTTTTTTCAATTCGGTTCTCATTAAAAACCGAAATTTCTATTATCGGTTAATTGAACCGAACTGAACCAACAAACCAATAAGAGCTTATTTCTTGGAAACAAAAATATATACAACAGAAAAAAAAAAGAAAAAAACAAATGCAAAAACCAAAAACTAAAAGTTGAAAACCAAAAACCGAAAAACCGAACTGAACCAAAATTTCGGTTCGGTTCGGGTCTCATTCGATTCGGCTCGGAGGTTTTCCTAACGGTTTGGTTCGGTTCGGTTTTTCAAAAAAACCGAACCGTTGACACCCCTAGAACCATGTAGACACCACTTCGATACATGGATATCCATATCATTTGCACCCACCACAGAATTGAGCGAAGGCCACCCTATTGCGAGTCTGTGGCAAGGGATGCTATTATGACTAAAACTATCACCTAGAGGGAGTGAATAGGTGATTGTGCGGAAATGAAAAAATTGAAACAAATAATGTAAGGAGACAACTTTTGATGAAGTGGTCAAATTTTATCGGTGTGCAATCCTATCACAAAAATAAACAGGAATGAGGAATAGAGAATTGCACACTTAAGATTATAGTGGTTCGGCTTTTGTAAGCCCATGTCCACTTTTCCTTGCTACAACTTATTGGCTAGAATCTACTAATAAGAATTGATCAGAGGTTACAAGATCTGAACTAACAACACTTAAGTTTGTGTGAACAACTCCTCACGCTCTCATCCTCTAAAAGGTTATACAATTTCACTCATAGAGACGAATGTATAAATCACGAAACATTTTTCACACTTTGGAATTAAAATTTTCAATTCTCATTATTGTGAATTAATCCCTTCAGCTTCGGAACCTTCTCTTATACTCCTCCTAGTCAAGGTTGACCATTGGACATATCTCTAGGAGGATTATCTAGCCAATCTACTCGTTGGCCTAGATCTAGTCAAGAAGATGCAATTGCTTCAGGATTGCTGAGGGTGAAACTTTCCATATATTGTCACCCATACAGTACTTCAAGTTTCCAAAAATTGAGTGCTTAAGATTGGAAAGAATGTTTCACCTCTAATAAGATATTCTAAGAAAATTGAATCTTTGATAGATATTAAGAAGACTTTCCTTTTGAAACTCCTTATAAGTATGACAGAGAATCCAACCAATCACCACTAGCCACCATGACTCTAATTAATATCTTCTGATCATATTCTATTAGATTTTCCACTTGAAAATACTTCATATAATAAATAAAGTCTCTAAGTTTTGTCAATCACCAAAACCACTTAGGGATGTTTTCTCAACAATCTCCCATTTTTTTATGATGACAAAACTTGTACAAGCAGGACTTTTAAAGAGATATAATATTGTGAAATTTAAATAGCTCTGGGTTAAAACCAATTTTGAAAATGAAGTGCAATCAAAGTATATGAATATGAAAATTTTGGCAAAATTCTTATAGCTAAAGCTTTGAAATTAAAAGATAAGGGATAAGAAAAAATTATAATCAATCCCCTTAGCTTTTTTGATGCTCAGAGCTTTAGACAACCTGCAAAAATAATGTTGGTGCAGTAAAGTTCGCAACCTTAGTTATGTCGGTCCACCTTATCCCTCTTTTTGTCAACAATAAAAAAGATACTAGATAAAGCATAATATTATAAGCAAACCATAATACAAAGGTTAGTCCAACAAGTTGAAAAACAATCCACAACAATTACAAACAAATTGCAAAACTATTCAAACATTGAGAAATTAATGCAAACAAAGAAAGTTATTTGGAGGAGGATGGTTGATTTAGGTCAAGGTCTGGAATGGGAGCGGGATATGGAACTAGAGTAGGAGATGGAACTCTATGTTTGGAGGCAATTGAACAAAGACATAGTATTGCATATTTTCCAAAGTATGCTATTCCGGTATCCAACGCTTCAACTTGAGTTATGACAAAGACATTTAAGTTCTTCAGCTCTTTCTCCATTGTGTCCTTATGTTCCTTCATGTTGAGTAGAGTTCGTGGGAACAATCTATCCTTAGTACTGTCAATTACAAGAATTTTTGAAGGGTCAACTTCTACCCCAAGTTTCATCACCATATTGATATCCTCTTACCTCTATTTATTAGCTTTAGACTCTCCCTCAACACTTGCAACTCATTTCCCTTTATCTTGCACAATTGGGTGAGAAGAGTGAGTAGGATTAGCAATTTGCTCACCAGTTATGCCAGTAGTTGTAGTAGGGATGGAAGGAAAGTTAGTTGCGGGGGCATTAGCAATAGTAGATTCTGGAGCCATGGGAGTGTCTTCACGAATTGCCTAAGTTTCTAAAAGATCAGGGAGAGCTCCAACCATTACATTAGGTACTTCTTGACCTTCTTGAATAATGTCAGCACTATCAATGGCTCCTTTATCAACAGAATCTCCTTTGTTAGCATCATCAGTGGAGTCCATGGGAATGTTTTCAAGCAGAAGTTCCATAGGATCTTGTCGCGACCTACCCTTGGGGGGATGGAATAGGTTTAGGGGTATTGCCTAAAGGACGGGCCTATGGCCCATGATTAGGCGCAGGCTCTCCCAAGCCTATACCTCGTGTGACATTGGGGCATTTTTAAAGATTTTTACAAAAGGAGTTGCCACTAGCCTATTGGGGTCGGCTAGAAACCAAGTGAGGTATGGGAGTATACCTCACTTCCTACGCAACCAGCGAATCCAGGGTCGGGGACTTGATTACACTAATTAACTTAATTAGTGCCATTTCGGTACCTAATCTTGTTCATTTCAAAAGACATAATTTTTGTCAGGCAATTTAAATTGATTTTATACATATCCACTAAGATATGAGGTGATCATGCAGGTGCGCAATCATTAAAGTAACAATTATAGCTACCAATGTCATAATTGTGATAAAATTGAACATGTGCAATTAAACATAATTAAATATGCTAGTTAAACATGCAATATAATTAATATACGAGCAAATAAATGCTTAATTACACTAAAAAGGTAAAATATGGCAATTTCTAACAAAACTCTACATTTTTTGGATTTTTTGAAATTTTTTAAATATTTTAAATTTTTTTAGGCCGGGCGTCAAGTCCGGTCTGAACCAAGCCGACCTGGTCGGCATAGATTTGGTCTCGTCTTCGACCGGACCAGAGTTCGGTACGATTGGGGCCCAGGTTGATCGGCCTACCGAAAAGGGAAAGGCCCGATCAACGGGCCCAACCCTTTTGCAAAAGGGTCTCCATGGGCCCACGACCCAATAGGATTTTTTACTTCAACCCATATAAGGGTCTATTTTCAGCCCAATCTATTCAGCCCACGAAACAAAAACCTGTGACACCCCTCGACGGCCCCCGATCCATTAGGGTCGCCACAATTCGCTTTTCCAATCGCTTACCTTTCACTTTCCTTAATAACATGTCACTCTGATACCATTTCAATTGCAGCGGG
Organism: Eucalyptus polyanthemos subsp. polyanthemos; assembly: GCA_017140185.1. NCBI lineage: Eukaryota > Viridiplantae > Streptophyta > Magnoliopsida > Myrtales > Myrtaceae > Eucalyptus > Eucalyptus polyanthemos. The sequence continues at coordinate 26,482,236 of CM029459.1, forward strand.
TCCATACAACCATGGGGGTTTACATCTTTTAGATCGGTCCTTTGCGCAATTCATATGGCGGAAGCATATCTAACAACTCCCTTTCCTATATTCAGAAAACGATGCACACCAACTAAACATCTTATATAAGTTAAAGCCAAACACTTTTATTCACATAAAGCAAATGGACATCTATAGTCGGTACATCAAAATCCCATGGTTTTCTATACTTGGCTATACTTCAAAAGATGATCGTCATCTCCTCCAACAGTCATATACTTAAAGTCCATCGATCAGTGTCGGCGTCCAAAGTTCCTTTCCTTGCTATCCTCCTCCTTGCGGTCATATCCAATCACTTGATCCATTTATCAGTGGCAGTGACAGAAGAGGTATCTTATCTAGTCTGAAATGTTGGTCCCCGAAGGGGTGAGTACAACCACTCAGCAGGTAAATGACCAATAAACCACTCAATGCATCATACAATACAATCATCGCAATCATAGCATAACACATGTCATTCAAGCATCCATGCACAATTTACCTTGATATCATGCACATGTCGTCATATCTCATGTACATACATCATCATATAGTCATCACCATCATGTCATACACTTACCATCATCATATCACATGTCCCGCCATGCCATAGGTGCACATACATCCATGCACTTACCATTATCATGCATCCATGCACTCATCATTATCATATCACATGTACCATCATCATTACCATGCATCCATGCACTCATCATCATCACATCACATGTATCATCATCATTACCATGCATCCATGCACTCATCATCATCACATCACATGTACCATCATCATTACCATGCATCCATGCACTCATTATCATCAAGTCATGCATATACCATCATGCATATTTCAATTTCAATTTCTTAATTTTATCCTTTCATATCGGACTGCCACATTTCTCTTTCCCGGGGCCAATGTTTGCATCCCACATTCAACACTTTCGCCCAATCCTGGCATCGCGAGAACCCTCTGGCACAATACCTGCTGGGCATCCGGCACCCCCACGCTCCGAGCATCTTGTACCCCAATTGGCATCACGAGGACCCTCCGGCATAATGTCTACCGGGCATTCGGCCGTACCCTTCTAGCCAGGCATCTCACACCCCAACTGGCATCGCGAGGCATCCCTCGACATAATACTTGCCGAGCTTCCGACTCCCCTTGTGACATCCAGATTTTCGAGATTTAATTTCGACTGGATAAATAGGACTGTTTTAATCGGAATTTTGTAGAGGACCGTTTTTATTGTGAAATCGGGATGCATGATGGGTTATTGGATGAGGAGAATATTCAATTGAAGCATTGAGGCATCACTTGGATTTATTGAGGCCTTACAAGGTTAAATTGAGAAGAAATGAGTGATCAATTGGAGGAGGTATCAAGCAATTTCGTGTGCCCCCATCCCACTAGCCATTTTGGACCAATTCACATGTCCAAGAAGGAGCTTGGGTGGTTCAATGGCAGCCAAGGAATAAATACTTGGCCTAGAGTGAATATGGGAGATTTTTGTGGAAAGATCAAGCTAAGGGGGACCCTCCATCCTGTCTCTCTCTCTCTCTCCATCGAGGACTAACGCACACACCCCCCTTCAGCCGATGTCCCCTCCATTTCACGCATGTTTCCTCTGCAGAGTTCAATTCTCATTTGCCTTTGACCGGTCTCCCCTTATCTTTTCCCTTTTGCTGTTTTCCTTTTTGGTTTTGACTGGGCTGTCAAGGACACCGCTTCTCTCTCCCCTCATCTCTTCGCGGATGCCTCCTTGCAGCCATCCCACTCCACCGAACGGAGCATCCACCGGAGCTCCAATTTTTCCCCTCATCTCCAAGCTGCCACACATCCGTGTAGGACTCCTACTCGGTCAACACTCCATGGAGATCTCTTAAGTTGCTGACCATGTCTGCAACTCCACGACACAGCCGCCCCACGTTCTCTTTTCCCCACGCCAACGAAACCGCGAAGCAGCCCATCTCCTTGCCACGAGCTGTCCGTCTCTCTGCCCCGTCTTTGACCGCCATCTCGCCTCCCCTCAGTCGGTTTGTTGACTGTTGCATCAACTCCAGCGACTCCGCCGAAGAAGCAAGCCGCGATCGCCTCCTCCTTCGTCCACAAGATCGCCCCCATCTCCACGGAAGCAGTAATCGTCCTTTGCCTTGCTCGGCGAGTCCTCGCCTTGTGTTTTTAGTCCAGCTCGGCACCACTTCGAACAGCCCGTGAAGTCGGTTCAGCCGTGCCTGTTCGGTCACGTTCAAGTCCAGAAGCGTGCAGCCCCACCATGGACTTGTGTGGCCGATTTCGCCCCGGTTTGACCCGGTTGGTGGACCCGCTTTGGAGAGGATCGAGCTTTGCCACGTGCTCGTCGATTTGATCTGAACGGATCTTTAATCCAATGAGTTTTACTCACTAAAACCTTCTTAGTTTGCTAATTACACTTAAAGGTTGATTAGTGTTAGTTAAGTGTAATTAGATTGTTAGATTAGAATGGATTAGTGATTATTAGTTAATTTCATTGCATATTAGTTGTTTGATTAGTGTAATTAGATAGAGAATTTCCTATAGTATTTATTGGATGTTTCTTGGGGTTTTTTCCGTCCCTTATCGGGTGTTAATTAGGCAATTCGGGCCTAAGTGGTATTTTTAGGAATTAAATATTAATTTTCGAAATTAATTAGTTAATTATTTAATTTTTCAAAAATTCAACTAGGATGGCCAATGACCGGGATTTTATGCTGATGATCGCGGCGCAGACCATTTATTTAATTGAGCTTTACGTTGTGCCAAATTGGAATTATTGTGTTTATTTATTTAATTTTCGAAATTAATTATTTAATTATTTACTTTCCGGACATTGAACCGGGATGACCGGTGAACGGAATTTCGTGCTGATTATCGTGGAGCAGTCCGTTTATTTATTTGAGCTTTAATTCGTGTCGAATTGATTTAATGGTGCATTTTTAAGTTATGTTCTTAAATAATGCGATTTTGGCTATGTGATTGAGGATTGGTCGAATATCGGTTGTCAGTATCGAAAGTGCGTTGGTAAATCACCTGGGGAATACCCGTGACTTGGTGAATTGGAATGTCACCTGGGAAGGACACGTGGCTCGGTGATTGGATATGTCACCTTGGCGAAAAGGTAGCCTTAGAGAATGCACGTGGCTCGGAGACTCAGTATGTCTTCTTGGAGAATGCATGTGGCTCGGTGACAGAGTATGGTATCGTAAAGAAGGTCGGGTGGGACCATAAAACCACTAAATCTTGAAAAGGTCGGGTGGGACCATAAAGCCATTAAATCTTGGAAAGGTCGGGTGGGACCGTAAAGCCACTAGATCTTGAGAGGGTAGGGTGTGACCATAAAGCCACTAAATCTTGAGAGGGTCGGGTGGGACCGTAAAGCCACTAAATCTTGAGAGGGTCGGGTGGGACCGGAAAGCCACTAAATCTTGAGAAGGTCGGGTGGGACCGTAAAGCCACTAAATCTAAGGAATTGCTTGGTGTTGGATGAATGACCTAGAAATGGTCTGATTGACTTGTAATCGACTAGGTCGATTGATCGATGATTCGATCTAAGCGTGACTTGATGTAATTCATTGCCTTGGTTTGATGTTGTGAATTGATCGATTGAATGGAAGTGACCGTGAGTGGTCTTGTTGGCGTGTAATTGATTAAGTCGATTAGATCGATGCTTCGATCTATGATGTGATTGCTTGGGTACCTATATGATTTGTGCTAATATGCAGGTGGAACCTGAGGCCAAGGTAAGTCCTCTGACTCATGTTGTGCATAGGCAGCCCTAAGGTGTATTAGTTTACTAATTGGGTCTTAGGGGATAGAACTTGCTGAGACGTTGTCTCAGTGGTTATTGAATAACCATTTCAGGACCTGGATAAGGAGCTTAAGGAGCATGGATTTGATGAGGAGATCCCTGTTGAGGAACTCGAAGAGGAGTATCTGAAGGAGAACCCCGAGGATGATCCAGAGTAGGATCCTGGTGACGTTTGCTATAGAATCAATTTGAGTAGAAACCAATCGATTTAGTATGGCTTGTATATGATCATAAGGGTGTTGGTTTTTAGGTTCAATTTCCCAGTCCTACTTGTATATCCCATTGCTTTATTGTCTGGGGATTTTTATAACTGCTTCCGCATGTGCTATTAAAAACAAAAGGGTCAGCGATATGTAATCCTGGGATATCGCATTTTAAAATCGACCAAAAGTAAAGGATGTGTGTGTGCCTAAGGATCGGGGCGTGACATTCCCTTTTGTGGTATTGGAGCAAAGGTTAGGTATTGGAGTAATAAGGTGCGATGACCTATGGGATAGTAGTAGGAAAGGCCTTTAAATTCATGACCGGTGCATGTCTTTGATAGCTGATTGGTAGAATTATTTGTTGGGTGTGAATTGCTTGCTTTTAATTATTGTGGATTCGGAAGGCAGAGTGTTGACTCTGGCCAGCTCGAGCGTAAGAGTGCCACCGCAGGTTGGTACTAGTGTAACAACATTGATTGATCCTAAGCCTGATAAGATTGATTTGATGCAAGTGTTTCTTGGGATCTGGATGAGCCAGTAAGACCAGGATCAAGTTGTTGTTGTTGCTACCTTTGTTGGGGTCCAACCTGGAAGGTTAATCAGAGAATAGAATTCGATATTTGAGTCCAGATTCGGCAAAGTAGATTTGGAATTTGGTTAGGGGAAAAGACTGATGTTGAGGGAAGAGTATTTTGTTCCACCCAATAGGAAGGGCGGCATAGTCAAGTCAGTATTCAGACAAATGGAACATGTTGTTCCGTGGAAGATATGTTATATGGAAAATGGTATGGACCAGTCTCATGTATTTTGAGGACAGGAAATTGTGATAAGTGTCGCCAGTACGGATAGTGAACTATGGGGTATCTGCATAAGTAGAAGGAATCTCGACAACTGTTACTACTATCTCCGTTGATAGGACAGGTCAGAAGAAGTGCACCATAGAATGCACAGTGGAATTTTTGAGATGGGTCTCCGGTACCAGAAATAGTGCATGTTGGCACTTGACAAGAGGTAGGAGACTCACCAGATAAATGTCAAAAGAATGGAAGGAATGCATAGATTAATTATGTGTCTGAGAATGGCTAAAACGTGCTATGATGGTACTCAGCGTGGCTGTCAGGTGAAAAACTATCAGTGTGAGTCCATGGGAGCATTTATACTGATACAGCAGATAAAATGCCATTAGGATGGAAAAAAGGAACAGAAACGGAATTGACTATGCTTCATTCAATGGAAGAATGTTTTGAGGTGATTTTATCAGAATGGTACCAGAGAGTGTTGGGGGTACAATTGTGGAATTTCAGTGGTTTGTTAAGGCTGTAGGAAAAGGACCACTGACTAGAGTTGTACTTGATTGGTTGTTCGTGTACAACTTATTCATCAAGTGTGGAAAGAATTGGTTCTAGAACATTTTGTGGTGATGAATTGTTATAGTGGAATAACCTAGTTTATTCCAGGAGCAGGTAGAAGTGCCAAGTTTTATTGAGAGTCGAGAAGGGTCATCGACTTCTTTAAGCTCGTCATTTAAGGCAATCCGTTTGTTAGACAGAGGTTGCCTAGGTTACTTGGCCATTGTCAAAAATAAGATAGATTGAAGAATTGAAGATTAAGGACTCCTCAGTAGTCCAAGAATCCCTAGAAGTGTTGTCAGAAGGATTATCAGACCGTCGCCAGAGAAAGAGAAGGAATTACGATCGAGCTAGCAACTAGAATAGAACCATTTTCTAAAGTTTCTTACCGGTTGTTGTTACCTGAATTGATAGAACCAATGGTGCAGATGTGGAGATTGATGAATGAGGAATTCATACATATTAGTGCATCGCTTTAAGGAACCTCATTTTCGTGAAAAGAGAAATGAAGATGGTTCATTGCAATCATGCATCAACCACTGTCAACTTAATTGGGTGACTTGTTAGAAAGAGTGTTGATGTCTTCAAGGATCGACTTGAGGACAGATTATCGTTAGTCGAGAACCAGGAAGGAGGTTATACTGAAAGCAACACTTCGCACTTGATTTTGCCCTTGTGAGAATAATGTAAAGCTATTTGATTTGACGAACGCTCTAGCCACTGTCATAGATTTGACAAATCGAGTGTTCAAAGAATAACTAGATCAAAGGTGATCGTGTGGTGTAGCGACATTATAAGGTGTTCATTAAGTGTTGAGAATCACGAGATGCCCTTAAGAATGGACGTGTGGTTACAGGTAAAGGAATCTTCATGGACCCAGCTAAGATCGAATCAGTTGTTAATGGACCGATACCAACATCAATGTTAGAGATCGGAAGTTGTGGGGATTGGACAGATTACTACGGAAGGTTTATGAAAGAATTTTCAGCATCAGTATCATCGCGGGCTTGACCACTTATGAAAGAAGAGGAATTCATCGGCATAGACAAATACAAGGATAGTTTCCAGAGCTTAAAAGACTTGGTATGTATTGATACAACTTGAGAAGATTGTTGCATACCCGTCCCGCTAGTTGAGACCCAACAAGTTGAATATGAAACAGTGTCGTGAATCAAAATCTTGACAGGACTATAATGGTGTTATCTAGTATCACCCTTGAGGAACGAAACAAGCCACTAATGCCTTGAGTCAAGAGTCTACAATTGTGCCCAGACTGACTAAAGTACAGATTTTACTTGAAAAGGATTCGAAATTTGGTTTTCAAATTTGAGGTAGGCTACCTTTTGAATTTTATAGCCACCCTCAAAATTGAAACAGATGTTCAAGTTAGAATCGGTGCCTAGTTGATAGACAAAGGTGTTCAGAAGATCTTATAAGAGGATAGTGGTAAGAAAGAATTCGACCTTAAGATTTTTGGGGATGGAACGTTCAAGTTCCATGGGTGATTGAGTGCACTTGACAGTTAGCACTCAGGAAAAAGATCTTATCAGAAGTTCACTAAAGTATTGCAGTTTTGACCAGATGGTGCAAGTAAGTCAGAATCAATGTCAGCTAGTTTGGTAGACCGATATGAAGATAGATATCGCCAAGCAGATTGCAAGTGTCAGAGGTGTCAGTAAGTGGAAGTTCAGTAATGCAAACCCGAAAGATTTTACCATCACTCGAGAATCCCAAGTAGGAATGGAAATATATCACAATGGAATATTGTAAGAGGCTTACGAAGGATTCGGGGGAGTACTGATACAATTTAAGGATAGTGGTCGATCGATAGATGAAGTCGATCTACTTTGGTACAGTACGAATAGATCTTGTTTTGAGTGAGTAACATCCAGATTTCGGGCTCTGATTTCGATTAGATAAATTGGGCATTTCATCGACGCGATTACAGTGTTTTTCTCTGAGTTGGCCACTCATGAGATAACTAGACTAGCTGGGTGAGTTATTAAGGACCTTAAGGCAAATAGACTTGAGAACTTGACTAGGGATCGACTTCTCAACCATGCTCATCTTTAGAGATCATTGCGGCACAGTATAAAACTGATTTAAACTCAGAGATAGATCGGTTCGAATGAGATGAATGACCAATCATGGGTGAATCCACTAAATTAGAAAATTCTCATCGACCGGCACTAATTTGATGTTTCTATCGTTTTGGTGCCCTGTGTCCATATTTGAATCCTTGAGATTTTCACGACAATCGAGAGTCACCAATGGGTCGAGTGGGTTCATTGTGGCTCGAAGAAAATCGACCGCGGGTCATTTGTCCTAAAAAGCTCTGAAAACTACTAGTAACCTAGGTCACACTAAAAGCGTGTTGGAGTGAAATTAACCACCAATCTAAGTTCGATTTCAGAAATTGAGGATTCTGTCTTGCCACAGAGTGGGTATACTGAAGTGTGTGTGTCTCGGATAGTTCACCAACATGGAGTATCGAGGATGAATTATATTTTGAATCTAGATAAGAGATTACAAGTTTGGCAGAGTTTTCAGAGGGTTCTTTCTTAAGCAGTGCATAGCAGAGGGTACAAAATTTCAGTGGTGAAAAGAAAATGAAGGAAGACTTCAGGACAGAGTCAGCTCAGTAATCAGTGTTTGTAGTTATTAGATCAGTGTCAGGGTAAAGACTGCACAGAACTGTCAGAAATTTTGAATCGTTGAGGTTCGAAGGTCTATTAGGGAGTCGAGAAAAAGAGATCAGATGTGGATGAGAGGGTGTCTTATGTGAGAAGCTCAATTCAGTTGTTGGTTTAGAAAGAGCAGAGTTTGTGTACCAAGATGATCTCCTTAGTCAAAATGGTCGGACATCACCACAAAACCGAAGGATTAGCACGGAATAGTGAGACTCAATGAAACGACAATACCCCACCATTTGTATAAGGATTGGTAAAGGTTTAAATTTCGAGGACGAAATTTTTATAAGAGGGGAAGAGTTGTGACATCCAGATTTTCGGGATTTAATTTCGACTGGATAAATATGGCCGTTTTAATCGGAATTTTGTAGAGGACCGTTTTTATTGTGAAATGGGGATGCAAGATGGGTTATTGGATGAGGAGAATATTCAATTGAAGCATTGAGGCATCACTTGGATTTATTGAGGCCTTACAAGGTTAAATTGAGAAGAAATGAGTGATGAATTGGAGGAGGTATCAAGCAATTTCGTGTGCCCCCATCCCACTAGCCATTTTGGACCAATTCACATGTCCAAGAAGGAGCTTGGGTGGTTCAATGGCAGCCAAGGAATAAATACTTGGCCTAGAGTGAATATGGGAGATTTTTGTGGAAAGATCAAGCTAAGGGGGACCCCCCATCCTCTCTCTCTCTCTCTCTCTCCGTCAAGGATTGACGCACACACCCCCCCTTCAGCCGATGTCCCCTCCATTTCACACACGTTTCCTCTACAAAGTTCAATTCTCATTTGCCTTTGACCGGTCTCCCCTTATCTTTTCCCTTTTGATCTTTTCCTTTTTGGTTTTAACTGGGCGGTCGAGGACACCGCTTCTCTCTCCCCTCATCTCTTCGCGGACGCCTCCTTACAGCCATCCCACTCCACCGAACGGAGCATCCACGGGAGCTCCAATTTTCCCCCTCATCTCCAAGCTGCCACACCTCCGTGTAGGACTCCTACTTGGTCAACACTCCATGGAGATCTCTTAAGTTGCTGACCGTCTTTGCATCTCCACGACACAGCTGCCCCACGTTCTCTTTTCCCCACGCCAACGAAACCGCGAAGCCACCCATCTCCTTGCCACGAGCTGTCCGTCTCTCTACCCCGTCTTTGACCGCCATCTCGCCTCCCCTCAGTCGGTTTGTTGACTGTTGCATCAACTCCAGCGACTCCGCCGAAGAAGCAAGCAGCGATCGCCTCCTCCTTCGTCCACAAGATCGCCCCCATCTCCACGGAAGCAGTAATCGTCCTTTGCCTTGCTCGAAGCAGAGTCCTCAGCTTGTGTTTTTAGTCCAGCTCGGCACCACTTCGAACAGCCCGTGAAGTCAGTTCAGCCGTGCCCGTTCAGTCACGTTCAAGTCCAGAGCGGGCAGCCCCACCATGGACTTGTGTGGCCGATTTCGGCCCCGGTTTGACCCCGGTTGGCGGACCCGCTTTGGAGAGCATCGAGCTTTGCCGCGTACTCGTCGATTTGATCCGAATGGATCTTTAATCCAGTGAGTTTTACTCACTAAAACCATCTTAGTTTGCTAATTACACTTAAAGGTTGATTAGTGTTAGTTAAGTGTAATTAGGTTGTTAGATTAGAATGGATTAGCGATTATTAGTTAATTTCATTGCACATTAGTGAAATAATTAGTGTACTTGGATAGAGAATTGCCTATAGTATTTATTGGATGCTTCGTGGGATTTTTCCCGACCCTTATCGGGTGTTAATTAGGCAATTCGGGCCTAAGTGGTATTTTTAGGAATTAAATATTAATTTTCGAAATTAATTAGTTAATTATTTAATTTTTCGAAAATTCAACTAGGATGGCCAATGACCGGGATTTTATGCTGATGATCGTGGCGCAGTCCATTTATTTAATTGAGCTTTACGTTGTGCCAAATTGGAATTATTGTGTTTATTTATTTAATTTTCGAAATTAATTATTTAATTATTTATTTTCCGGAAATTGAACCGGGATGGCCGGTGATCGGAATTTCGTGCTGATTGTCGTGGAGCAGTCCGTTTATTTATTTGAGCTTTAATTCGTGTCGAATTGATTTAATGGTGCATTTTTAAGTTATGTTCTTAAATAATGCGATTTTGGCTATGTGATTGAGGATTGGTCGAATATCGGTTGTCAGTATCGAAAGTGCGTTGGTAAATCACCTGGGGAATACCCGTGACTTGGTGAATTGGAATGTCACCTGGGAAGGACACGTGGCTCGGTGATTGGATATGTCACCTTGGCGAAAATGTAGCCTTAGAGAATGCACGTGGCTCGGTGATAGAGTATGGTATTGTAAAGAAGGTCGGGTGGGATCATAAAGCCACTAAATCTTGAAAAGGTCGGGTGGGACCATAAAGCCACTAAATCTTGGAAAGGTCGGGTGGGACCGTAAAGCCACTAGATCTTGAGAGGGTTGGGTGGGACCATAAAGCCACTAAATCTTGAGAGGGTCGGGTGGGACCGTAAAGCCACTAAATCTTGAGAAGGTCGGGTGGGACGGTAAAGCCGCTAGATCTTGAGAGGGTCGGGTGGGACCGTAAAGCCACTAAATCTAAGGAATTGCTTGGTGTTGGATGAATGACCTAGAAATGGTCCGATTGACTTGTAATCGACTAAGTCGATTGATCGATGATTCGATCTATGCGTGACTTGATGTAATTCATTGCCTTGGTTTGATGTCGTGGATTGATCGATTGAATGGAAGTGACCGTGAGTGGTCTTATTAGCGTGTAATTGATTAAGTCGATTAGATCGATGCTTCGATCTATTATGTGATTGCTTGGGTACCTATATGATTTGTGCTAATATGCAGGTGGAACCTGAGGCCAAGGTAAGTCCTCTGACTCATGTTGTGCATAGGTAGCCCTAAAGTGTATTAGTTTACTAATCGGGTCTTAGGGGATAGAACTTGCTGAGACGTTGTCTCAGTGGTTATTGAATAACCATTTCAAGACCTGGATAAGGAGCCTAAGGAGCATGGATCTGATGAGGAGATCCCTGTTGAGGAACCTGAAGAGGAGTATCTGAAGGAGAACCCCGAGGATGATCCAGAGTAGGATCTTGATGACGTTTGCTATAGAATCAATTTGAGTAGAAACCAATCGATTTAGTATGGCTTGTATATGATCATAAGGGTGTTGGTTTTTAGGTTCAATTTCCCAGTCCTACTTGTATATCCCATTGCTTTATTGTCTGGGGATTTTTATAACTGCTTTCGCATGTGCTATTAAAAACAAAAGGCTCAGCGATATGTAATCCTGGGATATCGCATTTTATAATCGACCAAAAGTAAGGGATGTGCGCGTGCCTAAGGATCGGGGCGTGACACCCCCACTCTCCGGGCATCTCGAAACTCCTGAGGACCCTCTAGCATCCGGCCATTAAAGGCCACCGGGCAACCAGCCGTACCCTTCTAGCCAGGCATCTCGACACTCCCGGGGCATTGTCGGCTCACACCTCCAACGGCCTTCTCACTTATCTCAATTCACATCTTCAATTATAGTTCAATTTTAACATGGCATGTGATGTGATGGCAAACAAGATTATTTTTATCCTTTGATTCATATATGCATTTCCAATCATCATCATGCATGCAGCAAGACACAACCATTCATAACAATACAATTCATGGAATCCTTACCATTTAGAATAGTCCATATATCATGCCTTTTTGAAGTTTACTAAATTCCAGCTTGTACCATTTTAGAAAACATTTAAATTAAAAATCCATATGATTCTCAAAAATCATGAAATCAGGACTTGAGATAGACAAGACAATAAGATAACAATTTCATGAAGAACACATGCCCTAAAGAGTTTCACACACGAAGATATAATCCACACAACTACAGCATGCAACTTCGGATAGAAACAGACTGCGTCGTTTTTGAAATAATTCAATTAAAATACCCGAATGACCTCCGAAAATTATGAAATTTTACCAGGTTATAGTCAAGACACTAAAGTAGATTTTCCATGCATACATCTAGTCCAGATTCGTTTTAGATAATTTTCTATAGACGTCTAAAGCTCCTGATTCTAGCACTGAAACGTCCAGTATAGCTATCTCCGAAAAATCAAGTTTTCACCAACTTATCCTTCTTTTTTTCCTCTGAAATTTGGATATGTTGTGCCTCAAGAGGTCCCCTACAACTTTCATTAAAGTATCCAAGTGAAATTTCCAGAGAATAGTCACCATATAGGTCCTAGAAATCTCGGGTGTCCAGTACCGTATTTCCAGATTTACCATCTTCAAGAGAAAGTCGATTCACTAGGCTACACTTGTTCATTTTACCTCAAATTTGAGTATGTTAGTCTTTAGGATGTTCTATACATGTTTCATGAAGAAGTAAAATGGATATTCTCGGTAAAAATCAACATGCAACCCACAAAACTACCAAAAGGTCAGTAAAGCAGTTCCAGATCTAGTGTCTCCGTAGGAGAAGGGTTTCACCCCTCAAATTTCAGCCTTTTTCTCTCAAATTTTAGTATGTTATACGTTGGGATGTTATATACAACTTTCATGAAGGAGTGAAAGCCAGAATCTAACTCGAAATCTTCATGCAAGCCTCCACAAGTTTCTAGGTCGGGCGGTATACACGAAATCAGCAAGCATTTTCAAGAACAAACCACATTAGCTTCGGTTCCTTGCCTCTAAACATCCAAGAATTCGACCACACATGCAAGACACACATGCAAGAGTAGAAATTGATTCTAACTTGCCTTTGTACCGAGCAAACAACGGCACATGGATGGTGAGCGCACGACGACGAGCGATGGACGAGCGGCTCTCCCTTTCTCTCTCGGTTCTTCTCCCTCTCTCATCGACCCTCTCTCTCTCTCTCACTTGGACAACAGCCCCCTTCAACCGGCTTCTCTCTCTTTTTATTTCCCCCTAAACATAATCATTGCAGCTGCATGTGGCCGCCCAAGATGGCCAATGGGGGCAGCCACACCTTGCGCAACCTCCATGCCACTTGGCAGCTCGGAGGAAAGACATGGCTTCCTTCATGCAAGATGGGCCTCCATCTTCGGCTGGGCTTGGGCCAGCAATGGGCCGGTGATTCCTCCTCCTCCTTTGGGCTCCACAACTAAGCCCAAATGGCCGAAAATGGGGTGAGGCCATGGGCTGGTTTTAAGCTAATACTTTGGCCCATATCTCATCCTAATAATCCTCCTCAAGCCTAAATTTTATAAACACCTAATTGAAATTTATAAATCACAAAATTTTGTGACCTATCTTAATAGATTTCAATCCATAATCCTTCATGGCCAAAAATAGAAATAATTATTCACCATAGGCTTGGCCAAAGTCTTAATGCAAGACATTAATTTGAGCACCCCTAATGACTGGCAAGGAATTTTAGGATGCCACAAAACCAACCGGAAGCGAAGCCCATTTCTTATTTTCTATTTTTCAGCCCTTTTGTGTTTTCTTTTCTTTTATTTTTTAATTTTCTTCTGCCCCTTTTCTTTGGGCCATCTTCTTCGAGCAGTCTTCTCTCGCAACCGCAGCTCGCCGAAGCTTCTGCAGCTCCTCCGCCGATCCGATGCCGACAACGCCGCGAGTACTGATCGCCCTAAGGAAGTCGTCATCCTATTGCCTGGCATCGGTGGTTCTATCCGACCAATGCCAAGCACCACTAGCCATCGGTTGGCTGGCATTCCGAGAGTCTCCTGTGATTCCGGCGAGATACGCGCACTTCGTCTCACCCAAACCACACGAGGGAACCTACCGAAAAGCTAGAAGAACAACAGGGACAATGCGTGACAAGAGTATGACCCTGAGCAACGCAAAAAATCAAAAACCAAGCTCTGGTCGAGGGTTGGGTGCGACGATTTCATTGAGGCATTTCGTCGAACAGGTACTGGACATTACCAAATTCAGAGGTTTACGGCTTGACCAAGCCTCGAACACGCTTTAGAGGTCTTCATACATTACTTATAAAGAGCATGGGAGCAAAATATAGAAGTGGCGAGGGCTGGAGCTTGCGCAAGATGGCTGGCTGCTAGCTTCGGCCCGACGTTTTCTAGAAACAAGACAATAAGGTCCGGGAAACCTACCTTGTCTAGGGAAGGGCTACGGCAGACAACAGCAGGCGGATGGGCCTCCGTTGACGGTCAACTGCTTCGTCGAGCTTCCTTTCTCCCTCTGGTTGCTCCCCCCGTGCAACTTGTCTCCTTTTGGTTTGCGGGCTGTGGGTTCCACTTGGGGTTGGAGGCAGTCGGCAACTTCAGTAGCGATCGATGGCCCAGGGGGTCTTTTTTCTCTCTGTGTTTCTCTCCCTCCTCGTGTCTTCTCAGTTTCGCGCTCTGGTCAGAGTTTTGGAGTGGGAAAGGAGGCACGGCGGCAAGTTGTCGGCCGTGTGGTGGCCGGCGGTCTCTCCCTCCAACTCTCTTCACTCACTCACCCCTTCTGTCTCTTTCTCTCCTCGGTGTCTTCTATGTTTCTCCCTATGCTTTTTTTTGTTTGCTCTTGCTCACTCTCCTTTTGGTGTTTTTATTGGGTGCCAATTCCCCCCTGGCCACCCTCTCTCTTCTCCCTCTAATCTACCGTAAGTTCCCTCTTTTTGGCATCCCTCCAAAGCGGCTTCGGATGGCCAGTGAAGCTAGTTGCCTTTCCCTTCCATCTTCAGCTCAAATTTTCCTCGATCAGTCTAGCCTCCCTACCTCTATATATGCCTATAGTTGGTCTTCTCCTTGGGACCAAGTTCGGTTTGTTTTCAACTACAATGACTGCAAATTTTCTTAAGCTTCATCAACTGTAGGCCTTGCCACGCCGCAACCAAGCTTTCATTTCTTTCATTTTTTGGAAATCATTGTTGCCGATCCTCTACAGATCCTTCTTCGGCTTCCCCCTACAATTCTTGTCTTTTGCTGCTCCCTCTGTTTTGTTTCTTTTTGCAAGTGCTCGAAGACCGACACAGAGGAAGGAAAAGCCTCATTCGCAGGCTAAAAGGGAAAAAGGGGGCTAGGTTGGGCCTAGCGCAGGGGGAACCGGAAAAGAAAAAGGGCGGATTGGCTAGCCTGACTCGATCGTTTTTGTTCGTTTTTTTTAAATAGTAATATTTAAAAGAACTTTAATGCAATTTTTAATTAATTAATTTAGACGAAATTTAGGTGTCAACAGCTGCCCCTCTTTGAATGGGAGCTCGAAGAGGTTCCCTTCAAAGACAAGAGATGCCTAAATTTTGCCCCTAGACGATGACAATTAGGGTTGCGAATGGGAAAATGATATGAAGGGATGACCTTACTTTGTAAAAGATGTCCCTTGACCGAGGTGGAAAAATCTTAATGTATGATAATGAGTTTCGACTTGGAGGAAGGTCTCACCGTGTACAAATGGGTTTCAACCGGATGCGATAGTCTCACCGTGTACAAACGAGTTTCGACCGGATGTGATAGTCTCACCATATACAAACGGGTTTCGACCGGGTAGGATAGTCTCACCGTGTACAAACGGGTTTCGATTGGGTATGTTAATCTTACTGTGTACAAACGGGTTTCGACTAGGAGGAAGGTCTCACCATGTACAAACGGGTTTCGACCGGATGTGGTAGTCTCACCATGTTAAAATGGGTTTCGACTGGGAAAAATGTCTCACCCTATACAAACAGGTTTCGATCGGGTATGATAGTCTCATCGTGTACAAATGGGTTTCGACTGGGAGAAAGGTCTCATTGTGTACCAACGGGTTTTGACCAGATGTGATAAGCCCACCGTGTAAAAATGGGTTTCGACTGGAGAAATGTCTCACTGTGTACAAATGGGTTTCGATTGGAGAAAGATCTCACCGTGTACAAACAGATTTCGACCGGATGTGATAATCTCACTGTGTAAAAATGGGTTTCGACTAGGTATGATAGTCTCATCGTGTACAAACAAGTTTCGACTCGGTATGATAGTCTCATCGTGTACAAACAAGTTTCGACTCGGTATGATAGTCTCACCGTGTAGAAACGAGTTTTGAACGAGTTGGAAATACATGATTTAAGGAAAACCAATGAACCTTTGTAAATGATGTGGTTTAAGGTTGACCATGAACCTTTAGAAAGGACATGGTTTAAGGCTGACCATGAACCTTTGCTTTTCAGGGAAGCACTTACTAACCTCTTGAAAACTGCATGGGTTCACTGAGGAATTCTGTTAAACTCAACTTGAGTAAATGTCATTAGAGTGGTCATCAAGAGACATATTGGCAATATTACAACATTAATTGAACAAGCTAATCAAGCTAAGTTCGACTGCTTTTAAAGAAACATTTGATGCCAATCATGTAGCGCAAAATTGTCATCTTGCTTAAGGATGTATCATTAATGATCAAATTCTCTAGGAGTCAAGTTCTTATCAGAATGGCTACGACTCGTGAAAAAGGCTTATTAAGCGTGCCAAACGTGGGAAGGGTTTCTCACACACTCTTGATAAAATGGCTGCTTGATCCCATCTATTCACGTGGGAAGTAACCGATTGTTGAGGGTATCTCACATAACCTATGTCAAAAATTTTCAGAAACATTCGCGATGAGCATAATCTGATCGATCAAAAAGGTCTTTTGAAGGGATCGCAATATAGGCTCAATTAAGGCTTACACAAAAGAATTATTGCTTTGAGGCCAATAAAGAAATATTTGTTGTTATCTTCATCAGGTTTACCAGTGGAGAACTTGAAAGATAAGACAAGATATAATTACTTCCACTCCTTCAAGCAATAGCTTTTTGGTGGTATGCTCATTGTCACTCAAATCATCCCAATCAAAAGAGACTTCGGAAGAAGGTTGTAATGTTGACTTGGGAGAGGCTCTAAAGGCTTAAAATTTTCAAGAGGGGTTTTAAGAATCGATGATCATCATGGCATCATGACCAGGTCGCTCGATCTTTTGAAATGATTTGGCTTTTGGAACACAGTATATCTCGAAAGTTCCTTCATTAATTATTTTTTCATGGAAGCTTTGCTCCCTTTTCTGATTTCCTTTGCATTTGCGATGATTTTTGCAAACACTTCGGCTTTGATAATAGTAATTTTTTTTACATAAGATGCAGCCATTTGGCTCTTTTTCTTGACGGGCATTGGCCTTGCTTTTACCAAGCACACTGCTTTTGCATGCCCCCTAATTTTGTCGAACTTTTCGCTCTTTGAACTTTTGGAGCTCTTATGACTTCCGAGATGCTTTTTATGTTTTCTCGTAAATGCCAATTGTATGTGGTCAATCCTTATACCTTGCCCTAGTTAAGGGAGATGATCACCGCTCGAGGTTCAGAAATGAATAATCAGGCCCAAATTGGTTAAAACAATGGGTATCAGTATTTGGGTAGAGAAGGAAATGCTCTTCTTCACCTTGGGATGAGTCAAGTTTGAATGAGAATTCCTCTGAAGCTATCACCAGAAGATTGATCCAAGTAAAAGTAATAGGATCTTTCTCAATCCTTCACTCTACGACATGACTGTAACCTCCTATGCTACCCCAATGTAGGATTTTTCTTAATAGGGGTATTTTGAAGGATCATCTTTATCTGGCCCAAAAGGCTAGCAAGAGATTAGTACGATGCTTGGGATTGATGAAAGAAATGCCTTTATCATTTCGATCTTTGTGCTCAATGTGAATGAATCCTCTGCCCAAAGAGAAGGTCACCTTTCACTCAACTCTCAAAAGTGTTTGAAGGACGTGTTTGGGAATGACTTGCCTTTCTTCATCCTAAGCACTTCTTGTTTGGCACGGTTAACATCTCCATTTCACTCTGTCGAGATCATCTGAGTAGATCAATCTCCGTAAGGAAATTTGATTCAAAATGAATAATCCACAAAACGAGAAAACAATTTTGAGATAAAAATGATGCTAAAAAAGTTTGTAGAAATTTTTTATTTTCTCAATTATTCATTTTTTGTGCCTTTTTTTTTTGCTTGTCTCTAGGAAAGCGCCAAAGGTTCTCTTTTGTAATGGAAATTCTCTCTCTCTCTCTCTCTCTCTCTTTATTTTTATTTTTATTTTTTATATAACAGGAAAAGGAATACCCAACTACCTTTGTAGAGGTTGGGTAGCCATTCAAATTGACCATTAAGGGGCAACGATCAACTTCCTCCATTCTGTTGTAACTTCATCAAGTTGGTTGGATACCTGAAATACAAATAAATATGCATGTATGTGATGTATGCATGACATGCATGATGCTACGTGACTCGGACTATGCACGAAATGGCTCTACGGCCTTGATCTCATTCATGGGAAATATTTCTTGACAGCATCGGCATTTACATGCTTAGACAACTCACGGCTGTCCATTTCAACTAAAACCATAGCACCGCCCGAGTGGATCTTCTTAATGACAGAAGGTCCTTCATGGTTCGGGGTGAACTTGCCACGAGGATCAGGGATGATTGGCAACACTTTCCTTAGCACCAAGTCATTGACCTCAAAGTGCCTAGGACGAACCTTCTGATTGAAAGCCTTGGTGACCCGCTTCTGATAGCATTGACCATGACATATAGTTTTCAGCCTCTTTCCATCGATCATGTTTAGTTGCACTTGCCTCTGCTGTATCAATTTGGTTTCATCGAGCTTTGACTGAGAAAGAACCCTTAATGAGGGGATCTCAATCTCTACAAGCAAGACAGCCTCCATTCCATATACTAATGACAAATGAGTTGCCCCTGTGGAGGTGCGAATAGATGTTTAGTATGCCATTAGTGCGTAAGGAAGCCTTTTGTGCCAATCACGATAATTTTCAGCTGTCTTTCCCAAGATCTTCTTTATGTTCTTATTTGCTGCTTCAACTGCCCCATTCATTTGAGGATGGTATGGTGATGAGTTCAGATGGTAGACTCGAAACCCATCAAGCAAGTCATCTACGACTTTGTTGTTTAAGTTGGATCCATTGTCAGTGATGATCGCCTTCGGCACACCATAACGGGCAATAATATCGTGACGAATGAACTTGGCCACATTCTTGGCAATGACCTTGGCATATGAGTTGGCTTCAATCCACTTCGTAAAGTAGTTGATTGCCACCAAGATAAATCGGTGTCCATCTGACGCCTTGGGATTGATGGGCCCGATCACATCGATTCCCCACATAGAGAAGAGCCAAGATTGAGACATTTGGTGAAGCACATTTGATGGAGCGTTTATCTTATCCCCATAAATTTGGCATTGGTGACAACATCGCACGTGTTGAATGCAATCAGATTCCATGGTCAGCCAGTAGTAGCCGAGTCACATTATATTTCTCGCTAAGAAGTGACCATTCATGTGTGGGCTACACTCCTCTTCGTGTATTTCCTTCATCAAGTGATTGGCTTCCTTGGCATCGACACATCTTAGTAACGTCGAGTCAAAGGATCTTTTGTAAAGTGCACCTCCATTGACGAAAAATTTCGATGCCAACTTTGTTAGATATTTTGTCTGACGTGTCGCTCTCTTGGGTAAACTCACCATTCTGAAGATAATCTAAGATGTCTCGACACCATGGCTCTCCATCAGGTTCTTCCTGAATTATCATGCAATAAGCTGGGCGTCCAAGAATTTCAATTCTCAATGGTTCAATATCCATGCCTCCAGCTACTTGCAACATTGAAGACAAGGTAGCCAAGGCAT
Source organism: Eucalyptus polyanthemos subsp. polyanthemos (assembly GCA_017140185.1). Classification (NCBI taxonomy): domain Eukaryota; kingdom Viridiplantae; phylum Streptophyta; class Magnoliopsida; order Myrtales; family Myrtaceae; genus Eucalyptus; species Eucalyptus polyanthemos. Next base: position 26,501,939 of record CM029459.1, read on the forward strand.
CAACGAACTGGTTTTGGGACCTTGGTAAGTATTCAAATGATATTTCTTGGAATTCCTCCGTCAACTCCCCCAGGAACTCATGATATGAAATCAATTTAGAATCTCGTGTTTGCCATTCACCTTCCGTCTGTAAGATGATAAGAGCTGAATCACCATAAACTTGCAGCTTCTGGATCTTCATATTAATGGCAGCTTGGAGGCCGAGAATGCATGCTTCATACTTAACAACGTTATTCATACAAGGGAACGTCAATTTAGCGGCGACAGGGTAGTGTTGTCTGTCTAGGGAAATAAGGACTACCCCAATACCAAACCTAGCTAAGTTAACTACACCATCAAAGTACATCGTCCATTTGTCGCTTGATATAAGTAAAATTCACTCCTCCACATCACTATCCTCATCAGATGCTCTAGACCCCTTGGAACTTTCTGCTAACATATCTGCTATGGCACGACCCTTAACGGATTTATGTCCCAGGCTCTAAACGTCGAACTCTGTAATTAAGATTTGCCATCAAGCCAACTTGCCGACCAATGCCGACTGCTCTTATAGATACTTGATGGGATCATTTTCGATTGCTAGAAAGATTGGGTGATGAAGCGTGTATTGCCGCAGCCTGTGCAAGACCCAAATCAACACCATGCAAGTTCTCTCAACTTCTGTGTAGTTCCTCTCGGAAATGGTGAACTTTTTGCTCAAGCAGTATATCGCACATTCTCTCTTGTCATTTGGTCTTTTCTGTGCCAACATGGCTCCCAAGGATTCATCATGTATGGTTAAGAACAAAATCAGGGGAATTTTAGGGAGAGGGGGCACTAGGACCGGTGCGTGAGTGAGATAGTGTTTTATCTTCTCGAAGGAACCCTGGCACTCAGCATCCCACTCAATCTTTGCATTCCTTTTCAGGAGCTTGAAGAATGGCTTTGTTGTTTCAAACAGTTGACAGATGAATCTCGCCACATAATTGAGTCGTCCCATCAGGCTGCGGACTTCCCTAGTGGTAGTCGAGGATCGCAAATCACAGATAGCCTTAACCTTTGACGGATCAATCTATATACCCTTACTACTGACCATGAACCCTAATAGCTTCCAAGATCTCACTCCAAAACACATTTTGTGGGATTAAGGCGCAGCTTGAATTTCCGAAGATGTTCGAACAGTTTCCGCAAGACGTCAACATGGTCCTCGCCTCGTCTTGATTTCGCGATCATATCATCCATGTATACTTCGATTTCCTCATGCATCATGTCATGAAAAAACGTGACCATGACCCTTTGATACATTGCCCCAGCATTCTTTAGACCGAAAGGCGTCACTTTGTAGCAAAAAGTTCCCCAAGAAATTATGAACGATGTTTTGCTCCTATCTTCTTCCTTCATACGGATTTGGTTGTATCCATAAAAACTGGCCATGAAGGAGAATAACTCAAATCCCGTCGTACTTTCAACTAAGACATCAATATACGGGAGTGGGAAGTCAACTTTCGGACTAGCTCGGTTCAAGTCACGATAATCAATGCACACCCTGACTCGCCCATCCTTTTTCATGACAAGCACAATGTTTGCTATCCAATCTAAGTAGTGTGACATTTCAATGAAATCCACTTTTAACAACTTCATGACTTCCTCCTCGATGTTCTTAGACAACTTTGGCTTCATTCTTTTGAGCCTCTGTTTTTTGGGTGGCACATTAGGATCGGTCGGAAGGGCATGCCCTACAATATTAGGATCTAACCCCGGCATGTCAGCAAAAGTCCAGGCAAATATATCATGATATTCTTTGAGGAGATTAATCATCCATTCCGCTTCTAATTTTGAGAGACATGCCCCAATCTTTATTTCCTTGACATTCTAAGTATCGCCCAAATTTATGGTGACTGTTTGCTCCTCTGTCAGTGGTTTTGATCCCTCATGTCGATTCCAATCATGCTCGATCCCTTTCAGATCATCATCGGCGTCAAATTCTAAAAGATCCCCTTCGCGTGAATCCGAGTGACATGAATCTTTGTTATGATTATGCATAATGTAATGCCTGAGATGCAATGAGATGAGTTAGTATGCATTAATAACAAACAAAATGTGTCATTTGTGAATGATTTTTCAAATAACTTTTGGAAAACTATATCGAGAGCTCATCCTCATATCCTCAGATTTCCTTGCTCTTACAAAATTATGAAACTAGGGAGCATGTAGAAGCCCAGCCCTCAGTGACCATCATAGAACCAGTTTGGTGTGCTTCCACATGTCCTTGATAAAACATGCATCTATTTCATTGGAAGGGAAATGATAAGGCTGTATTACAACATATTCCACCCAAGACCAACGGCTCAAGGTCAAGGGCTTAACATAGTTTGCATCATAAGCGACTCAAGCAAATTGAAATAACAACGAGTTCCCACGCAGAGGAAGAAAACATAAAGTAAAAAGCTACGTTAAGCTAGAACCTTCCTACTCTGAAGGGTTGGCGATGCTCCTAGAAGATTCAGCCTCATCGCAAGCTAGGAGGGTTCATACAATATTCTCTTCAAACATCTCGGCTATATTGTCAATAACTCCGTCTTCTTCCATGAACATTTTCGGGGGTCCTGGGAATGTTTCTTTCAGTGGAGGAGGGAAAAGACTATGGCAACTTCTATCTCTTATAATTCGACCTCCGCGGTCACTTCAGCCTCCACGTTCACCTCTTACCTCCTCGGGTGGCTCGACCTCCACATTCACTGCTACCTCCTCTATTGCCACGGCTCCCACGCTCTTTAACAAACCCTAAACCTTTTCTTCGTAGAACTCTTCAAGCCTCGATAGGTTTTCAAATCCCTTGTCCATGCAACCCTAGACCACTTCCAGGGTTGTACCCATTTGCTAGCATAATCTTCCTTACCGCCAGGGCCTCGATAATTCAGGAATGGCCATACAAGAGCCCATAGGAACGTGGATCATAGACACTAGCTTGAGAGTTTGAAAGCTTGATTCTTCTTTGCACTCGGGCTCCACGTATGGGATGGCCGTTTCATGGTACACCTTGAAGTCTGTTTCCCCATGCACAATGATGAGCCTATTGCCGACCACAAATCGTACCTTTTGGTGGAGGCTGGAAGGAACAGCGCCCGTTGTGTGGATCCATGGTCTCCCTAATAGAAAGTTGAAGGTAGTTGGTATATCTAAGACTTGGAATGGTACTAAGAAAAGCACGGGACTGATAAGTAGTTCCAACTCGATTTCTACTAGCACCTCTTTCCTCATCCCATCAAATGCGTGCACAGTGGACTTAGTTGGACGTATCATTTCCATCTCAACACCCAAGCGGTGGAGTGTAGCCAATGGACAAATATTCAGTGTAGAGCCATTGTCAGTCAATGCTCTAGAGACAATGGAGCTATCGTGCTTCACTGAAATGTGCAGTGACTTCGTGTGATCACCACCATCAATAGGGAGGTCTTCATCAGTGAAGGAGATTTGATCGTTCAGTAGGATGGTCCCCATGAGCTCCTGTAGCTGGTTGTCATCAATTGTTTCAGGGACATGTATGTGGCAACCTAAAATTTCATAACGAACCCTGGATACACTACGACCTATGGTGAGATGATGGAAGCATTAACAGACTATACTATAATCATTAGACCAATGGATTACATTTAAGCAAGGGCCGAGCATTGAATGGACTTTTGTTTTGTTGGAAATGTATCTTATGTCCTTGTGTGATCAAGGATTGTACTAAAGGATAAATTGATAAGAAATTTTCTATACTTGGCCATGTACCTTATGAATCGAATTTCCCTTGATTAATGTTGTAATATTTTATGGTCATGTGAATATTTGTGATTATGTGATTATAAGTGGGATTAAAGTGGAAAAATAGGAGCAAGTGTGGGCTGGACACTTAAGGCTCGAAATAACCCAAAGCAGCCCACCGTTTCCCCCTATTTAGTTGACCAAGGCCTGGCCAAATGAGGCCCATCATCCTTGCATAAAGATTGACAAGTGGCAAGAGAGATTAAGTAAGTGTCGCTGCCCCCATTGCTTCACCGATGATCTCCAAGCAAAATCTAATGATTACAAGCTAATCAAGAGAATAAAATAAAAAGGGGGAGGCGGATTGATCGAGAGAGTGATTGAGAGAGAGAGAGAGTGAGACCGAGAGAGAGTTGTGAGGGTGTTTTGGCGAGCGAAGAGGGAGACCAGCCCCGCCGTGAATGCGCCTGTTGCTGCCATCGATGCTGCCCAGCTTCGCCGTCGATCGAGCTACGTTCGAAGTCCTCAAATCGCTATTGTGCTTGCTGTGATTTTGTTGGATTTAAGGTAAGTGAAGTCCATTGATCTACATTTTGCCGTGCGGTGGTAGTCTAGTGGAATGTGGTAGACTATGGAGATGTTTGAATCTTGATGCTGGATGTTGGAATTTCAAAAGTATAGGAGTAGTTCTTCAAGCTAGTAAACTGTTTCATGGAAAAACAACTTGATCTTTGGCGACTCCGTGAATTTTATATAATTATCCAGTAGAAATTTGACTTCATGTTCCAGACAAAAATTGTATATGACATCTGGAGGAGTAACATACTAAAATTTGAGAAGAAACCGACAAGTATAGGTCGGTGAAACGATTTTTCTTTGAAAGTGTTAGATCTGGAAACTGTTACTGAGGGTTAGACAGAGTTATAGTGATTATAGCTTTTGATCTATCATGAATCCGACTTCAAGTTCTGCACAAACCTTTTACCTCTAGGTTTTATCTATAACATATCAAAATTTCAGAGTTTTATGAGTTCATTTATGGGTTATACCGAATTTGTTATCAAAACTGTGCAATAGTGACGCTTGAAGTTTTATAGCTGTGATTGTATGGACCAATGCGACTCATGTGAAGTTTTCTTGACCTAGCATCCTTTATGAAACCTTTTCTCTAGGTCTCGTTTACCACATGTTAAATTTTCAGAATTTATTAAAATCGTTTACTAATTTTTCCAGAATTTCAATTAGTGGAGTGCATTCTGTTTTATCCGAGAAACTGTTTTATTTTAAGAACAAATGTATTGCTTTGTAAGCTAAAATGTCTTGAGTTGTTATTTATACAATGCATGCAGTGACATTAAGCATATCATATGGCATCAAATGTTATTTTCAAAGTGAGACATATATGTGAATATATCATGATGTTAATGATACCATCGGACGGCTATGACGACGACTGCCCCGGTAGTGTTGGGATGCCCGAAGGTGTCTGCCGGATGTCCTCGTGATGCCAATTGGGGTACGAGATGCCCGGAGGTATGTGCTGGAGGTCTCGCGATGCCAGGTTGGGTGCGAGAGCCAGGAGGGATGCAAAGATTGGTCCCTGGGAAAAAATGAGATCCTTTTGAATATCAAAATGGGAAATGAATCATGCGCATGTGTTTGCATATGGCATGGTGCATGAATTGTCTATAAATTCGAGTTGGTACTATTGGGCATTGAAAATGTGATCATTAAGGCATCGAATGGATGTCATGGAGATATATGCATGATTGTATGGATGATATGAATCATGTGCGTGTGTGTGTATATGGCATGGAACATAAATTACCTATGAAATTGAGTTGGTACTATTGGGCATTGAAAATGTGATCATTAAGGCATTGAATGAATCTTATGGAGATATATGCATGATTGCATGGATGATGTGTGCATTACACATGATATCTTGGTTGCTTTACTTGTTGCATTGTGTAGTTTGATGGATCTTTACTGCTAAGTGGTTGTACTCACCTCTTTTGGGGACTAACATTTCAGATTGAGAGATGCCTCTGTTACCTGTCACACGTGGCACTTTTTACGGCGTCCCAATTGATGTTAAGTGCATGTGTTCAAAGCACATCTGTGTTGGTGTTCGAGGATTGGTATTCATCCGTGTTCAAGTCTTAGTCATGTCTGACGTGGGTCTACCTGATGGTCCCGTGGTACAAGAGTTCCTATCTGTGCATGTTCCTCGCGACGGGATCATGATGTGGATGCTGCCGCCACCGCTAGCTAATGGACCGGGCTAGGTGTGATTGTGCATCTGATGGGTAGCGGATGACACTTTTTGGATGGTCGACACTGAATGATGGACCGATGTGCATGAGTGTTGTGGAGTCGGGTACTTTTGGATATAGCCGAGCATAAAAAAGCCTTGGCCTTTTGATGTACCGACTCATGATGTCCATTAAAGTTATGTAAATAAAAGTGTTCGGCTCTAACTTATATATATGATGTGTAGTTGGTGTGCATTGCATTATTTTGTTGGAGTATGGGATAGGGAGATTTGAATATGCTTCCGCTATATGAACTGTGATGGGACCGATTTAAATGATATAAACCCCCAGGACTTATGGACCCATAAAAATTCTATGGTATCGGAGTGACATATTATTATGGTAAATGAAAGGCAAGTGAATTGTGGCGACCCTAACGGATCGGGGCCGTTTCGTGGGTGCCACAGCGGGTGGTATCATAGCAATGGTTATATGTGGAGTGATAAGGAGCCTCATTTGGAAATTGTGGAATATGATGACAATGCACACCATAGGATGCTAACTGGGATAGTTGACTAACTTTGAACAATGAGTGATGGGCATTTACTTGTAGATCCCTAGTAATTTGTATGAGTTGTTTTTAGGTGCCAGTAACATGTTTATGTTACTTATATATATATATAGAGTTGCAGTTGCTTTTAAATGGAGACATTGAGTCACAGATTATTACTGAGGCAAATACTTAGAAACTGCAAGAAAGTCATGATACGAGCTGGAAGTTCTCATCCATCGAGGGTTGAAGCCTCTGCTGTAAGGGCTGGATCCCGAATGGAAGACATCCTACAAGCATTGGCCAATATAGGAAATCTGATGGAAAGACAAGCGCAGCAACAACCCGAAGTGGAACGTCACCCTCAAGGACTAGTGGAACAATTTCTGAAGCTAAAGCCACCTAAGTTTAGTGGAACAGGAAGTCTTGAGGAGGTGGAACAATGGATAGATGGAATTGAATGAATTTTCCGGTTGTTGGACTGCAGTGATGCTGAGAAAATAACTTTGGCTGAGTACCAGCTAGAGAAAAATGCAAAGTTTTGGTGGAGAGCTTCAAGGGATCCGATCTTTCCACCGGGTACTGATATAAACTGGGATGAATTTGTTAGAGCTTTTAATAAAAGGCATTTTTCTGACTCTGCCAAGGATAAGAAGATCACGGAGTTTGTTTAGTTAGAACAAAGAAAGCTGACAGTGGATCAGTATGAAGCAAAATTTTCCAAATTGTCTAGGTATGCTCCTAGATTGATTGAGGATCAAGAGGAAAAGGCTAAGCGATTCTTGAAAGGGTTGAGGACTGATATCGGGAAACAACTGGTGCCTTTGAACATAAGAGATTATAATGAGATTTATGAAAGGGCACAGTTGGTGGAACAAGAATTGGTGAGAGAGTAATCAGAGTCTAAGAGACAGTTGACCTTTAGTGATATCAGATGGGGTAAGAGACCCTATCCTGGTCAAGGTTAGACTTGGGATCCTAAGAAAAAGAGTAATTTTGGAAACTTTAGAAAAGCTAGGGATGGCCTGAATTTAGGAAAAACATCCTATCAAAATAATGCTTGTCGAAGATGCGATGGGCAACATGGCCCAGGACCTTGCAATGTACGGTTGAAATGTTATGGTTGTGAACAAGTAGGACACCTCAAGAAAGATTGTCCACAAGAGAGGTCACAGCTAAATGTTAACTTGATATGACAAGTACAATAACATACTGGTGGACCATATCCACAAACGAATCCACAAAGACCACCAGCACAAGGAATGGTGTATGCAGTCACCCAAGAGGAAGCAGAAGCTTCCAAAAACGTTATCTCAGGTACGATTTTCATACACGGCAAGAAGGCATATGCATTGTTTGACATGGGTGCTACACATTCATTTATATATGAAAGATATAAACAATTGAGTAAAATAGAAACTACATCTCTTAAGACGCCTCTTTGTGTTTCCACACCATTAAAGAATATGGTACTATCTACGATGGTATGTGCAAAATGTAAGATAACTATAAAAGGACATGATATGGAAATAGATCTAGTTGAGATGGCTATGTATGACTTTGATGTTATCATAGGGATGGACTGGCTCCATAAGTATCGGGCTAAGGTGGATTGCTATAGGAAAGTGATCCAGTTCATGTTACCTGACCGGTCTAGTTTTGAATCTTTTGGAGGTCAGACAAATCCCTCTATGGCCATTATTTCAATGATAGAAGCTCATGAACTACTTGATGAAGGATGTCAAGGATACCTAGCAGTAGTAAGAGATCTTACTAAGAAAGAGGCTAAGATCGATGAGATTCAAATAGTCAAGGAATTTTAGGATGTGTTTCCTAAGGAGTTGTCTGGATTACCAGTGGAACAAGAGATTGAGTTTGAAATTGAACTAATGCCTGGAACATGACCAATATCAAAAGCCCCATATAGAATAGCCTTGGTGGAACTGAAGGAATTGAAGGTGCAACTACAAGAGTTGCTTGATAAGGGATTTATTAGGCCAAGTGCTTCAACTTGGGGTGCACCAATTCTATTTGTGAAAAAGAAGGATGGGTCGATGCGTTTATGTATTGACTATAGACAGCTGAACCAGGTGACTCTAAAGAATAAGTATCCTTTGCCTAGGATTGATGATTTATTTGATCAATTGCAAGGAAGTTCAGTCTTTTCTCAAATCGACTTAAGGTCAAGATACCATCAATTAAGGATAAAGAAAGAAGACATTCCTAAGACTGCATTTATGACTCATTATGGACATTATGAGTTCCTAGTTATGCCTTTTGGATTAACGAATTGTGACACCGCTCGATGGCCCTCGATTTGTTAGGGTCGCCACAATTCACTTACCTTTCACTTTCCCTAATAACATGTCACTCTGATATCATTTCAATTACAGCGGGTCCATACAATCATGGGGATTTACATCTTTTAGATCGGTCCCTTGTGCAATTCATGTAACGGAAGCATATCCAACAACTCCCTTCCCTATATTCATAAAACGATGCACACCAACTAAACATTTATAGGTAAAAGCCGTACACTTTTATTTACTTAAACCAGATGGACATCATTCATCGGTACATCAAAATGCCATAGTCTTCTATACTCGGCTATACTTCAAAAGATGACCGACATCTCCTCCAACAGTCGTACACTTAAAGTCCATCGATTAGTGTCGGCGTCCAAAAGTTCCTTCCTTTGCTATCTTCCTCCTCACGGTCATATCCAACCACTTGATTCATCTACCAGTTACAGTGGCGGTAGAGATATCTTATCTAGTATGAAATGTTATTCCCCAAAAAGGGTGAGTACATCCACTCAGTAGGTAAAGAACCCAATAAACCACTAAATGCATCACACAATACAATCATAACAATGATAGTATAAGACATATCATTCAAGCATGCATGCATAATTTACCTTGGAGCCATGCATATGTCATCATACCGCATGTACACACATCCTCATGTAATTATCACCATCATATCATTTATGTACCATCATGCTATAGGTGCACATACATCCATGCACTTACCATCATCATGTCACACATACCATCATGCCATAGGTGCACATACATCCATGCACTTACCATTATCATGTCACACATATCATCATGCCATAGGTGCACATACATCCATACACTCATCATCATCATGTCACATATGCCATCATGCCATAAGTGCACATACATCCATGCACTTACCATCATCATGTCACACCATCATGCCATAGGTGCATGTACATCCATGCACTCATCTGGGCATCCGGCCCCCCACATTTCGGGCATCTCGCATCCCAACTAGCATCACGAGGAATCCCCCTGGGCACAAACCTCCAGGGCTTTTGGCATTTAGACTCCCTAACTAGGCATCTCGTACCCCAACTGGCATCACGACGTATCCCCTCGGCACACACCTCCGAGGCTTTCGGGATTATGTACTGACATACCACCAGGATCCCCCCTCTGGAATTATGTACCATATACCACCAGGCATCCCGACACTCCCGGGGAAATCTCTGAGGCTCGCCATGAAAATGGTTACCCCTACCCTCCGGAATTACGTACTGATATACCACCAGGCCTCCCCTAGAATTACGTACCGTATACCACCGGGCATCCCGACACTCCCGGGGCATCGTCGACTCACACCTCCGACAGTCGTCTCATCACCACAATGCATATTCCCATACATCTCATTTTCAATTATAGCTCAATTTCAACATGGCATATGATGTGATGGAAAACAAGATCATTTTCATCATTTAATTCTTATATGCATTTCCAATCATCATCATACATGCAGCAAGATACAACAACTTATGACAATACAATCCATGGGGTCCATACAACTTAGAATAATCCATACGTCATGACTTTTAAAATTTACCAAATTCTAGCTTACACAATTTCGGAAAACACGTAAATTAAATATCCATATGATCTTCAAAAATCATACAATTAGAGCATGTAATAGACAAGACATATAATCCATACATCATGACTTTTGAAATTTACCAAATTCCAGCTTACACAATTTCGGAAAACATGTAAATTAAATATCCATATGATCTTCAAAAATCATACAATCAGATAATGTAATAGACATGACATAAAGGTAGCAATTTCATGCAGAACACATGCCCAAAGGAGCTTCACACAAGAAGATATAGCTCACACAATACAGTATGCAAAATTCGGATAAAATCAGATTGTGCAGTTCTTCAAATATTTCGATTAAAATACCCGAATGACCTCCAAAAATTATGAACTTTTACCAGGTGATATTCAACACCCTAAGGCATATTTTTTGTAAAGACACCTACGCCAGATTAGCTCTAGAAGATTAACTATGGACGGTTGAATACCGAACAGTCCAGTTTAGCTGTCTCCGAAAAATCAAGGTTTCACCTACTTATCTTCCATCATTTCCTATGAAATTTTGATATGTTCTGCCTCAAGAGGTCCACTACAACTTTCATTAAGATATCTAGGTGATATTGTCAAATGATAGTCACCATATAGTCCCCGAAGTCTCGGGAGTCCAGTACCATAATCCAGATCTGCCGTCTTCAAAAGAAAATCGTTTCACTAGGCCACACTTGCTCATTTTACCTCAAATTTGAGTATGTTAGTCTTTAGGATGTTCTCTACAACTTTCATGAAGAAGTCGAAGTGAGATTCTCGGTAAGAAGTGACATGCAACCCACAAAACCACCAAGAGGTCAACAAAACAGTTTTAGATCTGGCATTTTCGTAGAGGAAGGGTTTCACCCCTTAAAACCAGCCACTATTCAAACACACAAGCAAGACACAACATGCAAGAGCAGAATATAGATCCCAACTTGCCTTTTACCGAGCAAACACGAGTACACAGACGGCGGACACACAACGACGGGTGACGAACGAGTAGACGGATGGACACACTGCTCTTCCTCCTCTCTTTCGGTTCGTCACTCTCTCGGCAACCCTCTCCCTCTCTCTCACTCTCTCAAAACCAGCCACTCCCTCTCTCTCTTTCTTTTTGGTTGCTTATATACTTGCATGCATTCTCATTTTGCATGGGGGACACTTGTCCCCAAGGAGGAGACAAGTGTCTCCCTTGTTAAAGACACTTGGAGGAGCCCATGCGTCTCTTCCTCCCCCCTCCATGCGTCGACAGCCCAATGGGCTTCATGGGCCGGCCTTTTGGCCCACTTAGGCTCAACATTCTTGGGCCTAAAGTCCAAACTTAAGTGGCCCAAAATTTTCTTAATTAAGTACATTTTTTAAAAAAGAAAATTTTCTTATTTGGATCAGTTTGTAATTGTTTTGATTGATGATATCTTGATATATTCTAAAGGACTTGAAGAACATCAACGACACCTGTGGATAGCATTGCAAACACTAAGAGATCATAAGTTATACGCCAAATTCAGTAAGTGTGAATTCTGGCTAGACCAGATAATATTTTGAGGCACATGGTGTCAGGAAATGGAATTGCAGTGGACCTTGCAAAAGTTGAGATGGTAGTGAACTGGCCGAGACCAACGACACCAACCGAAATACGGAGTTTCTTGGGACTAGTTGGCTACTATAGGAGGTTTATTGAAGGATTCTCACAATTGGCAGGCCTTTTAACGAAATTGACTCGAAAGAATGTAAGGTTTGAATGGAGTGGAGAATGTGAAAGAAGTTTTTAGGAACTTAAAAGGAAGTTAACTACAACTCCAATTCTAACTATACCATTTGGACTTGATGGATTTACGATGTATAGTGATGCATCTCATAAAGGACTGGGATGTGTTCTGATGTAGCATGACAAGGTCATAGCCTATGCATTGAGGCAGTTGAAACCTCGTGAGTTAAATCACCCAACCCATGACTTAGAATTGGCAGCTATAATATTTGCTTTGAAGATATGGAGACATTATCTGTATGGAGAGAAATTTGAAATTTATACAGATCATAAGAGTTTAAAGTACTTGTTTTCGCAAAAAGAGTTGAACATGAGACAAAGAATGTGGATGGAATTATTAAAAGATATGACTGTGAAATACGGTACTATCCGTGAAAAGCAAATAAAGTGGTAGATGCCCTTAGTCGAAAGTCGGCTATGGACATGGCTAGTCTAAGGATAACAAAATGGAATCTGTTAAAGTCAGTAGTAGATTCAGACTTCAAGTTGGAAATAGACCACCTCACCGGTATGCTTACTACACTAAGGATTGAACCTAAAATTATTCAAAAAGTTAAGATTCTGCAAGAATCTAATTCGGAGATTGTGAAGATACGGAATGCTGTGTCTTTAGGAATAAGACCAGAGTTTCAAGTCTATGATGATGCGATGGTAAGATGTCAGGGACGGCTCTGTATTCCAGACAATGAGGAAGTGAAGAAAGAAATCCTATCAGAAGCCCATAGGAGTAACTATAGTACTCATCCGGGTAGTACAAAGATGCACGAGAATTTACACCAACAGTACTGGTGGAATGGTATGAAAACGAATATAGCTAAACAAGTTTCTCGATATTTAACATGCCAGCAAGTGAAAGTGGAACACCGCAAACCTGTAGGACTATTGAGACCACTGGATATACCAGAGTAGAAATGGGAGCATGTAACGATGGACTTCGTGCTAGGATTACCAAGGACATCAAGTGGTCACGACTCTGTCTGGGTAACAGTAGATCGCTTGACTAAGTCTGCCCATTTCCTAGCGGTTCATGTAGACTACTAGATGGATAAACTTGCTGAGATATATGTAAGCCAGATGGACAAATAGAAAGAGTGATTTAGACTTTGGAAGATATGCTGAGAGCTTGTATTATTGATTTTAAGGGGAGTTGGGATGAAAAGTTGCACTTGATAGAGTTCGCCTATAACAATAGTTTTCAGAAAACTATAGGCATGGCTCCGTATGAAGCATTATATGGAAGAAGGTGCAGAATCCCTGTTTGTTGGAATGAAGTAGGTGAAAGGAGATTGACAGGACCTAAATTGGTGAAAATTACTACTGAGGCTGTTGAAATTATCAGCAAAAGACTTAAAACGACCCAAAGTAGGCATAAAGACTACGCAAATAAGCGTAGAAGACCTTTAGAGTTCAACGTGGGAGATCATGTATTTCTTAAAGTATCTCTAATGAAAGGAATATCACGGTTTGGAATGAAAGGTAAGTTGAGCCCTAGATTTGTTGGATCTTTTGAGATACTCGAAAGAATATGAGACATAGCTCATCGTTTGGCCCTGCCTCCTAAATTGGGAAATTTACATGATGTGTTCCATATATCGATGCTAAGGAGATATCAATCAGATCCTGGTCATATACTCGATCATGAAGCCATCAAAGTGGATGAGGAAATGAGATACATTGAGGAGCCTGTGCAAGTATTGGATCGAAAGGAGCAAATTCTTAGGACGAAGAAAATTCCATTGGTTAAGATATTATGGCGACATCATGATGTGGAGGAAGCCACATGGGAAAGTGAAAATGAAATGAGGGAAAGGTACCCTCACTTGTTTAAAGAAACATGAGTATTGTTTAATTTCGTGGATGAAATTCTCTAAGTAGAGGAGAATTGTGGCATCTTAAAATTTCATAACGAACCCCGGATACACTACGACCTATGGCAAGATGATGGAAGAATTAACAAACTATATTATAATCATTAGACCAATGGATTACATTTAAGCAAGGGCCGAGAATTGAATGGACTATTGTTTTATTGGAAATGTATCCTATGTCCATGTGTCATCAATGATTGTTTTAAAGGATAAATTGATAAGAAATTTACTATACTTGGTCGTGTACCCTATCAATCAAATTTCCCTTGATTAATGTTGTAATATTTTATGGCCATGTGAATATTTGTGATTATGTGATTATAAGTGGGATTAAAGTGGAAAAATAGGAGCAAGTGTAGGTTGGACACTTATGGCCCGAAACAGCCCAAAGCAGCCCACCATTTCCCCCTATTCGATCGACTAAGGCCCGACCAAATGAGGCCCATCATCCTTGCATGAAGATTGACAAGTGGCAAGAGAGATTAAGTAAGTGTCGCTTCCCCCATTGCTTCACCCGTGATCTCCATGCAAAATCTAATGATTACAAGCTAATCAAGAGAATAAAAGAAAAAGGGGGAGGTGGATTGATCGAGAGAACCGCCGAGGAAGAGAAAGTGTGATCGAGAGAGAGTTGTGAGGTTTTTCAGCGAGGGAAGAGGGAGACTAGCCCCACCGTGCGTGCACTTGTTGTTGCCATCAATGCCGCCCAGCTTCGCCATCGATCGAGCTGCGTTCGAAGTCCTCAAATCGCTATTGTGCTTGCTGTGATTTTGTTGGATTTAAGGCAAGTGAAGTCCATTGATCTACATTTTCCTGTGCTGTGGTAGTCTAGTGGAATGTGGTAGATTATGGAGATGTTTGAATCTTGATGCTGGATGTTGGAATTTTGAAAGTATAGGAGTAGTTCTTCAAGCTAGTAAACTGTTTCATGGAAAAACAGCTTGATCTTTGGCGATTCCGTGAATTTTATATAATTATCCAGTTGAAATTTCACTTTATGTTCTTGATGAAAGTTGTAGATGACATCTGGGGGAGTAACATACTAAAATTTGAGAAGAAACGGACAAGTATAGGTTGGTGAAATGATTTTTCTTTGAAAGTGTTAGATTTGGAAACTGTTAATGAGGGTTAGGGAGAGTTATAGTGATTATAGCTTTTGATCTTTCATGAATCCAACTTTGAGTTTTGCACAAACCTTTTATCTCTAGGTTTTATTCATAACATATCAAAATTTCAGATTTTTCTGAGTTCATTTAGGGGTTATACCGAATTTGTTATTAAAACTGCGCAATAGTGATGCTTGAAGTTTTATGGCTGTGATTGTATGGACCATTGCACTCATATGAAGTTTTCTTGACCTAGCATCTTTTATGAAACCTTTTCTCTAGGTCTCGTTTACAACATGTTAAATTTTCAGAATTTATTAAGATCGTTTACTAATATTTCCAGAATTTCAATTAGTGGAGTGCATTCTGTTTTATCTGAGAAACTGTTTTATTTTAAGAACAAATGAATTGCTTTGTAAGCTAAAATGTCTTGAGTTGTTATTTATACAATGGATGCAGTGACATTAAGCATATCATATGGCATCAAGTGTTATTTTTAAAGTGATACATATATGTGAATATATCATGATGTTAATGATACCGTCGACGATGCCGGATTTGTGACAACGAGGTGTGTGCTGGCTGCCCGGAGTGTTGGGATGCCCGGAGGTGTGTGCCGGAGGTCTCACGATGCCAGTTTGGGTGCGAAAGCCAGGTGGGATGCAAAGATTGGTCCCTGGGAAAAAAATGAGATCCTTTTGAATATCAAAATGGGAAATGAATCATGCGCATGTGTGTGCATAAGGCATGGTGCATGAATTTTCTATGAATTTGAGTTCGTACTATTGGGCATTGAAAATGTGATCATTAAGGCATCGAATGGATCTCATGAAGACATATGCATGATTGTATGGATGATTTGATTCATGCGCATGTGTGTGCATATGGCATGGAACATAAATTGCTTATGAAATTGAGTTGGTACTATTGGGCATTGAAAATGTGATCATTAAGGCATTGAATGAATCTTATGGAGATATATGCATGATTGCATGGATGATGTGTGCATTACACATGATATCTTGGTTGCTTTGCTTGTTGCATTATGTAGTTTGATGGATCTTTACTACTGATTGGTTGTACTCACCCCTTTTGGGGACTAACATTTTAGATTGAGAGATGCCTCTGTTACCTGTCACACGTGGCACCTTTTACAATGTCCCAGTTGATGTTGAATACTTGTGTTTAGAGCACATCTGTGTTGGTGTTCGAGGATTGGTGTTCATTCGTGTTTGAGCCTTAATCATGTATGACGTGGGTCTACCTGATGGTCTTGTGGTATAGGAGTTCTTGTCTGCGCATGTTTTTCGCGATGGGATCATGATGGGGATGCTGCCGCTGCCGCTAGCCGATGGACCGAGCTGGGTGTGATTATGCGTGTGATGGGTAGCGGATGACACTTTTTGGATTGTCGACACTGAATGATGGACCGATGTGCATGAGTGCTGTGGAGTCGGGTACTTTTGGATATAGCCGAGCATAGAAAAGCCTTGGCCTTTTGATGTACCGACTCATGATGTCGATTAAAGTTATGTAAATAAAGGTGTTCGGCTCTAACTTATATATATATATATATATATATATATATATATATATATATATATGGTGTGTAATTGGTGTGCATTGCATTATTTTGTTGGAGTATGGGATAGGGAGATTTGAATACGCTTTCGCTATATGAGCTGCGCCGGGACCGATTTAAATTATATAAACCCCTAGGACTTATGGACCTATAAAAAAAAAATTCTATGGTATCAGAGTGACATATTCTTAGGGTAAATGAAAGGCAAGTGAACTGTGGCGATCCTAACAGATCGGGGACTGTTTCGGGGGTGCCACAATGTGCCTCATTAAGGATCTTCAACAAAGAATTTCTATGCTTTTTAGACGATTGAACTAGCTCCAGGATGGAGATTTGGGCCGGCATTTTCCGCAGTTGATTTACTATGTTGATCTCGCTCATTTTCACCACAGCTAAGAATTGCCTCGTATCCTCCTCCATTACGGCTTTCTTTTCGGTGCCTTTGGCAAGCGCATAGCAATGACCTGATCGAGTGACAGCATCTACTTCCTTTGTCTCATAATCCCAGGGCACTGCTTTGGCGTCGAATTCTAAAGGAGGTTCTAGCATTATCACCTCGTCTTTTCCTTGAGGTAGTAGTTCGATCACGACTGATGTCAAGCTTTCCTCTAGGATTTCGATCGCTAATAATTCTTCAACCTTAAGGTCAGTCATCATTGGCTCAGTGGTTTCAGTTTCGACATCACTAGTGTGATCTTCATCAGGCAATTCTATCACCACTAGGGTAATCATAGCGACCGTCCCCTCCTCTCATAGCATCGAGTCATCCATGCCCCCCCATCCGTCAGAGACGATGTCCATATGATCATTAAAGAAACTCGAGGTAGGTGAATATTTCACATAGTAGTCATACTTTCCGCTTGGTTGACCTAACGTATTGAACGCTTCACCTTTGTCACACATCTTCTCTAGGAGGTCATGGCTCCAAAAGGTTTTTTTAGCATCCGTTCTTGAGACGTTTTCTATGACAACTTGTTCATCCTCCTTTGGGATAAGAGGCTGGGTTTTCTCCATTTCACAGTCGCAAGTAGTATTGTGAGATGATGAGCTAATCATGGATGGTGCTGTCGCGGGTAGTGGCCCTTGTTCTCCACTAACACTTCGGATTACCCCAATGCCTATCATTTTGCGGATACATTCTAATTTTTCCTCCATGGTTATGTCTTCCCCTCTTTCATAGTGCCCAGTTAGCTCGAGGGCCTCATACAATTTAGGGACATCCACCACGAGGGGTCGCTCATTTGCTTGCACTTCCCCAAGAATCATATTCACCCCTTTGGCATGATCCGACAAAGGGTGTTTCTGCACATTGGGCATAGCTTCTTTGAAGGTCAACTTTCCTTTATCCAATATGTGCTGAACTTTCCATTTTAGTGTGAAGTAACAATAGACGTCATGCCCCATTTCCCCCATGTGGTATTCACATGCCTTGGTCACATCGAACCTCGAGAATCTTGGGGGATTGTCTCTAGACGCCTCCTTGGCTACCAATCTCTTTTCGAGGAGAATACATAACAATTTCGATAGAGGTTGGGGTAGAAGTGTGAATTCCTTTTGGGGGAATTTCTTGCTTCTGTCAAATCCTCGTGACACATTTCCTTGCATGGCTTTAGGCTTTTGTGAAGGCGTTGACACTGATTTAGGCACAGATGGCTCTTGGATAAACGCCACTTCGACTGCCGTCTCATTGTCCTTCTTTGTTGGGAACTTTTTGCTATTTCCGGTAGATATTCTTCCATCAACAATCGCCCATTCAAGCCTTTCACCAACCTCCACCAGCTGTGAAAATGTTTGGCACCCAGAGTATACTAATCCCTGGAAATAATCAAATGGCAAAGTCTTCAAGAAAAGCTGCCTCATTTCTTTCTCACTCAATGGATGCTTCACTTGTGATTCCATTGTGGCATCTCAAAAATTCAAGACAAGCTCTAAGTTGTATTAAAGCCCATAATTAGGCAATGAAATTACCTATGGTCTATGTTTTAGCAATTAGTCTCCTCTTAAGACTAAGTGATATATGCTTGTGTTCATGAATTTTTGAAATTAGTATTATAGGATGAATTAATGAGAATAATCTATTCTTGGCTATGCACCTCATAGACTAAATTCCTATAGATAAAATGTTACAAGATTTTGGCCATGTGAAATTTAAAATTTGGAATCTATAAAAGAATGAACTAAAGATGAATTATTAAAAGTGAAATTAGGGTTTATTAGGGATTAAACTTTAGGCCCAAGAGTATGGACCTAAAGTGGGCCAAATTGGCCGGCCCATTGAAGCCCAAGGAGAGGTGGCTGTCGACCAAGGAGGGGAGGAGTGGCTGGCCCACTTCTTCCAAGCCCAAGCCCATCTTGCATGAGCCTTGCGAAGTGGCAAAAAGGAAGGCTCCATGCATTGGCTTGTGGAGAGACAAACCATCACTACTAATGATGGGAATTAGGGGAAATAAAAGGAGGAGAGAGAGTGGCCGGTTGGGGGGTTTTCATCCAAGCCAAAGAGAGAGAGACAGTTGTGAGAGAGAGAGAGAGAGAGTGGCGAGAGAGAAGGGGAAGCCGAGAGAGGAGAAGAAGTAGCCGTCATCGCCCATTGCCGCCCGTTCGCCGTCCATGTGCCGTCCGTGCGCCGTCGTCCACTTGAACTTAGAGGCAAGTTAGGATCAATTTCTACTCTTGCATGTGTGTCTTGCATGTGTGGTTGAATTCTTGGATGTTTAGAGGCAAGGAACCGAAGCAAATGTAGTTTGTTCTTGAAGATGCTTGCTGATTTTGTGTATACCGCCAGACCCAGAAACTTGTGGAGGCTTGCATGCATGTTTCTAGTTGGATTTTGACTTCGACTCCTTCATGAAAGTTGTATAACAAATCTCAAAGTATAACATACTAAAATTTGAGACAAAAAGGCTGAGTTTTAAGGGGTGAAACCCTCCTCCTATGAAGACACTAGATCTGGAACTGCCTTGCTGACCTTTTGGTAGTTTTGTGGGTTGTATGTTACTTTTTACCGAGAATTTCCCTTTGCCTTCTGTATGAAACTTGTAGATAACATACTAAAGACTAACATACTCAAATTTGAGGTAAAAGGAGCAAGTGTAGCCTAGTGAATTGACTTTCTCTTGAAGATGGTAAATCTGGAAACATGATACTGGACACCCGAGACTTCTTGGACCTATATGGTGACTATTATATGGAAATTTCACTTGGATCCCTTAATGAAAGTTGTAGAGGACCGCTTGAGGCACAACACATCCAAATTTCAGAGGAAACGAAGAAGGATAAGTGGGTGAAAACCTGATATTTCGGAGATAGCTATACTGGACGTTTCGGTGCTAGAATTAGGAACTTCGGACGTCTATATAAAATTATCTAGAACGAATCTGGCCTAGATGTCTGCATAGAAAATCTACTTTCATGTCTTGAATATAACCTGGTATAATTTCATAATTTTCGGAGGTCATTCGGGTATTTTAATTGAATTATTTCAAAAACTACGCTGTCTGTTTCTATCCGAAATTGCATGCTGTAGTTGTGTGGATTATATCTTCTTGTGTGAAACTCTTTAGGGCATGTGTTCTTCATGAAATTGTTATCTTATTGTTTTGTCTATCTCATGTCCTGGTTTCATGATTTTTTAGAATGATATGGATATTTAATTCAAATATTTTCTAAAATGGTACAAGCTGGAATTTAGTAAACTTCAAAAAGGCATGATAAATGGACTATTCTAAATTGTATGGACTCCATGAATTGTATTGCTATGAATGGTTCTGTCTTGCTGCATGTATGATGGTGATTGGAGATGCATGAGTGAATCAAAGGATGAAAATGATCTTGATTTGCCATCACATCACATGCATGTTAAAATTGAACTATAATTGAAGATGTGAATTGAGATAAGTGAGAAGGCCGTCCGAGGTGTGAGCCGACGATGCCCCGAGAGTGTCGAGATGCCTGCTAGAAGGGTACGGCCAGTTGCTCGGTGGCCTGGAATGGCCGGATGTCGGAGGGTCCTCGGTAGTTTCGAGATGCCCGGAGAGTGGGGGAGCCGAAAGCTCGGCAGGTATTGTGCCGAGGGATGCCTCGCGATGCCAGTTAGGGTGCGAGATGCCTGGCTAGAAGGGTACAACCGAATGCCCGGCAGGTATTGTGCCGGAGGGTCCTCGTGATGCCAGTTTGGGTACGAGATGCCCAGAGCATGGGGGTGCTGGATGCTTGGCAGGTATTGTGCCGGACGGTTCTCGCGATGCCAGGATTGGGCGCAAGTGTTGAATGTGGGATGCAAACATTGATCCCGGGAAAAGGAAATGTGGCGGTCCAATATGAAAGGATAAAATTGAGAAATCGAAATTGAAATATGCATGATGGTATATGCATGACATGATGATGATGAGTGCATGGATGCATGGTAATGATGATGGTACATGTTATTTGATGATGATGAGTGCATGGATGCATGGTAATGATGATGGTACATGTAATATGATGATGATGAGTGCGTGGATGCATGGTAATGATGATGGTACATGTAATATGATCATGATGAGTGCAATGATGCATGATAATGGTAAGTGCATGGATGTATGTGCACATATGGCATGGTGGTACATGTGATATAATGATGGTAAGTGTATGACATGATGGTGATGACTATATGATGATGTATGTACATGAGATATGATGACATGTGCATGATACCAAGGTAAATTGTGCATGGATGCTTGAATGACATGTGTTATGCTATGATTGTGATGATTGTATTGTATAATGCATTGAGTGGTTTATTGGTCCTTTGCCTGCTGAGTGGTTGTACTCACCCCTTTGGGGATCAACATTTCAGATTAAAAAGATGCAACTTCCTACCGTCACGTGAGGCACCTTCTGTGGCCTCCCATCGGATGTAGAGGTAGAGCGTTCGGAGATCGATTGCATCCTCGTCCCTAGACTGACTTTTCTGTGAGTGCGAGTGCTGGTTATGTACGATGTAGGCCTGGCTGAGGGCCATGTTATTCAGGAGTTTCTGTCAGTTCATGTCCGCCAAGATGGAGAGTTTAGGGGGATGCTGCCGCCACCACCACCCGACGCACCAGGATGGGTGTGATGGCCGCGTGAGGGGTAGAGAGTTATGTTTCTTTTTGGGAGTAGTCGCCACTATTAGATGGAGAATGTCATGTGATCATTTTAGGGGTCGTAGTATCTTTTTGGGGTGTGGCCAAGTGTAGCTGAAAATCTTGGCTTTCTTTTGTTGTATCGACCCTAGAAAATCCATCATGAAAATATGTAAATAAAAGTGGCATGGCCTTATCTTTTCCTATGGTACTTAGTGGTGTGCATTGTATCATGATTGTTGGAGGGAGAGATGGCGATATTAAATTGTGCTTCCGCTAATGAGTCGCGCTAGGACCATTTTAAAAAAAAAAAATGTCTATGAACTACGACGCTTTTTCTAAGAGATGTAACTAGTGTCCATTAGGTGTAGCAATAGGTGCCTGTGGCGATCTAAGGTGTTTCGGGGGTGCCACATCCATCGTTCTCCACCTCTGGGTGAACGCTTTAAACAATTCATTCCTCCTCTTTTCCATCCGAACCAATTCCTCTCTTGTAAGGACAATCTTAGAGTTGAATTTATATTGCTATAAAAACTTGTCAGCGAGGTTGTCCCATCCAGTGAGCTCTTCAATATCTAGTGCAATAAACCACAACAAGGCAGGACCGTCTACGCTATCTTGAAATGTATGTATGAGGAGCAGGACATTATCAGAGTAGCGAGCCATCCTCCTCAAATAGTATTTGAGGTGGGTTATAGGACAGTCAGTGCCATCATATTTTCTCGTGAATTCAGACTCCTTGAAATTCTCGGGTACTTTCACCTTAGCATATGGGGTTAGCTTGTTCACTCCTTTCATCTCATATCCTTGGAGGACACAAAGTCGCTCCTCCATTTTGGCTAAGCGTCTTGCACTTTCTTCAGCAAAGTGGATGGCAGATCCCTCCTTTGGAGAAGGATCTAGATTGACGATTATGGGCGTAACAGAAGGGGCTTCCTCAGAAGCACCTTTTTCAGCAGGATCAGTGACATGTGGCTCTCCAGCTGAGGGTGGAGTGTGTCCCGACAAAACGGGAGTAGAGGTTCCGACTATGGCCGTGACTGGAGGTTCACTGATTTTTTGACTTATTTCAGCCATTAAGGCAGTGAGTTGAGCCAGCTGGTTCTCCATGTTGGCCAGCGTATGTTGACATCCTCATTCTCCATCCTGGCCTTTGCGTGAGTACGAATTGGAGATCTTCTCTTAGTCGTGTTGACAGTCGAACGAAAGCAGACAACCCATTAGTACCTGAACAAGGATAGATAAACATATATAAGCATGGAATAATGATTAGGTGGTTGGTCCATGACAAAGATATAATCGCCCTAATTTGTTCATTTAATTGAAAACAAGGTTACTACATAACGCAGGAGAAGACATGAGGGAAAACCCCTAAAAAATGAAGCTAATCATGACTTTTATCTCCCGATATTACCACATAAGACAAACTCTTTAACGTTGTAACATATGTGGGCATGGGCCCATTACATATTGCACTTGACTCAATCTAACTAACGAGGATAGCTCTTGCTTGTGGCAACCCCACTAACTCGAGTCAACCTCGAGGCACGCTCCTCGGCTTCTTCAAGCTTCCTTTTGAGGTGCTTGATCTTAGCTAAGTGGGTGGTCTTAATGGCATGTCAAGAGTTTTTAGGCATAGGCTCTTTGGGATTTTGTGCCTAAGGATGTAGTCCATTGAGGCATAGTAGGTCTTCTCTTGCCCTTCCAACTCCTCTTCAGGCCATATTAGCTTCCGGGGGTGGCACGCGTCCCACATCGACTTGACTAATGCGACGAAGTCTTTGTGATCTTGGCATCCGTCAAGGAGGTCTATCCTGAGCGGGTCTTCTTAAATCGTTGATGGAAGTTGTTGAATCTCTTGGAACTGGCGAGCGACTCGGGTCAGGTAATACTCAGTGACTTTGATAATTCCCAATAAAGGAACAAGTCTAGTGAGCCCACACACGAACCACACTTCTTGAATTCAGAGCCATTTGGCATGCCATTGGAAATCCTTAGGTCTAAGGTTGGTCATGAAAACTAACCACTCAAAATAATGATAATTAGGGGCAAACATTTTCCTATCTCTAAATTTCAGGATAAGGTGGCTAGAGTCAGAGATGTCATTCACGGTTGTCAAGATACCAAACCCCTTAACGTGAGGGAAGAACCAAATTTGCAAGAGTTAATGAGGAGCATGGAAAGTTTTGTTTTTGTTTTCCTTAAAACGAGTAAGGGAAAGAAAAGTTTCAGTCGGGATGGCGTTAACAAAGCCATTTCCCATACATACCTCACGAACTACCCATGCCACGGAAGGGTTAATAACATTCCTACAATGTGGGAATAACACGAACCCGAAGAAAGCTAACAGGAAGATCCTATTCTTTCGAAAAGATTGGGCGTTTTGAAAAAGCTCGTTTAAGAATGAAAATGGGCAGGTCTTGCAATTGACTTTCAAAACTTTCCTTATGTCATCCTCCTTAACTCTAAGGAAATCAGATAAAGTCGATGCATGCTCAATCCCTACAGGTGGGCTAATTAACTCTGACACCAAGGGCTTTCCCATGACAACACTATATTGTTCCAAGGTTGGAGTGAGTTCATGATCACCGAGTATGAATGTGCAAGTTTTGGGGCACCAAACATGCACTAACACTTGTACTACACCTGATTGAGTTTCTATCTATAATAGTGGAAGTAAATGTCCAACATATGATCGCACTCAATCACAGGTAGTTGGATCCAATCTATCCCACCACGCGCGAAGCTCGTCTTTCGGGATGAAGATGATGCGAAGGTCGGGTACCCTCATCATATGATCAACCTAATTTGTTGTGAACCGACCAAAAGGAAAGCGAATAAGTAAATTGTGAAGAAAAGAATTCAAACAAAAACTTACATTACTCATTGAGCAGCGATGTCAATGCCATAGACATGTGCATGGGCAGTGGTTCGATTTCTACTCTTGACGGCCAAAAATGGAGCCATGGGATCACAGGACTAAACCAACAAGCTCGAGGCTAGGTCATGTCACCCATGACTCCGGCTTCATCAAAGGACCAACCCGTGTCGCATGCTCGCAGACCAGAGTGGGGACCTTTGACATCAAGAAAGAAGTTTTGGGGATGAGATGGGTGACTCATACTACATGCTTGTAGTCGGAATGGTATCCACCTCAACACCATCCTAAGCGATCCTATGCGACCCAGGTCCGACAGCAGGTTGTGTGTGCTATGATGTAGTGCAATGCAGGAAATGTAGGCATGACAATTTATAGGCAAGCAACACTTCATACATAAAAAATAAACCATACATTCCTACACATTCCTACAAGAAAAAGCTAAGCAAACACTTCCCCTTATACCTCCCATTCAGCATGAACATTAAACAACCGACCTGTTAGGGATCTACTTAAGATCCTCACTACCAAACAATAAAATTTTTGAACAAGATTAATTTTGGCCTAAGTCCTCTGAGGTCTAAAACCAATTCCCCAATGGAGTCGCCAAGCTATCGCGACCTACCCTCGGGGGGAGGGAATAGGTTTAAGGGTATTGCCTAAAGGACGGGCATATGGCCCATGATTAGGTGCAGGCTCTCCTAAGCCCATACCTCGCGTGACATTGAGGTATTTTAAAAGATTTTTACAAAAGGAGTCGCCACTAGCCTATTGAGGTCGGCTAGAAACCAAGTGAGGTATGGGAGTATACCTCACTTCCTATGCAACCAGAGAATTCAAGGTCAGGGACTTGATTTCACTAATTAACTTAATTAGTGCCCTTTCGGTACCTAATCGTGTTCATTTCAAAAGAAAGAATTTTTATCAGGCAGTTTGGATTGATTTTATACCTATCCACTGATATATGTGGTGATCATGCATATGCACAATCATTAAAGTAACAATCATAGCTACCAATGTCATAATTGCGATAAAATTGAACATGTGCAATTAAACGTAATTAAATATGCTAGTTAAACATGCAATATAATTAATATATGAGCAAATAAAGGCTTAATTACACTAAGAAGGCAAAATATGGAAATTTATCACCAAACCCTACATTTTTTGGATTTTTCTAAATTTTTTTATCTTAAATTTTTTAAAAAATAATTTTTTATATTTTTTTGGCCGGGCCGATCGGGTCCGATCTGAACTGAGCCGACCTGGGTTCGGCCCGGTCGACATAGATCGGGTCCGGTCTCTGATCGGACCCGGGTTCGGTCCGATTGGGGGCTGGGCCGATCGGCTCGCCGAAAAGGGAAAGGCCCAATCGACGAGCCCAACCCTTTTGCAAAAGGGTCTCTGCGAGACCACGACCCAACATGATTTTTTACTTCAACCCACCTGAGGGTCTATTTTCTAATATCTTGTGACACCCCGAACCCTTTGGCGGTCGCCACAAGCACCAGTGTTACACCTTATTACCCTATTTCTACTTATACTTATAACAAAAGCGTCATTATTCACAGGCAATTTTTTTTTTTTAAAAGCGGTCCCAGCGTAACTCATTAGCGGAAGCAAAATAAAGCATCACCATCTATCCCCCTACCGATCCATGATACCAATACACACCACTAAACACCAGGATTTTATAAACAAACAACGACACTTTATTTACATATTCTTTCAGGATGGGACTTCTTTTCGGGTCGATACATAACAAGGGAAAAGCTAGGACTTAGCCACGTTCAGCCTAAAACCTCAAAAAGATCCTCGACCCTCTACAACACATGCGTACGACCTCCCATCATATGTGTCGGCTACTAACTTCCAAAAGCACAGCCCCTGACTCGTCACGCTCAGGTCTCACACCCAGTCCGGTGCGTCAGGCGGTGGTGGTGGCAGCATCCCTCTCAACACCCCATCGCGGCAAACGTGGACGGAAATAAACTCCTGGACGACTGGGCCCCTAGCCAGCCCTATGTCGTACATGACAAGACAGCGCATGCGTATGTAGGTGAGTCCAGGCACGAAAGGACAGCCGAACTCCTCACACTCTACCTCAACGTCGGACGGTAACCCGTAAAATGTACCTCGCGTGACGGCAGGAAGCGGCATACTGGCTAATCCAAAATGTTATCCCCAAAAAGGGGTGAGTACAACCACTCAGCATATAAGGAAATCTAATAACAACTCAATGCACCATACAAATCATACACGCATTGCAGGCGTTACTTACCTTATAACCATGCGCATACTATCATGCATCATTATCCTAGTCATAACACGTACAAGTGTATCATCATATCAAATATGTACATCACCATACCATATCATCATCCTTATCATCATCATGCATAATTATCATAGTCATAACACATACAAGTGTATCCTCATATCAAGTATGTACATCACCATACCATATCATCATCCTCATCATCATCATACATATCATCATGCCACATCATCATCATGCATATCATCATGCCACATCATCACCATGCATATCATCATGCATATCATTATCACTATGCATATATTCATGCATATCATCATTATCATCAGGCATATCATTATGCATATCTTCATTATCATGCATATCATCATCATCATCATCATCATCACTTTATTTATCTCCTCGGGCAAAGACCTCTGAGGCTTCCGGCTTTCAGCCTCCCAGGCCACCGGACATCCGGCCCCCCACATTCCGGGCATCTCGCATCCCAACTGGCATCACGAGGCATTCCCTTCGGGCAGAAACCTCCGACAGGGCTTATGGCATTTACACTCCCTGGCCGGGCATCTCGCACCCCAATCCTGGCATTGCGAGGCATTCCCTTCGGGCAAAGACCTCCGACAGGGCTTTCGGCCCCCCACATTCCGGGCATCATCCGCCACCACAACCATCTCCTCATTTACCATCATCCATGTTTTCCAGTATTTTAATCTCATTTTAATATGGCACATGGCGTGACATCAAACAAATCATACTTGGCATGAAATTCACACATGCATTTCGATTCAATGCCATACACATACCAAGACTTTATCACATATACATCTCAATTCAATGTCATACACATACCAAGACTTTATCACATATACATCTCAATTCAATGTCATACACATACCAAGACTTTATCACACAAGCAACATGAGTCACTTAAATGGAATTTATGGCCCATAAAATAATCTATTTCATTTATTTATTTATTTATTTTTATAACTATAAATTCCCAAAATTATCAAAATTCAAGAAATTATTAATCAAACCCATAGGATGATAAATACTTGCAAAATTCGTGGCCAAATTGAAATTTTACTAAATCTCATAATTTTCACAAAACACCCTATGCTTCTCGGATGAAACCAGAATGCACGGTTTCCGAATAAATTCAATTAAAATATCCATATGGCATTCAAAAATTATGAAATTTTACTGGATTATAGCCAAGAAATTTTCATACAACTTCCATGAAGAACTCCAAGCCAGATTCCTTATAGATTATTTTATTCAACCTCACGAAGCTTCTGGATCCATTACCGCATCATCCAGTGTACACATCTCCGAAATATTGAGATTTCATCTACCTATTCTCTTTCGTTTTCTCTAAAATTTGGATATGTCATATACCAAGATGTCCTTTACAAGTTTTATGAAGAGATCTAGGTCAAATAACCAGATTATAGTCCTCATTTAAGTCCTTGAAGTCTCAGGTGTCTCGGAATACATCACCAGAATCATCATCTTCAAGATCTAGTCGATTTACCAAGCTATACTTGTTCATATCCCTTTAAATTTGAGTATGTTGTATATTAAGATGTTCCCTACAACGTTTATGAAGAAATTGAAGTGATATTCTCAAGAAAAACCAACATGAAACCATGAATCCTGCAAAAGGTCAGTAAAAACTCTCCAGATCTGAGGTCTCCGTAAGATGAGACCTTAACCCCCCAAATATCCATAATTTTCCACGAAATTTTGGTATGTTGTAGTAAAAGATGTTAGCTACAACTTTCATGAAGATATCAAAGCCAAAATCGGACTCCAAAAACACATGCAAGCTCAAACAAGTTACTGACTCACACCATCCGAGCAAGAACAGTCACGCGACTTAAGAACAAGCCAACCATACCTCGGTTTTTCTCACTTAAACACCCAAAATCTAACATGCAAACAACACACAAGCATGCAAGAGAAGATAGAGGACTTCCACTTGCCTCTAGACCGAACGGACGACGACACACGACGGCGAACGGGCGGCACACGGGCGGACGGACGGCGGTGCGGCTCCTCCTCCCTCTCGCATGATCTCTCTCCCTCTCTCGCACTCTCTCTCTCTCTCTCTCTCTCACTCTCTCTTTGGGTGAGCAAATGGCTGGCCACCCTTCTCTCTCTCCCCTTCTTATACCCCTAAACTCTCATGATTAGCAATCATGAGATTGCCTACAAACCAACCAATGCATGGCATTCTCCTCTGCCACTTGTCCAAATACATGCATCATGGGCCTTGGAGTTGGGCTTCAGCTTGGGCTCCTTTATGGCCAGCGACCACTCCCTCTTGGGCCTCTATTGGGCCGGCTAACTTGGCCCATCAAGCTTAGGCCAAATGGGCTTAAGGCCCATCCAAAAAAATTAACCTTTTCTCCTCCTTTTTTTTTTTTTTGAAATCCTTCTATAAATATTTTTAAATTTTGATTTTCATCTTGGCCAAAGTCACGAGACATTTTGTTCATTGAAATTTCATTTATAAATCTTATGGCCAAGCATAGATTATTAATCTATCAAATTTAAATTTTCACAATCACATGCACAAATCATCTAATTAAAAAGACTGATGGCTAAAGCATAAGCCAAGGGAAATTTTATCACCTAATTAGAGACTTTAACACACCTTATGGCTTGTCATAGAATTTTGCAATGCCACATATCTATTTTCAGCACAATCTATTCAGCCCACGAAACAAAAACTAGCTCGAAGCGAAGCCCATTTCTTATTTTCTATTTTCATCCCTTTTGTGTTTTCTTTTCTCTTTTTTATTTTTTATTTTCTTCTGCCCCTTTTCTTTGGGCCGTCTTCTTTGAGCCCTCTTCTCCCGCAGCTGCAGCTCACCAAAGCTTATGCAACTCATCCACCGGTCCGACGCCAACAACGTTGCAAGTACTGACTGCCCTAAGGAAGTCACCGTCCCATCGCCTAGCATCGGTGGTTCCGTCCGACCGACGCCGAGCACTGTTGGCCACCGGTTGGCCGGCGTTCTGAGAGTCTCCTATGATTCCGACGAGATACGAGCACTTTGTCTCACCCAAACCGTGTGAGGGAACCTACCGAAAAGCTAGAAGAATGACAAAGACGATGCGTGACAAGAGTATGACCTCGAGTAATGCAGAAAATCAAAAACCAAGCTCCTGTCGAGGGTTGGGTGTGGCAATTTCATTGAGGCATTTCATCAAACAGCTACTGGGCATTTCATACATGACTTATACGGAGCATGGGAGCAAAATATATAAGTGGTGAGGGCCAAAGCTTGCGCGAGCTGGTCGGCCGCGAGCTCCGGCTTGGCATTTTCTAGAAACTAAACAACAGGGTCTAGGGGCCTACCTCATCCAGGGAAGGGCTACGATGGACAACAGCGAACGGATGGGCCTCTTTTGACAGTCAACTACTCCCTTGAGCTTCCTTCCTCCCTCTAGTTCGCTCCCTCCATGCTGCTTGTCTCCTTTTGGTTTGCGGGCTATGGGTTCCGGGTGGTGTTGGAGGCGGTCGACAACTTCGGCAGCAATCGATGGCCTAGGGGGTCTTTTCTCTCTGTGTTTCTCTCCCTCCTTGTGTCTTCTTGGTTTTGCAATCTGGTCAGAGTTTTGGAGTGGCAAAAGAGGCACGGTAGCGGGTTGTCAGTCATGTGGTGGCCAGCGGTCTCTCCCTCCAACTCTCTTCACTCACTCGCCCCCTCTGTCTCTTTTTCTCCTCGATTTCTTCTGTGTTTCTCTCTATTCTTTTTTTTTTCTCTTGCTCACTCTCCTTTTGGTGTTTTTTTATTTGTGCCGATTCCCCCCGGCCACTCTCTCTCTCTTCTCCCTTTAAATCTACCGTAAGTTCCCCCTTTTTGGCGTCCCTCCAAAACGGCTCCGGATGGCTAGCGAAGCCAACTACCTTTCCCGTCCATCTTCAGCTCAAATTTTCCTTGGTCAGTCTAGCCTCCCTGCCTTTATATATGCCTGTAGCTGGTCTTCTCCTTAGGATCGAGTTCGGTTTGTTTTCAGCTACAATGACTGTAGGTTTTCTTGGGCTTCGTCAAGTACAGGCGCTACCACGCCGCAGCCAAGCTTTCATTTCTTGCAATCTCAATGTTCAATTCACAAAAAATCTTTGTGATTTGAGAACCATAGGGCAATTTCCCATTGTTCTTCAAAACAATTCTATACATGTGCAATAGAACAAGAAGAGCTAAAGAAAAAGAGTTACCGTTGAAGATGACCCACATCAATTTTGCTTCATAGGAAGAAACGTCAGTTGTGGAAGATCCATTTGGTCTGAAATAATTGATAATAATCTTGTGAAGAACAATTGGTTTCAAAGGAAATAACTTATGGGAAACATGTGACTTGTCATCTTTGGTAAAATCAGAGATTCCAAAGAGTTGTCTATAGGCAATATTAGGATCAACATCTATAACTTCAAATTTTGAATACCTAACTCTCAAAATTTTTGCCAATTCCCATGCTTGGATTAGATATGACTTATCAAACATTGTGAACGCAATAGTTTCCACGGAGAAAAATGAAAGTGTTGAATAGAAATATATAGTCAGGGCAGGGAATGTAAGATATTCAGTAACACAAAGATAAGTCAGGAGTCAATCATCAAAAAAATTGCTTAAGATGAATACCCGTAGACTTGAAAAAGTCAAAAATGATAGTCCTCTATTTAATTACTCCCCTATTTGTCAGAGATCTAAAATATTGCTGATGCTCTTCAAATTTAATCAATTTTTTATTTTATTTCTAAAATTGGCATATAGTTTTTCATCGTTATCACTCTCAAGGGAGGGAATATGTTCTGGGGTATTGGCTAAAGACAGGTTCACAGTCCATGATTAGGCACGGGTTCTCCCAAACTCATACCTCGTTCGACATTGGAGTGTTCATAAGAATTTTTTGTAAGAAGGAGTCACCACTAACCTAATGGAGTCAGCTAGAAGCCAAGTGAGGCATGAGAGCACACCTCACTTCCTATGCTATCATAGAATCTATGTTTGGGGACTTGATTACACTAATTAATCAATTCGTGCCCTTTCGGTACATAATCTTGTTCATTTTAAGAAATGGATGTTTTTTTTTTTTTAGACAAGCTGGATTGATTTTATACCTATCCACTAACATATGAGGTGATCACGCGGGTATGCAATAATTAAAATAACAGTTAGCAGCCAATGAAAGTGCTTAAATAAATTGCATGGGAGAGAAATGGACGGCCCCTGATCCGTTAGAGTCGCCACAGTTCGCTTACTTTTCACTTTCCCTAATAATATGTCACTTTGATACCATTTCAATTGCAGCGGGTCCATACAACCTAGGGGTTTACATTTTTTTTTTTTTTATCAGTCCCTTGCGCAGATCATATAGCAGAAGAACATCCATCAACTCCCTTCCCTATATTCAGAAAATGATACACATCAACTAAACATCTTATATAAGTTAAAGCCGAACACTTTTATTTACATAAAGCATATGGACATCTTTAGTCGGTACATCGCAATGCCATGGTTTTGTAGACTTGGCTATACTTCAAAAGATGACCAATATCTCCTCCAATAGTCGTATACTTAAAGTCCATTGATTAGTGTTGGCACCAAAAAGTTCCTTCATTTGCTATCCTCCTCCTCGCGGTCATATCCAACCACTTGATCCATCTACCAGTGGCAGTGGCAGCAGAGGAATCTTATCTAGTCTGAAATGTTTGTCCCCAAAAGGGGTGAGTACAACCACTCAACAGTAAAAATCCACCAAACTGCTCATTGCGTCAAACAAAACAATCAAGGTATCATAACAAAGCACATATCTACCTTGCAGCCATGCATGTGTCATCATACCATATGTGCATATACCATCATGCACTCATCACCAAGCATTCATGCATATATCACCATGCCATATGTGCATATACCACCATGCACTCATCATCAAGCATTCATGCATATCCATGCCATAGGTGCATATACCACCATGTAGTCATGCATATCTCACCATGCCATCGTGCATATATCACCATGATTCATATCATCCATGCTATCAAGCAAACATCACCATGAGATCCATTCATGCATTTATGATCGCATTTTCAATATCAAATAGCATTAATTTACTTTCATAAGTAGATCATGCATCATGCCATATGCATACACCCATGCACATGATTCATTTTCAATTATTATCTTTTACAATGATCTCATAAGTTTTTCTTTCCAGGGACCAATGTTTGCATCCCACAATGTATCGCTTGCACTAAACCTGGCATCGCGAGGAACCTCAGGCACACACCTCTGAGCATCCGGCACCCCCACACTCCAGGCATCTTGTATCCCAACTAGCATCACGAGGAATCCCCCCGGCACACACCTCTAGGGCTTCCGGAATTACGTACCACCATACCACCAGGGATTCCCCCTGGAATTACATACCGTATACCACCGGGCATCTCGAAACTCCCAAGGACCCTCCGGAATTATGCCACTAGGCCACCGGGCATCCGACACCCCCACATTCCGGGCATCCCGACACTCCCGGGGCATCGTTGGCTCACACCTCTGACAGCATCCTCATTTATCACAATTCATGTTCACAATTGTGTCTCAATATTAACATGGCACATGATGTGATGGCAACAAAGTCCATTTCATCATCACATATGCAGCAAGATCAATTACTATTATTTTAGAAAACATAATGCATTCTTTTTAATTTACATTTCCTAAAATTTAGTAATTGTCTCTAATAATTTCTAAGAATTTAGTACATCATAGACAAACTCTAGGGGCATTCATCTCATGAAGAACACAGCACCACCAGAATTTCATACGAAAGAGGATAGTCCATGCATCACAGCTTTTGAAATTTGCACAATCCAGCTAGCACAGTTTAGAAAATATTTTCATTAAGTACCCAAATGACATTAAGAAATTATGAAATTCGAACATGTGATATTCAAGACATAAAGGCAGATACTTCATGAAGAACACTACACCAAAATATCCCTATATAGTTCAATACAGACCACGCATCACAGCACTAATAATTCTGTCCGTTCCACTTACACAGTTTTTGAAACATTTTTGGTTAAATAGGCAAATGAACTTCAAAAATTACGAAGTTTGAATATGTTTTATACAAGACATAAATAAAGGTATTTCATGCAGAACACTTTTACAAAATAATCTCATACAAAACGGTGTAGACCACGCATTGCAACATTACCAAGTCCAAACACATCAGATCTCACAGTTTTAAAAACATTTTCGATTAAATACACAAATGACATTTAAAAATTATGAAATTAGACTATGTGATAGCCAAGACCTTAAGGTAAATACTTCATGAAGATATCAAAGTCAGATTCGTCTTAGGTAATTAAATATAGGCGGTTAAAACTTCTATTCCTAGTACCGAAATTTCCAGATGTAACCATCTCCGAAAGACCACGATTTCACCTAACTACTCTCGTTTTTTTCTCTAAATTTTTGATATGTTCTATCTCGAGCAGTACAATACAACTTTCATTAAGAGATCAAGGTGATATTTTCACAAGAAGGTTACTTTACAGACCACGAAACCACTGAATGTCAGCACAACGAATTTCAGATCTAGTCTCTCCAAAGAAAATCATTTGACTAACCATTTCTTGTTCGTTTTGCCTAAAATTTTAGTATGTTGTTCTTCAAGGTGTTCAATACAAGTTTCATGAAGAAATCAAAACAATATTCTGACTAAAAGGTCACATGCAACACACAATCTCATGGACGGTCGGACTGGTCTTTCCAGAAACAGCATGCATGGCCAACGAATTTCTCTTCAAAGCTCCGAAATTTCATCCTATCTACCACAACCAAGACTTACCATCTACTACACATACACACAGCAATGCAAAGGGTAGGTTTTAGGACTTCACTTGCCTCAAATCAAAGGAAAACACAGCAAGAACGATGGCGGGACTAGGCGGGCTCGATGGCGTCTCCTCTTCGTCTCTTTCTCTC
Source organism: Eucalyptus polyanthemos subsp. polyanthemos (assembly GCA_017140185.1). NCBI lineage: Eukaryota > Viridiplantae > Streptophyta > Magnoliopsida > Myrtales > Myrtaceae > Eucalyptus > Eucalyptus polyanthemos. The sequence goes on from CM029459.1 coordinate 26,536,978, forward strand.
TTCTTTCTTTGGACGGTACTCTCTCTCTCTCTTCTCTCTCTTCTGGTCGAAATCCCCCTCCCCCTTTCTCCTTTTAGTTGAATTAAAACCCTTGCATGCTTTACTTCTTGCATGGAGAGACACTTGGTTACAAAGGGGCAACACTTGGTAAGCTTTTCTTGCCACTTGGCATTTTTGCCATGCACATGATGGGCCTTCGTTTGGTTGGGCTCGGGCCAGCATTGGTCGACCACTTCATGGGCTCCTTGGGCCAGGCCTCTTGGCCCACTTTAGGCCAACACTCTTGGGCCTAAAGTCCAAACTTAAATGGCCCAAGTTTATTTTTAATAATACATCTTAATCCTCATTTAAATAAATACCTAATTGCATAATAAAATGACCAAAAAACTTTGTGACACTAATCCATAAAATCAAATCTATAAAGTGCATAGTCAAGAACAAAGTCTTGTTTGTCAAATTGTCCTATAGCACCAACCTTGATCATCCATTAACATAAGATGTATTTCTATCCAAATAATTCTCCATTAAAATACTCGGCATTAATCTATTAAAATTATTTGGTCTAAAGGCCATAACATAAATCAATAACACTTCCATCACCTTTTCATAGGTCGTAATGCATCCAGAGGTTACCATGAAATTTTGGGATGGCAAAAGAAAATATTTAACATTAAAGAAAAGATAAAAACTAATCTTAACTAGACTAAAGGGATCAAAATAGCAAAAGCATGCAAACAAGGGTAATTATCTTTAAGGACAAATGAAACCCTAAGATAAAGCCCTGAGGGCTTACTCAATTCTTTAGCACAATTTTAGAGCTAATAAGCTTCCATTTTTTTATAAGAAAATCATTCAAAAAGTCTTTTTGTATAAATTTTCAAAATAAATTTTGAATTTTCTGACATTTTTCAATTTTTTTTTTTCATTTTCTAAATTTTCTAATTTTTAATTAATTTTTTTATAAAAACTAGAATTTTCAATATATTCTGAAGGTCCTGGATTTTTTTTAATGTTCTTTGAAAGTTTTTGAATTTTCCAAAAAAATATCAAATTTTTATTATTTTTCAAAAATTTTAAATTTTAAATTTTTTAAAAGTTTGATTTAAAAAAAAATTAATATATTTTTAAGATTTGATATTATTATATTTGAGGAAGTAGGTTCGAACTAGATAAATTCGATTCGACTCACGACATGACCCAAACTTGAATCCGATCCAATCAAATACAAATGAAAAAGTTTTAGTTTTTTTCTAAAATATTTTTTCCTTTATTTTCTCTTTTTGTCCTTTCCCTATTTCGTCGTATTCACTGCACTCCCCCTTTCAGTGACACCTCTTCCCGAAGCCATTTTTATTCTTTTTTTTTAATTTCTTTTTTCCTTTCTTTTTTTTTTTCACCCCCTTCTTCTTCACGTCGTCTTCTTCCCTGTGCATCACCAAGACCACGCTAAGAACTTCCCTTCTTAGTGATTCATGGAACGACCCGTACCCCAAATGACGATGCGTACCATCAACGTTTTGTGGCATCCTAAAATTTCATAACAACGCCTAAATACACCGCGACCCATGAAAAGGTATCGAAAGTGCCATCGGACTATATTATAGTCATTAGACGAACGGATTTCAATTAAACAAGGCCGGGCATTGAATGGACTATTGTTTTTATTGGAAATGTATCCTATATCCATGTGTGATCAAGGATTGTACTAAAGGATAAATTGATAAGGAATTTTCTGTTCTTGGCCATATACTCTATAAGTCGGATTTCCATTAATTAATGTTGCAATATTAAATGGCCATGTGAGAAATTGAGATTATGAAATTAAGTGGGGATTAAAGTGGAAAATAGGAGCAAGAGTGGCGTGACATCCCAAATTTTACCGACCTTCAATAGTATAATTAGACCATTAGGAACTTAGATTAATTAGATTGGGCCAGAAAGTGAACTTGATGGATCTTGAGAAATGTGTGGGCTTGAGAAATAAGTGGGCCACACGAATTGGATTTAAGAAATCTAATGAGAGATTATGGGCTTGGACTTGGATTGAAGCGGGCCAAGGTTCGGAATTGTTAGATTTGTAGATTTAGTTTAGTGGGCTAGATTGTTATAGATTAAGCCTGTTGGGCCAGAGATGAATATTTAGGCCCGAATGATTTTATTTTATATATTATAGTTATGATAACTTGATTAATGTTTATAATGCTAATATCAATTTCTAACTTTAGCATTTTTGTGATGAATCCTTTATAGACTAACATTGACTAGTCGATATGTTATGTCATGACTTTGTATAATCATAAAAGGATTGAAATCAAGTAGAAACAAAAGGAAATTGATTGAAAAACATTAGAAACTAATGAACTGACTAATGACATGGATTAGAAGCAAATTGAATTTGAGACAACAAACTTAGAGGCCATGACACTTCTCTCTCTTCTCCCTTTGTTTTTCCTCTTCACCCACGGTTTTGATTCCCACGAACTGAGATATGCAAACACAAGGACCATAATCATTAGAAAATCTCATCATTAGTCTAGCCTAGGGATTAGTTTTGTAGATCTATTTCCCCCTTAAGTTTCATAACCCTCTCTCTCTCCATATAAAAACCGAGAAACCCATCTTCATCTTCTTCTTTCTGTTTTTCTCTTGGTCGAGTGGTGAAACCAGAAGCAAACAAGAAGCAAACCAGCGATTTCTTCTTCTTGCATGCGAGATTTTGGTGTTGATCTTGAAGCATCTATTTGTTCTCTAATAGCTGAACAAGGTAAGGAAAGATATAACTCCAAATTGAAAGTTATCCACTGTTTTGTCAAGATAACTTGCGGGTCAATCCAAACAGTGAAGGATTTGGTTTGTAGTTGCTGTTTTGTGGTTAATCTAAGCTGAGTAAGTGTTAGATTAAAGGTAGAAGCCATTGCATGTTGTTTTTGAGCCTTGCATGTTTCGAAATCCAAGTGTGAGTATGCTGTTTTGCTGAGTGAAGTGATGAAATGGATGCTGAGTGGATGGATATGGTGTATACCGTGATGAGTGAACTCACGGATGTATTTATACTTCGAGCCAAGCTATGGATGGGCTATTTGTTAAAGAAAAGCTTGCTGAGAGTATTTTTAGTTGCTGTGATTAAGTAATGAAGTGTTGTAGAAGAGACTTGTGGAAAAATAAATGGTTTGGTCGGACTAGGAGTGAAAGAATCGTGTATACCTATTATGTTCTAGGAGAATATGGTTGGGGAGTCTTCTGTTTTGTGTTATTTTCTTTATGTATGTTGATGGAAGTAAGAAGGAAACCTTTCTACATGATAGAACATTTATAAGATCGAGTTATACACGTAGCTATAACCATATGAATATAAAAACATAGAGATAGAAGTGAATTTGGTAAAAACCAGTAAACTGTTTGTGAGAAACGATTTGACCTTTATTGATTATACGAATTTTCTGTATTTACCTACTTAAAATTGGACTTTGAATCCTTAATGAAAATTTTAGAAAACATCTTAAGGAATAACTGGCTAGTAAAACAATTTTCTTTGTAGATAAAGAATCTGGACGTCGGTACAGAGTACTAGTAAAGATTACGACAATTGTTACTCTTAATACAGTGAGAATTAGACTTAATTTTCTCCACGGAAAATGTCAATCTATGACTCAAATATAACATACTAAAATTTGGTAGTATTTCGACAATAATTGATATACCTTCTGTATCCGAAACCGAAACTGTTCATTTAGCTAGTAAACTGTTTTGACCCGAGAACATATATTAGATGTTGTGTCTTTTATATTAGACTTTTGTGATGCACGTAGAGTCTAATAAACCTTATAATAGAAGTTAGTCATATAACAGTAAGTCTCATAAATTATTTGACATATAAGTGCATATAGTATCATGCGTGTGCAATGAGTGCGGTGCATAGTACTTGATTATGGGGTAAATATCTGTTCGGCATGAAATGGGACATGTCGTAATGGGTTTTATCTTATAATTTGGACACGCACATGTGCTAGGTTCATGAGAGTAAGATATATAGTTAGATACTTTGGAGTCTTTTCTTTTGCATACGATAAATGCATTAATCAAAGGTGTGGTGGTGTGAAACGTGTGCTTAAGAGAGTGAATGAACCCATCGGTACAGAGATATTGGTGATGCCCCTGGAAGTTTGGGATGCCCTTGTTGAGTGGTCTTGGATGCCTCGGTAGAAAGATACTAAGATGCCTCGGAGTGAGATGCCCTTGTGTGTGATACTGAGATGCCTCGGAGTGAGATGCCCCTTGCTAAGTGGTCTTGGGAGGACCTTGGTTGTGTGATACTGGGATGCCTCGGAGTGAGATGCCCATAATAGAAATATTGTGGAAGTCCAGATAAGGTAACTTCTAGAAGTGACTCGATCAGGCCAGTTGAATTCCGGTTAGTGATTGATCGAGGGTGGATCATATGCACACTAAATATAATTCTATTTGGCAAGTGAGTCCATTTATTATTGTTGCATTACATCTTGATATGAGATTGAGCTTGAGAAAGGTAAGCATAGAAATGGATGCTCATAAGGTGATTAGATGCATAATTTGTTAATATCCAATTGTTTATGCTTGTGATATATTTCCTTTAGCATCCTAAATTGTTTGATGATTCTCTTGTAATCTTGATGGTTGTGGATTGTTTAAGTTAGAGTTTTATCATTCTTTACTGGACAAGGTTGTTTGCTCATATCTTACATTTTCAGATTGATAGCATGGATGTACCGCTAGTAGCTTGATACGGGTGGTAGTGCGTCTTGATGTTTCTCTTCATGACATGTATGATCCTAACATTGACATGACTTTCTCCAAGTATAAGGCTACTTTATGGATGGATGACGGTAGAGCTGAGTTGATACCGATGACGTTCGTTGCATGGTTTATCAACCATGAAGTGGAGATATTCGGACCTTTACCCTTTGGAGCAGGAGGACCTAGAGCGGGGTTGGACGGTGCCTAGATGCCTTTGATCTTGTATAAGCTGACTGACTTTTGTTTTTTGTTAGATGCGGGCTTGTGTGGGAACTCGTGGAGTAGACACTCTCACCCTTTATCCTTGACTTTTGTTACGCCTTACTTTTGTTATGTATATGTTGTATATATAGGCGATGAACATGGAAAGAGTCCAGGTTGATAAATTTTGTAAGCCCTGATGATGATAAGAAGAAATGAAGCTTCTTGTGATCTTGTTTTGTGCATGAATGATTTGGCCAATACTTAGAATTGAAGGTAGAGTGATTGTAGGACAACCTCATAATACATACTAGAGATTTTAAATAATCCATGTTATAAATGCTAACCTTCAATGGTAAATGCTATAGGTCATCTAAAGGAGTTTACAAATTAGGCAAGATAATAATGATAAATGATAATTCTGCTTGCACTTAGTACGTGACGACCTGGGACGTCACAAGTCGGCTGGACACCTAAGGCCCAAAACAGCCCAAAGCAGCCCACATTTCCCCCTTATTCGGTCGACCAAGCCCAGCCCATTGAGGCCCATCACCCTTGCATGGAGATTGACAAGTGGCGTGAGGGATTCTCCATGTGTCTCTAGCATGCAAAAGGCAATGATTACTAGCTAATCAAGAGGTTAAGAGAGAGAGGGGGAGGCGGATTGCTCGAGGAGTCGCCGAGTGAGAGAGAGAAAGAGAGTGAAACCGAGAGAGGGAGAGTTCGGGCGAGCGAGCGAGAGAGAGAGAAGGTGAGTGCGGGACGCGAAGGGGAAGAGGAAGCCTGCCTTTCGCCATGTCCCAGCTGCCGCTGTTGACGCCGCCTAGTTCCACCGTCGATCGAGCCGTGTCCGGAGCCCTAAGTTGCCGTTATTGCTTGTTGCAGTTGCTTTGAACTTGAGGCAAGTAGAAGTTCTTCAATCTATGTTTTGCTTGCTGTTTTATCTAGTGAAGAGTGGGTAGATGTGAGGAAATGTGAGATTTGGAGCTGCATGTTGTTTGTGATGAAGGAGATGAGGATGGCCGAGGTAATGGGGCAAAGATAGAGCAAGTTTTGGTGGATTTTGCTTTTAAATTGAAATGAGAACTCAAGGGTATAGCTGTGGTGGATTTTTGAGAAGTAAAGAGGCTGTGTTGTGGCACAATGTGCTTGTAAATCTTGGCTGTGGACGTTGGATACCGAAACTCAAAGTATAGGGATAGTTCTCCTTAGGCTAGTGAACTGTTTTCGCAAGAACATCATGACCACCGGTGATTCACGATTTTTCTGGAATTTTCTGGCCAAAATTTGGCTTTGAGTCCTTTATAAAAGTTGGAGAGCACATCCGTAAGAGAAACATATCAAAAATTTAGCATATATAGACAAGATTTGGTCGATGAAATGATTTTTATATGGAAATGCTAGATCTGGAAATTTTACAGAAACTGTAGCAAGAAATAATGAGGTTTTAACTCTCGATATGTATGCAATTTGACTTATTTTTCTGCATAAAATTTTTCCTTTAGGTCTCACTGATAAAGTGTCAAAATTTCATGATTTTCTGAGGCCATTTAGTATTTATTTCAAAAAAAAATTTCCAGAACTGTGCATGGTAGAATCGAGTGCTCTATTTTTGAATTTTCACAAAGTATCCAAAGGTGAATGTGTTTTTTGAATGGCTATGTGATATGATGGTATGGGCTGTGGATATTCATACAATATTGAGATGTGTTAGAAGGTCCATGAGACGTCTTGTTTTAGCATTGGAAAATGTGTTGTAAATTAAAATGCTAAATTGTTACCGTTGAACCCTCAGGTCAATGATAACCCGGGATTCGGGATGCCCAAAGGATCGAGTGAGTTGATGCCTTGTGGATGCCCGGTGGCCTTAAATGGCTGAATGCTGGAGGTTGTTCCTCGGGAGCTTTGGGATGCCCAGTAGTATGCTTGTCGGTACGTAATTCCGGATGGCCAGGGTAACCATTTTCATGGGAGGCCCTCGAGGTTCCTCGTGATGTTAGGTAGGGTACGAGATGCCTGGAGGCGTGATTCGCTCCAGATGCCCGGTGGCCCTAAGTGGCTAAATGCTGGAGGCTTTCATGATGCCTGGAGGGATGAGAATGCCAGAGAGATGCAAACACTGGTCCTCCGGGGATGAAACCCTTTTTGAATAATAAAGTGAATGATTCTACTATAAAAGGGTGTGAGTTTTGGATATGAGACTGAGTGTAGGGCATGGAATAGAATGTGATATTTCAATTTGGCCCTATGATTGAAATTTGTCTATCTTGGATATGTTGTCATCACATGGAAGGATTTCATGATTCTAATACATACCTATTCTCTATTTCTTGTTTTGTCTACTATACTTGAATCTGGATATTAATAGTAATGCTTGATATAGCTTGATGAATCTTTTACGGCTGAGTGGTTGTACTCACCCCTTTTGGGGATTAACATTTCATATTAGAGATGCCTCTGTTACCGGTCACACGTGGTACCTTTTATGGCTTACCGTTTGATGTCGAGGTTGAGTGTTCGGAGCACTCCTATATTGGTGTTCATGGATTGGTATTCATCCGTGTTCAAGTTTTAGTTATGTATGACGTGGGTCTACCTGATGGCCCGGTAGTCTAGGAGCTCTTGTCCGTGCATGTTCATCGTGATGGGACCATGATGGGGATGCTGTCGCCACTGCTAGCCGATGGACTAGGCTGGGTGTGATGGACTGTGTGATGGGTAGTGGATGACACTTTTTGGATAGCCAACACTAGATGATGGATCGGTGTACATGATTGTTGTGGGGTCGGGTACTTTTGGTTATAGCCAAGCTTAGTAAAGCCTCGGCCTTGTGATGTACCGACTCTTGATGTCCGATCAAAGTGTGTAAATAAAAGTGGTTCGGCACTAACTTATATATATGAAATGTGTAGTTGGTGTGTATTGCATTGTATTATTTAGTGTGAGTTTGGGTTAGGGAGATGTCGAATATGCTTCCGTTATATGAACTGCGCTGAGACCGATTGAGATAATCTAAACCCCCAGGATATATGGACCCGCTATAATTAAATGGTATCAGAGTGGCATGTTGTTAGGACAAGTGTAAGGTAAGCTAATTGTGGCGACCCTAACGGATCGGGGGCTATGACGGGGGGTGCCACACGTTTTGCGTTTGTCGATCGTCCACTCCGACTGCCACTCATTTGTTGACTTTCCCGCAGCCGACCAAGACCCACACCACTCGGCCAGCACTGCCACGATAAGAAAACTAGTGGGACCAAGGCAAGCATAGCCATGGGCAACACTCAAAAAACGTCAAGCTCGAGATCACAAAAAAATGGTGGGATTAGCAACACGTGGGAGCGTCCACTCAGCCCCGAACACAGAAGTAGATTAACTTAAACATTTCATCGAGCAGTTGGGGTGCATTGTTTAAAAGGACAGAAAAACGAATCGGCCAAGGCTCAAACTCGTGCCGAGACTCATGAAAATCGACATACAATAACACAGGGACAAGGCATAAGGAGGACATGAGCCGGAGTTCACGTGAGCGAGCGGCTGTGAACTCTAACCTGGCGTGCCCAAAACAAGGCAATTGTAGAGCCGAGGCTTACTTGTGTAGCTTGAGGGCGTCATCGGGAGAAGTGGTTGGATGGGTCCGTGTGTGGTTGAGGTGTCGGTAGCCCTCACTCTCCCTCAATCACCCCTTCTCCAAAAAACCATCTCCTCTCTCTGTTTCTCCCACTCTCCTTTTCTCTCTCGATTTTTCCCCATTCCATTCTCTCTCCTCTCTCCCTTTTAAGCCATTCGGCAAGCACGGCCTCCTGCGGCGTCGGTTGCCACTACTGGATTGGCCCTAACCACCAACTCCCGGTCGATGCTCTGCCTCTGTCCTTTTGTTGTTGCATTATTTTTCTTCTTTTTGCAGGTCTTGCGTGCAAAAGCCAGTTTGGAGGAAGAAGACAAGCTAGGGGGAGCAGGCCGAGCTGAAGAGAAAGGGAGGCTGGGCTGGGCTACGCGAGAAGAAGAGGAAGAGAGGAGGGGCGGGTTGGGCCAAGGTCAGATTCGGCCCAACCCGACCCTTCTTGCATTTTTTTCTTCTTTTTTTTCCTTTTTTTTTTTGGGCTTTTTGCTTTTCCTTTTTCCCTTAATAGGGACTATGAAGCGTGTACCGTCATCTTGATTTTGTTGTAAGAGGCGACCTCATTGTCTTCTTTTCGATGCATGATGACACTCCGTGAACCTCGCTCGCTCGATCATGCCTTGAAGTCCACTTTAGAATTAAGATGAGAATGGATTTATATGTTCATATATGCAAGCATGTTTTGTATGATATCATTTTCTTTATTTTTGGTAGTAATCATATTTTCAGTTTTGAGTTTTGCATGCAAGCCCAATCGGCAGTTTTGCAAATCATGAAACTCACATTTTTGAGTAATTAAATTCAATTTCATACCAAACATCATTCTTTAAGTATTTCAAATGGACCCTTGGAGCTGATTTTTATACCTTAGCTTCGAAATGTTTTGGAAAAAATAGTTTCAAGAAGAACCTGAGTAAAATTTCATCTCTTCACTTAGTCGCCTTCTTGAGTTGGTCCTTAAATGATACTTTGAGATGGTAAGGTTGTAATCATTCTAGTAGGGACTTTTGGTATAACAACTGATTTGTTCATCCATTTTTGTTAAATAGGTAAAATAAAGGGATCATCTAAGATTGCTAATCACATCTTCTAAAGGACAAAAGTGCAGGTCTTTGAAACTCAAGCGTCGGATGATGCGCTAAGAAGGAGAGACCTCCAAACTACATAGCTCATCCAACAAGCCAAAGAATAATGACCAACTAGTTGAAGCAACAAAACAAAGGGTGATAAATGGGAGAAAAAGTTACGCATTGACCGTAGAAGCAGCGCCTTCCACCAAAGCAATAAATGGGCAAAGCATCTAAAAAACAATATCCCCAAATGTGGAAACAATGAGCAATCCATCTCCTTTCAAAGAGAGATCTTGAAAAAAACATCTAATGATCCATATTTAAATTTTTCAAGCTCCTTGTCAATTAAACGTCTCTTTGAAGAAAGCATTTGAAAAAGAAAACATCAAACACTTAAAGGCAAATGCAAGTGAAGGGCATTGTCGAGTTACAAAATATCCACAAGGGTGAATCCAATAAATGTTAGCACCCAAAGAATAAAAGCGAATGAAGGCTAATAATGTGTCGTTTCTAACATTTCAATCCCTAAAGATTTTTGCACTAACATATTCTTTCACATTCTTTACAAGGTTAGCGAGTCACCATGCTGCAGGTAAGTACTATTCTTCTCAAAATTAAATGAAAAAAAAATGGAGAATTTCCATTACAAAAAAGAACCTTTAGCACTTTCCTAGAAACAAACACAAAAGTGAATAATTGAGAAAAGAAAAAAACTTTCTACAAACTTTTTTAACATCCTTTTTATCTCAAAATTGTTTTCTCGTTTTGTGGGTTATTCATTTTGAATCAAAATTCCCTATGGAGATTAATCTACTCAGTTGATCTCAGTAGAGTGAAATGGAGATGTTCATCATGCCAAGAGAGGATACTTAAAATGAAGAAAGTCAAGCCATTTCCAAATACATCCTTCAAAATACTTTTGAGAGTTGAGTGGAACGACCTTCTCTTAGGACAAGCATTCGCATTGAACACAAACGTTGAAATGATAAAGGCATTTCCTTCGTCAATCCCAAGCATCGAGCTAATCTCTTGTGAACCCTTAGGCTGAATAAGGATGATTCTTCTAAGTACCACTGTCAAGAACAACCCTACACAGGGGCAACATAAGAGGTTATGGCTGAAATGTAGAGCGAAAGATTGAGAAAAAATCTATTACTTTCACTTGCATCAATTTCTTTTGTGATAGCTTCAGAGGAATTCTCATCAAAGCTTGACTCATCATAAGGTGAAGAAGAGCATTTCCTTCTCTACTCAAACACCGACACCCGTTGCTTAAACCAATGCGGGCTTGATTGTTCATTTCTGAAGCCCGAGCAGTGATCATCTCCCTTCATTGGGGCAAGGCATAAGGATTTCGAAGGATTAAGTGACATGGTCACAATGCCATAATGATCACCAGCTCTTAAAAACCCTCTTGAAAATTTTAGGCCTTTCGATCCTCTCCCGATCCAACATTACAACCATTTTCCGAAGTCTCTTATGATTGGAATGGATTAAGTGGAAGTGGAAATGCCACAAAGAAGCTACCGCTCGAATGAGTGGAAGCAATTCTATCTTGTCTTATCTTCCAGGTTCTCGACTTGTAAACCTAATTTAGATAGCAATGAATGTTTATTTATTGGCCCCAAAATAATAATCCCTTGCGTAAGCCCATGACCAAGCCTATATTGTGATCCTTTCAAGAGACCTTTTTGATCGATTAGATTGTGCTCATTGCAAATTTTTTTGAAAGCCTTCAACATAGGTTATGTGAGATACCCTCAGCAACCAGTTACTCCCCATGCGAATGGAGGGGGTCAAATAGCCATTTTCTCGAAAGTATGTGAGAAACCCTTTATGCGTAAAGAGCTCTAGCTTGGTATGCTTAATAAGCCTTTTTCACGAGTAAAAATCGTTTTGGTAAGAACTTGTTTCCTAGAGAATTTGATGATTAATGATACATCCTCGAGCAAGCAAGATGACAATTCCACGCCACATGATGCTGATTGACATCAAATGTTTTTCAAAGCAGTCAGACTTAGTTTGATTAGCTTATTGAATTAATGTTGCAATCTTGTTGATACATTTCTTGATGCATCCCTAATGACATTTGCTCAAGTTGAGTTTGACAAGTATCCCTAGTGAAGCCATGCAGTTTCCAAGGGGTTAACGGGTGCTTCCTTAAAAACCACAAGGTTCATGGTCAGTCTTAAACCATGTCATCTCCAAAGGTTAATGGTCAACCTTAAACCATGTCATCTACGAAGGTTCATGGGTTTTCCTTAAATCATGTATTTCTGACCCAGTTGAAACCCGTTGTTACACGGTGAGACCTCATTTCTTTCTTATTCTTATGACACAACATGCTTTTGTAGCCTGGGGTCTTTCCTTCTTCTTATAATACAGCGTGCTTCCGTAACCCGGGCTCTCTCTTTCTTCCTTTGACACGGTGTGCTTCCATAACTCTCTTTCTTCCTACTATATAGTGTGCTTCCATAGCCCAGGTCTCTCTTTCTTCCTATGACACAGTGTGCTTCTATAGCCCGGGGTCACTCTTTCTTCCTATGACATGGCGTGCTTCTATAGCCTAGAGTCTCTCTTTCCTATGACACGGCGTGCTTCTGTAACCCAGGGTCTTTCTTTCTTTCTCTTATCCATGACGCGTTTCCATAACCCGGAGTCCCTTTGGTTAATCCGGCATATTCCTATGCATCTCTCTCCCATCGAAATAATTTAGGGGTCTTCTGTCTTTGAATACAACCTCTTCGAGGCTACATTCAAAAAGAGGCAGCTATTGAAACCTATCTTTTTTCTCTCAACAAAAAAAAAAAAAAGCAAAAGAAAAAACCAAAAAAAAAGGAAAAAAATAAAAAATGCAAGAGGGGTCAAGTCGGGCCAAATCTGACCTTGGCCCAACCCGCCCCTCTGTCTTCCTCTCCTTCTCATGTAGCCTAGTCCTTCATTCTCTTTAGCCCGGTCCACTTTCCCTCGGATTGTCTTCTTCCTTGGAGATAGTTTCGCACGCGACCTACATAAAAGGAAAAAGGACGGTAGCAATGGCAAGACAGCAGCAAGGACAGAGGCAGAGGAGGCAGGGGGAACATTTGATTGGAGCTAGTGGTCGGTAAACAAGTCGGTAGAGATAGTTGGGGGTCGGATGAAGCCACGTGCATTAACTGGAAGGGGATAAAATGGAGAAGGGGTTGGTTTGTGGGGGAAAAACAGAGAGAGGAACAAGACAATAGCAAGAGAAAGAGAAATGAGATGAAGACGCGGAAGATAGGCCTAAAGAAGGAAGCTGAGGAGAAGGAGACCCTCCCGGGATGCCCTACCACCGTCGGTGAGCCTTTCAACTAACGCCGACCACCACTATCTCCTCTAGAACTCAAGTAGGCATTCCGTCAATGTTGACACCTAAATTTTTGGGGTTGATTTTAAAAAAAAAAAAACACACACACACACACACACACCGGTGAAGGGAAGATTTTTATGTTTCAACTTTATTTTAGAAACTTTTTATTTTTATTTTTTTGTTTTACTTTATTTTAGGCCACCGGTGAAGGGAAGATTTTTAACATATTCCATTTAGATTTTTCATATTTTTAAGTAATATACACTAGGGGTGTATTTTATGCAAAAAGGGAATTTCTCTGGATAGAATATGCGAGAAATACGAAAGGGAATATTGCGTGGACTATATATGTTTCAACAACATATTTAGAGGTATCGTGTGCAAGCAAAAAAGGAAAAAATATATACCACAGAGATACATTTTTTAGACCTATATAATACCTCGCGTGCAATTTGTTTTGGGGGCTTCTTTTGGGGAAAAATAACACAAAAGAAAAACAAAAAGGAGAGAAAAAAGGTGAAAAGTTGAAAAGTGACGTGAGAGAGAGACCAAACAAAATGAAAAGAGAAAAAGGAAAGCCCCCACGTTACTGTTCATCGTCTTCTTCGTGAGGGGTGTCTCCGCCTTCGCCAGCCCGCACCGTCGCTGTCTCACGAGCCGCCGCCCATCGCCGGTCCGCCGGTGACCCGCGAGTCCGCTCCATTCCACCGCAGCAGCCTCGTTCCGGTCCGATGCCGCCGTGCTGCCCCAGTCGCCGATCGCCACGCCGCCCGAGCACCCCGAAGCCGCGCGCGCCCCCGCGCCCAGATCTCGAGCCGCGACGCCCTTGCTCCGTCCTGGAGCCCCCGACGCCATCGTGACCTCCGATCGGTGAACCGACACCAGGAGATCCGAAGCCCTGCTCCGCCCGTGACGCCGCCCCCGACGGTAGCTGGTCCAGATCCGACGCCGCCCCGTGCCGATCCGCGACGCTCGCACCCAGACCTGTGAGTCCCCCACGCCAGTCTCCGCCGTTCCTCTTGTCGCCGGAGCTCTTCAGCCACCGGTTTTCCCTCACCGGAACCCTAGCCGACGAGCTCTCCCTCTCCGGAACCCTTCGCCGGAGTCCCAAACCCGGTGGTCAAGATTTTCTTTTATTAAAAAAAAAGAAAAAATCGAATTAGGTAGATTTGCTTTATTTTATTGGGCTGGATTATTTTATCTTATCTTATTTTTATATCTTGGTTTCTTTGTTTGAAATATTTCTCTATGCATAATTGGAAATCTCAATATATCACTTGATTCGCAACCGCGCACGTGATTTTTTATTTCATCTATAAGGCTTTAGATGAAATAATTAATCGAGTGGGATTAAAATTGATATTTTGATCTTTAAGGCTTAAGATCAATTTATCGATTTTACTAGCGAAATATTATGTCTTGATCTGAACGATGTGAGATATTTTGATGATTTTGAATGAATTGTCTCGTCTTAATTGCCTTGTTTATCTCGAGATATGTTTGAGCTAGAATATTGCATGTTTTAGGGTTTACATGTTTAGAATAGGAATTTTATTTTAAAAAAATAAAAAAATCAATTTAGGTTGCTAGATTTTAGTTTGGATTGCATGTTTAATTATTTGACAATTGTTAATTTCGAAATTAAACAAAAACAACAAAAAATCATCATGTACATGTCATGTAATGTTAAAGCATATTTTGCACGTCATTGCATATTATGATTAAATGGAACTTAGTTTAATTTAGATCATTTTTAATTTATTATAAGTTTAGGCATTTTTAGATATATTGCATTTTAGGATTATTTAGGTTAAGATAATATTTTAGTTTAAATTAGGATATAGCTCAACCTAATTCCTAATATAAATGAAATAGGATCTTAATCTAATTAGGTAATTTTCACATTTCACCAAATTTCGAATTTCATGAAAAATACAAAAAAATTTCATAGGTTAAATTAGTTTTATTATTTAGGATAAAATGCATTCGTTTAGAAAAAGGAAAAAATGTCATGTGCACGTCATTAGGGTTAGATTCATTGAAATGCATGTCATTTAGTATTTTTGCTAGGCCCATTTAATTAGAAATTACATGTCATTAGGATTAGGTCATTTAGTTAATATCGCATTGTCTATTGCATGATTTTCATTAATTAAGTCAAAACAAAAAAAGAAATTGTGTGTTAATTAGAAACCATATCCAAGGTTGTTGATGTGGATTTTAATTTAACATTGCAGATGCTTTCGTTACTTGGAGGTAAGTTTTTGCAATTTGTTTATTGTTTATTTGAGTGTTAAATTGGTGGTTTGTGCACGCGCATGATAACCTCATATGTTAGGGAAATAGATTTAAAATAAACCCAAGCTGCTTGCAAAAAACATTTTTTTCAAAATAAAAGAAATGGTACCGAAAGGGCGTTAGAGAAATTTAGTGTAACCAAGTCCCCGTACCCAAATCTCTGGTTCGTAGGAATAAAGTAAATCTCCCGTTACTTTATTTGGGTTTCTAATCAACCCACCAAAAAATAGATTAGTGGCGACTCCTAATTGAAAATCATTTGCATGTTAAGAACTTGAACCTAAAGTCGCGAATTGGTATGGGCTTGGGAGAGCCCGAGTTAAGTCTAGGCTTAACAATCCATTAGCCAAACCCTAGGTGGTTTAAACCCCGAAAAAAATAGGTCACGACAGTCAAACACTTTGTGCGCGTATTATGATACCAAGCCAGTCGGAGCTCCCTCGACCAGTTCGAGCAAGCTCCGGCCACCACCTATCCTCCATTTCTTTTCTCTATGTTTTGGCATGTCTCATTTGATGTCTGGACTTGCGCTTGTGCCTCAGCTGAACCAAAAGCCCTGAGTTTCATTAGCGCACATCGCCCGTTCGACAAAATGTTTCAGTGAGATCTAGTTTTTGTCCTCCCGTTTTTAGCTAAAATTGAGCTTCCATGAGTTGATTCGTTTTGTTGAGATGGGTGTTGATGTGTTTGCCATTTCGGGCGTCAATCATTGTGCCATATTCTTGCCACAGCCGCCATGGTGGTTGCCCGCGAAGGCTCCGCAGCTTCCTGCGGATCGGCATCCAAGCGACCCTGTCATGGTTGCCATTGAAGTGTCACTGGCCAGATGAGAGCCCACTGCATGGGCTTAAGGCAGTTGAGGTGATGCCCAAATGCGTCCTTAGCCGGATGGTGATGAACAACATCGCACATCATGACCATCTCTGTTGCAATGAGGCTGCCATGAGCATGAGGGAGGAGCTGCAGTTCAGGGGGGATGGAATGTGCCCAAAGATGGGCTCAAAGTTTAGGGCCTTGATTTTGTTTTGGGCTAAATTTGGGATTGGGCTTTAGGATTAACTTAAGGTTTCCTCCGTGGGCTCTATTTAGTTTGAGAAAGCTTGGGCTCGCTTGGGCTCGATAATTGAGCCTTAGGTCAAGTTGGAGTTGGAGTTGGGCTCGTCGGCTGGGCCAGGTCCAAAATTGAATAAGGCCCGATTGACTATGGTTGGGCCCATCCTTCTCAAGCGGGGTTGACCTGCCCGTCCCAACCGAGTTAGACCCAAGCTCAGGTTAGACCGAATCTAACCCAGCTCACCAAATTATTTTAAAAAACAATTAAAACTTAAAAAATTTCGAAAATTAAAAAATGCAAGAATTTGGTTGAGAATTGTCATGTCTTGCCTTCTTAGTGTAATTAGGCCTTTGTTTGCTTGCACATTGATTATGTCATAGGTTTAATTTTCACATTTAATTAGTTTTGCAAATGTTTAGTTGCATGTGCTAATTTTACTGCAATTAGGATCTTGGTTGCTAATTGTTATTTTAATGATTGCGTACATGCATGATCACCTCGCATGTTAGTGAATTGATCTAAAATTAATCCAAACTGCTTAACAAAATTTCTTTCTAAAATGAACAAGATTATGTACCGAAATGGCACTAATTAGTTCATTAGTGTAATCAAGTCTCCAACCCTAGATTCTCTGGTCCCATAGAAAGTGAGGTACACTCTCATGCCTTATTTGGTTTCTAGCCAACCCAATAGGCTAGTGGCGACTCCTTATTGCAAAATTCTTAAGAACACCCTTATGTCACGCGAGGTGTGGGCTTGAGAGAGCCCACACCTAATCACGGGCCTTAGGTCCGTCTTTTAGGCAATACCCCTAAACCTATTTCCTCCCCCCGAGGGATAGGTCACGACAATCACATCTCCGCACATCATACTCAATGTTTTCCTTACTAGTAGATGTTTCAGCCACTTTGTCCTTCCCTTTTCTAGATCTAGCAACATTCGAATCACCAGCACTTGTGGGAGGCATGCTTATGATGGGAGGCATGTGTATGATGGAATTAACAAACATTAACTCTAATGCCTCTTCACTATCAAGATCATACTTAGCCAACAACTGAGACATTACATCTTCACTGTCTCCTAAGGCCTCAAGAGTAGCACTTATTGATCTTAATTGAGATTAGTCTAAAGTTTTCTCATCAAATGTACCTTCAATGTTGTCAGAAGAATTAGACAAGTCGAAGAATTCAGGGCTTCCTCTAACTTTGGACTACAATCCCACAATGTGATTCGATCACTATGAATCAAAAAGTTTAGGCTTCGACTTTAGAGCAGTTTTTAGGGCCATAGGTCAAAAAAAGAAGAAAAAATTTGAACTTTTGGCAAAAGAGAACTACGGGAAGGGTTTTTCGCAGATATGGTTCTTAGATGTTTAAACAAGAACGAAGAAAAAGAAAGATATGTCTTTTCTTTTCTAAGTGATATGAACCATCGTGACTAAAAAGGTTTAAAGAAGATATGATTTTTGAGGGAAAATAAAAAAAAATTAAAACAATTTTAGAAAAAATAAATTAAATAATTTCCAAGACAAAAGAATATATTCTACAATAAATTAAATAAGGAAAAGATAAATTATACCTGATGTACTTCCAAAAAGATTCTTACCGCCATTTTTTTTTTAAATACAATAGTTGATCTACTCATCATCATCTAATGTACCTGTCTTTAAACACTTGGCGCAAATGGATTAATGATGCCAAGTTTATCTTAAATAAAATCAAAGAGCTTCTTTGTCAAGAGGTTTTATAAAAATGTCAACCAACTGATTTTGAGAATCAACAAACTAAACGTTTACTTCACCGTTATTGACATGACTGTGTATGACATGGTGCTTGATTTCTATGTTCTTAGCCCTAGAATGGAAGATTGGATTCTTTGTTAGGTTGATGGCACTAGTATTTTCACATCTAGTGCTCGTAGTGAAGTCATTTACTCCATAATCCTTCAATTGTTGCTTCATCTAGAAGTTTTGTATGTAGCAATTGCCAAATGCGACATACTCAGCTTCAACAGTTGATAAAGCAATCGTTAATTGCTTTTTCGAGAACCACGACACAAGCATGTTGCCCAACTAACAAGTTCCAAATATGATTTTTCTGTCAATCTTATATCCTGCAAAATTAACATTGGAATACCCAGATAACACAAACTTTGATCTCTTAGGATACCAAAGTCTTAGAGAAGGGTAAATGTTAATGTACTTGATAATCCTTTTTTACTGCAAAAAGATGAGACTCCTAGGGTTTTATTGAAATATAGCGCAGATGCATACACTATAAAGGATATCGAGTCTTGATGCGATGAGATAAAGTAAGGAGCCAATCATGTTCCTTTACTACTTATGATCAACTTTCTTACCATTTTCATTTGTGTTTATCTTTGAAGAGGAAAACATGGGAGTTTCCATTTTCTTCTAATTTTTCATGTGGAATTTCTTCACGAGCTCTTTGGCATATTTTCCTTGGAAAATATGTTCCTTCTTCGATTTGCTTGATTTGCAATCCAAGGAAAAAAATTAATTCTCCCATCATGATCATCTCAAACTCATCCTGCATTGACTTAGTAAAATTCTTGTAAAGATTTTCAGTAAGAGTTCCAAATATAATATCATCAACATAAATTTGCACTAATAAAATTTCCTTACCTTCTTTCCTAATAAATAAAGTAGTATCAACATTACCTTTCTCAAAACCATTTTGAATGAGAAAAGTTGTTAACCTTTCATACTCAGCACAAGGGGCTTGCTTTAGTCCACACAAGGCATTCTTTAGCTTGTAGACGTGATAAGGTTTTCTTAGTTCCTCGAAACTTGGAGGTTGTTCCACAAACAAGAAGGCGCTCTTCATGTCCATCTAGAAAGGCCCGAAACCATGAAAACACGTGTAAGCGAGTTAATGTCTAATCGCCTCTAACCTTGCTACTAGTGCATAAGTTTTGTCGTAGTAAATTCCTTCTTCTTGTGAATAGCCTTTGGCGACCAATCTTGCTTTGTTTCTCGTGACTTTTCCTTGATCATTGAGCTTTTTCTGTACACATATTTTGTTCCTATCACATAAATTTGTCTAGGAACCAATTCCAATACTTCCTTTTATTTGGAATTGTTGGAGTTCCTCCTATATTGCTTGGATCTAGTTTTCATCTAATAGGGCTTCCTCAATATGTCTTTGTTCAATCTCTAAAATGAATGCCGAAGTAGTAACGACATTTTTTAGTGTTGATCTTGTTCTAATCTTGTCATTAATGTTTTCTATAATCAGATTTGGATGGCTTAACTCGTGCTTCTAGTTTTTTTTTTTTCTTTTGAATCTATCATCAAATGTTGTATGCTTCTCACTGCCATGCTCATCAGAACTTTCTTGTTGCTATGGCTATTCATCTGATTTTGATTCATTAATTTCTTCTTCTTCTTGAATTGTGTCAAATGGCTACTCTGCTTGATTAGAGTCTCCATGAATTTGAGGATTTTCATCAAACTTCACGTTGATGGATTCATCTACTGTGCGAGACTCTAAAAGGCTTGCTCTTAGTTGAGTATCCCAGGAATATGCCTTCATCTGATATTTTATCAAACTTACTAGGCCCATCATTAGCATTTCTTAAGATAAAGCATTTACAGCAAAAAAACTTGAAATATGAAATGATTGGTTTCCTATCTTTGAAAAGCTCATAGTGGTTTTTTTTTAAAAGATAATATGAGGAAAACTCGACTTATGATGTAACATGTTGAAATGACTTCAGCCCAAAAATTTGATGCAATTTTACTTTCTATAAGAATAGTTCATGTCATTTCTTGCAATGACCTATTTTTCCTCTCTACTACACTATTATATTTAGGTGTATAGAGAGTCATAAACTAATGTTCAAAATCGCTTTCATCACAAAAATTTTCGAAACTTTGATTTTCAAACTCACTGTTATGATTAGTTTTAATAGAAGAAATGGAATAATCTTTTTCATTTTGAATCTTTTTGGCAAATTTTGAAGAATGAGAAAATGCTTCAAGCTCGTGTGCAAGGAAGAAAACCCATGTGTACCTTGTATAATCATCAACTATTACCAAGCAATACATTTTACCTCCTAGACTTTATGTTCTTGTAGGTCCGAAGATGTCTATATGAATAAGCTTTGTAGCTTTGTTAGTGCTGACATAATTGATAGGTTTGAAAGAACTTCTTACCTATTTACCTATGGCATAGATTGAGCAGACTTTAGATCTATCAAACTTTATATCTAGAAATCTTCATACAAATTTCTTTGATGAGAGCTTTGAAATTTGCTTGGTAATTATTTGTCCAAGCTTTCTATGCCAGAGGTCTTATTCGTCCTTAATAGAGATCATATATTGAACGTCATCAACTGTTATATCGAATAGGTAGATATTTTTGTGTCTTCTTCCAGTAAACAACTACTTCAGATCTTTGCTTGTGTCTAAGCATTTGTCTTCTTGAAAATAGATCTTGTACCTAGCATCACATAATTGGTTGATCTGATGAAATTGTAGTTCAGACCTTTGACAAGAGATACATCTTTTATAGTTAGGTCGCCAATCTCAATTGTTCCTTTGTCAATGATCTTTCCTCTATTGTTCCCTCCAAAGGAAATGCTTCTACCGTTGAATCTTGTGAGTTCAATGAACTTGCTCGGATCACTGGTTATGTGTCTTGAGCAACCACTATTGAGGTACCACTTGTTTCTCTTTTTCTTTCATACATGTAAAGATTAAAACAAGTTCAAGTTTTCTTTGGTACCCATATTCGTTTGGGTCCT
This sequence comes from Eucalyptus polyanthemos subsp. polyanthemos, assembly GCA_017140185.1. Lineage (NCBI taxonomy): Eukaryota > Viridiplantae > Streptophyta > Magnoliopsida > Myrtales > Myrtaceae > Eucalyptus > Eucalyptus polyanthemos. The sequence goes on from CM029459.1 coordinate 26,558,094, forward strand.
CTTTGGTTAGAAGGATCGACCATGCTTAGAAAGTTTCTCCAAATCGGCTTCCAACCTTTGGAATGGTCATTTTCATAGTCACGGCTGTCGTAGATTGAGCATTTAAGAAGGTTTTGATCAACAGGTTTTACAAACTATTTTCTAAAGTGATTTTCACAAAAAAAATCCCGGAGGCTTTTACCTCTTCCTCTCTTTATGTGTCAGAAAATCATTTTGTAAAACCTTTATGTTTTTACATTCACGTCATGATTTGTTGTAATATTGGATTTGGATCGACAAAATATGTTCTAAAGTCTTTGAACCAACCGAAAAACAATTTATAACATCCAAAGTTTTCTCTTTTAGAGAATCATTTTATTTTAGAACAGAATCATGATTTTCTTGGTTTGAAAAAGATCCTTTTCAAGATAATCAATCTTTTCTTTTGAAAAGAATCTTGTTGTCTTAATCTTGAATTTTTCTTGTTCAATTCTAAGAATTTTATAAGCGCAGCCTTGTAATTAATAAGTAATTCTTCTATAAAATTATACTTCAACTGAAATATCGAAATTATTTATCTCAAATTCTTCTTCCAAAACAGATTTTTCCATAAGACAAATATTAGGGTTTTTTTTTTTTTTTATCGCTTTCTTCACACTCCATGTAGCTCCATGTTTCGGTCTTTAGTGCTTTTCTTGGTCTTCTCATACTTGTTCTTTCTTTTCTGCAAAAGAGAGCAAATCGATTTGATGTGTCCTCGCTTCTGGCACTCGAAGTAGATAACATCTTTATTTTCCTCTTTATCATTTAAGCTTCGTTTTTGCTCTGATGATTTGAAGAATTTCTTTCCCTTAAACTTCCTTCCTTTTCTGGCCATTCTCAAAAGCTTTTTCATCATGAGTGCAATCTCCTCCTCGTCCTCATCATCTTCATCTAAATCTGAATCATCAGAGTCAAAGTTAGATTTTAAAGCAATTGCTTTCTTACATATAATGTCTTCCTCATTTAGACGTTTTTTTTCATAAAGTTGGACTGTTCTCATGAGTTCATCCATAGAAAGAGGCAATATCCTTTGAGTTTATCGAATGGATATCTTAATGCCATTCCACTCCTTTCCCTCGAAGGAATTTGTTCACTTTCATTAGGTTTGAAATAGGTTACCCTTAATATGGCAATTCATTGACAATATCAATGAATCTGTTGAACATGTCAGTTATGGATTATTCAGGTTTCATCTTAAAGGCTTCGTATTGTTAAAGAAGAAAGTTTATCTTTATCTCCTTGACATGACTAGTTCCTTCATATGTCACTCGCAGCCTATCCCAAATTTCTTTCGCTAATTCGCAAGAGGAAATTATATTATATTCAGATGGAGATAATGCGCAACATAATGAATAGATAGTTTTAGCATCCAATGCTTCTCTTTTGGCAATGTCCACATCTGATAGGGATGAGGTTTCTAGCTTTCTAACTTCTTCCTTAGATGAAGAAGCTACAGGTTTTATGCCTTTTAGAACTATGTCCCACTCCAAGGGATTCTTGGATCTGATGAACGCTTTCATCTTGTTCTTCTAGATGTTGTAGTCTTTTATGTCGAAGTATGAAGGCCTTATGTCATTCTATCCTTCCATAAGTGTCACACCCCAATCCTCGAGCGCGTGCCCATCCCTCGGTAGTCGATTAAATTGCGACGTCCCAAGACACGTTGTCAACCCTTTCATTTTAATGCACATGCGGAAGCATATAAACTAATCCCCTGATAGAAACATACATGTGATAGAAAAGCAGGACAACAAATTTCAAATCAATCAACCCAACTTTTATAAACAATCTGGTTTACAATTAGAGGCCAACTCTAGGATCTAAGTACAGGAAGTCTATCTTCAAAAAGAACTTCATAGCCACACATGCTCCTGACTCTTCCACCTCAAGCTCCGGGTTCTTCACACTGGGGACCTGAAAAGTTGAGCCCTCGACGGGGTGAGACAATGTCTTAGTAAGTTCACTCCCTAAACTCCAACGAGGAAGGAAATACAACTAAAGGCTACATATGCACATACAAGACAGAGGACTTACCTTTACCTCTTCCTTCCTGCAAGTCAGTACAATTCATATACTCAACCCATCACTTCAAGTAAGATCAAATCATCGATCCATTCAATTCCATACCATTAATACCATTAATAAAATTCAATCGGTACTAACACTACTCACCAAAGCTAATAACAGATAGTATAGCTCATGAAAGCTGATAATAGATATATAATAATGCACATGAAGCTACTATATATCTATGTTGCTCACTGAAGCAAATATGTAATAGATGCTCATCGAAGCTGCTAGATAGTAAAGCTCGTCGGAGCAGATAGATATCTATAATTGCTCACCGAAGCTGCTAGAGTATATTGCTCACCGAAGCTGACATATCAAGGCCTGCAGGTTGATATAGTATACTGTCCTCACCAACTAACAATTCACCATTTTTATCATACTCGATAAAAATAATCATGTGTGGATACAGGATCGGCCTTAGCCAAAATATAATATTTTCCCTTCAGAAATCCCACCATTTAATATAGTTCATAAAGATATTTTTGGCGTTAAAACCCATTCCCGATGTTTCTCGATTAAATACTAAAATTACTCAATTTTGGGATAAATTTCCAAAATTACAATTATCACTCAATAACACAAATTAGCATTCAATTAAATAAACCAGGCATACCATTGCAATCAGCATGAAATTCTGATCATAGGTTATCCCGATCTAATACCGAAATGGATCCGAAATGTCATAAATGCAAACTTAGGCTGGAAAAGCTTAATTAAATACCGAAATGGATCCGGAAAAATTCCGAACATATCTAGATAAGTAAGACAACTTATCTAGTTGCTAATTAAGACGATCTAACCACCTAACATGCAATAATGAGCAATTAAATCACTAATCTGTTCTAACTAACCACCTAAACCATACTTAGCCTAAATTAATAAACCCTTAAGTATCATTAACTCCCTAAGCAGAGTTCAGTGAGTAAACTCACTGGTTTTACGGACTGGTGAGTACACAGAGACGGTGGCGCGACGTCGGTTGAAACTCGAGCTTACAGCGATGCCAATGGAGACTCGGACTAGGCCAAAAATGGCTAAGGAAGCTCACGGTTGAGATGGTCTTGCTGCTTCAGTTTTGTGGAGATGAAAGCGGTGGCTGAACGGGCACAGCTTGAGTTGGTCTTGGCGACCGCGGGTGGTAATGCGGGCCGTGACTGGAATGGCCAGGAAGACAGGGTTGAGTTGCGGCTGTTGGGCTCGCTGGAATGCTAGAGTAGAAGCTAGAGATGGGCTGCTGCGGGGCTATGGCATCAACGTTGGGGGCTTCGTTGGCATTGAAGAAGCTACTGGGCTTGTGGGGGTCTGCTGGCAGCGAAATGGAGGATCGGTGGAGGCGCTGGAGTCAATGCCAAGGAGTTTCGATGGGGCGCCGATGCTAGAGGTTGACTCGGCAACTACCAAGGGGGACGGACATGTGGCGGCTAGGATGGATATTCGGTGGGGTTTATGGTGGTCTCGACAAAAGCTGGTGGAGTAAGGAAAACGAAGTGAATATGGGGCGGTTCAGTTGGTGGGGATTTGCTTCAGACGTGGCAGCATGAGGAAGAGAAACGGAGGGCTACCTTCTTCGAAGGAGTCAATGAAAGAAAGCAGAAGTAGCTCGTCTAAGGGAGGGGCACTCGAGCATAAGGGAAATTGAAAAGAAAGAAGAGGCAATGAAGTAGTGAGGGAACTGACAGAGACGTGTGAAGGAAGATAGGGAAGGATGAGGGAGAGAGAGACGTGAGTGAGAAGCTGCAGATGGGGGGCCAAAGTCAAACAAACTTATCTCCAATTATCGATGCTTGGTCACAAGATTTCATTCACATCCCTATTGTCCCCCATTACTTTCTTGCAAATAATTCCACCAATAACCAAGTTGAGGTCCAATTGTTACAGCCCCCATACCAGCCCACGAATTTCCTCACTTTGGACTTCAATTTCTTCTCCAATTTCTCCAATTTGATGACCAAATCTGCTACGGAGGAAGCCTACACAATTTTCACAAGTTCCCATTACTAAGTAGCTCACTTAGGAGGCCAAAAATCCCCTCAATTTGGCCCCTCCAAATTTCCGTTCTTTTCCGAATCGTCCGAATTGATTTTTTGTAAAAATCCTGAGCTCACCGAAAATTCTTCGAAGGATGATTCGATGTTCCTAAAATGAATTGTGACATGATAGAGCTTTCAATCTCTTAAATTAGGTCCAAATTCGCGATTAATTTCAATCTGACGTGATTTTAGCGTGACATAACCTACCGAGTAACTTTTTTGAATTTTTAGCATAGTTGACCCTTGGTCTATTATTTTCGAGCCACATTGACATCTTCAAATTATTGGTGACTCTCGGTTGTCGTGAAAATCTCAAGGTTTCAAATATGAACACAGTGTACCAAAATGACAAAAAAATTGGTATAGTGCCAATCGACAAGAGTTTTACGATTAGGTGGAATCACACATCTCTGTCGAATCGACCTATCTCCAGTCTCTAATCGATTTTTAACTGTGTGGTAATAACCCTTGCTGGTTAGCACGGTCAAGTAGTCGATTCCTGGTCGAATTCTCAAGTCTATTGCGTTAAAATCCCTTAATGGCTCCACCTGATAGGCTAGTTATCTCATGAGTGGCCAACTTAGAGAAAAGAACTATAGGCGCGTCAATGAAAAGCCCAACTTATTCAATCGAAAACAAAACCTGAAAATCAGGATGTTACAACTCTTCCCCTCTTATAAAAATTTTGTCATCGAAATTTAAACCTTTACAAATCTCTAAACAAAAGGTGGGGGGGTATCATCGTCTCATCAAGTCTTCACTTTCCCATATTGCTTCTTTAGTCCGGTGGTGTTGCCAGGCCATTTTAACCAACGGGTTCGTATTGGTGCACAGAATTTGTTCTTTTTGATTCACAACTTGAACTGGACTTTCCACGTACAACACTCTTTCGTCCATGTCTAATTCTTCAAGATTTAGCACGTCGGTAGGGTCAGACTCTTACATCCTCAACATCGACACATGAAAGACCTCATGCACTTGCGTCAACCTTGGCGACAAAGCAAGACAATATGCTAGGATCCCGGTTCTTTCCAGAATCTCCAAGGGACCTACGTATCTCGGACTCATCTTTTCCTGCCTACCGAAGCGTGAAGTACCCCTCATTGGTGACACCTTCAGAAAGACATGATCACCAACTCAGAATTCCAATGGCCTTCAACACTTACTAGAGTAACTTTTTTAGCAGCTTTGAACGGTCTTTAATCTATCTGATAACTACAACTACATCCACTGACTACAGGACTAACTCTGAGCCTATGATTTTTCGTTCTCCAACCTCATCCCAACACTGGTGTTCCGCTCGCTTTGCCATACAACGCTTCGAAAGGAGCCATCTGAATGCTTTGCTAGTAGCTGTGAACCTTGGTTCTCGATCTAATGTAATCGTCACCGACACTCCATACAGACGAACTATTTGACGCACATACAACTCTGCGTGCTTGTCCAATTCCTTTTGTACAGCGATGATGTGAGCCGACTTCATCAGTCTGTCGACCACTACCCAAATGGAATCATTACTCCTCTGACTCCTTGGTAAGCCTATCACAAAGTCCATCATTATGTGCTCCCATTTCCACTTGGGAATATCGAGAGGTTCTAAAAGTCCTCTCGGCTTACAATATTGTGCCCTCACTTGTTGACGCGTCAGACACTTGGCGACATGCTTGGCGATGTCCGCCTTCATACCGGACCACCAATAATGTTGACATGGATTCTTATACATCTTCGTACTGCCAAGATTAATGTTATAATTGTTATGATAAGCTTATGATAAAATCGCTTCTTTAAGCTCTGCATCATCAAGTACACACAATCGTCCTAGGAACCTTAGTATTCAGTTCTCAAAAATCTAAAAATCAACCTTTCTCTTATCGATATCTTCTTGCAAGATTTTTTGAACATTCGGGTCTGTTAATTGAAGCGTCTTGATTCTGATATGCACATTTGGCTCAATTCTGAGGGTGGCCATAAGATTCGAAAAGTGGCCTACTATGGCAACCCCGACTCACCTGAGGTCGCCACAGGTGATCTCTCTTAATTACTCGATCTCATATAACTTCACCGACCGATATCCTTTGACTAGAGATTTTTGTTTGTTTTTTTTTTTTTTTGAAAACGGTCCGAGCGCAACTTATTAGCGGAAGCATAAACAAGTCTTACCATCTCTCCCTCCAATAACCATAATGCAATACACACCAACTACGCACCATTAGAAAATATAATGCCGATTCACTCTTATTTATATTTTCATGATGGACACTAAGGTCGATACAACAAAAAGCCAAGGTTTTAGCTATACTCGGCTAGCATCCCAAAAGGACTCAATTCTACATCGATCATGTACCACCCTCCATCTACGAGTGTCGGCTATCTCCAAAAAGTATAAGCTCCCATCAGCTATACGCGCCATCATACCCAATCCGGTGCATCGGGCGGCGGCGACGGTGGCGGTAACATGGACAAATATAAACTCCTGGAGCACCAATACTCGGACTCGAACGAAAACTAAACCAAGAGCACCGACACAGACATGCTCCGTACACTCCACATCAACATCAGTAGGTATGCTATAGTAAGTACCACGTGCAACTAGCAGCAAAGGCATCTTTCTAATCTGAAATGTTGGTCCCCAAAGGGGTAAGTACAACCACTCAGCAGGTAAAAGATCCATTAAACTACTCAATTTATCAAACAGAACAATCATGACATCATAGTAGAGTACATATAGTTCATACATGTTAAACATGTCTTACCTTTCAACCATGCACATTTCATCAAAACAGCCATGTATATAAGTCACCATGTCATGTGCATATACCACCATGCACTTGTACATGTAACATCATTCTGCCATGCATACATGTCACCATACTATACGCACACACCACCATGCACTTATACATATGATATCATACAGCCATGCATACATGTCACCACACCATGCATGATTCAATTTCAGTTTTTTATCTTTCAATCGGGTCACCACATTTTTCTTTCCTGAGACCAATAATTGCATCCCACATTTTATCGATCGCACCCAACCTGGCATCGCGAGGAACCTCCGGCACACACCTCCAGGCATCCGGCACACACCTCCGAGCATCTCGAAACTCCCGAGGACATCTGGCACACACCTCCGAGCATCCAGCACTCACCTCCGGGCATCCCGACACTCTCGGGGCGCCGTCGACTCTCACCTCCGACGGTATCCTCGTTTATCATAATTCATGTTCACAATTGTGTCTCAATATCAACATGGCACATGATGTGATGGCAACAAGGTCAATTTCAGCTTTTGATTTTTATACGTAATGCCAAATATCATCACATGTGCAGCAAGATTCAATCACTTAAAAAAAAAAATTAATTCATGGGGCAAACTCATGGATTATTGCTATTATTTTAGAAACGAATGCGTTCTTTTAATTTACACTTCTTAAAATTTAGTGATTGGCCCTAATAATTTCTAAGAATTTAATACATCATAGACAAGCTCTAGAGGCATTTATCTCATGAAGAACACAACACACCACAATTCATACAAAATAGAATAGTCCATGCATTACAGCTTTTGAAATTCACACAATCCAGCGTGCACAGTTTTAGAAAACATTTTGATTAAATACCCAAATGACCTTAAAAAATTATGAAATTCGAACATGCGATAGTCAAGACATAAAGGCAGATATTTCATGAGAACACTACACCAAAAGAATTTCACATAAAGCCAAATAGTCCACGCATTACAGCTTTAAAAATTCTAACAATTCGGTTTGCACAGTTTCATAAACATTTTCGATTAAAGACCCAAATGAAGAAAACATTTCGATTAAATACCCAAATGAACTTCAAAATGTATGAAATTTGAATATGTGATAGACAAGACCATAAGGTAGATACTTCATGAAGACATCGAAGTCAAATTCGTCCTAAATAATTAAATATGGACGGTTAAAATCCCTGTTCCTAGTACTGTAATTCCAGATCTAACCATCTCCAAAGGACCACGATTTCACCTACCTATTATTGTTTGTTTTCTCTAAATTTTTGATATGTTAAACCTCAGGTTATCCTTTACAACTTTTTTAAGAAATTGAAGTAAAATTTCAACAAAATATTTGCCTTACCATCCATGCATTCATCAAGGGTCAGTACGAAAATTTCCAGATCTAGTCTTTCCAAAGAACAACGGTTTCACCTACATATACTTGTTTTTTTTTTGTCCAAAATTTGAGTATGTTATACTCCAAGAAGTCCGTTGCAACTTTCATTTAGAGGTCAAAGCCAAAATTCAACTAGAACATCACATGCAAGTCACTAGAACATCCAAGGTCGAGCTGTTTTTCACTAGACTAGAGCACCACTCTTATAACTTCAATTTTTCACATTCTATAAATCCAAAATTGTTACCATTCAAAAACACACACTAAGCACAGCATGCAAGGGTAGATCAAGGGATCCCACTTGCCTCCAAACCGAGCAAACGACGAGCAAAACGGCGAGACATGGCGGCGACGGACGGCGATGAGCAAAGCAGACAATCGACGGACGGCCCTCCTCCTTCCTCTCTTCCTTTCTTCCTTTCCTCTCCTTCCTCTCTTTCTCTCCTCTCTCTCTACCATGCGACCACCTCTCTCTCTCTCTCTCTCTCTCTCTCTCTCTCTGTTCCTTTAGCTCCATCCGGTCACTTTTCCCCCTAATTTCCTTCCCTACATCATTAGCCATCATTAATCTTGACACTCGGCCATCTTCTTAGGACAAATGGGGGAGGCATGCAAACTGGTCTCTCCCCCCCCTTCTTCATGCGATCGAGGCCCCTTATGGGTTCTATGGGCCGGCCATTTTGGCCCATCATAGGCCCAACACTCTTGGGCCTAAGACCCAAGCTTAAATGACCCAGGATTAACCCCTTTTAAAAACCAGCTTAATCCCTATTTATACAAAGTACTAAGTTACTAATTTAAAAAAAAAAAACTATAATACTTTGTTACATAGATTGTTAAAATCCAACTTCTAAAATTCATGGCCAAAAACATAATTTCCTCATCAAATAAATCTGGATCTCACATGGGCATGGAACATGTTTCCAACAAAAATATTCACCCATTAGGTGCTAAGCCATTAATTCTATTACACTTCTTTGGTCTAAAGACCATAACATAGGTCAATGATGCGTCCATCGCCACTCTATAGGTTGTTAGGCATCTAGAGGTTGCCATGGAGTTTTAGGATGCCACACCTACCTCAAATTTGAAAATCGAATCTCAAGCTCTCTCGAGTAAAATCCATTCCTTAATCAGCATCTGTATGACCAAAGACTTCTGACTCAAGGCGTCTGCAACCTTATTTGCCTTCTCAAGGTGATACAGAATATCACAATCCTAATCCTTTAGAAGTTCCATCCAGCAATACTATCTCATATTCAACTCCTTATGAGGAAATAGATACTTGAGACTTCGATGGTCAGTGAAGATCTGGAATCTTTCTCTACACAAATAATATCTCCAAATCTTTAGAGAAAAAATGATTGCTGCAAATTCTAAGTCATGTGTCGGATAATTCAGCTCGTGAGATCTCAACTAACGGGATGCGTATGCAACAACCCTAAATGACGCATCACTATAGATCTCGTATCCTTCAAAACCAGAGGGTATGGTCAGCATAGGTGCGGTAGTCAGCTTCTACTTAAGCTCTTGGAAACTACGCTCGTGCTTGTCTATCCACACGAATTTCTCTTCCTTCTTCAGTAGACGAGTCAATGGCAACACTAACGCTGAAAACCCTTCCACAATTTTTCTATAGTAACCTGCCAAACCCAGAAATCTTTGACACCGTTGTCAGTCTTGGCCAACAAATAACCACTTTGATCTTGGATGGGTCCACGGAAATTCCTTCACCTAAAATTACGTGATCTAAAAACGCAACACGAGTTAACCAAAACTAGCATTTTCTGAACTTAGCATACAATCCATGAATCATCAAGGTCTGGAGTACCATCCTTAAATGACTCTCATGCTCATCAGCACTTCTCGAGTACACTAAAATATCGTCGATGAACACGATCACAAACCGATCCAGATTTTCTTTCAACACTCGATTCATCAGATCCACAAAAGCAGCTGGGGCATTCATCAGACCAAACGGCATTATAGTAAACTCATAATAGCCGTATCGAGTATGGAACGCTAACTTTGGTATGTCCTCCTTTAAATTTGTCTCACAAAAGTATTCATCACGCTTAGGGTTCCCAAACATACCATTAGGAATCATGAATCTTTTTATAATGTCATTTAAATTGTATGACATTTTACATGCGACCTTAGGATTACATGCCAATTGTTCAATAACAAAGATAAAAATTCAAAATAACTTCTATGAAGATGACATGTCATAATTGCATACACAAACTAGCCTTAAAGGTCTAACTAAACAATCACAATCAAAGGTTCATATCAGGAAATTGCTGACCAAGCATGATATTACAGCAAAATTGGGTAATGCCAATCAACAATCTAGTTATGAAAAAAATTCTCTAAGATGCATGACGTGATAATGAATAACTTTCATAAATAAAGTTTTTTCAAATGATCAACAAATGATTTTACAAAAATCAAACAACAATACATCAGAAATTTGTCAAGTCATCAGGACATTCAATAATTTTCACAAAGATTTGTCCTATCAAAACATATCTAAAAGTCACCAAATTTTCACACGACATAGCCAACATGATGAAAAAAAGTTTTCATTAAGGGATCAAGTACAGAATCCTTATAGAAAAAATGAAACGAAAATGTCAAAGGTCTATCCAAACAGGGGCTAGAACAAGTGTTCGAATTTGATCCAATGTCCAAATTTTGGTCTAGTTTGGAAAAAAATGGAAAGTGGCCCTAACAATGAGCAATTGATATGAAACTAGTGGCACTAGAAACCTCTAGGTGTGCTTTACGACTTCCTAGAAGGGTTCAAGTCCAAACAAGGTCAATTTGGTACTCTAAGACCAAGATCTTTAAAAGTGTGCATGTGAGTAATTAAAAAATGGTACAAGCATGCCTTAATGAACCTCAAACTCACTCAAGTAATGCACGAATAGCATGAAGAAATTACACACAACTTAGAATTGGATGCGATAAACAATTGGGGTGATCATCTAACTCTAAGTAGACATGCAAGGTTGTCATACAATTCGATGACAATACAAGATTATTCGAGATTCAAAATTGTGACATCCAGAGAATTTGACCCTATTTTGATTAAATAAATGGGGCTTTTCATCAACACGCCTATAGTAATTTTCCCTGAGCTGATCACTCACAAGATAATTAATCTGTCAGGTAAAACCGTTAAGGGATATAAACGCGACAGACTTGAGAATTCGATTAGAAATCGACTACTCAACTGTGATAATTAGCAAGGGTCAATATGGCACCGTTATAATCAATTAGAGATCAGAAATAGGTCGATTCGACAGAAGTACGTAATTAAATTGTGGGTGCTTCCACCTAATTCCAAAATTCACGTCGAACGGCACTAAATCGATTTTTCTGTCGATTCCATACCTGGTGTCCATAATTGAAACCTTGAGATTTTTATGATAAACGAGAGTCGCCTATGATTTGGAGATGCATAAACATGGATCGAAATCATCGACCACGGGACAAACGCACTGAAATCCCTAAAATCTACCCTGTAGGTTAGGTCACGCTAAAATCACGTCCAGTTGAATTTAACCACGAAATTGAACTCAATTTTGGCAATTGAAATTTCGAGCATGTCATGATTTATTTTTAGGACCTCATCTCATCCTTTGAAGAATTTTAAGGGAGCCTGGAATTTTGGCGGAAAATCAAAATTTGGCAAATTAAATTCAAGGAAATTTGGATGGGCAAAATTGAAGGACTTTTTGGCCTTCGAGATGGATCAAGTGGTGAAGGAAATTGTGGGAATTGGTATGGGCAACCTCCTCAACAATTTTAGCCATCAAATTGGAATTAATTGTGAAGAATTTGAGAGGAGGTGGGTACAAATTCGTAGGGGCAGCTGCTGTGTTGTTTTTGGGCATCAACTTGAAGTCATGTGGTGAAGTTTTGTGAAGAAATTGGCTTGTGGAGGAAGCTTGGACAGCTTGAGCAGAAGCCTTTGGGGATAGACCACTTTAGTGCTTAGAATATTTGGAGTGGCATCCCATTGGCTCAAGCCAAGACTTTCAAGCCTCTTGTCCCCTCCTCCCTCCTTGTATGCGATCAGCTCCTTTCTCCCTCTACAAAACACTTCTTCTTCTTCCTCCTCACTTCCTCTTCCTCTATTGTTGTTGAACCACCACCTCCATCCCCTTGCCGAACCAACCAATAGCCTCGCAAGTCACCACCTCACTCCCTTGTGTTTTCCGAGCCACCTGCGCGTCCACCGTGTCCTGCTCTAGCCCGACATTAGCCCCTGCTCGCCTGTCGACCAGCTCCTTCGCCGACCACCTCGGCCGCTGCTGCTCGTGCCAGCCGCGTCCAAACCGGTCGCCAGCCCTACTAGCATCGCCCAGCTCTGCCAACTACCTTAGCCAGTCATCCGGTTCCGCCAACCTGCCGATTCAGCCCTTCACAGAACCGAACTTACAACTCAAGTTGTGAGCTCACGGGGTCATTTTTAGGCCCTTCCGAGCCTCCTTTGGTGTCGTTGTAGGCCCGGGTTTTGGTCGCCATTGCGCCACCGTCATCGTGGACTAGTTAGCTTGCATAACTGGTGAGTTAACATCCTAAGCTCTATTTATGGGGCTAATTGCACTTAAGGGTGGATTAGTGAGGCTAATTAGAAATTAGTGGATTAGTTAGGCCTAATTAGGATTAAGGTTAGTTAGTTAGATTAATTAGGTGGTTCAATTAGTTTAGTTAGGGATTAATTAGATTATTTAGTTAGTTTAGTTAGATTAAATATAGCTAGCCTAGGTAGATTAATGTAATTAGTCCAATTAGGTGGTTAGATTAGTTTATGTAAATTAATTAAGGGTTTAATTTAAATAATTTGCTATTATTTAATTAAATGCAATCTATTTAATTAATTATTATTTAATGTAAATTATACCAGGATAGCCGGTTATTAGAATTTACGCTGATCGTCGTGGTTGCATTGGTTTGTGCAATTGATTGCTAATTTATGCAATTGGATGCTTGGTGATGATTTTTGAATTATTATTTCAAAAATGGAATTTTGTACTTAATTAGAAAAAATACTGAGTGTTAGGTTTTGACGCCAAAAATATTTTAAGTACTATATCAAAATATGGAATTTTAAAATGGGAGAGTATCACGCTTTGTGGATCGATTTGATTGTGTGTCCACGCACAATTATTTTACCAGGTGTTTTTAATATGAAGAAAATAGGCCAAGTCCATTATTTGAAATGGAAGTATTTGAGTGCAAATCATGATATTCTTGGCCGAACATGGATGTGCGTGTGATTGCTATCGGAAACCGTCGCAATGCGTTTACGCCGGACGATGCTCCTTTGGGAATGGCCCATGTCAACGGATGTCGGTCGTAGTGGAGGCTAGGTGGATGCTCCTTCAGGAATGTTGTCTAGACGTAGACATTGCCGTTCCTGACGAAGCAAGACGACGCCTGGTTATGTCAGATGACTACTGACTATTGAGTTGGCCATGGCCGTTGGGTCGTAATTAATTTGAACGCTTGAATGAGTGAGATAACCGCACCTGATTATGGGACGAAATCGTGTGGCACGGAATGAGACGTGTCATAACAATTTGGTCTTATAATCAAGATCCCCATGATTGATTGATTTATGAAAGTGAAGTGTTCTAATTATTGAATGCATTTACTATATGCATATGTTATATGAGCTGTACTAATGTGCAGGGAGGTGCTGAGGCGAGGTAAGTCTTATATGGTGTATGTTTAAGCTGCCTGTAGGTGAATTTTCATCCTAATTGGCATTTAGGGTGTTGATTTGCTGAGACTTTGTCTCACTCCGTCGTGGTTTAAATTTTCACGTCCTTTGATGGAGGTACATCATGTACGTTATGGGGTCCCGCAAGAGATGGACTTTCAGAACTCCTATTTCCCTATTCTCGAGACCAACCTGACCTGTGAGCTAGTTGAGTCCATGGTTTGGGTTGAGGAGGGCCTACCTCACTTGGTACCTTATCGCTTTAGAGCGTGGTTCATTAACTTTCCTAACGGGGCTCGGGAGGGTCCCATACAGGGTTTTGACGGGCCTCCCATCGAGACCGAGGAGTGGGAAATAAGGCATACTATAAATATCAACACCCCTGATGGTGTTGTGGAGGAGTCGGAGCCCATGATTAGATAGTCCGAAGCTTAGGTGGCTCTGTAGCTCTTTTTGAGATAGACCTCCTGTGTATAAACCTTAGGTTTTGCTTGACTGTATATAATCCTGATGTGTTTATAAAGTGTGGCTTGTGTTAATTGATTGTCCTGTTTTTCTATCCCATGTTTGTTTGTTGCCTGGGGATTGTTATTTCACTTCCGCATGTGCATAAATCGTTTAGGTCGGCGACGCGTTCTAAGAACGTCACAATTTAGTCGATCACCGAGGGATGTGTGCGTGCTCGATGTTCGGAGCATGACATCCCCACCTGAAGTGGTATCAAAGCTGGTCAGTGTCTGGAGTGATAAGGTGTGATGGGTTATGGGATAGTTAGTAGGAAATGACCTTTTCTTTATGCAGATACATGTGATTGATTAGCTGATTGGTAGATTGTTTGTGTGGATCGCTCAGTTTTCTAATTCTAAGTTGGAATTGGAAAGCAGGTTCTATAAAGAGTCTGCACTATGAGTGATCCGGAGCAAAGGACTCATAGAAAGAATATGGTAGCATCTGTCACTCGGGGTAGGACACTGAATAGGTTCAATGCCCAAGGTAGAGCACAGGCTCAGGCCAGTGCCAGTGGGATAGTACCGCCACCAGTCGGTATTGGTGTAGCAGCACCTGGCAATCCTAGAATCAATGGGATCGTGCAGGTGCTTGAGACCCTTGGGAATCTGATGGGATAACAAGCTAAGAATCAAGCCGTTGCTACAGCCGCCAATGCTTCTGCCATCGCCAATGCCATTATCGCTGCTACAGTCGCACCTGTCGAGGTTCCACCTGGGAACGCGATCGGTGAGAGACCGATGCACAAGCTAGTTGAGCAATTTTTGAAGCTGAACTCGCCAAGGTTCAAAGGAGCAAGCGATCCCAAGGCCGCAACCCTCTAGATCTAAGAGTTGGAGAAAGCCTTTGCGCTGCTGAGTTGCACGGAGGAAGATAAGGTGGTCTTTGTAGTCTATTAGTTGCAAGGAAATGCAAGTACCTGGTGGAGGGCCACCAGAGGAAGAGTGTTCCTTGAAGATGTGATTCCGGAGTGGAATGCCTTCGTAGAAGTTTTCAATGGCAAGTATTTCTCTGACTATGCTAGGGAACAAAAGATGGTGGAATTCCAGCACATTCGTCAAGGTTTGATGTCTATAGACCAATACAAAGCGAAGTTTGCTGAGTTGTCCCAGTACGGCCCCAGACGAATATAGGATCAAGTGGACAGAGCAAGGAGGTTCAGGGATGGCCTCTAACCGGAGCTAAAGGATCCGCTGGTGCTATTTAATATGAAGGACTGCAATGATTTGTATGAGCAGGCTTAGCTGATGGAGAGAACCTGAACGAACAAGCCATTACATCTGTGTCGCGGTTCGGGTCAAATAGAGATGGCAATCGGTTTGGGAAGAAATTGATGACCGGAGGAAGGTATCCTATTCCGCCTTACATGAGAGGTGGGATAGGAAAGTCAACGTTGAACCGGAATGGAGCGTGTCGTTTCTGCGGAAGATGACATGGATCAACCCCATGCCATTCTAGGATGGGTGCTTGTTATGGATGTGGCCAGCAGGGCCATCAGGTCAAAGACTGTCCTCGCAGGCCGATGGGATCACAACTACCACTACCGCCGCCTATGGGTCAGAATAGAGGATATGCGCCGCAAAACGCACCGTAGGGTGGATTTAACAAGCCTCTAGCTGTCACCCAACGAGAGGCAGAGGACTCACTAGACATGGTCACAGGTACGGTCTCGCTGAACGACCATACTGCTTATGCTTTATTTGATCCCGGAGCTACGCATTCATTTATTGTTGAGCAGTACGTTAAGTCAGTAGGGTTGAGTCCAAAACCGTTAGGGTCATTCATCTACCCCGTTAAAGGATAAGGTGTTGTCTGCAGTAGGCTATCCTAGTTGCAAGTTGGTTATTGGTGAGCGAGAGGAAATGATAGATTTGATAGTCCTGGCCATGTATGATTTTGATGTGATAATTGGCATGGACTCGCTCACCAAGCAATGAGCTACAGTAGACTGTTCTCATAAAGCGATTTAGTTTAACCCGTTAGCTGGTAAAAGTTTCGAGTTTATTGGAAGTCAAGGAGGGCCCTCTATTACCTTAATCTCATTGCTTGAGGCAACCCGTTTGTTAAACGGGGGTTGCCAAGGTTACTTGGCGACTAACGTGGATACGATAGTTGAGGAGCCGAAGATAGAGGACATTACCATGGTACAGGAGTTTGCTGATGTGTTTCCAAAGGAATTACCTGGTTTGCCCCAAGAAAGGGAGATTGAGTTTGTAATTGAGTTAGCCCCTGGGACGAAGCCAATCTCTAAGGCTCCTTACCACATGGCGTTGTCGGAGTTGAAAGAACTGAAGGTGCAAATGCAAGAGTTATTGGATAAGAAATTCATATGTCTTAGTGCATCACCTTAGGGAGCACCAGTTCTATTTGTAAAGAAGAAAGATGGTTCATTGTGTCTTTGCATGGATTATCGACAACTCAACTAGGTGACAATCAAGAACAAGTACCCGCTTCTGAGGATCGACGACTTGTTTGACCAACTGCAGGGAGCGTTGATATCTTTCAATACCGAAGACGACGTTTCATATGCGTTACGGTCATTATGAATTTACCGTAATGCCGTTTGGTTTGACTCACGCCCCAACTGCTTTTATGGATATGATGAATTGAGTATTCAAGGAGTATCTGGATTAGTTCGTGATAGTGTTTATCATTCTGGTATACTCGAAAAGTCCAGAGGAGCATGAAAAACAGTTGAGGACAGTGCTTCAGACTCTGCGAGATCATGGACTATATGCTAAGTTCAGTAAGTGCGAGTTTTGGCTAACTCGTGTAGCTTTCCTAAGTCACGTGATTTAAGGTGAAGGAATCTTCATGGACACGACTAAGATCGAAGCAGTGATTAATTAGCCAAGATTGATGATAGTGATAGAGATCAGAAGTTTCTTGGGATTGGCAAGTTATTAAAGACATTTCGTGGAAGGATTTTCAACAATAGCCATGCCGTTGACGCGACTGCTGAAGAAAGAAGAGAAGTTTGTATGGACAGATAAGTGCGAGCGTAGTTTCCAAAAGGTTAAGCAAAAGTTGACTACCGCACCAGTGTTGACAATTCCATCTAGTCCTGGAGGATACGAGATCTATAAAGATGCGTCGTTTCGAGGACTGGGTTGCGTGTTAATGCAGCATGGCAGAGTTGTGCATACGTGTCCCATCAGTTAAGGCCTCATGAGTTGAATTACCCAACGCTTGACTTAGAACTCGTAGCAATTATTTTCGCTCTAAAGATTTGGAGACACTACTTGTGCGGAGAAATGTTCCAAATCTTTACAAACTATCAAAGTCTCAAGTATTTATTCTCTCAGAAGGAGTTGAACATGAGACAGCGTCGTTGGATGGAACTTCTCAAGGACTATGACTGCGACATCTTGTATCATCTCAGGAAAGCTAACAAGGTTATAGATGCGTTGAGTCGAAAGTCTTCGATAGCTTGAGATTCGGTTTTCAAATTTGAGGTAGGCCACCTTTCAGGTCTTATGGCCACCCTTAGAATTAAACCGGAACTGCAGATAAGGATCAAGACATCGCAATTGATAGATCTGGAGATCTAGAAGATTTTGTAGGAGGATGTAGAAAAGAGAAAGGCTGATTTTTAGAATATTGATGATGGAACGCTAAAGTTTCATGGACGATTGTGTGTACCCGAGGATGTAGAGCTTAAGGAGGAGATCTTGTCATAAGCTCATCGTAGCAGTGACAACATTCATCCAGGTAGTACGAAGATGTATTAGAATCTGCGTCAACACTATTGGTGGACTGGTATGAATGCAGATATCGCCAAACATGTCGCCAAGTGTCGGATGTGTCAACAAGTGAAAGCATAGCACTGTAAGTCGAGAGGACTGTTGCAACCTCTCAAGATTCCCAAGAGGAAATGGGAACATATCATAATGGACTTTGTGATGGGATTACCAAGGGGTTAGCGAGATAATGATTCCATATGGGTTGTGGTTGACAGATTGACGAAGTCTGCTCACTTCATTGTCGTACGAAAGGACTATGCATTGGACATATATGTTGAGTTGTATGTGCGTTAGATAGTTCGTCTGCATGGAGTACCAGTGACGATTATATCTGACCCAGACCCAAAGTTCACAGCAGCTTTTTGAAAAAATCTATAGACTGCCTTGGGAATGAAGCTGCAATATTGTACGGCCTATCATCCATAGACGAATGGCCAGTCTAAGAATAGATTAATAATTTCATGAAATTAAATCCTATAATTTGGCCATGTACTTTATAAGTTTTCTTAAATTTCAATGAATTTAACTATAGGATAAATTAATAAAAATGTCCCAAGACTTTGGCCAAGATGAAAATGGAAATTTAAAAATATTTATAGAAGGAATTAAAAAAAAAAAAAAAGAGAAAAAGGGGATTAATTTTAGAATGGGCCTTGGACCCATTTGGCCTAAAGCTTGGTGGGCCAAGCTAGTCGGCCCATTAGGGCCCAAGGGGAGCTCGCCCATTAAGCCCAAAGGGGGTGGCCGGATCTTGCATGAAGGAGCCCATTTAAATTCTAAAAATGCCAAGTGGCGTGGAGGCTGCAAGGTGTGGCCATGCATTGGCCATTTTGTGGCAAGCAATGATGATAAATGGGGATATAAAAGGAGAGGAGAGAGAAATGGAGGCTACTTGCTCCATTTCGTCCAAAGAGAGGTGAGAAAAGAGAGAGAGTTTGAGAGAAAGGGAGAGAAGCCAAGAGGGAAGGAGGCGGAGCCGGAGGGGGGTGTGCTGTTCGTTCGTGTTCCCGTCGCTGTTCTTCGTCGTTTGTTCATCTTTAAGGCAAGTGGAGTCCATAACTTCCTTTGTATGTTTGCTGTGGTGTTTGCATGTTAGATTATCGGCGTGATTTGTGCGAAAAACCGAGGTAAGAGTTGATATTGTGCAAAACGTGTGACTGTTTTCGTTCGGTTTGATGAAGTCAGTGGCTTGTTCGAGTTTGCATGCGGGTTTGGAGTTCGATTTTGGCTTCGGTGTCTTCATGAAAGTTGAATCTAACGTCTTGTACTATGACATACTAAAAATTCGTAGAAAACTATGGAGATTTGAGGGGTCAAAAATTTTATTATACGGAGATTTAGATCTACAAAATTTTCACTGACCTCTTGTCGATTTCTTGTTTGCATGTTGATTTCTGTTGGAGATCTCACTTTGTTGTCTTCTTGAAAGTTGTAGGAAACACCTTAAGCTACAACATAATCAAATTTGAAGCAAAAATAACAAGTATAACTTGGTGAATCGGTTAGATCTTGGAGATGGTTGATTCTGGTGAGGTGTACCGAGACACCCGAGACTTCATGGGTTAAAATGGTGACCATAATCTGGGTATTTGACCTAGATCCCTTCATGAAACTTGTAAAGGACACATTTTTACATGACATACTTAAATTTCAGAGGAAACAAAAGATATTTGATGGGTGAAATCTAAGAAATACGGAGAAGTGTGTTCTGGACGTCGCGGTAGTGATTCCAGAAGCTTCGTAGGGCTATAGAAATTAATCTAAAAATAATTTGGCTTAAATTTCTTAATGACAAAGGTACAAAAATGTGTTGGCTATCATCCTGTAAAATTTCGTAATTTTTGAAGACCGAATGGATATTTTAATTAAATTTATTCGGAAACTGTGCAGTGGGTTTAAATCCGAGAATTTTAGGATGTTTTTGGAGAAAATTGTGAAATTATGAGAAATTCAATTTGGCCATGAATTTTGTATGAAATTGTGATCCTATTTGTTTAGTGATTTTTGAATATTATGATTTTGGGAAAATCATATATATTAAATTTAATATTTATTTATGAAAATAAATAAATATAATAAAATAATAAAATAATAATAAATAATAAAAAAAAAAAAAAAGATTTTTATTTGGCCATGGATTCAATTCCATTTGTGTGGCACTTGTGTGATGAGGTCTTTGTACATGCATTAAGTTGAAATGCATATGTGATTAAGCTATGACATGTGCATGACATGTAAATTGAAATGCAAGTGTGATTTGTTTGATGCCATGCCAATTGCCATGTTAAATTGAGATAAAATGATAAATGTGGATGAGAAAGAGGTTGTGGTGGAGGATGTTGTCTGGTGGTGTAATTCCAGAGATTTCCTGGGAGATTCAGGATGCCCGGAATGTGGGGGGGCCGGAAGTCCGGTTGTATCTTGGATACATGCCCGGAGATGCCTAGCGACACCAGGATTGAGGTGCGAGATGCCTGGCTAAAAGGGTAAAGGCCGGATGTCCGGTTGTATCTTGGATACATGCCCGGAGGTTCCTCGTGATGCTAGTTGGGATGCGAGATGCCCAGAATGTGGGGGGGCCGGATGCCCGGTTGTATCTTGGATACATGCCCGGAGGTTTTTCTCGCATGAGATGCGAGTGTAAAATATGAGATAAAATTGATGAATCGAGGAAGGGTGATGTGGTGATCAAATTTAAAGATAAAGATGAAAATTAACTCATGGCATGATATGGTATGATATGCATGATGATGGAGATGATGATATGTGATGTGATATGATGATCACCCATGGTATGATATGCATGATGATATGCATGATGATGTTGATGATATGTGATATGATATGATGATCACCCATGGTATGATATGCATGATGATATGCATGATGATGGTGATGATATGTGATGTGATATGATGATCACCCATGGTAAGATATGCATGATGATATGCATGATGATAATGATGATGATATGTGATGTGATATGATGATCACCCATGGTATGATATGCATGATGATATGCATGATGATGATGATGATGATGATGATATGTGATGTGATATGATGATCACCCATGGTATGATATGCATGATAATGATGATGACATGTGATGTGATATGATGATCCCTTATGATAATATATGCATGATGATGCATGATGATGATGTGTGATGTGACATGATGATCATCCATGGTATGATATGCATGATGAAATGCATGATGATGATAATGATATATGATATGCCATGATGATGATGATGATATATGATGTGATGATGCATGATACGCATGATTACAAGGTAAGTGATGCTTGCAACGTGTGATGATATGCATGATGCATTGGAATGTTATTGGATTTCCCTATCTGCTGAGTGGTTGTACTCACCCCTTTTGGGGACCAACATTTCAGATTAGTAGATGGTTTGAACGGTTGGATATGACCGTGAGGAGGAGGATAGCAAGGGAAGGAGCTTTTGGACGCCGACATTGATCGATGGACTTTAAGTGTATGACTGTTGGAGGAAATGTCGGTCACCTTTTGGAGTGTAGCCGAATATAGAAGACTATGGCATTTTGATGTACCGATGAATGATGTCCATCTGATTTAAGTAAATAAAAAGTGTACGGCTTTTACTTATAAATATTTAGTAGGTGTGCATCGATTTCTGAATGTAGGGAAGGGAATTGTTGGATATGCTTCCGTTATGTAAATTGCGCAAGGGACCGTTAATAAAAGATGTAAACCCCCATGGTTGTATGGACCCGCTGCAACAAAAAAAAAAAAGGTATCAGAGTGACTTGTTATTTGGGAAAGAAAAAGGAAAAGCGAACTGTGGTGACTCTAGCGGATCGGGGGCCGTCGAGGGGTGCCGCATCCCTGTTTTGGTATCAGAGCTATGGTATATTTGGAGTGATAAGGTGCCTCAGATGGAAATGAGGATAGAAAGATGCACACCATAGGATGTAAAATGAAATAATTGAATAATGGGTGATGGGTATTCACTCGTAGATTCCTAGTAGTTTGTTTTGAGCTGCTTTTAGGTGCCAGTAACATGTATATGTTACTTATGTAGTGATAGAAATTGCTTTGAATGGAGATAGTGAGTCTCAGATTATTCCTGAGGCAATGCTTGGAAATTGCAAGAAAGTCATGGTGCGAGCTGGAAGTGCTCATCCATCGAGGGCTGAAGCCTCTGCTGTAAGGGCTGAACCCCAAATGGAAGATATCCTGCAAGCATTGGCCAATATTGGAAATCTGATGGAAAGGCAAGTGCAGCAACAACCCGGAGTGGAACGTCGCCCTCAGGGACTGGTGGAACAATTCCTAAAGTTGAAACCACTTAAGTTTAGTGGGATGGGAAGTCCTGAGGAGGTGGAACATTGGATCGATGGAATGGAACGAATTTTCCGGTTGTTGGATTGTAGTGATGCTGAGAAAATAGTTTTGGCAGAGTACCAGCTGGAGGGAAATGCAAAGTTTTGGTGGAGAGCCTCAAAGGATACGATCTTTCCACCAGGTATTGATGTGAACTGGGATGAGTTTGTTAGGGCTTTTAATAGGAAGCATTTCTCTGATTGTGCCAAGGATAGAAAGATCACTGAATTTGTTCAGTTAGAACAAAGGGAGCTGACAGTAGACCAGTATGAGGCAAAATTTTCTGAATTGTCTAGATATGCTCCTAGGTTGGTTGAGGATCGAGAGGAAAAGGCTAAGAGAATCCTGAAAGGATTAAGGACTGATATTAGAAAACAACTAGTGCCTCTGAATATAAGGGATTATAATGAGATTTATGAGAGGGCACAGTTGGTAGAGCAAGAGTTAGTGAGGGAGCAATCAGAATCTAAAGGGCAAATGGCCTTTAATGATGTTCGAAGGAGTAAGAGACCCTATCCTAGTCAAGGTCAGACCTGGGAATCTAAGAAGAGGAATAATTTTGGGAATTCTAGAAAGGTCAGGAGTGGCCCGATTCTAGGAAGAGTACCCTATCAGGGTAACATTTGTCAGAGATGTGGTGGACAACATGGACCAGGACCCTGTAATGATCGATTGAAATGTTTTGGCTGTGGGCAGAGAGGTCACTTTAAGAAAGATTGTCCACAAAAGAGGTTGCAGTCGAATGTTAGCTCGGTGCGACAGATACGACAAAGTACTATTGGACCAAATCCACCAAGGAATCCACAGAGGTTGCCACCACAAGAAAGGGTGTATGCGGTCACTCAAGAGGAAGCAGGAGCTTCCAAAAGTGTTATCTCAGGTATGATTTCGATAGGGGGATAAGAAGGTATATGCGTTATTTGATGTGAGTGACATGCATCCACTGTGTCTGAGAAAATATAGATGATTGTGAGGAGTAGGAACAAATCTCTAGACATGCCTCTTCGTATTTCTACATCACTGAAAGATATGTTGTTATCTACGTTAGTATGTGAGATGTGTGACATAACCCTAGTGGAATGAGATCTGGAAATGGACTTGATAATGATAGTTATGTATGACTTTGATGTCATCATAGGAATGGACTAGCTCCGTAAGCAATGGACTAGGATGAATGATCTCCTGAGATAGTACTTGCCCGTGTGCTAAGGATGAAACCATGAGGCCTAGTATGGGATAGGCCCAAAACGGATAATAACTCTGTAAGTTAATCCCTATTGAAACGAGACCCTTTAGTAGATGTGTAGTTTGGGTTCAAACCAAGCGAAAGCTGGTGTACCTGTAACGTTCCAGTTTGATGAGAGCGAGGAGTGGACGCCGAGGTCAGAGGACCTGAACAAGGAGTGGCTCCTGGCAGGCTTCTAGAATGGCAAAAGGGGACAGGAGTGAACCGAACTATGAATTGAACTGGAAAGGTAGTGTTTCTGGGATAATTTTGTCAGAGTAGCGCAGTGGAAGCATGGTTAAGCTTGTAGAACTCTTGTTGTGAAAAAGAAAGATGGTTGATGCATTTGTGCATTGATAATAGGCAATTGAATCATGTAATTGTTAAGAGTAAGTACTCATTACCTAGAATTGATGACGTATTCGACCAACTGCAAGGAAGTTTGGTTTTAATTGACTTGAGATCAAGATATCGATTAAGGATTAAGAAGGAAGACATTTTAAGATTGCATTTAGGACTCGCTATGGACATTACGAGTTCCTAGTTATGCTATTTGGATTGACGAATGCCTTAGTTGCATTCATGGATTTGATGAATAGGATATTTAAGCCTTATTTGGATCAAATTGTGATGGTCTCCATTTGATGATGTCCTGATGTATTCTAAAGGACCTAAAGAGCATGTGTAGCATCTAAGTGTAGTGCTGCAAGCAAGGCTTAAGAAGTGGATTATAGAAAGTGAGTTATGAATTTGAGGATTAAGTCATGATCATTTGAGCTAAGTTGTGACTTCCTATTTGAAGATCTCATTGGAAGTCTTGATGTATTTCATGAAGGTATTTAGTATGTATAGATTGATATTGGAAGTCATGAGTTTAAGTGGTCATATGAGATATGAAATTATTTGTGGTTTATATGTCGGAATAATAGGTTTAATTGATGATGATCAACTTTTAATTTTAGGTGATGATCTCAGTTTGAAAAAGGTTTGGTGGAATTAGTGAACATGATCATTTGTGGTTATAGTCTTTCCAAGGTGAAATGGTGGAAGTTCAAGTTGTGGATTTGATGAATGATTAGTCTAAGTGATGATCATTTAGGATGAGATATGAGATATATTCGGTGGAAACTAGACAAGTTTTATTTTGGTGGACTATCGATATTTGAACCAAATGAATGGTATTATATTTTAGGCTTGAATCTATGTTGCGGTGAATGCATAGTGAATGTCTTTGTTGGACTGAACCAAATGAGTTATTGGTGGTGTTGATTTTGATGATTCTAGGCTTGAATTGGTGGTGACTAAGGTATAGGAATGATTTGGCTAAATGGTGTGTTAGATTGGAAACACTTGAGTTTGGATGTTTTCAAAGCTCTAAGATTTTGCATGTAAATTACTTTGAAAATCTTAAGGTCGGGACTGAGTTTGATGACTCGCCGATGCGTTGATTTTGGTATTTCAAGAAAGGTTTAGGATTTTGGTATTTCAAAGTTTTTAGTTTCAAAAATCTTTATGACAGGACCAATATTATCGACTTGCTGAACTATGATTTTCAATACTTCAAGAAATGCTTATGGTTTTTGGAGGAAATTATCACCTGTACATTCCAAGTTTTGAACTTCAATTGAAAAGCAGATTTTGATTGTGAACTGTTTTAGAAAATCTCTTGAATTTCATCAAAATTTATGAGTACCGTGACATCGTACCCAAATGTTTTAAGAAATGTTTTCTATTTCAAAGATTTCTGAACTTTTTATAGAAAACATTCCAACCCATTGGAGTTGGGATTGAGATTGGAATTTTGCCAACATATCGATTTAAATTTTTACTAAGGGTTTTGATAAAATATTTTATTTCGTGCCGTGATGTAAGTTTGACTCAAGACTTTACACATGGATCCCGAAAAAAAAAAAGAAAAAAAAAAGAAAAACCTTTGAAATTTTAACGTGATCATGGATTTTATGGATTTGGTATCATGCTTTGATTTTGTGAATTGATTTCAACGATATGAGATTTACCTTATTTTCAAAGACTATTATTGTTATATTGTTGTGTCTTTGAAATCCCTGTTTTGCATTATTTGGTATCATAAAGTGGGATTTTCGAGAACTCAAAGGATTTTCCACATTGGTGATTTGAAAACGTTTTGACATGGAAATGACATATGATTTCAAAGCTTGCTGTTGTTGTTGAATGCTTTTGAAAACCTCAGTTTGTATTGTTTGATTTCATGAAGGAAGATTCTCAAGCATTCAAAAGAAATTTCAGATGTGGTTATTGTTTTAAAACTGTCCATGGTATTGAGATAAATTAAGATGTGTTAAGAGCTTGCATCCTTAACTTTAGAGGTAGTATCAACCCGACCCTAGTTGCATACTCGATCGTGAAGCCATCAAAATAGATGAGGAAGTGAGGTACATTAAGGAGCCTGTGTTGATATTGGATCGGAAGGAACAAATTCTCAGGACCAAGAGAATTCCATTGGTTAAGATATTATGGCGATATCATGATGTGGAGGAAGCCACATGGGAGAGTGGAAATGAGATGAGGGAAAGGTACTCTCACTTATTTCAAGAGACATATGGGATGTCTAATTTCGAGGACGAAATTCTCTAAGGAGGGGAGAATTGTGGCATCCCAGAAATTCAAGTCATCCTCAAGAGAAATTAAAATCTTTAATTAGGTGATGAAATTACTTATGGCTTATGCCATTAGTTTTCTTAAATTTATCTTTTAATTTTATGAATTTTGAATTTAGGAATAGGATAAATTAATAATTTATGCTTGGCCATGTACTTGATTTAAATTTCAATGAACAAAAATGTCCCAAGACTTTGGCCAAGATGAAAATTGGAATTTAAAAATATTTATAGAAGGAATTAAAAAAAAAAAAAGAGAAAAAGGGGATTAATTTTCGAATGGGCCTTGGACCCATTTGGCCTAAGCTTGATGGGCCAAGCTAGCCCATTAGGGCCCAAAGGGGGATTCGACCGGCCCATTAAGGGGGAAAGGCCGGATGGGTAAGCCCAAGCCCATCTTGCATGAAGGAGGCCAAGTGTTTCCTCCGAGTTGCCAAGTGGCGTGGAGGCTGTGCAAGGTGTGGCTGCCCCCATTGGCCATCTTGGGTGGCAATGCAATGATAAAAGCCACTAAAAAGAAAGGAGAGAGAAAATGGGGAGACTTGCTCCATTTCGTCCAAAGAGAGAGGTGTGCGAGAGAGAGAGTTTGAGAGAAAGGGAGAGAAACCAAGAGGGAAGGAGGCGGAGCCGGAGGGGTGCGCCGTTCGTTCGCCGTGTTCCGTCGCCGTTCGTCGTTGCTAGTTCATCTTTAAGGCAAGTGGAGTCCATAACTTCCTTTGTATGTTTGCTGTGGTGTTTGCATGTTAGATTATAGGCGTGATTTGGCGAAAAACCGAGGTAAGAGTTGATATTGTGCAAAACGTGTGACTGTTTTCGTTCGGTTTGTGAAGTCAGTATCTTAGTCGAGCTTGCATGTGTACTTGGAGTTCGATTTTGGCTTCGGTGTCTTCATGAAAGTTGAAGCTAACGTCTTGTAATATGACATACTAAAAATTCGTAGAAAACTATGGAGATTTGAGGGGTCAAAAGTTTTATTATACGGAGACTTAGATCTACAAAATTTTCACTGACCTCTTGTCGATTTCTTGTTTGCA
The DNA here is from genome assembly GCA_017140185.1 of Eucalyptus polyanthemos subsp. polyanthemos. Taxonomy (NCBI): domain Eukaryota; kingdom Viridiplantae; phylum Streptophyta; class Magnoliopsida; order Myrtales; family Myrtaceae; genus Eucalyptus; species Eucalyptus polyanthemos. The sequence goes on from CM029459.1 coordinate 26,585,634, forward strand.
TGTTGATTTCTGTTGGAGATCTCACTTTGTTGTCTTCTTGAAAGTTGTAGGAAACACCTTAAGCTACAACATAATCAAATTTGAAGCAAAAATAACAAGTATAACTTGGTGAATCGGTTAGATCTTGGAGATGGTTGATTCTGGTGAGGTGTACCGAGACACCCGAGACTTCATGGGTTAAAATGGTGACCATAATCTGGGTATTTGACCTAGATCCCTTCATGAAAATTGTAAAGGACACATTCTTACATAACATACTTAAATTTCAGAAGGAACGAAAGATATTTGATGGGTGAAATCTAAGAAATACGGAGAAGTGTGTTCTGGACGTCGCGGTAGTGATTCCAGAAGCTTCGTAGGGCTATGGAAATTAATCTAAAAATAATTTGGCTTAAAGTTCTTAATGAAAAAGGTACGAAAATGTGTTGGCTATCACCCTGTAAAATTTCGTAATTTTTGGAGACCGAATGGATATTTTAATTGAATTTATTCGGAAACTGTGCAGTGGGTTTAAATCCGAGAATTTTAGGATGCTTTTTGGAAAATTGTGAAATTATGAGAAATTCAATTTGGCCACGAATTTTGTATGAAATTGTGATTCTATTTGTTTAATGATTTTTGAATATTCATGATTTTGGGAAAATCATAGATATTAAATTTAATATTTATTTATGAAAATAAATAAATATAATAAAAATAATAAAATAATAATAAAATAAAAAAAAGATTTTTATTTGGCCATGGATTCAATTCCATTTGTGTGGCACTTGTGTGATGAGGTCTTTGTACATGCATTAAGTTGAAATGCTTATGTGATTATTAAATTGAAATGCATATGTGATTAAGCTTTGACATGTGCATGACATGTGAATTGAAATGCAAGTGTGATTTGTTTGATGCCATGCCAATTGCCATGTTAAATTGAGATAAAAGGATAAATGTGGATGAGAAAGAGGTTGTGGTGGAGGATGATGTCTGGTGGCCGAGTGGCATAATTCCAGAGATTCCCTAGGAGTTTCAGGATGCCCGGAATGTGGGGGGCCGGAAGTCCGGTTGTATCTTGGATACATGCCCGGAGATTCCTCGCGACACCAGGATTGGGGTGCGGGATGCCTGGCTAGAAGGGTAAAGGCCGGATGTCCGGTTGTATCTTGGATACATGCCCGGAGGTTCCTCGTGATGCTAGTTGGGATGCGAGATGCCCGGAATGTGGGGGGCCGGATGCCCGGTTGTATCTTGGATACATGCCCGGAGGTTTTTTCGCATGAGATGCGAGTGTAAAATATGAGATAAAATTGATGAATCGAGGAAGGGTGATGTGGTGATCAAATTTAAAGATAAAGATGAAAATTAACTCATGGCATGATATGGTATGATATGCATGATGATGGAGATGATGATATGTGATGTGATATGATGATCACCCATGATAATATATGCATGATATGCATGATGATATGTGATGATGATGTTGATGATATGTGATATGATATGATGATCACCTATGGTATGATATGCATGATGATATGCATGATGATGTGATATGATGATCACCTATGATAATGATATGCATGATGATGCATGGTATGTGATGTGATATGCATGATGATATGCATGATGATGCATGAGGACGATGATGATGATATGATGATGTGATATGATGATCATGATGATGATGGTGATGATGATGATCATCATGATGATATGCATAATGAAATGCATGATGATGATAATGATGATATGCCATGATGATGATGATGATTTATATGATGTGATGATGCATGATACGCATGATTACAAGGTAAGTGATGCTTGCAACGTGTGATGATATGCATGATGCATTGGAATGTTATTGGATTTCCCTATCTGCTGAGTGGTTGTACTCACCCCTTTTGGGGACCAACATTTCAGATTAGTAGATGGTTTGAACGGTTGGATGTGACCGTGAGGAGGAGGATAGCAAGGGAAGGAGCTTTTGGACGCCGACACTGATCGATGGACTTTAAATGTATGACTGTTGGAAGAGACGTCGGTCATCTTTTGAGATATAGCCAAGTATAGAAAGACTATGGCATTTTGATGTACCGATGAATGATGTCCATCTGCCTTATGTAAATAAACGCGTCCGGCTTTAACTTATATAAGATGTTTAGTAGGTGTGCATCAATTTCTGAATGTAGGGAAGGGAATTGTTAGATATGCTTCCGTTATGTAAATTGCGCAAGGGACCGTTAATAAAAGATGTAAACCCCCATGGTTGTATGGACCCGCTGCAACTAAAAATGGTATCAGAGTGACTTGTTATTTGGGAAAGAAAAAGGAAAAGCGAACTGTGGTGACTCTAGCGGATCGGGGGCCGTCGAGGGGTGCCACAGTGGATCGGAAGGAGTAAATTCTTTGCACCAAGACGATCTCTTTGGTCAAAGTGGTCTGGCAACACCACGTGATAGAAGGAGCAACGTGGAAAAGCAAAGAATCGATGAGACAACAATACCGCCACTTTTTTTAAGAAGAATTGTAATGGTTTAAATTTCGAGGACGAAATTTTTATAAGAGGGGAAGAGTTGTGACAGCCTAAAAATTCAACCTATTTCAATTAAATAAACTCAGCTTTTCATCGACACGCCTATGATCCTTTTCTCTGAGCTAATCACTCATGAGATAACTAAGGCTTTGCATGATAAAATTTCTGTTTCTTGATTTATCTATTTCTCCGTTCCCCGAAGTAGGTTTGAAACAAAAATCCGTTTCGTAACACAATTTGATTTCTTTATTTCTGAAACAGATTTCTATTTCAGAAATAGATTTGAAGAAGAAATCAGAAGCTAAAATTTTTAGCTTCTCAGTTTCTGAAATAGAAATTGAGAAATCAATTTCTGGCCAGAAATCAATTTTTGTTCCAGAAATTTTGTCATGCGCACCCTAATTTGTCAGGTGAAGCCATTAAGGGATATAAATGCAATATACTTGAGAATTCGATTAGAAATTGACTCCTTGATCATGATAATTAAAAAGGGTCAATATGGGTGATTCCACCTAATTGCAAAATTCACATTGAATAGCACTAAACTGAATTTTCTGTCGATTCCGTACCCAGTACCCGTAATTGAAACCTTGAGATTTTTATAACAACTGAGAGTCATCTATGAGTCGGAGATGCACAAACGTGGATCGAAATCATCGACCATGGGTCAAACGCACTAAAATCCATAAAAGCTACCCGATAGGTTAGGTCATACTAAAATCGCGTCCAATTGAATTTAACCATGAAATTGAACTCGATTTCGGGAATTGAAAGTTCGAGCATGTGACGATTTATTTTTATGACCTCGTCTCATCCTTTGAAGAATTTTTGGCAAGCGCGGAATTTTGGTAGAAAATCAAATTTGGCAAATTAAATTCAAGGAAATTTGGATGGGCAAAATTGAAGGACTTTTTGGCCTTCAAGATGGATCAAGTGGTGAAGGAAATTGTGGGAATTGGCATAGGCAACCTCCCTAGAAATTTGGGCCATCAAATTGGAATTAATTGTAAAGAATTTGAGAGGAGATGGGTGCAAATTCGTAGGGGCAGCTGCTGTGTTGGTTCGGCAATTTTTCCAGCCTGTTTAGGCGGTTAATTAAGCATTTCCGTCCTAAGTTAGCATTTTTTATATTTAAATTGAATTATTTAATTAATTTTGGTAATTATTTAATTATTTTATATTTTTCAAAAATTAGACTAGGATAGCTAGTGACCAAAATTTTGTGCTAATTGTAATGGTGTGTTCAGTTTATGCAATTGGGTGTTACATTGTGCAAATTGAGTGCTGATTGGAATTTTGGTCATTTATTCCAAAATTTATGAATTTCGATAATTATTCAGAAAATCCCGGGTGTCAGGTTTTAACACCGAAAATGGTCTTATATACTATATAAAACAGTGGAATTTTAAAAAGAATGAAATGATTTTTTTAGGTTAAATCTGATCGTGTAATCACACACGATTATTTTTACCGTGTTTTTAATACGAAGAAAAGGGGCCAAGTACATTATTTTAATTGGGACATTTGGAGTGCAAAGCGCGATGTCTTGGCCAAGAATTGAATGGGTGCATGAATTGTTAAGAGAACCCATCCCAGGCTGTTAAGCTGGACGTTACCCCTATATGGGACGCCCTTGGACAACGGAAGTGGGTCGCAATACATTCTAGACCTATGCTCCTTCAGGAAAGCCATCTACGAAAGATGTAGCCGTGTTCAATTAAGTGAGATGATGCCTGGCTATGCCAGAAGACTACCAAACAGCGAGTAGGCCGTGCCCTTGAGGCCGAGATCAAAATTGGGAACGCATGTTTAATTGAGTTGTACGTGTCAGATTATGGGACAAAATTGTATGACACGGTATGGGACGTGTCATAACGATTTGGCCCTATAATCAAGACCTCTATGCTTGGTTGGAATTGAGTGTGCTGTTCCAGTTGATTGAGCTTGGTTGTTGCTCATGCTTTCATGCTATCTATGATATGAATTGTGCTGATGTGCAGAGAGGATCTGAGATGAGGTAAGTCTCTATGGTTATATGATTGTGTGGTTAGAATGCCTCTAGGCGTATTACACTCCTAATCGGGGTTTAGAGCGTGAATTCGTTGAGATTTATATCTCACCCCGTCGTGGGCTCATTTCTTTTCAGGACCGTAGGGAGGAGGATCTAGAGCCGAGCTAAGAGGATTTGAGGTGTAGGTCAGATAGGATAGCTTCTTTTTTAGAGTCAATCTTTTGTAGACTTTTGGTTGTTGAACTTTTGTACATGACTCAGTTTGTATATAAAAGAGTGCTTTAGTTGTGAATTTGTTTTCCTGCTTTTCTATCCCAAGCTATTTACTGTCAAGAGATTTATTTATCAACGTCTGCATGTGTATTAAAATGAAAGGGTCGGCGACGCGTCCTAGGAGATGGCAAATTTTATTGACCACCGAGGGATGGGCATGCACTCAAGGATCGGGGCGTGACAATGGCCACCCAAATAATGCGGTGTCCATTTGATGGATTGGGATTAGTCAATCTGATGATATCGATGCCCCACATCAAGAAATGCCAAGTCTTGGACATTTGATGTTGTTTATTGGGAGGGCCATTGATTATGTCCTTGTAAACTTGACATTGATCCAATTCAACTTTGGCATTACTCTTCAAAAGTCTGAAGAACAATTTGGCAGTCCTAGATCATTGGGAAATGAAACTCACTTACACCTATTTGGTAGTAGAATGAGGTTTTAAATCACAAGTAGCCTTCACTACTGAGGGGTCAATTTTAATGCCTCAGTTACTAATCATGAACCCTGACAGCTTCTGAAACTTTACCCCAAATATGCACTTTGCAAGGTTAAGCTTCAGCTTAAACCTTTTAAATTGATTAGTTCAGCATGGTCTTCGCCTTGTCTTGATTTAGGAACATGTCATCAACATACACTTCGATTTCCTTGTACACCATGTCATGGGATAAGGTTACCATGACTCTTTGATAGGTTGCCCCATCATTCTTCAGGCCGAAGGGCATCACCTTGTAATAAAAAGTTCCTCATGGGATGATAAATAAGGTCTTACTTTTATCCTCTTCCTTCATGCGGATTTGGTTGTGATTAAAGAATCCATCCACAAAGGAGAATAGTTCGAATCACACTGCACAATAAACTAAGACATCAATATGCAATAATGGGAAGTCCTCTTTAGGGCTTGCTTTGTTCAAGCTATGATAGTCAAAGCACACTTGAAATCATCCATCTTTCTTCATAGCCATCCACAAAGGAGAATAGGTTGAATCACACTACACAATTAACTAAGACATCAATATGCAGTAATGGGAAGTCCTCTTTAGAGCATGCTTTGTTCAAGCTACGATAGTCAAAGCACACTTGAAATCATCCGTCTTTCTTCATAGCCGGGGCAATATTTGCAGTCCAATTGGCATAATGTGCAACTGCAATAAAGTCTACTCTCAAGAGTTTCATCACCTCTTCTTCAACTTTCTTGGATAATTCCGGTTTTGTCCTCCTAAGTTCGTGCTTCTTAGGTAGGATATTCGAATCAAAAGGTAGCGAATGCTCCACAATATTAGTATTTAAGCCTGACATATCAGCATAGGACCAAAAGAACACATCTTGGTATTCCTTCAGAAGTTCAACCATTCTTTCGGTTTCGACTCTGGAAAGGTCTGCCCTAATTTGTGCTTCTTTTGGGTTCTTAGAATTATCCAAGTTCACTATAACAGTCTACTCAGTAGTGGAAGGTTTAGATTCCTCGTGATGGATCTATTCCTTTTCAATAACCTTTGAATTGTCTACATCTTCAAACTCAAAATATCGGGTCCACTTGAATTCCCAAGGGGTGAATCCGAGCCATGCATATGACTATCGTGACTATGCAAAGTGTAATGCAGGAGATGTAATGAAAATTATCAATATAGTAACAACAAATACAGTGCATGTTGTTTATGTGAAAAAATCCATTCAAATGCCATTTTTGAAAAATAATTAATAGGGAACTTGTACTCATATCCTCAGACGTCCCTGTTCCAAAAATCCATTTGGGAAAACTAAGAAACGTCTGGCAATCTAGGCCTCAAAGCATCATCATAGGATTGGTTTGGAGTGCTTTCACATGCCCTTAATAAAACGTACGAATGCTTTATTGAATCTGAAATGATAAGGCCGTATTACAATCAACGGCTCAAGATCCAAGTGTTTACAAAGATGACAAATGAAAGAACAAACTTGAACAATTGAATTGAACAGATGGAGATTCCCTTATATGGCAGAATTAATGAAATGAGAAACTATTAAAGCAATTTTTTCTACACTAAAGGAGAAGTGGGCGTGCTTCCAATTGGTCTAGTAACGTCAATTATGATCACATTCATAGCTGCAGGATGGTAGATTCCTTTATACCTTTGGTGCAGCATCCCTATAAATCAGAATCCCCTTATCAAATAGATTTTGAGCTTTGACCTTAAGAACCTTGCAGTTATCAACATCATGTCCTTTTTCTCCCATGTGATATGCGCATGCTTTGGACATATCGAATCTAGTAAACTTCAGGGGTTTTTCTCTCGGAACTTCCTTAGCCACCAATCTCTCTTCCAAAAGCATAGGCAATATTTCAAATAGTGGTTTCAGTAATTGAGAGAACGGCCTTTTCGAAATTCTTCCTTTCCAATGGTAATCTCGGGATGAACCTTCAAACGGTACAATTGGCTTTTGCAAGGAGCCAAATGTGATTTCGAAACAGGAGGAATTGAATGAACGACATTTCAATAGCAGGTTCTTTATCCTTCTTTATCGAAAGTCTTCTAGAATTATTTTTAGGTACTCCTCTGTCTCGTATTATCCATTCAACTCTCTCACCAACTTCCACAAGATGTGAAAATGCTTGATAGTTCGATGCAAAGAGCCTATCAAAATATTCCCACGGTAATGTTTTCAGGAAAAGCATCACTATTTCCTCTTCATCCAGCGGGGGCTTTACTTGAGATGCCATTATCCTCCATCTTTGGCAAAATGCTCTGAAAGTTTCATTTCTCATTTTCTCAATACATGATAGTTCCTCCTTCGCGAGGGTTACCTCCAAATTGGATCCGTATTGTTGTATGAATGCATCCACAAGATCTTCCCATTCTTGAATTTTGTTTATGTCCAATGTGATGAACCACAGTAAAGCATGACCAATTAAGCTATTTTGGAAGATCTGAATCGAGAGTGGGACATTATCCGAATAATGAGTCATCTTCCTTAGATAGTATTTGAGGTGAGTTCCAGGGCATCCAGTACCATCATACCTCTTGGTGAATTTAGATCTTTTTACCATTTCAAGAATCTTAACCTTGTGATATGGAGATTGATTGTCGATTCCTTGCATTTCATAATTTTGAATAAAACGGAGGTGTTCTTCAAACTTAGCCAAAACTCTTCCCTTTTCTTTAGCAAGGACAACATCCTCTTTTGGAACACGCACAAGGTCGACTATCACAGGCGTGCCCAATGAAGTTTCTCTAATTACTCCATTTTCAGCATAGTCATTCGTTGATGATTTAAATGAGGTAGATGACAGAGGAACGGCATCAGCAACTGGTAGGACAGTAAGAGTTTTCATTTGCTTGGATAATTCTGCCAACATGATAGTGATTTGAGCTAATTGATTTTCGACATTCATCAATCAAACATGGGTATCTTCATTCTCCATTCCTGCTTAAGAATGAGTCTTTATGCAAGAACGCCTTTCAGCCATTTTTTAATCGCCTTCAAAAGGAAGAAGTAAATGAATCAGTATGTGACCAAGAATTTGGCAAGAAAATATAAACCTTTTAATTTTATATTTTCTTGAGATGAAATAATGGGAAGGAAATTTATGCTTTAATATCATATTAACTCTTTCCAAAATTTCTTCCAAAGAAATTATACAATTGAAAGGGTGACAAGGAATATTTAATCAGAATGCCCCTTCTCTAAAATTACATTGAAAATTAAATGAAATTTCATTGAACCACTACAAGGCAAGAAAACTTGGTTACATTGATTCAAGAAAATATAGGGAAATTCCAATTACATGGGAAATGGGATTGAACGAGTACATAGAAACGTCAATTACAAGAAATTGAAATTAGAAATTACAAGGAAAATCTAATTACATGAAACAGGAATGCGTTGCATAGAAAATCCTATACAGAGTCTCTAAGAGTCACGAGCTAGAGGAACAAGAAGAGCCTATGCGGAGACCCTTGTTGTCATGGGCCAAGCATCCCGCTTTAGCTAAGGTATTGTCTCTTTCTCTAATGAGTTGAACCATATATCCTTGTCGGTGACCATAAGGCTCGGGAATTTCAGGCAGGGCCACTTCAAGCTCTGGCTTCACTTGACGATGAATATAGTCAATGGAAAGCGTGGTAGGTCTTCATCTTACTTGCCAGTTCAGTCTCATCGACTTTGGCCACATGTTGTGGAGTGTAGTGATACCACACTTCGATGGCTTCTCCAATTAGGGTCTTGACGTGGTCAATTTGGTTATCCACTAAGACTTCCGTACAATAATCGGAACGATATGACTCCAGTTTGAGGATTGGAGGAATCGTTTGAAGTGTGCGATATTAGTGAAGAACCCTTAAAGGGTAATAGGAAGTTAAACCAATTAATCCTACTAGAAGGATAGGGTCATCCATCCCATCAACAAAGCGCAACTCAGGAATCCCTGACCGTTTGACATGCCATTGGATTTAGTTCGGGAGGAGTCTTTTAAGGAAATGGAACCAAATAAAGAAGAACCAACTGGGAAAGAATTTGTTCCTTTGATGGAACATCTGGATAGGATTATAGTTCTTTGTGACTTGGATGATCCTCAAATGAGGCGAGAATTCCTCAATATGAGAGAAAAGCCAAATCTATAGGAGGCCTATTGGGGCTCTAAGAGTTCATTGTCCATTTCCTCAAAACAATTGAGCAAAACAAAGGTTTTGTCTAAGATCATAAGTGTAAAATGTTTGAAAGCGCAAAGTTGATCGACAATTTGAGTAACTAAAGGATCCATCGTCTTATGAGCATGTGGGTATATGATGAAGCCGGAAAAAATATTAGGAGTAAAGTGCAAGGAATTTGATTCCTAGATTAAGGTTTAAAATTTGGGAAATATTGTTCAAGAAAGGCGTATGGCATGGAATTGCAATTACCCTTAAGAACGGCTCTAGACCTATTGGAAGGAATGTTTAGGAATAGGCTCGAAAGGACGATTGGATTTTGTTAGATAAAGGCAAGACTAAATCTAAGGAATCCTTACCTAACCCAAGGGCTATATCATACTCCTTAATGCTAAGATTCACTTCATTCCAATTAACCACAAATGTGGAAATCAGTTGATTCCAAAAAAATGAACCAATGCTTTGACCATTAAGATGTAAAGATCGATCCTTAGTAGTTATGAAAGAAATCCGAGCATTTCCTTCACATACTCTTGATGTGTGTGTCTAAAACTTTCCCATATGCTCTCAAAACACCTCAGGGTGATATTGATCTTAGGCTTATCCATCTAAATCTAAAACCTAATAGGGGCATTTGTAATTAAAGATTTACTGTCATAGAAACGAGTAAAGAGCATGAAATTGAAAGTTCGAAATTTAAAGAACAAGGTAATAATGAAAAGGGAACGATCCCTTACCAACCACATGTTGCATGAAATTGTGAGGTTTCGACACCTAGGGTAAGGGTGCTAAAGGCTCAAGGTCCCCATCCCAAAGGATAAAAATAGTTTACCCACTGCTACTATCGTCGGTCAGTGCTATTTTTATAGGTTGAGACAAGTGGGTTCATTTAAGTAATGGATTACCACGAGTTTTCACTCATAGATTCCACCCATAAACCCTCCTAAGGTCCTAAATTGGGTGATCGGGGTTTTAGACCTCAGTTGTATGTGCAGTGTCGTGCTAAAGCTTGTAAACACGCGTTTAAACTTAAACATCCAGCACTTTAATATAAACCCTTATACATTCATACACCTTTACACCACCTGCAAAAAAAAAAAAAAAAAAGGTTTACAAACACGCCTTCCCTTGTAACTCCCACCTACAAAACCATTTACCACGAGGTTAGCGACTAACTTGATTTTCTACATGACTTTGACATGTAGGCGATCCTACACGAGACATGTTAGTTAAAACACAACAACCACTTTTAAACGGCTTCAAATCCTCTTAATCTAGTAACCAGTCGCCAAGCCTTTCGCAACCCAATCTTGCCGCCCTTGATCCCTCACCATCATGAGGAGAGAAAATAAGGAAAGGTCAGATATAGGGGCACTTGATCATGAGAGTTCCCTCATGACTCACATTCCAAAAGACGTCATCACATCGCCTTTTAGATCAAGCCTTCCATGAGTTCCCTTCACGAGATCACGAACTCTCCTAAGCTCGTACCCTGCGTGACAACGAACTATCGCGATCCATATCCAAACGAGCGACACATCTCGGGAGAAGAGATCGGGTGTGGATATTGGATTTAAGGGTAAGTTTACCCTAGTAGCCCTCTCAAAAGTATACTTCGCCCATAAGGATGGCATCACTTCATCCTTTGGGGTACTCTCACATCGAATATGCTAAACCATGGTGAGTTTCATCGAAACTCGTACCCCCCATGATGAGTTTATCTATATGGTCTAGTTGTTTATGACAACCTAAAAGTAAGACGGGAGTCACCACTAGCCTCGTTTTGGGGGTTGGCTAAAAAACCTAATCGACGGTTGGGAGTGTTCCCTCGATTCCTACACAACCAAATATCTAAATTCGGGGACTTGGGTTCCGCTAATATTTCTATTAGCACCCTTTCAATACCTAAACAATATATTGAGTTTTCCTAATGTGTCCATGCGTTTCTTCTTACATTTTCGAGATCGTTAGTCCTAAACTAAATGATCATGCGTGGTTGGTCACTTTCAAACTATTATATTTCTAGAAAGCAAGAAAAGAAAGCAGTCGATGGAATTGAAATTTTGAAATAGTAAGTAAACAATCAAGGAAAGCAGTAAATCTACCATCAAATCCTAGAAAATATAAAAGAGAACACAATTGAAAAAATATAAGAGGAAGAGAGAAAACCCGCAACTCATTGGGCTTTATACAACAAAGGAAACCCGAGACATATGTCAGGGGAAATAAATAATACATGATAATAGTCAGAATAGACATCGACCTCCACCGTCTTCTTGTTTTCTCCATCTTCGCGGTCTTATTCTAAACCTAATCTAGAAATCTATAACTAGGTGCATACAATGGAAAGAAACAAGCATACACATCAAAACAATTAATATATATATATGACATCACCTTAAAAACAATTATTTAAAGAAAGTTCAATACAAAAGTTAAATTTTGGAGTCTCGGGGTTGGCCTTTGTCTTTCATGTGAGGGTCCTACTAAAACATCTACCCAATCCATTTTTTGTGACTTATAGCAATTATTGACCAATTGTGTTCTCGTATGACCAATCATGCTTATAAGTCTCATAATCAAGCAATCTATGTGATTCCAGGGTTTTTCCTCAATATCATACATCAACCCTATTACTCATCTAAAAGTCACATGCATTGCAGAAATTTAAACATGCATGCAGGTCTTTTGAACCTTGTCTCTCAACCAATCAAACAGATGAGTGAGCTGTTGGTGGATCACTTATTGCCAAAGCCATACGCCAAGCACAAACAGATACATTTCTAATGGATAATGTGACTATATGTATGAGGGATACATGTGATATTTCAAAAACTCATTTCGAAATTATCCATGAAAAGTGTTGAGGCAACGTGATGTCTCAGCTATGAAAGGTATTCAATTGCCAAGGCTAGCCTAGGGCTCACGTAAATGCACTCACAAGCATTGCAGGCATTTTGAATATAATTCAAATCGTGACTTTCATGATGTCAAATCAGGATTTTAAAAAAATGTTTGAAAATATTTAGGATTGAGGAATATCTGAGCTATGGAACACATTCAATTGCCAAGGTTAGCCCGAGCTCGTATAAATGTACTCACAAGCATCGCAGGTATTTTGAATATGGTCCAAACCACGATTTTTCCTTAAGCCAAATCGAGTTTTGTAGAAAAACTTCTTAGAAATTGTTTTTGAGAAACATCACATATACCAAAGTATTTTTTGAAAGATGCAATTTGAAAATGCCAATTATTTGACAACAAAGATCAAAGCATTTAAAACAACTCCATGAAGATGGCATAGCCTAATTTCATGCACAAACTAATCTAAAAAGTATAACTAAACAATCACAATCATGTTTATATCAGGAAATTTCATAACAAGCGTGTAAAGATAACAAAATTGAGCCCATTGACAATCTAACTATGAAAAAATTTCCTAATATGTACAATATGAAAATGAACAACTTTTATGAAAAAGTTTTCTTAAATGAGCTTCACATGAATTTACAAAAACCTGACAACAAGCAACAGCATGTCAGGAAATTGTCAGAACAACAAGACATTCAGCTAATATTACAAAGATTTGTCCTATCAAAACATGTCTAAAAATCATCAAATTTATTCACAACATAGCCAACATAATGAAAAGCAAGTTTCATTAAGAGGTCAAGTGCAAATTTATAGAAAAAATGGAACAAAAATATCAAATTATGTCCAAACAAGGGTTAGGACAAGGGTTCGACTTTGTTCCCTTGTTCAGATTATGATCTAGTACTGAAAAAATGGAAAAGTGGTCCAAATGATAAGCGATCTATGTGAAATTAGTGGCATTAGAAAGCTCTAAGTGTGTCTTACAACTTCCTAGAAGGGCTCGAGTCCGAACTAGGTCAATTTGGTATCCTAAGATTGAGATCTCTAAAGGTGTGTGCATCAATATCTAAGGAAACATAACTCAATCATTCATTAGAAAACCTCAAAATCACTCAAATAATGCACAAATGACATGAAAAAATCACATGGGACTTAAGATTGGATGCGATGGAAAGTTTGAATAATTATCTAATCCTATGTCTGCATACAAAATGTCATACAATTTAAATGACATTATGAAATGATTCATGATTCCTAATGGTATGCTTGGAAATCCTAAGTGTCATGAACACTTTTGTATACAAACCTTGCAACATGCGGTTCAATCGTCAAAAAGGCACGCTCGAGGTTCGGGGATGTCACACCCCAAACCTTGAGCACATGCACATCCCACTGCAGTCAATAGAAATGCGACTTCCCAAGACACGTCGCCGACCCATTCATTTTTATTGCACATGCGAAAACAAAACAAATCCCCTGACAACATTTAACTTGGGATAGAAAAACGGGCAATCAATCACAACCAAACAAGCTTTCTTATAAACACATAGGTTTATATACAACATTATATTGTCTACAAAATAGACAAGCTCAACAAAAAGGGAACTGTCCTAAGACCAACTAGTCAGACACGTTCGCCAATTCTTCGATCTCTGTCACGCCCCGATCCTCAGGCACACACACATCCGTCTCACTTAGTCGATTTTATAATGCAATATCCCAGGACAATGTATCGCCAACCCTTTCATTTTTAAGCACATGCGGAAGCAGTTAAAATCCCTAGACAATAAAATGATGGGATAGAAAAGCAGGGCCATATTTTTCATATTGAAATTTATAACCAAACTTTTATACAAACCACAAATCACTTCATAACTATTCACATCAAAAAGGAGATAGGATCTCAATCCATCCAGATGATACTCAAGGCCCCTCTCGGGACTATCTTCTTTTTCCAAAAATCCTCCTCTTCAGATCTCACCTCCGAGTTCTCCTTCTCGGATTCCTTCTCCTCAGCTCTTCAGCGGGGTCTTGAAATGGTTTTCTCCAAACTGGGATTAGACTACGTCTCAACGAGTTCTACCCCACTAAGCACGATTAGTAAACCATTATACTAAAGGCTACCTAAACACGCACAGGACAGAGGACTTACCATGGCCTCAGATCCCACCTGCAAGTCAGTACAATTCACAATGGGCACCCATTTACTTCAAACAAATCGAACCAGTCGATTACATGTCATACAAATCAATCCCCACTATGGGATATTTAAAAGCTAGGCCACGTGCATTCTCCAGAACGACCTTCCAAGTCTCCGAGCCACGTGCCTCAAACCTCGGACCCATGTGCATTCTCTAAGGCGACCTCTTCGCCAAGGTGGTACATCAAGCCACCGAGCCACGTGTCCTTTTTACGATGCCCTGGCCCACGTGCATTCTCTAAGGTACTCGCTTACCAAAGTGACGCATCAGATCACCGAGCCACGTGCCCTTTTAGATGCCATTCCGAATACTAGACTCATGTGCATTCTCTCGTTGAATTTTCGGAAAATAAATAATTTTTTTAATTTAATTCCAAAAATTAATATTTAAATACTAAAAAAAATTCACTTAGGCCCGAAAAGCCTAATTGGAGCCCACCAAGGGTCGGGAAAAATCCCGAGGCACTTCCAATAATTAGTAGACCACGTCTACTTGCTAATTGCACAATCAATTTATCTAAATCGCATCACAATTGGCTAATAATTGCTAATTTATTCTAATATAACAACGTAAACATAATTAATTAAATATAAACCAACCTTAAGCATAATTAGCCAACTAATCCTGGATTAGTGAGATTACTCACCAAATCGCGCGCAAATCGGATCAATCCGACGGCGGCGACGCGAGGAACGATTCTTCCCAAAGCGACTAACGGATCCGGGGCCCGGAAACGGCCCAAAAGCGGGCCCGAAGTCACTGAAACCCACTCGCGGGTTTGCTGGACGGGGCTGATCGGGGCTGCTCTGGCGGCTAGGGCGGCGAGGGGAAGCCGGCGGAGGGCGAGGGGGACGCGGGGGAGGTCTGGTGGGGCTGGGCGGTGGCTAGAGGTGGCCGGACAAGGGCGGAACAGGGCGGAACCGAGCTGAGCCGAGCTGGATCGCGCGGGGGAGGAACGCCTGGGCGCGCGCGGACGGCGGGACGACGGCGGGCGCACGGGCGGTCGGTTGTCGCGGGTGTGCGAGCGGCGGTGCGACGGCGGGACGGGCGGCTTCAGCGAACGGCGGCTCTTCTTTTGCTCCTGGTTCGGTTCAGAGTCGAGCAAACATGAGAAGGAGGGAGAAAGGTCGAGAGAGGAGGAGAGAGGAGAGAGAGAAAGAGATGAGGATTGACTAGTCAAAGAGAAAAAGAAAGAGAGAGAGAGAGAATAGGCGGTGGGGGAAATCGCACGAGGGGGAAAAGGGGAGAGGAGAGAGAGAGAAAAGAAAGAAAAAGAAAGAAAAGAAAAGAGAGGGAGAGAGAGGAAAAAGAAAAGGAAATACATAATTTTTTCTTTTGGTCTTCAATTTTTCTTCCGATAATTTCTTTCTTGAAATTTCGGACCCGTCAATAAATTGACGAGCGATGAGATAGGATCCTAAAAATAAGAATTATGGCGCGCTTAAAATTCGATTCCCGAAATCGAGTTCAATTTCGTGGTTAAAAATTGATCAGACGTGATTTTAGCTCAATCCAACCAATTAGGTAGCTTTTAGGGATTCTACAGTTGATACATCCCTTAACAGCCTCACCCAATAGGTTAGTTAACTCGTGAGTGATCAGCTCAGAGAAAAAGGGCCATAGGCACGTCGACGAAATGCCCATTTCACTTTATCAAAACGGGGTCGAATTTCAGGATGTCACAATCTCCACCTCCACAAATGTCCATGGCTTCAAGTCCTTCATGACCGCCATCTAAGGACCTGAAAATATTATCCCACAACAAGTTGAGACAATGTCTCGGCGAGTCCTACCCTCTAAGACCTGATTAGAATGAAAATATGCCTCCGGGCGCTCTAGCCACACAAATAGGATGGAGGACTTACCTCATCTCAGTCCATTCCTGCACGTCAGTACAATTCAATTCTCAATCACATAATTGATCCAACGATTCAATTCAATCATATTATCTATCTTTCCAATACTATCTATCATTCAATACCATCTATCAAACCAGTCGTTAATATGACATATGCTCTCTAAAGCTGTAATATATAGACGGTAGCTCACTCAAGCTATAGAGAGATAATAGCTCGCTCAAGCTGTAAATAGATAGATAATAGCTCGCCCAAGCTATAATATATATAGATCATGCTCGCACGAGCTGATATATATATATATATATATATATATATATATATATATATATATGTATATAATATTTGCTTGCCCAAGCTAATACATATATATATATATATATGTATATAATATTTGCTTGCCCAAGCTAATACATATATATAAACCAATGCTCGCCAAAGCTAATCATTTAATAATAAACCATAGAACTGGATATACAATCCAATAGCATCCAACGAGTCAAACTAGTCATACAAACCAATTACGATGCTAAAAGTCAACACTAGGTATTTTCAAGTTAAATACCACAACTTCATCAATATCGCTCAAATCCACACTTTGGAATAATTAATCATCATCATCAATCACTCAATTTCTCAGTTTAAACATACAATTAACACAAACTGACCGTGCTGTTGCGATTAGCGCGAAATTCTAACGACCGACCATCTCGGCAAAATTTTCAAAATTATTAAATAATTAAATTTAATTCTACAAATTAAATAATTAAATATTATATTACAATAATATAATTTAATAAAATAATATTTAAAATTCGAAATAATTCATTAATTAAAAATAATTAATTATGGCTTAAACTATATTACACTAATTTAAACATGCAATTAGCCCTAATTAAACATCCATCAAACTAATCATACATCTAATCTAATTTTTACATTAAAATAATCTAATTTAACCACATAAACCTAATTAGACCAATCTAACACCCCTGAAGCATAATTAACTCACTAAGCAAGGATTAGAGGATAAACTCACCCGATTAACAAGCCAAACGGCTCAAAACAATGGGGACAACGCGAGGGTCGATAGTCTCTAAGGTGGGCCTAGCTTCCGAGGTAGGGAAGCCGGCCAAAACAAGCCAAACCTTTGCTGCAATACCCATTTTTCGAGCTGTTGTCCGTTGCTAGTTGAAGCCAAGAAAGGGCATATCCGAGGCTGGCTTGGATTGGAAATGGGCGGAGGAGCTGAACCGGACCTAGGTGAGGCTTCACGATGGCCAGAGGTGGGCTGGACGGTTCCGGCGGAGCTCCACCAGATCTGAAATGGCCACTAGAATAGAGGAGCTGGTGAGATGGAGATAGAAACGGGTGAAGCAACGGTGAGGCGACGGCGTGCAGCGGTGGTGACTCCGGCTGCGGCGTGCGGTGGCAAGGCCTCAACAGCGAACTGGCTGATCTTCAGCTTGCAGGGGCGTCGAACAGCAAAGGGATCAAGGAAAGAAGCTGCTCAACAAACAGAGAAGGGGAAAGGAGGGGGCCGGCTAACAACGGTCCGGCGCGACGATGAGGGGTGCGACAGAGGACGGAGACGGCGGTGCTGGTCGATCTCTACTACTGGTGGTGGCGTCCGAAGAAGAAGATGGAGATGGAGGAGAGAGCGCCGACGGGAGAGAAGGGGAGGAAGAAGAAAACTAGTTTTGCTCACTCTCTCTCTCTCTCTCTCTCTCTCTCTTTGGCCCCACAAACATGGCCCACCATGACCTCACTTGATGATGTCACACTCCACTATCTCCAATCTTCCACAACCTTATTCCAATGGTTACAATTTCATTTTCTGCCATGGCAAGAAATCTTGTACACTTAATTCAATCAATTTTCAATCAATTCCATCCAATTGAAGCTCAATTAAATTAACCCATGCATCCTCAACCTTGTTATGACTTTTCCCCATCAAATGATCCAACTTGCGTCCCAAAGATTCGATCAAAAACGGCCCTTTGACAATCTCGAACAAAAACGGTCTTACTTTGCTTTTTCGCCAAAAATCTCGATTTGTAGAAAATCTTTTGAGGATAAGTCAACGTTCCTAAAATTAATTGTGACATGATAGAACTTCCAATTTCTGTAATCGGGTTCAATTTCACGGTTAAATTCAATCTGACGCGACTTTAGCGCGTCCTAACCTACCGGGTAACTTTTAGGAATTTTCTGTGCAATTGACCTATGGTTGATTATTTTCAAGCCACAAAGTGCATCTTCGACACATTGGAAACTCTCAGTTGTCGTAGAAATCTCAAGGTTTCAAATACAGACACAGGGTACCAAAACGACAGAGAAATCGGTTTAGTGCCGATCAACAAGAATTGTGCAATTAGGTGGAATCACCCACACTGAATTACATGGTTCTGTTGAATCGACCTATCTCCGGTCTCTAATCAATTTGTGCCGTAATGACCCTTGTAGATTAGCACAGTTGAGCAGCCGGTTCCTTGTCAAATTCTCAAGTCTATTACGTTTAGATTCTTTAACGGCTTTACCTATTAGACTAGTTATCTCGTAAGTGGCCAACTCAATGAAGAGAGCCATAGGCGCGAAGATGAAATGCCCAACTTATTTAATTGAAATCAGAATTGGAAAATCGGGATGTCACAACTCTTTCCTTCTTATAAAAATTTCGTCCTCGAAATTTAAACCATTAAAAATTATTCTTCAAAATGGTGGGGTATTGTCGTCTCATCAGTTCTGCTTCTTCATTTCGCCGTCGCTATCGAAGATCCTCGGTGCTGTCGAAACATTTCCAAATTAACCAAACCAATTATTGATTCCCAAAAAGGCTAAGCACTTGTCCAATTTTACAAAAAATGAAATTTGCGAAATTTTTGGTTGATTTTCTTTTCTTTTTCTTTTTCTTTTCTTTTTCTTTCCACTAAGCGGCTAACCGCCGCATCGGGGATTCGAACTCTCCACTTTGGACCATTTGCTTCTTTCCCAGTTACCTCTCGGCTAGAGGTGCCGATGGTGCTCCAAACTGCTTTCTTTTTCTATCTAAAGCCAAATTTCTTATTCGATCTCAAACTCGAATTATCCCACTGCTTAAACAGTTCTGGCTCTTCTTCCTTAACAATTCGAGACGTCCCTATCCTAGGCAACATCCAAGGATGAATAGGATTCTCAACTTGAAAATTCAAAGGTTTTCGACGCTTAACTGCGTAAATTTCCCAGCAACTCTAAGCGGTCTTTAATCTGTTACTGATATTTGCAACTGCATCCACTGACTGCTGAACTAACTCTAAGCTACAACCTTTCATTCTCTGACCTCAACTCAACAACTGAAAGTTCTGTACACTCTGATCTGCACTGCCTCAAAGGAAACATCTGACTGATCTGCTGAAACTAGGAACGTCTGGTCAAGATTTGATATACCCTCTCAAACTGGCCATCGGTCTGAGGATGATAAACATTACTATACTGTAACTTCGTTCTCAAAGCACTCTGCAAACTTTTCTAGAAGGTAGCCACGAATCTCAGGTCTCGGTCTAAAGTAATCGTCACCGGCACTCCAAATAGACAAACTCTTTGACGCACGTACAACTTAGTGTACTTGTCCAAAACAAGGTCATTTTCTATTACGATGAAGTGAACCAACTTCATCTATCCAATCACCACTATTCCAATCGAAATCATTACTCCTCTAGTTCTTTGATAAGCCTATCACAAGATCCATTGTGACACGATCCCATTTCCACATTAGGGACTTCGAGAGGTTACAAGAATTCTCTCAGATTACAATGCTGAGTCATCACTTGCTAACACGCTAAACGTTTGACGACATACTTGGCAATGTCCGTCTTCATATCAAACCATCAATAATGTTTACACAGATTTTGATACATCTTCATACTAACAGGATGAATGCTGTAACTGCTACGATGAGCTTCCGACCAACTCCTCTTTAAGTGCTGCATCGTCAGGTACACGGAATCGTCCTCGGAATTGCAATGTTCCGCCTTTAAAAATCTGAAAATCAACCTTTCTCTCTTCTACATTTGCTTGCGTGACCCTCTGAAACTCTATATCTGACGGCTGAAGCATTCTGATTCTCATCTGTACTTTCGACTCAATTCTGAGGATGGCCATAAGATTTAAAAGGTGGCCTGCCTCAAATTTGAAAACTGAATCTCCTCTTTCTGATGTAAGGTCCATTCTTTAACCAACATATGCACAAATGAAGACTCTCGACTCAATCCATCAGTGACTTCTTTCATCCTTCCGGGGTGATAGTAGATACCACCATCCGAGTCCTTCAAAAGATCTGGTTCACAGTGCTATCTCATATTTAATTCCTTTTGAGAGAATAAATACTTTGAGACTTTAACAGTCGGCGAAGATCTGGAGTATTTCTTCACACCAACAATATCTCTAAGTGAATTATAAAGGAAAAAGTATCGTCGGGTTACTGTTCATGCTTCTCCCTTCTTGGGCGACTGGATACTGTACATTCTGCAATTCGAGCTGTTGAATCCAGGGGTGTTGCCCGTTCGTTTGGGCCAATTTTTTGGGGGAAAGGGGCGCCTCTTGCCTCTCTTTCAACCCCCCGGCATCGTCTCTCGGTACGTCTCCTCTCCTCGTTTCGCATGGCTATCTATGGCTAGGGTTCCACCCGCCTGCTTGCTGCTGTGATTCGTTAGTTGAGATGGAATCGGAGTCGATGAGGGCTCGAAATGAGGAGAAAGGGACAAGTTCCCATGGTGAGCCTCCCATTCTTACTAAGGAACCTTCGTTGTTGATCGTTATGGGAGGAAATCCGAGTTCGGACACCATGTCTCGGTCCGAACGAAGCGCGAGTTCCTCGCCTAAATGGTGGGCGCGACTTTGTCCGGCGAGGAAGGTCCCGCTCGGCTAAGCCTCAGGGCAGGGATGCCTCTAAGAATCCATCAGGGAAATCGTGGGTTGCGGTGGCAAGAACCGTGGCCAAGGGCTACGATTTGGTGTATACCCCACCGAATATGGTTAACAATAGACCTGTGATTGAGATCACTGATCAAGATCTGGAAGCTGCAGATCCCAAGATGTTTGAATGTTTAATGGGCCAATTCATTGGTCGCCGAATGCCTTTTAAGGTAGTTGAGGAGGCTATGAAGAAAGTGTGGGGGCTGAACCTTGTTGAAGTCATGTCAAATGGTAAAGGTCTTTTTATGTTTCGCATTCCAGATAGGGAATTCCGCCGAAGTGTGCTTGAAAGTGGTCGGATGACGGTTGCTCAAATACCTCTTGTCCTGCAACAATGGTCCCCTGGTCTTGAGCTGAGAAGGGAGACCCACCGTACGGTTCCTGTTTGGGTTAGACTATCGAATATTCCCTTTTCGTGTTGGTCCGCCCACTTCATTGGGAGGGTTGCAAGTGCGCTTGGCAAACCCCTTTATGTGGATAAGAGAGAAGCAATGGTGTGAGCAGCCTTACCTTTGCTAGGGTATGCATCGAAATTACTGCTGATCAACCTGATTGTAAAATGATTGAGACAACCCATAATGGTACGAAGTGTGAAATAGGAGTGGAGTTTGAGTGGCGACCCATTGCCTGTGCTGGATGTGGCATTTTTTGCCACAATTGTGCAACGGCTAGTAGGCCTAGTAGACTTGGAACAGAACGCGCTGATGCTGGTCGTCCGTCAGTGGAGTCTGAACCTCTTAGCAAGGCCGCAAGTGGGAGCATCTCTCAGCAAACCAAACCACCTTCGATGGCATCTGAGGATCAAAAGGGAATGTCTTTGGGTATGCCTTTGGTCCCTCTTCCGGAATCTCCAATTGACGCAGGACAGAACAGGAGCTCCTCTAGTGCTTCTTTTCCTCTCGTTCAGCTAGTTGTGGATCTGGAGGAACCTCTTTCATCGTACCAAAGTGACCTTGCTCAGCATGGGAATCAGGTCAAAGACAAAGAGAAGGAACAGAAGCCGCAGAATCTGAATGCATCGCTGATACCAGACTTGGAGGAGGGGCAGTCCCGCAACCTAAAGGAAGCTGTGCCTGGCCAAAAACCTCCTAAAGTCCCTGCTAAACCACTTGGAAAAATCACTCAGGCTTCTGACTTGGCACCGGATTCCGTAATGCCGTCTGGAGACCAGGAAGATGATACGAGCAATTCATCTAATGAAGACGGTGGCCACACGCCTAGACCCGCTCCTTTGAGTGGTCCTTCGGAACCTACGAGGGTTGGTTCGAGCCAAGATCAGCTTCTCCTTTTGTTGCCTGACCCGCCGGGACCTTCGCCTGCGGAGGACTCGAAACCAAGTAGAGGTAGGCGTAGAACCGCCAAGCGGAAATAATTCTATCCTTTTGCTTCTATGTTTTTTGGCTTTTGGAATGTTAGAGGTATTATGAACCCGTCGAAGGGCGAGATTAGGAAGTTTCTTTGTTGCTAATAAGCTTTGCCTTATGGGGTTTTTGAAACTAAAGTCCCAGAGCCCCGTTTGGATCCATTTCTTCCAATATTTTGAGAGGCTGGAATTGGATTGCGAACTATGATTTTGCTCCTCGCGGTAGAGTCGGATTGGATGGGATCCAGCTACCGTCGATTTTGAGTTGATCTCTTCTAATGATCAAGCCATCCATGGGTGCGTGAAGGGGTTATCTGCTAATTTTACTTGCTGTGTTTCTGCTATTTATGGAGAGCATTCCTTTATACGGAGGAGGCCTCTTTGGTCTGATCTTATCCATTGTGATGATCTTTTTCAAGACTATGCCTAGATAGTAGCGGGAGATTTCAATGCAATCAAGGACCCTTCTGATCGCGTTGGTAGCTCTAATGCATGGATCCCCTGTTTTGATGAATTCAAGATTTGTCTGGACCAAACGGAACTTGACGATCTCAGGTACTCTGGCCTTCGATTTACCTGGTCGACTTCGGCAGGTGCGAATAGGAAGATGCGAAAAATTGACAGAGTTCTTGTCAACTCTAAATGGAGAATGGACTTTTCATACTCGGAGGCGTCTTTTCTCAATCCTGGAATTTCTGACCATACTCCTATGGTTGTCAGGGTAGTGGATCCGCGTCCAAGGAGGAAGCCGTTTAAGTACTTTGATTTCTGGGTTGATCACCCGGATTTCCATTCTACTGTTTTGCAGGTGTGGGATAGTCAAGTTTGGGGAGTTCCCATGTTTAAATTAGTCTCGACGCTGAAATTGTTGAAATCTCGCCTCAAGGATCTTAATTTGGAGGCTTTCTCGGATATTTCTCTTAGAACTCTTGAAGCGAGGGGAGCCTTGCGTTCAACTCAGTACCTCCTTCAGTTGGATCCTGAAAATATTCCACTAGCTGATCTTGAAAGAGGGCAGCGACGTGCTTTTATAGACCTTCGTGGTCAAGAGGAATCATTTTATAAGAAAAAATCAAGAATTAGATGGCTGAAGGAAGGAGATCGCAACACGAGATTCTTCCACAACTGTGTTAAAGCTAGACATTTAAATAACCGTATCCTCTCTGTCAAAGATACTGCAGGTACGTTGATCTCGAATCCGGATTTGGTGCCCCAAGTTTTTCTATCTTTCTTTTCGGATCTTCTTGCTCCTCGAGTTGGCCTAGCTAAGCCTGATCTTCAAGAGCTTACTTCTCTCATTCGAAGGCCGCTATCCGATAGCCAGGTATGTTCCCTAGCTTCACCCGTCTCTGATTTGGAAGTTAAGGAGACTTTGTTCTCGCTTGCGAAGGGAAAAGCCCCCGGTCCAGATGGTTTTACAGTAGAATTCTTTAAAAGTAACTGGGATATCGTGGGCTCTTTAGTTACAGAGGCTGTGAAAGATTTCTTCTCAGTAGGTTGTCTTCTTAAAGAAGTTAATGCGACTATCCTAACTTTAATTCCCAAGGTGCCGAATGCTTGTGAAGTAAACGACTTCAGACCGATTGCCTGCTGCAACACTATCTATAAACTTATCACCAAGATCTTAGCCAATAGAATTGCACCTGTGCTTCAGGACATAGTTAGTCCGTCCCAAAATGCGTTTGTAAATGGTAGAAGGATAAGGGATAATATCTTATTGGCTCAAGAGCTGTTTGCAGGCTTCCACTTAGACCCATACCTCCCAAGATGTGCAGTCAAAGTTGATTTTCGCAAGGCTTATGACTCGGTGGACTGGGATTTCCTAGAGCTTACCCTTACTGCCTTCCGGTTTCCTTTGTGGATTATTCGCCGGATTATGGCTTGTGTACGCACACCTAGATTCTCTATCTCTATTAATGGGGAGCTTCATGGCTTCTTCCCAGGAGGCAGAGGCCTTAGGCAGGGCGACCCAATGTCACCTTATCTATTTACATTGATCATGGAAATCTTCTCGGGAATTTTGAACCAAAGGTCTTCGGCTAAAGAGTTCAAATGTTATTGGAGATGTAAGTTTCCCAAGCTCACTCATCTGTTTTTTGCAGACGATGTGTTCCTTTTTTGCCAAGCAGATTGGAAATTGGCTGTGATCCTTAAAAGAAGCCTCGACATTTTCTCTTCATGGAGTGGTCTTCTCCCCAACAAAAATAAGAGCGACATCTTTCTTTCGGGAGGCGATCCTGCTTTGTGCAACAGAATCCTCTTAGCATTTGGCTTTCAGGAAGGTAAACTTCCGATTCGATAACTATGAGTGCCGATAATCTCAAAGAGGTTGACTAAGGCTGACTGTACTCAATTAATTGACCGCATTACCGCGCGTGCCCGCTCCTGGTCCCACAGGTTCCTCTCTTTTGCTGGAAGACTTCAGCTTATAAGGTCAGTGCTTCATGCTATTCAGTCTTTTTGGGCTAGTGTCTTCACTTTGCCCTCTTCGGTTATCTTCGAGATTGAAAGCATTCTTCGTAGATTTCTTTGGAAAGGCACCTCCTTGGATAAGGGAGGTGCAAAAGTCTCATGGGCGGATGTCTGTTTGCCTAAGGAGGAAGGGGGTTTGGGTATTCAGTCTATCAAGGACTGTAACAAAGCCTCAATGCTGAAATTTATTTGGATCCTCTTTACGGATAAGGAATCTCTGTGGTGCCGTTGGATACACTCCCACTTTTTAAAGAAACATAACTTCTGGGTTGCCCCTCAGCCTTCGATTTGTGCCTGGAGTTGGAAGAAGATCCTTCATCTTCGAGGCTGTTGTAGACAATCCTTCGGTTGGGAGGTCGGGGACGGCCAGTCTACTTCATTGTGGTTCGACAGTTGGTTGTCTTGTGGCCCTCTAAATCTTCAAGTTCCTCAATCTTTGTTGTTGGACCCCGACGTTCCTACAAAGGCGACTATCGCTTCTTTATATTCTTATGCTGGTAGATCCTGTAAAGTCCGGTTAGAGAATTGTGGTTTCTCGCTTCCTCCTCTTTCGGTTGATAGCGATCGTTTTGTGTGGCGTCATGATCCTTCGGGGGCCTTCTCCGTAGCCTCTACTTGGAACGTCATCAGAGCTTCTAAAGCCAAAGCACCTTGGACTTCTTTTGTGTGGGATAAGGATGTAGGCCCTCGGTTTCAATTCCTTTTGTGGCTTATTACTAAAAACCGCTTGCTAACACAGTCACTTCTCCTCTCATATGGAAGGATTGATTACTCGGCTTGCACTTTTTGTAATACTCAGCCGGACTCGACCAACCATTTGTACTTTGACTGCAATATTTCGAATACCATTATCTACTTTTGGGCAACTAGGTGCAATTTGCCGTGGAGGAACGGCACTTGGGCGGAAAACCTTGCTTGGGCTATGAAATTCCTTGCTGGTAAGGATTTCTCTCACAGTCTTTCCCGCTATTCCTTTGGAGCTCTTCGCTATCTAATTTGGAAGAAGAGAAATGCTATGATTTTCCAAGGGGAATCTCTTGATATTCCCGCTTTGAAGAACCATTTGATAAAGATGGTTAAAGAGAAAGCAATTACCTACAAGGATGTCCCTGACAATCCAAGGAATCGGCGTCTTCAGAGGGGTTGGGATCTCGACCCTAGTATCTTCACGTAACCCTTTGGGTTTTTATCATTTGATCTTGCTCGGTCGTCTCCGATGCGGATGTTCTGGCTCACGGATTCCCAGGCCTCCATGGAGGTCTGATGGCTGATTATGGCGGTCGTGTTGTGTCTGTTGTTTGTGCTCTTTCTGTCCTTGCCTCTTGAGGCTTTTGCGCGGCTCCCTTCCACTCTTTTGTTCGCTTTGAGAGTGTAAGTTTTGGTGCCGTTTGTGTACTTTTGTCCTTTGCTTTTCAATATATTCTTACCTTTACCAAAAAAAAAAACAATATCTCTAAATCTTTAGAGCGAAAATTATTGCTGCAAGTTCTAAGTCATGCATCGGGTAATTCAGTTCATGAGATCTCAACTTGACGGGACGCGTATGCAACAACCCTGCCATGCTGCATTAGCACGCAACCCAGTCCTCTAAACGACGCATCACTTATAGATCTCATAACCTCCAGGACTAGATGGAATGGTCTGCACAGGTGTGGTAGTTAGCTTCTGCTTAAGCTCTTGGAAACTAAGCTTGCAGTTGTCTGTCCACACGAACTTCTTTTCTTTCTTCAATAGTCAAGTCAACGCCGAAGCCATTGCTGAAAACCCTTCTACAAACCTTCTGTAATACTCTGCTAAACCCAGAAAACTTATGATCTCTGTCACTATAGTCAATCTCGACCAATTGATCACTGCTTCAATCTTGGACGGGGTCCACGGAGATTCCTTATCCTGAATTCACATGAGTTAGGAATGCAACACGAGTCATCCAAAACTCACATCTGCTAAGCTTATCATAAAATCCAAAAGTCCTCAAGATTTGAAGTATCATCCTTTAATGTCTCTCGTGCTCCTCAGCACTCTTTGAACACACCGGGATAACTTCAATGAACACGATCACAAACTGATCTAAGTACCCAATGAACACTTTGTTCATCAAATCCATACAAATAGCTGAAGTGTTTGTCAAACCAAACGGTATTACTGTGAACTCATAATTGCCGTATCAAGTGCGAAATGCTAACTTTGGTATGTCTTCCTTTCAAATCATCAAATGATGATACCCTGTCCTCAAGTCGATCTTGGAGAATATCGATACACAAACGCAACAAACCATCATTCTTCTTCACAAACAAGACCGATGCTCCCCAAGGTCATGCACTGGGACGTAAGAATCCCTTATCTAACAATTCCTGCATCTCCACCTTCAGTTCTTTCAACTCATATAAAGCCATACGGTAAGGAGCCTTAGACATTGGCTTTGTTTTTAGGGTTAATTCAATCACGAACTCTATTTCTCTTTCTAACAACAGACAACTTCTGTACCAAGTTTATGTTCTCCATATTTGGTTCCTCAACTGTCGCATCCACTATAGTTGCCATATAGATTTGGCAACCTACAACCAGAACCAAGTCATCTTAAGTGACGAATAACAGGGATCGAAGGTCCTTTCTAACTTTCAGTAAATCAAAACTTTCATACGCTAACTGAACAAACTGAATTACATCGTTACCACGATTCATAACAGCAGAAAGCTCCTTGAGCCAAACCTTTTAATAATTGACTTCCAAGTCATAAATAAGCAAACCCATCAAGTACAACTATAGTAAGAGATTCATCTTCATTTTACTTTATTACATCAACGGAAACTCGAAAACTTTCACTCAAAATCTAGCTGTGCTACTCTGTTAATAACTCCTCAAAAACATTCTTCCCTTGATCGATGCATGGTCAATCCATTCCTATTCCTTTTTCCATCCTAGTGGCGTCCTGTCGGCAGTAGCAATGCTCGAGTCCTCTTGGACTTACACGAACAAGTCCTATCCCGATGGCCGTGTTGGCCGCATTCAAAGCATGCTCCCGTTGAGCTTGGTCATCGGCTGGCTCATACTTCTTTTCTCAAACTTGACACACAAATAGTGAGTCCTCTATCTCCTGCCGAATAACAGCATGCTCTCTTACTTGCACTAGGGTCTATCCCAAATACCCCACGGCATTCTATGGCGCATTCCCGCTGACCTGTCCCATTAGCCTTCAAGGACCTTTTTCTGACTAGGTAACCCTATTGGTTACACTTAGAACAAGCACCCGTCTTACCAGGACACGGGGCTGACCCATGTCGACTTCTGTCAGCATGACACACTCCATTCTGATTCATTGCTAACTTAACCATCCCACATTTCCAGTTGGACGAAAATGGGATACTTTTCTTCGATCATAGACTCCTTCCCAAACTGATTTCCATCTCTATTGAATCTAAACCTTGACTCGGATGCAACGGCTTGCTCCCAGATCACAACTCTAGCTTAGGCCTCAACAAGCGCGGCAACAACAACGGCTCGATCCTGAGCTTACTAGCTCAACAAACTCCCAAGAACACTAGCGTCGGAACAATCCCATCGAACCTAGGATCGCTTGGTGCTACTACACTAGTACCGACCTACAACGGTACTCTCACACTTGCACTGGTCTAAGCCGGCACTCCACCATGGCCACCTCAAGTACCGACCCTTATTGGCGTACAACCCCGAGTAACTAGTCTAAAGGTCCTCTTTAGGAGTCCTCTGCTCCTGATCACTCATCTACAAGATCTTTACAGGAACCTGTTTCTCAATTCTAATCTCATATTAGAATTTGAGTGATCCACACCAAACAATCTACCAAACAACTATCAGCCACATGCACCAGCATGAAATAAAAGCCATGCCTACTAACTATCCCATAAACAATTGCACCTTATCACTCCATTCACAGACCTCGCTCTGATACCACTTAAACGGGGATGTCACACCCCGAACGCGCACATCCCACTTCAGAATATAGAAATGCGACTTCCCAAGACACATCGCCGACCCATTCATTTTTATTCCACATGTGGAAGAGAAACAAATCCCCTGACAACATTTAACTTGGGATAGAAAAGCAGACAATCAATCACAACCAAACAAGCTTTCTTATAAACACATAGGTTTATATACAACACTGGATTGTCTACAAAATAGATAGGCTCAACAAAATGGGAACTGTCCTAAGACCAACTAGTTAGACACGTTCGCCGATTCTTCAATCTCCACCTCCACAAATGTCCTTGGCTTCGAGTACTCCACGACCGCCATCTAAGGACCTGAAAATATTATCCCACAAAAGGGTGAGACAATGTCTCAGCGAGTCCTACCCTCTAAGACCCAATTAGAAAGAAAATATGCCTCAGGGCGCTCTAGCCACACAAATAGGATGGAGGACTTACCTCGTCTCAATCCATTCCTGCACGTTAGTACAATTCAATTCTCAATCACATAATTGATCCAACAATTCAATTCAATCATATTATCTATCTTTTCGATACTATCTATCATTCAATACCGTCTATCAAACTAGTCGTTAATGTGACATATGCTCTCCAAAGCTATAATATATAAACGGTAGCTCACTCAAGCTGTAGATAGATAATAGCTCGCCCAAGCTGTAATATAAAATAGATCATGCTCGTACAAGCTAATAAAATGATCTTAGCTCACACAAGCTAATATATATGTGTGTGTGTGTGTGTGTGTGTGTGTGTTTGTGTGTGTGTATAATATTTGCTCGCCCAAGTTGTTACACATATATAAACCAATGCTCGCCAAAGCTGATCATTCAATAATAAACTATAGAACTGGATATACAATCCAATAACATCCAACGATTCAAACTAGTCATACAAACCAATTACGGTGCTAAAAGCCAACACCAGGTATTTTAAGTTAAATACCACAACTTCATTAATATCACTCAAATCCACACTTCGGAATAATTAACCATCATCATCAATCACTCAATTTCTCAATTTAAACATACAATTAAAACAAACTGACAAAGACCTTTCTACATGATCAGCCACGAAATTCTAATGACCAACCATCCTGGCAAAATTTTCGAAATTATTAAATAATTAAATTTAATTCCGAAATTTAAATAATTAAATATTATATTATAATAATATAATTTAATAAAATAATATTTAAAATTCGAAATAATTAATTAATTAAAAATAATTAATTAGGGCTTACACTATATTACACTAATTTAAACATGCAATTAGCCCTAATTAAACATTCATCAAACTAATCATACAACTAATCTAATTTACATTAAAATAATCTAATTAACCACATAAACCTAATTAGACTAATCTAAGCACCCTTTAAGCATAATTAACTCACTAAGTAAGGATTAGAGGATAAACTCACCCAATTAACGAGCTGAACGGCTCAAAACGACGGGGACAACGCGAGGGTCGATAGTCTCCAAGGCGGGCCAAGCTTCCGGGGCTGGGAAGTTGGTCAAAATGGGTCAAACCTTCGCTGCGGTACCCATTTTTCTAGCTGCTATCCGCTGTTGGTTGAAGCCGAGAAAGAGCGGATTCCAAGCTGGCTTGGGTCGAAAATGGGCAGAGGAGCTAAACCGGACCTAGGCGAGGCTTCACGGTGGTCAGAGGTGGGCTGGACAGCTCCGGCAGAGCTCCACTAGATCTGAAATGGCCGCTAGAACAGAGAAGCCAGTGAGATGGAGACAAAAATGGGCGGAGCAACGGTGAGGCGACGGCGTGCAGCGGTGGTGACTCCAGCTGTGGTGTGCGGTGACGAGGCCTCAACGGCGAGTTGGCTTCGCGGGTCTTTAGCTTGCAGGGGCATCGAACAGCAAGGGGATGGAGGAGAGAAGCTGCTCGACGGACAGAGAAAGGGAAAGGAGGGGGTCGACTAATAGCGGTCCGGCGCAACAGTGAGGCGTGCGACGGAGGACGGAGACGGCGATGCTGTTCGATCTCTACTGCTGCTAGTGGCGTCTGAAGAAGAAGATGGAGATGGAGGAGAGAGCGTCGACAAGAGAGAAGGGGATGAAGAAGAAAATTGGTTCCTCTCACTCTCTCTCTATCTCTCTCTTTCTCTCTCTCTTTGGAACCACAAACATGGCCCACCATGACCTCACTTGATGATGTCACACTCCACTATTTCCAATCTCCCACAACCTTATTCCAATGGTTGCAATTTCATTTTCCGTCGTGGCATGAAATGTTGTACACTTAATTCAATCAATTCTCAATCAATTCTATCCAATTGAAGCTCAATTAAATTAACCCATGTGTCCCCAACCTTCTTATGACTTTTCCCCATCAAATGATCCAACTTGCTTCCCAAAGATTCAATCAAAAGCGGCCCTTTGACAATCTCGAACAAAAACGGCCTTACTTTGCTTTTCCGCCAAAGATCTCGGTTTGTAGGAAAATCTTCTAAGGATGAGTCGACGTTTCTAAAATGAATTGTGACTTGACTGAACTTCCAATTTCTGTAATCGAGTTCAATTTCACAGTTAAATTCAATCTAGTGCGACTTTAGCACGTCCTAACCTACTGGGTAGCTTTTAGAAAATTTTTATGTAGTTGACTTGTGGTTGATTATTTTCAAGCCACAAAGTACATCTTTGACACATTAGCGACTCTCAGTTGTCGTAGAAATCTCAATGTTTCAAATACGGACACAAGGTACCAAAACGACAGAGAAATCGGTCTAGTGCCGATCAACAAGAATTGTGCAATTAGGTGGAATCACCCACACTGAATTACATGGTTCTATTGAATCGACCTATCTCCAGTCTCTAATCAATCTGTGTCGTAATGACCCTTGCAGATTAGCACGGTCGAGCAGTCGGTTCCTGGTCGAATTCTCAAGTTTATTGCATTCAGATTCCTTAATGGCTTCACCTAATAGACTAGTTATCTCATTAATGGCCAACTCAGAGAAGAGAGCCATAGGCGTGAAGATAAAATGCCCAACTTATTTAATTGAAACTAGAATTGGAAAATCGGGATGTCATAGTTAAACTCATTCAAAAATCATGTGAAAGTTACAAGACGTTCTCCACCAATGACGAGCAACTTTCATGAAGGAAATTTCTTCCAGAATTCAACACAGAGATCAACACAAAAATGACAAAACCAAAGATCAATACGGAACAAACTAACCTAGGCTTGGATCTGAGTAGGTTTGACCTAGTTAAACACATCCACAAATCATGAAAAAAAAAATTACAAAACTCATGAAGATAATTTTGTCAAAAAAAATGACCATGAAAGTCAGCACAAAAATAGAAAAGACAGAAAACGAAATAGAAATAGAATTGAAAAAAAAAAACTAAACTAAACTACTGCGCAGAATCGCTCATCTTTGGAGGTGTTTCTTGAGATTCGAACATCACTCAATCGGGGTATGTGACCTATTAATTCGAAGCCCGTGATGTGTATTTTCAAAGCCTAGAAGGACTCAAGGTCAAAAACTAAGGTTTAAGACCTCAGATCTGCCTTAATAGAGAGTTAGTTCCAAATACATACAAATTTCTAGAATAAATTCAAGGACACAATCATCACTTAAATCATCAACAAATCATTGCAGCATTCATAATCATTGATCTTAAGCATGTAAAAGTTCATAATCTTGAATCCTAGCCCCAATCGACTTGCTCGACCTCACTTCATCGAATTCGAGTTTTGAATCGTTACCTTTGTCGCAATTTTCATGATCAATCAAATCAAAACGCCGAAACACTTTCAAATATCCATGGACCGCTGGGGATCAGATTTGAATCACCTAGGACCATAGAACTGTTGTTAACCTCTGAATAGGATCGTCAGAACCATCGGTCCGAATTGGACTAGCTATGGATGTCGAGAGGGGAGTTTTCTCGATCAAACAACTTCTGATCAAAATCTAGTCAATCTTCGGCCACAAATGGATCAGCAAGGAGGAAAGGATGGCCGTATGGCTAAGTAGTAGCTAGCAAACCTTCAACGTGAGGCCGATAAGCCTAAACTGGCGATGAACCGATTTGGTTCGTGAAGAGTGGGAGAGAGAGGGATTGGTTTAGAAGGGAAAAATAGAGAGAGAGCAGAGACAGAGAGAGATCTAAAGAGAAAGAATAAGTTTCGTGCCTAATGAGCCCCTTCTTAAAATGGAGGGAAAACTTCGCTTATATACTTTCCAAATTAAGTGATTTCAGTTGTTGGTTCGATTCGACCATCAAAATTTTGATCCAACACTTAAAAATCGATTTTGAAGGCTCTATCATGATCTCGAGGTGTTGGGTAATTGATCCAATGGGTTTGATTTGCAAAAACCTGAGCTAAAACTGAGAATTGCGTCGAACTGTCCAATTATGGGTTAATTTGCAATTCATCAAAATTTGAGGATCAATTTGTAAAATTTTGGGAAATTAAAGGCGCAAAAGTGAAATTGGCATTGAAAGGATTTCAAAACCGATCATCAAAGGTCAGGAATTGATCGAAAAGGGCCTGAACCGGCCAGTTCCGCCAGCGGCCGGTCAAACTAGTCGGTTTAGTTTGATCGAATTTTGACCGATGTGGTCCGGTTCTCGGCTGTCTTGTGCATTTAGGATACCCGTGGGTCTAAAATTTAAGCAATCTGATCTTTAAGGACCAAGTTGAAAGTGAAATTTATCATTTTTAAGAAAAAATTGGCTAATTAAGATACAATTAAGCTAATCAAACCTCATGAACATGATCTAGGGGTCTTTTATTGATCTAATTGAATGATTATCATGAAAAACAATGAGTTGAAACCATGGGTGCATTGAATTGGGTCTAAAAGGGCTAAAATGGTCAAATTTGCAATTCAATTGGCAAAATTGCAAATTAACTAAAATTGAACTTAATTAGTGTGATGATTTGCCTATCTAATGAGCTACCCATATGTAAAATCACTTATCGTATCCAAAATGACCTTGAATTGAAGAGCTCGAGCTTAGATAAAAAATGGATCTAAGTCTAATATTAAATTGGACCTAGATTCATGAAATTAAACCATAGCCATGAATTGGTCAATTTGAATTTTGTCGATTGAAACTTAATTGCTTGATTTTCCAATACTTGGGAGGACAAAATTCTTCAAATTTTTAAATTCTAGTGTGAATTTCTCAAAATCAATTTTGAATTTGAACTTATCTTAAGGAAATGAGTGAGAAACAATCGTCCATTTGCAAATGTCAAATAAAGAACTACTACTAATTATGACTAGAATAAAAGTAATTTTATTTTTAGTCGATTTAGAACCTAAATTTCAAAAATTCAAAAATTGAGGTTCTTAATCGAATTTTGTGAAATTTTCGAAACAAAAGTCAATTTGGCATTGAAAGAAATGTATTTGTGCATTTTTCATTTTTTTGGACAAAAGTTTAACCAAAAGTCAACCATTTAGTTAATTTTTCCTAAAAGGTCGATTTTTTGGTCAAATATTTCAATTTTCAAAAAATTGATTTGATAAAGTGAAATTAAAGTTAAATGTAATATTTTTGGTATAAAAGTCAATTTTTGACCCGAGGTTGATTTTTGGTCAAAAGGTTGACCAAAAAGTCAACTCGAAAGTCAACAATTTGATTTTTTCGGTTTTTCTTGAAAATGAGCTAGAAATTGCTTTAAAATGATAATGCAAAAGAAAGAAATGAAAAACGACACTTTTTGGTCGAGAGATGGGGTTGTTGTGATCGAAACTTAAACCTTGATTTTTACTTTTTAATGACGCATTGGCTAAAAATGAGGTGCCAACAAGCATAAAGGAACATAAGGACAAAATGGAGAAAGAGTTGAAGAACTTAAATGTCTTTCTTCAAACTCAAGTTGAAGCATTGCATACCAAAATGACAAACATCGAGCGTACTCTGGAAAATATGCAATACTATGTCCTTGTTCAATTGCCTCCAGAAGATAGAGTTTCATCTCCTACTCTAGTTCCA
Organism: Eucalyptus polyanthemos subsp. polyanthemos; assembly: GCA_017140185.1. Classification (NCBI taxonomy): domain Eukaryota; kingdom Viridiplantae; phylum Streptophyta; class Magnoliopsida; order Myrtales; family Myrtaceae; genus Eucalyptus; species Eucalyptus polyanthemos. Next base: position 26,620,733 of record CM029459.1, read on the forward strand.
TACCCCACTCCCAGTCCAAACCCTGACCCAAATCAACCATCCTCCTCCAAATAACTTTCCTTGTTTGCATTATTTCTTGAAGTTTGGATTGTTTTGCAGTTTGTTTGTAATTGTTGAGGATTGTTTTTGAACATGTTGGATTAACCTTTGTACTATGATTTGCTTATAATATTATGCTTTGTCTAGTATCTTTTTTATTGTTGACAAAAAGGGGGAGAAGGTGAACCAGCAAAACTGAGGTTGCGAACTTTACTACACTAACATTATTTTTGCAGGTTGTCTAAAACTTTGAGCGCCACGAAAACTAAGGGGATCAATTATAAATTTTTCTTATCCCTTATCTTTTAATTTTAGAGCTTTAGCTATAAGAATCTTGCCAAAATGTTCATATTCTTATAGTTTGATTGCACTTCATTTTCAAAATTGGTTTTAATCAAGAGCTATTTAAATTTCACAATATTTTATCTCTTTAAAAGTCTTGCTTGTACAAGTTTTGTCATCATAAAAAAATGAGAGATTGTTGAGAAAACATTCCCTAAGTGTTTTTGATGATTAACAAAATTTCGAGACTTTGTTTCTGATAAAAAGTATTTAAAGTGAAAAATCTGATGGAATATGATCAGACGATATTAATCAGAATTAAAGTCAAGGCTTATTTTCATTCCCTATATGTTTTGCAAAATGGCTAGGAAGGAGTCAAATACTCGTGCAATGGCTAGTGGCGATTGGTTGGATACTCTACTATATTTATAAGGAGTTTCAAGAGGAAAGTCTTCTTAATATTCATCGAAGATTCAACTTTCCTGGAATATCTTATTAGAGGCGAAACATTTTTTCCAATCTTAAACACTCAATTTTTGGAAATTGGAACTGTTGTATGGGCAGCGGAATATATGGGAAGCTTCACCCTCGATGATCTTGAAATAATAAGATATTCTTGACCAGATCCAAGCCAACGGGTAGATTGGCTGGATAATCCCCCTAAAGATATGTCCAACGATTAGCTTGGACTAGGAGGAGTATAAGAGGAGGTTTCGAAGCTGAAGGGATTAATTCGCATTCACGAGAATTGAAGCTTTCAATTCCAAAGTAGTGTTTTGTGATCTTTTACATTAATCTCTATAAGCAAAATTGTATAACATTTTAGACATTGAGAGTGTGAGGAGTTGTTCACACAAACTTAAGTGTTCTTAGCTCAAATCTTATAACTTTTGATCGGTTTTTATTAGTGGATTCCAACCAATAAGTTATAGCACGGAAGAGTGGATGTAGGTTTGCAAAAACCAAACTACTATAATCTTAAGTGTGTAGTTCTCTATTCCTCATTAATTTTTATTTTTGTGATAGAATTGCACATTGGTAAGATCTGATCACTTTATCAAAGGTTGTCTCGATGCAATATTTTTTTAAATTATTTCATTTCCGCTTAATCACATATTCACCTTCTGTAGGTGATAGTTTTAGTCATAACAACATCCCTTGCCACAAACTTGCAAGAGGGTGGCCTTCACTCAATTCTGTGGTGAATGCAAATGATATGGATATCCATGTATCGAAGTGGTGTCAACACAGTTCCACATTAGCATTTCCGTTCATATATTTGATGGAAGGACTAACTTAAACAAAAGAATTTATCATTCAAGGATTTAGCTGGACACAAAAAAAAAAAAAAAAGTTCAAGAATTAGAATGAAAAAATTAATGAAGTATAATTCAAGTCTTAAACCATTTATTACTAAAGAAACTTGTCATAATGTTGTTTTTTAAAAATAAGTTAAAGAGTATTCATTGATACAAAATAAGCCCAGGGACGTCATAAGCCCTAAATTAGTGATACGGGCAAATGTAACCATAGAAAGAGTCTTGGAAGAAACATTACGCCAAGAAGAATTTTTTTTTTTTTTTTTTTTGCTGTTGTCTCATTGCGAATAACAAGAATGCTTCGTAGTTGCAGTTTAATTGTGACCAAAGTATACATTCGCTTTTTCTGCATCACAAACTTCTCTGATACTGTAGAAAAAGTTGGACCAAGAGATCTTTTCGGCTTAGTGGCAAAGAAACCAAATGACTCTTTTTTGCGTTTTTTTCCCCTTATCCTTTTTCATTGGGGTTAATAGTAATGGTCAGACAATGTGTGCATAACATTATAATGCTTCATAAAAGGTTAAAGAATATCAGATCTTTCTTTTGTCCCCCAATAGCGACAGTTTGCATGCTTTCTCACTATATATTCTGGGAAGTAAACGGGATTTCTCCCGTGACAGCATGAAGGGAGAACGCATTCTTGATCTCGAATCTCAGGGAAGCCTTCTTTGTTTTCCTCTCAATATCTTTCAACTCGGTGCTTCTTTTGCAGACATAGAGCATTACGATTAGTGATCGGATGCTGCACTTCGTTTCGAAGCAAATAGTCAAAGAGAATGCATGCTTTCAATGTTTTGCCCATAGAATAGCCGAGAAATAGAAGGTTGGATTATGCGTGTTCCAGTAGAATTTATAGGAGTTATGATCATGTATGATCTGCGACCACCTGATTTTAACGGCAGATTGTCTTCGTTGCATGTTGTTGGGAGATCAAGGGAGCTGACGGTCTTTTATTATTCGTTTCTCAAGCTTTGCTGATTCTTTAGATATTTCCTCAACTAGTTTAGGCGCAAGGCCTCCTCAAAGTGAACGACTTTTCTGATTCGCCCAATGACTAAAACACGGCAAAGTGCCCGAGGTAAAATCTTTCGAGAGCAGGGGCTTCTTCATGACAATCAAAATCCAATCACGTTATTCTGTCAATGTAGACCTCTGCTATTTCTAGAACAGATTGAATGCATCGCGAACTGGGGCGTGTTTTCTGTTCTACTAGAAAAAATATCATTTTCATGTTTTTTCTTGGCTTGGTTTTCTTTTTGACAGGTCTCGAGTCCTGTTTAATAGAAAAAAAGAAGAAGACGTGCTTAATTCATTCTTGTCATTAGGCACTAAATCACTGCGACACGAACAAGAATGTCAGATGTACCCTTTCGCTCTCTAGTTTCATGGGCTTGTAATCTTTTTCTTTCACTTGTTTAGAAATGAGTCAGATTGTCAAGGAAGTTGCGGTTACCATAAAGAGGAAGATGGACAACTTGACCATCGGGTCCACCGAGAGTTGCATATATCGAGTGCCTGAGAAGTTGCGCAAAGCAAATGCAGAGGCCTACACAACTCAAGTCATCTCCATCGGGCCGTTCCACCCTGATAAGACAGCAATTCAGTTGATGGCAATCAAACTGAGGTACTTGACAGGCTTCCTCAGTCACAGCAAGGCCGACCTCCCAGCTTGTATCAGAATCATCAGCGAATTGGAAGACCGCATTCGGCAATGCTACCAAGAAAATCTCACCCAAGCCAGCAAGGAGCTCGTGGAAATGATCTTAGTGGACGCAGATTTTGTAGTTGAGCTGTTCATAAGGAACCATTACCTCGAGCACCGAGACAAGGACGACGAAATATTCAGTAAGCAGTGGATGAGCAATGCCGTATTCCACGACCTCCTGCTCCTGGAAAATCAAGTCCCATTCTTTGTCCTCGAGACTCTCTATAATCTCACCGCATTGAGTACCACTATCACGTTCTTCAAACTTAGCTACGAGTACTTCAAAAACGTCCTGCAGGAGCACGAGCTTGCAAGCACGACAGTTCAGATGAAGCACTTGGTGGACTACGTGCGAGCCCTGCAACTGCCCTCGTTCCCACAGGTGTGACGTCCAGAGATGGCAAGAAATTCGAGCTGACTCGGAGTGCAAAGGAGCTGCAAGAGGCCGGTGTTGAGTTCAAACCAGGCGAGGGAACCTTCTCCTTGCCCGATGTCCACTTCAAGGCTGGGACCCTCATGATGCGGCACGTGGTTGTGCATCAGTGGACCGAGGCGTGGTTCAGGAACATGATTGCATACGAGCAGTGCCACCACGTGGAAAAGAACATCACCAGCTACGCCATTCTCATGGACAGCCTCATCGACACGCCCGAAGACATCGACATTCTAATCAGCTGCGGAATTTTGGAAAATCGGCTCGGTAGCAAGGAAGACGTGGCTAGTCTCTTCAACAGCTTGTACAAGGAGACCATGAGGGACTCCAGCGAGTTCCTCTACTCAAACCTGTGTCAGAGCCTGAATGAGTACAGCAGGCACCCGTGGAACCAGTGGAAGGCCGCCTGGTACAGGTGGAGGGTCATCCTCTACCGAGAGGACTTCAGCAACCTGTGGTCCGCGTTCTCCGTGGTTGCTGCTGCGGTGCTGCTAGTGCTCACCTTGTTGCAAACTGCGTGTTCCTTGATGGATGTTTATGCGGGCGACCCAGGGCGATTGTTCCGTTGGCACGTGTAATGCCCGTCGGAATGGAAAAAATATTGGCTGCAGCTCTTATTCCACCATGTCATCATACTAGTCCACTCATCGCGCGACACGTGTTGCGCGGGCCCCACCATGCACAACCCTCTGACACACCCTCTCTCCCCTTGTCTCTCTCTTCCCACTGCTCTTGTTTTCTTCTTCCCTCCACTCGCGCTTTCCTCATTTTTTCTTTCTCCTCCGCCTGCCTCATGGTCCTTCTTCGACCTCAACCCTGCCTCCGCCACGTCACCTCGTCTATACCTCCGCTCACATGTTCCTTCTTCTTCTTGTCACGTCCCGATCCTCTGGGCCCGTGCCCATCCCTATTTGGTCGATATAAAAGTGATGTTCCAGGACGCATCGTCGACCCATTCATTTTAATATACGCATGCAGAAGTACATATAAGTCCCCAAACAATAAAACAATGGGATAGGAAAACAGGGTCATAAAATTTCAAACTACACCAACCATATATATATATATATATATATATATATATATATGTAACACAACTAGTCATATATAATACAAGCCAAACCAAACTTTTTTTATCCAAACAGGGGTGGGGGCCAAACAACCACGACTGCTCATCATCGCTAAAGTCCTCTTGCTCCACATCCTCGTCCCCATTGGAGCTGTCTGCCGAGTACACCGGGTACTCTGACTCTTTGAGCTTTGGGTCCTTCGCATCCTCTATTGCTCCACCCTCAGGGTTGGTTGTACCCTTACCAAAGGTAACCTCCAAAATGTACCGAGGTACATCAAATTCTAGCACAGAACCCTCCCTTCGTCCATCATGATAGTGACGATACCATGACCAGTACTTATGGAACACCTTTTCGGGTTCACCCACATCAACCCAGATGGTGGATTTCACCAGTACATATTCCAATCCTTCAGGGTGGGGTGTATCGGAATATCATAACCTATTTCTATGATTTCCTCTGGTATACCAAAATGCTCGAGAGAAGCTGGAGGGGCTACCATCTATAGACTTGAAATATTATCCCACAATGGGGTGAGACGACGTCTCAAGTTCTACCCCCCTAAGACGCGATTAGGAAGAAAATTACACCTTAAGGGATGCCTAAAATTAATCAGGCATCAGAGGACTTATCTTGGCCTTATTTCCTTCCTGCAAGTCAGTTCAAATAATAAATACTAACAATTATATCACTCAATCTAATTAGATTGAATCATCGATCAATCGACCCAGTCGATTACATGTCATCACGACCATCTCTTGGTCGGCCTATTCAATACTATCTATGAATCCGATCAAAATCCAGGACTCCTCATTGTAATTGAAATATAGATAGTATATTATCCTATCTCCAGATGACATATCTAGCCATCGAGCAGGTATGCGTAACGTTCTATCTCCAAGACGACATATAGAGTCATCGAGCCGATATAACATATCGTTCCTTTTCCAAGATGACAGGAGAGTCATCGAGCTGTAATAGTATAACATCCATTCTCCAAGATGACATACGAATCATCGAGCTGTTATAGTATATTGTTCCGAAGATACAATCAATTTTACCATTTCTATCATATTTGATAAAAATACACGTGTGTGGGTACACGGCTGGTCTTAACCAAAATATAAGGTTTTCACTTTTGAACCTCCCGCTATTTTTAGTAGTCCAAAAATAGATTTTTGGCGCTGTAGACTGATGCCCAGTAATTCTCCAATTAAAGACCATAATTATCAATTTTTCGAAATTAATACCCACAGCAACCAATCACAATCAAATTACACATTCAGGTACTCAATTAAATAAACAAAATAGCACCACTATGATCAGCACAAAATTCCGATCACAAACTATCCGAGTTAATTTCTGGAAAATAAATAAATAATTAAATAATTACTGAAAATATTAAATAAATACAATAAATGCATACCTAGGCCCGTAATGCCTAATTATATGCCGAAACGGGCCCAGAAAATTTCCAAGACTCGTTAAATAAATACTATAGTCTATTTACTCACTAATTACACTAACTAACCACATAACATGCAATGGCAATTAATTAAATTCACTAATCTAATCTAATCTAACCACCTAATTCATCTCAGCCTAAACTAATCAATCCCTAAGCACAATTAACCTACTAAACAAGGATTAGTGAGTTAAACTCACTTGTACGACGATCCGAGCAGCTCAAATCATCGGGGACGCAACGGGTCTCAACTAACTCCAAAGCGACCCTAACTTTCGGGGTCAGGATCGACCTCAAAACGAGCCTTGAAGTCTATTGGGAACCCACTGGTTTCTGCTTTGGTCTTGGCTAAAACAGAGGGCAACAAGGGCTGGTTAAGGTGGGCAAGGGCCAGGGAAAGTTAATGGGACTAAACTAGGCCTAGGCGGGTACTCAAGGTGGCGCGCACGACGAAGGCGGAGCAGCAACGGCAAGTGCGCAGGGCGGAAGCAGCGAATGGCAATCGAACGGGCTGTAGTTGGTCTCCGGTGGCTCCTTCGCAGGCTTCTGTTGGTCTTCTTTAGATGTTGGACATCGAACAACAACGAGAGAGAGGGAGGAAGGAGTGTCGGCAACCTTGAGGGAGAGAGAGGGGGCAAGAGGGGACCACCAAGCCTTATTTTCTCTTCAAATGTCCCCTTGACCTTATCCCATCCATAGCTGCCTTCCATGGACCAAATTTAGTGACCAATGCTCCCTTTACAACCCTTGAAATGGTCCAAAAGTGTAGGTAAGGGGGCAATACGAATTCACAAGTCTTCTCCCTCAATTGGACATCAAATCTCTCTTGATTCAATCCAATTTGGCCTCTATAAAATTAACCGACATCTCACCGATCAAATTGGTATTTTTCCTCACAAATTGATCCCACTTGCTTCCCAATTTTGGGATAAAAAACGGTCCCTAACTTTTTCTGGACAAAAACGGCCCTTGGACGACTTTTTCCCTCTCTCTCTCTCTAGGGCTGTAGCTCCTTTTTCTCTCAATTGCAACCGTGAATGTTAGTTGTGTGGCCCCCTCTTTCTTGCATGAGAGCTCTTCCTTTTAAATGCAAGACTACATGGGATCCCCAAGAAGAGAAGGTGATTTGCTTTCGTATTGTGGATAAATTGAAATATAATCCTTTGCTTTTTTTTCCTTTCAGAACTTGTACCTTTAGCTATGCAAATATATTTATTTTCCTTTTAAGCCCAAGTCATGTCCTACAAACACAAGAATCAGCCGTCACAAATACTCGAAGGGTTACGCTCATATCGAAATATTCTGCCGATTTGCCCATATTGTGTGAATTGGACCAGAGACTCATGCATACATTCTTTCCTCTTAAAATAATATTGGTCAATTTCTTGCCCCCCACATTGACTGAATTATGGCCAAGTGCATAATTTTCCTTCATGTGGATGGGCTTCCCCATGTACGAATCGGTGGCCACTTACATGTTGTCCTTCCTTTGCATTCGTTCCCTTGATTGCACAAATATGTCAGTGCTAATGTGCTGGAAATTTCTTAATCAACTTTTAACAATTTAGGACACCCATGTAAATGTAATATCAATTACCACGGAGGAATTATCGACTTATCCAAAGTTTAATGCTTTTGTGGGCTTCCATAGTCAAAGCCATTCACCAAAATCCATTCACCGCCGGCCCAACAAATATGCAATTAAATGAAATGCTCCTAATGACCATATGTTATGCAATTAAATTATATTTTTTTAGTGGTTAAAATTAATCCCTGATTTTTTTAATGCGATAAATGACTAAACGGATCGCCAAAATTTATGTGTCAACAGCTGCCCGTCTTTAAAGGTCAGCTCGTAGAGGTTGCCTTCAAAGACAAATTGAGACCTAAATTTTGACTATGCACATACAATGAATGATTTCTAATTGATTTTTTTTTGTTGGAAAATGAATTCCATTTTTGAATGCAATTTATGGAAACACAAATGATAAATGAACCTACCTGGAATACCTTACTTTCAAGGAGGATAGAGTAATTCAAGATAGTTAGTGTTACATGTCCAAGACCCGTACCATTCTACGGTCGCCCATAATAGTAACATGACTTTGTAAAGAGATTGCTTTCCCAGGACCCGTATCTTTCTACAATCACCCAGTATGGCAGTGTTTGGTTGTGTCTAAGACCCGTACCATTCTACGGTCAGTTGAATGGGGAAATAAATGTCATCTAGGACCCGTACCATTCTACGGTTGCCTTGACGAAAAAATGATTTTCCAGGACCCATACCATTCTACGGTCCCCTAAATGGGAAAATAGATGTTGTCTAGGACCCATACCATTCTATGGTCGCCTGAATGGGGAAATAAATATTGTCTAGGACCCGTACCATTCTACAGTCACCTAAACTGAAGTTTTGCTTGATTAGGACCCGAACCTTTCTTCGGTCGCCTAGTGTTGCAGCATAGATCATTTGACTAGGACTCAAACCATTCTTTGGTCGCCTTAATCAGACTAAATCTAGAGAAAATTTTTGGGGGACAGCTCAATCGAGTGTCGGTGAAAGTGACTCTAAGTTACGAAAGCACACCAAGTCGATAAAAGAAATCCAAGCTACGGAAGCATGCCAGGTCTATCAAAAGGGACATTGAGTTACGGAAGCACGCCGAATCAATGAAAAGGGCTTCGGGCTACGCAAGCATGCCGGATTTCAAGGAGCAACTTGAATGTCAAGTATTACCCAGTCTTCAAGGAAATATTACCTATCATACATGATTAGAGCAAAAAATGATATGCATTCTTTAAAGGCATAGACAATTTGAGCTACTCTAAAATGCACATTTCAAAATTCAGTGAGGTTTTCATCAATTCAAGGTTTACGCATAATGACTTTACCATATTTGCATCACCAAAATTTCCACTGGAGGGAATTGTTGTTCAAGACAATAACATGAATTTCTTAAGAATACTAAATGAGAAACTTTCAGTTAGAAAGGACTTTCACTCACTCTCATTTAGAATGGCTATTTTAGGAGAATCACTCCATCTCACTATCATCATATCAACAAGGGTCCGAATATTCTCACAAGCAATACGACCTTACCAAGTCAAGAAAGGACTTTCTACTGAGAGGTCTTTAACAGAGACCGTAATGTGGGCTTGGTCAACGGCTTAACAAAGGGACTCTTCGAGTCAAGGCTATTGAAAGAATAATTCTATAATCATCTCCGGGTTTGCAAGTAAAGAACCCTGCAAAATGAGAAAGAAATAATATTGCTCGCACTTCTTTGAGCGATGCTTATAGACATATGAACTCCTATGTTAATTCAAGTGCCCTAATCAGAAGAGACTTTGCAAGGGACGTAACATGGGTTAGGTTCATGGGTTGAGAAACGAAAGGTTTGTTAGGCTCAAATATGTGTATAAGGGTCAAAGTTGATGATCATCTAGGCATTGCCACCGATTTTCTTTTTCATCATCAAAGATTGTCTTCATGAAGTGTTCCATTGATTGTAAAAACTCAACATTTGAGCTCTTTGAGTATTGCTCCATTGGGATTCAATTCTAGTAATTGATAGTCACCTATCTTGACTCTCTTTTTTCATCTATAGGCATCGGCCTTACTTTTACTAGGCACACCGCTTTTTCATGTCCTTAGTTCTTATTCATTTTTTCTTCACTTTTTTTTTCATTGGCATTGGCATTGCTTTTACCAAACATACTACTTTTTCATGCCTCTTAATTCTATTGAATAACCATATGGTGCTTTTAACATTTGGACCCTTTGGGATGATCACCAACTAGGTTTAAAGAAATGAAATTGTAGGCTCAAGTGGGCTATGCAAAAGATATAAGTATGTAGGATAGAAAAAGAAATGCTCTTCGTCATCCTAAGGCACTTAAATTACCACATGAATTCAATGTAATAGCACGATTTGAAGATTAATGCAAGTGAGAGCAAGAAAATTCTTTTCATTTTCCTCACCTCATGATGCTGTCTTACCTCCAATTTGCCCTAATGTGGGGTGGTTCTTAACATGGGTAATTTGAAAGAATTTTCATAAGTGTATAGGGCTCAAAGAAGTTAAGCAATGGATCACCTGTAGTGTTTGAGATAGAGAAATAAACTACCCCTCATCATTTCAGTTGTCGTACCTTTCGCAAGAGAACTCTTTACCTTGTGGATATGGAACTTTCTATACTCATCTCACTAGTGTATAAGTAAGGGACTGTGTATAAGATAAGGCTTGCCTTTCATCATTCTAACACGTCTCATTTAGCATGCTTAATCCATTCCGCATCATTCATTGAATTAGTCCATCTCGATGTTCTTTAGTGGAATTGGTGGACTAAACATGTAAGAGTCATCATGCAAAATCCTTTTCAAAGGAGTTCAGTAGCTTTAAGCATGAAAAATTGCAAACTTCAGAACAAACAATTTATCACACTCAAAAAATGCTTTCGTAAGTATGAAAAACATGATTTTGAGCGTTCATTCAAGGAATTGTCCCCACGAGGGGATTGTCTCAAGAATGGGTGTTCTTGGATTGTTCCTGAAAATCCGCTTTTGCCCCTACACAAGAGAACGTGCATGAATAGGATACCATGCAATATTAGAGTAAATTCAAATTGCACAATCATTTTTGCTCAGATCGAGATTTTGTCTCAGTCATGTCACTACTAGAATTTGTAGTGCCCCAATTCGTCATCTGCAAGGAAAAGAATAGAGTGTCAATTCCAAAATTAATTATATTCATGAACACAATGTATCTATTTCATCCAAGACAGATGATCCTCTTTTAACTTGTTCCATCATTTTCTCACGGAAATGAGAAACTTTATTTGGCTTTCGAGAATGACATCTCACACAAATTGTAATGAGATGTGTCACACATCACACTTTGGAATCTAGATGATCTTCTTTTGACTTGCCCTCAGTTTCTTATTGATGTGCAAGGAAATTGCTCGGGACAAGTAAGAGGATAAGTAGTGCTTAATGTCTTCTTCACTCTTGGGAGATGTCATCACAATCAGCTAGGAAATGATCCTTTGCCCCCACGTCTATTTTTCCTTGGGATGTATGTTCCCAAATCAACGGGCCCACTATCACTGGAAATTGACGCGTTATTTTCAAACACCTCTCTGTTATGCTCTAAGACATGAAGTAAATGAGTTAGAAAAACAAACAAGGGTAACCTAATGCATGCTTTTGAAAATGGCTTCAAAAATGATTTTTTTTTTAGGAATATTTTGGATGAGGAAGCATGAAGAAGCCCAATCCTCATAATTTCTCCATGGATGATATTTTCTTTTCATTGTTGGATATTGTCACCAAGCAAGTTTGGTGTACCCCTTCATGTCCTCAAAACAAAACTTGTAATTTTATTAATATTCATCAATCGAATTACATTTATTAGAATGTGATGTTCAAGCACAGAAGAAATTGAAATCAATCCCTAAAAAGCGATAAAAATTTTCACTCAAGGGAAGATGCATGCCCCTAATTAAATGAGGAAATCGAACTACTTAGGACCATAAATCATGTGTACTTGAATTCTTTACCCTTCTTGATCTTGTGATGTGAACCCTTCAGGTTAGATATTCTTCCCTCTAAATAGGTCATTAGTCTCTTCATGGTGGCATCAAATTTGGCTACCTCAAGAAAATGAGACAGTTCAAAAAGTCTTCTTGGCTCTCCTCTTGGAGTCGCAATTTCTCGCTGAAGATAGAGCATTTATGTCATTGCAACACTTTTGCTTGACGAGATAGGCTCTTTTTGATCCGTCATTTTAGCTCTCAATCGTGAATGGATGGGTGAGCGGGATCGCTCCATAATCACCTAATGTAAATGAATGGGAACATGTAAGCATGAGGTTTCAATAGAGAGTCAATCCATGACAATGATCTAATCAATTTTTTTTTTCATTTTTTTAATTAATTCATGAAAAGTTCGTACAAGAATAAAATAAAAATAGACACCCTAGCAAGGACCAAATTTCCTAGGGATGAATTAAGAAATGCCAAAATTTAAAACTTTCCAATAAGAACAATAAAGACATGAATTGAAAACAAATTCTCCAAAGTTTTTTTTTTTTAAATGATTCATTGCATGGCAATTTCCTCATTTCATTTTTTATTGACAAAGGAATTAGATCAAATGTCTAACTTAGATTGTTATGGACAGACCAAAAGTATGATAAAGTGAGTAAATTGCATAGTACAGAGATAGAAGACTTACTTCACCAAGGAGAATCAATGGCAATCACATAGACAAGCACAGGAAATGTGAGGCTCGATTTCTACTCTAGACAGGCTTCGCAAAGTGGAGTTTAAATGGTGGAATGACTTAGTTGCAGCCTTGCATACTAAGTCAAGTCCTCCTAACTCCGGCTCAGTCAAGAATGATACCCCAATGCGGCGCAGTCTCACAGGCAGAGGTAAACATTATTGAAACCAAGAAAGAAACTTTCGGGATTGAGTTGGGAAACCTCTACTACACGGCCTCACGGTCGAAGTCGTATCCAACTCAATACTATCCTAAATATCCTAGTGCGGCCTAAGTCTGGCGGCAGGTTGTGTGTGCAAATGTGTAGTGCTAAATGCAGAGCATGCACAACAATTTAGATCAAACAACACTTCAATAGCTTGAATTTAAAACATTCATCCCCAACTCCAACCTGTAAGATAAGGGTTAGCAAAGACTACTCCCCTTATATCTCCCCATCTACAAAAACATTTAACACCTTAAATGTTAGGAACATACTTGGGATCCTCGTTGCCAAACAAAAATATTTTTGAAAGAAAAAAGAAAAATTGGCCTAAGTCCACTAAGTGTTTTAACACAAATGCCCAGCGGAGTCGCTAAGTTGTCGTGACCAAATTTTCAGGTGTGAATCACCTAGGATTTGGCTAATGGATTACTAAGCCTAGCTTAGCTCGGGTTCTCCCAAGCCCATACTAATTCACGATTTTGGTTCAAGTTTTTTTAACATACAAAAGTTTTAATCAGGAGTCGCCACTAATCGATTTATGGTAGATCGATTAGACACCTATGTAAAATAATTGAAGAATTATTTTACTCCTACAAACTAGAAACTTTGGGTACGGGAACTTGGTTACACTAGACTTCTCTAGTGCCCTTTCGGTACCATTTCTTTTTATTTTCAAAAATGTTTTTGCAGGCATTTTGTATTGATTTTAAATCTATTTCCCTAACATGTGAGGTGATTATGCGGGTGCACAAACCACCAATTTAACATCCTAGGAAATCAATGAATAAATTGCAAGAACTTACCTTGTATCAAGGAAAGCATCTGCAATGTTAGATCAGAATTCACATCATCAACTCTAGATATGATTTCTAATTAACACACAATTTCCTTTTGTTTTCATTTAATTAATGAGAATCATGCTTTATGCAATGCAATATAACTAAATGACCTAATTCTAATGACAGGCAATTTTTAATAAAATGGACCTAGCAATAATCACTAAATGACATGCATTTCATGAATCTAATTCTATATGACATACACATAATATCTTTGTATTTTCTTAATAGGTATGCAATCTATCCTAGGAATTGAAACTAATTTATACTAAGTCATTTTTTGCATTTTTTATGTGAAATTCGAAACTAGAAACATATGAAAATTATCTGGCTAAATTAAGATTCTATCCAACTTATATTAAGGATTAGGTCAGGCTAAACCCTAATTTAAACCAGGATATTATCTTAACCAATCAATCTTTAACCTAAGATGCAGTCTATCTAAATCAATCTAAATTTAAAATGAAATATGCAAATTATCCTAATGTGCAATGACGTACAAATGATGCCATAATTCTACATGACATATGCATCATGATTTTTATTTTTTATTAATTTCGAAATAAAAATGTCAAATAATTAAACATGCAATTTAAGCTAGTGAAACAAAAATCTAACATCCTAAATTTTTTTTTTTTATTTCAACAATTCATGATAAATAAAATGCTTAATCTAAATATGCAAATAACCCTAAAGCATGCAATATTCTAACTCAAACGTATTTCAAGATAAATAAAGCAATAAAGACAAGACAAACCATTCAAAATCATAAAAAATATCACACATCGTTTAGATCAAGGGATAATATTTCGCTAGTAAAATCAATAAATTGATATTAAGCCTTAAATATCAAATATCAATTTTATTCCCAATTGATTAATTATTTCATCTAAAGCCTTATAGATGGAATAAAAAATCCAGTTGTGGTTGCGAATCAAATGGTATGTTGGAATTTCCATTATATGCATCAACAAATATCTCAAATAAGGTAATGGAATTTTCGAAAATAAAAATAGATAAGATTTTCACCTAATTCGAATATTGGTTTTCGAATTTCAATCCTCGAATGACTACTCACGATACATGTGGCGGTGCTCAGTTGCTCGAAAGTTACCCGATGGGCTCCACGAGACCTGCGAAACAAAAATTTGTAAGCTCGACAATGGACTCATCGATGATTGGGCGCAGGCACAAACAATTTTATTCCTTTTCAATAGGTTTGTTCTTCACAATTGGCTCCATGGGATCCTTTAATCCTTTGATGATCCCACTAAATTTCCAACCTTTGACCACAGATTCTCCACCTGCAAAAAAGACCAGTATGCATCGTTGGGGATTCCGCAGATGACCTAATCGGCCACACTGATGCGGCTTGTGTCAAGGGTGGCAACCCAAACTCGGAGAAATCGTCAGGACTCTGAAAACATTCGTGGGTTTGGAACTTGACGTTGGAGCAGTGCAGGCAGGCGATGTTGCCGTTGTGGGACACGGGCAACAGCTCCTCGACGGTGATCACCAGTAGGGAGTCGTCACCGAAGGGTCACGGCGCAGTGCAGCAAACGATGGTGCAGCGATGGCATGAAATCAGCAGGGGCAACGCGTCGAGATGGGGGAACAGCAGGTTCGTTGTATGCACAACGAGACCAGAAAAACAGCGCCGTCGTGTGGCAAGGCCATAACAGCAGCGTGGTCGCCTGGTGCAAGGGGCTTGCGGCGACTGAATTTGGCTATTTTAGCTGTAGAACTTTAACGTCAGAGCTGGCTTGAATGGACTGAGGTGTCACGAAAGAATGGGATGTAGGGATGGTAAGTGGACCCCTTTGAAGCCTGGTGTTGAATATGATGGTGGGTGGTCGGCACCGGATTGGCGGCTTGTTGCGGTAGCAGCGAAGTCACAGCAGCAAGTCTGTCGTTGCTGCTGGGGGCGATGCGGCAAGGACGGTGCAGCGGCAACTCAGGCGGCTTAGGTGCGGCACCACGACAAGGGGGTCTTGCATAACGTGGGGTCTCCTTGGTTCGGTCGAGAGAGGACTCTCTCTCTTCTCTCTTGCTCTCTCTCTCTCTCTAGGGCTGCAGCTCCTTTTTCTCTCAATTGCGGCCGTGAATGTTAGTTGTGTGGCCCCCTCTTTCTTGCATGAGAGTTCTTCCTTTTAAATGCAAGACTACATGGGATCCCCAGGAAGAGAAGGTGATCTGCTTTCGTATTGTGGATAAATTGAAATATATTCCTTTGATTTTTTTTCCTTTCAGAACTTGTACCTCTAGCTCTGCAATTATTTTCCTTTTAAGCCCAAGTCACGTCCTGCAAACACGAGAATCAGCCACCGCGAATACTTGAAGGGTTACGCTCATATTGAAATATTCTGCCGATTTGCCCATATTGTGTGAATCGGACCAGAGAATCATGCATAAATTATTTCCTCTTAAAATAATGTTGGTCAATTTCTTGCCCGCCACGTTGACCGAATTATGGCCAAGTGAATAATTTTCCTTCACGGGGATGGGCTTTCCCATGTACGAATCGGTGGCCGCTTACACGTTGTCCTTCCTTTGCATTTGTTCCCTTGAATGCACAAATATGTCAGTGCCAATGTGCTGGAAATTTCTTAATCAACTTTTAACAATTTAGGACACCCATGTAAATGTAATATCAATCACCACGGAGGAATTATCGACTTATCCAAAGTTTAATGCTCTTGTGGGCTTCAATATTCAAAGCCATTCACCAAAATCCATTCACTGTCGGCCCAACAAATATGCAATTCAATGAAATATTCTCCTAATGACCATATGTTATGCAATTAAATTATATATTTTTTAGTGGTTGAAATTAATCCCTGATTTTTTTTTTAATGCGATAAATGACTAAACGGGTCGTCAAAATTTGGGTGTCAACAGCATGCATCAAGCATTTTGAATCCCTTAGGAATTTTCATATAAATATCAGAGTCTAATGAGCCATATAGATTTGCCGTCACAACGTTCATAAGACACATTTCCAATCTTTCAGAGAGTACTAGGTTAATGAGAAAATGAAATGTAATCATATCTATCACAGGTGAATATATCTCATTATAATTAATCCTAGGTCTCTGGGAGAACCTTTGGGCAACGAGTCGGGTTTTATATCTGACAACCTCATTTTTCTCATTTCGTTTCCGGACAAATACCCATTTATATCCAATATGCTTTACATTATCGAGGATTCGAATTACAGGTCCAAAAACCTCTCGTTTAGCTAGGGAAGCTAATTTAGCCTTAATTGCTTCATCTCACTTAGACCAATCTTGCATTTGATGACTTTCAATAATAAATTGTGGTTCATAATCATCTTCCATAATTTTTTGAGCAACTGAGAATACAAAAGTATCATCAATGATGATTTCATTTCAATCCCAAATTTCATTACAATATGTAATGGAATTCTCAACATTCCCGAGATTGGTGTTCCTTTCATAGGTTTTCGTCTCTTCAGAGATAATAAGCTCTTTGGGAGCAAGCACAACACCAAGCTCTTTTAGAGTAGATTCTTGATTCTTTCACATTTGTTTTTGAGTAACAGTATATTTTGATCATATCGGTCTACCATGCTTCAAGTGCGGAGGATTTTGATCCATTTTAGCTTCTCCTTCTGGAACAGCTATTCTAGCTTGAGCATTTATAGTTGGAATATGTTAGTAGCATCATTAAATGCACCAGGAAGTCTATTGGCCATAGCTTGTAAATGGTATGCGCTGCACCTCATTTGGCACTTAAGAGTCATCGGGTCTAATTGAGATAAATTTTTTCTCATTCCAAGAGAAAACCTTAACTGCTTTTTGTTTTGCAGTCATGGAAGTTGTAGGTGTCTCAATTGATGGAAATCTAGTCTCATTAAATTGACAATCTGCAAATTTGCAGTAAAAAGATCACCGGTAGTTGGTTCCAAGGGCCTAATGATAGACGGTGAATTAAACTCAACATAAATGCCTAAACAGCGTTGGGGACCCATTTCGTTCATTTTGGCGATACTATAGGCACCTGTATTGCACAACCAAAGGTGCGTAAATATGAAATATCTGGTTTATAACCAAAAACCATTTGAACGTGAGATTGTAAAACACTAGTAGTGGGGTGTAATCTTATTAAGGCTACCACATGCAAAACCGCATAACCCCATGCTGTATCGTTGAGATTCGTTTTAAATAATAGAGTGCGAGCAATAATTTGGATATGTTTAATCAAGGATTCTGCCTATGAACATATGCAAGCGGGTACTCAACCTCGATTCCGAGTGAAGCATAATAAGTATCAAAACTCTTTGATGTAAATTCACCAACATTATCCATCATTATGCTTTTCATTGTGAACAAGCTTCACAATTATAATCTTTGGACAACAATACATTTGTATCATTTAAAAGGTGTCCTTTTGTATTCTGAATTATTCTTCGCATTATTGAAGCGTCAGGGTGACCAAGGCAATCGTGCCACAATCCAAACTAATCAGGGTTTACTAATCTCCAAAATGTGGTGGCGTAGGTTTCAACAGCCTTAATCATGACACAATACAAACCGATAGAAGAAACTTCTAGCTTCTCATTGATGGTCTTCGGGCCCATCTTATAAACGGTAATGCCAATATATTTTTTTATCTTGCTCATAAATAGTCTCAATATGGTACCCATTATAGTGTACATCTTTGAAGCTGAGCAGATTCTTTTTTGATCTACTGCTTAGAAATGCATCCTCAATATGCAGGATGGTGCCATTTGGCAAAACAATTGTGGCATTCCCAAAACTATTAATAATTGAACATGACCTGATATTGTATGGATTTGTACTTTACACAATGTCATACTCAAGAAAAAATGTCTACTACGAAATATGGTATGTGTTGTTACACTATCAAGTAAACAAACATCTTCATTTTCCATTTGTATTTATGTTGACAACTTCAGGTGTCAAGTATCATAAATATTTTATATTAGTTATATAGTCAAATAAAATTATATAATAATAAATATATATATTACATAACCATATTAGAGAACAATAAAAGGTAATACATTCAAACAACTAGAAAAGAAATTATTAGAATCATAAAATTCGAAATCCAAGTTACCATCCACCAGTTTAATGCCTCATCAAAGTAATCAGAGGTCCTCCAAAAAATCAGAGACATCAAGGAATGTATTTGCTATTTTAGAAGCAAGAGGAGTCCTACCAATAGAGATATTGTTGGCCTCAACAGTGGTTATGACAATACGATTAATTTCAATGGCATGAGATTCACCACGCTTGCCCTATTTTTTAAAGATTTCTAGTATAGATCAACAAAGTGCTTTGGAGTACAACAAGCATGTGATCAGTGCCTGATCATGCCATAGCGATGATAAATACTTTTATTAATCACATTCTTTGGCTTATCATTATAATTTTCTTTTTTTGCCATGATTTGGGTCAAAGTTAGATTTCCTAAGGCGGTTAAATTTCTTGTCATCCCTTCTAGATTATGTTCTTGCCTACGTTTATAGTCCTTAAAATGACAAGTATTTTTCTCAGAGTTAACATGTGCTTCAGGCAATGCTTTTGAGCCAGCAGGTCTAAGATCATGATTTTTTAACAGCAATTCATTAGTTTACTCGGTAGTGAGGAGCACAAAAATTAATTCAAAGTGTGGCAAACTGATGCTGTTGGTATTGCTGTTGCAATATAATATTCGAAGCATGGAAGGTGGAAAAAGTTATTGCTGTTGCAATATAATATTTGAAGCATGGAAGGTGGAAAAAGTTTTCTCTAACAATTTTGCATCAGTGACTTTGATACCACATAATTCAAGCCGAGAAATAATATCAAATAAAGCGGAGTTATAGTCAGACACTAATTTAAAATCTTACAGTTTGAGATTTTACCAGTCATATTGTGCTTGAGGGAGGATAACAGTCTTGGTATGATCATACCTATCCTTCAACCTCCTCCACAAGATCTGAGGGTCTCGAATGGATAAATTTTGAGTTTGTAGACTCTCATACAAATGACGGCGAATAAAAATCAGTGCATTTACTTTATCTTTTGCATTTTAGGTTTTGTCCTCTATAATTGCATTAGCGAGACCTTGCCCTTGGAGTGCATTTCCATGTCAAGGCACAGGATAAATAATTCTTTTCACTCATTTCCAAGATGTGGAATTTGGGCTTTTCAATATTTGTCATAATCTTTGCAAAAATAAATCCTTAAATTAATTAAAAGGACTTCCAAATATCCACTGCCACTTTAGGAGCAGAATGATACTTTTGGATTTAAAATTGGCTTCGGGCCAAGAAAAATAAAAATGAAGAATTGATAAGAGAAGATGAAGTATAAGTTGATTAATAAAAAGAACACCCACTTTGCAAAAATGACTTACTTAGTTGGTAGTTCTTTGTGTTGATAACGTGTTGTAAAATATTACGTTGCAAATATATAATAGAGAGAATAGAGAGATTGAGTAGGGAAAGTAAGAGAAGAAAATTTTATTTTCACTATGTCACCTTATATCTATGACAAAAACTAAGTTTCTATTTATAAGAAAACAATTATGCACTTATCATTAATATCAATATATTGAATAATACATACATCGAATAGGGAGATGAACATTCATTGTACAGGGAGATGTATTTCGAATGTATAATACAAATATACCATAATAAGTACATTAAATAAGATAAATATAATGAATATTTATTTATGTATTTCATAACACTTTTAAATTTTTTGAAATTTTTATTTTTTTTAAATCATTTTATATTTTGGAAGGAGGAGACGTGGGGCGGGCCGTTGGGCTCGGTCTGAATATGGCCCATGCGCTATTCAAGCCCAATTTAAAAGCAAATTAAGCCCAACTCACCAACAATCCAATGCTTCCACCAATGCAAATCAAAGCCCAAAAAGCATCAATACAGTTATGACTAGAATTAAGCCCAAACTTCCTCAAAAAAAAAAAACAACTAAGGGTTGTGTCTCCACTCTCCCCTCTTTCTCCACATACTTATCTTCTTCCTTATTCAGTTTTATCGCCTTTCTTCACATTGTAGACCAAGAACTCTCAAAACTGAACACTAAATTCAGTATATTTAAAGCTTTTAATCAACGGATAACGCTTTCCACTTTCAAGCATTGGACAGCCAAGACATTACCGTGAGTTATATCAATCCACCACCACTAGACCGTCATTGGAGAATCTAACTCACAGCTAATGAAATCACCATCTTCATATTATCACGAACTTTTGAAAAACTCACGGCTTATGAATAAGGAAGCGGATGTGACCCAACAAATCATCATGAATCATCAATGATAAATAGCTTTGGGTCATTTTTTCTCATCAGCCACCACCGTCAATTACACTCGAAATCATGGTTAATAATTAATGAAAAAATCAGCAAGGTATAAAATATATCAACACTCATTCAGTTCGAACGCTTTGAGGACCTATTTTATGAAAATTCCATGGACGCATTTCGTCAAACAGGTCATAGTCAACGAGTTAAGGAGGAGGCTTCAAATACCCAAATCTCAAACACCATGGACGATAGCTTCATTTCACCATTCATTCAGAAGCTTCTCGAAGTCCCAAAAGCGCACATGTGCTGCATGCCAAGTCGCTAAAATCCCCCCAAAAGTTGCCCTTAGAATACAATATATAGACTGAACCTCACTAAATTATTCTCCAAACCACCAGGGGAGAATACAATGAATGAAAACATCTGATCAACGTCCGCCAGGACAACACGATGAGCACGTAAATCAGACTGTGATTCGGGCCATAGAACTTGCAACTTCTAAACAAAACTTGCCATTCCAACTACAAGGCCGCGTCACACTTGTCACATGGATATCCATGTAACGAAGTGGCATTGACACGATTCTATGTTAGCATTTCTGTTCACATATTTGATGGGAGGATTAACTTAAACAAAAGAAGTTTTAGTTTGAGGATTTAGTTGGAGCAAAAAAAAAAAAAAATTAAGAATCAAATTGAACAAATTGAAAATGTATATAATTCAAGTCTTAAACCGTTTATTATCAAAGAAACTTGTCATAATGTTCCTTTTTTTTAAATTATAAATAAGAGTATTTATTGATACGGAATAAGCACGGGGAGCTAATCCCTTTCATAGGCCTTTTTAAGTTAGGGATATGGGTATATGGAACTATAGAGAAAGTCATAGGACAAACAATATGCCAAGAAGAATTTTGCTTTCGCTGTTGCGATATTGGGAATAACTTGAATACTTCACAGTTGCAGTGTAATTGTGACCAAAGTATTATCACTTTTTCTGCATCAAAAACTTCTCTAACAGTCTAGATAAAGTTAGATCAAGAGATCTTTTCAGCTCAATGGCAAAGTAACCAATTAACTCTGTTTTGTGTTCTTTTCCCCTTCCCGTTTTTCTTTGGGGTTAACAGTAATGGGCAGACATTCTTTTGTGCGCACAAGTTAATATTGCTTCATAGAAGGTTAAAGAATATCATATCTTTCTTCTGTCCCTCCATAGCTGCTGTTTTCATGGTTTGCATGGTTTCTCGGTATATAGTCTGGGAAGCAAACGGGATTTCTCCAGTGACAACAAGAAAGAAGAACATACTGATCTCCAATCTCAGGTAAGCCTTCTTTGTTATTCTCTTAACATCTTTCAACTCAGTGCTCCTTCTGCAGACATAAGAGAATTATGCTTAGTCAGGAAAATTATCCAAAAAGTGTTAAATCTATTTTACGGTGGCCAAATTCGTCATAAACTTTTAAATTATGCCTGTCATAAACCTGTCCATTGTGTCAATTTAGTCCTCAATCTTATGATAATTTCGTCTTAAATCTTTTGATGATTTTTCAATTTAGTCATTTTGGTCAATTTTGGATAGTTATTGCTGACATGGAGGTTTAGTCAATGTTGACCATTCTTTGTGGCATGTTTGGCGTTAAGGTGAACAACTTTTAAAAGTTTTTTCTTTTCTTTTCATATTCTTCCCCACCCCCCCCCTCCCCGCCTCGGGCGAGGGACATCCGAGTTTTTGGATTGACGAGGGCCACCCTTGCCAGGGCTGGCACGCTGCAATTGTTTTAAAATCAAACAGTATCAAAATTTCATATGCATTTGACTTTAGTGATTACTCGTAGAATAGCCGAGAGATGAAAGATTAGATTCTTCATGTTCCAATGGAATTTATGGGAGTTATGATCTTGTATCACATGCGACGACCTGATTTTAACGGCAAATTGACTTTGCTGCACGGCCGCAGGAGATCTAGGGAGCTGACGGTCTTCCATTATTCGTTTCTCAAGGTTTTTGCAGATTCTTAAGATATTTTCTCAACTAGCTGAGGTGCAAGGCCTCCTGAAACTGAACTTCTTTTCCAATTCGCCCAATGGCAAAAGCACAGCCAAGTGCCACAGGTAAAATCTTTCGAGGGCAGGGGTTTCTTCATGACAATCAATATCAGATCACGTTATTTCGTCAATGTAGACCGTTGTGCCATTTTTAGAACAGATTGAATGCATCACCAGCTGCGGCATGTTTTCTGTTCTACTAGTAATAAGACATCATTTTCATGTTGCTTTTGGCTTTGTTTCTCTTTTTGACGAGACTTGATTCCTGTTAGATGGAAAAAAGAACATATGCTTAATTCATTCTTGTCGTGAGGCACCAAATCACACTTGACACGAGCAAGAATGTTGACAGAATTATGCCCAAATGCACCTTTTCACTCTTTCTGGTTTCATGGGCTTGTAATCGTTTTCTTTCACTTGTTCAGAAATGAGTCAGATAGTCAAGGAAGTTGCAGTTACCATAAAGACGAAGATGGTCAACTTGCCTGCCGTGTCCACCGAGTGTTGCATCTATCGAGTGCCTGAGAAGTTGCATAAAGCAAATGCAGAGGCCTACACACCTCAAGTCATATCCATCGGGCCATTCCACCGTTGTAAGAAAGAGCTTCAGTTGATGGACGAGATCAAACTGAGGTACTTGACAGGCTTCCTCTGCCGCGGCAAGACTGACCTCCCAGCTTGTACCAGAATGATCAGTGAATCGGAAGACCACATTCGACAATGCTACCGTGAAAAGCTTACCCAAAGCAGGTGTGACCTCGTAGAAATTATCTTAGTGGACACAGTTTTTTTAGTTGAGCTGTTTATAAGGAACCGTAACTGGAACCACCGAGACCAGAACGACGAGCTATTCAGCAAGCAGTGGATGAGCAATGCTGTATTCCACGACCTCCTGCTGCTGGAAAATCAAGTGCTGTTCTTTGTCCTCGAGAATCTCTATAATCTCACCGCATTAAGTACCACTGTCACGTTCTTCAAGCTTAGCTACGAGTACTTCAAAGACATCCTACATGGGCACGAGCTCACAAGCACGAGAGTTCAGATGAAGCACCTCATGGACTACGTGCGAGCCCTGCAACTGCCCTCGTTCCCACGGGGTGTGACGTCCAAAAATGGCAAGAAATTCGAGCTGACTCAGAGTGCAAAGGAGCTGCAAGAGGCTGGTGTCAAGTTCAGATGCGGGGAGGGAACCTCCTCCCTGCTTGATGTCGACTTCAGGGACGGGACCCTCGTGATGCGGCATGTGGTTGTGCACGAGTGGACTGAGGCATACTTCAGGAACATGATTGCGTACGAGCAGTGCCACCACGACAACAAGTGCATCAGCATCTATGCCATCCTCATGGACAGCCTCATCAACACGCCCGAAGACATCGACATTCTAATTAGCTGCGGAATTGTGGAAAATCAGCTTGGGAGTGTGGACAACGTGGCTTGTCTCTTCAACAACATGTACAAGGAGACCATGAGGGAGTCCAGCGAGTTCCTCTATACGAACCAGTGCCAGAGCCTGAACACGTACAGCAGGACCCAGTGGAACCGGTGGAAGGCTGCCTGGTACCCGTGGAGGGTCATCCTGCACCGAGACTACTTCGGCAACCTGTGGTCTGGGATCTCCGTGGTCGTCGCGGTGGTCCTGCTCGTTCTGACCTTGTTTCAAACTGCGTGTTCCTTTGTGGATATTTATGCGGGCGACGCCTGGAGATTATTCCGCAGGCGCAAGTAGTGATATAAAAGGCATTACTGGTACCAAGGTATGGAAAGTCTCAAATTAAATTTCCAATCCTAAACGCTCTTGTCAATGGCCGCTTCATTTATGAAATAAAGCGTAAAGAGCACAAAGGAAATCTTAATGAGGCCCGGGATAACTATTGACTTGAGTCTCTCTCCTGCCAGAAAGGTTGACTAAACACTAGAACACACAAACCGTTGGCCAGATAAATTTGCCAACTCAAGACAAGATTTAGGATTAAAGTCCAAAATGTAATAGTTATATTTACCAGAAAAATCATAGGCTATGTTTAACAACTACATTGTACTCTTCTTTATTTGAAGAAAATGAATCTCTCGCAAGAGGCTAAGAAATATGGGGATTTCTACCGTGGAGGTAGACTTCTAAGGATTTTTTTCTTTTTTGGTAGACTGAACCGCATAAAACCTTTGTTTATCTTTTCTTTTATTTGTCTATTCCCTCTTTATATTAATGCACTATATGGCCGAGGCACCCTGCCCCTATAATCAGTTAAATTCTCTTATTTTCGTTCGTTTTGCACAATGACCAGCAGCTCTATTACCATCGATTTGGGTCGTTTGGGCTCGGACAAAATGGGCACTTGACTTGCCTTTATCATTTTTATTGGTCGCAATTACCTCCCTTGGCTTTGAGCGGTTAAAATCGCTTTAGAGGCAGATCAAAGTTGGGGCATGTTAATGGCTTGATCGAACCCCTTCCTATTTCTAATTCTAAATATGCCGAGTGGCAAGCTATTTACAATCTCGTCATGTAATGGATTTTTGACTCCATGAACCTCAGACCTGGAAGATTTTTGCATATTCTAAGATTGCAAAAGCCTTGTGGGACTCTCTTCGTGATATGTATGGACATAAAGACAATGCTTTCCAGATTTTGAGTTGCAGTAGGAGATTGCTCATACTGAGCAAGCCCATGGTCAATCCTTCACTGAACATCTTCGCGATTTTAAGCAAAAATGGGATGCACTTGGACAGTAACATCCCCTAGTTTAATCTATTGATGTGTATACTCAGTGAGAAGAACAAGATCACATATTTCAGTTGCTTGCTGGTATTCGTCCTGGATATGAAGATGTTAAGAGATGGATTCTTATGAGCGCTACTCTACCATCGCTTGCTAATGTCTGTGCCATTATTCAACGAGAAGACACTTGTCGAAGGTTGATGGATATTGAACCCAAATCGAGGGATAGACTGGTAGAGAGTTTGGCCGATAAAATTAATTTTGGCAACCAAACTAGTATCAACGCTCGTTTTAATGGTGTCAAAGGGAAAGGCTGCGGTCGTAATACCAAGTTCCACTGTCGTATTGTAGCAAAAATGGGCATATATAGGACTGTTGTTGGGATTTTTACCCTCACTTGAGACCTAATAAGGACAGGGCTACAGATCCTAGAGTTGTTAGTTAGGTCATTATTACATATATGCAAACATCTCTAGGATAAATGACTTTGCAACTCCAAAAACTAATGTCCTCCAGCGGTGTGTCTCAGCAGAGTTTTGACTCAAGAAACATGGTTTAAACTTCTGGTAATGTATTTGCCGAGATAAAAACAGTGCAAGTGCCATAACTTTTATATGGCGCTTACTTGAGTAATATAACTTTTTTTCACTTAGTTCAATGCCACAAATTTGAAAAATCAATCACTTGAGTGCCATCAACAATTTGCCTTGCCAAAAAATCTAATGTGGATGCCGAGCATCTTTTGTGGCATTGTTGGCATTGATGAAGACAATTAATAAAAAAATCAAAAGAAAAAATAAATCCACATCAAAATGGGAAATTAATAAATAAAAAAATCCACATAGGATGATTTGTTGGAAATGGCATTCAAATGATTAATTTTATTCCGATGTGGCACATAAGTGAGTGAAAATATATATATAACACTCAAGTGAATGCCATACAAAAGTTATGGCATTTCTGCTATTTTCATCCCAAGCATTTTTTATTACAAGTGAAGGTTAGGGAGGGCCAATTAATGTAGTTATCCCTCTAAACTTTATCATAAGGGTCTTACGTAGACATATGTCTTGCATTAATTAATTCTTTGTAAGACATATTAATAGAAGTGGATGCCATATATATAAAACTAGGCACTTCTCATAAATTAGGCCCCTTACATGTAAAATCCAAAAATATTTTAAATTTAATTTTCAATAAAGATTGAAATTAAATATCACCAAAACAATTATTATGCACTAATACATAAGTAGTATTATTTATAAATTACATCCTTCGCCTCTCCTTTTTCCCAATCACCGTATGCCCTTGACTCTGAAAATCTATCATATTCTCTCCTTATTTTACTCACATTAACTCGAATATAAATAAAAAGATTAAGTTTAACATTTAAATGAGCAATTATGTGAAAATGATAAATGCATAAAGGCTCACGTTTTTTCCATCCATTTTTTGACTTCTGATGCCCCTTATTACCTCAGATTGACTTTAATATCTCTTACATGTGCCAAATTTAAGATTTTTTTTTTATACTTTTTTCTTCTCTTTCTTTGGAAATTCTGATGCATTTAGAATTGCAAAAAAAAATATTGTATTTGCCAATAGATTGATTGGATGGTCTTATAATGCAATTACGATTGTCATAATTTCTTGTCAACAACTAATTATTCCACTTAATTAGCTCTACTTTTAATTTTTATAAACGTGGTCCTAAACTTTTAGGTGATATTCCAATGTAGTCCTTTTCGCCAATTACCATTGAAAATCACTGACATGGTGTCTAGTTATTGCCGGCCATCCTAAATGGCATGCTAACATAGGCAATTGGTTGATTTCCATGTCACAATTTGGAACGAGAATAGGCAAGAAAGACTACATTTAAATATTGCGCAAATGTGTAGCACTATATTGATAAAATTAGAAAGTTAAAATTGAATTGACATCCTTAAATTAGGTTTAAGACTAAATTGAGAATTTTCTCAAATATTCAAATATTCACTCCTTCAATGGACCCATGGATAAGCATTTTTGGGATGAGTACACTGGGAGTACCATAACTTTTGTGCTACGTTCACTTGAGAGCCACAATTTTAAAAATTCAATCACTTAAGTGCTATAAGCAATTTGCATTTTTTGAAAAATTCGATGTGGATGTTGGTTGTCTTACATGGCATCGTCACCACTAATGTGGCAAATCAATAAAAAAATATTATAAAATAAAATACAAATCCATGTCTGAATGTAAAATTAATAAAAAAAATTCCACATAGGATAATCTGTCTGAAATGACACTCGAATGATCGATTTTACTTTGATGTGACAATTAAGTGAATAAAAAGAAGTTATGGCACTCAAATAAGTGTTGTACAAAAGCTATGGTACTCATACTGTACTTGTCCAAGTCTTTGTCTTATTTACATCATTTATGGACTATTTTATAATTGATTCAGGAGCTATTAACTAGATGTGTGGTAGTGCTCGTTAGATAACTTACTTGCATGAGATTCCTACTAGTTTCTACTCTCCTATTAGGTTGTCAGTGGTGAAAAGGTCCCTATTCACGGGGTTAGGAAATTGGATTTATTTTTTAATTCTTCTGATATGTTTTTTGTGCCCTCAATATCGTCTAACTTATTATCTATTAGCAAAATTACTGGATCTAAATTGCAACATTATCTTTTCCTGTGATAAGGTTTGTCACACTCCGATCCTCGAGCACGCACACATCCTTCTCTTATTGGTCGATTTTATAATGCAATATCCCAGGACTATGTATCGCCGACCCTTTCATTTATTAAGCACATGCGGAAGCAGTTAAAATCCCCAGACAATAAAACGATGGGATAGAAAAGCAGGGCCATATTTTTCATATTGAAACTTATAACCAAACTTTATTACAAAACACAAACCAAAACACTTTGCAACTTTTTACTCTAAACTTTATTCACATCAAAAATGAGATCTCAAAAGAAGATAAACTCTTAGCCATCCGGGCCGTACTCAAGGCCCTTCTCGGGATTATCTTCTTCTCCCAAAAATCTTTCCCCTTAAGATTTACCTTCGAGTTCTCCTTCTCGGACTCCTCCTCCTCAGCTCCTTAGCAGGGTCCTGAAATGATTTCCCTAAACCGGGATGAGACTACCTCTCAGCAAGTACCACCCCACTAAGCCCGATTAGTAAACCATTAAACTATAGGCTGCCTAAACACGCACAGGGCAGAGGACTTACCTTGACCTCAGATCCCACCTGCAAGTCAGTACAATTCACAATAAACACCCATTTACTTCAAACAAATCGAACCAATCGATTACATGTCATACAATTCATTTTCCACGGAGGAGTATCTAAAAGCTAGGCCACGTGCATTCCAAGTCTCCGAGTCCACGTGCCTCGAACCTTGGGCCCACGTACATTCTCTAAGGCGACCTCTTTGCCAAAGCGATACATCAAGTCACTGAGCCACGTGCCCTTTTAGATGTTATTTCCAAATGCTGGACCCACGTGCATTCTCTAAGGCACTCATTTGCCAAGGTGACGCATCAGATCACCGAGCCACGTGTCCTTTTTACGACGCCTGGGCCCACGTGCCTTCTCTTAGGTGCTATCTCACCAAAGTGATGCATCAATTCACCGAGCCCACGTGCCCTTTTAGATGCCTGGGCCCACGTGCATTCTCTTAGCTGCTATCTCACCAAAGTGATGCATCAATTCACTGAGCCCATGTGCCCTTTTAGATGCCAAACTCTGTCACCGAGCCACGTGCATTCTCCAGGATGACATACCGAGTCTCCGAGCCACGTGCATTCTCTCAGGCAACCTTTTCGCCAAGGTAACATATTCAACCACTGAATTCACGTGCATTCTCCAGGTGATATTCCAATTCACCGAGCCCATGTGTCCTTTTTCAAGTGATTACCAATCTACTTTCAATACCGACAATCAATGCCCAACGATTTCTCAATCAAATAATTAAATCGACTCAACAAAACATTAAAAATGTTGAATAACATACTTGGCCATTTACCAATCAACAATTCAATCTCAATCAATTCCAATCAATTTAGGGTAAATCCCTAAAATATCACAATATATTCAATTACATACAACGTGGAGCTCAAATAAATAAACGGACTGCGTCAGACGATCAGCACGAGATTTTGGTTGTCAGCCATCAAAATCTTAATTTCCGAAAAATAATTAATTAATTTATTAATTTCGAAAATTAAATAATTAATATTAAAAATTCAGTTTAGCTCAAAATAAAGCCCGATTAAATAAAAAAAAACTTCACCGCGGTCATCAGCATAAAATTTCGGTTCCAGACCATCTCGTTGAATTTTCGAAAAATAAATAATTATTTAATTTAATTCCGAAAATTAATATTTAAATACTAAAAAATTCCACTTAGACCCGAAAAGCCTAATTGGAGCCCATTAAGGGTCGGGAAAAATCCCGAGGCACTTCCAATAATTAGTAGACCACGTCTACTTGCTAATTGCGAAATCAATTTATCTAAATCGCATCACAATTGACTAATAATTGCTAATTTATTCTAATCTAACAACCTAAACATAATTAATTAAAAATAAACCAACCTTAAGCATAATTAGCCAACTAATCCGAGATTAGTGAGATTACTCACCAAATCGCGCGCAAATCGGATCAGTCCGAAGGGGGCGACGCGAGGAACAACAAACTCCGAAGCACGGCTCGGGTTGGGGGCCCGGAAACGGCTCAAAAGCAGGCCTAAAGCCGTTGGAAACCCATTTCGTGGGTTGCTGGTCGAGGTTGGCTGGGGCTGCTCCGGTGGCCAAAACGGCGAGGGAAGGCCGGCAGAGGGTGAGGGGGACGCGGGGGAGGTCCGGCGAGGTTGAATGGCGGCCGCAGGTGGCTAGTTAGGGCTGGACAGAGGCTGGGCAGCGGCTGGGTCGCACGGGGGAACACCTAGCGTGAGGGACGGGGCTAGCGGCGCACGGTTGCAAGTGGCGCGCACACGGGCACGAGCGTGGGCGTGCGGTGCGGCGGCGGGAAAAGTGGCAACGGCGAGCTGCAGCCTTTGGTCCAAGCTTCTGGTTCGCTCGAACGGAAGGGGGGGGGGGCAGAGAGTGCGAAAGAGAGAGAAGAGGGAGAAGAGAAAGATAGAGATTGACTGGTCAAATAAGAGAGAGAGAGAGAGAAGGTAGGCGGTGGGGGAAATTGCACGAGGGGGAAAGGGAGAGGAGAGAGAGAGAAAAGAAAGAAAAAGAAAGAAAAGAAAAGAGAGGGAGAGAGAGAAAAAGAAATAGCCTTAATCTTATTTTTTTTCTTTTCTCTTTCTCTTTCTATTTCCTTTCGGGCTTCAATTTTTCTTCCGATAATTTTTTTCTTGAAATTTCAGACTCGTCAATAAATTGACGAACGATGAGACAACGTCCTAAAAAAAAGAATTATGACACGCTTAAAATTCGATTCCCGAAATCGAGTTCAATTTCATGGTTAAAAATCGATTAGACATGATTTTAGCCCAATCCAACTAATTAGGTAGCTTTTTGGGGATTTTACAGCTGATACATCCCTTAACGGCTTTACCCAATAGGTTAGTTAACTCGTGAGTGATCAGCTCAGAAAAAAAGGGCTATAGGCACGTTGATGAAATGCCCATTTCACTTTATCGAAATGGGGTCGAATTTCAGGATGTCACAACTCTTCCCCTCTTATACAAATTTCGTCCTCGAAATTTAAACCGTTACACTTTGTTCAAAAAGGCGGGGGTACAACTGTCTCATCGACTCTTCAGTCTCCTAAGTCGCTCCTTCAGTACCGTGGTGTTACCAGACCACTTTGACCAACGGAATGGTCTTTGCACGCAAAACCTGCTCTTTACGATCGACAATCTGAACTGGGCTTTCCACATATGACACACGGTCATCCACGTCCAATTCCTCGAAATTGAGCGCATGGGTCGAGTCAGGCTCATACTTCCTTAACATCGACACGTGAAAGACGTCATGCACTTGCGCCAATCTTGGCGGCAACGCAAGACAATACGCTAGGTTTCCGATTCTTTCAAGAATCTCAAACGGACCTACATACCTCAGACTCAGCTTGCCTTTCTTACCAAAGCGCGAAATTCCCCTCATTGGTGACACTTTCAGAAAAACATGATCACCGACTTGGAATTCCAAAGACCTTCGACGCTTATCTGCATAACTTTTCTGCCTGCTCTGCGCTATCTTTAATCTATCTCTGATCACTACCACGGCATCTACTGATTGCTGAACCAACTCTGGGCATGTTATCTTCCTTTCTCCGACTTCATCCCAACACACTGGAGTTCTGCATGCTCTGCCATACAATGCTTCAAATAGAGCCATCTTGATGCTCTGCTAATAACTGTTGTTGTAGGCGAATTCCATCAGATGAAGCTGATCTTCCCAACTTCCTTTGAAGTCTATTACACACGCTCTCAACATGTCTTTAAGAGTCTGAATTGTCCTTTCCGACTAGCCATCCATCTGAGGATGATATGTCGTACTATACTGAAGCTTTGTACCTAAAGCACTCTGCAAGCTCTTCCAAAAAGCAGCAGTATATCTCGGGTCTCTATCGGATGTTATCGTAACTACGACTCCATGCATACGAATCACCTGACGCACATACAGGTCTGCGTGTCTATCCAGACTCAAGTCCTTTCGAACTGCAATGAAGTGAGCTGACTTTGTCAGCCTGTCGACTACTACCCAAATCAAATCATTCCCCCTCTGACTCCTTGGTAGTCCAGTCACAAAGTCCATCGTGACATGCTCCCATTTCCACTCTAGGATCGCAAGAGGTTGCAGAAATCCTCCCGGCTTGCAATGTTGAGCTTTTACTTGCTGACAAGTCAAACACTTGGCCACATGCTTGGCGATGTCTGCCTTCATACCTGACCACCAGTAGTGTTGACGCAAATTCTGATACATCTTAGTGCTTCCAGGATGAACGCTGTAATTGCTACGATGTGCTTCAGATAAAATTTCTTCTCTAAGCTCTACATCGTCAGGTACAACCAAACATCCACGAAACCTCAGTACCCCATCATCTGAAACTTGAAAATCAGCCTTTCTTTTATCGGTATCCTCTTGAAGAATTCTCTGTACATCTGGATTTGTTGGTTGGAGTTGCTTGATTCTGACCTGGACATCCGGCTCAATTCTGAGAGTGGCCATAAAACTTGAGAGGTGGCCTACCTCAAATTTGAATTCCGAATCTAGAGTTCTCTCGATTAAGTTCCACTCCTTAACCAAGATCCGTGCCACTGAAGACTTCCGACTCAATGTATCGGCGACCTTGTTCGCCTTTCCCGGGTGATAAAGAATATCACAGTCGTAGTCTTTCAGCAATTCCATACATAGTCGTAGTCTTTCAGCAATTCCGTTCATCGTCGTTGTCTCATGTTCAACTCCTTATGAGAGAACAAATACTTGAGACTTTGATGGTCCGTGAAGATCTGAAACTTTTCCCCACACAAGTAGTGCCTCCAAATCTTCAATGCAAATATGATGACTGCGAGTTCTAAGTCATGCGTCGGATAATTCAACTCATGAGGTCTCAGCTGCCGGGAAGCGTATGCAACAACTCTACCATGTTGCATCAGTACGCAACCTAATCTCCTGAATGACGCATCACTATAGATTTCGAATCCTCCAGGACCAGATGGAATCATCAGCACAGGTGCGATAGTCAACTTTTCCTTCAGCTCTTGGAAACTACGCTCACACTTGTCTGACCATACAAATTTCTCTTCTTTCTTCAGGAGCTTTGTCAAAGGCGACGCTATCGATGAGAACCCTTCCACAAACCGTCTGTAATGACCTGCTAACCCCAGAAAACTTCTGATCTCTATCACTGTCGATGGTCTCGGCCACTTGATTACGGCTTCTATCTTGCTCGGGTCGACGGAGATTCCTTCTCCGGAAATCACATGACCTAAGAACGCAACACGAGTCAACCAAAACTCACATTTGCTAAACTTAGCGTACAACTGATGAGTTCTTAAGGTCTGAAGCACTAATCTTAGATGATTTTCGTGCTCTTCATTACTTCTCGAATAGACCAAGATATCATCTATGAACACAATCACAAACTGATCTAGATATTCCTTGAACACTCTATTCATCAAATCCATAAATGTAGCCGGAGCATTCGTCAATCCGAACGGCATCACTGTAAACTCATAATGACCATATCGGGTACAAAATGCTGACGTAGGAATATCCTCTTTCCGAATCCTCAGCTGATTATATCCTGTCCTTAAATCGATCTTTGAGAATATTGACGCCCCTTGCAATTGATCAAACAAGTCATCTATCCTCGGCAATGGATATTTGTTCTTGATCGTTACCTGATTGAGCTGCCGATAGTCGATGCACAAACGCAACGAACCATCTTTCTTCTTAACAGATAGAACTGGTGCTCCCCAAGGTGATGCACTAGGACGAATAAATTCTTTATCCAGTAACTATTGCATCTGCACCTTCAGTTCCTTCAACTCAGATAACGCCATTCGATAAGGTGCCTTTAAAATCAGTTCTGTCCCTGGTGCTAGCTCGATCACAAATTCAATCTCCCATTCTAGCGGTAACCCTGGCAATTCTTTTGGAAAGACATCTGGAAACTCCTGTACCACTGCAATATCTTCCATTTTCAGCTCTTCAACTGTCGTATCCATGATAGTTGCTAAGTACCCTTGGCAACCCTCATCTAACAAATGAGCTGCTTCTGGCAACGAGATTAAGGAAATCGAAGGTCCTCCTCGATTCCCGACAAACTCGAAGCTCTTACCTCCTAATGGGTCAAACTGAATCGCCTTACGACAGCAGTCAATTTTAGCTCATTGATTGGTGAGCCAGTCCATGCCAATTATCAAATCAAAATCATACATGGCTAGGACTAACAAGTCAATTTTCCCCACTCGCTCACCAATCTCTAACTTGCACCCCGACATCCCAAAGCAGCAATAACTTTATCTTTCAAAGGTGTAGATATGCAAATTGCTGATTCCAACAATACAGGATTCAATCCTAGCATCCTAACATATTGTTCGGCAATGAAGGAATGAGTTGCTCCCGAATCAAACAAAGCATAAGTAGGTTGGTCGTTGAGCGAGACCGTACCTGTGATCATGCCAGGCGTAACTTCTCCTTGACCTTGGGTAATTGCGTACACAATGCCCTGAGCTGGAGGTCTCTGCTGTCCTCCTTGCAATGCATTCTGAGGGGCATACCCTCCTATCTGTCTCATCGGTGGCGGCGGCGGCAACTAAGGTTGTCCTCTTTGCTTATTTAGACAAAATCTGGCTATGTGGCCCTGTTTGCCACATTCAAATCATGCACCCGTCCTAGCTGGGCACAGTGTTGTCCCATGTCTTCTCCCACACAAGCGACACTCATTATTCATAATAGGTCCTGACCTATTAAATCCACTCTTCTTGCTGGGCGGGCTTTGGAATCTATTTCCAAACATCGGCCTCTTTCCTTGGCAGATGTTGTCTTTATGAGAGCTAAACCTTGATCCAGATGAGGCAGCTTTATCGTTATGATCTTTCTCAATCTTTTGAGCTCTCCGATATATGTCATTATAAGTCTTTAGATCCAGAAGGACTAAGGCGCTTCTCAAATCCTGTCTAAATCCATCTCTAAACCTCCTTGCTTGATTCACAGGGTTCTCGATTAACTCGGGGGCATATCGCGAAAGTTCAGCGAACTTCGCCTCATACTCATCAACAGATAGGGAACCCTGGCGAAGACGTTGAAATTCAGCCATCTTCACCTCTTTAGCAGTCTCAGAGAAAAACTTATCATTGAAGGCTTCGCGGAAAGTGTTCTAGTCCTGAACAGCACCTTCCGGAAAGATCATTTCTCGAGTTGTCATCCACCAAGTGTCCGCAACTCCCTCCAGCTGGTAAGTTGCTAACATTACCTTCTCAACCTCGTTGCACATCAGCAGTGCAAACACTTTCTCAAGCTTCTGAATCCATGAAGAAGCAGCTTCGGGGTCCCTAGACCCGGTAAACAACGGCGGATTTAACTTTAGGAAATGCTCCACCAACTTATGGATTGGTTTTGCAGTGACCACTATCTCCAGTGGATTTTCAACATTCACGGCGGCTGGAGCAACGGCAGGTGCGACTGCAGGTGCGGCAGCAGGTGCAGTAGCAGGGGCAACTCCGGTGGCGGCAACAGTGGCGGCAGTTGCAGCGGCCTGAGCAGCGGCTTCAATAGTAGCAGCTTGCTGATCCATTCTATTACCCATCGCTTCCAAAACACGCAAGATCCCATCCACCCTAGGATCATTAGGGGCTGCTACCCCGACATCTACAACAGGTGGATTCACTCCACTCGTGCTAGCCTGTGCTGGCGCTCGACCATGTCCGCCCTGGGTTCCGACACAAGTCGGAGCTCTACCCCGAATAACGGCCCTACTAGTCCTCTTTGCAGGAGTTCTCGGCTCCTGATCGCTCATTGTGTAGCTTTACTCAACTAACACCTGTTTCCAATTCAACACTGAATTAGAAACAGAGCAATCCAAACAACAAACAATTTTAGCACTCAGCTAACACAGACATGCACCAGCATGAATTTAAAAGCATTTCCTACTAACTATCCCATGGTCAACGCTCCTTATCACTCCAATCTTCAACTTCGCTTTGATACCATTTAAACTAGATGTCACGCCCCGATCCTCGGGCACGCACACATCCTTCTCTTATTGGTCGATTTTATAATGCAATATCGCAGGACTATGTATCACCGGTGGCCAAAAGCGGGCCTAAAGCCGCTGGAAACCCATTTCGTGGGTTGCTAGTCGGGGCTGGCCGGGGCTGCTCCGGTGGCCAAAACGGCGAGGGAAGGCCGGCGGAGGGTGAGGGGGACGCGGGGGAGGTCCGGCGGGGTTGAACGGCGGCCGGAGGTGGCCGGATAGGGATGGACGGAGGTTGGGCAGCGGCTGGGTCGTGCGGGGGAACGCCTGGCGCGAGGGCGGGGCTGGCGGCGCACGGCGGCGAGCGAGACGCACACGGGCGCGAGCGCGGGCGTGCAGTGCGATGGCGGGACGAGCGACGACGGCGAGCTACAGCCTCTGGTCCGAGCTTCTGGTTCGCTCGAACAGAAGGGGGGGAAGAGAGTGCGAAAGAGAGAGAAGAGGGAGAAGAGAGAGATAGGGATTGACTGGTCAAAGAAGAGAGAGAGTGAGAGAAGGTAGGCGGTGGGGGAAATCGCACGAGGGGGAAAGGGAGAGGAGAGAGAGAGAAAAGAAAGAAAAAGAAAGAAAAGAAAAGAGAGGGAGAGAGAGAAAAAGAAATAGCCTTAATCTTATTTGTTTTCTATTCTCTTTCCCTTTCTATTTCCTTTCGGGCTTCAATTTTTCTTCCGATAATTTCTTTCTTGAAATTTCGGACTCGTCAATAAATTGACAAACGATGAGACAATGTCCTAAAAAAAAGAATTATGACACGCTTAAAATTCAATTCCTGAAATCGAATTTAATTTCATGGTTAAAAATCGATCAGACGTGATTTTAGCCCAATCCAACTAATTAGGTAGCTTTTAAAGATTTTACAGCTAATACATCCCTTAACGGCTTTACCCAATAGGTTAGTTAACTCGTGAGTGATCAGTTCAGAGAAAAAGGGCCATAGGCACGTCGACGAAATGCCCATTTCACTTTATCGAAACGGGGTCGAATTTCAGGATGTCACAAGGTTATCTTTCGGGACAGAACCACAGGAAGGAAGATTGGTGAAGTTTGGTTTCAAAAGGGGCTATGAACTGTTTGATTTTTTTAGTACGGTTTTGGTTGCTAGTTAGAATAAAGGCTCGACATCTCAACTATGGCATCGGCATATGAGGCATCCATCAAATCGGGTGTTATAGTCTATTGATCTTATATTTTCTCTAGATTCAAGTTCTCATAAAACTTGCCATTTTGCTAAACAGCATAGATTGCCTTTTTTATCAAAGGCCAAATTATGCATATGAACTATTTGATTTGATTCATTATGATGTTCAGGTAATGCACCAATTGAATCTCGAGATAGTTTTAAGTACTTTATTATGTTTATAGATGATAAATCTCAAACTACTTCATTGTATTTGCTTACCTCTAAAAGTGAATGGAAGACCGGACACTTGACACTCCATTTCATCTCCTCCTTCTGAGCCCTCAATCTTTATTTTGAATGGAAGACCGGACTGCCTTACTCCTCAAAGCGGCTAAGTTACTCTTCATTTGTTAGATGGAGCTCCCTTCAATCGGAATTTAGAAACACCCCCAAATCAGGTACGATGTCCTCATGAGCTGAGTCTGTAAAAGAAAGGTTGAAAATGGAGAGTGATGAGGAAAACCAGATTCGTGTAGCAGCTTTGTGTAGGAGTTTAGGGCATTTATGGTCAGAAAATGATGTGGTAGCTGTAAGGGAGGAAGCCCCAACAGATAAAATTATCGAATGCCAACATACTCTATTCGGTAAGTTACTATCGAAGCCGAATGTAACTTTCAAGCATTTTGTACCACGATGAAGAAGGCCTGGAAAGTAGAAGCAGTTGAAATCTTCCAAAAAGAACCTGGGGTTTTTCTCCTTTGTCTTTGAATCAGAAAGGTGACAAAGAAAGGGTTCTAAAATCTGGTCCCTGGTCATTCGCAAGCAATTTACTGGTTCTGAAACAATGTTTACCTGATATTCCTGAACACGCTATGACTTTTCACGATATGATTTTTGGGTCCACATTGTTGGCCTGCCTCCTAGTTGGATTCTGGAAGAAGTATATATTGAGGTGGCTGGAAAAGTGGGGAAAGTGAAGGAAATTCAGTTAGAAAAAAGAGGAAATCAGCTCTATAAAACAGGGAAAGTAAGAGTTGAACTTGAACTTTCAGCTCCTCTTAAAACAGGGGCTCTTGTGAAGATTGGTGAGAAAAAGTTATGGGTGGAGTTTAAATATGAACGCCTTCCCCATTACTGCTATTCCTGTGGAAAACTAGGGCACTATGCCTCTAATTGCGAAGAAATACCCTATGAAAAAACGGAATGGGCAGCAAATAGACCAGGGAAATATGGGCTGTGGCTTAAATCAGAGGTAAGGGACAGGAGCCCTCACTGGGAGGCCTTTTATGGAACAATAATAACTACTTCAGAGGAAGAGGACTACGTACCTGAAACTCCCATCCAGTCTAATCTTGAGATTGTGGGTTGTAATGGACCAGATCCAGGACCTAATCGAAGCAAAAAAAGAGCAGGAAATCCATCATCCAATGAAAACAGAGCAGAAGATATGAGGGAAACAGCAGCTAGAAAAGCAGCAGGGAAACAACCATTGTACTTATTGGACTCGCTGATGCAGGGCAGACATGAAACAAGAGGCATTCACAGAAAGGGGCCAAAGCTAATAAGAGCAAAAAAACAGAAGAAGAGTGAGGATTCAAGTTCGTTAATGATAGAAGATATGGAATTACTAGAGACACCTATCCAGATGGTGAAAGAGGGGAATGATTGGGCTTGGTGGCTAGCCCTAATAAGCCACCGGCGACATCATGAGGATTGTGAGCTGGAACTGTCAGGGGCTGGGCAACCCCCTGACGTTCCAAGAGCTTCGAGCCTTAGTGGCTCTTGAAAGGCCTAATGTGGTTTTCTTGATGGAAACCAAAAACAAGGAAATCATGGTGGAAAGGGTAAGGAGGAGACTTAACTATCAACAGTCTTTTTTGATAAATCCTACAGGAATAGCCGGGGGATTAGCACTCATGTGGAATGAAGAGATTCAAGTGAAAGTGAAGTGTAGCTCAAACTATGTAATAGATACAGAATGTGAAGACCCAACCAGTGGCAAACAAATGAGGATTACTTTCCTCCACGCACCAACAAACTACCAGGCAAGAACTCAGTTATGGCAACAACTACGGGGTTTTCACACATCAAACAGTCTACCGTGGCTTTGTATGGGAGATTTTAATGATACGCTATATAATTGGGAGAAGGAAGGTAAAAAGGAGACGGATTATTACCGAATTGCAGCCTTTCGGGATATGTTAAATGAATGTTCACTGATGGATATTGATAGTAAAGGCTGTATGTTTACGTGGACTAACAATAGAGAAGGGGAGGAGTTGGTCAAAAAGCGGTTAGACAGAGCGTATGTAATATGGAATGGCGGGTTACCTATTCAAATGCTGAAGTTTTGGCATTACCAGCGGTGGGGTCGGATCATAGCCCCCTTCTTCTCTCCTTGTATCCTGTTCATGGCAAAAGGAAAAGAGAATTCAGATTTGAAGCTTACTGGTTAGATGAAAAGAATGTGAGATGTTGTTATGGATAATTGGGCTGGAACATTCCAAGATCATAAAAGTTTGACACAGAAAATCCAGCAAGTAACAGAGGGACTAGCTAAATGGAGCAAGCAGAAATTTTCTAATGCATCATGTCAAATTAAAGCACTCAAGAAGCGCCTAACGGAAGTAACAAACAGCAACCCCAGAGAAACCAGCAAAGCAGAAATCCAGATGTTAAAGGCAAACATTGATCAACTATGGAGGCAGGAAGAGATGTATTGGGGACTAAGGTCCCGAATCAATTGGCTCCAATGGGGAGATAAAAATACGAAATATTTCCATGCCACTACAATCAGAGGAGGCAACGAAACAAAATTACAATGCTGAAGGTTGATGAATAGAACTGGAGTCGGGATTCCAAGGTGCTCAAACAACACATTAAGGACTACTATCGGACTCTCTATGATTCGGTGGGATCAAGGAATCTCCAGCCCATATTAAATCAATGCCCAACAGTTGTCACAACGGAGATGAATGAGATCTTGATGGCTGATATATCTGAGGAGGAGGTTAAAGAGAGCTGTTTTCCAGCTAGGTTCCCTAAAGGCTCCAGGACCAAATGGTCTAAATGGGCAATTCTACCAGCACTTCTGGGAGGATATTAAAATGGATGTCGTGCTTATGGTCCAGGAATTTTTTCAGTCAAGTAATCTTGATCCCATTCTCAACAAGACATACATTGCTCTAATACCAAAAGTTAAAAATCCAGAAAATATAAGCCAATTCAGACCAATCAGCTTATGCAATTTCAGCTATAAAATCATATCGAAAGTACTGGCAAATAGATTAAAACAATGGCTTCCACAGATCATTTCACATGAACAAAGTGCTTTTGTTCAAGGTAGACAAATCCAAGATAATATCCTAATTGTTCAAGAAGTGTTGCATCAAATGAGAATCAAGAAGAGGAAAAAGAAATTTCAGGCGATATTGAAGCTGGACATGCAAAAAGCATATGATAGAGTGGAATGGGACTTTCTTCAGTGAGCATGTTAAAGATGGGTTTTTCTAATCAGTGGGTTCATTTGATTATGCAATGTGTGTCAACAGTTTCTTTTAATGTGAAAGTTAATGGAGAGCCAACAGAATATTTTATTCCTACACATGGAATTAGACAAGGCGACCCCCTATCCCCTTACTTATTTATATTGACAGCCAATGTACTCTCATGGATGCTACACAAAGCCCTGGAAGACGGATGTATTAAAGGAATCAAACTAAACAGGTATTGTCCTACACTATCCCACCTCCTTTTTGCAGATGATGCTATCTTCTTTATGGATGGGACTGTTAGAGAATGTCAAAGTTTGGTGGCTGTCCTAAATCAATATTGCTATGCGACGGGGCAAGCAATTAATCTGAATAAATCAGGTATGTTCTTTAGTAATAGCTGTCCACAGGAGTTGAAAAGGAATATGACTCAAGAAATGAGAGTTCCAAACATTGACAAAGTAGGAAAATACCTTGGCATACCGTCAGATTGGGGACAAACAAAAAAAGACATGTTTGCATGGATTTTGGCAAGAGTAGATATGAAGCTAGCGGGATGGAAAGAAAAATATTTATCTAAAGCTGGGAAAGAAATTTTGATCAAAACTATTGTGCAAGCATTGCCACAATATGCAATGGCAATATTCAAGATTCCTAGTATCGGTTTGTCGAGCAATTGAAAAAAGAATTGCAGCATTCTGGTGGAGGCAAAATGAAGCCAAGAACAGCATGCATTGGAAGAAATGGGAGGTTCTAAAGTCCAGGAAAGATAGGGGAGGTTTAGGTTTTAAAGATTTAATCACTTTTAATAAAGCTTTGTTGGGAAAGCAGGCGTGGCGGTTATCCCAATCACCTTCAGCTTTATGGAGCCAAATCCTGAAAGGCATATACTTTCCTAATGGAGATTTATGGAGAGCAAACAGAGGTCAAAGACCATCTTGGGGATGGCAGAGCATCCTAATGGGACGTGAAGTCATTGCACCAGACCTAAGATGGATTGTGGGAGACGGGAAATTCATTAATATTCGCCAAGATCATTGGCTATCACAAGGAGTAATAGGAGGCCCAGAAAACAGAGAAGATCCTACAACAGTGGCTGAATTAATTGATGAGGAAAGGAAGGAATGGAAAGAAACGATGTTAAACCGGATGTTTGAAAGAAGAATAGTAAATGAAATCCTGTCTATCCCTATCGCTATGCAACCAAAGGAAGACAAGTTGATTTGGACAGGCAACAAAAATGGGACTTATACCGTTAAAAGTGGTTATAACAGCATGCACAACAAGTCCCTACAACAGGACAAAACAGAGCATCATCCTCATACCAGCCTCCCCGTGCCCTATGGACAAGGCTATGGAATTATCAATCCCCCCCAAACTGAAAATATTTCTGTGGAGCCTATGTCAGGATGCAATACCAACAAAAGAAAAGCTCTACCAGAGGAAGATTTTACCTGACCCGCTATGCCCTCTCTGTTCTAAACACCCTGAGACAGTCGAGCACATCTTTTTTCACTGCAAAACAGCCCACAGAATATGGTCAAATCATCGACTTAACCTCAGCCACAGTACAAGCACGGTTACCAGAATGGACAAATGGTTGGCGGAATTTTTAGAGGCAAAAATACACTCACCTGATGAAGAACTAGTCGCGGAGGTGCTTTGGCAGATCTGGAAAAACAGGAACAATTTTGTTTTCGGAACAGGAAGGCGCAACCGGAAGCTTTAATTGAAAGTGCCCTAGCACAAAATCAGAATTATCAGCGCTGGAATCCGTGCAAAAGAAAAGAAATGAGAGAAATGGCAACATCACCTGTGAAATGGAAAGCGCCGGAAGACCTAGATCTGAAATTGAACGTGGACAGCTCGTGGGTGGAAGGAGATGAGCAAAGCTCGATTGCGGGCATCCTTCGAGACTCCAAAGGCATTATTGTAGATGGATTCGCCAAAAAAACTTACGCGTCTTCGTCCTTGCAGGCGGAAACCCTAGCCCTGCTTCATGGGCTGCTCCTGCTGAAACAGAGAGAAGAACTTCACGCGAACACAGCACACGAACTGAACTGGAGTGTACTTTGCGAAAGTGATTGTCGCACGTTGGTTGACTCCGTGCTGGGCCGCGAAGAAGCGCCATGGGCCGTGAAGGAACAAGTACAGGTATGTAAACAACTTTTGGCCCAACTGACCAAAGCAAATCTTTCATTCTGTCCGAGAGAGGCTAACCATGCCGTTGATTGGATAGCAAAGGCAAAACGCCTTCTGGACTATTTTTCTTCCTTCCATGTGGTTTTAATGCATGAATGAACCCCCCACCCTTGTCTTTGGACTATCATTTGTTGACAATTATGTTTTGACATTCAACTTATCTTTTCCATGTAAAGATCGTCGTTTTCAATGAATGAAAGGAATTCCAAGCCCTTGACATAAATCAAACTCTCGAGATATTATTCCATAGCCTATTGAGAATTTCAAATGGTTGTTAAGAACACATTTCTTCATAGAGAATTAGTATACATTAACTACTCAATACCATACCAATTCTCTAATATGGATAACTTTAATACAACTCATACATGCATCCTAACAATCTTCACCTCACATATGAGCTCAGTGTTAGATTTGCTACCGTTTAATTTAGGAATCATTTTACATCAACTTATCTCAACTTGAATATATATATCAATGCCCAACTTCATCCCTAGTCTTTTTCTCCAAATCAAACCATGAAGTTGACTATCGAGCCCGTATTACTACACTACAATGCCTACCTACCTAGAACCGCATTGGTCACTAGATTCTCCTTGAGATATTCATCAAACATCTATACACATTGGGAGTAGGCTACCAATCAACCATCAGCTTTGATACTAGTGTTGGGTGGTTTTCAGTCTCTCT
This sequence comes from Eucalyptus polyanthemos subsp. polyanthemos, assembly GCA_017140185.1. Classification (NCBI taxonomy): domain Eukaryota; kingdom Viridiplantae; phylum Streptophyta; class Magnoliopsida; order Myrtales; family Myrtaceae; genus Eucalyptus; species Eucalyptus polyanthemos. The sequence goes on from CM029459.1 coordinate 26,664,665, forward strand.
CATCCCAAAATTAGCTAAAAGGCTGAGGCTTTCTCTTATACTTATAAATTGACAACTTGTCTCTTCCACAACCGATTTGGGATAATCCTAAAAATCTCCTCCTCAATCATCGGGCCTTAAATTGGAGGAGCAACAACTTGTATCTCCTAAGTAACTATGGGTCAAGATTTGTTGGTAAGCTAAGCTCTAATACTCATGTTGGGTAATCTTGGGCCTCTCTTATCCTATAATCTAGCGCAAAGAGTGAGATTTTCTCACACTTATAAACCAAGCACAAGCCATTCCATAATCAACGTGGGATAACCCAACAATCTCTCCCTCACATATTGGGTCCTGGGTTGAAGTTTGACAATTCTTATCTCCTGTATGATTGTTGGGTCTATACTCATTGATAAGTAATACAATCTCCACCTTAAATATTGGGCCCCAGATTGGAGCAGCAACTACTCATATCTCATGTGTGACATTTAGGTCCAGCCTCGTTGGTAACCTAGACTGCAATACTAGTGTTAGGTGGTCTTGAGTTTCTCTCCAAAAATTAGTTCAAAAAGTAAGATTTTCTCTTACACTTATAAACTGACTATCCGCTCCTTTCACAACTGATATGGGATAAAATCCAACAATAAGTGTAGAGAGATAGAGAGCGAACACTTGTTGAAGAAGGAGGAGAAGCTTATGCGTCACTCCTCTCTCTATATCTCTCTAGCATCAGTCTTTCTGTTCCAGCTATTACTCAATGCTTGTCTTTTCGTCGTCATTTTTGTTTCCGCTCTTTTTAAATTCTTAGTAAATTAGGAGTCGGTTTTTTTCCTTTTGACCATGGGAGCAGGTAGCCCGTAGTGGCGCTTGACATTTTCTCTCCCTCAATATTCAATTCTACGAATTTATGTCTAATAACAAATTTACTCGATTGCATGAGTAGTCGAGGATTTATCCAAAAAGTCAAGAGATACCACATCTGCTGACGAAAGACAACTTTTTCGTTTGTTCTTTTATGAAAATTCGACCCCAGTTAAATGCTATTATGACAGTTTGCGGGTCATTATACATCTTAAATATGTACGAGACACGTAAATCTTTACTTATAGGATTCACCGAGGAGAAAGCATACACTTACATGTGAGAGTGCTAGTATGAACAAAATAAAGGAGTTAGGGAAGAGAATAAGAACACAAGATTTATAGTGGTTCGGCTTAATCCAAGCCTACGTCCACTCTCCCACGATAACGGCCTTCTTGGTTGGATTCCACTATGCAATCAACAAGAGATTACAACTTCGAGTGCAAACACTTAGTAGTAGATCACACTATCTCACTAAGTCACTCTTTTGGTATTTCTCTCACGATTACAAACGTTTAAGCTCTCAAGAGACAAGTATATGATCAAAAGTCGCTCAGACTTTGGAATTATAAATTCTACGCTCCGTCTCTTACTTGCTCATCGGTCCATGATCTCCTTAAATACTCCTCCACTTCCAAACTACCCGTTGGACAGTATCCCGGAGAATCGTCTTCCAATATACCCATTGGACAGCTCTGTATCTAGAAGATTTGGTAGCCGTTGAGTGACAAAGGTAAAATCCCAAATTGATTCCGATCGCCCATACAAACGAAATCTTGGTTTCCATAAGTAAAGCTTCTTCGTATAGAAAGTTCTTGTCTTCAAGATCCAATCGTCAATCAATTAGATTGAATCAATCAAATCAATCTTGATATGGAATCCAAACTAGATCACTAGATATTGTATGATTGAGCTTGAGTTACGATTCATCGAATCTGGATGTAAAGTCTAAGAGCAATAGACTTTACAATCTGAGTCGAACATATCGCTTCAACAGATTTAGCTTTAAGGTCTGTACAGTTCAGCCTTCAGCATAGAGTCTCTTACGGTTCATCATTCACGTTCGTCTGGAATTTGTCGAGTGAGCGGACACGATGTAGAACAGACTTTGACACTAAAGTCCGGTCTTCAGACTTTGAGTCTTTAGTCCGCGGTCTTCAAACTTTGACACGCGAAGTCTGGAAATCTTCAGAATATACTTTGGACATGTGTTACGTTCAGTCTTCTGATCGTCTTCTGACTTTGACAATATTCTTTACATGTTCTATTATCTGCATGGTCTATTACTTAACCATTAAACATGTTAGTAGCCTTTGATTTATTTTGTCATCTTCAAAACATCATAAGGGATTTCCCTAACAACATGATGCTATATACTAAGCTAAATTTAAAAAGTGTCACTTATTGCGAGGTACAATATAGCGAAACCTAATAACTTATTACATTTTTTCAAAAGTTCAATTCGATTCATTAGGAGCATGGATGCTCATCTTAAATCTTCAAAGAATAAAGATATTTTGTTGGATGAGGCGGCCCTTGCCTAGTGTGGCCGCAAAGGCCTTGGATGAGGAGGGCATCGCGGCCTCATTGGCCGTGGTTGAGGGGGAGGGTCGTTAGTGACAGACCCTAAAACAAGGAAAACCAAAAATAAAAAAATAGATAATTCAAATTTTTTTAAATAAAAAATTCACGTCAGATGGGAAATTAATAAAAATATCCATGTACGATGATTTATTAGAAATGATACTTAAATGATCGATTTATTTCGATGGGTACTTAAGCGAGTGAAAAAAGGTTATGCCACTCAAGTGAGAATCATACGAAAGTAATAGTACTTGTGTTGTTCTTCTTCTCCGAAAAGTTGCACACTAATTAAGATGATATGTACTTTGATCAAGAAATAAAACATTTACTGATGGATTGGATAAGAAATCAACTAAAAAGAAGAACTCCGAACGTATAGGAAGTGCAAAGAAAAAAATAGTAATTCCTTATGTAATAAAGCTTAGGGATGATGTCACGTGAGTTCTCGAGCTTTTCTGAGTTCTGCAAAATTCAGTACTTCAGATTTTTCGATTTGTGCAATGTTAGTCCATCCGTGAGAAGGTTGGATAAACACTAACGTGGTAGCCAAATGGTCATTAAGTGCTTATGTGGCAATCCCATGTGGCTAGCGCGGGGCCTACATTGCTTTCTACAAATTTAGAAAATTAAAAAAAATATGAAAAAAATTACGTTGAGGTTTCTGAATGAAGAAGATTGAAGATAAAAATAAAGAGAACCGTATTCACCTTGCCCCCACAAATAAAGAATGCTCGTGGTGTCGCCAGCCACTGGCGACGGTGGCCAGACCCTTGCCGGCATCTAGACGCCTACTCTCGTCGCTTGTAAGCACTACAAGCAACAAACAGAAATGGAGGGCAACGCACATAGTAGAGACGGATGAAGTGCGTGCGCGAGAAAGAGAGGTTGCGCTAGGTAAGGCCATGGCCCTGATCGGTGTCTCTATTGGCGGTTGCTGGTAAGGGTGGCAAGCCCTTGGCAAACATTCATGACGGCTGCCGCCCTCTCCACTTCGTGTGATCTATGACGGCGATGCCACCATGGCTTGTGGCCAGCAATGGTTTGGTCACCCTCGTCGATGGCTGGTAAAATAGTGATCACCCTCTCTTGTTGAAGCGAGCTGAAGATGGTTTTTCCTCTATTTAATTTTCAATTCACTTTTTTCAAAACCTTTGACTTTATTGTTTTAATTCCTTAAATTCGTAAAGCCACGCAAGCGGTGTGTTAGTAACATAAAGCCACCATGTAAGTGCTTCACACGTAATTAATTGGCACATCAACATTTTCGTCTTAGCACCTAACGGAAGGATTACTAATGGGAAAATTTGAAGAAGTTTAAGGATGGAATTGTAAAAAATAATAATAATAATAAAAATAATAATAATAATAATAATAATAATAATAATAATAATAATAATAATAATAATAATTCAAAAACGAGGTTGCAGAAACCCAAAAAAATTGGAAGGTCCCATGCCTTTATCCCTAAAATTTTTGCAGTCAAAGTTGAAACGTTGTTGGGTATTGCCCGTAGACTCTACTTGTTCATATGATTAGCGTTGGGGGTCTCAATTTTCGCTTTTACCAATTTCAGGTGGAATAATAGCGTGGATTTCGCTTTTGGCTGCCAACAATAAATTTAATTATAATAAACAAACCAGTTACTTATAGATTTTGTAAATAATACTATTATTTCCCAATGCCAGAACTAGAGTTTCGGAAAAATCTAGACGATATTTTTATTTTTTTGCCAAAATTAATGAATGAACAGGGTGTAAAAAAGAAGCTTTTTCCAGAGTATAAGGGAGTCAGGAGAGAAATTATATTGCTTTTGTTTGAAAAGAGAAGTAACAGGGATAGAAAAACAATACAAGCAGTTCGATTTTATCACGTCTTTGTCTCTTCGTGTCTTTAGAATAGAAATACATAAAATCCTTCGGCAACAGCTACATACATTTTACACGTTCCGGAAAAAAGGAAGATATGAGATTCAGACTTTATTTCTTTTGTGGAAAATAACTTCTAAAGATAATATTTTTCAAATTTTCGGGCATTTGAATCACGGAAAATCAATAAGTCAATGAAACATTTGCCATCTTGAAAAAATACCTTAAAAAAATAATTTATTCTTTTTGAAAAGAGGAAATAATTTTCCTTCCTCTCTCTTTTTTTTTTCCACTTAGGTCAAACTTGTTCCCCTTTGTGAACTCTTTTTAATAATTTTTTTCTTTTTCTTTTTCTTTTCTTTTTTGCTTTTGCTTTTGCTTTTTCTTTTTCCTTTTCTTTTTCTTTTATTAGAAGGTTTGGAAGGTTGATCTCCTTCCTCTTTCACTCTCAACCTCACTGCTGGTTGGACGTCCGTCGGTGGCAAACAAAGCTTCGTGGGGTGCGGCCCTGCAGGGCGGCGGTCCCCACCATCGCCGCCACCACCACAACCAGAAGAATCTCCGACTATCGATATCGTCGTCTATTGTCGCAAGCCTTCATCACTGAAGGCATCAGACACGCTCCCATTGCTGTTGTACCTCATGAACGCTGTCTTCTTCAGGCTCTTCTTCTCCGTCCATACTATCTCCTCCAATGATGGCACAACAAGATCCGCAGCTTCATCCCCCTCCACGTCGTCTCCATCCTTAAGATCACTGCCACCATCCACCTCCTCGGCTTCTTCGGCATGCACTTCCTCCAGTCCTAACTTAAACAAAAAATTATGGTTCAAGGATTCAATTGAACAATAAAAAGGAGTTCAAGGATCAAAATGAATAAATTGAAAAGTTATATAATTCAAGCCTTAAATCATTTATTAACAAAATAACTTGTCATAATTTTCTCTTTTATAAATAAGTGAGAGTATTTACTTATACACAACAAGCACAGGGGAGCTAATCCCTGTCATAAGCCTTAAAGTAGTCATAAGGGTAAATGTAACTACAGAGAAAAGTGTTAGAAAAAACATTACAACAAGAAGAATTTCGCTTTTGCTGTTGTATCACTGAGAATAACTAAAGTACTTCATAGTTGCAGTGTAATCGTGACAAAAGAATTATGCCATTTTCTGCATCAAAAACTTCTTTAACGGTCTAGATAAAGTCGGCCCAATAGGAATCTTTTCGCCTTAATGGAAAAGAAACCAAATAACTCGGTTCTGTGTTTTTTTCCCCGTCTTTTCCTTTGTGGTTAATGGTAATTGTCAGACCTTCTTTTGTGTGCATAAGCTAATAATACTTCATAGAAGGTTAAAGAATATTGTACCTTTCTTTTGTCCCCTCATAGCTATTGTTTCATGGATTGCGTGGTTTCTCACTATATAAGTCTGGAAAGCAAGCTGGAGTTCTCCAGTGACAGCAAGAAGGAAGAGTGCATTCTTAATCTTGAATCTCAGGTAAGCCTTCTTAATTTTTCATTCAACATCATAAAACTCTGTTCTTCTTGTGCAGATAGAGTATTATGTTTAGTGACAGGAGAATTATTTAAAAGTCATAAACTTATTGTACGAGGGCCAAATTAGTCAAAAACATTAAATTATGCCAATTTAGTCACAAAACTTTTGATAACTTGCCAATTTAGCTCTAAATCTTTCAATTGTGCCCAATGAGTACTCAATATTTTGATGATTTATCAATTTAGTCTTGAACATTTTAACGATTTGTCAATTTGGTTATTTTGATTAATGATGGCTAGAAATTGTTGATGTGATAGTCTAGCCAGTATCGACCATCGATGATATGGACAATTTTTCTATCTTATGATTTTTTTTTTAATCTTTATACTTTTTTTTTTTAATTCCCTTTTTCCCTCCATTGACCTCAAGCAAGGGACTTTTGTGCTTGGGTTGTGACGGCCACCTTCACCACCTTTACTAAGGGATGATGAGGGCAGCCCTTGCCTAAGGCTGGTGGAGGCAAAAAGGGAAAAAAAGGAAAAGAAAAGATTAGAAAATGAAAGAAAAAAAGAAAAAGAAAAACTCATAAAATACAAAAATTGTAAATATTGTACTAGTGCTGATCGTATAATGCAGAACGGTTAGCATTGACTAGACCGCCATGTTATAGATTTTCAGCCAAAATTAACCGAAAGGATGAAATTGACAAATTGTGAAAATGTTTATGATTAAATTGACAAATTATTAAAGATTTTATAGCTAAATTAGTACAATTGAAAGATTTAGGATAATTGGCTGCCATATAATAAATTTAGGGCTTTTTGGACAATTTTCTTGTTTAGTAACTACATGCTGCAAGTATTTTCAAATCAAATAGTATAGAAACTATGTATGCATTTGACTGAGAAATAGAAGGTTAGATCATGCATGTTCCAGTAGAATTTATAGGAGTTATGATTTTGTATTATTTGCGGCCACGTGATTTTAACGGCAAATTGACTTGCTGCACGGCCTTGGGAGATCTGGGGAGCTGACGTCTTCCATTACTCATTTCTCAAGCTTTGCAGATTCTTCAAGGCCTCCTAAAACTGAACGACTTTTCCGATTCGCCCAATGGCAAAAACACAGCCCGCAGGTAAAATCTTTCGAGAGCAAAAAGGTTTCTTCATGACAATCAAAATCAGATCACATTATTCTGTCAATATAGACCTTTGTGCCATTTCTAGAGTAGAGTGAATGCATCGCGAGCTGGGCATGTTTTCTGTTCTACTAGAAAAAAACATCATTTTCACGTTGTTTTTGGTTTTGTTTTTCTTATTAACGGGTCTCGAGTCCTGTTAAATGGATTAAAAGAACATGTGCTTAATTTATTCTCGCCATTGGGCACCACCGAGACACAGACGAGAATGTCGATTGAATTATGCCCAGATTTACCCTTTTACTCTTTCTAGTTTCATGGGCTTGTAACCTTGTTCTTTCACTTGTTTAGAAATGAGTCAGATTGTCAAGGAAGTTGTGGTTACCATGAAGACGAAGATGGACAACTTGCCTCCATTTTCCGCCGAGCGTTGCATCTATCGAGTGCCTGAGAAGTTGCGTAGAGCAAACGCAGAGGCCTACACGCCTCAAGTCATCTCCATCGGGCCGTTCCACTATGGTAAGAAAGAGCTTCAGTTGACGGAGGAGATCAAACTGAGGTACGTGACAGGTTTCCTTCGCCATTGCAAGTTCGACCTCCCAGCTTGTACCAGAATGATCAGCGAATCGGAAGACCGCATTCGGCAATGCTACCAAGAAAAGCTCACCCAAGGCAGCTATGAGCTCGTAGAAATTATCTTAGTGGACGCAATTTTTTTAGTTGAGCTGTTCATAACGAACCATTACTGGAACCACGACCCTGAGCACCGAGACCTGAACGACGAGATATTCAGCAAGCAGTGGATGAGCAATGCTGTATTCCACGACCTCCTGCTGCTGGAAAATCAAGTCCCGTTCTTTGTCCTCGAGTATCTATACAGCCTCACGACATTGAGTACCACTGTCACATTCTTCAAGCTTAGCTACGAGTACTTCAGAGACGTCCTGCACGGGCATGAGCTTGTAAGCACGAGAGTTCAGGTGAAGCACCTGGTGGACTACGTGCGAGCCCTGCAACTGCCTGCATTCCCTCGGCGCGTGACGCTCAAAGAGGGCAAGAGTTTCCAGCTGACTCGGAGTGCAAAGGAGCTGCAAGAGGCCGGGGTCAAGTTCAGACAGGGCGAGGGAACCTCCTCCGTGCTCGATGTTGACTTCAAGGATGGTATCCTTGTGATGCGGCGTGTGGTTGTGCACGAGTGGACCGAGCCGTACTTCAGGAACATGATTGCGTATGAGCAGTGCCACCATGATGAAAAGTACATCAGCAGCTACGCCATTCTCATGGACAGCCTCATTAACACGCCCGATGACGTCAACATTCTAATCAGCTGTGGAATTTTGGAAAATCGGCTTGGAAGCGCGGATGATGTTGCTCATCTCTTCAACAGCATGTACAAGGAGACCATGAGGGACTCTAGCGAGTTCGTCTACTCGAGCCAGTGCCTGGGCCTGAACGCGTACAGCAGGAACCGGTGGCACCAGTGGAAGGCTGCTTGGTACCGGTGGAGGGTCATCCTCCACCGAGACTACTTCAGCAACCCGTGGTCTGGGATCTCCGTGGTCGCTGCGGTGGTGCTGCTCGTTCTGACCTTGTTTCAAACTGCGTGTTCCTTTTTGGATATATACGCGGGTGACGCTCGGAGATTGTTCCGTAGGCGCAAAAGCCATTACTAGATCCATGGAATAGAAAGTCTCAAACTAGATTTGCATATCCTAAACACACTTATCGATGGCCGCATCATTTACGAAATAGAGTGTAAAGACCACGAAAGAGATCTTAATGAAGCCCGGCATAACTATTGACTTGAGTTTCTTCGCTGCCAGAAAGGTTGACTATACACTAGAAGACAATAACGCTCATGAACGGAACGAGCAATCACCAGAAAGAGAACAATCAAAATGTCAGGTCATTGACCAGAGAAGCAGGATCACTGACGATCTAATGGAAGGAATGGAGAATGCTGATTCAGATCCAGAACAGTAATTACCAGAAATGCTCGGTCTTTCCAGTAATGCTTGTAAGGAGTTGCTGATCTTCGGAAAGTAGGTTCCACCACTAGAGTTTCCAATAATTTATGAGAGTCTCGGAACTAATTCAACAGCAATGCCGGGATCTAGACTGCTAGCTTCAAATTTTAAAGCAGACCAAACCAAAATTGAAGCGAAAGAAGAAGCTTGGAAACAAACAAAAGACACAAACAAAAATGCAGATAGTGTTTTAGTATATTTACGAGATTTTGTATATTTTCCTTGATTGGTACATAGTAATTGTAATTGATATTGTGCTACATTAGATAGTTATCTAGTAAAGCTTATAAACCACTCAGTACTCCATATTCGAAAATATATAAAATATTACATTTTTTTTTTCTCATCACAATTTTCATTTGGTATCAAAGTCTCATTGTGTTTTGAGGGAGCGTCCATCGAGTCTGAATCATAACAATGCCAGCTGAATCGGCCATATTTTTCTCCACGGTGGTCATCACAAAGGTAACCACATCGGCCACGTCACTCTCATTTCTTTGCCAAGCCCTCAACTTCAGCGACTCGGATCTCTATCAATTTTCCTTCAAGACTGAAGCTTTGAATTACTATTCGGCACACTTCCACTGTTCATTTCGGAAAAAAGGTCATGACCATTAGACTCACCCCCTTAGATGAGAGAAATTTTGAAACTTTGTCGCCAAATGATGCTAGACGCTGGCACACGCGCCACCACGCGCCGTCGCATCTTGGACTAGGAAACCCATCACTGTTCCGTCATGACTTAGACACTTTCGACGGGTTTTTCAAAAAATGAACACCAACCCATGACTCACTGTCATCCGTGAGGCTACCGATGAAGTTTCAATGCCAAAGACGTCCGCACGCACCTCCTTGTGCCACAGAAGCTTCTGTGCGTGAGATCCACGTACCTCTCTAGTGACACGTGCCTGCACGCACCACCACTCTCCGCTCGGCTGACGTCTTCGGCCACGTCATAGCCACATCACCTTTGATCCGCCGACGTCATCCGTCACATAGGAGCCACGTCATCCTTGACTGTTGACTTGGTCAAATTGTGTTCATATTTGATTTTTAATTGATGCGTCCTTAAAGGTAAAAAATCGAGATTAGAGTTTCCAATCGTGACGAAGCTCATTTGTTAATTGAAAATTGTTGTTTTTCGCTTCTTTCATTTGCTTTGTCATTTTTAGACAATTTCCTATTTATTTTTATTGAAAACCCAAAAAGTAAAATAGATTGATTTTTGGGTTGACTTTTTAATTAATCAAGAAAAAAAATCAACCTTGGATCGAAAGTTGACTTTTTGCACAAAAAGATGTCAAATAGTCTTAATTTCACTTGGGCTAAGTAATTTTAAAAAATTTCCAAGATTTGACACAAAAAATTAACCTTTGAAGAAAAGTCAACTAAATGGTTGACTTTTGATCAAATGTTTGACAAAATAAAAATAAAAATCAACAAAATAGTTTATTTTACTGTCAATTTGACTTTGGTATCTAAATTTTTCCAAAAATTGATTGAAAACCTTGTTTTCTAAATTTTTCAGTTTTAGGTTCAAAATTTTCCAAAAATAAAATTACTTTAATTCTAGTAATAATTAGGTCTAGTTCCTTTTATAACATTTGGTGTAGAGACTATTTCTCATTCACTCGTTCACTCGGTCTTGAGAACAATTGTGTCAAAGTGCAAATTGCCACTTTTAACTCTAATTAGGGGGTCTAAATTAAATTCTTCCTAATTTGTGAACAGACACTTTCATTCCGCTCATTTCTTGAGATAAGTTTGAATCTGGGGCCCGTTTTGAGAGATATACCCAAGAACTTTCCAATTTAAGGAATTCGGCCTTTTTGGATGGAAAACCAAGCTAATAAGCTTCAACTAAGGAAATTTAAGTTGAATCATTTGAGACTAAGATTTAATTTCACGAATCAAGGTTTAATTTCATTATCAAACCTCGATTCTAGCATAAGAGTCATGACATAAATTGAAGGTCAATTTGGATGCAATAGATTATTTTAAGCATGGGCAATTAGTCTAATAGGTGTCTCGCAATATTAATTGAATTTGATTTCAATTAATTTACAATTTATCGAGAAATTGCGAAATTGTTCAATTTGCCATATAATATCCAATTATGTGTACCCATGGTGTAGGTCTATTATTTCTCGTTATAATCAAGCAATTAGGTCAACAGAAAATCAATAGATCACATCTATGTGGTTTATTTGGCCTAATCCCTTTAGAATTGGACTGTTTTCCTTCAAATTGAGTAAGTTTTCCTTTCAATGTGGTTCTTTAGGGACTAAATTGCATAAGATTTAGTTCCCCAAGGATTGATTGGCCAAAATTGATCAAGAACAGGTTGAACCAACTTAAATTGGTCTGACTGGCCACCGGCGGGATAGGCTAGTTCAGCCTTTTCCCAGTCGGTTCTTGATCGTTGACAACCAACCGCTAGCTCCTTGTCATGTGTACTTTATTCCCGCATTCCTTGATTTTCCAGATTTCGTGAAAATTCCCCAAATTTTGTGAAATTACAAAATCTTCCCTAATTAGTCCCTAATTGTAATTTGCTTTTAAACTCCCATTTTTTGTGAATCAAGACCATCCGATTGTGGAACATATTTTATTAGAATTAACCCCTAATGACCTTAATTAGACCTTTGATCAATTTTTGACTGACAGATTGAACTGACGGTCGAGATTTGTGCATGAACCTAGGTCATTCCATTTTCTTAAAAGGTTGCTTTAAATATCTTGATATTCATTGTTAAATGATTTTCAACGAGTCTTCTTTTCAAATCAAATTTAAGAATGCTTTGGTACATGTGATGTTTCTAGAAACCATTTATTAAGAAATTCTTCTCCCAAGCTCAATTTGGCTTGAGGAAAAGTCATAGTTTGGATCATATTCAAAATGTCTGCGATGCTTGTGAGTGCATTTATACGAACCCCGAGCTAGCCTTGATAATTTAATGTATTCCATAACCTAGATATTTCTTAATCCAAAATATTTTCAAAATTTTTCTTAAATCCTAGTTTGACGTTGTGAAAGTCACGGTTTGAATTGTATTAAAATTGCCTATGACACTTGTGAGTGCATTTATGCGAGCCCCAGGCTAGCTTTGGCAATTGAATGCATTTCATAGCCGAGACATTCACTTTGTCTCAAGACTTTTTGTGGATGGTTTTCAAAAGATGTCTTTGAAACATCACATATACCCTCATGCATACAATCACATCATTCATTTAGAAATGCTTATGTTTGTGATTGGCACATGCTTTTTGGTAATAAGTGATCCACCGACGGCTCACTCATTTGTTTAATTGATTGATAAATAAGGTCTAAAAGGCCTACATGCATGTTTAATTCCCGCAAATGCATGTGATTTCTACATGAATGGTAGGATCGATGCATGATATCGAGGGAAATTGAGATTATGGACGTAAATATTCTCGCATTTATTGCTACTGCACTCTTCATTGTAGTTCCTACTGCTTTTTTACTTATAATATACGTAAAAACAGTCAGTCAAAGTGACGAATTTGAATCAAACTTAACTTCTTTTCTTAGTCAATGATTGAAGAAATAGAAGAAATCAAAAGGATTTTCATCTTACGTCTTAAATGAAATGAGTGGACTCGAATTAGCAGTATAGTATTCTATGAGATCCGATAGTATGGTAGAAAGATTCATGTATTTCTTTCTACCATACGAGCTATTATTCTTATTGTAATTTATTGGAATGTAACAAGTTGTACTGTATAAAATTTAAAAATATATATATATAATTTTAATATAGATTAATCTACAATATGTATCTTTTTGATATATGTATTGATATATGTAATGTACATAGCATCCCAATTCTATTTAATTTGTCTTGATTCCAATTAATCTAAAACAATCGAAAGGCAATTCTTAATAGTACGTTTCGAATTCCTAGATTTCTAATTATTTTCGATACAAATCCCTATATCGATCGAAAGAATCAAATCCATGGGTGACGGGGGTATGGAATATAGTATATTAAAACAGGAAAATTGATTAATTTTCTTTTACCATTCTGAAGAAGTAATTGATTGAGCAATTAACAAATGATCCAAGAAGTTCTCTAGAAATTTCTTCTGATTTCGAAAAGGAATAAAATAAGAAAACCCACCATTTTATTTAAACTCTTGAACCATGATATGAAATGAGTCAATAAAGCCTAAGTATAGCATAAATAAGATTTCTAAAATAAAAACTAAAAAACAAGTGGTAAAGTAAGTGCGCAATATGTGACTTGACCACTTTGCAGTCATTCTTTGGAAAAGCCCGGTTCTCTTTGTCTTCGAGCTCTCATTCCTCAATCCATTTATTCGTTCAAGATGAAAAAAGATGTTTGTGTAGAGTGGTGTTTTCCTTTTGAAGTCGCTCTACACTTTTTTCTAGCTATAGATACTCCTCTAACTCAAAAAATTTCTGAGTGCACTTCATTTTTTCTTGGCGTGATTCTTCCAAAAAAAATTGGAAGATATTGGCCTTATAAAAAGTATCTATATGCAAAATATCTAAATTAGATTATCTTTTCCCTTCTTTTTGATTTCTTTTGTTCGTTTCATACCGTGTCTCCTCTAGTTCATAATCAAAATATGAATACTCCATACATATATGAAAGGTTCAATTAGTTGCTTGAAAAACCCAAGCAAAGGTCCAAGCAGGCATGAATACAGCATCTATAGGATAACTTCCATCTTGAAAGTTTTTTGGTGTTTTTATATGATATCCATGATTCCTCTCGATTTGTAATCCAATACACAAATTAATGGGTTCCGTTAGATTAGCTATATACCGTGTGTTATCAACGATTTCCACAGAAGTTGGTAAGATGATGTCTTGAGCAGTTTACACATCCAGGACCCTTGACACAAATAGACGCGTTGCGAGTTCCATTTAGATTACTTCTCAATACAATTTCTTTGTTGATTCTTGGACACGAAGATATCAAATGGGATGCATCAAATTAGCATGTCCAGTAACCCATGTGTGGTATTTGAATTGTCTTCCTAGTTATATCGCCAATATTTTAGATAAACCTCTTAAAGAATTAGAAGGGCCAGTATACTGCGATGTGTGATTTGATTGAAATTCTGATTTTACGAATTCGAAATGAGAAACTGTCATCCTAGTCAACTGAATTGGGATGCCCCACTATAGGGATGGTGAGAAGAGATATATTTTACATCCCAAAGGGGCTATAATTGGAGATACCATTATTTCTGGTACATAAGTTCCTATAAAAATGGGAAATGCCTTACCTTTGAGTGCAGTTTGAACTATTGATTTACGTAATTTGAAGTGATTAATTAGGTTTACGACGGAACCTAGAAATCAATCACTAATCCAATTTGAGTACCTCTACAAGATAGACCTCAATAGAAAACTGAAGAGTAACGGTAGCAAAGGGAGATTTGATTCATTTGGAATTAAAGTCATTTCAAATTAAATAATTCAGAATGAAAGGGTACGTTGACCGTGAAGAGTAGGTAATATGTTCAATCCCTATGTCTGTGTTTCTATTGCATTCTATCTCATCGTATCACATTCTATTATTCGATATTTGAGAATCACCGTCAATATCTTGGTGTAGGTCTGAGATAACCCTTTATTCCATAGTCCTAGGGTGGGGCTATTTACAACTAGCCAATCGAATCACTATTCGCAGCCTAGGATTCTATTTTATCATCAATCCAATCGCCGTTCACATTTTTTCTTTTTCTTATCAATGAATAAATCTCTTTACTTGTATGACTTAGATGTCTCGTCTTTTTCGAAAAAGTGATTCGATGGATGGGATTTGGTATGATACTTATGAGATCGATGAGATTGATATTCCAATATTTCTTCTTAGAATGTATTGATTTGAACTCATAAGCGGGACCACCACCCCATAGCATGTTGCCGCCAGAAGCAGAACCCCGTATTTCTTCTAGGAGATTCTCTAGAAGAGCGATTAATCAAGTCCGACAATGGGTTTTCCAACAAGCCTTATGAGGAGCTCTAGGAACTCTGAATAGTTGTTTGAACAACGAGTTACATTTACGTACTATCAGTGCTAATATTGGCATGTTTGGGCCGATGAAAGAAATAACTGATTAGTCCTTCTATTGTAGGCATTTTTCACAATTGCATTGCAACTACCCATTGCAAGGAATTTAGTTCTTACAAGTAAATGCTCAAGACCCAAGTAAGCTTACAAAGTTCATCATAATCAAGTGCTTTTTGGGTCGTCTCAGACCTTGCAATTGAACTTTATCCCCCAAATATCTTGAAGGGATTATTGCTCAAAGGGAAGTAGACTACTCAAGAATTCAGGAGAAAACCACTGTGTTGGGACTTCTAAAATAAATTTATGGTTCATTAACAATTCAAAGATGAAAAAATGGTAAAAAAGAAAGCATTTCTTCCTCTTCTATATCTTACATCTATAGTATTTTTGCCCTAGTGGATCTCTCTCTCTCATTTAATAAAAGTCTTGAATTTTGGATTACTAATTGTTGGAATACTAGGCAATCCGAAACTTTTTTGACTGATATTCAAGAAAAGAGTATTCTAGAAAAATTCATAGAATTGGAAGAACTCTTACTCTTGGACGAAATAATAAAAGAATACCCAGAAACACATCTACAAACACTTTGTATAGGAATCCACAAAGAAACGATCCAATTGATCAAGATGCACAATGAGAATCATATCCATATGATTTTGCACTAGGGCCCAAATAACTCAATTTTCAACCATGAACAATTTGTGTCAATGGATTCGTTCCATCCAAAACTTGAGATAATGGGTGTAATCCAAAAAAAGATTCATAAGTGGTTGTTAATGGAGTTGAAGTTACCAAATTCTGAGGTTTTTTCTTTTTTTTT
This sequence comes from Eucalyptus polyanthemos subsp. polyanthemos, assembly GCA_017140185.1. NCBI lineage: Eukaryota > Viridiplantae > Streptophyta > Magnoliopsida > Myrtales > Myrtaceae > Eucalyptus > Eucalyptus polyanthemos. The sequence goes on from CM029459.1 coordinate 26,680,509, forward strand.
TTATAGGATAGAATTCCAAAAAAATGGACAGACCCCTACTGTGAACTAATAACTATATGACTAATAATCAACTCACCATTTCACGTTATCTGGATACAAAAAAGCAGTCAAGATATGATATATTGGTCATATCATTGTAGCAACTGAAATCCTTCTCACATAAACAAAAAAATAAAATAAAAATCAATATGACTATGGTATTGATTCAAAGGCTGTACCTATGGGATAGGGAAGATTTCAATTTTACGTACCCTTCGCTCAATGAGAATACGGGTCAAATTCTACAGGATCAAACCTATGGGACTTCCGCACGCCTTTGAGACCCTGAAAAATGGACAAATTCCTTTTCTTTTCTTAGGAACACATACAATATTCATCACTACAAAAAGGATAATGGTGACCACCCCTTTAACTACTTCATTTATGAATTTCATACTTTAACTAATATTTCACATAGCTGTCCCTAATTCAAGTTAGTTATGTTTCATCTCTTACTCAGAGAAAGACGATCCAAAAATTCCCAATCATGGTCCTTGCAGATCGGATCATCCATATAATATACAAAAAAAATTCAAAGGGAGAAGAAGAGGCAAAAACTGGAACAAAAATATCATTTGATTCGTCAATCTTCAAAAAAAGAAATAAGCAAAGTTTCGTCATTGAGTGAGAAATGGAAAAATCATGGAAAGTTACAATCCTCACCGCGTAATAGTGCACCTACACATCTTCATTGACTGTCTAATGTGCTTCTTTCACTACATGCTCTGGTCCCAGGTGTCTTCCGGTGGTTTTATAGGGTTAGAAGAAGTCGTGTCCATCCCGGACATTTGCAACATCCACCCACACTTTTTTTTTTTTTTAAATAAGAAAAATAAAGGAAAAGACTCACCCATTTGAGCAACAAGACAAGTCACGGGTTGAGCACTCTAAGGGTCAATTTACGAGTCCATGGCCTCGGCCCCGCTATTCCCATCTACACCCAAAAAAAAGAGCAATTGATGGCCATCATAAGATAAGCATTTTATGAAGTTGACACCAAAACATAGCCCAAGGGTTCGCCCGATAAGGCATAAGAGGAAGTTTCATCGAGGTCAATTTGCATTGTTTAAGTATGTAGGGACTTTATGTGTTTATAACAAAAGATAGCATTGGCCCTTGATCTTGGATGATGATCTTGGTAAATGAAGGGTTGGGATCTCTTATTGCTTCCCAAGTTTGGAGCCATCATTGCAATATCTTAACATTTATTGCACTTAAGTACGTGAATAGTTGCAATCTTGGTAAAATGACCGGATTGCTCTCTCATTCAACTAAGGACAAAAGGGCAAGATGGGAAAGAGGCAAAAGGGGGGCAGTCACATGGATGAGGAAGGAGAAAATGATGTCGTCTCCTAGCCTAGTCTAAGCCTAGCCTAACCTATGCACTCTAGTGTATATCTCCTCACTAATACTTAGCTCTTTCTTCTTCAAGAAGAATTACTTTGATTGGTTGAGATTGATTCAAGGATTGATGATGGGATGGACATTTATTGACTAGATTTCCTCACCATTCTCTCCCTTTCTAGGAGGGGCATGGGGATGTTTCCTCACCATTCTCTCCCTTTCTAGAAGGGGTATGGGGACGTCAAAAAGGGGATCCTTTCAACTTGTTCCGACCTAGGATAATAAGCTTATGAGCTTGGTCTTACTTTACTGTCCAGAAACGAAAGAGGACTTCCATCTCCAACTTGAACTCAGATGTAGCTCACCTCTTTTTGGGTGTAAAGCAATGTCAAACCAAAATACCCAACAAGCATTAGCTCTCCTTGAAAAGGAGGTGATCCAGCCGCACCTTCTAGTATGGCTACCTTGTCACTAGCCTTGCCTTCGGCATCCCCCTCCTTGCAGTTAAGGTAATGACTTCGGGCATGGCCAGCTCCCATAGTGTGACGAGCGGTGTGTACAAGGCTCGAGAATGAATTCATCGCCATATGGCTGACCGGTGACTACTAGTGATTTCGACTTCATGCAAGCGAGTTGCAGCTTGTAATCTGAACTGAGGATGGTTTTTAGAGTTAGCTCACCCTCGTGGGATCGTGAATGTCTAATTGTCCATGAAGTAATGATAGTATCTTATACCTGAACCGATGGCTCACTTTTTCTAAGTAATGGGGAAGAGGATTGAAACATGCCACTGAAAGACTCTATTGAGACAAAGATGGGCTATCAAGAACGTAGAGGAGGTAGGATGGACAGTTTGTCAGATTTAGTATGGATCGTACATGGACGATAGTTGGAGTCAGCAGCTCTATCAGGGTTCCCTCATCTAGAATCCTTGGGGAAGAGGATCAAGTTGGCCCTTGCGAATAGCTTGATGCACTATCTCCCTTCAACCCTTTGAGTGAAATGCGGCAAAAGGAAGGAAAATCCATGGACCGATCCATCGTCTCCATCCCGTAGGAATTACGAGATCACCCCTTGATGCCGAAGGCATCCTTGGCCTGCAGGTCCGTAGAAAAGCCATCTTTATAGATGGCCATCATGAGATACCCTTGATCTAAATGACTCTATGAAATTACATCGATACTTCCACATATTACTAGTAACGTAGGAGACATCTCTATTTTTCCCTTGGGGAATCTTTCAAATTACCACTCTTTAGCTTTCAATTCGCCTCTTATTGTATTTATTATTTGCATTAATTTTTTTATTAATTTATTCCTTTTTGTATTTTTTAATTTTGAATTATTTATAAGTTCTATTTTTTCAACAAAAAAAATTTGAAATTCTTATTCGATTTAATAGTCTTGTTCTATCTAATAGTTGGAATAATTAATAAATATCTTTCTCATTTATGTTTTTCAAACCATAATAAAGATGGATCTTCTTTAAATATTTCTAACTTCGAGTTCTCTTTATTTTTATTCCTATCCATATAAGAAGTTTTATAAACTTGGCTATTTTTATAGAATGTCTCTTGAAAGTTGAATTCATCCCTTGATTTTTCCTTTTCATTCACTCAGATCTCTTCCCTTTCATCAATTTTGTCAAGATCCTCCTTTTCGTCTGAAAAAAGAGAAGGATCTTCTTCGGTGGATCCCTCTTGTTCCTATTTAGTCCCCTTCGTTTCGAAAGTTGTTTCTATTTCTACATATGTTTCTTCCTCTCCTTCCCCCCATTCAATTCCCTAGATGCCAAAAAAAAAAAAAAAAAAGAATTCCCTCTATCAAATAGACTGAATAATGGTCATTGGAAGAATTATGAATATTCAATATAGAATATTTCAAATTAACGATACTTCTTTATCTTTTTGCTACCTTAGGACTGTTATAGTTACGACCGTTGTTCACTGGGGCTTTGGTCGCCGGCTCCCCTGTCATCAGGTCACCAACTTTCTTGACCTTCCTGCATTGGGCATACCCTAATTCTAAAAGTTAAAACTTTCTTTGATATAGATTCGATATTCCTAATTTCTTTTATGTGGTATGTCAAATAATGGAAAGAGTGGACAAGGGATGAAATCTCCCTACTGATTATGATACATTAATGGGAGAAAAATCCCTGGATAATCCCCTTATCTTACGTCCTTTTTTACTTACCTGAAAAGGGTCAAGTTGTCTGAACCCTTCTTATTTAAGTTAGGTTTAGAGTTTCCATTTGATTTCGAATTTTTTTGCTCAAGTTGTTCTTTTTTAGGTCATTGGTATAAGTCCGACGTAGGGATCCATATGTAAACATAGTATCTATTTCAATACACTCGAATGATGAAAGCTATAATTGTAAAGCACGATCGAATTTATGGAAGCATTGGTTTATACATTCCTCTTAGTCTTGACTTGAAAACCGGTATAGTTCATAACAAAAAACTATCAAGGGTTCGAATCCCTCTCTCTCCTTTTCTTTTGCTCAGTGAAAATATTGATTTCCTTACCTTATTTGAGTTGCCCGGATAATCTTGAATCAGATGCACAAAATCAAGCGAATCTTGGATCACTTTTCTCAAACCAAGAAAAAGATATTGCAGAAGATTATGCAAGCTCTGATATGAAAAAACATAGAAAGAAAAAATGAAAGTTAAAGTGAATTCCATTTTATAGCCGTATGCAATGTGGAAAAGATGCCTGTACGGTTGCTCAATTCTATCTTTATTTTTTTTTATTATTCTTTATCTCTTCTCCTCACCTCATCATGCAAGATAAAGGAACCATTTGTTATATTATCAGGGTAATGATACATCAACCTGCGAGTTCCCATGATACTTCTAAATGGGTCACTGTGTATTTTGCTTGTGCTTAACGTTTTCCGATTCTACTAGAAAAATAATATTCTATAAGAATTTGAAGAATTTGTTATAAGCAGATTTATTAGAGCCTTTGGTCAATGGTGTTGGGTTAGAATCCCTTTTTGACTCTACGCCAGGGCCGTGTTGCTACCATTTTGAAATGATTAAAAATCACCGAAGTAATGTCTAAACCCAATGATTCAAGGCAAAGATAATATTTTGAAAGAAGGAAATATCTTTTTTTTAATTGTCTCGACAACTAGATCAAGAATAAGGAGTCCAAATATATTCTAAATGAGACAAAGAAAAAGGGGTTAGAGATGCTTGTTTGAGTAATAGTAATGGGATTCCCCAATATCATGCTAAGAATAGCTAGGATTTCCAGAAGATGGACTTGAATCTCCTAATTGCAGGGATGTAGGGGAATGATCAAGATCAGAGTCAGAGGAAGATGAGAAGACAGTTATGTTCCTTCGAACAATTTCTACCCCATCCATTTCAATACCATCTTTTTTAGAGTGAGGATATCTTGCCTCCCTGCACCTTTCCCTGATAACCCTACCTATGGGGGAGTTTACGAGCCTTTTTTAAAATTCTGGGTATCATACATTTTGGCGGCATGGCCGAGTGGTAAGGCGGGGGACTGCAAATTCTTTTTCCTCAGTTCAAATCCAAGTGTAGTTTGATCAAGAAAAAACTCGAAATCTCTTATTTCGTTTTGCTGATATAACTCGCTGAATTTTTCCCAAGCAAAAGCAAACAAAGTAAAAGGACTCTTTAGACTTGTGCTTATGATGTAGCACCCGGTGAACTATTAGTTAGTGTGTATCATCTTACGAGAATAGGGTATGGTGTATGTGACATCATGATTTTTGGGTTCTGTTTTCGATTGAATAAGTTGGGCTTTTCATCAATGCACCTATATTTCTTTTCCCTAAACTGAACACTCACAGAATAACTAGTCTATTAGGTGAAGCCGTTAAGAAATTTTAACGCAATAGATTTGAGAATTCGACTAGGAATTGACTGGTCGACCGTGCTGGTCCGCAAGTGTCATTATGGCAAAATTAAAAATTGATTAGAGACTGGAGATAGGTTGACTTGACTGAGCCATGTGATTAAGTATGGGTGATTCCACCTAATTGCAAAATTCTTATCGATCGGCACTAGACCGATTTTTCTATCGTTTTGGTACCCTATGTCCGTATTTGAAATCTCGAGATTTTCACGACAACCAAGAGTCACCAATGTGTCGAAGATGTGCAATGTGGCTCAAAAATAATCAACCGCGGGTCAATTGCACTAAAAATTCATAAAAGCTATCCGGTAGATTAGGTCACACTAAAATCGTGGCAGATTGAAATTAATCGCGAATTTAAACCCGATTTCAGAAATTAAAAGTTGTGTCATGTCATGATTCATTTTGGGACTGTTAACTCATTCTCCGAAGATTTTTTTACAAAGTGAGATTTTTTGGCAAAATTTCAAAGTAGTGCCATTTTTGATTGGGAAAATCAAAGGACCATTTTTGGTCGTGTTTTTGAGATTTAAGTTGGTTCAAATGGTGAGGAAAAATGTTGTATTTGTCGACCGTCGCCGTCCAGCCACCATCCGCCTCCGCCTAGCTCATTGCAACCGCTCGCTAGCCTGCCTTGCCGTTTTAGCCCCAACTAACCGCCGTTCTATCTTGCTCGGCCCAAGGTCAGAATTGAAAAGCTAGCAAGGGCTTTGAGGTTTCGTGGCCCATTTTCAAGGCCCTCCGATCCCCACTTGGTGTTGCCGTAGGGTTGTTTGTTGCCCGTCTCAGCGTCGCCGTCGTCGTGGACTCATCAGATCGCTAAACCGGTGAGTTTACTTGCTAAACACAGCTTAGGGAGTTAATTATGCTTAAGGGGTGATTATTTTAGGTTAAGCATGGATTAAGCGTTTAATTAGAATGTATTAGCGATTTAATTATCCGTTTATGCATGTTAGGTGGTTATAACAGATAGATTAGTGACTAGATAAGTTGTACTATTAATCTAGATACATTCGGAAATTTTCCTGGCTTGCTCGGGCGGTTAATTAAGCATTTCCAGCCTAAGTTTGCATTTTTGGTAATTAATTGTATTTATTTAATTATTTATTATTTTCCGAAAATTATACTGGATAGTCGGTGATCGAAATTTCGTGCTGATTTCAAAGGAAATGAAATTACTGAATGAATATGTATGGTTTAAGGATAACCACTAACCTAAAGACAAAGTTCAAGGATCACTCAAAACTTAAAAGATAAGATTTAAGGATAACCTAGAACCTAAGAGACAAGGTTTTAAGGATAACCTAGAACCTAAAGGCAAGGTTTAAGAAAAACCTAGAACCTGAGAGACAAGGTTTATGGATAACCTAGAACCTAGGAGACAATATTAAGGATAACTTAGAACCTAAAGGCAAGGTTTAAAGATAACCTAGAACCTAAGAGACAAGGTTTATGGATAATCTAGAACCTAAAGACAATGTTTAAGGATGACCTAGAACCTAAGAGACAAGGTTTTAAGGATAATCTAGAACCTAAGAGATAAGGTTTAAGGATAACATAGAACCTAAAAGACAAGGTTTAAGGATAACCTAGAACCTAAGGGATGAGGTTTAATGTTGACTAGGAACCTAAAGACAAGGGGTATGCTTTAGGGTAACCAAAAATCAAAAGCAAGAGTTATGATTTAGGATGACCAAAAACAAAAAACAATGATATGGTTTAGGATGATCAAAAGCCAAAAGCAAGGATTATGGTTTAGGATGGCCAAAAACCAATTCACTAAGGAACACATATTTTGAAAAAGGGTTTCGAGATTGCTTGAGAGCCAATCTTGCAAAATGATGTCGATTGGCAAATCCCTTTAGAGAGGATTTTAACAAAATGAGATTTGATTAACCATTTAAGAGTTGAGTCAAATATGCCAAGTGGAAATATCATAATCAAAAGAGGTCTTTCACACTAACTCTCAAAAAGGGTTTTTATTCCCAACCATTGATATGGGAAAACTGTTTAAATCTCACCGGATAAGTCTCACTCAACCTATGTCTAAGGCTTTCGGAAATGTTCACAATGAATACAATCCATTGATCAAAAGGTCTTTTGAAGGGACCGTAATGATGGATTGGTCATGGGCTTACACAAAGGATATGTACTTTAAGGCCAAGAAATGAATATTCAATCAATATATTCATCAGGTTTACAAGTCAAGAACCTTGAAGATAAGATAAGATGGGATTACTTCCATTCTTTCTAGCGGTAGCTCCTATGTGATACTCTCATTTCAACTCGAACCATCCCAATCGGAAGAAACTTTAGATAAGGGTTGTAATGTTGGTTCGGGTGAGTCTTAAAAAGGCTTGAAAAAGTTTTAGATATCGAAGAGTTGAAAGTGAGTGATTATCTTGGCATCATTACCATCATACGACTTTTCAGAAATCTAACTCTTGAAATTTAACCTATCTCAAGAGTTCTTTTGATTATTTGTCTTGAGATATGAGAGCTTTGCTCTTTGTTCTTATGAAATTGCTTGCAACACATGTTTTCTTTTGCATGACCATTGATTTTGCTCTTCTCTACATTTTTGCTTTTCTTTGCATTTTTTCATGAACATTGACCTTGCTTTTACTAGGCACACTGCTTTTTCATGCCCCCTAGTTTTCATTCTCTTTTAAGTATCTAGGACTCTCGAGTGGCATTTACAAATATGACCAACATTTTAAATTTTGTTGGTAAGTCACATGCCTTGCCCTAGTGTAGGGAGATCATCATCACCTGGGGTTATGAAAGAATTGCATAAGGCTCAAATTGGCTAAGTAAAGGGTAATTGTGTTTGGGGTAGTGAACGGAATGCTCTTCGTCACTTCGAGATGATTCGAGTTTCGATAAGAAATCACCTAAATTGATACAAGTGAAAGCAATAAAATATTTCTTAAACTTTTGCTCCATAATTTTCAACCAAGACCCCCTATTTTGCCCCAATGTGGGTTGTTCTTGACAGGGTTATTTTAGAAATGCTCCCTATTTGGCTAAAAGTGGTTTGCAAGGGATATCAATAGTGTTTGGGATTGAGAAATGAAATGGCTTTATCATCTGAAACCATGTATTCACTGTGAATGAACCCTATGCCCTTAGACATAGTTCTTTTCGCTCAATTTTCTTAAAGAATGTATAAGGACTTGTTCGGCAAAGAGGTTGCCTCTCATCATTTTAGGCATTGCCACTTGGCATATTTAATAATCCTTTTCAAGTTTTCCAAAGCAAACTTTGGTTAAATTCAACTCCTTGGGGAATGAAAATGTATTGAAATTTTGTTTGAAAAGACATGTTCCCTTGACCCTACAAGGGAGACTTTTGGAAGTAAGGTTGAATAAAATTTGTGGACAAAACAGGCTTTGCTCAACACAGGGGTTCATTTCTAGAGCTCTAGCTGTACTTCTAGAATTCTAACCGACTCTAGAGTTCTAACTGACTCTTTTGGCATTCTAAGGGACAGGGTCACTTCTAAGTTCTCAAGAAGATGGGCATTTTAAAAAGTTTTGCATTTTTGAGATCAACCTCCTATTGATAGGTAGAATCTTCTTCAGAGATCCTGCAAAATGAACAAACATGCAGATGCAATATGTATGCATGAGATGCATGATGCAAACATCCTAAAGTGGCTCAGATTCAATCCAAAAGTAGCTCAAAGACCTTTCACTTTTATTTATGGATAATACTTCTTGACAACATCAATATTTACAAGTCTTGGTAATTCTTGACCATCCATTTCTACAAGGGTTAGTGCCCCACTAGGTAGCACTTTTCTTATAATATATGGACCTTCATAGTTTGGGGTAAACTTCCTACAATGATCTGGAATGATAGATAAGACCTTTCTCGAGACAAGATCGTTGATCTCGAAATGTTTTGGCTTAACCTTGCGATTGAATGACCTAGCTACTCTTTTATGATAGCTTTGTCCATGACATAAGGCTTTTACCCTCTTTTCATCAATCATATTAAGTTGTTCAAATCTTTGTTGAACCCATTCAGTTTCAGAGAGCTTGATTTGAGAAAGTACCCTTAGTGAATAGATTTCCACTTCCATGGGTAATATAGCCTCCATCACATAAACCAATGAGAATGGTGTTGCCCCGGTTGAAGTGCGAATTGAAGTTTCGTAAGCAAGCAAAGCATATGGTAATCGATCATGCCAATCACGACAATTTTCTACCATTTTGGCTAAAATCTTCTTGTGTTCTTATTTGCCGCTTCCACAACTCAATTCATTTGTAGGCGGTAAGGAGAGGAATTCAAATGGCGAATGTGGAATTCTCCAAGCAATTCATCTACCACCTTGTTGTTTAGATTTGATCCATTGTCTGTGATGATCACTTCAGGAACTCCATATCGAGCGATGACATCATGACGGATAAACTTTGCCACGGTCTTTGCAATAACATGGGCATAAGAACTAGCTTCAATCCATTTGGTGAAGTAATCAATGGCTACTAAGATAAAACGGTGTCCATTCAATGCTTTAGGATTAATTGGTCCGATGATGTCGATGCCCCACATTGAAAAAGGCTAGGACTCAGACATTTGATGTAGCTCATTAGGAGGAGCATTGATTTTGTCTCCATAGACTTGGCATTGGTGACAACACCTCACATGTTGAATACAATCGGCTTCCATAGTCAATCAATAGTAACCGAGTCTCATAATTTTTCTTACTAGGACATGACCGTTCATATGAGGGCCACATTTTCCTTCGTGTATCTCTTTCATCAAGAGTTTAGCTTCTTGTGCATTCACACACTTCAGTAATACTGAATTGAAAGACCTTTTATAAAGGGCCCATCCACTGAGGAAGAATTTGGATGCCAACTTCATCAAGTATTTTCGATCATTGGCTTGACTTCCTTGGGGGAATTTGCCTTCTTGAAGGTAATTCATAATGTCATAGTACTAGGGTTGACCATCAGGTTCTTCTTCAATCATCAGGCAATAAGCATGCTTTTTCAAGAAGTCGATTTTCAAAGGATCAATGCTCAAACCATTAGTTACTTGTAACATTGAAGATAAAGTTGCCAAGGCATCAGTAAATTGATTTTGTGATCTCGGCAGATAATCAAAAGAGATTTTGTCAAATTCCTTAATCAAGTGTCGCGACCAAATTTTCGGGTGAACCACTTAAGATTTGGCTAATGGATTGTTAAGCCTAGACCTAATTCAGGCTCTGCCAAGCCCATATCAATTCATGACTTATGTTCAGATTCTTAACATGCAGATAGATTTTATTTAGGAGTCACCACTAATCTATTTTTTAGTGGGTCGATTAGAAACAGAAGTAAAGTAACGGGAGTTTTACTTTACTCCTACGAACCAGAGACTCTAGGTATTGAGATTTGGTTACACTAGATTTCTCTAGTGCCCTTTTGGTACCATTATTTTATTTTCAAAAATGCTTTGCAAGCAACTTAAATTGATTTTAAATCTATTTCCCTAACATGTGAAGCAATCATGCGGGTGCGAAACCACCAATTTAACATCCGAGTAAAACAATAAATAAATTGCAAGACTTACCTGATAGCAATGAAAGCATCTGTGTTGTTAGATCAGAATCCACATCAACAACCCTAGATATGATTTCTAATTAACACGCAATTTCTTTTTCTTTTTTCACTTATTTAACGAGAATCTAATCTATATGCAGTGCAATGCTTTTAATCTAACATGAAATGATTTGACATGACAATATGACTTAAACTATATGACATGAGTAAAGTAATTCCTAAAGAGATGCAATAAAATGCGCAATCTAAATTAACCAAATGACCGAATTCTAATGACAGGCAATTTCTAATTAAATGATCTTAACAAAAATCACTAAATGATGTGCATTTGATGAACCAAATTCTATATGATGTGCGCATGATATTTCTATTCTAAATAAGCATGCAATTTATTCTAATATGCAATGACGTGCAAAGAATGCAAAGAATGCCCTAGTTCTATTTTTTTTATGAAATTCGGAATTAAAACTGCCAAATAATTAAACATGCAATTCAAATTTTTTTCAAAAAAAAAAACTAACATCCTAAATGAATGTATTTTTTGGATTTTCATTTTTTCCAAAATTCGAAATAAATAAATTTCTTATTCTAAACATGCAAGATAACCCTAAAACAATGAATATTCTAAAATGAACCTAATCTAGCTCAGATTTTTTTGGATTTTTCTTTTCTTTTACGGGAGAAATCAAAATAAGACATCAAGAACAACACGGCAACAAATCAGGCAAGATATCATCCATGTCCATTTTGGAAATAAATTGACGAATCATATCTCGCACATGAGATCAGATCGGCCAATTTTTAAATAAAATCAGGAATCATATCTCGAGCATGAGATCGGATTGGTGATTTTTCCGTATGATTGCAGGTCGTATTTCGAGCATGAAATCGAACCGTCAATCATATGTACGTTGCGAAATTAGGAAGATTTCCCAATTTAAAAGGTTATTTGAGATTGTAGACATATTAGCATATCCGGAATTTCAATCATATGCATCGACAAATATCTCAAATAAGGTAACGGAATTTTCAAAAATCCAAATAGATAAGATTTTCACCTAATTCGAATATCGGTTTCCGAATTCCGATCCTCGAATGGCTACTCACGATGTAATGTGGTGGTGCTCAGTTGCTCGAAAGTCATCCGATGGGTTCCACAAGACCTGCAAAGAAAGACCCGTATGTGGCATTGAGGATTCTGCATCTGACTTAATGGGCCACACAGATGTGGCTTGCGTCGGGGGTGGTAGCCTAAACTCGGAGAAATCGTTAGGACTCCGAAAACACTAGTGGGAGTGGAACTTGACATCAGAGCTAGCTTGAATTCACGGTGGTGTCTCACGGTGACTCGGTGCCAAGAAATTATGGGATTCACTCGGGACGTTGAAGCGCAATAGCGGGCAAAGTGGCAACACGTGGCAGCAAAGCTCGAACATGAACAAGGACGTGCATGCAAAGCACGAACATTGATGGATGCCTAAAGTTTCAAGGGATGGGGCTGATTCAAGAAGACTCCTGGACTCCAAATTAACGTGGTGCTTTTGACCAAGTCCACGTATTCTTCTGATCCATAAAGCCTTTCCCAATAATTCTTCAATTTGTTGCCATAAATCTGTGAACTATGTGGCTCGCTAGGAAGTTCGCCTGGATGTGGCTGGGATGAGGAGTTTCCTCCGAACTAATAGAGAACGTGATTTGAGCAGCAGTAGTTATGAAGAAAACTGGCGTAAGGAGACACCGAGAGTGGCTGTAGATGATGCAAGGACAGCAGCAGGATTTGCCGTGAGGGATCTTTTATCAACAAAGGGCTGCGTATGCAAGGAGGGTCTCAACTGCTACCCTTTTCTCTTCCTTTTCTCTCTCAATGTAGCCGTGTATTCAATATGTGTGCGCCCCATGAAACCCTACACGTATTCGTCTATTTATAGGCCATGGTGTGGCACCCCTCGACGGCCCCCAAACCGTTAGGGTCACCACAATTTGCTTACCTTTCACTTGACCTGATAATATATTACTCTGATACCAAGGAATTTCATTATAATTCATAAATCCTAGGGGTTTACATCTTTTAGATCGGTCCCTACACAATTTATATAGTGGAAGCACATCCATCAACTCTCTTCCCTATATTTAGAAAATGATGCACACCTACTAAACATTTTATAAGTTAAAGCCGAACATCTTTATTTACATAAAGCAGATGGACATCTTTAGTCGGTACATCAAAATGCCAAGGTCTTCTATACTCGGCTATACTTCAAAAAATGACCAACATATTTTCTAACAGTTGTATACTTAAAGTCCATCGATCAGTGTCGGTGTCCAAAAGTTCCTTCCTTTGCTATCCTCCTCCTCGCGGTCATATCCAATCACTCGATCCATCTACCAGTGGCAGTGGCAGTAAAGGTATCTTGTCTAGTCTGAAATGTTAGTCCCCAAAAGGCGTTAGTATAACCACTCAACAATAAAAGATCCATCAAACTACACAATGCAACAAGCAAGACAACCAAGATTTCATGTGAAATGTACATATCATCTATGCAACCATGCATATATATCCGTAAGGTTTATTCCATGCCCTGATAACAACATTTTCAATGCCAAATATTACCAACTCAAAACTCATGGACAATTCATGTACCATGCCATATGCACACACATGCATATGATTTATTCCCCATTTTAATATTCAAAAGAATCTCATTTTCCCGGGGACCAGTGTTTACATCCCTCCGGGCTTTCGCATCCAATCCTGGCATCGCGAGACCTCCGGCATACACCTCTGAGCATCCGGCACACACCTCCGGGCATCTCGCATCCCACCTGGTATCACAAGGAATCGCCGAGGCTCGCCATGAAAATGGTTACCCCTGCCTTCCGGAATTACGTACCGACATACCACCAGGCATTCCCTGGAATTATGTACCGATATACCACCGGGCATCCCGAAACTCCCGGGGAAAATCCTCTAGGCATGTATTCAAAATACAACCAGGCATCCAAAGAGTATCGACTCATTCGAGCCTTTGGGCATCCCGACTCTCAGGGCATCGTTGACCCAAGTGTCCAACGGCAACAATTTACATCTTAATTTCAGAAAAAACACTTTTCAATGAATTGACAAAATGTCTCTTGAGTCTCATCACATCTCAATATTGCATGATATGCCAATGCCAGTATCATCATGTCACAATGTATATTCATATATATGTCTCACTTTCAAAATAGCATTTGATGTAATAATGTCAAAGGTTTCAATCAAATTTTGATGTCATATGATATGCTAAATGTCACCACATATGCTGTATAAATAACAACCCAAGATATCACATCTCACAAAGTAATTCATTTGTTCTCGAAAATAAAACAATTTTCGGATAAAACAGAATGCACTTCTTTAATTAAAATTCTAAAACATTAGTAAACGATCTTAATAAATTCTGACAATTTAACATATTATAAATGAGATCTAAAGAAAAAGGTTTCATAAAGAACACCAAGTCAAAAGAACTTCGTACGAGTCGCTATGGTCCATGCATCACAGCCTTAAAATTTCAAACATCACCATTGCATGGTTTTATTCACAAATTCGGTATAACCCGTAAATCAACTCAGAAAATTCTGAAAATTTGATATGTTATAGAAAAAACCTAGAGTTAAGAGTTTCGTAAGAACTCTAAGTCAGATTCATGATAGATCAAAAGTTAAAATCATCATAACTCTTCCTAACCCTCAGTAATGATTTCCAAATTTAACAATTTCAGAGAAAAATCGTTTCACCTGTGGCACCCCTCGACGGCCCCCGATCCGTTAGGGTCGCCATAGTTCGCTTACCTTTCACTTTCCCTATTAACATGTCACTCTGATACCATTTCAATTGCAGCGGGTCCATCCAACTTGGGGGTTTACATTTTTATTTTTATTTTTTATGATAGGTCCCTTGCGCAATTCATATGCGGAAGCACATCCAACAAACTCCCTTCCCTATATTCAGAAAACGATGCACACCTACTAAATATTTATAAGTAAAAGTCGTACACTTTTTATTTACTTAAATCAGATGGATAGAATTCATCGGTACATCAAAATGCCGTAGTCTTCTATATTCGGCTACACTCCAAAAGATGACTGACATTTCCTCCAACAGTCATACACTTTAAGTCCATCGATCAGTGTCGGCGTCTAAAAGCTCCTTCCCTTACTATCCTCCTCCTCACGGTCACATCCAACCGTTCAAACCATTTAATAATCTGAAATGTTGGTCCCCAAAAGGGGTTAGTACAACCACTCAGCAGGTAAAGGAATCCAATAACCACTCAATGCATCATACAAGTCATACATGCATTGCAAGCATTACTTACCTTGAAGCCATGCATAAACTATCATGCATCATCACCACAATCATAACACATACATGTGTATCATCATGTCGTACTCATATCATCGTCATCGTGACATTATTATATCACACACATGTCATCATCATCATATACATGACACCATCATACCATACACATGTCATGACCATCGTGGCATCATCATATCACACATGTCATCATCATCATGACATCATCATATCACGCATGTCATCATCATCATATACACGACACCATCATACCATACACATGTCATCATCATCGTGGCATCATCATATCACACATGTCACATGTACCATCATCATTACCATGCATCCATGCATGTAACATCATCACCATATCCTCATATCACATGTGCCATCATCATTACCATGCATCCATGCATGTAACATCATCATCACATCATGCATATATCATCATGCATAATTTAATTTCAATTTCATTTTGAACTGCCACATTTCTCTTTTCCCGGGACCAATGTTTGCATCCCACATTCATCACTCGCGCCTAATCCTGGCATTGTGAGAACCATCCGGGCATGTATCCAAGATACAACAGGGCATCCGGCACCTCCACATTCCTGGCATCTCGTATCCCAACTGGCATCACGAGGCATCCGGGCATGTATCCAAGATATAACCGGGCATCCAAAGGGCATCGACTCATTCGAACCTCTGGGCATCTCGCACCCCACCTGGCATCACGAGGAATCTCCGGGGCTCGCCATGAAAATGGTTACCCTTACCCTCCGAGCATGCATCATGATACAACCCCTCACCCTCCGGGTATGTATCATAATACAACCGGACATCCCGACACTCCCGGGGAAAACCTTTGGGCATGTATTCATAATACAACCAGGCATCTAAAGGGCATCGACTCATTCGAACCTTTGGGCATCCCGACTCCCGGGGCATCGTCGGCTCACACCTCCGACGCTATCATCATCACCACGATGCATATTCTCATACATCTCATTTCTCATCTTCAATTATAGTTTAATTTTAACATGACATGTGATGTGATGGCAAATCAAGATCATATTCATCATTGAATTTATACATGCATCTCAATGCATACATCAAGACCTCGTCACACATACTACATGGTGCAACTATTTATAAAATAAAATTCATGAAATTTATGGCCAATAAAATAATCTATTTTTTTTAATTTAAATTCCAACTTTTGTCATTTCCATAAATATTAAATTTACTATTAACAAATTCCCAAAATTATAAAAATTACAGCAAATGTTAAACAAGCCAATAGGATGATAATTTCATACAAAATACATGGCCAAATAGCATTTCACACAATTTCCCAATTTTCACAAAACATCATAGAATTTTCGGATGAAACCAGAATGCACGGTTTCCAAAGAAATTCGATTAAAATATCCATACAGCCTCCAAAAATTGCGAAATTTTACTGGGTTATAGCCAAGACATTTTCGTACAACTTTCATGTATAACTCCAAGCCAGATTCTTTTTAGATTATTTTATACAGTCTCACGAAGCTTCTGGATCCATTACCGCATCGTCCAGTGTACACATCTCCCAAATATTGAGATTTCACCTACTTATTCTCTTTCGTTTTCTCTGAAATTTAGGTATGTTATACATCAAGATGTCCTTTACAAGTTTTATGAATAGATCCAGGTCAAATAACCACAGTATAGTCGTCATTTAAGTCCATGAAGTCTCGCGTGTCCCGAAATACACCTTCAGAATTACCGTCTTCAAGATCTAGTCGATTTACTAGGCTATACTTGTTTGTTTCACTTAAAATTTGATTATGTTGTAGTTTAAGATATTCCCTACAACTTTCATGAAGAAATAGAAGTGAGATTCTCATCACAAACCAACATGCAATCACGAATCCAGTAAGAGGTCAGTAAAAACTCTCCAGATCTGAGGTCTCCGTAGGATAAGACTTTAACCCCGCAAATCTCCATCATTTTCCACGAAATTTCAGTATGTTGTAGTCCAATATGTTAGCTACAACTCTCATCAAGAAATCGAAGCCAAAAACGGACTCGAAACACACATGCAAGCTCAAACAAGTTTCTGACTCACACGGTCCGAGCAAGAACAGTCATGCGATTTAAGAACAAGCCAACCATACCTCGGTTTAAGAACAGTCACCCAAAAATCTAACATGCAAAGAACATACAAGCATGCAAGAGAAGCTAGAGGACTCCCACTTGCCTCTAGACCATACGAACAGTGGCACGCCGGCGATGAACACGGCGGACGGACGGACGGCGTGCGGGCGGCGACGGGCGAGCTCCTTCCTTTCTCCCTTCCTCTTTTCCTCTCTTTCTCTCTTTCTCTCCTCTCTCTCGGCACCTTTCTTGGACGAGAACCCTCAACCATCAGCCACTCCCTCTCTCTCTTCCTTTTTAGTGACTTATATATTGCATGCACCCTCTCTTTTCATGGGGGGACACTTGTCCCTAAGAAGAAGACAAGTGTCTCCTTTGCCGAAGACACTTAGAGGCCATGCGTCGGCAGCCCAATGGGCTTCATGGGCCAGGCCTCTTGGCCCACTTTAGGCCCATCTCACTTGGGCCTAAGGTCCAAACTTAAATGGCCCAAGTTTATTTTATTTTAGTTTTATAATATATCTTCATCATCATTTAAATAAATATCTAATTGCATAAATAATAAGGCCATTAAACTTATAGTCACAAATCCCTAAATTCCAATTTATGATGCACATGGCCAATGATAGAATTTTCTTTCCTATCACATAATTATCCCTTAAAAGCTTGGCCAAATATCTTATTGCAAATTATGGATTAAATGGCCATAAAACAGCTTGATGGTACTTCCATCACCTATTCATAGACTTTAATGTAACTAGAGGTTGTTAAGAATTTTGGGATGCCACAATTCTCCCCTCCTTAGAGAATTTCGTCCTCGAAATTAGACATTTCCTATGTCTCCTTAAACAAGTGAGGGTACCTTTCCCTCATCTCACTTTTACTATCCCATGTGGCTTCCTCCACATCATGATATCGTCATAATACCTTAACCAATGGAATTCTCTTGGTCCTGAGAATTTGTTCCTTTCAATCCAATACTTGCATAGGCTCCTTAATGTACCTTACTTTCTCATCCACTTTGATGGCTTCATGATCGAGTATGTGTCCTAGATCGGGCCGATACTTCCTCTAAAGTTAAGAATGCAAGCTCTTAACATATCTTAATTTATCTCAACACCATAAACAGTTTTAAAACAACAACCACATCTGAAATTTCTTTTAAACGCTTGAAAATCTTCCTTCATGAAATCAAACAATACAAACTGAGGTTTTCAAAAGCATTCAATACTACAATAGCAGGCTTTGAAATCATATTACATTTTCATGTCAAAACGTTTTCAAATCACCAATGTGGAAAATCCTTTGAGTTCTTGAAAATTCCTCCTCATGATGTCAAATAATGCAAAATAGGAATTTCAAAGACACAGCAGTATAACAATGATAGTATTTGAGAATAGGTAAATCTCATATTGTTGAAACCAATTCACAAAATCAAAGCATGATACCAATTCCATAAAATCCATGATCACGTTTAAATTTCAAATGTTTTTCGGAATCCACATGTAAAACCTCGAGTCGCACTTGCATCGCGGTGCGAAATAAAATACTTTATCAAAACCCTTAGTAAATTTAAATTGGCACGTTGGCAAATTGCAATCTCAATCCCAACTCCAATGGGTTGGAATGTCTTCTATGAAAAGTTCAGAAATTTTTGAAATAGAAAACATTTCTTACAACATTTGGGCACGGTGTCACAGTACTCATAAATTTTGATGAAATTCAAGAGATTTTCTAAAACAGTTCACAATCAAAATCTTTTAATAATTCCATCCACCTCCTCTGTCTCATATTTGATTCCTTTTGTGAAAACATCTATTTCAAGCTCTATCCTAAGTGCAACTATCAATGAGATTCAAATTTAAAGAATTCCATCTTCTCAACTCAATCGAACACACCATTTAGCCGAATTATTTCTATACCTTCGTCACCACCAATTCAAGCCTAGAACCATCAAAATCAACACCACCAATAACTCATTTGGTTCAGTCCAACAAAGACATTCACTATGCATTCATCGCAACATAGATTCAAGCCTAAAATATAGCATCGTTCCTTCGATTCAAATATCTATAGTCCACCAAGACTTATTTAATTCAAAGATCGACAATCCACCAAAATAAAACTTGTCTAGTTTCCACCGAATATATCTCATATCTCATCCTAAATGATCATCACTTAGACTAATCATTCATCAAATCCACAACTTGAACTTCCACCATTTCACCTTGGAAAGATTATAACCACAAATGATCATATTCACTAATTCCATCAAACCTTTTCAAAATGAGATCATCACCTATAATTAAAAGTTGATCATCGTCAATTAAACCTATTATTCTGACATATAAACCACAAAAAAATTCGTATCTCATATTACTACTCAAACTCATGACTTCCAAGATCAATCTATACATACTAAATGCCTCCATGAAATACATCAAGACTTCCAATGAGATCCTCTAGTAGGAAGTCACTACTTAGCTCAAATGATCATAACTTAATCCTCAAATTCATAATTCACTCTCCATAATTCACATCTTAAGCCTTGCTTGCAACACTACACTTAGATGTTGCGCATGTTCTTTAGGTCCTTTAGAATATATCAGGATATCATCAAATGAAGACAATCACAATTTGATCCAAATAAGGCTTAAGTATCCTACTTATTAAATCCATTAATGCAGCTAAGGCATTCATCAATCCAAATAGCACAACTTGGAACTCATAGTGTCCATAGCGAGTCCTAAACACAGTCTTAAGAATGTCTTCTTTCTTAATCCTTAACTGATATCCTGATCTCAAGTCAATTTTAGAAAAGACCGAACTTCCTTGCAATTGGTCAAATAGGTCATCAATTTTTAGGTAATGACTACTTACTCTTAACAATCGCATGATTCAATTGCCTATTATCAAAGCACAACTGCATCAACCATCTTTCTTTCTCACAACAAGAGTTCTACAAGCTTAACCATGCTTCCGCTGTGCCACTCCGATAAAATTATCCCAGAAACACTACCTTCCCAGTTCAGTTCATAGTTCGGTTCACTCCTGCCCCCCTTTGCCATTCTAGAAGCCTGCCAGGAGCCGCTTCTTGTTCAGGTCCTCTGACCTCGGCGTCCACTCCTCGCTCTCATCAAATCGGGACGTTACAGGTACACCAGCTTTCGCCTAGTTCGAACCCAAACTACACATCCATTGGAGGGTCTCATTTCAATAGGGACTAACTTACAGAGTTATTATCCGTTTTGGCCTATCCCGTACTAGGCCTCATGGTTTTATCCTTAGCGCATGGGTAAGTACTATCTCAGGAAATCATTCATCCTAGTCCATTGCTTACGGAGCTAGTCCATTCCTACGATGATATCAAAGTCATACATAACTATCACTATCAAGTCCATTTCCAGATCTCATTCCCCTAGGGTTATCTCACTCGTCTCACATGCCAACGTAGATAACAACATATCTTTCAGCGATGTAGAAATACGAAGAGGCACATCTAGAGATTTGTTCTTACTCCTCACAATCATCTATATTTTTCGGACACAAATGAATGCGTGTCACTCACATCAAATAATGCAAATACCTTCTTATGCCTCTATCGAAATTATACCTGAGATAACACTTTTGGAAGCTCCTACTTCCTCTTGAGTGACCACATACACCCTTCCTTGTGGTGGTGGCCTCAGTGGATTCCTTGGTGGATTTGGCTCAACAATACTTTGTTGTACCTATCGCACTGAGCTAACATTCGGCTGCGACCTCTTTTGTGGACAGTCTTTCTTAAAGTGACCTCTCTGCCCACAGCCAAAACATTTCAATCGATCATTACAGGGTCCTGGTCCATGTTGTCCACCACATCTCTGACAAATGTTACCCTGGTAGGGTACTCTTCTTAGAATCAAGTCACTCCTTACCTTTCTACAATTTCCAAAATTATTCCTCTTGTTAGATTCCCAGGGCTGACCTTGATCAGGATAAGGTCTCTTACCCCTTCGAACATCACTAAAGGTCATTTGTTTCTTAGATTCTGATTGCTCTCTCACTAACTCTTGCTCCACCAACTGTGCCCTCTCATAAATCTCATTATAATCCCTTATATTTAGAGGCACTAGTTGTTTTCTAATATCAGTCCTTAATCCTTTCAGGAATCTCTTAGCCTTTTCCTCTCGATCCTCAACCAACCTAGGAGCATACCTAGACAATTCAGAAAATTTTGCCTCATACTGGTCTACTGTTAGCTCCCTTTGTTTTAATTGAACAAATTCAGTGATCTTTCTATCCTTGGCACAATCAGAGAAATGCTTCCTATTGAAAGCCCTAACAAACTCATCCTAGTTCACATTAGTACCTAGTGGAAAGATTGTATCCTTCGAGGCTCTCCACCAAAAATTTGCATTTCCCTCCAGCTGGTACTCTGCCAAAACTATTCTCTCAGCATCACTGCAGTCCAACAACCGGAAAATTTGTTCCATTCCATCGATCCATTGTTCCGCCTCCTCAGGACTTCCCATCCCACTAAACTTAAGTGGTTTCAACTTTAGGAATTGCTCCACTAGTCCTTGAGTATGGTGTTCTGCTCCGGCTTGTTGCCGCACTTGCTTTTCCATCAGATTTTCAATATTGGCCAATGCTTGCAGGATATCTTCCATTCGAGGTTCAACCTTTGCTGTAGAGGCTTTAGCCCTCGATGGATGAGCACTTCCAGCTCGTACCATGATTTCCCTGCAGTTTTCAAGCATTGCCTCAGGAATAATCTGAGACTCAATATCTCCATTCAAAGCAATTGCTACTACTACTACTACATAAGTAACATATACATGTTACTGGTACCTAAAGACAACTCAAAACTAATTACTAGGGATCTACGAGTGAATTCTCGTCACCCGTTATTCAATTATTCCGTTTTATTTCCTATGGTGTGCATCATTCTATCCTCATTTCCATCTGAGGCTCCTTATCACTCCAAATGAACCATAGCTCTGATACCAAAACAGAATGTGGCACCCCTCGACGACCCCCGATCCGTTAGGGTAGCCACAGTTCGCTTACCTTTCACTTTCCCTATTAACATGTCACTCTGATACCATTTCAATTGCAGCGGGTCCATACAACCTGGGGGTTTACATTTTTTTAAATTTTTTTATGATAGGTCCCTTGCGCAATTCATATACGGAAGCACAACCAACAAACTCCCTTCCCTATATTCAAAAAACGATGCACACCTACTAAATATTTATAAGTAAAAGCCGTACACTTTTTATTTACTTAAATCAGATGGACATAATTCATCGGTACATCAAAATGTCGTAGTCTTCTATATTCGGCTACACTCCAAAAGATGACCGACATTTCCTCCAACAATCATACACTTTAAGTCCATCGATCAGTGTCAGCGTCCAAAAGCTCCTTCCCTTACTATCCTCATCCTCACGATTACATCCAACCGTTCAAACCATTTAATAATTTGAAATGTTGGTCCCCAAAAGGGGTGAGTACAACCACTTAGCAGGTAAAGGAATCCAATAACCACTCAATGCATCATACAAGTTATACATGCATTGCAGGCATTACTTACCTTGAAGCCATGCATATACTATCATGCATCATCACCACAATCATAATACATACACGTGTATCATCATGTCGTACTCATATCATCGTCATCATGACATTATTATATCACACACATGTCATCCTCATCATATACATGACACCATCATACCATACACATGTCTTCATCATCGTGGCATCATTATATCACACATGTCATCATCATCATGACATCATCATATCACGCATGTCATCATCATCATATACACGACACCATCATACCATACACATGTCATCATCATCGTGGCATCATCATATCACACTTGTCACATGTACCATCATCATTACCATGCATCCATGCATGTAACATCATCACCATATCCTCATATCACATGTGCCATCACCATTACCATGCATCCATGCATGTAACATCATCATCACATCATGCATATATCATCATGCATAATTTAATTTCAATTTCATTTTGAACTGCCACATTTCTCTTTTCCCGGGACCAATGTTTGCATCCCACATTTATCACTCGCGCCCAATCCTGGCATTGCGAGAACCATCCGGGCATGTATCCAAGATACAACCGGGCATCCGGTACCCCCACATTCCGAGCATCTCGTATCCCAACTGGCATCACGAGGCATCCGGGCATGTATCCAAGATACAACCGGGCATCCAAAGGGCATCGACTCATTCGAACCTCTGGGCATCTCGCACCCCACCTGGCATCACGAGGAATCTCCGGGGCTCGCAATGAAAATGGTTACCCTTACCCTCTGAGCATGCATCATGATACAACCCCTCACCCTCCGGGTATGTATCATAATACAACCGGGCATCCCGACACTCCCGGGGAAAACCTCTGGGCATGTATTCATAATACAACCAAGCATCCAAAGGGCATCGACTCATTCAAACCTTTGGGCATCCCGACTCCCGGGGCATCATCGGCTCACACCTCCAACGCTATCATCATCACCACGATGCATATTCTCATACATTTCATTTCTCATCTTCAATTATAGTTTAATTTTAACATGGCATGTGATGTGATGGCAAATCAAGATCATATTCATCATTGAATTTATGCATGCATCTCAATGCATACATCAAGACCTCGTCACACATACTACATGGCGCAACTATTTATAAAATAAAATTCATGGAATTTATGGCCAATAAAATAATCTATTTTATTTTATTTTTTATTTTTATTTATTTATTTATTTAAATTCCAACTTTTGTCATTTCCATAAATATTAAATTTAATATCAACAAATTCCCAAAATTATAAAAATTACAGCAAATGTTAAACAAGCCAATATGATGATAATTTCATACAAAATACATGGCCAAATAGCATTTCACACAATTTCCCAATTTTCACAAAACATCATAGAATTTTCGGATGAAACCAGAATGTACGGTTTCCAA
Source organism: Eucalyptus polyanthemos subsp. polyanthemos (assembly GCA_017140185.1). Taxonomy (NCBI): domain Eukaryota; kingdom Viridiplantae; phylum Streptophyta; class Magnoliopsida; order Myrtales; family Myrtaceae; genus Eucalyptus; species Eucalyptus polyanthemos. The sequence goes on from CM029459.1 coordinate 26,704,826, forward strand.
AGAAATTCGATTAAAATATCCATACGGCCTCCAACAATTACGAAATTTTACTGGGTTATAGCCAAGGCATTTTCGTACAACTTTCATGAATAACTCCAAGCCGAATTCTTTTTAGATTATTTTATACAGTCTCACGAAGCTTCTGGATCCATTACCGCATCGTCCAGTGTACACATCTCTGAAATATTGAGATTTCACCTACTTATTCTCTTTCGTTTTCTCTGAAATTTAGGTATGTCATACATCAAGATGTCCTTTACAAGTTTCATGAATATATCCAGGTCAAATAACCACATTATAGTCGTCATTTAAGTCCATGAAGTCTCGGGTGTCCCAAAATACACCTCCAGAATTACCGTCTTCAAGATCTAGTCGATTTACTAGGCTATACTTGTTATTTTCACTTAAAATTTGAGTATGTTGTAGTTTAAGATATCCCCTACAACTTTAATGAAGAATTTGAAGTGAGATTCTCATCAAAAACCAACATGCAATCACGAATCCAGTAAGAGGTCAGTAAAAACTCTCCAGATCTGAGGTCTCCGTAGGATGAGACTTTAACCCCACAAATCTCCCTCATTTTCCACGAAATTTCAGTATGTTGTATTTCAATATGTTAGCTACAACTCTCATCAAGAAATCGAAGCCAAAATCGGAATCCAAACACACATACAAGCTCAAACAAGTTTCTGACTCACATGGTCCGAGCAAGAACAGTCATGCGATTTAAGAACAAGCCAACCATACCTCGGTTTTTCTCACTTAAACACCCAAAAATCTAACATGCAAAGAACATACAAGCATGCGAGAGAAGCTAGAGGACTCCCACTTGCCTCTAGACCATACGAACAGGGGCACACCAGCGACGAACATGGCGGACGGACGGACGGCGTGTGGGCGGTGACGGGCAAGCTCCTTCCTTTCTCTCTGCCTCTCTTCCTCTCTTTCTCACTTTCTCTCTGCCTCTCTTCCTCTCTTTCTCACTTTCTCTCCTCTCTCTCAGCACCTCTCTTGGACGAAAATCCTCAACCATCAGCCACTCCCTCCCTCTCTTCCTTTTTAGTGACTTATATATTGCATGCACCCCCTCTTTGCATGGGGGGACACTTGTCCCTAAGAAGGAGACAAGTGTCTCCTTTGCCGAAGACACTTGGAGGCCATGCGTCGGCAGCCCAATGGGCTTCATGGGCCGGGCCTCTTGGCCCACTTTAGGCCCATCTCACTTAAGCCTAAGGTCCAAACTTAAATGGCCCAAGTTTATTTTATTTTAGTTTTATAATATATCTTCATCATCATTTAAATAAATACCTAATTGCATAAATAATAAGGCCATTAAACTTATAGTCACAAATCCCTATATTCCAATTTATGATGCACATGGTCAATGATAGAATTTTCTTTCCTATCACATAATTATCCCTTAAAAGCTTGGCCATATATCTTATTGCAAATTATGGATTAAATGGCCATAAAATAACTTGATGGTACTTCCATCACCTATTCATAGACTTTAATGTAACTAGAGGTCGTTAAGAATTTTGGGATGCCACATCACCCACCAATACTCATCAATTTCCTCTCACATTTTAGTATGTTACTCCTTAAGATGTCATATATAACTTTCATCATGGACATGAAGTCAAATTTCGGCTAGATAATTATAGAAAATTCACAGAGTCGCCATATGTCAATCTGTTTTTCCATGAAATAGTTTACTAACTTGAAGAACTACTCCTATACTATCGAAATTCCAACATTCAGCATCACAACTCAAGCATCTCCAACATCCACTACACTTCACACACAACCACAGCAAGCAAAGTATAGATCAATGGACTCTCACTTGCCTTAAGTCCAACGTAACCACAGCAAGCAAAACGGAGAACTCAGGGTCTCGGACACGGCTTGGCGACGGCAGACTCGAGCGGCGTCGGCAGCGCACGAACGGAGGGGCAGTCTCTTCCCTATCCCTTTGCTGCACAAATCTGCTCGGTTAATCCCTTTCTTCTCTCAAAACCAAGCCTTATTTTGTTCCCTCTAAATATCAATTAAGCTAATGATGATTTCTTGCATGTAGGGGTTTCGGTGGATGCATGCATGGAGGACAGGTGGAGGAGGCGTGTCTCTAGCTGGGTTTTCTTGGCCTTTGCTGGTTGCTCCACACGAAGCAACGTGGCCTCCTCTGGCCTTGCTTCTCTGGTCACTAGTTTTGTTGAAAACCAGTCAACAAAAAGGGGGGTTTTCGGTGGCTAATTGGGTGAGTGGCAGCTGGATTATACGTGTCCAGCAATGGGGATCTCCTTCTTGGATGCACGCCACTTTTCTCCTCCATGAAAGGGACGTGTCCTCAGCCAACCGTGTTCTTTCTCTCTCTGTTTTTTTTTTTTTTTGTCCAATGTAGAAAGAGCTACGTGGCTCTTGGTCAACATCCACCTTCCATATTTGACCAGCTACATGAAATTTCCACAAATGTGCATGGAAAATGGATAACGTGAACACACAGGCGGGGAAATGGGGTCTTCGAGTGGCACGGGCTGCTTGAACGTAAAATGGAGTCTCTGGGCTCCTTCGCCTAAGGTACGTACTTAATAAAAACAGCTAAAGTCCAAATAATAAGTAATCTTGTCAACACTTCACTTAGAACGACCCTCGGTCTCACTAGTAATAGTACATAGGAACAAGGTTACAACTCGCTCACGGTCGAACCATTTCTAATCGTGACTCATCGGCCAGATAGTGGTAACAAAATAATGTCCGTGCATGATACCGATGACACAGTCCAACGATACCTCCGTCGATCGGTCATGGCTGTCACATATCCGAGGGTTGTCAAAATTTCCAGATGCCACAATTCTCCCCTCCTTAGAGAATTTCGTCCTCGAAATTGGACATCACTCATGTCTCCAGAAACAAATGAGGGTATCTTTCCCTCATTTCTCTTTCACCTTCTTTTGTGGCTTCCTTCCTGTAGTGATGTCGCCGTAATATCTTAAATAGTGGCATTTTCTTTGCCCGAAGGACTTGTTCCTTTTGATCCAATACTCGGATTGGCTCTTCCAAGTATCTCGCTTTCTCATCCACTTTGATGGCTTCATGATTGAGTATATGTCTAGGGTTTGGCTGATACTTCCTCAACCATGCCTATACTTTTCTAAAAGCTATTGTTATACACAAATTCTACCAGGTATAACTTTTCATCCCAACTTCCTTTAAAGTCAAGGATGCAATCTCTTAACATGTCCTCTAATGCTTGGATCACTCTTTTCGTTTGTCCATCCATCTGTGGATGAAAAGCAGTACTAAATGGGAGCTTCGTCCCTAAGGAGGTTTGAAGACTTCGCCAAAGGTTGGAAGTAAATCTTGGATCTTGATCAGATGTGATAGTTATAGGAACACCATGTAAGCATACTGTTTGGCTTACATGTATATCGGCAATTTTATCAATCGAATAATCTACGCGAACTACTAGGAAATGGGCAGACTTAGTCAAGCGATCTACTATCACCTAGATAGAGTCGTGACCACTTGATGTCCTTGGTAATCCTTGCATGAAATCCATTGTCACATGAACCCATTTCCATTCTGATATATCTAATGGTCTCAATCGAACACACCATTTAGCCGAATTATTCCTATACCTTTGTCACCATCAATTCAAGCCTAGAACCATCAAAATCGACACCACCAATAACTCATCTAGTTTAGTCCAACAGAGACATTCACTACGCCTTCACTACAACATAGATTCAAGCCTAAAATACGTCACCATTCATTCGGTTCAAACATCAATAGTCTACCAAGACTTATTCAATTCAAATATTGACAATCCACCAAGATAAGAACTTGTCTAGTTTCGTCGAGTATATCTCACGTCTCACCCTAAAGGATCATCACTTGGACTAATCACTCATCAAATCCACAACTTGAACTTTCACCATTTCACCTTAGAAAGACTATAACCACAATTGATCATATCCATTAATTCCAGAGAACCTTTTCAAACTGAGATCATCACCAAAAATTTAGAATTTGACCTCCATCAATTAAACCTATTATTCCGTCATATAAACCACAAGTAATTTCATGTCTCATATGACCACTCAAACTCATGACTTCCAAGATCATTCTATACATACTACATGCTTCCATGTAATGCATCAAGACTTCCAATGAGATCTTTTAATAGGAAGTCACTACTTAGCTCAAATGATCATAACTTAATCCTCAAATTCATAACTCACTCTCCATAATTCACTTCTTAAGCTTTGTTTGCAGCACTACGCTTAGATGCTGTGCATGTTCTTCACGTCCTTTAGAATATATCAGGATATCATCATATGAAGACAATCACAATTTGATCCAAATAATGCTTAAATATCCTATTCATTAAATCCATGAATGCAGCTAAGGCATTTGTCAATCCAAATAGCATAACTAGGAACTCATAGTGTACATAGCGAGTCCTAAATATGGTCTTAGAGATGTCTCCTTTCTTAATCCTTAACTGATATCCTGATCTCAAGTCAATTTTAGAAAAGACAGAACTTCCTTTCAGTTGATCAAATAAATCATCAATTCTAGGCAAGGGATACTTATTCTTTACAGTCACTTGGTTCAGCTGTCTATAGTCCTTCTTTTTCACAAATAGGACTAGTGCACCCCAAGGTGAAGCACTTGGCCTATTAAATCCCTTATCAAGCAACTCTTGTAGTTGCACCTTCAATTCCTTCAACTCCACCAAGGCCATTCTATATGGGGCTTTCAATATTGGTCCTATTCCAAGCATTAGTTCAATTTCAAATTCAATCTCTCGTTCTGGTGGTAATCCAGGCAACTCCTCAGGAAACACATCCTGAAATTCCCTGACTATTCGAATCTCATCGATTTTAGCCTCTTTCTTAGTAAGATCTCTTACTACTGCTAGGTATCCTTGACATCCTTCATCAAGTAGTTCATGAGCTTCTACCATTGAGATAATGGCTATAGAGGGGTTTGTTTGACCTCCAAAAGATTCAAAACTAGACTGATCAGGTAACATGAACTGTATTACTTTCCTATAGCAATCCACCTTAGCTCGATACTTATGGAGCCAGTCCATTCCTATGATAACATCAAAGTCATACATAGCCATAACGACTAGATCTATTTCCATATCTCATCCTTCTATAGTTATCTTACATTTTGCACATATCATCACAGATACCATATTCTTTAAAGGTGTGGAAACATAAAGAGGCATCTCAAGAGGTGCAGTTTCTATTTTACTAAATTGCCTATATCTTTCAAATATAAATGAATGCGTAGCACCTGTGTCAAACAATGTATATGCCTTCTTGCCATTTATAAAAATCGTACTTGAGATAACATTTTCGGAAGCTTCCGCTTCCTCTCGGGTGATCATATACACCCGTCCTTGTGCTGGTGGTCTCTGTGGATTCCTTGGTGGATTTGGTCCAGCGGTATGTTGTTGCATTTGTCACACTGTGGCACCCCTCGACGGCCCCTCATCCGTTAGGGTCGCCACAGTTCGCTTACTTTTCATTTTCCCTATTAACATGTCACTCTGATACCATTTCACATTGTAGCGGGTCCATACAACTTGGGGGTTTACAATTTTTTTTTTTCGATCGGTCCCTTGCGCAATTTATATACGGAAGCACGTCCAACAACTCCCTTCCCTATATTTAGAAAACGATGCACACCTACTAAATATTCATAGGTAAATACCATACACTTTTTATTTACTTAAATCAGATGGACATCATTCATCGGTACATCAAAATGCCGTAGTCTTCTATATTCGACTACACTCCAAAAGATGACTGACATTTCCTCCAACAGTCATACACTTTAAGTCCATCGATTAGTGTCGGCATCCAAAAGCTCCTTCCCTTGCTATCCTCCTCCTCACGGTCACATCCAACCGTTCAAACCATCTACTAATCTGAAATGTTGGTCCCTAAAAGGGGTGAGTACAACCACTCAGCAGGTAAAGGAATCCAATAACAACTCAATGCATCATACAAATCATACATGCATTGCAGGCGTTACTTGCCTTGAAGCCATGTGCATACTATCATGCATTATTATATTATACATGTCATCATCATCATGGCATCATTATATCATACATGTCATCATCATCATGACATCATCACATCACTCATGTCATCATTATATCATATATGTCATCATCATCATGACATCATCACATTACACATGTCATCATGCCATATCATATATCATCATCATTATCATCATCATGCATATCATCATGCATGTCATGCCGTGGGTGATCATCATTATTTCACATCACATATCATCATCATGCTTATCATCATCATCATCATCATCATCATGCATATCATATATCATCATCATTATCATCATCATGCATATCATCATGCATGTCATGCCATGGGTGATCATCATTATTTCACATCACGTATCATCATCATCATGCATATCATATATCATCATCATTATCATCATCATGCATATCATGCCATGGTTTAATTTCCACTTTTAGCTTTCAATTTGATCACCACATCACCCATTCCTCAAATCATCAATTTCATCATCCCCTCGGGCAAAGACCTCTGAGGCTTCCGGCATTCAGCCTCCTAGGCCATCGGGCATCCGGCCCCCCACATTCCGGGCATCTCGCATCCCAACTGGCATCACGAGGCATTCCCTTCGGGCAGAAACCTCCGACAGGGCTTCCGGCATTTACACTCGCTGGCCAGGCATCCCGCATCCCAATCCTGGCATCGCGAGGCATCCCCCTCGGGCAAAAACCTCCGACAGGGCTTCCGGAATTATGTACCGACATACCACCAGGCCTCCCCTGGAATTACGTACCGTATACCACCGGGCATCTCGAAACTCCCGAGGACGCTCCGGAATTACGCCACTAGGCCACCGGGCATCATCATTCACCACAACAACCTCCTCATTTAACATTAGTCATGTTCACCAATTTCGGTCTTAATTTAGCATGGCATATGATGTATTGGCAAATCAACAATCATGTTCAGCATTTGAATTCCCACATGCATCTCAATGCATACATCAAGACCCCATCACACATACTACATGGTGAAATTATTTATAAATTATAATTCATGGAATTTATGGCAATTAAAATAATCCATTTATCATGCCCTTTTTCATTGATTTAAATTCCAGCTTATGTCATTTTCAAAAATATTAAATTTAATTATTTATAAAATCTCAAAAATTATAAAATTAAGGCAAGTAATAAATAAGACAATTGCATAATGATTTCATGCAAAATACACGGCCAATGAGAATTCCACAGAAATCCATTATTCACACAAAACGGCATGCAATTTTCGGATGAAATCAGAATGCACAGTCTCCGAAGAAATCCGATTAAAATATCCATACGATCTCCAAAAATTACGAAAGTTTACCAAGTTATAGCCAAGACATTTTCGTACATCTTTCATGAAGACTTCCAAGTCAGATTCTTTCTAGATTAACTTCTACAGTCTCACGAAACTTCTGGATCCATCACCGAAACGTCCAGTACATGCTTCTCCGAAATACTGAGTTTTCACCTACCTTTTCTTCTTCTTTTCCTCTGAAATTTAGATATTATACATCAAGATGTTATCTACAAGTTTTATGAAGAAATATAAGTCAAATAACCGGAGTATAGTCGTCATTTAGGTCCATGATGTCTCGGGTGTCTCGGAATACATCACCAGAATCATCATCTTCAAGATCTAGTCGATTTACTAGGCTATGCTTGTTCATTTCACTTCAAATTAGAGTATGTTGTAGTTCACGATATCCCCTACAACTTTCATGAAGAAATCAAAGTGAGATTCTCATGACAAACCAACATGCAATCGGACTCAATCCAACAAGAGGTCAGTAAAAACTCTCCAGATCTGAGGTCTCCGTAGGATGAGACATTAACCCCTCAAATCTCCATCAGTTTCCACGAAATTTTAGTATGTTGTAGTAAAATATGTTAGCTACAACTTTCATGAAGAAATTGATGCTAAAATCGGACACCAAAGACACATGCAAGCTCAAACAAGTTTCTGACTCACACGGTCCGAACACGAACAGCCATACCATTCAACATACATCATCCATGCTTCGGTTTTTCTCACTTAAACACTCAAAAATTCGACATGCAAACACCATACAAGCATGCAAGAGAAGCTAGAGGACTCCCACTTGCTTCTAGACCGGTCGGTCGACGGCGTAAGGTGGCGAACACGGCGGCACACGGCGGACGGATGGTGGTTCCTCCTCCTCTCTCTATTGGCCGCTCCTCCTCTCTCTCTCGAAATCTCTCTCTCTCTCTCTCTCTCTCTCTCGAAATCTCTGTATCTCTGTCTCACTCTCTTGGCCGAATGAGGGAAATCCGGCCACCCTCTCTCTCTCTTCCCTCTTACACCCCCAAATCCTCATGATTACTTGCCTACAAACCAGCCAATGCATGGCCTTCTTCCCTAAGCCAATGCATGAGAGTCTTGTGCCACTTGTCCTATGGATTTTTGAATTTGGGCTTGGGCTTCTATTGGGCCGGTCGACCACTCCTTTTGGGCCTTTATTGGGCCGGCCAACTTGGCCCATTACAAGCTTAGGCCAATGGGCCTAAGGCCCATCCTAAAAATTGACCTTTTCCTCTTTTTTTTTTTTTTTTGAAATTCCTTTCTATAAATATTTTCAATTTTCAATTTTCATCTTGGCCAAAGTCTTGGGACATCTTGTTTATTGAAATTTAATTTATAAAGTACATGGCCAAGCATAGATTATTATCATAATCTATCAAATTTAAATTCTCACAATCACATGCACAAATCATCTAATTAAAAAGACTAATGGCTAAAGCATAAGCCATGGAAAATTTTATCACATAATTAGAGACTTTAACACACCTTATGGCTTGGCTCTGAATTTTGGGATGCCACAATTCTCCCCTCCTTAGAGAATTTCGTCCTCGAAATTAGACATTTCTTATGTCTCTTGAAATAAGTGAGAGTACCTTTCTCTCATCTCATTTGCACTCTCCCGTGTGGCTTCCTCCACATCATGATATCGCCATAATATCTTAACCAATGGAATTCTCTTGGTCCTCAGAATTTATTCCTTTCAATCCAATACTTGCACAGGCTCCTTAATGTACCTCACTTTCTCATCCACTTCAACGGCTTCATGATTGAGTATGTGTCGTGAATCGGGCTGATACTTCCTCTAAAGTTAAGGATGCAAGCTCTTAACATATCTTAATTTATCTCAATACCATAAACAGTTTTAAAACAACAACCACATCTGAAATTTCTTTTGAACGCTTGAAAATCTTCCTTCATGAAATCAAACAATACAAACTAAGGTTTTCAAAAGCACATCAATACTACAATAGCAGGCTTTGAAATCATATGTCATTTCCATGTCAAAACGTTTTCAAATCACCAATGTGGAAAACTCCTTGAGTTCTTGAAAATTCAACTTTATGATGTAAAATAGGGATTCCAAAGACACAGCAATATAACAGTAATAGTCTTTGAAAATAGGTAAATCTCATATCGTTGAAACCAATTCACAAAATCAAAGCATGATACCAATTCCATAAAATCCATGATCATGTTTAAATTTCAAATGTTTTTCAAAATCCACATGTAAAGCCTTGAGTCGCACTTGCATCACGGCGCGAAATAAAATACTTTATCAAAACCCTTAGTAAATTTAAATCGGTACGTTGGCAAAATTCCAATTTCAATCACAACTCCGATGGGTTGGAACGTTTTCTATAAAAAGTTCAGAATTCTTTGTATGGTGTCACAGTACTCATAAATTTTGATGAAATTCAAGAGATCTTCTAAAACAGTTCACAATCAAAATCTTTTAATAATTCCATCCACCTCCTTTGTCTCATATTCGATTCCTTTTGTGAAAACATCTATTTCAAGCTCTATCTTAAGTGCAACTATCAATGAGATCCAGATTTAAAGAATTCCACCTTCTCGACTCAATCGAACACACCATTTAGCCGAATTATTCCTATACCTTCGTCACCACCAATTCAAGTCTAGAACCATCAAAATCAGCACCACTAATAACTCATCTGGTTCAGTACAACAGAGATATTCACTATGCCTTTACTGCGACATGGATTCAAGCCTAAAATACAGCACCATTCATTCAGTTCAAATATCGATAGTCCACCAAGACTCATTCAATTCAAAGATCGACAATCCATCAAAATAAGAACTTGTCTAGTTTCCATCGAATATATCTCATGTCTCATCCTAAAGGATCATCACTTAGACTAATCATTCATCAAATCCACAATTTGAACTTCCACCATCTCATCTTGGAAAGACTATAACCATAAATGATCATATTCACTAATTCCACAAAACCTTTTCAAACTGAGATCATCACCTAAAATTAAAAGTTGACCATCATCGATTAAAATATTATTCCAACATATAAACCTCAATAATTTCATGTCTCATATGACCACTCAAACTCATGACTTCCAATGAGATCCTCTAATAGGAAGTCACTACTTAGCTCAAATGATCATAACTTAATCCTCAAATTCATAATTCACTCTCCATAATTTACTTCTTAAGCCTTGCTTTCAATACTACGCTTAGATGCTGCGCATGTTCTTCAGGTCCTTTAGAACATATCAGGATATCATCAAATGAAGACAATCACCATTAGATCCACATAAGGCTTAAATATCATATTCATTAAATCCATGAATGCAGCTAAGGCATTCGTCAATCCAAATAGCATAACTAGGAACTCGTAGTGTCCATAGCAAGTCCTAAACATGGTCTTAGGAATGTCTTCTTTCTTAATCCTTAACTGATATCCTGATCTCAAGTCAATTTTAGAAAAGACCGAACTTCCTTGCAATTGGTCAAATAGGTCATCAATTCTAGGTAATGAGCACTTACTCTTAATAGTCACTTGATTCAATTGCCTATAATTAATGCACAAACGCGTCTACTTGTCCTTCTTTTTCACAAACAAGAGTCCTACAAGCTTAACCATGCTTCCGCTGCGCTACTCTGATAAAATTACCCTAGAAACACTACCTTTCCAGTTTAGTTCATAGTTCGGTTCACTCCTGCCCCCTTTTGCCATCTTAGAAGCTTGCCAGGAGCCGCTCCTTGTTCAGGTCCTCTGACCTCGGCGTCCACTTCTCGCTCTCATCGGATCAAGACATTACAGGTACACCAGCTTTCCCTTGGTTCGAACCCAAACTACACATCTACTGAAGGGGCTCATTTCAATAGGGATTAACTTACAGAGTTATTATCCGTTTTAGCCTATCCCATTCTTAGCCTCACGGTTTTATCCTTAGCACACGGGCAAGTACTATCTCAAGAGATCATTCATCCTAGTCCATTGCTTACGGAGCTAGTCCATTCCTACGATGATATCAAAGTCATACATAACTATTACTATCAAGTCCATTTCCAGATCTCATTCCCCTAGGGTTATCTCACTCATCTCACATGCCAACATAGATAACAGCATATCTTTCAGCGATGTAGAAATATGAAGAGGCATATCTAGAGATTTGTTCCTACTCCTCACAATCATCTATATTTTTTGGACATAAATGAATGCGTGTCACTCATATCAAATAACGCATATACCTTTTTATCCCTCTATCGAAATTGTACCTGAGATAACACTTTTGGAAGCTCCCGCTTCCTCTTGAGTGACCGCATACACCCTTCCTTGTGGTGGTGGCCTCTGTGGATTCCTTGGTCGATTTGGCTCAACAGTACTTTGTTGTACCTGTTGCACCGAGCTAACATTCGGTTGCAAAAGTGTTTGATAGGAAAGAAAATCCTATCATTGGCCATGTGTTTTATAAATTGGGATTTATGGAATTATGATTTCAAGATTTTGGCCATGTGGAATTTAGTAATTAAATTCTTAAAAGAAAGAATTAAAGATGAATAATTGAAAGGTGAAATTAGGATTTAAATTAGGAATGGGCCTTGGGCCCATTGGCCTAAAGCTTGGTGGGCCAAGTTAGTCGGCCCATTAGGGCCCAATAGGTGGCTGTCGACCAGCCCAAAGTGAATGGCTGGTTGGGCCTAAGCCCAAGCCCAATTAATTCAAAAACAAAAATTACAAGTGGCCAAAGGAAGAGCATGCATTGGTTGGTCATTAGGTGGATCAATCATTGCAAATGATGGGATATAAAAAGAGAGAGAGAAGAGGAGTGGCCGGTTCCTCTAGCTCCATTCGGTCGAGAGAAGTGAGAGGGAGAGAGAGATTTCGAGAGAAAGAGAGAGGAGGGACCGAGAGAGAGGAGGTGGAGCCGAGAGTTGCCGCCGCCCGTCCGCCATACGTCCGCCTAGTCCGACCGCCGTACGCCGCCGTTCATCGCTGTTTGTTCATCTTGGAGGCAAGTGGGGTCCTTAACTTCTCTTGCATGTCTGTTTTGTTGGTTGCATGTTCGGTTTTAGGTGTGATTTGGGCGAAAAACCGAGGTAAGGGTTGGATGTGTTCAAGCTATGTGACTGTTTTCGTTCGGTTTGTGGTAGTCAGTATCTTAGTCGAGCTTGCATGTGTATTTGGAGTTCGATTTTGGCTTCGGTGTCTTCATGAAAGTTGAAGCTAATGTCTTGTAGTATGACATACTCGAATTTCATGGAAAACGATGGTGATATGTGGGGTCAAAAGCTCTGTTATACGGAGACCTCAGATCTGCGAAATCTTCACTGACCTTTTGTTGATTTCTTGGTTGCATGTTGATTTCTGTTGGAGATCTCACTTTGTTGTCTTCTTGAAAGTTGTAGGAAACACCTTAAGCTACAACATACTCGAATTTGAAGCAAAAGTAACAAGTATAACTTGGTGAATCGGTTAGATCTTGGAGATGGTTGATTCTGGTGAGGTGTACCGAGACACCCGAGACTTAATGGACTAAAATGGTGACCGTAATCTGGTTATTTGACCTATATTCCTTCATGAAAATTGTAAAGGACACATTTTTACATAACATACTTAAATTTCAGAAGGAACGAAAGAGAATTAATGGGTGAAATCTAAGAAATACGGAGAAGTGTGTTCTGGACGTCGCGGTAGTGATTCCAGAAGCTTCGTAGGGCTATGGAAATTAATATAAAAAGAATTTGGCTTAAAGTTCTAATTAAAAAGGTACGAAAATGTGTTTTCTATCACCCTGTAAAGTTTCGTAATTTTTGGAGACCGAATGGATATTTAATTTAATTTATTCGGAAACTGTGCAGTGGGTTTAAATCCGAGAATTTTAGGATGTTTTGGAGGAAATTGTGAAATTATAAGAAATTCAATTTGGCCACGAATTTTATATAAAATTGTGATCCTATTAGCGATTGTTTGAATATTATGATTTTGGGAAAATCATAAATATTAAATATTTATTTAAATAAATGAATATAATATAATAATAAAATAATAAAATAAAAATAAAATAAAATAAAATAGATTTTTATTTGGCCATGGATTTAATTCCATTTGTGTGGCACTTGTGTGATGAGGTCTTTGTACATGCATTAAGTTGAAATGCTTATGTGATTAAGCTATGACATGTGCATGACATGTGAATTGAAATGCTTATGTGATTAAGCTATGACATGTGCATGACATGTGAATTGAAATGCTTATGTGATAAAGCTTTGGCATGTGTATGACATGTGAATTGAAATGCAAGTGTGATTTGTTTGATGCCATGCCAATTGCCATGTTAAATTGAGATAAAAGGATAAATGTGGATGAGAAAGAGGTTGTGGTGGAGGATGGTGTCTGGTGGCCGAGTGGCATAATTCCAGAGATTCCCCGGGAGTGTCGGGATGCCCGGTGGTATACGGTACGTAATTCCAGGGGAGGCCTGGTGGTATGTCGGTACATAATTCCGGAAGCCCTGTCGAAGGTCTTTGCCCGAAGGGAATGCCTCGCGATGCCAGGATTTGGGTGCGGGATGCCCGACTAGAAGGGTAAAGGCCGGAAGCCCTGTCGGAGGTTTCTGCCCGAAGGGAATGCCTCGTGATGCTAGTTGGGATGCGAGATGCCCGGAATGTGGGGGGCCGGATGCCCGGTTGTATCTTGGATACATGCCCGGAGGTTTTTCTCGCATGAGATGCGAGTGTAAAATATGAGATAAAATTGATGAATCGAGGAAGGGTGATGTGGTGATCAAATTTAAAGATAAAGATGAAAATTAACTCATGGTATGATATGCATGATGATGGCGATGATATGTGATGTGATATGATGATCACCCATGGTATGATATGCATGATGATATGCATGATGATGATGATGATATGTGATGTGTTATGATGATCACCCATGGTATGATATGCATGATAATGATGATGACATGTGATGTGATATGATGATCACCTATGCTAATATATGCATGATGATGCATGATGATGATGTGTGATGTGACATGATGAACATCCATGGTATGATATGCATGATGAAATGCATGATGATGACAATGATATATGATATGCCATGATGATGATGATATATGATGTGATGATGCATGATACGCATGATTACAAGGTAAGTGATGCTTGCAACGTGTGATGATATGCATGATGCATTGGAATGTTATTGGATTTCCCTATCTGCTGAGTGGTTGTACTCACCCCTTTTGGGGACCAACATTTCAGATTAGTAGATGGTTTGAGCGGTGGATATGACCGCGGGGAGAAGGATAGCAAAGGAGGGAACCTTTGGACGCCGACACTGGTTGATGGACCTTAAGCATACGATTGTGGGAGGAGATGTCGGTCATCTTTTAAAGTATAGCCGAGTATAGAAACATTGGCATTTCGATGTACTGACTAAAGATGTCCATATGCTTTATGTAAATAAACGTGTCCGGCTTTAACTTATATAAGATGTTTAGTAGGTGTGCATCGATTTCTGAATGTAGGGAAGGGAATTGTTGGATATGCTTCCGTTATGTAAATTGCGCAAGGGACCGTTAATAAAAGATGTAAACCCCCATGGTTGTATGGACCCGCTGCAACTAAAAATGGTATCAGAGTGATTTGTTATTTGGGAAAGAAAAGGAAAAGCGAACTGTGGTGACTCTAGCAGATCGGGGGCCGTCGAGGGGTGCCACACCAGTTGTTTACTAATATCGGTCCTCAACCCTTTCAAAAATCTTTTAGCCTTTTCCTCTCGATCCTCAACCAACCTAGGAGCATACCTAGATAATTCAAAATTTTTTGCCTCATACTGATCTACGGTCAGCTCCCTTTGTTCTAACTGAACAAATTCAGTGATCTTTCTATCCTTGGCACAATCATAGAAATGCTTCCTATTAAAAGCCCTAACAAACTCTTCCCAGTTCACATCAGTACCTAGTGGAAAGATTGTATCCTTCGAAGCTCTCCAGCAAAACTTTGCATTTCCCTCCAACTAGTACTCTGCCAAAACTATTTTCTCAGCATCACTACAGTCCAACAACCGGAAAATCCGTTCCATTCCATCAATTCAATGTTCCGCCTCCTAAGGACTTCCCATTCCACTAAACTTAAGTGGTTTCAACTTCAGAAATTGTTCCACCAGTCCCTGAGGGCGACGTTCCACTCCGGGTTGTTGCTGCGCTTGTCTATCCATCAGATTTCCAATATTAGCCAATGCCTGTAGGATATCTTCCATCCGAGGTTCTGCCCTTGCAGCAGAGGCTTCAGCCCCGATGGATGAGCACTTCCAGCTCGTACCAAGACTTTCCTATAATTTTCAAGCATTGCCTCAAGAATAATCTGAGACTCACTGTCTCCTATTCAAAGCAACTACTACTACTACATAAGTAACATATACATGTTACTGGTACCTAAAGACAACTCAAAATTAACTACTAGGGATCTACGAGTGAATTCTCGTCACCCGTTATTCAATTATTCCGTTTTATTTCCTATGGTGTGCATCATTCTATCATCATTTCCATCTGAGGCTCCTTATCACTCCAAATTAACCATAGCTCTGATACCAAAAAAGAATGTGGCACCCCTCGACGGCCCCCGATCTGTTAGGGTCGCCACAGTTCGCTTACTTTTCACTTTCCTTATTAACATGTCACTCTGATACCATTTCACATTGTAGCGGGTCCATACAACTTGGGGGTTTACATTTTTTTTTTTCGATCGGTCCCTTGCGCAATTTATATACGGAAGGGCGTCCAACAACTCCCTTCCCTATATTTAGAAAACGATGCACACCAACTAAATATTCATAGGTAAATGCCGTACACTTTTTATGTACTTAAATCAGATGGACATCATTCATCGGTACATCAAAATGCCGTAGTCTTCTATATTCGGCTATACTCCAAAAGATGACCGACATTTCCTCTAACAGTCATACACTTTAACTCCATCGATCAGTGTCGGCGTCCAAAAGCTCCTTCCCTTGCTATCCTCCTCCTCACGGTCACATCCAACCGTTCAAACCATCTACTAATCTGAAATGTTGGTCCCCAAAAGGGGTGAGTACAATCACTCAGCAGGTAAAGGAATCCAATAACAACTCAATGCATCATACAAATCATACATGCATTGCAGGCGTTACTTACCTTGAAGCCATGCGCATACTATCATGCATCATCATATTATACATGTCATCATCATCATGGCATCATTATATCATACATGTCATCATCATCATGACATCATCACATCACTCATGTCATCATTATCATGGCATCATTATATCATACATGTCATCATCATCATGACATCATCACATTACACATGTCATCATGCCATATCATATATCATCATCATGCATATCATCATGCATGTCATGCCGTGGGTGATCATCATTATTTCGCATCACATATCATCATCATCATCACCATCATCATCATCATCATCATCATCATCATGCATATCATATATCATCATCATCATCATCATCATGCATATCATCATGCATGTCATGCCATGGGTGATCATCATTATTTCACATCACGTATCATCATCATCACCATCATCATCATCATCATGCATATCATCATGCATATCATGCCATGGTTTAATTTCCACTTTTAGCTTTCAATTTGATCACCACATCACCCATTCCTCAAATCATCAATTTCATCATCCCCTCGGGCAAAGACCTCCGAGGCTTCCGGCATTCAGCCTCCCAGGCCACCGGGCATCCGGCCCCCCACATTCCGCGCATCTCGCATCCCAACTGGCATCACGAGGCATTCC
The DNA here is from genome assembly GCA_017140185.1 of Eucalyptus polyanthemos subsp. polyanthemos. Taxonomy (NCBI): domain Eukaryota; kingdom Viridiplantae; phylum Streptophyta; class Magnoliopsida; order Myrtales; family Myrtaceae; genus Eucalyptus; species Eucalyptus polyanthemos. The sequence continues at coordinate 26,722,069 of CM029459.1, forward strand.
CTTCGGGCAGAAACCTCCGACAGGGCTTCCGGCATTTACACTCCCTGGCCGGGTATCCCGCACCCCAATCCTAGCATCGCGAGGCATCCCCCTCGGGCAAAAACCTCCGACAGAGCTTCCGGAATTATGTACCGACATACCACTAGGCCTCCCCTAGAATTATGTACTGTATACCACTGGGCATCTCGAAACTCCCGAGGACCCTCCGGAATTACGCCACTAGGCCACCGGGCATCATCATCCACCACAACAATCTCCTCATTTAACATTATTCATGTTCACCAATTTTGGTCTTAATTTAGCATGGCATATGATGTATGGGCAAATCAACAATCATGTTCAGCATTTGAATTCCCACATGCATCTCAATGCATACATCAAGACCCCATCACACATACTACATGCTTCTCCGAAATACTGAGTTTTCACCTACCTTTTCTTCTTCTTTTCCTCTGAAATTTAGATATGTTATACATCAAGATGTTCTATACAAGTTTTATGAAGAGATCTAAGTCAAATAACCGGAGTATAGTCGTCATTTAGGTCCATGATGTCTCGGGTGTCTCAGAATACATCACCAGAATCATCGTCTTCAAGATCTAGTCGATTTACTAGGCTATACTTGTTCATTTCACTTTAAATTTGAGTATGTTGTTTTTTAAGATATCCCCTACAACTTTCATGAAGAAATTGAAGTGAGATTCTCATCACAAACCAACATGCAATCACGAATCCAACAAGAGGTCAGTAAAAACTCTCCAGATCTGAGGTCTCCGTAGGATGAGACTTTAACCCCGCAAATCTCCATCATTTTCCACGAAATTTTAGTATTTTCTAGTACAAGATGTTAGCTACAACTTTCATGAAGAAATTGAAGCCAAAATCTGACTCCAAACACACATGCAAGCTCAAACAAGTTTCTGACTCACACGGTCCAAACACGAACAGCCATACCATTCCACATACATCATCCATGCTTCGGTTTTTCTCACTTAACCACTCAAAAATTCGACATGCAAACAACATACAAGCATGCAAGAGAAGCTAGAGGACTCCCACTTGCCTCTAGACTGGTCGGTCGACGGCGTAAGGCGGCGAACACGGCGGCACACGGCGGACGGACAGCAATTCCTCCTCCTCTCTCTCTCTTTGCACTCTCTTGGTGGAATGAGGGAAATCCGACCACCCTCTCTCTCTCTTCCCTCTTATACCCCCAATCCTCATGATTACTTGCCTACAAACCAGCCAATGCATGGCCTTCTTCCCTAAGCCAATGCATGAGAGTCTTGTGCCACTTGTCCTATGGATTTTTGAATTTGGGCTTGGGCTTCTATTGGGCCGGTCGACCACTCCTTTTGGGCCCCTATTGGGCCGGCCAACTTGGCCCATTACAAGCTTAGGCCAATGGGCCTAAGGCCCATCCTAAAAATTAACATTTTCCTTTTCTTTTCTTTTTTTGAAATTCCTTTCTATAAATATTTTCAATTTTCAATTTTCATCTTGGCCAAAGTCTTAGGACATCTTGTTTATTGAAATTTAATTTATAAAGTACATGGCCAAGCATAGATTATTATCATAATCTATCAAATTTAAATTGTCACAATCACATGCACAAATGATCTAATTAAAAAGACTAATGGCTAAAGCATAAGTCATGGAAAATTTTATCACCTAATTAAAGACTTTAACACACCTTATGACTTGGCTCTGAATTTTGGGATGCCTTAAGTCCAACGCAACCACAGCAAGCAAAACGGAGAATTTAGGGTCTCGGATGTGGCTTGGCAACGGCAGACTCGAGTGGCGTCAACAGCGCTCGAACGGAGGGGCAATCTCTTCCCTCTCCCTTTGCTACGCAAATCTGCTCGGTTAATCCCGTTTTTCTCTCAAAACCGAGCCTTATTTTGTTCCCTCTAAATATTAATTAAGCTAATGATGATTTCTTGCATGTAGGGGTTTCGGTGGATGCATGCATGGAGGACAGGTGGAGGAGGCGTGTCTCCAGCTGGGTTTTCTTGGCCTTCGCTAGTTGCTCCACACGAAGCAACGTGGCCTCCTCTGGCTTTGCTTCTCTGGTCACTGGTTTTGTTGAAAACCAGTCAACAAAAAGGGGGGTTTTCGGTGGCTAATTGGGTGAGTGGCAGCTGGATTATATGTGTCCAGCAATGGAGATCTCCTTCTTGGATGCACGCCACTTTTGTCCTCCATGCAAGGGATGTGTCCTTAGCCAACCGTATTCTTTCTCTCTCTCTCTTTTTTTTTTTTTTTGTCCAACGTAGAAAGAGCTACGTGGCTCTTGGTCAACATCCACCTTCCATAGTTGACCAGCTACATGAAATTTCCACGAACGTGCATGGAAAATGGATAACATGAACACACAGCCGGGGAAATGGGGTCTTCGAGTGGCATGGGCTACTGGAACGTAAAATGGAGTCTCTAGGCTCCTTCGCCTAGGGTATGTACTTAATAAAAACAGCTAATGTCCAAATAATAAGTAATCTTGTCGACACTTCACTTAGAACGAGCCTCGGTCTCACTAGTAATAGTACATAGGAACAAGGTTACAACTCCCTCACTGTCGAACCATTTCTAATCATGACTCATCGGCCAGATGGTGGTAACAAAATAATGTCCGTGCATGATACTGATGACATAATCCAACGATACCTCCGTCGATCAGTCGTGGCCGTCACATATCCGAGGGTTGTCAAAATTTCCAGATGCCACACATGGATTAGGGTTTTTAATTTTCCAAAACCATATTCTCAAAAATTTCTTTTCCAAACGCAATATTTCTTTTTTGAATTGAAATCTCATAAAGATAAATTCGTAAAATCTTCCCAAGGGTAAGGGCTTTGGTCAACTTGCTCTCTTCGTAGGCTTAGCCCGACTCATCAATTTAAAGTTTCTGAAGTATCAATTCGAACCCATCCGTCACCGACCCAATGTAAATGCAAATTAAAAATAAATGCACCGAAAAATATATGCTATGCAATTAACTATTTTTTAGGGATAAAATTAACCATTTAATTTTTTAATGCAATAAATGACTAAACGGGTCCCCAAAATTTAGGTGTCAACAGCAGCCCCTCTTTGAGGGTGAGCCCGCAAAGGTTGCCTTCAAAGATAAATTGAGACCTAAATTTTGATCATGCACATGCAATGAATGATTTTTTGTTGGAACATGAATTCCATTTTTTAATGCAATTTGTATGATGTATGGAAATGCTAATGCAAATGATAAATGAACTAACCTAGAATAACTTACCTTCAAGGAAGATAGAGTAGTTCAAGGTGGTTGGTGTTACATGTCCAAGACCTGTACCATTCTAGGGTTGCCTAGAATAGTAACATGACTTTATGAGACTGCTTTCCTAGGACCCGTACCATTCTATGGTCGCCCAGTACGGCAGTGTTTGGTTGTGTCTAGGATCCGTATCATTCTACAGTCACCTAAACAAGGATTCATTTTCCAGGACCTATACCATTCTACAGTCACTTGAATGAGGATTGATTTTTCAAGATCCGTACCATTCTACGATCGCCTAAATGAAAAATTGATTTTTTAGGACCCGTACCATTCTACAGTCGCTGAATGGGGAAATTACTTTTCCAGGACCCGTACCATTCTACGGTGGCCTAAACGGAGATTTTGCTTGGGTAGGACCCAAACCATTCTTCGGTCACCCAGTGTCGCAACACAAATCATCTAACCAGGACTCAAACCGTTCTTCGGTCGCCTTAATCATATTGAATTTGGAGAAAAATCTTTGAAGACAACTCAATTAAGTGTCAATATAAAGGACACTGGGCTACGAAAGCATGTCAGGTTGATAAAAGAAAACCGGGCTACGGAAGTATGCCGGTTTGATAAAAAGGGAACTTGGGCTACGGAAGCATGCCGGGTTAATATAAATGATCACCAGGCTACGAAAGCACGCTGGGTCGATAAAAAGGGACTCTGGGCTACAAAAGCACGCCAGGTCAGGAACTCCGAGCTACGGAAGCACGCTGAGTCTATTAAAAGGGACATCTGGCTATGGAAGCACACCAAGTCGATGAAAAGGAACACTGGGCTATGAAAGCACGCCAAGTCAAGAACTCCGAGCTATGAAAGTACGCTGGGTCTATTAAAAGGACTCTGGGCTACAAAAGAACGTCAGGTCAATATAAAGGACACCGAGCTACGAAAGCCCGTTGGGTCGATAAAGAAGGACTCTGGGCTATAAAAGCACGCCAAGTCAATAATAGAAATCCGGGCTACGAAAGCACGTCGGGTCGATAAAGAAGGACTCTGGATTACAAAAGCACGCTAAGTCAATATAAGGGACACCGGGCTACAGAAGTACGCTGGATCGATAAAAAGAGACAACGGGCTACGAAAGCACACCATGTCAATGAAATGGACTTTGGGCTACGCTAGCATGCCGGGTCAATATAAAAGACAGCTTGACCGAGTCAAGTGTTGATGCACTTGAGAGAGAATACCTGCACAATGACAAGTATTTAGAGTGTGGGTAGAGATATACTTACCTAGTGATATTTCTAATTCTTGGAAATATGTCTTCTGGAATTTAGATATCCTGTGGAGGTCTCTCACCTCCTAGTGGAAATAAATTTGGGAACATCAAGGATGCACCTTGAATGTTCTTGAAGGTTTCTCATCTCTTAATATCACGAGTCATTCTAAAAGGAACCTGAATGTCAAGAGCTCTTTTGAGAAAATATTACCTGTCAGACATGACTAGAGCAAAAGTGCATTTACTAAAGAAATAAGGAATTAAGGCTGTTTTGGGAAAGCACACTTCAAAAAGCACTGAAGTTTTTATTAATTCAATTGGGCGCATGCATAATGACCTTTGCATCACCCAAATTTCCATTGGAGAGAATTATCATTCAAGACAATTTTCACTCATGACATGGAGTTCCTAAGAATACCAAATGAGGGACCTTCAGTTAGAAAGGACTTTCACTCACTCTCATTTAAAGGTTATTTTATGAGAATCACTCCATCTCACTATCATCATACCAACAGGGGTCCAAGTATGATCTTACCAATCTGAGAGATCTTTAATAGGGACCGTAATGTGGGCTTGGTCAATGGCTTAACAAAGGAACTCTCCGAGTCAAGGCAATTGAAAGAACAATTTTATAATCATCTCTAGGTTTACAAGTCAAGAACCCTGAAAAATGAGAAAGAAATAATCTTGCTCACACTTCTTCGAGCGATGCTTATAAACATATGAACTCCTATGTTAATTCAAGGGCCCTAATCTGAAGAGACTTTGTAAAGGACGTAACGTAGGCTAGGTTCATGGGTTGAGAAATAAAAGGATCATTAGGCTCAAAATGTGTGTGAATGGTGAGAGTTGGTGATCATCTTGGCATTGACACGAGTTTTCTTTTTCATCATCGAGGATTGTCTTCATGAAATGCCCCATTGATTGTAAAAACTCAACTTTTGAGTTCTTTGAGTATTACTCTATCGGGATTCAATTCTTGCAATTGAAGGTCACCTTACCTTGACTCTCTTGTTTCATCTATGGGCATTGGCCTTACTTTTACCAGGCACACCGCTTTTTCATGCCCCTAGTTCTCGTTCATTTTTTTCTTCACTTTTTTTCATGGGCATTGGCCTTGCTTTTACCAGGCGCACTGCTTTTTTATGCCCCTTAGTTCTATTTTGAATTCAATTCTTGCGCACAATGCATGCGTCAAGCAATTACACTTTGAACGACACTCAAACCTTTCAAGAGTCTTCATTTGCCTTTTGCCTTGCCCCAGTGTGAGGGATGATCACCAATTGGGTTTAAAGAAATGAAATTGTAGGCTCAAGTGGGCTATGCAAAGGATATAAGTATATAGGATAGAGAAAAAAAAGGCTCTTTGCCATCCTAAGGCACTTAAATTACCACATGAATTCAATGTAATAACATGACTTGAAAATTGATGCAAGTAAAAGTAAGAAAATTTCAATCCATTTTCTTCACGTCATGGTGTTGTCTTACCCTCCAATTTACCCCAATGTGGGGTGGTTCTTGACAGAGGTAATTTGAAAGAATTTCCACAAGTGTATGGGGCTCAAAGGGGTTAAGCAATGGGTCATCTGTTGTGTTTGGGATAGAGAAATGAATTGCCACTCATCATTTCGATCATTGTACTTTTTGCGAGAAAACTCTTTATCTTGTGGTTATGTAACTTCCTGCACTCATCTCACAAATGTATAAGTAATGGACTGTGTATAGGATATGGCTTGCCTTTCATCATCCTGATACATCTCATTTAGCATTCTTAACCATTGATGTCACTCCATTGAGTTGTCTACCTCGACAAATCTTCACATGAAATTTGTGAGCTAAATCAATATGAAAATTCTCTTTTCAAAAGAGTCCAGCAACTTTAAGCATGAAAAGCCTTTGTGACTTCAAAACAAACAATTTATCGCACACAAAGGGATTGCCTCAGTAATGGATGTCCTTGGATTGTCTCTATCAATCAAAAGTGAAAATCCGTTTTTACCCCAAAATCTGCCATGCCCCAAATCTGTCATTTGATGCGCCATTTTCAAATGTTTTCTCATCAGGGCAAGAAAGTAATGCTCTGAAACATGAAGTAAATGAATTAGAAAATTAAACAGGACTAACCTAATGCATGCTTTTGGAAATGACTTCAAAAATGATTTTTTTTAGGAATATTTTGGATGAGGAAGCATGAAGAAGCCCAATCCTCAGAATTTCTCCATTGATGATATTTTCTTTTCATTTGTTGGATATCATCACCGGGCTAGTTTGGAATGGAAAGCATATCCTCAAAATTGGAAATAAAATTGTAATTTCATTTAATAGAGTCAAATGAATTACATTATTGGAATGGAAATTGCAAACAAGCAAATCCTAGAAACGAAAGCAATAATTGAAATCTCAAGAAATCCTAAAAACTTGAAATCTTAGAAAGCATAAAAAAACTCGGTGACACCATTTGCGTCTTTGTCATGGTTGGGTAGAGAGTTTTTCTTATTAATGCTGAAAGTGAACGCCTTTGTATCCAAGAGGTCTTGGACCTATGCTTCAAAACATAGCAATCATCAGTGGAGTGACCAACCTCTCCCATATGATAGTCACACTTTTCGGAGGGATTATATGCAGGATAATACTCGGGATTTGGTCGCTTCGGCTTAATAGAGAGTAATCCCTTCTTTTGGAGAACGGGCAAAACTTTGGATAAGGGTCCAGGAAGAGGTGTGAACTGGCTTCTAACATTACGTCATCGACCCGAGAACTGATTCCCTCCACCTTGTTGCTCAGTAGAAATCTTAATTATCGGAGCACGATTTGGTTGAGAATATGCCATATTAATCTTAGCTTCAAGGTCCTTCTCTTTCTTAGTAGAAAACCTCCTATTAAATGGCTCAGTAAACCATATCCCCATCTCAATTTGTTCTCCGATAGGGACAAGCTAATTGAAGTTTTCGACGTATGTGCTAGCCATTCGATTACAGAATTCAGACAGGAGAGTCTTGACAAACAGCTTCATCAACTCCTTGTCAGTAGGCTCAGGAGTGATTTGAGCTACCAGATTTTGCCATCTTATGGCATACTCCTTGAACGATTCGCTCTTCTTCTTCTCCATCCTCTCAAGATGTTCTCGGGAAGGTGCAATGTCCATGTTGAACTTGTACTGCTTGAGAAATGTGTCAGCCACTTCATTCCAAGTGTCGAGAAGGTTCACATTCTTCATTACATACCAGCTCAATGCGGGCCCGATTAAACTTGCATGAAATGATTGAATCGAGAGAGGCTCATTCTTGACATATTGAGCCATGTGTACATGGTACATCTGTAAATGAGCTTTTGGGCAAGAAGTACCATCGTATTTCTTGAACTCTGGCATCTTAAACTTCTTCGGCATCTTGACCTTCTCATACACGGATAAGTCGAACGGGAGTGAACTCTGCGACTCTTGTAGTTGCTTCACATTTTCCTCTAGCTTTGTGAAGCATTCATCTTGCTCCGCCTTAGGGACATTATTCGGCTTTGTATTTTTGGCGGTGATCAACAGAGGGTCATCTTCTAGCTCAAGTATGTCGTCAACACCCATTTGAGCCTTGTTTGCTTGCTTCGGAATAACTATCTTGGGAAGAGCAGGTTCAGGAGTCGAATCCACACTGAGGGATTGGATTTGAGCTGTCATAAGTTGCATAGAGGTGAACAACTATTTGAGCTGATCTTCCATAGTGGAGATATGATCATGCATTTCAGCTTGCTCGGCCATTCTAGCTTTTAATCGTGTAATAACGGATGAATGTGGAGGATCCGTTATCACCTAATTCAAATGAATGAAAATATATAAGAACATGGTGTAAATAGAGAACCAATCCATGACAATGACCTAACAACCTTTTTTATTTTTTATTTTTTTGAAAAATTCTTACAAGAAGGGAAATTCCTAAAGAGAGCTAGAAAAATAGACACCCTAGCAAGATCAAATTTCCTAAACATGAATTGAAAACAAATTTTCCAAATTTTTTGTTATTTTCCAAATGAGGAAAATGATTCATTGCATGGCAATTTCCTCATTTCATTTCCTATTGACAAATGAATTAAATCAATGATTGACCTAGATTGTCATGGATAGACCAAGAGTATGACAAAGTAAGTAAATTGCATTAGTATAGGGATAAAAGACTTTCTTCACCAAGACAAATCGACGGCAATCACATAGACATGCGTGTGGTAAGTGGTTCGATTTCTAGTCAATAAGGTTTATCAAGGTGGAGCCACAAGGATGATCAGACTAGCCACGGGCTTGTGGACTATGTCCCGTCCTCATGACTCCGGGTTGGTCAAAGAGCCGACCCGGGTTGCGGGCATGCAGACCGAGGTGGGTACTCTTGACACCATGAAAGGAACTTTGGGATTAAGATAGGCGACTCGTACCACGAGCATGCGGTCGGAGTGGTATCCATCTCAATACCATCCTAAATGATCCTATGCGGCCCAGGTCCGGTGGCAGGTTATGTGTGCAAGAGTGTAGTGCAAATGCAAGGCATTCACAACAGTTTATATCAAACAACACTTCAATAACTCGAATCTAAAACATTCATTCTCAACTTCAACCTGCAAGACAAGGGTTAGCAATCACTACTCCCCTTATACCTCCCAATCTGCAGGAACATTTAACACCTAAATGTTAGGGACGTACCTAGGATCCTCGCTGCCAAACAAAAATATTTTTTCAAAAAAAAATTGGCCTAAGTCCACTAAGAGTTTTAACTCAAGTCCCCAGCGGAGTCGCCAAGCTGTCGCGACCAAATTTTCGGGTGAACCACTTAAGATTTGGCTAATGGATTGTTAAGCCTACACCTAACTCGGGCTCTCCCAAGCCCATATCAGTTCGTGACTTATGTTAAGATTCTTAACATGCAGATAGATTTTATTTAGGTGTCGCCACTAATCATTTTTTTAGTGGGTCGATTAGAAACCCAAGTAAAGTAACGGGAGTTTTACTTTACTCCTACGAACCAGAGACTCTAGGTATGGGGACTTAGTTATACTAGATTTTTCTAATGCCCTTTCGGTACCATTCTTTTATTTTCAAAAATGCTTTTGTAGGCAGCTTAAATTGATTTTAAATCTATTTCCCTAACATGTAAAGTGATCATGCAGGTGCGCAAACCACCAATTTAACACTCAAGTAAAACAATAAATAAATTGCAAGACTTACCTCATAACAACAAAAGCATCTGCGTTGTTAGATCAGAATTCACATCAACAATCCTAAATATGATTTCTAATTAATACGCAATTTCTTTTTTTTTTCACTTATTTAACGAGAATCAAATCCATATGCAGTGTAATGCTTTTAATCTAACATGAAATGACATGACATGGCAATATGACTTAAACTATATGACATGAGTAAAGTAATTCCTAAAGAAATGCAATAATTAAATGTGCAATCTAAATTAACCAAATGACCTTATTCTAATGACGAGCAATTTCTAATTAAATGATCCTAACAAAAATCACTAAATGACATGCATTTCATGAACCTAATTCTATATGGCGTGCGTATGATATTTCTATTCTAAATAAGCATGCAATTTATCCTAATATGTAAAGATGTGCAAAGAATGCCCTAATTCTATTTTTTATTATGAAATTCGAAATTAAAACTGCCAAATAATTAAACATGCAATTCAAATTTAAAAAAAAAAAAAAAACTAACATCCTAAATGAATGTATTTTTTTGGATTTTTCATTTTCTCAAAAATTCGAAATAAATAAATTTCTTATTCTAAACAGCGAGATAACCCTAAAACGATGAATATTCTAAAACGAACCTAATCTAACTCAGGTTTTTTTTGGGATATTTCCTTTCTTTTATGGGAGCAATCAAAAGAAGACATCAAGAACAGCACGCCAACAAATCAGGCAAGATATCATCCATATCCATTTTGGAAATAAATTGACGAATTGTATCTCGCGCATGAGTATAGATCGGCCAATTTTTAAATAAAATCACAATCGTATCTCGAGCATGAGATGGGATTGGTGATTTTTTCGTACGATTACGGGTCGTATTTCGAGCATGAAATCGGACCGTCAATCATATGTACGTTGCGAAATTAGGAAGATTTCCCAATTTAAAAGGTTATTTGAGATTGTAGACATAATAGCACATTAGGAATTTCAATCATATGCATCAACAAATATCTCAAATAAGGTAATGGAATTTTTGAAAATCAAAATAGATAAGATTTTCACCTAATTCGAATATTGGTTTCTGAATTCCGATCCTTGAATGGCTACTCACGATGTAACCTGGAGGTGCTCGGTTGCTCGAAAGTCGTCCGATGGGCTCCACGAGACCTGCAAAGAAAGACCCGTATGTGGCGTTGAGGATTCTGCAGATGACCTAATGGGCCACACGGATGTGGCTTGCGTCGGGGGTGGCAGCCCAAACTCTGAGAAATCGTCAGGACTCCGAATACACTCGTGGGAGTGGAACTTGATGTCAGAGCTGGCTTGAATTCACGGTGGTGTCTCACGGTGACTTGGTGTCGAGAAATTATAGGATTCACTTAAGACGTTGAAGCGCAATAGCGGGCAAAGTGGCAAGGCGTGGCAACAAAACCCAAACATGAACAAGGACGTGCATGCAAAGCACGAACTTTGACGGATGCCTAAAGTTTCAAGAGATGGGGTTGATTCAAGAAGACTCTTAGACTCCAAATTGACGTGGTTTTTTTGACCAAGTCCACGTATTCTTCTGATCCAGAAAGCCTTTCCCAATAATTCTCTAATTTGTTGCTGTAAATCTGCAAACTATGTGGCTCGCTAGGAAGTTCACCTGGATGTGACTGGGATGAGGAGTTTCATCCAGACTAATAGAGAACGTGATTTGAGCAACAGTAGCTGTGAAGAAAATTGGCACAAGGAGACACCGAGAGTGGCTGTAGATGATGCAAGGACAGCAACAAGATTCGCCGTGAGGGATCTTTTATTGACAAAGGGCTGCGTATGCAAGGAGGGTCTCGACTGGTACCCTTTTCTCTTCCTTTTCTCTCTCAATGTAGCCGTGTATTCAATATGTGTGTGCCCCCTGAAAACCCTATGCGTATTCGTCTATTTATAGGCCATGGATTAGGTTTTTAATTTTCCAAAACCATATTCACAAAAATTTCTTTTCCAAACGCAATATATGCATTTCCAAATGCAATATTTGTTTTTCATTTGAAATCTCATAAAGATAAATCCATAAAATCTCCCTAATGATAAGGGCTTTGGCCAATTTGCTCTCTTCCTAGGCTTAGCCCAACTCATCAAATTAAAGTTTCTGAAATATCAATTCGAACCCATCCATCACCAGCCCAATGTAAATGCAAATTAAAAATAAATGCACCTAAAATATATATATGCTATGCAATTAACTATTTTTTTTTCAGGGTTAAAATTAACCCTTTAATTTTTTAATGCAATAAATGACTAAACGGGTCGCCAAAATTTCGGTGTCAACACCAAGTCTTTGAGATATTCATGGTAAGGAATCAACTTTAAGTCTTGTGTTTCCCATTCACCTCCCATCTGGAGGATGATGAGTGCAAAATCACCATAAACTTGAAGCTTCCTGACTTTCATATCGATGGCAAATTGCAAACGAAGGATACAAGCTTCATATTCAGAAATATTGTTGGTACAAGGGAATACCAACTTTATAGATACTGGATAATGTTGACCCTCTGGGGATATTAAAACTACCCTAATGCCAGAACCAGAAAGGTTAACTACACCATCAAAATACACGGTCCACTGATCAGGTGAGACTAAATAAATCCGTTCATCAATTTCATCCCGGTCATCAGACTTCCTAGAATTTTCAACTAACATATCGGCTATGGCTTGCCCTTTGACGGACTTTTATGCCATGCTTTAAATATCAAACTCAGAGAGTAATATTTCCCATTTAGCGAGCCTTCCAACCAATGCGGGCTTCTCCAAAAGATATTTAATTGGGTCATTCTCAATCACTAGAAGGATGTGGTGGTGCAGAGTGTATTGCCTCAATTAGTGTAAAACCCAAATCAAGGCTACACAGGTCTTTTCCACTTCAGGATATCGAATCTCAAAAGTAATAAACTTCTTACTGAGGTAATATATGTCACATTCTATTCCATCCCTTGGTCCTTTTTGTGCTACTATGGCTCCTAAAGACTCTTTGTGAATGGTGAGATACAAGATCAGAGGTACGCCTTGGATAAGTGATACGAGTACAAGAGATTGCGAAAGATATTGCTTAAGTTCTTCAAATGATTTTTTACATTCTTCATGCCAGTTGACATTGGTGTTCTTACTTAACAGCTTAAAGAACGGCTTAGCGGTTTCTGACAATTGAGAAATAAATCTTGCAATATAATTCAATCTTCCTAGTAAGCTTTGAACTCCCTTAACAATGGAAGGAGGTTTCAAGTCACATACGGCCTTCACCTTAGAGGGATCTATCTCGATACCATTGTTACTAATCATAAATCCAAAAAGCTTCCCAGACTTTGCCCCAAATATGCATTTTGCGGGGTTAAGACTAAGCTTGAGTCTCCTTAAGAGTTCAGCATGGTCTTTGCATTGTCTTGATTTAGGAATTATGTCATCAACATACACTTCGATTTCCTTGTACATTTTGTCATGGGATAAGGTTATCATGACTTTTTGATAGTTTGCCTTAGCCTTCTTCAAGCCGAAGGCTATCACCTTGTAATAGAAAGTTCCTCATGGGGTGATAAACAATGTCTTACAAATCCTCTTCATTCATGCGAATTTAGTTTGTTCAAGCTGCGATAGTCAACGAACACTTGAAATCATTCATTTTTCGTCATAGTTGAGGCAATGTTTGTAGTCCAATCGGCATAACAGGTGACTGCAATAAAGTCTACTCTCAAGAGTTTCATGACCTCTTCTTCAAATTTCTTGGATAATTTTGATTTTATCCTCCTAAGCCCATGCTTCTTAGGTAGGATATTCAAATCAAGAGTTAAGCCTAGCATATCAGCATAGGACCAAGCGAACACATATTGGTATTCCTTCAGAAGCTCAACCATTCTTTCGGTTTCGGCTCTAGAAAAGTCTGCCTCAATTTGTGCTTCTTTTGGGTTCTTAGAATTACCCAAGTTCACTGTAATGGTCTGCTTAGCAGGTGGAGGTTTAGATTCCTCATGATGGATATATTCCTTTTTAATAACCTTTGAATTGTCTTCATTTTCAAACTCAGAATAATGAGGTCCGCTTGAATTCCCAAGGGGCGAATCCGAGCCATGCATATGACTATCGTGACTATATAAAGTGTTATGCATGAGATGTAATGAAAATGGTTATTATATTAACAACAAATGCAGTGCTTTGTGTTTATGAAAACAATCTTTTTAAACGCCATTTTCAAAAAATAATCAATAGGAAACTCGTTCTCTTATCCTCAAACATCCTCATTCCAAAAATCTATTTGGGAAAATTAAAAAACGTGTGACAATTCAGGCCTCAAAGCATTATCATAGGACTAGTTTAGAGTGCTTTCACATGTCCTTAATAAAACGTGCGTATGCTTTATTGAATCTAAAATGATAAGCCCGTATTACAAAGTATACTATTTTGGATCAACGGCTCAAGATCCAAGTGGTTACAAAGATGACAAATGAAAGAACAAACTTGAACAAACGAATTGAACAGATGGAGATTCCCTTGTATGGGAGAATTAATGGAATGAGAAACTATTAAAGCAATTTTTTCAACACTAAAGGAGAAGTGGGTGTGCTTCCAATTGGTCTAGTAACGTCAATTATGATCACATTCATAACTCCAGGATGGTAGATTCCTTTATACCTTTGGTGCAGCATCCTTAAAAATTAGAATCCCTTTATCAAGCAGATTTTGAACTTTGACCTTAAGGACCAAGCAGTTATCAACATCATTTCCTTTTTCTCCCATGTGATACACGCATGCTTTGGACATATCGAATCTAGTAAACTTTGGGGGGTTTTCTTGTTAGGGAAATCCCTTATGATGTTTTGAAGATGACAAAATAAATCAAAGGCTACTAACATGTTTGATGGTTGAGTAATAGACCATGCAGATGATAAAACATCTAAAGGATTTTATCAAAGTCGAGAAGATGACCGGAAGAGCGAACGTAACATATGTCCAGTATATTCTGAAGATTTCCAGACTTCGTGTTAAAGTCTCAAGACTCAGATTGTAAAGTCTACGAGACTCAGATTGTAAAGTCTGAGACCCAGATTGTAAAGTCTCATGACTCATATTGTAAAGTCTAGACTCGAGACTTTACATCCAGATTCGATGAATCGTAACTCAAGCCCAATCATACAACGGCTAGTGATCTGGTTTGGATTCCACATCAAGATTGATTTGATTGATTCAATCTAATTGATTGACGATTGGATCTTGAAGACAAGAATTTTCTATACGAAGAAGCTTTACTTATGGAAACCAAGATTTCGTTTGTATGGGCGATCGGAATCAATTTGGGATTCTACCTTTGTCACTCAACGGCTACCAAATCTTCTAGATACAGAGCTGTCCAATGGGTATATTGGAAGACGATTCTCCGGGATGCTGTCCAACGGGTAGTTTGGAAGTGGAGGAGTATTTAAGGAGGTGAAGGACCGATGAGCAAGTAAGAGACGGAGCGTAGAATTTATAATTCCAAAGTCTGAGCGACTTTCGATCATATACTTGTCTCTTGAGAGCTTAAACGTTTGTAATCGTGAGAGAAATACCAAAAGAGTGACTTAGTGAGATAGTGTGATCTACTACTAAGTGTTTGCACTCGAAGTTGTAATCTCTTGTTGATTGCATAGTGGAATCCAGCCAAGAAGGCTGTTATCGTGGGAGAGTGGACGTAGGCTTGGATTAAGCCGAACCACTATAAATCTTGTGTTCTTATTCTCTTCCCTAACTCCTTTATTTTGTTCATACTAGCACTCTCATTTCTCTCGAGACTTCCTTAGCCACCAATCTCTCTTCCAAAAGCATGGGCAACAATTGAGAGAGTGGTCTTAGTAAAGGTGTAAACTAATGAGCCGAGGTATGCTTACATGGCTTCTTATTGAGACCATGATGCGATCGAACATGAACCACATCCTTCATATTAAGACGTCTTTGATTACATTCTCCAGTCCCAGAAGATAATCCAAGTTCAGATACTTGTTCTTCATAAGCCCGTTTTCCTTTACCCTTCGAATAAAAACTAGTCGTTTCTGGCAAAGAAAGAGCTGATAATTCTATTGCCATTTGATTTACACGATCCATAAGACGTATCATCATTCCGCGCATTTCATTTACTTGATTATGAAGATCTTCAAGAGTGGGCGCAGTTTTGGTTGGAAGTAATGGAGTTATGAACGCTTCAAAATCTGCAAATGTGGCAATTATTTCATCAAGTCAATTTTCCAAATTAGTCACTCGAACTTGACTGTCTTTGTTTTCCATCCTTGTTTGAGAGCAAATCCCTATAATTGAGCGCCTTTCAGCCTTCAAAGAAGATAGTTCAAATTAGTACAAGTCAAATGAAATCAAGAAAATACAAAACCTAGTCAACTTTATATTTTCTTGAGATGAAATAGTGATAAGAAGCATATATGATCCCAATATCACATAGCATCCTCTTATCAAAATTTCTTCAAAAGAAATTATACAATTGAAAAGCAATGACGACAAATATTTAATCAAAATGCCCATTTTTTAAATGGAAAGAATTCATTTCTTTGGCAGAATCTAAAAATTGGATGATGATATTTCGTGACATTGACGATCTTCATGTGAAGGGCAAATTCTATGATATGCAAGAAAAACCAAATTTGGAGAAGTCATAATGGGGCCTTAAGAGTTTCTCAGCCATTTGCTTTGAAATGATTAAGAGAAACGAAAGTTTCGGCAAGGATCATGTGTGTAAAACAATTAAAGGTGCACACTTGATTGACAATGTGAGCAATTAAAGTATCTATTTTTTTTTTTTTTGGGTATGCAGAATTACGACAAAGCCAAAGAACATGAGTAGGAAGACACTAGGACTTTGGTTCCCAGATTTGGGCTTAAGTCTAAGGAAATGTTGTTCAAGGAAAGTATAAGGCATGGAATGAGAATTTCCCTTAAGCGTAGTCCTAATTTTGTTGGTAGGGATATTGATGAATTGACTTAGAAGAGATATTGGATCTTGACTAATAGGAGGAGTGACGAAACCTAAAGAAGCTTTACCTAACCCGATGGCTTTCTGGAACTCCTCAATTGTAGGGGTCAATTCACATTGATTAAACATGAAAGTGGAAGTCCTGGGATTCCAAAAATGAGCCAATACTTTCACCATCATGATATGTGGTTATACTTTTAATAAAGTCAGGAGGAAGTCTATGCGTTTTTCCACGTAGTCTTGATGTATTGGGTCGAGATTCTCCCATAGAGTCTTGAGATTCCCCAGTATGGGGACCACGTCCACTTCGGGTTTACCCATCTAAACCTAAACCTTAAGGGGCATCTATGATTAAAACGTATTGGAGTTGAAATATAAAATGCATAATTGAAATATGGAGAGTAAGAAGATAAGAACGATAAAAAAGGAACAATATCTTACCCACCAAACACATGGCAAGCACAAATCATATGTCGCATGAAACTGTGAGGTTTCGATGCCTAAGGTGAGGGTGCTAAAGGTTCAAGGTCCCTATCCCAAAGGATAAAAATAGTTTATTCACTACTACTATCGTTGGTCAGTGCTATTTTTATCAGTTGTGATGAGCGAGCTTATGTAAGTAATGAATTACCACGAGTATTCACTCTCAGATTCCACCTATAAACCCTCCTACGGTCCTAGATTGGGCGATTAGGGTTTTAGACCGCGGTTGTGTGTGTGGTGTCGTGCTAAAGCTTGTAAACATGCTTTTAAATTTAAACATCCAGCACTTCAATAGAAACCCTCATACATTCATACATCCTTCCACCACCTGCAAAACAAAAGGTTTACTAGCACGCCTCCCCTTATAACTCCCACCTACAAGACCATTTATCACGAGGTTAGCGACTAACCTGATTTTCCATGCGACTTTGACATGCAGGCAATCCTACATGAGACATGTTAATTAAAACACAACAACCATTTTTAAACGGCTTCAAGTCCTCTTAATATAGTAACTAGTCCCTAGTGGAGTTGCCAAGCCTATCACGACCCGATCTCGCCGCCCTCGAATCCCTCATCATCACCAGGAGAGAAAAGGGAAAAAGTCGGGTTTTGGGGTAGTTGATCATGAGAGTTCCCTCATGACTCGCATTCCAAAAGACGTCATCACCTTGCCTTTTGGATCAAGCCTCTCATGAGTTCCATCCACGAGATCGCGAGCTCTCCCAAGCTCATACCCCACTTGACAGCGGAGTGTTGCGATCCATACCCACGCGAGCGACACACTTTAGAAGAAAGGGTCGAGTGTGGATATCAGATTTAAATGTATCTTTACCATGGTAGCCCTCTCAACAGTACGCCTCGCCCATAAGGATGGCATCACTTCATCCTTTAGTGTACTCCCATATCGAGTATGCTAAACCATGGTGAGTTTCATCGAAACTCATACCCCACGCGACCAGTTTATTTTATGGTCTAGTTGTCTATGACAACCTAAAAATAAGACGAGAGTTGCCACTAGCCTCATTTTGGCAGTCGGCTATAAAACCTAATCGAGGGTTGGGAGTATTCCCTCAATTCCTACGCAACCAAATATCTAGGTTCAGGGACTTGGGTTACGCTAATATTTCTATTAGCATCCTTTTGATACCTAAATAGTATGTTGTGTTTTCCTAACATGTTGATACGTTTCTTTTTACATTTTCGGGATCATTAGTCCTAAACTAAGTGATCATGCGTGGTTGGTGATTTTCCTTCTATTCTATTGCTAGAAAAACAAGAAAATAAAGCAATCAGTGGAATTGAAATTGCAAGACAGTAAGTAAACAATCAAGAAAAGTAGTAAATCTACCATGCAATCCTAAAAAATACAAAAGAGAAACACAATTGAAAAAGATGAGAGAAAGAGAGAAAACCTGCAACTCGTTGGGCTTTATACAACAAATGGAACTCGAGACATATGTTTGGAAAATGAATAGTACATGATAATGGTTGGAATGGACATCAACCTCCACCGTCTTCGCGCTTTCTCCATCTTCGGGTTTCTAATCTAAACATAATCTAATAAATTTATAACTAGGTGCATACAATGGAAAGAAACAAGCATACACATCAAAACAACCAAAAACAAGACATCACGTCGAGATCCATAACTTAAAAGAAGTGCAATACAAAAGTCAAGTTTTGGGTCCTTGGGGTCGGCCTTTGTCTTTCATATGAAGGTCCTACTAAGACACCTACCCAATCCATTTTTTGTGACTTATAGCAATTGTTGACCAATAACGCTTACAAGTCTCCTAATCAAGCATGTGACATCCGGATTTTCGTGTTCTAGATTCAATTGGATAAATAGTGCCGTTTTTGTTCAGTTGAAGCTAGGGATTGTGAAATTAGGATGCAAGTGGGCTATATTGCTAAGGAAAAATACCAATTGGAATGACTGGTGTTGAATGAAATTATGGGAGTCAATGTAAATTGAATTAAGAGGAATTAAGGCCCAATTGGAAAGACAACCTAGCAAAATTCGTATGCCACACTTACCCCCACACTTTGGCCTACCTAAATGCTTCTAGAAGAGGCAAATTTGTCTTGGAATTGTGAGTGGAGGGCAGCTCATGGTGGGCCACCTACGGATGACATAAGAAAGAGAGAGTGTGAGAGGGAAAGGAGAAATTGATTTTCTCTTCCTCCTCTCTCTCCTCCGTCGACGAAACCCCCCCCCATCTTCCTCTTCGGCTGCTCAACACCATGGAAGCCGAAGACCAGCGAAGCAGAAGCAGCTCGCCGTCGCAGCCAATAGCCGAAGCTGGAGTTGCCGCCGCCGTTTTGCCTCGCTCGCGCTGCTGCTCCGCCTCTCCCCTTGCCGTTCTA
This sequence comes from Eucalyptus polyanthemos subsp. polyanthemos, assembly GCA_017140185.1. Lineage (NCBI taxonomy): Eukaryota > Viridiplantae > Streptophyta > Magnoliopsida > Myrtales > Myrtaceae > Eucalyptus > Eucalyptus polyanthemos. The sequence continues at coordinate 26,741,614 of CM029459.1, forward strand.
CTGTCTCTTTTCCTTCTTCGGTGGCTGCTCGACGCCCAGCAAATCTGGGAGGACGCCGAGACAACCAGTAGCGTCGTATGTCGCCTGAAGCCGCCGCACACCACCACTATCGTCGTTTGTCCCCGTGCAGACCACGGTTGCGCTTCGCCCTTCGCCCCCTCTCCCTCCTCTGGTTCGAACAGAACCGAATAGCAGAAACAGAAGCAGCGTCCAGCGTCGTCGGAAGGAGCCGCGACCAGCTGCTTGGACGCCGCCGCATCGGAGCTGCCGCACCGCCGCCCACGCAACGCCGCGCGCTCCGCCGCCTCACGCTCGCGCCTGCCGTCCTCGTTGCGCGACCCAACCCCTGTTCCGCCTCTGTCCAGCCTCTGTTTTGCCTCTGCTCGGTCCCGTTCGGCCACCTCAGGCCGCCGTCCGAACACCTCCGACCACCTTCAGCCCCGCCGGAGCTCCGCCTCGCCCTCAGCCGCCCTTGGCCGCCTCAATCGGCCCCGAATCTGCCTCAACCAGCCGCGCACAGAGAAGTCAGAAAATGGGTATCGCAGTGACGTTTGGCCCGTTTTGGCCGTTTTCCCGAGCCCGGATGCTCGACCCGCTTTGAGGAAAGTTGATCCTCGCGTCGAGCCCGTCGTTTTGAGTGAGTTTTACTCACTAATGCCTTCTTAGTTTGCTAATTATACTTAAAGGTTGATTAGTGTTAGTTAAGTGTAATTAGATTGTTAGATTAGAATGGATTAGCGATTATTAGTTAATTTCATTGCATGTTAGTTGTTTGGTTAGTGTAATTAGATAGAGAATTGCCTATAGTATTTATTGGATGCTTCTTGGGATTTTTCCCGTCCCTCATCGGGTGTTAATGAAGCGATTCGGGCCTAGGTGGTATTTTTAGGAATTAAATATTAATTTTCGAAATTAATTATTTAATTATTTATTTCCCGGAAATTCAATTTGGGATGGCCAAGTGACCGGGATTTTATCTTGATGATCGTGGCGCAGTCCGTTTATTTAATTGAGCTTTATATTGTGCTAAATTGAATTTATTTAATTTATTTATTTAATTTTCGAAATTAATTATTTAATTATTTATTTTCCGGAAATTCAACCGGGATGACCGGTGACCGGAATTTCGTGCTGATTGTCGTGGAGCAGTCCGTTTATTTATTTGAGCTTTAATTCGTGTCGAATTGATTTAATGATGCATTTTTAAGTATGTTATTAAATAATGCAATTTTGGCCTTGTGATTGAGAATAGGTTGGGTATCGGTTGTTAATATTGAAAGTGAATTGGTAAATCACCTTGAGGATGCACGTGGCCCAGTGAATTGGAATGTTACTCGGGAAAGACACGTGGTTCGGTGATTAGATATGTCATCTTGGCGAAAAGGTAGCCTTAGAGAATGCATGTGGCTCGAAGACTCGGTATGTCTTCCTGGAGAATGCACGTGGCTCGGTGACATAGTCTGGCATCTTGAAAAGGTCGGGTGGGACCATAAAGCCACTAAATCTTGGAAAGGTCGGGTGGGACCGTAAAGCCACTAGATCATGAGAGGGTCGGGTGGGACCATAAAGCCACTAAACCTCGAGAGGGTCGGGTGGGACCGTAAAGCCACTAAATCTTGAAAGGGTCGGGTGGGACCGTAAAGCCACTAAATCTTGGAAAGGTCAGGTGGGACCGTAAAGCCACTAGATCTTGAGAGGGTCGGGTGGGACCGTAAAGCCACTAAATCTAAGGAATTGCTTGGTGTTGGATGAATGACCTAGAAATGGTCTAACTGACTTGTAATCGACTAGGTTGATTGATCGATGATTCGATCTGAGTGTGACTTGATGTGATTCATTGCCTTGGTTTGATGTTGTGAATTGAATGATTGAAGGGAGATGATCGTGAGTGGTCTTCCTGATGTGAAATCGACTAAGTCGATTAGATCGATGCTTCGATCTGTGATGTGATTACTTGGGTGCCTATATGATCTGTGCTAATATGCAGGTGAAATCTGAGGCCAAGGTAAGTCCTCTGACTCATGTTATGCATAGGCAGCCCTAAGGTGTATTAGTTTACTAATCGGGTCTTAGGAGGTAGAACTTGCTGAGACGTTGTCTCAGTGGTTATTGAATAACCATTTCAGGACCCGGATGAGGAGCTTAAGGGGGAGGAACTTGATGAGGAAAACCCTGATGAGGAACCTGAAGAGGAGTATCAGAAGGAGAACCCCGAGAATGATCCAGAGTAGGATCCTGATGACGTTTGCTATAGAATCAATTTGAGTAGAAACCAATTGTTTTAGTATGGCTTGTATATGATCATAAGGGTGTTGGTTTTCAGGTTCAATTTCCTAGTCCTACTTGTATATCCCATTGCTTTATTGTCTGGGGATTTTTATAACTGCTTCTGCATGTGCTATTATAAAGGACAGGGTCGGCGATATGTAGTCCTGGGGATATCGCTTAATAAAATCGACCAAACTCGAAGGATGGTCACGTGACCGAGAGTCAGGGCGTGACAAAGCAATTTATGTGATCCCAGGGTTTTCCCTCATTCATATAAAAATCACATGCATTGCAAAAATGTAAACATGCATGCAGGTCTTTTGAATCTTGTTTCTCAACTAATTAAGCAAGAAAGCGAACCGTCGGCGGGTCACTTATTACCAAGGGCAAGCGCCAATCACAAACACAAGCAATTTCTAATGCATGATGGGATTATATGTATAAAGGGTACATGTGATATTTCAAAAACATATCTCAAAATCATTCATGAAAAGTTTTGAGACAATGTGATGTCTCAGATATGAAAGGCATTCAATTGCCAAGGCTAGCCCGGAGCTCGCATAAATGCACTCACAAGCGTTGCAGGTATTTTGAATACCATTCAAACCGTGACTTTCACGATGTCAAAACAGGATTTTAAAAAATTTTGAAAATATTTAGGATTAAGGGATATCTAGGCTATGGAGCACATTCAATTGCCAAGGCTACCCTAAAGCTCACATAAATGCACTCACAAGCGTTGCAGAAATTTTGAATATGGTCTAAACCACGATATTTCCCTAAGCCAAATCGAGTTTTGGAGAAAAACTTTTTTTAGAAATCGTTATTTCCAAGGAAACATCACATGCACCAAAGCTTTTTTTCTTTTTGAAAAAAAAAATGCAATTAGAAAAGGCTGATTGTTTAACAACAAAGATCAAAGCATTTAGAACAACTTTCATGGAGATAGCATGGCTTAATTTCATGCACAAACTAACCTAAAAGGTATAACTAAACAATCACAATCATGTTTATATCAGGAAATTTCAGAACAAGCGTATAAGGACAGCAAAATTGAGTAATACCGATTGACAATCTAACTATGGAAAAATTTTGTAATATGAATGACATGATAATGAACAACTTTCATAAAGAAATTTTTCCTTAACAAGCTACACATGAATTTACAAAACTCAGACAACAAGCAATAGCACATCAGAAATCTGTCAAGACAACAGGACATTCAGCTAATGTCATGAGGATTTGTCCTATCAAAACATGTTTAAAAATCATCAAATTTACAAAAAAAAAAAAAAAAAAAAAAAAAAAAACACGGCCAACATGATGCCAAGAAAGTTTCATTCAAAGGCCAAGTTCAAATTCCAAATAGAAAAAGTGGAACAAAAATATCAAAGGTCTGTCCAAACAGGGGTTAAAACAGTGGTCTGAATTTGATCCCTTATCCAGATTGTAGTCTGACTTTGAAAAAATGGAAAATTGGTCCAAATGATGAGCGATTGGCATGAAATTAGCAGCATTTGAAAACTTTAAGCATGCCCTACGTCTTCCTAGAAGAGCTCGAGTCCAAACTAGGTCAATTTGGTATCTTAAGATCGAGATCTTTAAAAGTGTGCACATCAGTAATTAAGAAAACAGAACATAAGCATTCATTAGAAAACCTTAAAATCACTCAAAAAATGAACAAACGGTATGATGAAATCACATGAGACTTAGGATTGGATGCAATGAAAAGTTTGGATAGTCATCTAATCCTAAGTCAGCATGCCAAATGTCATATAATTTGAATGTCATTATGAGATGATTCATGATTCCTAATGATATGCTTGGGAATTCTAAGTGTGATGAACACTTTTTGTGAGACAATTTAATGTGCAAGATGAAACTCAAATGACATGACCTAAACACATATGCAAACCCTGTAACATGTGGTTCAATCATCAAGAAGGCATGATTGTACGATTTGATCCTTAGATGACTCAAATAAGCAAGGAAATGTGCACATATGACAATGTTTCATTTCAGCATTAAGTTTACCCAACAAGCATGATTTCATCCATCCTTAGGACATGCATAAATCCTACCAAAAACCTCACATACATAGCATACGATGATGAAGATTTCTTGTTAAGAGATCAAAACTCAATTAAAATCACATGAGTCCTGGCAAAAATGGTAAAACAGACCAATCAATATAAACAACACATATTGCTACAGTACCTTTTACTAAAATACATGCAATTGATTCAGATTGCCAATGTAAAAACCTTGCCAAGCATGCATCAATTGAACATGTATATCATTTATTTCGACTCTCATGAGGATTTGAGACCAAATAAGTGCATTTATAGACTCCATTTCATCAAAACAAATCTCAGACTAATGTAGGACAGACCGACCTATGTCCAAATCTAAGAGATTTTGACCTAGCTAAACATGTCAAAAAATTTTGAAAGAAAATACAGGACATACACAACACCTCTACGAGAAAATTTCATGAAGGAAAGTTGTTCCAAAACTCAGTAAAAAAATCATCAAAAAATAGCAAAATCAAATATTGAAATGGAACAGATTGACCTAAGCATAGATTTAAGTAGATCTGACCTAGTTGAACACATCCAAAAATCATGAAAGAAAATTACATGAAAGTCGGCACAAAAATAACAAAGTCAGAAGGCAGAACAAAATTAGAATTGAAAAAAAAGAAAAAAAAAAACCTAAACTGCTACATAATCATTAATCTTCGGAGGTGTTTTTGGAGGGCCAAACGACGTTCGTTTTGGGCGTTCGATCTATCGTTTCGAAGCTCGGGATATTTATTATTTAATCCTAAGAGGACTCGAGCTAAAACAAGGTCTTCTCAAACCTCGTTTAGGCCAAAATAATAACTTATGTACAGGCCTATGAAAATCACATAGTAGGCTCAAAATCACAATCATCATCCAAATCATCAATAAATCATTGCAGTATTCATACTCATCAATCTTAAGCATGTAAAAGCTCCTAATCTTGAATCCTAGCCCCGATCGACTAACTTGATCTCACTTCATCGGATTTCAGTTTTGAATCGTTACCTTCGTCGCGATTTTCGACGATTTCTTTCGCGATTGATCCCATCAAGTCACCGGATCACGATTGGGACTCCAAGAACCTAGATCAGGTCACTACGGCTCAGATTGGGACCAATCGAACCACCGTTTTAAGGAAAAAGGGAAGAACCGGTCCACAATGGACCGGCCTTCACTTGCCAGTGAAGATTTGGCCGCTGGCAAAGATCTCACCACCAATACGGTCTTCTTTGTCCACAGCAATGTCAAAGGCCTCTGGTACTACAGATCACGAGCAGCTTGAAGGATTGGAAACTCCGACGACCGCCGGTTCGAGCCTAAAACGAGACCGGTCCAAGAGGCAAACCGAATCTAGAGAGAAAGTGTGCAATTTGTTTGGGAAGGATTTTGAAGGGAGAAAAGAGAGAGAGAGAGAGAGGCAAAGAGGAAATTTCATGAAAATGAACTCCCACATTAAGCATTTTTCGCTATCAGTTTGACCCGACAGTTGAAATCTCGATCAAACGGTCAAAAATCCATTTCGAAGGCTCTATTATGATCTCAAGGTGTCGGGTAATTGATCTAGTGGGTTTGATTTGCAAAAAAACCAACCAAAAATCGGGAATTGCATCAAAATGTCTAATTAGGGGTTAATTTACAATTTGACGAAATTGGAGGACCAATTTGTAAAATTTTGGGAAATTGAAGTTGTAGAAGTGAAATAGGGAGTGAGAGGGTTCCAGAATCGGTGGCCGGAGGCCAAAAACCAGCCGGCAAGGGCCTGAACAGGCTAGTCCCGCCAGCGGCCAATTAGACCGGCCGAACCGGTTTGGTCTGGTTCGGCCTGATTTTGACTGGTTCTTGACTGGTTTGGTCCAATTCCAATTGTTTTGTCCACTTGGAACTCCTGTGGGTCAAAAATATATGCAATTTGACCCCTAAAGGACCAAATTGAAAAGAAATTTTATCCTTTATATGAAGAAATTGACCAATTAAGATACAATTAAGCTAATCAAACCTTATGAATGTGATCTAGGGGTCTTTTATTGACCTAATTGAATGATTATCGTGGAAAAAAATGAGTCGAAACCATGGGTGCTTTGAATTGGCCCTAAAGGGCTAAAATGGTAAAATTTGCAATTCAATGGGCAAAATTGTAAATTAACTAAAATTGAGCTCAATTAGTGTCACAACTGCCCTATCTAATAAGCTACCCATATGTAAGATCACTTACAATATTCAAATTGACCTTGAATTGACGTGCTCGAGCTTAGGTCAAAAATGGATCTAAGCCTAATATTAAAATTGGACCTAGACTCATGAAATTAAACCATAGCCATGAATGGGTCAATTCGAATTTTGTTGATTGAAACTTAATTGCTTGATTTTCTAATACTTAGGAGGATAAAATTCTTCAAATTTATGAGTTCTTCTGTGAATTTCACAAAATCAATCTCAAATTTGGATTTATCTTAAGAAAATGAGTGAGAAACAATTGTCCATTCGTAAGTTATGAATGATCAATTTTGGTGCCCTAAATAGGGCTCAAAACAGCAATTCATATTTTGACTCGGTAAATGGCGAAATTGAATGCTCAAACAAATTTCAAATAGTCCATAAACTAAATGTCAAAGAAAGAACTACACCTAATTATGACTAGAATAAAAGTAATTTTATTTTTGGTCGATTTAGAACCCAAAGTTGAAAAATTCAAAAATTAAGGTTGTTAATCGAATTTTGAACAAATTTTGGCACAAAACTCAAATTGGCATTAAAAGAAAAGGATTTGTCCATTTTTTATTTTTTTTGTCAAAGGTTTGACAAAAAATCAACCATTTAGTTGACTTTTCCTAAAAAGTTGGTTTTTTGGTAAAATCTTTGAATTTTCAAGAAATTGATTTGAAAAAAGTGAAATTAAAACTAAGTGGATTTTTTTCGGGTAAAAAGTCAATTTTTGACCAGGGGTTAACTTTTAGTCAAAGAGTTGACTAAAAAGTCAATCCGAAAATCAATCGTTTGACTTTCGGGTTTTTCTTGAAAATGAGCTAAAAACTTCTTAAAAAGACAATGGAAAAGAAAGAAACAAAAAATGAAACATTTTTGTTGAGAGATAGGGCTCGTCGTAATCAGAAACCTAAATCTTGATTTTTTACATTTTAATGATCGTCAACTAAAAATCAAATGTCAACAGACTTCATCCCAATCATCAGACTTCTTAGGATGTTCAAATAGCATATGAGCCATGGCTTGACCCTTGATGGATTTTTGTACCATGCTTTGGATGTTAAATTCAGAGAGTACTACTTGCCATTTGGCTAGCCTCCCAATCAATGTAGGCTTCTCCAAAAGGTATTTGATTGAGTCGTCCTCAATCAATTGTAAGATGTGGTGGTGAAGAGTATATTGTCTCAATCAATGTAAAATCCAAATCAAGGCTATACATGTCTTTTCTACTTCGAAATTTCTGACCTCGAAGGTAGTGAACTTCTTACTGACCATGCATGCGGGAAGCTTTATACTCATCTTCATCTCTCCCTCCAAGTTGGCTTCATTAACGGCGACCACATGATATGAGGAATGGAAATACTAAATTCCAATAGCAGCTCGAATCGAATTTTCAACATGGCCAATTTGGTTTGCTCGATTACCTCGTTGCGATAATCAATACAGTACAACCACATCTTGAGGATTGGCGGGATTGTTTCAAATGTATAATATTGGTGTACGACATTAGACCTGTCAATCCCACAAGGAGGAGTGGGTCATCAACTCCACTAACAAGGTCCACCTCGGGATTCCCAAGCCATCAAACTCACCATTGGATGAAGCTTAGAGTGAGGTTATTGAGAAAATGGAACCATATGGAGAAAGACCATGATGGAAAGAATTCATTTTTTTGGTGAAACCTGAGAATATGATGATGATATTTTGTGACATCAACAATCCTCATGTGAGGGGCAAATTGTTTGATATGCGAAATGAGCCAAATTTGGGGAAGTCCTAATGGGGCTCTAAGAGTTCCTTGACCACTCGCTTTGAATCAATTAAGGGACACAAAAGTTTTGACAAGGATCTTGTGTGTAAAGCAACTAAAAGCACATACTTGATTAATGATGGGAGTCACTAAATGATCCATTATTTTTCAAGTATGCGGGAATATGACAAAGTCGAAGAATATAAGAAGAAAGACACAAGGAATTTGATTCCCAAATTTAGGCTCGAGGCTAAGAAGGTGTAGGTCAAGGAATGCATAAGACATGGAATTCAAATTTCCTTTAAGAATAGCCCTAATTTTGTTGGTAGGGATATTGAGGAATTGACTTAGGAGGGAAATTGGATTTTGACTAATTGGAGGGGTGACAAAACCTAAGGAGACTTTGCCTAACCCAATGGCTTTCTGAAACTCCCCAATTGTAGAGGTTAACTCATATTGGTTAAACACAAAGGTAGAAGTCAAGGGATTCCAAAAATGGGCCAATGCTTTCACTGTCGTAATTTCTGGCTCGACCTTTAGCAAGGTCGAAAGAAAGCTCACACGTTTCTCTACATAATCCTAATGGCTTGGGTTGAGATTCTGCCATATAGCCTTGAGATTCCTTGGCACAGGGATAAAGTCCAATTCAGGCCTACCCATCTAAGCCTAAACCTAAAGGGGCATCCATGATTAAAACGTATTGTCGTTGAAATAGAAAGCGCATAATTAAAGTATAGAAAGTAAGAAGATAACACTGATAAGAAAGGAACGATATCTTACCCACCAAACACATGCCAAGCACGAATCACATGTTGCATGGAACTTGTGAGGTTTTGACGTTTAAGGTGAGGGTACTAAAGGCTCATGGTCCTCATCCCAAAGGATAAAAATAATTTACCCACTGTTACTATCGTTGGTCAGTGCTACTTTTATTAATTGGGATGAGGGAATTTATGGAAGTAATGGATTACCACGAGCTTTCACACGCGGATTCCACCCATAAACCCTCATAAGATCCTAAATTGGGCAATCGAGGTTTTATACTGAGATTATGTGTGTGGTGTTGTGTTAAAGCCCATAAACACATGTGTCACGACCTCTTTTTTTCCGTCCGGGGAAAAGGAAGAAGGTTTAGGGGTATTTGCCTAAAGAGGCGGACCAATGGCCCTAAATTAGGCACGAGCTCTCCCAAGCCCATACCTCGCGCGACATTGGATTTTGAATTTTAGTTCTTAACAATCTATGTAATTCTAGGAGTCGCCACAGCTCATTGGGGTCGGCTAGAAACCAATCGAGACACGGGAGTGGTGTCTCGATTCCTACGCAACTAGAGATTTCTAGGAACGGGGACTTATTTACGCCAATTTTTCTATTAGCGCCCTTGCAGTACCACTAACTTAGAAAGTTATTTATCTAAATGGCCACACATTCTTGATTATCAATTACAATCTTTATGAAACCACTAAGTGTCCATGCAAAGGTTTTTGTAGTTTTTTTTTAATGTCTAGACTAGTCCTAACATAATTTAGAAGAGAAATTTACACTCAAATTAATGAAAAACGGCGTGTAAGTAAACATCCAAGAAATTGAAATGACTTGAAAATAAACGCGGAAAAGGTAAACCCGATACAAGTCGGGCAAATATTATTACATGGCCTTGTTATCACGCCCCGGGATAGGACCCCCATGAGCAAAATGAGAATTCAAATATGCATGAAATTGCTCTATGTGCATGAAATTACTTTAAATAGTTTTAATCTACACAAAATGGATTATTTATAAAAATGGTTATAAAATACCAAAAATAGCATTAAATTAGGAAAATGACCTTTTAAAATTAGGAAAATTTCATATATGTCATTTCTATACTAATTTGATGCTATATAACATTTTTTGATATTTTTGAAAATTTCATATTTTTCTCCTTTTTTTTTTAAATTATTTTAAAAAAAAATAATAAATTCTTTAAGCCGATCTATGCTAACATGGAGTAACACAATACATGAATATCACAATAATCAAGCTCAAATCGACCGTTTCAAGATCGAAGCTTAGTTTGGGTATTTTGTCGAACACTTGGTGTGCATTAAACTAGCCCCAATAGCCTCCTCGAACCATGTTTGCATCCTTCAATCTCCACTCATAAGTAATCTCATGTGGAACTAAAGTATCAAGATTATACTACCACATGCAAAGAACAAGATTAGATAGAAATCATAGCTAAAAACACACTAGAACCAAGCTAAAATCGTCCTCAAATGCACGGGTTTGAGCTGATTTTGCAAATCTGGGTTTGAACCCAAGTCAAGCAAACAGGTTACATGCCCATATTCAAGCCCCAACACTCATCACATATGAGATCTAAGGGAAATGCTACTTAATCCACGTGAAAGTATATAACATGGGCTTTCAAATGCAACAAGCATCATAGAGAATGACTCACCGAAAAACATCAAAACGACCTCTCCAAGAAGCACACATGCAAAACTCTTGAAGAGATTTCAAACACTTAGAAAAATTTCAGCCTCAGAAATCAGTTTTCTGGGCTGGTTTTCCTCTTGATTTTCATGATCAAAACATGCTCAAACTCGAAAATAAATACATCTAGGATGTTTACCTTGCTTCCTAGTTTCCTTTTCAAGTGGTTATTGGCCAATGAAACCGACAAATTATCCTCGAGGGCCTGTGGAAGTTGGCTTCTTCAACTGGAAAAGAGATCTGCAAAAAAAAAGAACTGACAACGAAGGTTTTCATTGACCTCTAACATTAGACTTCAAGACGTATTTTGTTGGAAAACTTGACACCATGCCAAACTATATGTATTCTAGTTTGGGTTAAAAGTCAATATTTTCCTCATTTATCTCTCAAATTTCTCAAAAGCACTGGCTTTCCTCACTCGTGACCAACCAATCTCAACACTTACAAAAAAAATTTGGAGTTTCTTGGCCCGCCAGGAGGGTACTGTTTCGGAGGGCTTTAGGAGGCCTTCCTGATCTCCATTTGGGACATGCAACCTATGGTTGGAAATATCTTTGAATGAAGTTTCACTCTCTAGTTGGAGGTTTTGGCTAATTTTTTCCGCAGGTGTGTGAAAATCTCACTTTTCTCTCTCCAGGTCGGTCTGGAATTTCTGGATTTCTCTTTTCTGGAGTTGCTTCTGAGGGCTTCTTTGGAGATCGATTCCGAGCTCTCTCCTCTCTCTCTCGTCTCATTTCTCTCATCCCTTGAAAGACCTTGCTTCCGTGATCTTATCCCGTGAATTGAGAGATTTTTGGTCTGTCTTTTGTCCACCTACCAAGCCTGCCAACTGAGTTGGTTTACCTACTCTTTTGACTTAGCCAAATTTTTTAACTTCTGCAGCTGTTGAGTGTGCGAACTTTGCTGCGATTTTCCCATGCTGTCGGCGGCTTATCCCTGGCCAATTTCTGTCCACTTGCACTACTATATATGGTCTTCCATCACGTGCAAATATCGAGCTAAATGGGCGGCTGAGTGAGATATGGTGGGGCCACCAATATGCCTACTTAGCAGCTCCGAATTAAGACCTAACCGTGGGCTGGGTTTTGGTAGCTGGTTTGAGTGCTTTAATCCATCAATTTGGCCGCGGTTTCTGATCAATTAGCAACCTCATGTATAGTAGCTTAACATCTTGACCATTTTTCACAATTGTCTCCACCCAATTTTACAAGAGAGTCCCTCAAAGTTGGCCATTTTCTTGCCCGAAAATGTCCAATTCAATGTAATTTGGTCATTTTTGCCCAATTCGATTAATTAGACCTGACCCAAGTTCAATTTCAACTTAATTGGGGGCCAAGATGATGATTTAAGGGCTCGGGTGAAATTTTACAAAATTTGCGAATTGATCCCTCAACTTTTGAAAATTGCATTTTTGCCCCAATTTGCCATTTTAATTCCAATCGACCTCCTGAGCTTGGCTAGTCACATTTAGATCATTGGCCCCAAATTTTTTTAAACCATTTTTTTAATCTTTTTTTAATTAATTAATTTTTTTTTTTTAGGAAAAACATCTTCCATTTTAAACACCTAAATAATCTATATGCAATAATTTGGGCAAAAAATTAGGTGTCAACAACATGTTTGAACCTAAACATCCAACACTTCAATATAAACCCTCATACATTTATACATCCTTACTCCACCCGCAAAATAAAAGGTTTACAAGCATGTCACCCCTTATAACTCCCACATGGAAGACCATTTAACACTTTGTTAGGGACTCACCTCTTTTTCTACACGACTTTGACATATAGGCAATTCTACACAAGATACATTAGCTAAACACAACAACCATTTTTAAACAGCTTCAAGTTCTCTTAATTTAGTAACTGGTCCCTAGCGTAGTCGCCAAGCCTGTCGCGACTCGACCTTCATTGCCACCCATGAGAAAGATGGGGGAGAAGGTTGGATTTAGGGGTACTTGACCATGAGAGTTCCCTCAAGGTTTGTATTCCAAAAGACATCATCACCTCGCTTTTCAAATCGAACTCCTTGTGAGTTCTCTCGTACACACTCATGAGTTCTCACAATTCATACCCCGCGTGATAGTGGAGTGTCACAATCCATACCCACATGACCAACACACTTCGAGAAAGGATGTCAGGTGTGGATATTGAATTTAAGGGTACCTTTATTATGTAGCCCTCTCAATAGTACGCTTCGCCCATAAGGATGGCATCACTTCATCTTTTAGGGTACTGCCACATCAAGTATGTTAAATCACGGTAAGCCTTATCAAGACCCATGCCCCTCGTGATGGGTTGATTTATACGGTCTAGTTGTTTAAGACAATCTAGAAATAAGACAAGAGTCACCACCGGCCTTGTTTTTGGGGGCCAGCTAGAAAACCCAATTGAGGGTCAGGAGTTGTCCCTCGATTTCTGTGTAACTAAATATCTAGGTTTGGAGACTTAAGTTACCCTAATACTTCTATTAGCACCCTTTCGATACCTAACATTATGTTGTATTTATCTAAGGTATCCATGCATTTCTGTTTACTTTTTCGGGATCATTTGTTCTAAGCTAGGCAATGATTCATAGAAAATCATTTTCATGCCATTTTAGTTCTAGAGAAGAGAAAAGGAAACACTCAATTGATTTGAAAATGTGGAATGGTAAGTAAACAACCAAGGAAAGTAGAAAATCTATCATGCAAACCTAAGAAACATGAAAACTCAAAAAAAGTAAGTGAAAAGCGAGAAGGAAAAACCTGTAACTCGTCAGGTATTTATACAAATAGAGAAAATCTGAGACATATATTGGGAATGAATGATATAAAAGTATGCTTGGAATGGACAACGACCTTTCACCATCTTCACATCATCTTCATCTTTGGGATTCTAATTTAAACCTAGTGTGAGAATTACAAGTAGGTCCGTATAATGGAAAAAAACAAACATACACATCAAAACAACAAAAAACATGACATAAGACCAAGACCAATCAATCAAGAGAAGTAAAGCTCAAAAATCAACCAAATTTGGGTCTCGGGGTCGGCCTTTGCAATTCATGCGTAGTTCCCTCTAGACTCCTATCCAATTCATTTTATGACTTATAGTCATTATTGACCAATTTTATACTCGCATGGCCAATAAAGCTTGTAAGTCCCTAACAAGGCATTCTAAGCGATCCCCGATATTTTCCTTTGATGCCTTGCATCGCTCCTAACATTCATCTAGAAGTCACATGCACGAGTATGAATTAAACACACAGGCAAACCTTTTGGACTAACCAACCAAGTGAGTGAATCGACGGCGGGTCACTTATTACCAAAGGCATTCACCAATCACAAACATAGTAATTTCTAATGAATGACATGATTTTAAGCATGGAGGGGTACATGTGATGTTTTAAAGACAGATTTGAAGTCACCGATAAAGTTTTTCAAACAAGATGATATCTCAGTTATGGAAGACATTTAGGGCGCGTTTGGTAACGATTCTGTTCCCGGGAACTGATTCTGACCAGAAATGATTATTTCTGATTCTGTTCTCGGGAACTGATTCTGAGTAAAAAAACGCGTTTGGTAACAAATAAAATTTCTGATTCTAGAATAGAAAAAGAATAGAAACGCGTTTGGTAACTATATAAAATTTCTATTCCAATTCTTTTTAATTACCTTTTTAGATTAAAATAAATTTGATATTGAATTTTCATAAACCATTCAGCGATTAATTATATTTTTATACTAAGTAATAAAAATATTAACTAATCAATTTTTATTATATAGTAAATAATAAACCATAGTATAAACTATACTAATATCCCTACAATATGTAATAAATAAAAATACTAAATTATAACATAAAATTAAATATGTATTCTATATACAAAAAATATATATTTCATACTAGGAAGAAATAAAAATAAAATATAGAAATAAATTTTTTTTTTTATTCGGCACTTTTGATTCTCTTTTTTGATTCTCGGACGGAGAATCATATTTTTTCTGATTCTGAATTCTTGTCCAAAACTGATTTCGAGAGTAAATTTGTTCCCAGAATCAGTTTTGGACAAAAAATTTACCAAACGCGATTACGTTCCCAAAGGCGATTCAGGAACAAAAAATCGAATCAAGACTTGTTTGGATGGTTGCCAAACAGGACCTTAATTGCCAAGGCTAGCTCGAAGCTCATATAAATGCACTCACAAGCATCGTAAACATTTTGAATACAATCCAAACCATGACTTTCACGATGCCAAATTAGGATCTAAAGAGATTTGAAAACATTTTGGACCAAAGAATATCTAGGCTATGGAATACATTGAATTGTCAAGGTTAGCCCAGGGCCCACATATATGCACTCACAAGCATTGCAAGTATTTTAAGTATGGTCCAAACCATGACTCTTCCTAAATCAGATCAAGTTTTGAAAAGCATTTCTAAGAGATTGCTTTTGGAAATATCACATGTACCAAAACGATTTCAAGATACGATTTGAAAAGCCAATTCATTAAAAATCATTTGACACCAAAGATCAAAAAATTTAAAACAATTTTCATGAAAATAACATGACTTAATTTCATACATAAACTGGCCTAAAAGGTTTAGCTAAACAATCACAACAAGAAGTTCATGTCAAGAAATTTCAGACCAAGCATGAGGAATCGAAAAAATTGGATGGTACCCATTGATTATCTGTCTATGATAAACTTTCCTAACAAGCATAACATGATATGAAACAACTTTCATGAAGAGTTTTTCCTAAACGAGCTAAGTACGATTTTATAAAAATCGGACAACAAGCAATAATGCATCAAGAAATTGTCAAAGCAGCAAGAGACTCAGTTATTACTACCAAGGTTAACCTATCAAATGAAGTCTGACACGAAATTTTCACACAACATAGTTAACATGATAACAAACAATGGGGGTCCGAATTTCACCCCAAGTCCAGATTCTAGTCTAGCAAAGAAAAATGAAAAATGGACCTAACAGGGATCAATTAGCATGAAGTCAATAGCATTTAAAAGTTCTAGGTGTGTTTTACAACTTTCTAGAAGGGCTTGGGTCCAAATAAGGTCAACTTGGTGCTCTAAGACCGAAGTTTCTAAAAGTGTGCATATCAGCCAAAAGAGAATCAGAACATAGATATGCATCATTAGACCTCAAAATCATGCATGTAATGCATAAATGGCATGAAAAGTCACATGACTTAGAATCGGATGTGACAATCAATTTGGGTAATCATCTAACCCTAAGTCGGCATGCGAAAATGTCATACGATTTGACGTCATCACAAGATGATCTAAGACCTATAATGACATGCTTGAATGTTTCTAAGTGTTACTAGCACTATTATGACACGATTTACATATGCAAAATGACATTCAAATATTGTGAACCACACATGCACATAAAGCTTGTAACATGTAGTTCAAGTGTCAAGAGGGCACTCTCATGAATCTTGATCTCTAAGAGGCCCAAAAAAAACATGCAAAAGGATGCAAATGATAAGATCATGAACCTATGTCAAAGGTTAAGAATATATTAAATTTTAACCAATTGAAGATATGCATAAATCCTACCAAAAATTTGCCATAGGGAATGGATGCTGACAATTATTTTTCATTAGGACATGCAAGCTAATTATGATCACATGGATGATGAAAAAAATGGCAAAAACAGATGCACGTTCTTAGTTTCTCTAATTGCAGCAACACCCATGCACGTTTAAGCATGCAATTGATGGATTGCATGGCATCAAAATTATGCAAGTGTTACATCAATAGGAAGCATATGCCATGTATTTCCTTTTCACGAAGGCTTTAAGGTCAAACAAACTCGATTTCATGTTCAAAATTGTTTAAATCCACTTCAGATCAAAATAGTGCAGACAGACCAATGCTAAGATCTAAGAGGTTTTGGCCTAACTAAACATGTCTAAAAATTCCGAAAAAATTATTTGACATTCTTGAGACAACAACAAACAATTTTTCTGAAGAAATTTGCCAAACAACCATCACAGAAGGCAGAGCAAAATTAGCAAAACTCTAAGGCGGACCAAAGATAGAACCTAAAATAGATTAAAAAAATCTGCAGAATCGTGCAGATTGTTAAGTGTTTTTCAGGGGCCAAATGTTATCCTAACGGGCCGTGCGACCTATCAATTCAAAGGGTTCGGAGTGTACTTTTAAATTCTAGAAGGCCTTGACCGAGATAAGGCCATCTAAGACCTCATTTTAGCCAGAACAGCGAGCTAGTCACGGAGCATTCGAAATTACAGATCAACATTCAAAGTCATGCAATCAACCAAGCATCATCTTCAATCTTTGTCCAAACTCAGTAAATCAACAATCTAACATGTTATTCACACATTTAAGCATTTATATAATCCCTAAATGCCAATCCTAGTTCCGGTTGGTTAATCCAACCTTGCTTTATCAGATTCAAGATCTAGAGTTTACGTTTTCGGATTTTGACGCGATCGGATGAGTTGATTGTTGCCTGAACATGATCGGGACTCGATCTAACTTCAAAGGATTGAGCCGGACACCTCAAACCAACTTTAGGCCGGTTGAACCGTCAATTCTTGAAGCCAATAGAAACAGTCCGAAATGGACTTATTGAGGACTGCCGGAGGGAAAAACAGCCATTGGACCTTTTCTAATGGCCTTCTAATGAGGTCCTAAACTTCAAGGGTCAGGACTTCACCTAGAGAGAGATCGGAATGGTCCGATCACACCAAAATGCAGCGAACAGCACAGGTTTGCTTCAAGTGCTAGATTCGATCCAAATCCAATCGGTTTGGACCTTTGGTGAAGGATTAGTCGATTGAGGCCTTAACAAAGAGAATCCACCCACACTCCACCCACTTGGACTTCGAACACAACTTAATAGAGGAGGTTGAGGTGATCGGAAGTCCAAAGAGCCACCGCTGATCGCTGGTTTAGCGATTGGATTTGATGCAAGGAAGACCAGTGTGGATGCCGGTCTTCAACCGAGGAAGAGATCGGCCTCGGGACAAGCCAATCCAGCGACTGCCGGTGAGCAAAAGGACCATGATGGGGACGGTCAAGCAACATAGAAGCTGAGGGATGTAGGCATGCCGCCAGAGAAGCTCCGGTGAACGGCAGTGAGGCGTAGCAATGAGGGGAGTGCCGCACGCTTGAGAGAGGGAAAAGAGAGAGGGATGGCAGGAAGAGAGAGATTTCATAGTGAGAGAGAGAATCCTAAAAATAATGAACCCCCAAAATTGGAGGGAAAATAGGTATTTATACTACCCTCAAATCAATCAATCTCGGCTGTCGGTTTGATCCAATGGTCAAAATCATAATCGGATGGGAAAAAGTTGATTTCAAGATTTCAATTATGATCTAGAGGTGCTGGGTAATCGATCCAATGGGTTCAATTCGCAAAAATCTGAGTCACAATCGAGAATTGCATTAAAAAGTCCAATTAGGGGTTAAAATGTAATTTTGCTAACTCTGAGGATCAATATGCAAAATCTTGAGGAATTGAGGGTACAAAAGTAAAATTGGTGCAATGAGGATCTTGGAACCGATCGCCGAGGTCTAGAATCGGCCGGTAAAGGGTCGAACTGGCTTGCCTTGCCGACTGTCAATCAGACTAGTCAAATCGGTTCGCTTTGGTTTGACCAGTTCTTGACCAGTTCTCGACTAGGCTAGTCCGATTCTAGCCGATTCGCTTGCTTTGTGGTTCCTGTGAGTTTAGAATTCATGCAATTTGGTCCCTCAATTACCAAATGAAGAGAAAACTTAAGGGGAAATTTCCCTATTTCAATTCAATTAAGCCAATTAGGTTTTATAAATGTGATATATGGATTCTCTATTGACCTAATTGAGCAATTATTGTGAAAAACAATGTACTAAAACCATGGTACTTAAGATTGAGCCTAAAGGGCTAAAATGCACAAATTAGCAATTCAATAGCCAAAATTGCAAATTAATGAAAATTGGATTTAATTAGTGTTGTAATTGACCTATCTAGCTAATTTCCCATGTGTAAGATTACCTAAATTATTCGAATTGACTTTGAATTGAGGCGCCGAGAATTAGAATAAAAATGAATTGGGGTCTACTATTAAAATTGGACCTAGATTCATGTAATTAGACCTTAGTCTTGAATGTATCAATTCTAATTTCTTCGATTGAATCATGATGGCTTGGTTTGTTTGCCTTCAAGAGAGTAAAATCTCTCAAATCGGGAAGTTCTAATTTGAATTTTTGAAAATTGACTTCAGATTTAAATTTCTCTTAAGAAAATGAGTAGAAAACAATCGTCTGTTTGTAAACCATGAAGAAATGATTTTGACCCCCTAATTAGGGTTTAAAATGGCAATTTGTCTTTCGATGCAGCAATTCACGAAATTGAATGCACAAGCAGATTTAGAATAGTCCCTAGACCAAATGTTGAAAAAGGAACTACACCTAATTATAGCTAAAACAAAAGTAATTTTGTTTTTGGTCAATTTAGAACCGAAAACCAAAAAATTCGGAAAAACAAAGTTTCCAATCAATTTTTGTGAAATTTTCAATATTATAGTATATGCAATTGAGACTAAAAAATGTTTTTGCGGATTTTTTACTTTTTCATAAAATAATTGACCAAAAGTCAATCATTTAATTGACTTTTTTCCTAAAAGATTGATTTCTTGGTCAAATCCTTAGATTTTTAGAAAATTGACTTAACAAAAGTGAAAGTAAAGATTAATGGCATCTTTTTGAATAAAAAGTCAATTTTTGCTCCGATGTTGACTTTTGGTCAAATAATTGACTAAAAAGTCAACCCGAAAGTCAACTATTCAACTTTTCTAGCTTTTTTCAAAAATGAGTTTAAAATCATTTAAAAACAACAGTGTAAAAGAAAAAAATTGAAAAAAAGTATTTTTTGATCGAGAAATGGGCTCTGTCGCAATTAGGATCCCAAATCTCCATTTTCTTTTCTGAACTTTTTAGATGCATCAACTAAAAATGAATTGTTTTCACCAAAAAAAAAAAAAACTAAAATTGACAAGTCAACACCCATCTCATAGTTCAACCAGTTTGCTAGCCGGCTTGTGTGGGTCACTTCTTGTTTGCTAGCTGTAGGCATCCCTAACCGTGAGGCATCTTGATTGTTAGCCAAGGCATGCACCCCGACACCCAACCTAGCATCGTCAAGGTTCTTGGATTGCTAGCTAAGACTTCCACAATTTTTTAGCTATAAGCATCCCTAATCCCAAGGCATGTTGGTTGTTAGCCAAGGCACCCATCTCGACACCCAACTTGACATCGTCCAGGTTCTTGGTTTGCTAGCCAAGACTTCCAAGGTTTACTAGCCTTGGGCATCACATAACATTATCATTTCTCAAGAACCTCAAGTGTATTACACATATACAATGACATGACATTCATACACCATGTAACTTATTTCATTCAGCACACCTTTCACACGAAATGATACCATGCCACATCGAGCGATTAGATGCCCCATCAACAAGTCAAAGTTATTCACAACTAGAATTTCCAGAATTCATACTCACAAAAGTAGCCCAGATTGCACAAGCATTTGATGTCATATCAAAGCCAAACATACATCATTGGAAAGCTTAATGAGTGTGGTTACTATCTCTAGTAGACCAAAATTCAAGATTCAATCATCCTTAGTTAGAAATTCGTGAATTTCCGACAATAGGTCAAACAAAACAATTTTGAACAACATTGGAAATCAAGACCATTACCTTAGTAAATGAATTTAAAAAATTATGAAAATTAATATGTTATAGAAAAGACCCAAATAACTCACTAGTCCAAATCATTTTGTATAAACAGAAACAGATCGCCCAATATAAAGCAAAAACTTGTCCACTGGAATAGAATGAGTGACCCTCAAGAACTACCCATTTTGCAAAACAAACCTTCTCAAAACACTTTGAAATTTTGCTATGTTCTAAAGATGGGTCTCTTTTACAACTATTGTGAAGAAAGCATGTCAAAATTCTAACTGGAATATTTTATAAAAAATCAAGAATATACCAAGGTCAAAATTTTTACTGCACTGGGCAGGTTTAACATGGTAAGTAATTAGGTGCTCTTGTGAACCATTCCAACTCAGAAAAATCTAAAATTAAAATATGTCACAATTCAAGATGTTTTGCACAACTTTTATGAAGGAAGCTTTACCGTATTCGAATCACCAAAGGCTCTATAAAATTGGAAAATAGGAAGGGTCTCAGCAGTTTTCGAGTCTAGAAATCAAAGCCAAAAGTTCAGGAAATAACCCAAAACTTACAACCCATGAATTTTTATTTACAAACAACCCAAACCAGAAGCTATCATCCACATAAACCATCCATTTCCAACAAGATTCAGCAAAACAAACTCACTACAACCAACTAAACCCACAAATCTCACATGCAATCAAGAAAAACCAAATCATAGTTCGCAACAACACAAAACCGAGGGTCTAGAGGATCAAGAGGAGTAGAATCTGGCCACTTCTCATTGCCTTAATGTCGCTTGGACCCAACCTCTTCTTGCTTGAGTGCTAGCCGTGAGATCTATGGAAGGAATGGAAGAAAAACTTGAGATGAAGAGAGAGAGGAAGCACGGCCGAGAGAGAGTGAGAAGTGAGGGAGATTTGAGAAATGAAAGTGAGAGGGAGGGAGGGAGGGAGGGGGGGGGGGGGAGAGAGAGAGAGAGAGAGAGGGTCGGCCAAGAGTGAAAGGAGAGAGAGAGATGTAAAAATGACAATTGATCTCTCGTTATTAGCTTGAAAGAGAGAGAGAGAGAGGGTCGGCCAAGAGTGAAAAAGGAGAGAGAGAGAGAGAGAGAGAGAGAGAGGTAAAAATGACAATTGATCTCTCATTATTAGCTTGAAGTGTGCTTGGCAAGTTTTCATCTTGCATGAAGGATGAAGTTTCGGCATGCAATGATTAAAAGCCAAGAAAAATTAACTTAATTGCATGCAAAGTAGGCTAAGGGTGGCCAGCCATGCATGTGTACATATTAGGGTTCTAATTGTGCCTTATGTTATAAATCTTAGGTACTTATTATATCCACACAAGGCATTGGTTAAAAGTTGTCGTCCCTAAATTTCCTCAATTGGCCATTAGTAATGCATTAACTAATTAAATTCGATCATTTATACTAAAATAATCCTTCGTGGCTCACTAATTGGTTAGGTGAAATATGACGTGTCACAAGGGCCTATTATGATTAAACTCACAACCTTTAACTCCAACGGGCTAAATCCAACTCAGTCAAAGTTCATAACTTGGTCCACTTAGGCATGGAACTTTCAGTTAGCTCTCCTCCATAGGTTGGCCAAATTTGCTTCAAGTGTGGGCCAGTTGACATGACTTAATTTAGGTCTATCCATTACTGCCGATCCAATAAAAATGGATATAATGAACTAAACTATAGGATGAATGCTCCTAAAAACTGTATGATATGCAATTTAATTATATTATTTCTATTTATGGGCTAAAGGCTGGTTCCTTATTTTCTATGCAGTCAATTTCTAAATAGTTAGCAATTGTCAAGAAGTTAAACAAAAGAATTTATAGGTCAAGAATTTAGTTGACAAAAAAAAAAAAAAAAAAAAAGGTTCAAGGATTAGATTGAATAAATTGAAAAAATATACAGCTCAAGCCTTTAACCATTTATTACCAAAAAAACAAAAATCATCATTGTTATAAATATTGCGTTGCAAATATGTAATAGAGAGAATAAAAAGATTGAGAAGATAAAGTAGGTAAACACCAAGGTTAATAGAGAAAGTCAAAGGAGAAGATTTTATTTCTAGTATAGCACTGTTGTGTCTACAACAAAACTAAGCTCTTATTTATAGGAAAACAAGAACATACTTATCATTAATATCAATGTATTGAATAATACATACATTTGATAGGGAGATTAACATTCATTATATAGGAAGATGCACTTAGAATGTATGATACAAATGTATCATAATAAGTACATTAGATAAGATGAATATAATGAATATCCATTCATGTATTTCATAACACTCCCTCTTGAATATTTATTGTATTCATTACGAATGTGCATCGAATGATATTGTCTCATTAAAAACCTTACGCCAGAAAAACCCAGTGAGACAAAAATCGGACAAAAGGGAAAAAGAGTACAGAGCACAAATTTTATGATCTCTCCTTTTTATGGATGCATTAATAACCTTGTTAAAAACTTTAAGTTGGAAAAACCCTATGGGAAAAAATCAGACAGAAAGAAAAAAGAGTGCAATGCATAGTTCATAATATCTCCCCCTCAATTGAGCCATATAGCCACTGCTGGGGCTAGTCAATCTTGCATCTTGTGAATTCGCCGCATACCAATGCCATATACTAATTTCTCAATAGTTGACGTTGGCAATCATTTAGTAAAAAGATCTACAAAATTATTTATTGATTGAATCTATTTAACATCAATTTGTCGACTTTTTTGGAGTTCATGAGTATAGAAAAATTTTGGCGAGATATGCTTGGTCCTATCACCTTTGATATATCCTCCCCTAACTTGTGCAACACAAGTAACATTATCTTCATAAATTATAGTAGAAGAATTTGTAATTGGTATTAAACAACAATAATTATGAATATGCGTTATAATGATCTTAACCAAACACACTCTCTTCCAACTTCATATAAAGCAATAATCTTAGAGTGGTTAGAGGATGTAACTACTAGTGATTGCTTCGTAGAACACCAAGAAATAGCGGTGCTGTTATAAAAAAATAAATACCCAATTTGAGAGAGAGCCTTATGTGGATCAGATCTATATCTAACATCAGCATATCCAACTAAACCAGAATTAGTGGAATCCTTGGAATAATATAATCCCAAATCTATGATTCCTTGAAGATAACGGAAAATATATTTAACTATATTCCAATGTCTCCGAGTTGACTCAAAACTAAAACGTGCTAATAAATTTACCGCAAAAGCGATATCTGGTCTCATACATTATGCCAAGTACATCAAAGCCCCAACTGCATTGAGATATGGTACTTCAGGATCAAGTATCTCTTCATTGGATTCTCTAGCACGAATTGGTCCTTTTGGGGATCTAAAGACCTTACAACCATAGGGGTGCTCAATGGGTGAGCTTTGTCTATGTTGAAGTGCTTAAGCTATCTTTCAACGTATGCTGATTGATGGACGATTATTCCATTTGCTTTATGCTCAAGCTCTAGACCAAGACAAAGTTTGGTTTTACCCAAAGCTTCAACTTCAAACTCCCTTTTTCAAATACTCAGCAGTTTTAGCTAACTCTTATGGAGTTCTAATTAAATTTATATCGTCGACATAAACTGCTACAATAACAAATCCGATTTTTGATTTCCTAATAAATATGCATGAGCAGATAGGATCGTTCTTGTACATTTCCTTAATTAGGTACTCAATTAGGCGTTGATACCACATGCAACCAAATTGCTTTAACCCGTACAAGAATCTTTGCAATTTTATTGAGAATAAATTGCAGGGAGTGCATGTTTCAGGCATTTTGAATCCCTTAAGAATTTTTATATAAATATTAGAGTCTAATGAGTCATAAAAATATGCCGTCATAGTGTCCATAAAACGCATTTCCAATCTTTCAGAGATTACTAGGCTAATGAGAAAATGAAATGTAATCATATCCATCACAGGTGAATATGTCTCATTATAATCAATCCCATGTCTCTGGGAGAATCCTTAGGCAACTAGTTGGGTTTTATAACTTGACAACTTCGTTTTTCTCATTTCATTTCCGAATGAAAACCCATTTATATCCAACGAACTTTATATTATCGGGGACACGAGTTACGGGTCCAAAAACCTCTCGTTTAGCTAGGGAAGCTAATTCAGCCCCAATTGCTTCCTCCCACTTAGGCCAATCTTACCTTTAACGACATTCAATAATAGATTGTGGCTCACAATTGTCATCCATAATTTTATGATCAACTGAGAATGCAAAAGCATCATCAATGATGATTTCATTTTGATCCAAAATTTCATTACAATATGTAATGGAATTCTCAGTATTCCCGGGATTGGTGTTCCTTTCATGGGTTTGCGCCTTTTTAAGGGCAATAAGGTCTTTAAGAGCAAGCACAACGCCAGGCTCTTCTAAAGTAGATTCCTAATTCTTTCCTCTTCGTTTTCGAGGAACAGTATCTTTTGATCCTATCAGTCTACCACACTTCAAGTGCGGGGGATTTTAATCCATTTTAACCTGTCCTTCGGGAATAGCTATCCTAACTAGAGCATTTGCAGCTGGAATATGAGACTTCGTTACCTTAATAGCATCATTAAATCCGTCAGGAAGTCTATTGGCCATAGCCTGTAAATGGATTATGCGCTGCACCTCGTTTTCACATTCAGGAGTCCTTGGGTCTAATTGAGATAAATTTTTCTCATTCGAGGAGAAAACCTTAACTGATTTTTATTTTGCAGTCATGGAAGTTGTAGATATCTCAATTGATGGAAATCTAGTCTCATCGAAAGGACAATCTACAAATCTAACAGTAAAAAGATTATCGGTAGTTGGTTCCAAGAATCTAATGATAGACGGTGAATTAAATCCAACATAAATGTCCAAACGGTGTTGGGGACCCATTTTCATTCTTTTTTGCAGTGCTACAGGCACCTGTACTACACAACCAAAGGTGCGTAAATGTGAAATATCTGGTTCATAACCAAGAACCATTTGAAGGGAAGATTGTAAAAGACTAGCGGTGGCGTGTTATCTTATTAGAGCTGCCACATGCAAAACTACATGACCCCATGCCATATCATTGAGATTCATTCTTGATAATAGAGTGTGGGCAATGATTTGGATATGTTTAATCAATTATTCTACTAATCCATTTTGAGTATGAACATATACAACTTGGTGCTCAACCTCGATTTCAAGTAAAGCACAATAGGTATCAAAACTCTTTTATGTAAATTCACCAGCATTATCCATCATTATGCTCTTAATTGGATAATCAAGGAATTGTGCCCGGACCGTTATAATCTGCGCAAGTAATCGTGCAAATGTGACATTACGCGTAGATAATAGGCAAACATGGGACCATCTACAGGATGCGTCCGCTAGTATTATAAAATATCGAAATTGTCCACTTGGTAGTTGTATTGGTCCACAAATATCACCCTGAATTCTTTGCAAGAATAAAAGAGATTCAAGATTAACCTTTGTTATAGAATATTTGATAATGAGATTTCCTTGTGAACAAGCTTCACAATTATAATCTTTGGACAACAATACCTTTATATCCTTTGAAGGGTGCCCTTTTGTATTTTGAATAATTCTACACATCATTGAAGCGCCAGGGTGACCAAGGCGATCATACCACAGTCAAAACTGATCAGGGTTTACCAATCTCCAAAATGTGGTGACGTAGGTTTCAACAGCCTTAATCATGACACAATACAAACCTATAAAATAAGCTTCTAGCTTCTCATGGATGGTCTTTAAGCCTATCTTATAAGAGGAAATGTTAATATATTCCTTATCTTACTTATAAATAGTCTTAATATGGTATCCATTGCGGTATATATCTTTGAAACTGAGCAGATTTCTTTTTGATCTAATACTTAGAAACGCATCCTCAATATGCAGGATTGTGCCATTTGGCAAAACAATTGTGGCATTCCCAAAACCATCAATAATCGGAACATGACCTAATATTGTATGGATTTATGCCTTGCACAATGTCATTCTTGAAAAAAAAAAAATGTCTACTATGAAATATAGTATGTGTTGTTGCACTATCAAGTAAACAAACATCTTCACTTTTCTCTATATTTTTCATTTGCATTATATTGACAACTTCAGGTGTCAAGTATCATAAACTTTGCATATTAGTTATAGAGTCAAATAAAATTTCAAAATAAATACTGTATAAGATTCATAAGCATTTCATAATCATATTAAAGAGCAATAAAAAATAATACATTTAAAGCAACACAACTAAAAAAAATTATTAGAATCATAGAATTCGAAGTTCAAATTATCATCCACCAAACGGATGCCTCATCAAAGTAATTAAAGATCCTCAAAGAAATCGGAGACATCCAGGGATGCATTTGCTACTTCAGGAGCAAAAGGAGTCCCACCAACGAAGATAATGTTGGCCTCAATAATGGTTATGGCAGTAGGATTGATTTCAATGGCATGAGATTCACCACGCTTGCCCATATTTTTTAAAGATGCTTGGCGTACGACAAGTACGTGACCAGTGCCCAGTCATGCCATAGCAATGACAAATACTTTCATTAATCACCTTCTTTGGCTTCTTTTCTTTGCCATGATTCGGGCCAAAGTTAGATTTCCTAGGGTGTTTAAATTTCCTACCATCCTTTATAAGATTATGTCCTTGCCTGCGCTTATAATCCTTAAAATGGCTAGTATTTTTTTTCAAAGTTAGCATGTGCTTCAGGCAATGCTTTTGAGCCAATAGGTCTAAGATCATGATTTT
Source organism: Eucalyptus polyanthemos subsp. polyanthemos (assembly GCA_017140185.1). Classification (NCBI taxonomy): domain Eukaryota; kingdom Viridiplantae; phylum Streptophyta; class Magnoliopsida; order Myrtales; family Myrtaceae; genus Eucalyptus; species Eucalyptus polyanthemos. The sequence continues at coordinate 26,768,846 of CM029459.1, forward strand.
TTAGCAGCAATTCATTAGTTTGCTCAGCAATGAGAAGTACAGAAATTAATTCAGAGTATGTGGTAAACTGACGTTACCGGTATTGCTGTTGCAATACAATATTCGAAGTATGGAAGGTAGAGAAAGTTTTCTTTAACAATTCCGCATCAGTGAGTTTGATATTGCATAACTCAAGCCGAGAAACAATATCAAATAAAGTGGAATTATAGTCAGACACTGATTCAAAATCTTGCAGTCTGAGATTTTGCCAGTCATATTGTGCTTAAAGGAGGATAACGGTCTTGGTATGATCATACATATCCTTCAACCTTCTCCACAAAATCTAAAGGTATCGAACGGATAAAATATTGAGTCTGCAGGCTCTCATGGAAATGACGACGAATAAAAATCAGCACATTTGCTTTATCTTTTGCATTTGAGGTTCTATCCTTTATGATTGCATTAGCGAGACCTTGCACTTGGAGGTGCATTTCCATGTCAAGCCACCAAGATAGATAATTCTTTACACTCACTTCCAGGATGTGGAATTTGGGCTTTTCAATATTTGCCATAATCCTTGCAAACATAAACCCTTAAATTAATTAAAAGGATTTCCAAATATCCACTGCCACTTCAGGAGCAAGAGGATACTTTTAAATTTGAAATTTGGCTTCGGTCCAAGAAAAATAAAAACAAAGAATTGATAGAAGAATATGAAGTATAAGTTGATTAATAAAAAGAATACCTACCTTGCAAAAATTACTTACTCAGTCGGTAGATCTTCGTGCTGATAACGTGTTATAAAATATTGCATTGCCAATATGTAATAGAGAGAATAAAGAGATTGAGAAGATAAAGTAGGTAAACACCAAAAGATAGTAGAGAAAGTCAGAGGAGAAGATTTTATTTCTAGTATATCACTGTTATGTCTATAACAAAAACTAAGCTCCTATTTATAGGAAAACAAAAATGTACTTATCATTAATATCAATGCATTGAATAATACATACATTTAATAGGGAGATTAACATTCATCGTATAGGGAGATGCACTTAGAATGATATCCACTGCCACTTCAGGAGCAAGAGGATACTTTTAAATTTGAAATTTGGCTTCGGCCCAAGAAAAATAAAAACAAAGAATTGATAGAAGAATATGAAGTATAAGTTGATTAATAAAAAGAATACCTACCTTGCAAAAATTACTTACTCAGTCGGTAGATCTTCGTGCTGATAACGTGTTATAAAATATTGCATTGCCAATATGTAATAGAGAGAATAAAGAGATTGAGAAGATAAAGTAGGTAAACACCAAAAGATAGTAGAGAAAGTCAGAGGAGAAGATTTTATTTCTAGTATATCACTGTTATGTCTACAACAAAAACTAAGCTCCTATTTATAGGAAAACAAAAATGTACTTATCATTAATATCAATGCATTGAATAATACATACATTTAATAGGGAGATTAACATTCATCGTATAGGGAGATGCACTTAGAATGTATGATACAAATGTACCATAATAAGTACATTAGATAAGATGAATATAATGAATATTCATCCATGTATTTCATAACAATCATAATGCTCTTTCTACATATAAGTAAAGAGTATTTATTGATACACAACAAGCACAAGGGAGCTAATCCATGCCATAAGCCTTAAATAATCGTATGGATAAATGTAACCACAGAAAAAGTCTTAGAACAAACATTACGACAAGAAGAACTTAGCTTTCGCTGTTGCATCACTAACAATAACTAAAGTACTTCATAGTGTAGTGTAATTGTGACCAAAGAATTATGCCTTTTTCTCATCAAAAACTTCTCAAACATTCTAGATAAAGTTGGACCAAGGGGAATCTTTTCGGCTTAATGGCAAAGAAATGAAATAACTCTGTACTGTGTTTTGTGCCCTTTTTTTTCCTTTACGGTTGATAGTAATGGTCAGACCTTCCTTCGTGCGTATAAGATAATAATGCTTCATAGAGGGTTAAAGAATATTGTATCTTTCTTTTGTCCCCCTATAGCTATTGTTTTGTGTATTGCACTGCTTCTCACTATATAAGTAGAGGTGTTAAAATGGGTCATAAATGGGTCACTTGTTTATAACAAAATATAGTTAAATGGGTTTCACAATTAAAGGTTTAAGATAGGTGGGTCTCAAGTGGGTTTTAAATGGGTTGGGTTGAAAACTCATATTTAACAAAAACATTATAATCCCTCCTTCTTTCTTTAACTTTATAAAAATAGAAATTATAATTTTTTTATTTTTATTTTCTCTTTTCTTTTTCTTCCTTTTTTATCTTTCTCCTTTTTCTTTCTTTCTTTTTTTTCTTTCTCCTTCCTCCTTCCGATCGCCGGCACGGCGACGGCCGGCGATCGGCCAGGCGAGCCTCGAGCTCGCCGGATCTCACGAGGCGGAGGCCTCGCTGACGCTCGGCGAGGCTCGAGCCTCGCCGATTTGGCGAGACTCGAGCCCACCAACGTCGAGCGAGGCTTGAGCCTCGCCAGTTCCAATGAGCCTCTAGCTCGCCGGATCTGGCGAGGCGGAGGCCTTGCCGGCGTTGGTGAGCTCAAGGCTTGCTAGATCTGGCGAGACTCAAGCCCGCCGGCGTCGGGCGAGGCTCGAGCCTCGCTGATCTAGCGAGACTCAAGCCCGCCGGCGTCGGGCAAGGCTCGAGCCTCGCCGAACGGCCGAGCCTCGAGCTCGCCGGCGTCGGGCGAGGCTTGGGCCTCGCCAGTTCCGGCGAGGGGCGAGCTCGACATTGGTGAGCCTTGAGCTCGTCGGATCTGGCGAGGCGGAGGCCTCGCTGGCGTCAGCGAGCTCGAGGCTCGCCTGTGGCCGGCGGCCGGCCAAAGAAGAAGAAGGAGGAGAAGAAAAAAAGAGAAAAAGAAAAAAGAAAAGAGAAAAGAGAAAAAAAAGAAAATTATATTTTAAAAATAAAATAAAAATAATTAAAATTTTAATTTTTTAAAAAAATAATTAAATTTCGATGTTTTAAATAACTTTTTTAAAATTTATAAAAATTTTCCATTAAATTTCTATTGTATAAAGCTATTTTAGCAATACAATTTAAAAAAGATAATATATATAAAAGCTTGGAAGTATTTTAATAATATAATCTTTAAAAAAAACATAGGAATAAGTTTTTCTAAATTTGTTAAATATGAAAGTATTTTATTAATATGAGTTGGGTCGGGTCGGATATGGGTTGGGTATGGGTTGGGTCAGGTTTTGGTTGAAAAATTTATATTAAGCATATATGGGTCATAAATGGGTTAATGGGTCAATTTGGGTTGGACCATTAATGACCGGACCTAAACCCGACCCGACCCAACCTTTTAACGGCTCTATATATAAGTCTGGGAAGCAAACCAGAGTTCTCCAGTGACGGCAAGAAGGAAGAGTGCATTCTTGATCTTGAATCTAAGGTAAGCATTCTTAATATTTCATTCAACATCATTCAATTTAGTTCTTCTTGTGTCAGCTAGAGCATTATATTTAGTGACAGGAAAAATTATTTGAAAAGTCCTAAAGTTATTGTACCCGCCCGCGGGGGGGTAATCAGTTATAGATCATAAATTGTGCCAATTTAGTTATAAACATTTTGACAACTTACCAATTTAGTCCTAAATCTTTTAATTTTGCCAAATTAGTACTCAATGTTTTGATGATTTATCAATTTAGTCTCGAACATTTAATGATTTGTCGATTTAGTCATTTTGATCAATGTTGGTTTGAAATTGCTAACCATGATCTAGTCAATGCTAGCCATCCTACGTGATACAATCAATAGTGGCGTGGATGTTTTTTTTTTTTTTTTTTTTTTTTATCTTCTGATTTTTAAAATCTTTTTTTATCTTTTTACCATTTCTTTTATCATGTTGTTGTTATTTTTTTTTCCCTTTTTCCCTCCTTTGGCATCGAGCAAGGGACATTTGTGCTTGGGCCAACGAGGGCCCTCGCCTAAGGCTAGTGTAGGGAAAAAGGGAAAAAGATTAAAAAAAAAGTAAAATAAAATAAAAGGAAAGGAAAGGAAAAAAGAAAAAAAATCATAAAATACAAAAATTGTAAAAACTATAACATGGTAGTACTGGTCGTGCCATGTACGATAGCTAGCCTTGACTAGATTGCCACATCAGTGATTTTTAGCCAAAAATGACCAAAATGACTAAATTGACAAACTATTAAAAGGTTTATGACTAAATTAACAATTATCAAAAAGTCTAGGATTAAATTCGTACAGTTAAAAGGTTTAGAACAATTGGCCACCATACAATAGGTTTAAGACTTTTTCTTGTTTAATAACTGCATGCTGCAATTATTTTCAAATCAAATAGTATAGAAACTACATATGCATTTGACAGAGAAATGGATGGTTAGATTATGCAAGTTCCAGTAGAATTTATGGAGCTATGATCTTGTATTATTTGTAGCCACGTGATTTTAACGGCAAATTAACTGTGCTGCACGGCCGTGGGCGATCTAGGGAGTTGACGGTCTTCCATTATTCGTTTCTCAAGCTTTGCAGATTCTTCAGATATTTCCTCAACTAGTTGTAGCACAAGGCCTCCTAAAACTGAACGACTTCTCCGATTCGCCCAATGGCAGAAACACAGCAAGGTGCCGCAGGTAAAATCTTTCGAGAGCAAAGGGATTTCTTCATGACAATCAAAATCAGATCACATTATTCAGTCAATGTAGACCTTTGTGCCATTTCTAGAACAGAGTGAATGCATCGCGAGCTGGGGCATGTTTTCCGTTCTACTAGGAAAAGAAAAAAAAAATCATTTTCCTGTTGTTTTTTGGCTTTGTTTTTCTTTTAGACGGGTCTTTGAGTCCTGTTAAATGGAAAAAAAGAACATGTGCTTAATTCATTCGCATCATTAGGCACCAAATCACCGCGACACGAATGAGAATGTCGATAGAATTATGGCCAAAAGTACCCTTTCACTCTTGTCACCTTCTTCTTTCACTCGTTTAGAAATGAGTCCGATTGCCAAGGAAGTTCTGGTTACCATGAAGACGAAGATGGACAACTTGCCTCCCGTGTCCGAAGGGTGTTGCATCTATCGAGTGCCTGAGAAGTTGCATAAAGCAAACGCAGAGGACTACACGCCTCAAGTCATTTCTATCGGGCCGTTCCACTATGGTAAGAAAGAGCTTCAGTTGACGGAGGAGATCAAACTGAGGTACGTGACAGGCTTCCTTCGCCATTGCAAGGCCGACCTCCCAGCTTGTACCAGAATGATCAGCGAATCAGAAGCCCGCATTCGGCAATGCTACCAAGAAAAGCTCACCCAAGGCAGCTATGAGCTCGTAGAAATTATCTTAGTGGACGCAGTTTTTTTAGTTGAGCTGTTCATAACGAACCATTACTGGAACCACGACCCTGAGCACCGAGACCTGAACGACGAGATATTCAGCAAGCAGTGGATGAGCAACGCTGTATTCCACGACCTCCTGCTGCTGGAAAATCAAGTCCCGTTCTTTGTCCTTGAATATCTGTACAGCCTCACGACATTGAGTACCACTATCACATTCTTCAAGCTTAGCTACGAGTACTTCAGAGACGTCCTGCACGGGCATGAGCTTGCAAGCACGAGCGTTCAGGTGAAGCACCTGGTGGACTACGTGCGAGCCCTGCAACTGCCTGCATTCCCTCAGCGCATGACGCACAAAGAGGGCAAGAAATTCGAGCTGACTCGGAGTGCAAAGGAGCTGCAAGAGGCCGGGGTCAAGTTCAGACAGGGCGAGGGAACCTCCTTCGTGCTCGATGTTGACTTCGAGGATGGTATCCTTGTGATGCGGCATGTGGTTGTGCACGAGTGGACCGAGTCGTACTTCAGGAACATGATTGCGTATGAGCAGTGCCACCATGATGAAAAGTACATCAGCAGCTACGCCATTCTCATGGACAGCCTCATTAACACGCCCGAAGACGTCGACATTCTAATCAGCTGTGGAATTTTGGAAAATCGGCTTGGAAGCGCGGATGATGTGGCTCATCTCTTCAACAGCATGTGCAAGGAGACCATGAGGGACTCTAGTGAGTTCGTCTACTCGAGCCAGTGCCAGAGCCTGAACGCGTACAGCAGGAACCGGTGGCACCAGTGGAAGGCTGCTTGGTACCGGTGGAGGGTCATCCTCCACCGAGACTACTTCAGCAACCCGTGGTCTGGGATCTCCGTGGTCGCTGCGGTGGTGCTGCTCGTTCTGACCTTGTTTCAAACTGCGTGTTCCTTTTTGGATATATATGCGGGTGACGCCTGGAGATTGTTCAGTAGGCACAAAAGCCATTACTAGATCCAAGGAATAGAAAGTCTCAAACTAGATTTGCATATCCTAAACATACTTATCGATGGCCGCATCATTTACGAAATAAAGTGTGGAGACCAAGTAAGAGATCTAATGAAGCCCAGTATAACTACTGACTTGAGTTTCTTCGTTGCCAGAAAGGTTGACTATACACTAGAACACAATAACGCTCATGAAAGTAACAGGTGAATGGAACGAGCAATCACCAGAAAGAGAACAATCAAAATGTCAGGTCATTGACCACAGAAGCAGGATCACTGACGATCTAATGGAAGGAATGGAGAATGCTGATTCAGATCCAGAACAGTAATTACGAGAAATGCTCGGTCTTTCCAATAATGCTTGTAAGGAGTTACCGATCTGCGGAAAGTATGCTCCACCACTAGATTTTCCAATAATTTACGGAATCTCGGAACTAATTCAACAGCAATGCCAGGATCTAGACTGCTAACTTCAAATTTTAAAGCGGACCAAACCAAAATTGAAGCAAAAGAAGAAGCTTGGAAACAAACAAAAGACACTATAGACCAACTGCGTTTTAGTATATTTATGAGATTCTGTATATTTTCCTTGATTGGTACATAGAAATTGTAATTGATATTGTGCTACATTAGATAGTTATCTAGTAAAACTTATAAACCACTCAGTACTCCATATTTGATAATATATAAAATATTACATTTTTTTTTTCTCATTTCATCTGGTATCAGATTCTCATTGTGTTTTGAGGGAGCGTTCATCGAATCTGAATCATAATAATACCAGCTGCATCGGCCATATTTTTCTCCACGGTGGTCATCACAAAGGTAACCACATCGGCCACGTCACTCTCATTTCTTTGCCAAGCCCTCAACTTCAGCTGCTGTTTGTGACTCTTTTCGTTGCTCATCTGGGAAGACATACAACACCACCAGACTCACCGGCCTTAGACGAACCAGATCCTAATCTACTGAGCCTACCACATTTCAGCACTATTTTGACACATTTTGGTTGTTCTTTCGAAAAAATAACAGCACCACTCAACTCGCCATCGTCAACGGAGCCAGCCACCGAAATTTTGTTGCCATAACCCGTCGCACACGCCCATATGCACCGCCAGAGGCCATTGCACGTGAGATCCATGCATCACCAGAGCTCTACGAGCCAAAAGCTCCTCCTGCGTGCTGATGTCATCCACCACATCAGCGCTGCCACGTCAACATCTGACCGTTGATTGTTGATAGGACTGGTGATGAACGGTTCAGTTAGACCCAATTTACTGGTTCTGAGGCACTTTTCTAACCGGTTTGAGAACTTTTCGACCGATTCTTGAAGATCTAAGACTAATTTTCAAGGTATTTTGAAGTTTTGACTCCATCTATTGTCTTATTTTCTCCAAAATTTGCTCTTTAGGTACTAGTTTCTTTCGTATTTCTTGTCCACCAGCTGTGTTGAAACTAGTAAAGTGCATCTTATGGACTACGTTCTAAGCAACTTACGGGGACAGACAATTAACCTCGAAACTGAGGTCCACATGCAAGTCTACTCTATTGCTAACATAAAGGCTTCTTCCAATAGATAGTCTGTCACTCTAATTAGAGGATCTTCATGCCATTCTTTGAGAATTTGGTACTTCTAGCTTTTTTTTTTTTTTTTTTTTTTTTTTTTTTTTTTTTTTTTTTTTTTTTTTTTTTTTTGGGAGGAACCGGCTTGCAGCCAATAGCGCGCGCCGTAAACCCCAGGTGACACTTAGCGAGGAGGACCCACCACCCTGAGTCACACTTAATATACCTAGCGCCTCCCCTGGGTTTTGACCCTTCACCCCTTCGTTGAGGATCAGCAGAGCCTTAACCAGTGGAGCCACCGCGGCCGGTGGTTATTGTTTCTTCTTTTAGTTTTGTCACTTAATGTAAATAAATTATTGGTTTTTTTACTCAGCTTGTTGCAATCGTATGATTTCTGAATCTAATTTATCTTAGTCAAAGTCATTCATTGCCCATCCCTACTATTCACACAAATGATAATTCACAAATGAGAGTTGGCCATATAGGAAATATTTCAACATCTGCATTATCCTTGCCTAAGACCTTTATAGTTGCCAAACTGTCCTTAATTAATTAGAGCCTCTAGGTCACGCCTCTCCATGGACAATAACAATAGTCGCCGACTGTTGGAGACCCACAGGAGGTAGCGTTGGAACTGAAAGAGGGCTGAGTAGTGATAAGGTGTGTCACGGCTATGATGCACGAAAGGAGATGAAGCCAAGCGAGGGAAAACTGGAGGTGACGGAGATGGTGGCGATGGAGAAGATGGATGGGTCAATTGGAATGACGTCGTTTGGTTATAAGAAAGAGAGTGGCTAGAATTTCCAAGTTGGCTTTTCCTTTTCATAAAAAGAGCCTTGAAATTGTATATTACTAATTAAAATAGCCACGTTGGAATAATTAAAAAAGCCACATAAGACTTTTGGTCGAAATTTGTCATCAAAGCCACTTAAGTGATCATTTTTTTCTCCAAGTTGACTCTTGATTAAACCCGTTAAACGGGTGGGTCGGGTCGAGTTTGGGTCGAGTCATAAATGGCCCGACCCAAATCAACATATTTAACCCATTTATGACCCGTTTATTGCAATACAAAAATTTTGACCCATACCGACTCTCATTTAACTAAACTTAATTTATTATATATGTAGATATATATATATATATATATATATATATATATGTTAAAAAAATGGTATATCTAAAATAATTTTATATAACACTAATTTAATGGACATTTTTTATAATTTTTAAAATAATTATTTAATTATTTTTATTTTTTAAATATAATTTTCTTTTTTCTTTCTTCTTCTTCTTCTTCTTTGGCTGGCCGTCGGCCATGATGACGGTTGACGGCCGGCCACAAGCGAGACTCGAGCTCGCTCGACGCTGGCGAGCTTAAGGCTCGCCAGATCAACGAGGCTCGAGCCTTGCCCAACGCCAGCGAGCTCGAGTCTCCCCAGATTGGTGAGGCTCGAGCCTCGCCAGATGTCGGCGAAGCCTCCGCCTCCCTAGATCCGGGGAGCTCCAGGCTCACCAGCGTCGGGCGAGCCTCCAGGTTGCTGGCGTCAGGCGAGCTCGAGCTTGTCGGATTGGGGAGCCTCTAGCTCACCGAGCATCGGCAACCTCGCCAGATCTGGCGAGCTCGAGCTCACCTGATGCCAACGACCTCGAGGCTCGCCTGGCCGGTCATCGGCCATCGCCGTGCCAGTGACCTGAGGAAGAGGAAAGAAAAAAAAAATAAAAGAAGAAAGAAAAATTAAAAAAAAAAAGAAAAGAAAAATAAATGAGTTGCACAACCCATTTAACACCTCTGGGCCACAAACTCTACCCTACCCGGGCCAAAGCCAAAAGTCGTGGGTTAATAAGAATGACCCATCTTTAGACTTTAATGGGTTTGTAAATGGGTCTTAAATGGGTACCCATTTAAGACCCATTTATTTTAGTTCTTTTATTTTTAAAACCCATTAGGGTGCCTTATTTCTCAAGGCCTAACCTATTGACGGCCCATTTATGCTTAAATGGGTCAATAAATGGGTTGCACAACCCATTTAACACTTCTATGATCCATTGAAAGGTTTTGATATTAAAGTAAACGCTATACAAAAGCCATAGTACTGCTAATGTCATTTCCCACGTTAGCGAAAAATGGCTGCCAGTAAGCACTCAACTGCTAATTGATTTCGACATCAATATTTTCTTCCAAACATCTGCGAAAGGATTAATATTGCACAAAAAGAAAAAGGTTTAAGGGCTTAATTGCATAAAAAATAAATTTCAAACGCGTCATTGCACAAACCGGAAAAGCCATGTCGTTCTTATTGCAATCAAATTGGGTCGTCGCTGGGCGCTGCCGATAGCGTCTACTTGTTAAATCTAATTGCTGTTGGTGGGCTCAATTTTCGCTGTTACCTACCCCCGCCGTCATCAAGTATCAACAAAAGTCACCGATGAATTTCATTATAATAAAAATTTAACTACCGGCAAGAGAAAAATATTTACATGCAGGAAAATTCCCCAGGCCAGACCCAATGTTACCGACATAGCTTGACGAAGTGGATTCTTTTTGGCCAAAATCGATCGACATAGCTTGACCCAATCTTTTATGAGTATCTTTTTTTTTTTTTTTTTTTTTTTTTTGGTGCAAAAGGAAGTCAAGAGAGAAAATATATTTCTTTTCTTATAAATAGAGAAGTAAAGTAAAGGAAAAACAATAAAAGTGCTATTCTTCAACTTTAGAGGTACTTAAATCTTATTTTATTTATGTTAGAGATATATTTATGATATTCTATGATTCTGTGATTCTTTATATTCTCCTTGATTCATTCTTGTTTGTTACTTTAAATAGTCGTTATGTAAAGTCTATAATAAATACGTGTGCTATTCATTAGTCAACGAAAAAATATTATTTTTCTCTTTATTTATAAATCTCAACTTTGTATCAAAGCTATTATTACCTGAGGTGCGCTTATTAAGTCTACTACAAGATGTCCACCACGATGTGAATCGCATCTTTATTGATTATCCATCAAGACTGAAGCTTTGAATTACTATTTGGCACACTTCCGCTGTTCATTTCAGAAAAAAGTCACGACCATTAGACTCGCCTCCCTTAGACGAGAAAATTCTGAAACTTTCTCGTCAAATGATGCTGGATGCTGCCACACGTGCCACCACGCGCCGTCGCATCTTGGACCAGGAAACCCATCACTGCTCCATCATGACTGAGACACTTTCAACGGGTTTTTCAAAAAACGAACACCAACCCATGACTCACCGTCGTCCGTCGAGGCTACCCATGAAGTTTCAATGTCAAAGACGTCCGCACGCACCTCATTGTGCCATCGGAAGCTTCTGCATGTGAGATCCACGCACCTCTCCAGTGACACGTGCCTGCACGCACCATCACTCTCCGCTCAGCTGACGTCATAAGCCATGTCATCACCACATCACCTTTGATCCGCTGACGCCATCCAACACATAGGCGCCATGTCATCTTTGACCATTGACTTGGTAAGACCGTGTTCACTTTTGATTTTTAATTGATCCGTCCTTCAAGGTAAAAAATCGAGATTAGGATTTCCGATCGCAACGGAGCCCATTTGTTAATTTTTCGCTTCTTTCTTTCGCTTTGTCATTTTTCGACAATTTCCTATTTATTTCTATTGAAAACCCAAAAAGTCAAACAATTGATTTTTTAATCAATCCTTTGACCAAAAGTCAACCCTGGATTAAAAGTTGACTTTTTCCACAAAAAGATGTCAAATAATCTTAATTTCACTTTGGCTAAGTAATTTTCAAAATTTCCAAGATTTGACACAAAAATTAACTTTCTATGACTAAAGGGTTGACTTTTGATCAAACGTTTGACCAACAAAATTTAAAAAATCAAAAATCCACAAAATACTTCATTTTAGTGTTAATTTGACTCTTTTTTTTTGGTAAAGGTAAAGAATTTTATAGCTTTGGACAAAAGAACAACAGACAGCGCCAAAACTTACACTCTAATTGCAACAGCAAGCAGAGTGGAGGGGACCCAAAACAGGAAAGCTACAAGGTAGAGAGAAGAAAACAACAATAATAGAGAACAAAAGATCAAAGAGGTCACACAAAAAGCACCAAGGCGCTAAACCCCTCAAAGAATCTCGACTGCCATAGAGAGAGGGCCGAAGAACGGAGAGCCCAAAGGCTTGAAATAGGACGACACAGGAGCTCCCACTATTGGAGCCAAGTAATCTCAGAGCAATCAGCAAAGATGGAGGGGTCAAAAACCCCAACTTCTTTGAAGTCTTCTATTTCTTGGGATATTGGGGACATTTGAGAAAGTGATGGCTTTATCCTTAACAATCTTGACAATATGATTTTTCAATGCAGCAGTAGCCACTGTTTCCCCACGAAAGATGATAGCATTCCTTTTCTTCCAAATAATGTAGCACATGGCAGCAAAAGAGAAGCGAGCTATACTGTGAAAGAAATCTTTGCCATTAAGAAATGACATAGCCCATTGGAGGTTCTCCACCCAAGGCCTGGGGTGCCAAGGAAGGTTGCAACGAGTTGCCCAAAAGAAGGCAATAGAGGCCGATAAGTGGCAATCAAAAAACAAGTGATCAATGGAGTCATAAACTTCATTACAAAAGGCATAGGTAGCAAAATCAATCCTACCATAAGAAAGAAGAAGTTCCTGAGTAGGCAAACGATTTCTAGCAATCAACCATAAATTGAATTGGAACCTGGGTGCAATGTCGTTATTCCAAATAAGAGAAGCCCAAGGTACTCGACTTTTTTTAGCCCTGATGTGGTCCCAGGCAGAACCCACCGAAGAAGAACCGGATGGATGCCAATGCCAAGAGAAAAGGTCCGAGTCTAAGGATAGCGTCATGATGGAGAGTCCCCAACTTTCCAGAAGAAATTGAAGAGAATAGCCCATTGGTGAAAGGAGATCAGCCACAGCCGCATGCTTGGGAAGGCCCAAGTTCTGGATGAGATGATTTGGTATAAGAAGATCAAAAGGGCCCTTTCGGGTGCTAGTGATTAAACCATAGGGATACCAAGAGTCCGTTACCAATTTTCAAAAGGGAGGAAAGCCGAGAATCTCTTCTTAATTGCAAGATTTTTTTCTAGGCCCATGAGCAAACTTTAGGAGATGAGGCGATCCAAAAATTATCCCTCTTTAAGAAGTTGGAGTGAATCCAACAACACCATAAGGATTCTTTAACTGTGAAAAGAATCCAAATGTATTTCATCATCGCTGCTTTGTTGCAATCTTTCAATTTCCGAATACTGAGGCCTCCCTCCATCTTTGGAAAGCAGATATCATCCCACGAAACCTTTGCCCCTTCCCTACCGAGGGTGGCTCCTTTCCATAAGAATTGCCTCAAAAAATTTTCAATACTATCAAGGACCAAAACCGACAAGAAAAAGACACTTGACCAGAAAGCTTGGATGGAATGTAGGACTAACCTAATCAGTTGCAATCTTCCAGCAAAAGAAAGAAAACGATGAGCCCAAGATTAGGCCCTAGCAGTGATCCGATCAATCAAGACAATACAGTCTGTTTTCCCAAGCCTGGAGGAAATGATAGGCACTCCTAAATATCACATCGGTAGCTTTACTTCTTGAAAACCAAAAGCCAATAAAATGTAGTTGTGTAGAGAAGGAAGGCTGCCCAAAATGAATATTTCACTCTTGTTTTTATTTGGAACCAAACCGCTCCAAGAAGAGAATAAATCCAAGCCTTTCTTTAGCATGGTAATGGACACCCGATCAGCCTGACTAAAAAGAAAGGCATCATCTGCGAAAAAAAAGTGAGAAAGCTTGACCGCTTTGCATCTCCAAAAGTACTTGAATTTCTTGAGTGAAGTGCGAGCACTCAAGATTCCTGAGAACACCTCCATCACTAGGGTGAACAAATAAGGAGACATAGGGTTGCCCTAACGAAGGCCCCGCCCACCGGGGAAAAAACCATGGGGTTCTCCATTGATTAAAATAGAGTATTTTGGAGTCCGAACACAAACCTTGATCAGCCGAATCAGAGAATCAGGAAAACCAAAAGCCACAAGAGTAAGCTGAAGGAAAGCCCAATCAACAGTGTCATATGCCTTTTAAAAATCTACTTTGATAGCACATTTAGGGAGATACGGGTCTAGATGAAAACCGGCAAAGAGTTCCTGTACCATCAAAATATTATCCCTAATCCTTCTTCCCTTTATAAAAGCATTCTGGGAAGGATCAACCACATCACTCAAGACAGTAGCAAGTCGATTAGCCAGAATCTTGGTAATAATCTTATAGATAGTATTACAGCAGGCGATGGGTCTAAAATCAGAAACCGCACACGCATTGGGCACTTTAGGTACCGAGGCGAGGATAGTGTTATTTACCTCTCTCAAGAGACGACCAGAAGAGAATAATTCCTTGATCCCAATTGCTCTTAAAGAATTCCGCTATAAAACCATCCGGGCCTGGAGCTTTGCCTCTTGGGAGAGAGAATAGAGCATCGTGAATTTCGGTGTCAAGAATCGGGCTAGAAAGGGAGCTAACCTGGTCCATGGACAATGGCCTTCAAATAAACTCCTTTAGTTCTTGCAAGGAAGGCTTGGTGCGGGACACTTGAGGAGCAAGAAGATCCGCAAAGTAAGAGACAAAGACTTGCAAAACCAAGTCAATGTCCGTGATCAAATCCCCCGAGGTGTTTTTAATAGAGAGGATTCTATTTTTGAGTTGTCTTTTTTTAACAGAAAGATTAAAGAATTTAGTATTTCGATCACCTTCTTTAAGCCACCGGACTCTTGATTTTTGTCTGTAGAACGATTCTTCACTTATGCGCAAGTCCACAAAGAGTCTATGGCAACTTCTCTAGATCAGCCAACTTAGAATTGTTCAGATCAAGTTGAAGATCAAGCTGTGCAACCCAAAGGGCTTCTCTAGCTTCCTCCCTCAGTGAAATATTCGAGTATACCTCTCTATTGAGTTGCTTGAGTCTACCTTTCAGCACTTTTACTTTGGACACAAGCCTATACATGGAGAAACCATCAACCGGTGAATCCCAGACATGTTGAACGATGGAGGTGAAGTTCGGGTGCTCTGCCCAATAATCAAAGTACTTGAAAGGCCTCCTCGTGATCACCGGGTTGAGAACTTTGACTACCATGGACGAATGATTAGAGATACCCAAGTTTAGAAATGAGGCCTTCGAGAAAGAGAAATCCATATTCCATTTAGTGTTGACCAACACCCAATCAATCTTTCTCATCTTTCTAGTCGCACCAGCAGATGTCAACCAAGTGAATTGAAGGCCAACGTACCTGAGATCTTCTAATTCAATTTGAGCTAAGCAATTAGCAAATTCATCGAAGTATGGAATCCATGTGTTAGAACTACCGAACCGGTTGGAGAGATCCTTTAAGGCGTTGAAGTCTCTGGCCACCAACCAAGCCGACTCTTGTAGAAGATTGTTCATATGTAGTAGGTCCTCCTTGAGAGGCCGATGACGAATATAAGTATGCTCCCCATATACTACAGAGATGCAACAATTCATACCAGAAAGGTTAATCCTCAATCAACCATGTACGGCCTAGTCATTGATCGCCAAAGTTTCAAAATTAACGTACTCTGGGTTCCAACCTACCCAGATTCTGCACCGAGGTGAGAATTCATAATTCGCAACCCAATTCCAGCGATTTAACAAGGAGAAGGAGATGGAATTGAAATTAGATTCAGAGAATTTCGTCTCAATAAGAACAATAAAACAAAGATTGTGCTTGGAGACAAACTTCCCAACTTCAGCCTGCCTGAGTAGACCGAGGAGGCCTCTTATATTCCAAATGCCCATGTACATATTTACAACAGAGAGTGAGAGTGAGAGGGTTACCTCTTTTTAGTGGTCCCTTTTCGACCAGTAGCCAAAATAGGAGACACCGAAGGTGGGCGTTCCGGGCATAATAACAGTAGTTTATCTTGTAACGTCTCAACAGGAGCATTCAAGGGAAGGCCTTTCGGTGAGGGACAGCCAACCGAGTGCAAGTCTTCATTATCCGCACCATCATAAGGACTGAGATTGTTAATCTCATTAGAACACTCAGCCAAGTTCAAAGGAGGATGAACAGCCTTGGCTTTCGCTAGAGAGGAGGAGCCATCAACAGCTTTAGGTAAGGAACTTCCAACACCTCGAGGCACAGAACCAGTACCAGATTTTCCCAAGGCAGCACCTTTCAACTTAAGAGATTGTCCACCTTCAGTGGGCGGAGCTAGACTGAAAGAGGTAGCTTCTTTGTTAACCTGGGCCTCTTTCTTCTTCGAGACTTGCTTCCAACCAGGTTCAGCGAGAACCGAAGGAATACTTGCAGAGCAAACCAGATCTTGGCTTCCCTCACATAGAGAAGTTGAAACAGTAGGTGTACTAGTAGCAGGTGGAAGAATCTTAGCAGGATTAGTATCTTTGTGAGGTCTCGAAGGGTCCTCTCTTACTGGTAGACCCGCATCAGAATTAACAAAGAGGGGGTTATCTCGTGTGCTGTCACCGGCCTGCACTTGCTGAGAAGGAACAGGGGCAGAAGGCGAGGACATTGCAGCAGGAGCAGGGGTTCTTTCATTCAAAGGCTGTCGAGACTGATCAGCAGAAGATTGAGCATTGACAAAATTGCATTTATGGCTGAATATACCACAACTTGCAGAAGCCATAGGCTTCCATTCATAATCTATTTCAACCAGGGAAGATTTGCCTTGATGAACCACCTCGATGAACTGACAATGAGGCTGCTTAGCTGTGATTTCTACACAAACTCTAGCATAAGTGAGCATTTTCATTTGCTCTATTCTCAGGTCTACATACAGTAGTTTGCCTACAGCACTAGCAACTTTGCTTATAGATTGTGAAGACCAAAAGGCAGCAGGGAGATTTATGAGTCTAATACATACAAGAACCGTGAGGTGAGCATCTTTCCTTAGCTCCAAAGCCGGTCTCCATTGCTGAAGAACTAGCGGCACCTTGGAGACGGTGATGGGCCCTCCTTCTAGCACCTTCCTTCGAAATTCCCTGTCCAGAATATGAAAGAAGAAAAACCCCTTCCCATTTGCCATAACTTCAGCCAAGTTAGATCCCCAAGCTTTTTTTAAAAGCTGCTTCAGTAACTACAAAAGGTATCCTCCTACTTATGTAGTATCCCACGAGACATTCTTGCAGTTTTGGGTCGGTAGCTTGGAGGTCTTCCCCAGTCATTTCTTCCCCAGTCATTTCAACTACTGGCTTGTTATTAACGTAAATTGGAGGGAAGAACTCAAGGCCGTATCCTTTAGAGGCCACTTTAGCTACCACGACACTCGCCCAAGAGCGTAAATTTGAGCTCCTTGAGATAGCTCTCCGAGGCCGTTTAGAGCCTGATCTGCCTCTGTTTCTACCTCTTGGCCCAACCATAGCATGAGAGGAGCGAGCACAAGCAACAGTTTCCTTCAACAAAACAAGGACTTGGGAATCACCACTCGTGTTCTCATTAACAACAACACCGGCCAAGGATCTGTCTCTACTCTCCTCTCGCAAACTAGCAGGACCATGGACAGTACCCGAGCGGTCTGTTTATGTCGGGATAGGATAAATCGAGGGCATACGCCCCTTATCTTTTCTAGATGAATCATCATAAGAAGAATGGCCATGTTTTTGGGGTACCAGAGCAGAAGCACTCGGCCCTTCATCAAGACAATGGGCCTGAGCCGAAGCCGAGGCCATCACAGCAACATAACGAAAAAACAGCAGTAGAATCGGGACAAAACCATAATCGATCTCCTCCATAATCGGCCCAAAAGAATGACGTACCAGGGAGAAACTTCGGAGGGGTTTGAAGAGTGACCCAAGGCGCCTCTCACTGCCAAATGGCAGCCTCAACTGTCGGTCAAACCGCCTAGAATCAACCGAAGAAGAAATCGTGTGAACAGGGACTCGGTCACTAGCTTTGAGAGCTTCTCAGCTCCCTCGCATGTGTTTCTCTCTATTGCTTAGTGTCAATTTGACTTTAGTATAAAATTTTTTCCAAAAATTGATTAAAACTTTGTTTTCTGAATTTTTCGGTATTAGGTTCAAAATTGACCAAAATAAAATTACTTTTATTCTGGTCATAATCAGGTCTAGTTCCTTTTATGACATTTGGTGTACAAACTATTTCTCATTCACTCGTTCATTTAGTCTTGAGAACAATTGCGTTGAAGTGCAAATTGCCACTTTTAGCCCTAATTAGGGGGTCTAAATAAATTATTTATGATTTGTGAACGGACACTTTCATTCCGCTCATTTCTTGAGATAAGTTTGAATTCGGGGCTTGTTTTGAGAGATATACTATAGAACTTTCCAATTTAAGGAATTCAGCCTTCTTGGATGGAAAACCAAGCTAATAAGTTTAATTAAGGAAATTCAAGTTGACCCATTTGAGAGTAAGATTTAATTTCATGAATCAAGGTTTAATTTCATTATTAAACCTCGATTCTAGTGTAAGAGTCATGACATCAATTGAAGGTGAATTTGGATGCAATAGATTATTTTAAGCATGGACAATTAGTCAAATAGGTGTCTCGCGATATTAATTGAATTCGATTTCGATTAATTTACTATTTCGATTGAGAAATTGCGATATTATCCAATTTGTCGTATAATATCCAATTATGTGTACCCATGGTGTAGGTCTATTATTTCTCGTGATAATCAAGCAATTAGGTCAACAGAAAATCAATATATCACATCAATCTGGTTTATTTGGCCTAATCTCTTTAGAATTGGACCATTTTCCTTCAAATTGAGTAAGTTTTCCTTTCAATATAGTCATTTAGGGACTAAATTGCATAAGATTTAGCTCCCCGAGGATTGATCAGCCAAAACTAACCTAGAACAAGTCGAATAAGCTTGAATCGATCCGATCAGCCTCTAGCGGGATAGGCTAGTTCAGCCCTTTTCTCGATCTTCAGTGACCAGCCTTCAACTCCTTGTCGTGTGTACTTTATTCCTGCATTCCTTGATTTTCTAGATTTTGCGAAAATACCCTTAGATTTCGTGAAATTACAAAATTGTCCCTATTATGGCCCTAATCGTAATTTGCTTTTAATCTTCCATTTTTTTGTGAATCAAGACCATCCGATCGATTGTGGAACATATTTTAATTAGAATTAACCGTTAATGACCTTAATTAGACTATTGATCAAGTTTTGACCACATGTTCTATATGTGATTTTTTCGTTAGATTTTTGCATGTCTTTAGGGGTTCGAAATCATATCGGTTCTGCGATATTCAAGATAGAATTAGACCTTACCATGTATGCACATTGCCATGCTTGCTTGGGTTATCTAGGGACCAAATCTGGCAATGGTTTGTTCTTGTCATTTGAACTACACATTACAAGGTTCACGTATATGTTTAGGTCATTGCATTTGAGTGCCATCTTGAATGTTAGATTAATGTCGCAAAAGTGCTTTTTACATTTAGAAACTTCGAAGTATGTCATTATTGTCACACCCCGAACCTTAGGCACGCACACATCCCTTGGCGGTCGACTAAATTGCGACATTCCAGGACATGTCACCGACCCAAACGATTTATGCACATGCTGAAGCTAAATAACAATCTCCAGACAACAAACAAACATGTGATAGAAAAGTGGGACAGTCAATTAACACAAGCCGCATTTTATAAACACATCCTGTTTATATACAGTCAAGCAAAACCTAAGGTTTATATACAGGAGGTCTATCTCAAGAAGAGCTACTGAGCCACCTAAGCTTTAGACTCTCAAGTCATGGGCTCCGGGTCCTCCACAACACCATCAGGGGTGTCAATATCCATAGGATGCCCTATTTCCAACTCTCTGGTCCCGATGGGAAGCCCGTCAAAGCCTTGTATGGGACCCTCTCGAGCTCTGTTAGGAAAGTTAATGAATCACGCTCTAAAGTGATGAGGTACCAAGTGAGATAGGCCCTCCTCGACTCAGACCGTGGACTCAACTAGCTCACGGGTCAGGTTGGTCCCAGGAATAGGGAAATAGGAGTGCTGAAAGTCTATCTCCTATAGGACCCCATAATGCACATGGCGTACCTCCATCTAAGGACCTGAAAATTTAAACCACGATGGGGTGAGACAAAGTCTCAGCGAGTCAACACCACAAACCCCGATTA